>CM067846.1:420841867-422091867 GCA_034509565.1 Triticum monococcum | reverse complement strand
GGAAGAGGCTTAGTCAACGGGTCTGCTACATTCAGATCCGTATGTATCTTGCAAATCTCTATGTCTCCCACCTGGACTAGATCCCGGATGGAATTCAAACGTCTCTTGATGTGCTTGGTTCTCTTGTGAAATCTGGATTCCTTTGCCAAGGCAATTGCACCAGTATTGTCACAAAAGATTTTCATTGGACCCGATGCACTAGGTATGACACCTAGATCGGATATGAACTCCTTCATCCAGACTCCTTCATTTGCTGCTTCTGAAGCAGCTATGTACTCCGCTTCACATGTAGATCCCGCCACAACGCTTTGTTTAGAACTGCACCAACTGACAGCTCCACCGTTTAATGTAAACACGTATCCGATTTGCGATTTAGAATGGTTCGGATCAGTGTCAAAGCTTGCATCAACGTATTTTCAGGTATTTCAGGATGTTCTTGACGCTGTCCAGTGATCCACTCCTGGATTACTTTGGTACCTCCCTGCTAGACTTATAGCAAGACACACATCAGGTCTGGTACACAGCATTGCATACATGATAGAGCCTATGGCTGAAGCATAGGGAACATCTTTCATTTTCTCTCTATCTTCTGCAGTGGTCGGGCATTGAGTCTTACTCAATTTCACACCTTGTGACACAGGAAAGAATCCTTTCTTTGCTTGATCCATTTTGAACTTCTTCAAAACTTTGTCAAGGTATGTGCTTTGTGAAAGTCCAATTAAGTGTCTTGATCTATCTCTATAGATCTTAATGCCCAATATGTAAGCAGCTTCACCGAGGTCTTTCATTGAAAAACTCTTATTCAATATCCCTTTATGTTATCCAGAAATTCTATATCATTTCCAATTAGTAATATGTCATCCACATATAATATCAGAAATGCTACAGAGCTCCCACTCACTTTCTTGTAAATACAGGCTTCTCCAAAAGTCTGTACAAACCCAAATGCATGCTTTGATTACACTATCAAAGCGTTTATTCCAACTCTGAGAGGCTTGCACCAGTCCATAAATGGATCGCTGGAGCTTGCACACTTTGTTAGCTCCTTTTCGATCGACAAAACCTTCCTACTGCATCATATACAACTGTTCTTCCAGAAATCCATTCAGGAATGCAGTTTTGACATCCATCTGCCAAATTTCATAATCATAAAATGCGGCAATTGCTAACATGATTCGGACAAACTTAAGCATCGCTACGGGTGAGAAGGTCTCATCATTGTCAATCCCTTGAACTTGTCGAAAACCTTTTGTGACAAGTCGAGCTTTGTAGACAGTAACATTACCGTCAGCGTCAGTCTTCTTCTTGAAGATCCATTTATTCTCAATTGCTTGCCGATCATTGGGCAAGTCAACCAAAGTCCACACTTTGTTCTCATACATGGATCCCATCTCAGATTTCATGGCTTCAAGCCATTTTGCGGAATCTGGGCTCACCATCGCTTCTTCATAATTCGTAGGTTCATCATGATCTAGTAGCATGACTTCCAGAACAGGATTACCGTACCACTCTAGTGCGGATCTTACTCTGGTTGATCTACGAGGTTTAGTAGAAACATGTTCTGAAGTTTCATGGTCATCGTCATTAGCTTCCTCACTAATTGGTGTAGGTGTCACAGGAACCAGTTTCGGTGATGTACTACTTTCGAATAAGGGAGCAGGTACAGTTACCTCATCAAGTTCTACTTTCCTCCCACTCACTTCTTTCGAGAGAAACTCCTTCTCTAGAAAGTTTTTGAATTTAGCAACAAAAGTCTTGCCTTCAGATCTGTGATAGAAGGTGTATCCAGTAGTTTCCTTTGGATATCATATGAAGACACATTTCTCCGATTTGGGTTCGAGCTTATCAGGTGGAAGCTTTTTCACATAAGCATCGCAGCCCCAAACTTTAAGAAATGAAAACTTTGGTTTCTTGCCAAACCATAGTTCTTAAGGCGTCGTCTCAATGGATTTCGATGGTGCCCTATTTAACGTGAATGCGGCCGTCTCTAAAGCATAACCCCAAAACGATAGCGGTAAATCAGTAAGAGACATCATAGATCGCACCATATGTAGTAAAGTACGATTACGACGTTCGGACACACCATTACGCTGTGGTGTTCCGGGTGGCGTGAGTTGCGAAACTATTCCACATTGTTTCCAATGTACACCAAACTCGTAACTCAAATATTCTCCTCCACGATCAGATCATAGAAACTTTATTTTATTGTTATGATGATTTTCAACTTCACTCTGAAATTCTTTGAACTTTTTCAAATGTTTCAGACTTATGTTTCATTAAGTAGATATACCCATATCTGCTTAAGTCATCTGTGAAGGTGAGAAAATAATGATATCCGCCACGAGCCTCAACATTCATTGGACCACATACATCTGTATGTATGATTTCCAACAAATCTGTTGCTCTCTCCATAGTACCAGAGAACGGTGTTTTGGTCATCTTGCCCATAAGGCACGGTTCGCAAGTACCAAGTGATTCATAATCAAGTGGTTCCAAAAGTCCATCAGTATGGAGTTTCTTCATGCACTTTACACCGATATGACCCAAAAAGCAGTGCCGCAAATAAGTTGCACTATCATTATCAACTCTGCATCTTTTGGCTTCAACATTATGAATATGTGTGTCACTACTATCGAGATTTAATAAGAATAGACCACTCTTCAAGGGTGCATGACCATAAAAGATATTACTCATATAAATAGAACAACCATTATTCTCTCATTTAAATGAGTAACCATCTCGCATCAAACAAGATCCAGATATAATGTTCATGCTCAACGCTGGCACCAAATAACAATTATTCAGGTCTAATACTAATCTGAAGGTAGATGTAGAGGTAGCGTGCCGACCGCGATCACATCGACTTTGGAACCATTTCCCACGCGCATCGTCACCTCGTCCTTAGCCAATCTTCGCTTAATCCGTAGTCCCTGTTTCGAGTTGCAAATATTAGCAACAGAACCAGTATCAAATACCTAGGTGCTACTGCTAGCATTAGTAAGGTACACATCAATAACATGTATATCACATATACCTTTGTTCACCTTGCCATCCTTCTTATCCTCCAAATACTTGGGGCAGTTCCGCTTCTAGTGACCAGTCTGCTTGCAGTAGAAGCACTCAGTTTCAGGCTTAGGTCCAGATTTGGGTTTCTTCTCCTGAGCAGCAACTTGCTTGCTGTTCTTCTTGAAGTTCCCCTTCTTCTTCCCTTTGCCCTTTTTCTTGAAACTAGTGGTCTTGTTGACCATCAACACTTGATGCTCCTTCTTGATTTCTACCTCCGCAGCTTTCAGCATTGCGAAGAGCTCGGGAATTGTCTTATCCATCCCTTGCATATTATAGTTCATCACGAAGCTCTTGTAGCTAGGTGGAAGTGATTGGAGAATTCTGTCAATGACGCAATCATCTTGAAGATTAACTCCCAAATGAATCAAGTGAGTATTATACCCAGACATATTGAGTATATGCTCACTGATAGAACTGTTCTCCTCCATCTTGCAGCTATAGAACTTATTGGAGACTTCATATCTCTCTATCCGGGCATTTGCTTGAAATATTAACTTCAACTCTTGGAACATCTCATATGCTCCATGACGTTCAAAACGTTGTTGAAGACCTAATTCTAAGTCGTAAAGCATGGCACATTGAACTATCGAGTAGTCATCAGCTTTGCTCTGCCAGACGTTCTTAACGTTGTCAGTTGCATCAGCAGGAGGCCTGGCACCTAGCGGTGCTTCCAGGACATAACTCTTCTGTGCAGCAATGAGGATAATCCTCAAGTTACGGACCCAATCCGTGTAATTGCTACCATCATCTTTAAACTTTGTTTCTCAAGGAACGCATTAAAATTCAACGGAACAGCAGCACGAGCCATCTATCTACAATCAAACATAAACAAGCAAGGTACTATCAGGTACTAAGTTCATGATAAATTTAAGTTCAATTAATCATATTACTAAAGAACTCCCACTTAGATAGACATCCCTCTAATCCTCTAAGTGATCACGTGATCCAAATCAACTAAACCATGTCCGATCATCACGTGAGAGGGAGTAGTTTCATTGGTGAACATCACTATGTTGATCATATCTACTATATGATTCACGCTCGACCTTTCGGTCTCCGTGTTCCGAGGCCATATCTTATATATGCTATGCTCGTCAAGTTAAACCTGAGTATTCTGCGTGTGCAACTGTTTTGCACCCGTTCTATTTGAACGTAGAGCCTATCACACCCGATCATCACGTGGTGTCTCAGCACGAAGAACTTTCGCAACGGTGCATACTCAGGGAGAACACTTTTACTATGATAATTTAGTGAGGGATCATCTTATAATGCTACCGTCAATCAAAGCAAGATAAGATGCATAAAAGATAAACATCACATGCAATCAATATAAGTGATATGATATGGCCATCATCATCTTGTGCTTGTGATCTCCATCTTCGAAGCACTTTCATGATCACCATCCTCACCGGCTCGACACCTTGATCTCCATCGTAGCATCGTTGTCGTCTCGCCAATCTTATGCTTCTACGACTATCGCTACCGCTTAGTGATAAAGTAAAGCATTACAGGGCGATTGCATTGCATACAATAAAGCGACAACCATATGGCTCCAGCCAGTTGCCGATAACTCGGTTACAAAACATGATCATCTCATACAATAAAATTTAGCATCACATCTTGACCATATCACATCACAACATGCCCTGCAAAAACAAGTTAGACGCCCTCTACTTTGTTTGTTGCAAGTTTTACGTGGCTGCTACGGGCTTAAGCAAGAACCAATCTTACCTACGCATCAAAAACCACAACGATAGTTTGTCAAGTTGGTGCTATTTTAACCTTCGCAAGGACCGGACATAGACACACTCGGTTCAACTAAAGTTGGAGAAGCTGACACCCGCCAGCCACCTGTGTGCAAAGCACATCGGTAGAACTAGTCTCGCGTAAGCATACGCGTAATGTCGGTCCGGGCCGCTTCATCCAACAATACTGCCGAACCAAAGTATGACATGCTGGTAAGCTGTATGACTTATATCGCCCACAACTCACTTGTGTTCTACTCATGCAAATAACATCAACACATAAAACCTGGGCTCTGATACCACTATTGGGGAACGTAGTAATTTCAAAAAAATTCCTACGCACACGCAAGATCATGGTGATGCATAGCAGAGGGGAGAGTGTTGTCTACGTACCCTCGTAGACCAGAAGCGGAAGCGTTTAGCACAACACGGTTGATGTACTCATACGTCTTCACGGCCCGACCGATCAAGCACCGAAACTATGGCACCTCCGAGTTCTAGCACACGTTCAGCACAATGATGATCCCTGGACTCCGATCCAGCAAAGTGTCGGGGAAGAGTTCCGTCAGCACGACGGCGTGGTGACGATCTTGATGTTCTACCGTCGTAGGGCTTCGCCTAAGCACTGCTACAATATTATTGAGGATTATGGTGGAGGGGGGCACCGCACACGGTTAACAGAATGGTCACGAAGATCAACTTGTGTGTTTAGAGGTGCCCCCTGCCCCCGTATATAAAGGAGCAAGGGGAAGGGGCGGCCCGCCAGGAGGAGGCGCGCTAGGGAGGAGTCCTACTCCTACCAGGAGTAGGACTCCCTCCTTTTCCTTGTCCAACAAGGAGAGGGGGAAGGAAGGGAGAGAGGAGAGGAAGGAAAGGGGGTGCACCGGCCCCCCTCCTTGTACAATTCGGAATAGAGGGGGAGGGGGCCCGCGGCCTGCCCTGGCCGCCCCTCCTCTTCTCCACTTTGGGCCCATGAGGCCCATTAACCCCCGGGGGGTTTCCGGTAACCCCCTGGTACTCCGGTTTTATCCGAAACTTCTCCGGAACACATCCGGTGTCCGAATATAGCCGTCCAATATATCAATCTGTATGTCTCGACCATTTCGTGACTCCTCGTCATGTCCGTGATCATATACGGGACTTCGAACAATCTTCGGTACATCAAAATATATAAACTCATAATGAAACTTTCATCGTAACGTTAAGCGTGTGGACCCTACGGGTTCGAGAACAATGTAGACATGACCGAGACACGTCTCCAGTCAATAACCAATAGCAGAACCTGGATGTTCATATTGGCTCCTACATATTCTACGAAGATCTTTATTGGTCAGACTGCATAACAACATATGTTGTTCCCTTTGTCATCAGTATGTTACATACCCGAGATTCGATCGTCGGTATCTCAATACCTAGTTCAATCTCGTTACCGGAAAGTCTCTTTACTCGTTTCGTAATACATCATCTCGCAACTAACTCATTAGTTGCAATGCTTGCAAGTCTTGTGTGATGTGCATTACCGAGAGGGCCCAGAGATACCTCTCTGACAATCGGAGTGACAAATCCTAATCTCGAAATATGCCAACCCTACATGTACCTTTGGAGACACCTGTAGAGCTCCTTTATAATCACCCAGTTACGTTGTGATGTTTGGTAGCACACAAAGTGTTCCTCCGGCAAACGGGAGTTGCATAATCTCATAGTCATAGGAACATGTATAAGTCATGAAGAAAGCAATAGCAACATACTAAAACGATCGGGTGCTAAGCTAATGGAATGGGTCATGTCAATCACATCATTCTCCTAATGATGTGATCCCGTTAATCAAATGACAACACATGTCTATGGTTAGGAAACATAACCATCTTCGATTAACGAGCTAGTCAAGTAGAGGCATACTTGTGACGTTTAGTTTGTCTATGTATTCACACAAGTATTATGTTTCCGGTTAATACAATTCTAGCATGAATAATAAACATTTATCATGATATAAGGAAATAAAATAATAACTTTATTATTGCCTCTAGCGCATATTTCCTTCACCCAATGCCTCCCCCCCCAAACAATGGTGAAGTGTCATGTAGTCGGCGTTCACATGACACCACTAGAGGAGAGACAACATACATCTCCTCAAAATATCGAACGAATACCAAATTCACATGACTACTTATAGCAAGACTTTTCCCATGTCCTCGGGAACAAATGTAACTACTCACAAATCATATTCATGTTCATTATCAGAGGGGTATTAATATGCATAATGGATCTGAACATATGATCTTCCACCGAATAAACCAAGTAGCATCAACTATAAGGAGTAATCAACACAACTAGTAACCCACGGGTACCAATCTGAGGTTTTGAGACAAAGATTGGATACAAGAGATGAACTAGGGTTTGGATGAGAGGGTGCTGGTGAAGATGTTGATGGAGATTGAACCCCTCCCAATGA
This sequence comes from Triticum monococcum, assembly GCA_034509565.1. Taxonomy (NCBI): domain Eukaryota; kingdom Viridiplantae; phylum Streptophyta; class Magnoliopsida; order Poales; family Poaceae; genus Triticum; species Triticum monococcum. The sequence goes on along the minus strand of CM067846.1, from coordinate 422,084,604 downwards.
GAGGATCGATGGTGATGACGATGGTGATGATTTCCTCCTCCCGGAGGGATGTTTCCCCGGCAGAACAGCTCCGTCGGAGCCCTAGATTGGTTCCGCCAAGGTTCCACCTCATGGCGGCGGAGTTTCATCCCATGAGCTTGCTTATTATTTTTTCCAGGGCAAAAGACTTCATATATCCAAAGATGGGCACCGGAGGCCTGCCAGGGGGCCCACGAGGCAGGGGGCGCGCCTAGGGGGGTAGGGCGCGCCTCCCACCCTCGTGGACGGTGGGTGGCCCCCTCCGGTGCTTTCTTCGCCCAATATTTTTTATATATTCCAAAACGTGCCCCCATGAAGTTTCAGGACTTTTGGAGTTGTGCACTATAGGTCTCTAATATTTGCTCATTTTCCAGCTACCAGCATTCTCCCTCTTCATGTAAACCTTGTAAAATAAGAGAGAATAGGCATAAGTATTGTGACAACATATGTAATAACAGCCCATAATGTAATAAATATCAATATCATGATGCAAAATGGACGTATCAACCACAATCACCTGCATGAATTTTTTGCAAAATTTCACGGCCTTCATCAGGGGAAACACAATGTTGAAACACCCCAGTCACACTACACCTGTGTAACTCGCCATTAACTATTGTCATGGACATAGACCATCTTATGATCTGTCACGCAAAAAGCTCATCTTCTGGCAACTCGCCCCTGGTCAAGTAAGCCAGATAAGGCACAGTCCAATCTAGAATAGCATGTAGAACCGCCACCAACTGTCCTTCCGGGTTAGGAACAATCACGTCTTCTTCTGATGGTAACTTGACTGAAGGGTTATGCAATACATCAAGGAACACATTGGTAGGAACCGGCTTATGCTGAGACTCGAGCCGAGACAAAGCATCAGCAGCCTCATTAAGCCGCCGATTGATGTGATCCACTTGATAGCCTTTGAAATGACCCCCTATATTAGTCACAACTTGACGATAAGTCAACACGAGCGGGTCCTTGGTGTCCCACTTTCCCGAAACTTGCTGTGCCACCAAGTCTGAATCGCCAAGACATTAACCTGGCTCAACTTCATCTCCTTAGCCACACGAAGCCTATGGAGTAAAGCTTCATACTCAGCTGCATTGTTAGTACAAAGGAAACATGAGCCTTAAAACATAGCAAATATTATCACCTCGCAGGGATTCTAAGACAACTCCAGCCCCTGAGCCTGCCAACTGTCTAGACCCACCAAAATGTATCATCCAGTATGCGTTGTCTGGCTTTTGCTCTGGCACTTGCAACTCTGTCCAGTCATTAATGAAGTCCACCAATGCTTGAGACTTAATAGCGGTTCTAGGCACATATTTCAAATTATGTGGCCCAAGCTCAATTGCCCACTTAGCAACTCTGCCTATGGCCTCCTTGTTTTGAATAATATCTACTAGAGGGGCACAACTGACCACAGTGATTGGATGCCCAAGGAAATAATGCTTCAACTTGCCACTTGCCATGAACACCCCAAACACCAATTTCTGCCAATGTGGGTATCTTTGCTTTGACTCTGTAAGACTTCACTGACATAATAAACTGGCCTCTAGACTGGATACTCTTTGTTGGCCTCCTTGTGCTCCACGACCACTGCTATGTTTGACGGCTTTATTGTTAGCTGCCACGTACAGGAGCAAAGGCTCTTTGTCTATTGGAGCAGCCAAGATGGGCGGCTCGGCCAACTGCTTCTTAAGTACCTCGAACACTCCAGATGAAATGATCAACCTTTTTTATCATCTGGTATAGGGGAATCGCCTTCTCGCCTAGGCGGCTTATGAACCAACTCAGGGCCGCAATACGAGCCACCAAGCGATGAACATCATTGATACACGCCGTCTTAGACAACAAAGTAATTTCCTCTATTTTGTCCGCATTAGCTTCGATGCCCCTTTCTGAAACCAGAAAACCTAGTAGTTTTCCTCCTAGTACACCCGAAGATTGTCAAAGTTTTCTTTCAAATCATCAAGCAGGGATTCCTTCGTACCGGATTTGACCACAATGTCATCCACATAAGCATGAACGTTGCGTCCAATCTGCCCATGAAAACAATTCTGAACGCAGTGCTAGTATGTAACCTGAGCAATCTTAAGCCCAAAAGGCATAGAAACATAACAAAAAGCTCAAAAGGGGGCGATGAAGGTTGTCTTCTCCTGATCCTCAACCGCCATCATGATCTAATGATAACCAGAATAACTATCTAGGAAACACTCACAACCCGCCATGGCATCTTGATCTGGTCAATGCGGGGAGAGCAAACGAAACAGTTGGAAGCCTGGTTAAGATCGGTGTAATAAACACACATGCGCCAAGTGCCATTCTTTTTAAGCACAAGCACATGATTAGACAACCACCGAGGGTAAAAAAATTCAATGATGAACCCAGCAGCTAGGAGCCGGGCCACCTCTTCTCCAATAGCCTTACGTCTCTCCTCATTAAACGATAGAGGAACTGGCGAACATGTTTCATCTTAGGATCCACATAAAGGTGGTTCTCAGCGAATTCTCTCGGTACACCCAGCATGTTAGAAGGTTTCCTTGCAATGATGTCCTGATTCTCAAGGATGAACTCGATGAGCATGCTTTACTATTCAGGATCCATTCCTATCTGAATGGTGAACTGCTGTGAAGAATCACCAAGGACAAAGTCAACTTGCTGTGTGTCCTTTGCCTACTTAAACTTCAGCAAATGGTCCTTCTCGGTGGTGGGCTTTTATAGAGGGGTCATATCAGCCGGGTCGACATTATCTTTATAAAACTTGATCTCATCAGTAGCACAAGTCACCTACGCATAAGTAGCATCCCCTTCCTCGCAATCCAAGGTGAGTTTGTGATTTCCATGAACCATGGTCGTCCCTTGAGGCCCAGGCATCTTAAGCTGTAAATATATATAACAAGGATGAGGCATGAATTTAGCATAAGCCAACTAATACATCTCCAACGTATCTATAATTTTTTATTGTTCCATGCTGTTATATTATCAATCTTGGATGTTTTATAATCATTTTATATCATATTTGGAACTAACCTATTGACATAGTGCCAAGTGCTAGTTGCTGTTTTTCCATGTTTTTGACATCGCAGAAAAATAATATCAAACGGAGTCCAAATGCCACAAAACTTTATGGAGATATTTTATGGGCCAGAAGGAACACAACAGGCCCTGGCTGCGCTTGGGGGTGCCCCGAGGGGAGCACAACCCACTAGGGCACACCAGGAGGCCCAGGCATGTCTTGGTGGGTTGTGCCCACCTCGGGTGCCCTCCGGACCGCCTCTTTGCTCTATAAATACCCCAATATTCCCAAAACCCTAGGGGAGTCAACCAAATATTGATCTAGCCGCGGCAGAGTCCAGAACCACCAGATCCAATCTAGACACCATCTCGGATGGGGTTCACCACCTCCATTGGTGCCTCTCTGATGATGCGTGAGTAGTTCTTTGTAGACCTTCGGGTCCGTAGTTAGTAGCTAGATGGCTTCCTCTCTCTCTTGATTCTCAATACAATGGTCTCTTGGAGATCCATATGATGTAACTCTTTTGCGGTGTATTTGTTGGGATCCGATGATATTTGAGTTTATGATCAAATCTATCTCTTTTTTTTCCATGAAAGTATTTGATTTTTTGATCTCTTTTATGCATGATTGCTTATAGCCTCGTATTTCTTCTCTAATATCTAGTTTTTTGGCCAACTTGATTTATTTATCTTGCAATGTGAAGAGGTGCTTTGTAGTGGGTTCGACCTTACGGTGCTTGATCCCAGTGATAGAAGGGGAACCGACACGTATGTATCGTTGCTACTAAGGATAATACTATGGGATCTATCTCTACATAGATAGATCTTGTCTACATCATGTCATCGTTCTTATTGCATTACTCGTTTCTCCATGAACTTAATACACCAGATGCATGCTGGATAGCGGTCAATGTGTGGATTAATAGTAGTAGATGCAGGCAGGAGTCGGTCTACTAATCTTGGACGTGATGCCTATGTAATGATCATTTACTGGATATTGTCATGAGTATTTGAAGTTCTATCAATTGCCCAATAGCAATTTGTTCACCCACCGTTTGCTTTTTCTCTCGAGAGAAGCCACTAGTGAAACCTACGACCCCCAGGTCTCTTTCTCATATTATTTGCCTTTGCGATCTACTTTTATTTGCTTTTATTTTCGGATCTATTAATCCAAAAATACAAAAATACTTTGCTGCACTTTATTTTATTTGTGATCTATTTATTCAATCTACTACAATTTTCTCCCGTTCATGCACCAATTTCTGGCACCGTTACCCGGAAGGGATTGACAACCCATTTAACACGTCGGGTTGCGAGTATTTGTTATTTGTGTGCAGGGGCTGTTTACAATGTGTTGCTTGGTTCTCCTACTGGTTCGATAACCTTGGTTTCATATCTGAGGGAAATACCTACCGCCGTTGTGCTGCATCATCCCTTTCTCTTTGGGGAAATATCGACGTAGCTTCAAGCGACATCACCAACCGTCCAAACAGGGCATGACAAGGACTCTTGATCTTGACCACCTCAAACCACAACATTTCTGCTCTGTAGTTACCCTCATCACCAAACACCACTTCCAGAGCTACCTTTCTGACAGGGTAAGCTGACTTACCAGGCACCGCTCCATGAAACACTGTGAAAGGTGGCTTGAGATCCTCGTCCGTCAGGCTCATCCGACGGAAAGTATCATAGTACAATATGTTGATGCTGCTACCACCATCCATAAGCACCTTCGTAAACTTATAACCGCTCACTTGAGGGCTACCACCAGGCCTAGATGACCCGGATCACCAACCTAAGGCAGGTGATCCGCCCGGGTCAATGTGATCGGCTACTCCGACCATCGTAAGTATTGGGGCACCGTCGGATCAACCATATTAACTCCTCACTTTTGGACCTTCCGGTCACGCTTGCAAGTGTTCGTGGTGAAAATATGATAATGACTGCTATTAAGCTGCTTAGGATTACTCTAGTACCCTGACTAATTATTTTGCTGCTGATTACCGTGGCCTGACTACTGATTATGACCACCATGGTTGCCCTAGTCCTGATAACCAGAACTTGAGCCATGAAAGTGCGTTATATCGACTAGAGGGGGGTGAATAGGCGATTTTTATGAAAGTCTTCAAAACGTGAAGGTTATGAAGACAAACAGTACAGATATGCCTATCACTTAAGCAGCGGAAGTTAGATTACACTAGGCAAGCCATGGTGAAGTATTCAATAGAGTGAAAGCATAGGACAAATAGCTGCAGTGTAATAAGGATCAGGTAGGAAGAAGTTATGAAGCCAAACAAATCATACAGTTATGTTGTGAAGACAGAAGATAAAGCAAGCATGCAATGGCTTCACAATATGTAGCAGTAAGTAAAAGGAAGTGAAGATGAAACCAGTGACACGCTGAAGACAATGATTTGTTGGACCAGTTCCAGTTGTTGTGACAACTATACGTCTGGTTGGAGCGGCTAGGTATTTAAACCAAAAGACACACAGTCCTGGACACCCAGTCCTGAACACGCAGCTCAGGACACCCAGTCCTCACTGTTTTCTCCTTGAGCTAAGGTCACACAGACCTCGCCCAATCACTCTGGTAAGTCTTCAAGGTAGACTCTCAACCTTCACAGACTTCGTTCACCGGCAATCCACAATTTCTCTTGGATGCTCAGAACGCGACGCCTAACCGGCTGGAGGATGCACAGTCCTCTAGTGTAATAAGTCTTCAGATCACTCAGACAAGAAAACTTAAGTGATGCCCAATTTACTCTGGCTCTGGGTGGTTAGGGCTTTTCTCCTCGCTAGGAATTTTCTCTCAAAGGCTTCGAGGTGGGTTGCTCTCAAACGACAAACGCCGTGCACTGAAATCTGAGCAGCCAACCGTTTATGGTTGTATTGGGTGGACTATTTATAGCCACTGGGCAACCCGACCTGATTTGTCCGAAATGACCCTGGGTCACTAAGGAACTGACACGTGTACCAACGGTCAGATTTCAAACTCACACGGCAACTTTACTTGGGCTACAAGTAAAGCTGACTTGTCCGACTCTGGACAAGATTTGCTCTCATAGTCTTCGCTCGAAGACATAGGATTTGAATTAGGCATCACTTCAGTCATTCTGACTGGTTCTCTTGGACCCCACTTAACAGTACGGTGGTTCCTATGACTCAACACAAATGAAATAAAACTACGAAGGATCTAAGTCTTCGAGTTCCATAGGCTTCACATAGTGTCTTCTCTTGTCATAGTCTTCAATGTGAATATCTTCATATACCCCCATTGTCTTCAATGTCTTCGTACATTTTTAGGGGTCATCTCTGGTAGTAAAACCGAATCAATGAGGGACTTCTACCTGTGTTATCCTGCAATTCTCACAAACACATTAGTCCCGCAACTAGGTTTGTCGTCAATACTCCAAAACCAACTAGGGGTGGCACTAGATGCACTTACAATCTCCCCCTTTTTGGTGATTGATGACAAACTAGTTGAAGTTTTCAACGGGGAATATAATTTTTGAAATTGTAAAGGAATTGTCTTCATAAGATGCAAGGGCTCCCCCTGAAGATGTGCATATAAGTGATTTGCTTCTAGAACGCAAATGCACATGGCAGGTTGTACTTGTGGAAATCCACTTCAACTTATGATGAAAATCCACTATGCATGTAAAAGTATATGAAGGGAATGACATGCATAATGAAAAATGGACGTCTGCGGAATGATCTAAGTGCAAAATTAATTGTCGTACATGCAGAATTTATCTTCGCAAAACATAGTGGCAAAGAAGTAGCAGACGACCATCGAGTTTAAGTGTTACAACCCAAAGAACCAAATGTAGCAAAACAAGAGTTGTAAGCACGAAGCAAAATGTAGCAAAATATAAAGGCACCCGCCCATAGTGACCCACTTGAAGACTATAAACATCATATGCTTCTCCCCCTTTTGTCAGTGATGACCAAAAGGTTTGAAGACATAGAGTTTTCTACGCGTTCCTAGGCGCAGCAGGGTCGGTGGAGGCGTTTGGTGGTGCAGATGAGCTTGGTGCAGATTCGACGCGCGCTGAAGGAGGTGGAGGTGATGTAGCGTCGTCTTCTTCGTTGATAATCCGTGCAGTCACCGTGGCAGCAGAGGAGGAGAACTCCGAATCTTCAAGTGATGGAGTTCTGCGTAGCATTGCCCTTCGGGGAGGCATGGAGTCAAATTTGAAGCGCTCTGCGAAGCCATCCTCTTGAAGTTTAGCTTCAGGACACATCATCATGAGTCCTTTCCAAGTGCGGCGACAGGTTTCGTGTGCAACAAATGCGTTCTTGGTTGCAAGATTTCTGATACGATTGACGTCCTCCATGATGCTTTTCATCTGCCTCTTGAGCCAGTCGTGATGCATGTCCTGCTTTTGGTGAAGAGCCATAAGAAGCTCTCGGTCATTGAGGGCACGAGCGCGCTTCTTGGGTCACTGATCAGCTGGACTGTCAGTGGCTTCAGTAGATGCAGGTGCACGTGTGGTGCCAGCCAACGGATACACTCTGGAGATGGCTTCAACACCTTCAACATTCTGAGTGAAGCTCTGGTGTTCTGCATTCTGAAGACTTAATGGTTTCTTGGCAGGCTCAGGATATATAGCTTCAGCAGAAGTGTCCACATCTGGCAAGAAGATCCGATGGTATGAAATCCGGGCTGAGGGCTGATATGAAATCGCAGAATGAAGCTTGATCAGCCTCATAACCCAAGGAGCATAAAACTTCAAGCCAAATAAATCTGAGCCGGATGCCGCAAGCTGGCGTATGAAGAAGTCCTGCGCATTGAAGCATTTGCCATGAAGGGTGTAGAATATGAGAGTCTTCATTGAACCCTCAACCTTGGCATGTGGAGAGTGTCCCTTAATGGGCCAGAGAGTCCGCCTGATGATGTGATATATGGTTCTGGGCAGGTACTCTAGGTCTTCAACGAAGAACTCAGTTGGATAGGGTGCATCATGGGGCAATGGCTTCATCATTGAGAGCATCTGACTCATATTTGGTTCAGGCCTCTGGAATATGCTCTCAATTGCTTCAGCATGTAGTTGGCAGCCTTCCTCGAAGAATTCGCCAGGAGTGGGCAGGCCGGTAAGCTCAATGATATTGAATGCATTGGCGTCATGATGGACATTGCCGGTCATCCACCCCAGGACCCAAGTCTTCGGATCTCTGTTGTAGCCTTTGATATGAAGGGTGGCATAGAATTGAAGCAGAAGCTCTTCATTCCAGTGCTCTTCGTCTGTGATAAATGGCAGCAAACCCACTTGCTTGAAGCAATCCAGTGCTTCTTCCAGGCCGGGCAGACTAGCAACAGCTTCAACCTCAAGACACTTGTGCGGGAAGATGCGACCTTGGTTGTATAGGATGCATCAATAATAACTGCATTGTGGATAGCTCCAGAACCTATCTAATACAATCCGTTCCCTTGAATAAGGGTTCTTGGAGCTGTTGAAGAACGTATTATCTACCCTGAAGCTATTGACATTAAAGAAGCCAGGAGCTGATGCAGGACCTGGGAACCTTGGCAGTCGTGGGATCGGCTTCTGAACCTGAGGCCTCTGCGCAACATGATAGTTGAATTGTGGACCGGCAGCAAATTCAGGCACAGAAGTGTCAGGAGCAGTAGCTTCAGTGTCTTCTGAAGCTGTTGTTGGGGAGGGCTCCACATTGGCTTCAATGTTGGTGGTGGCAGCCTCCATATTTTCCGCCTCCACTTGACTAGCTGGAGGGTCAGATTCAGGCACGTTCTCCTGGAGAACGGCTTCTTGGTGGAGCGGGGGAGTGGGTTCTGGTGGTACTTCTTCATTGTCTTCGGTTAATGTAGCCGGAATGTCTTCAGCCGAATCTTGAGGCCGTGGTCCCTTGCGAAGCCTGCGGAATGCAGACGACGCCTTTGGAGTTGGAGTGGGCTGGACTTCAGATTCTTCTTCTTGTGGGCGATCCGCCCATGATGCAGCTTGTGCGATTGGCATCACAGGACGACCAATGCTGATCAGTTTGCTTGTCTCAAGCTGAGGAAGGGCTGCATCATCTTGTACATTGTCTTGGTGACCAATGTCTTCAGCAGCGTTGGGCTCGGCTGCTGGAATGTCTTCAGCTTCAGGAGCCTCTGTGGGAGCAGGCTCATGAACTGTCAGCTGACGATCTGCGTCAGGATAGATGAGAGAGAGAGGTTCAACTATCAAGGGCTCTATGGGAGCAGCCCGAGCTTTCTTGATCTTGCGCTTCTTCTTGGTGGGGTCAGAAGGAGAGGCTTCAGAGTGTTTCCTCTTCCTCGCTTCAGCCTCGGCTGTCCGTGTCTTCTTGAGCTCTGAAGCGGTTGACCGGCTCTTTGGCTTCGAGCCAGTCGTAGCAGTGGGAAAGACAATCGGAGCAGCTTCTTGTCTTGGTGCCTCTGGTTCAGGCACAGCAGGCTTCTTCTTCTTCTTCGCAGCCATCCTCGGGTCGATGCCTGGACGCCCAAGTGCCTTGCGCTTTTCGTCCTCATTGTAGGCCTGCACACATCGATCAGCCAAAGTCTTCATTCGCTCCCGCGAACCCTGAGCTTCTGCATGCTTCTTCAGAAAGTTTTCCTTTAACTCGTGCAACATGATCTTGAAGTCCTTGACTTCTTGCACGCTTAGCCTAGCCATATGCTGCTTGAACTGAGCCTTTTCAAAATCAATTTTCTGCTTCAGTTCAACAATGCTCTGGGCAATTGCAAGTTCTGAAGCAATAGCGCCTTGGAAAGCGACGCTGAGGCCAATGGGCAGCTGCAGATCATTGAAGCTGATATTTGGTGTAGCAAACCACTCATCGATGAAGCTGTGGATGATGGCGACATCAAACAGAGGCAGATTGTTGAAGATTTCAGCCTCCTCCTTGCTCTTGATGAGCTGCTCAAGAGCGTCATCTCCAAGATCTTCATCACTTGACAGATCAATGGTTTTGCTGCGCAGAATGGCAGCAGCTGTGAGCTCTTTGCCTGTGTGTGGCTGAGGCTTCTTGGCTTCCTGGGGCTTGGAGACTCTTGATAAGTCTTCAGACTGCACACTGTCTTCAGGAGGTGCAGTTGCCAATGGCTTCGCCCTTGAGATTTTGGGTGAAGGGGTCTTCTTTGAAGCTTTTGGCTTCTTCATCTGCTTTGGCTTCGGAGCAGCAGACGCTTCATCAGATTCAGAGTCAGTAGGAGGGTCATTGACTGCAGTCCCTTGGACTAAGATGCAGGTGATGAGGCCCTCAAGATTTGCATACGGACCGATGATATTGGGGTCTGCCTCGCGTGTGCCATCTGCCCTTGGTGCGGAGGGACCAGGGTTGAAGTCTAAGCCCAATTTCTTCTTGTATTGCTTCGCTGACCTCTGGGCAAATTGGAAGTTGCGCTTGAACAGATTGTCATCACGACACCAGAGTAGTGACGACGGATGAGAATCAGCAGGCTGCGGTCCTCTAACCATGCATGGATAGAAGCCTTGACCAATGGCTTCATCTCTGGACCTGGGCATGAGATTTTTGTATAGTACATCTCCCCATGGTCTCTTGATGGCACTTTTCTCAGCGTATTCCTTGGTGACGAAGTGGTATTGGAACCATTGCTCTGCCCAATAGCGTCGAATCCATTGGATTCGTGTCTTGCGCTGATTGTAATCCTCTTCAGGATCTGTATTGTATAGCTCTGAGAGGTCATCTGGCAGATCTCTTGATGTTTCCCCTCGACGCTTTCTGCCACCCTTCCTTGCTGGTTTTTTTGCAGCCATAAACCTTCACTTGGAAGGCTTCACGACGTTCAAAGGCTTCAAAGGCTTTCTTTTGCTGGACCAACAGGAACTGGCTTCAGGAGAATTGATGTGACGCTGTAAGAACTCTGCAAATGAATGCAGACTATGAGAACCAAAAGATTCTCCCACGGACATGTACCTGTGACAGCATTAAGGTGCGAGGGAAGGGGAAGAGGTCATATGCATTCTCAGAAGATTTTGAAGATAAATCAGTTTAGAAGACATTGACCTCATCATGCGAAGACATTCACTTATAGAAAAAGAAGTTGGTTCCAGATTTGTATGAACCCATAGATCAGTACAAGTGAGGAATCTAACTACTTCATGAAGCACAAGTGAATATACTAGGCAAGTTATGAGATGCAGACTAAGAGAGATCTAACTTGTGTGAATAGAAACTTCTTATGGCAGAAAGTGACCGAACTATAGGATCAAAAGAGGCTGTAAAAAGAGGTTTTATTTACCACACTTGGAACTGCTAGACATAGTGGGAGATGAGGCCGAGCAGTTCGATCCTCCGTGCCCTAACTTGGCGACGGAAGACACCTACGGCGACGGCGGAGAGAGTGATGTCCGCGGTTAGCGTGAAAACGGCGTCGGAGAGGTTGCGGCAGTGAAGCGCTTCGCCGCCGGCGTCGTCGAGAGCTAGCGGTGGCGCTAGGGTTCGTGCGAGGGAGGAAGAAGGAGATAATGACCGCAGTGAGGGTGTATTTATAGTCACAGGGGCGGCACTGCGCTATTACATAGGTGCCCCTGGCGACTCACATCTGAACAGCACGTGGCCATCATGCGGAGTCTCGGGGCAGTTCCACATCCCACGCACGCCTGGATTGTCGGGTGGTCGTTCCTACTTCTCCGGATTTCTTGTGGATGAATGAGCATTGAAAAAGGTTTTAAAGTTTGTCTCTGTGTCTTCTGCTGACAAGGACGCATAGAAGACATTCGACAGTTTCAATAGGATGCATATGACTTGGAGAGATAGAATTTCAGATAGAAAGCATAGAGAGATTAGGGTCCGATCACATTCATTTAGTTCAAAAAATTCAAAACAAGAAGACATAGCTATAAGTGAACGTTGTAGAGGACAGAACACTAGTATATATATATATATATATATATAATCCACGTAGTGAAGATAATCATGAATACATGTTGGGAATGAAACCAGACCAAATGTGAAGACATTGCAAGGTAACGCCGTGAGTGAAACACTTCAAAATAAAACGTTTGGTGGTGGCGTTACCCACCGTATAGGAAGTATTAGACCCAGACACGGCGCACAATTATCGTGGCACTCCGAAGTCAATTTCCACATTAATGTATTCACACCTAGAATGTATGTCTTCACTGATTGAAGATATACGTTACTTCGTGTGTTGCACATCTAAGTCATCAATATGCATAAGTGTTAGGATGTGTGCCTGATCACAGGACATTTGAGGATTCCAAGATATTTAGCTCACACCGTAACTTGCAAAATCTCTTCTCATCCAAGGGCTTGGTGAAGATATCTGCCAATTGCTCTTCAGTGTTGACGTGTATGATATCAATATCTTCCTTTGCAACATGATCTCTGAGAAAGTGATGATGAATTTCAATGCGCTTTGTCTTCGAGTGCTGAACTGGGTTGTTGGCGATCTTGATGGCGCTTTCGTTGTCGCAGTAAAGAGGCACTTGCTTCAGATGAATACCATAGTCCTTGAGAGTTTGCTTCATCCACAGAAGCTAAGCGCAGCAAGATCCAACAGCAATGTATTCAGATTCAGCAGTGGAGAGGGATACACAGTTCTGCTTCTTTGAAGACCAACATACAAGTGATCGTCCCAGAAAGTGACATGTGCCTGATGTAGACTTCCGATCAACCTTGTCACCAGCATAATCAGCATTCGAGAATCCAACCAGATCAAACTCTGAGCCCTTTGGATACCACAATCCTAGAGTTGGGGTGTGAGCCAAATATCGAAGAATTCGCTTCACTGCTAAGTGATGCGACTCCTTTGGTGCCGCTTGAAATCGAGCACACATGCAAACACTAAGCATAATATCTGGCCTAGATGCACATAAATAAAGCAAAGAACCAATCATGGAGCGGTATACCTTTTGATCGAACTCTTTACCATTGTCGTCAGGACCCAGATGATGTTTGGCTGGCATTGGTGTTGTGAATCCTTTGCAGTCTTGCATACCGAACTTCTTCAGGCAATCTTTGAGATACTTTTCTTGAGATATGAAGATGCCATTGCGTTGTTGCCATATCTGAAGACCGAGGAAGAATTTCAGCTCCCCCATCATAGACATCTGATATTGCCCTTGCACCATATATCCAAACTCCTCACTGTACTTCTGATTGGTGCAGCCGAAGATAATGTCATCCACATATATTTGGCACACAAACAGTTCACCATCATATGTCTTCGTGAAGAGAGTGGGATCTAGGGAGCCAGGTATGAAGCCTTTGCTCTTCAGGAAGTATTTGAGTGTGCCATACCAGGCCTGAGGGGCTTGTTTGAGGCCATATAGTGCCTTATTGAGCTTGTAAACCATGTCAGGATGTTTTGGATCTTCAAACCCAGGTGGTTGTGCAACATACACTTCTCCTTCAATCTTGCCATTGAGAAAGGCACTCTTTACATCCATTTGATATAAAAGTATGTTAGGATGATTTGCATAGGCCAGCAGTATACGGATGGCTTCAAGTCTGGCCACAGGAGCAAATGTTTCATCGAAGTCAATGCCTTCCACTTGAGTATATCCTTGAGCAACGAGACGAGCTTTGTTTCTAACAACTTGACCATGCTCATCTTGCTTGTTGCGGTATATCCATTTGGTGCCTATTATGTTATGCTTCCGTGGATCAGGACGGTTAACCAATTCCCATACATTGTTCAGCTCAAACTGATGAAGCTCTTCTTGCATTGCTTGAATCCATTCAGGTTCCATAAAGGCTTCTTCAACTTTCTTGGGTTCTGAAATTGAGACGAATGCAAAGTGCCCACAGAAATTTGCCAGTTGAGTTGCCCTTGAACGAGTGATTGGACCAGGTGCATTGATGCTGTCAATTATTCTGTCAATCTGCACTTCATTGGCAACAAGAGGATGTACAGGGCGAAGACTTTGCTCTTGCTGATCTATGTTATCGTTGGGAGGAATGTCTTCAGGCTGAGCATTGTCTTCATGTGGATCAGGTGCTGAGATGATAAGTTCTTCTTTAGGATGAGCTTCAGAAGGTATAATCTCTCCAGTTCCCATAAGCTTGATTGATTCACTAGCTGGAACTTCATCTAGCACATTTGGCAGTTTCTCTCTTTGTGAACCATTGGTCTCATCGAACCGCACATCCACTGTTTCAACCACTTTGTAGTGAAACAGATTGAAGACTCTATAGGAGTGCGAATCCTTTCCATATCCAAGCATAAAACCCTCATGTGCTTTTGGTGGAAATTTTGAGGTGTGGTGTGGGTCCTTGATCCAACATCTTGCGCGAAATACTCTGAAGTAACTGACATTTGGCTTCTTGCCAGTTAGAAGTTCATAAGATGTCTTGTTCAGAAGCTTGTGAAGATAAACACGGTTGATTATATGGCATACAGTGTTCTGTTCTTGCGTTCGACGACGCCATTCTGCTGTGGCGTGTATAGAGCTGAGAATTCATGTGTGATGCCCAAAGTATCAAGATATGTGTCAAGGCCAGTGTTCTTGAATTCAGTGCCATTGTCACTCCTGATGTGCTTTATCTTGGCGCCATAGTTGTTCATAGCTCGATTGGCGAAGTGTCTGAAGACATCCTGCACTTCAGTCTTGTAAAGGATTATGTGCACCCAAGTATATCTAGAGTAATCATCAACAATGACAAAGCCATAGAGGCAAGCAGTAGTGGAAAAAGTTGAGTAGTGAGTGGGACCAAAAAGATCCATGTGAAGCAGTTCGAAGGGTCGAGTAGTGGTCATGATTATCTTCGAAGGATGTTTTGCCCTTGTCATCTTCCCTGCTTCACAGGCACCGCATAAGTGATCTTTCTTGAACTTGACGCCCTCGATGCCTATGACATGCTTCTTCTTCGCAAGGGTGTGGAGGTTCCTCATGCCAGCATGCCCAAGCCTCCGATGCCAAAGCCAGCATTCTGAAGCCTTTGCCAAAAGACATACTGCAAGCTGTGGCCCTGCTGAGAAATCTACCACATATAGATCATCTTTCCGATACCCTTCAAACACTAGAGACTTGTCAGATTCCATTAGTACCAGGCAACGATATTTTCCAAATATTACGACCATGTTCAAATCGCAAAGCATTGAGACAGACATTAAGTTGAAGCCAAGGGATTCAACAAACATGAATTTATCCATGTGTTGATCCTTTGAGATTGCAACTCTACCTAGACCCAATACCTTACTTTTACCAGTGTCAGCAAATGTGATGTGGCTCTTGTCGGATGGACGTAAGGTTGAGTCCATAAAAAGACTTCTTTTGCCAGTCATGTGATTTGTACACCCACTGTCAATAATCCATTCTGAAGACTCTGAAGGCGCTGGTGTCATACCCTACAGTGCAGTTAGGGGGATAGGCTTCACGAAGAGATTTGTGAAGCAAAAACATTTGATGAACCAGTGGGTTATGAAAACTTAGATCCAGGTTAGGACTAATAGGAAGAGTAGCAGGCGATTCAGGTATGAAATACATAGTGATGCCATTCGGGCATTTGATCATGCGCCCCACAAGATTTTTAAGGTCCCCAGCAATAGCGTCAGAAGATTTTGGTTTTCTGCTGGAGACCTTTCCCTGCAAAAGAGAGTTAATCTTTCTTAACCACCCACATCTTCAAGGGTGGCTTAGAAGCAATAAGTCTAAGTGCAGCATCTAAGAATTTTGGCTTTGGAGCCCTAGCAAACAGTCTAGCAGGCGGGCAATAGTACTCATAAGAATAGGCAGAATAGTTCTTGGTCATATGAACATGACGGTTTGAAGAACCGCTCTCATATGCCTGAGTATGGTTTCCCTGAAAACATTTGCGTTAGTGCGACTCAGGCGAGTCCTCTATCTGTATGAAGCCTTTGGACCATATGAAGCCTTTGGTCTGAGGTTTGTCTTCTTCATGTGAGGTGTCATGAGGACATTCACAGGAAGATTCTCCAAACACGTTTTTGGAACCCAGATCTTCTTCATAGGCGGTCTATCCCTGCAGTTAGTACCAATGTACCTGGCAAATACTTCACCATTCTGATTTTTAAACAGCTTATAGTTTGCATCAAAGGATTCATCAATGATAATGGGGTTAGCACAAGTGAAGCCAGATAGATTGGATGGATCTGCTGAGGATTCCTTTGCAGAAACCCATGTGGTTTTGGGGTACTGCTTAGGTTTCCAGTAAGAGCCATCTGCATTAATTTTCCTCACGAACCCAACACCCTCTTTCCTAGGGTTTCGGTTCAGAATCTGCTTCTTGAGGACATCACACAGTGTCTGATGTCCTTTGAGACTTTTGTACATCCCTGTTTCAAGCAATGTCTTCAACCTAGCATTCTCATCAGCAATAGCAGTGGTATCCTCAGCAGAGGGGTTAGTTACCACTTCAACAGCTAAAGATATTGCAATAGCAGTAGCAGTGGAACATTCAGCAACAGAAGTAGCATTATCACGCTCAATGCATTTAAGGCATGGTGGTTCAAATCCTTCCTGAGCGGAACCGATCTGTTCAGCGCGAAGTGACTCGTTTTCCTTTTGAAGATCTTCATGAGCCGCTCTCAATTTCTCAAGATCTTGCTTCCTTTGAAGATAATCATAGGAGAGCTTTTCATGAGTTGTTGAGAGAGTATCATGACAATCTTCAAGTTGCTGATACTTAACGTGAACATTTTTTATGTCCTCAATTAAGGATTCAGATCGAGTCATTTCAGCACCCAACAGATCATCCCTTCTGTCTAACAGTTTTTGAATATGTTCCATGGCTTTGTGTTGTTCAGTTGCAATTTTAGCAAGTGTTTTGTAGCTGGGTTTTGAATCACAATCAGAGTCATCGTCACTGGATGTTTGATAGTGAGTAGTGCGTGTGTTTACCTTGGCACCGCGTGCCATGAAGCAGTAGGTAGGAGTGGAGTCGTCCTTGTCATTTGCATCGGTGTTGGTGATGAAGTCATTGTCTTCAGTGTTGAAGATGGACTTGGCGACGTAAGCTGTAGCCAGACTCGCAATGCTAGAATCAGATTCCTCCTCAGACTCCACCTCTGCCTCCTCAGAAGCGGACTCCTCCTCTGAATCCATTTCCTTGCCAACAAACGCACGAGCCTTGCCAGTTGAGCTCTTCTTGTGTGATGAAGACTTTGAGGAAGACTTGGAAGAAGACTTTGAGTATTTCTTCTTCTTCTTGTCGTCAGAGTCATTTTTGTTGCTCTTCTTCTTCTTTCTGTTCTCATTGTCCCACTGTGGACACACAGAGATGAAGTGTCCAGTTTTCTTGCACTTGTGACATGTTTTCTTCTTGTAGTCACGAGCAGAAGCTTCATCATTCCTTGAGCATGATCGTGAAGGCTTTCTGAAGCCTTTCTTCTTGGTGAATTTCTGGAACTTCTTCACTAGCATTGCAAGTTCCCTTCCAATGTCTTCAGGATCATCAGAACTGTTGCCAGATTCTTCTTCAGATGAGGACGCAGCTTTTGCCTTCAAGGCACGAGTTCGCCCATAGTTTGGACCGTAGATATCTCTTTTCTCAGAAAGCTGAAACTCATGTGTGTTGAGCCTCTCAAGTATGTCAGACGGATCGAGTGTCTTGAAGTCTGGACGTTCTTGAATCATCAGGGCTAGGATGTCAAACAAACTGTCAAGTGATCTCAGCAGCGTCTTGACGATTTCATGTTTGGTGATCTCAGTGGCGCCGAGGGCTTGAAGCTCATTTGTGATGTCAGTGAGCCGGTCAAATATGTGCTGGACATTCTCATTGTCATTTCGCTTGAGGTGGTTGAAGAGGTTGCGAAGAACACTGATTCTCTGATCTCTCTGGGTTGAGATGCCTTCATTGACTTTGGAGAGCCAGTCCCAGACCAGCTTGGATGTCTTCAAGGCACTCACACGGCTGTGCTGTCCCTTGGTCAGATGACCACAGATGATATTCTTGGCAGTAGAGTCCAGTTGAGTGAACTTCTTGACATCAGCAGCAGTGACACCTTCTCCAGCCTTGGGAACGCCGTTTTCGACGACATACCATAAGTCAACGTCAATGGCTTCAAGATGCATGCGCATCTTATTCTTCCAGTAGGGATATTCAGTTCCATCAAAGACGGGGCAAGCAGCGGAGACTTTGATTATCCCTGCAGTCGACATAGCTAAAACTCCAGGTGGTTAAACCGAATCACACAGAACAAGGGAGCACCTTGCTCTGATACCAATTGAAAGTGCGTTATATCAACTAGAGGGGGGGTGAATAGGCGATTTTTATGAAAGTCTTCAAAACGTGAAGGTTATGAAGACAAACAGTATAGATATGCCTATCACTTAAGCAGCGGAAGTTAGATTACACTAGGCAAGCCATGGTGAAGTATTCAATAGAGTGAAAGCACAGGACAAATAGCTGCAGTGTAATAAGGATCAGGTAGGAAGAAGTTATGAAGCCAAACAAATCATACAGTTATGTTGTGAAGACAGAAGATAAAGCAAGCATGCAATGGCTTCACAATATGTAGCAGTAAGTAAAAGGAAGTGAAGATGAAACCAGTGACACGCTGAAGACAATGATTTGTTGGACCAGTTCCAGTTGCTGTGACAACTGTACGTTTGGTTGGAGCGGCTAGGTATTTAAACCAAAGGACACACAGTCCCGGACACCCAGTCCTGAACACGCAGCTCAGGATACCCAGTCCTCACCGTTTTCTCCTTGAGCTAAGGTCACACAGACCTCGGCCAATAACTCTGGTAAGTCTTCCAGGTAGACTCCCAAACCTTCACAGACTTCGTTAACCGGCAATCCACAATTTCTCTTGGATGCTCAGAACGCGACGCCTAACCGGCTGGAGGATGCACAGTCCTCAAGTGTAATAAGTCTTCAGATCATTCAGACAAGAAGACTTAAGTGATGCCCAATTTACTCTGGCTCTGGGTGGTTAGGGCTTTTCTCCTCGCTAGGAATTTTCTCTCAAAGGCTTCGAGGTGGGTTGCTCTCAAACGACAAAAGCCGTGCACTGAAATCTGAGCAGCCAACCGTTTATGGTTGTAGGGGGTGGACTATTTATAGCCACTGGGCAACCCGACCTGATTTGTCCGAAATGACCCTGGGTCACTAAGGAACTGACACGTGTACCAACGGTCAGATTTCAAACTCACACGGCAACTTTACTTGGGCTACAAGCAAAGCTGACTTGTCCGACTCTGGACAAGATTTGCTCTCATAGTGTTCGCTCGAAGACATAGGATTTGAATTAGGCATCACTTCAGTCATTCTGACTGGTTCTCTTGGACCCCACTTAACAGTACGGTGGTTCCTATGACTCAACACAAATGAAATAAAACTATGAAGGATCTAAGTCTTCGAGTTCCATAGGCTTCACATAGTGTCTTCTCTTGTCATAGTCTTCAATGTGAATATCTTCATATACCACCATTGTCTTGAATGTCTTCGTACATTTTTAGGGGTCATCTCTGGTAGTAAAACCGAATCAATGAGGGACTTCTAGTTGTGTTATCCTGCAATTCTCACAAACACATTAGTCCCTCAACTAGGTTTGTTGTCAATACTCCAAAACCAGCTAGGGGTGGCACAAGATGCACTTACAAGCCACCACCACCAAAGCCGACTGCATGGAAACATCCAGAGCCTGGCCCGCCAGATGACCCATTATTGTTGCCATGATGCTGAAAAGACTAGTTCCTGTATGCATGTATGATATAACAATCCTTCCAAGCATGACTAGACAACTTGTTAGGATAACTTTGTTTTGGGCATGGCACATTAAGGGCTTCCTCACAATTCTCGGGCTTCCCGCCATTATAAGGTTGCTTGCCATTACGACACTGATTTTAAACCCCACATTAGTGTTATCCACAAAGTCTGACCCACCGTCGGGGTGTCTGCACTTTCCACCATTGCCATGGTTATTTTGATTGCCATTCTGCTCCAAGAAATTCTGTTGCTGACCCTTATCGCCGCCGTTTTCTTGCCTTTACCCAACTTATCCTCATGTGAGCCGGGATCCTTTGTTCCGTCAGAGTCAGCATACCTGGTAATTACATCCATGAGACTGCCCATATCCATGCACTTCCGCTTAAGACGCCCTAACTTCTGTTTAAGGGACTCAAAGCGACAGTTATTCTCCAGTTTTAGAACAGCCTGAGCAGCCCCAATATTTTTTGAGGAGTGCATAATGGAGGCGATTCTGCAGACCCAATGATGGGCCGACTCGATGAGGGAGTCCTGGACTAAGGGCTCCTCGGGTGTCCGGGCTATCTGATATGGGCCGGACTAATGGGCTGTGAAGGTACGAGGCAGAAGACCTCCCCCCGTATCTGGGTAGGACTCTCTTTTGCATCGATGGCAAGCTTAAAGCCCGGATGTGTGGTTTCCTTTCTCTGTAAACTGACTCTGTACAACCCTAGGCCTCTCAGGTGTCTATATAAACCAGAGGGTTTAGTCCGTATAGGCTAAGACAAATCATATAGGCTAGACATATAAGGTTTAGCCATTACGATCTCGAGGTGGATCAACACTTGTAACCCTATACTCATCGGACGTAGGGTTTTACCTCCATTAAGAGGTCCCGAACCTGGGTAAACATTGTGTCCCCCTTGTCTCTTGTTACCCTCGATCCTCAGACGCATAGTTCGGGACCCCCTACCCGAGATCGGCCGGTTTTGACACCGACATTGGTGCTTTCATTGAGAGTTCCACTGTATGAATATTTACTATGGGGTAAAACCCCACAGCCCATTTATTAGAAAAAAGAAAACAATCCAACAATATACAAGCACTGAGAGAGTGGCAAAAAAACAAGAATAAAGACCTGCCCAATACTTACCTATTTTTACCAAAGGGCATTGACCCAAGATATGAGTTGACCTCTAATGCTAACACTAAGCCTGTGAGCTAACAGAATCATGTACAAATTTACATCTCCAAGAGGCAAAATGAGCCTGCCCCCTGAAAATCCTCCCATTTCTTAAGATCCAGATGTTCCATGCGGCTGTGAGCATCACCTCAAAGAAGAAAGGATGGCCAAAACTGGTTCTGGCATTGGAGACACACTGTTGGGTGTCAGTCCCCTGCGTCCAATCAATCTGAAGATAATTCCACACCCTGCGGCTGAAGTTGCACTGGAAGAACAAGTGGGTTCTGTCTTCATGGACATGTGCATTACATATAACACAAATGTTATTATCATTTGGATACCTCCAATGTCTTCGAACCAACATGTCCTTTGTGTTAAGTTTATCAAAGAACAGTAACCAGCCAAAGAATTTAATCTTCATGGTGCATCTACTCTTCCATAACCATTTGCATGGCAGAATAGTGGGCATGTGGGAATGCATAATATTGTAAAAACCTTTGGCCAAGAAGGACCCTGACTTGGAGGGACATACCCACTGATCAGGGAGGAGGGGGTCTCTCTGCAAGTTCAACAACTAGTCTTCTACGATATGCAGCTCTGCAGCAGCTTCTTGAGAGATGGGCCGATAAAACATGGAGAAAAGATCCTGAGTTTGAAGCACATCCCTGACCGAGACCTTATCATCAATCACAAAAGAAAACAACCTGGGAAGCCTCCTCACTAGGGGCAAAGAAGAGCCAGCCACATGCCATGCATCATGCCAAAATAGAGTTGTGTCCCCCATGTTGATATGAACAGAAGCAACAGCTCTGTACATATCATTTATCTTGAAAACATCCTTCCACCAGAAAGATCCAGTCATAACAGTGGCCTGAGGCACAATGTTGTCATAGTATGAGTCCCAAACTAATGATACCCAAGAAACATCATGCTTGTTGTAGAAATTATGGAGTTTTTTCATGAGCAGCCCCTGGTTCTAGATATTTAAATTAAGAATGCCCAGTCCTCCCTTAGCTTTAGGTCTGCAAACTAGATCCCAAGCAGCAAGAGATTGCTTTGGTGTGTCTATGTTTCCTCTCCAAAGACATTGCCTAAAAATCCTATTCAATTGCTTGATAATTCCAGGAGGTATATGCAAAGTGCAGAGGAAATAGATTGGCATGGAAGTTAAAACTGAAGTCAACAGTTGCAACCTGAAGCCCTGGTTTAACATAGAGGAACTAGCAGATAGCCTTCTCTCAATATTATCCACTAGAGGAAGGAGATCCACAATTTTTGGCCTGGTGGTACCAAGAGGAAGACCAAGATAAGTGAAAGGAAGTTCACCTATCTTACAACCAAGAAGAGCAGCCAACCTGAGGGCTTCATCACCAGATGCATTCAGAGGTATCATAGAGGACTTAGCAAAATTCACCTTTAGCCCAGTTGATTGTTGAAACACAGATAACATATTTTTGAGAGCCACCAATTGATCCTCAAGAGCTAGCAAAATGATGATTGTGTCATCTGCATACTGGATGATGGGGTAGTTGTGGTCAGGGGATGGTATTGGGAGTGTCAGTGTTCCCTGAGCCAGCATGTGATTAACCACAGACTGCAACAGATCAGCAGCAATAACAAAAAGAAGAGGCGACAAAGGGTCACCCTTCCTGACCCCACACTTGCATTGGAATTGCTTTCTTGGTATGCCATTTAATAGAATAGAGGATGTGCCAGATGAAAGAATATTCTTAACCCAAGCAATCCACTTTGCATCAAAACCTTTATGATGAAGAACCTGCAGAATTACCTCATGCTCAACTGTATCAAAAGCCTTAGCAAAATCTAGCTTGAGAATTATAATTGGTTTTTTTGATTTCTTGCATTGATGGATGTACTCAAAAGCCCAGGCTATGAAATCCTGAATGGACCTGCATTTCAAGAACCCATACTGATTCTTATGTATGCATTGCAATATTACCTTCTGTAACCGATTAGCCAACAGTTTTGTGAGGAATTTCAGACAACTGTTGGTCTGGGAGATGGGCGTGAAGTCATATGGTCCCTCTGGTGAAATAATTTTGGGTATGAGAGAGATAAGAGGGCATTTGATGTTTCCCAGAGATAACTCCCCATCAAAAAAAGCCTAGATTAGCTGCACAAAATCCTTCTCAATGATAGGCCAACATTTCTTAATAAACATGCCATTGAAACACTCCGGACTAGGTGCTCTGTTAGTGGGGAGCTCTTTCAAAACTTTGTTAATTTCCTCCTGAGAAAAAGGAGCAGAGAGCACTTCTAGCCCATCAACCGGTTGAATCAACTGTGGAAGATCAAATCCCATGTTGATTCCTTGGGCATGACCCATCTGGTTCTTAAAGGAAGACCACAAAATTCCAGCCATACGTGTATGATCAGAGACTGGTTCATTCCCATCTACCTTGAGACTGGCAATGGAATTCTTTCTCAGTCTTTCTGAAGCCATTACATGGAAGAACTTTGAGTTTTCCTCACCAACCTTGATATATCTGATTCTGCAACACTGCTTCCAATATATATAATGGATGCGCAGAAGGTTTTCATGGTGCAACTTAACAATCCTTCTGAAGTTGAATTCGGGAATTGTGAGGGGTCTCCATTCCTCAAGCTCATCAAAATGCAAAATCACTTTGGCACAATTCAAAGTCAACTACTTGATGTATGAAATGTTCTTGCTCCACGCTTTCAGGTCCTTTCTCAAGCATTTAAACTTTTTAGAGATAACTGCTGCAGCAGACAAGTCAGAGAAAACGGGTGCATCCCAAGAGCTCTTGCCACATTCCATGAAACCTCGCATGTCGACCCAATAGTTCTCAAAACAAAAAACCCTAGACTTTGGAATAGTTGTGTCAATGGAGACCACACAGGGCACATGATCCGAACAGGTTTTTGCTAGAGGGAGGACCACTGTGTTTGGTTAAATAGAAATCCAATCAGAGGTTGTGAAAAACTAGTCTAGTTGTTCGAGCAGAGGGGTTTCCTGCATATTGGACCAGGTATAACTTCTACCTTTCAAGGGTGACTCCAATAAGCCCAGATGACCAATGATCTCATTGAAAAGGAAAATGTCATTAACATATCCCCCTGGTAAATTCCTATTATCCATAGACCTGATAAAATTGAAGTCTGCTAGTAATAGCCAATGTTCATCTAATGGTATGGATAAATGATAAAGCCAATGAACAAATTTATCTCGCAGTGGACCATCACAAGGCCCATATACTGACACCAAAGTCCAGGTTTCATCGTTGTGTACCGAAGGGAAAGAAACCACAACACCAAAGCTTTGAATTTCAATGAGTGTGCCAACGAATATGGCCGAATTCCAAATAACTAGAATGCCTCCAGAGGCTCCTACAAAGGAAAAAAACAAAACGAACGAACTGTCATGGGCAAAAGGTTCTGATCTTCCTAATATCAAAGTCATCACATTTGGTTTCCTGAAGACAAACAATTGAGCACTGACTCTCCTCAATTTTTGCTTGAACATCTCTGTGCC
Source organism: Triticum monococcum (assembly GCA_034509565.1). Lineage (NCBI taxonomy): Eukaryota > Viridiplantae > Streptophyta > Magnoliopsida > Poales > Poaceae > Triticum > Triticum monococcum. Next base: position 422,060,266 of record CM067846.1, on the reverse strand, counting down.
TGGCCTTAGAATTCAGGCCTCTCACATTCCAGCACAAAACACATCAATTATGAAAGGATGTACTAGCCATAGGAAACTATATAGAAGCTATAAACTAGCCCACTGCTTAACAACGTAGCCACAATGCCCATAAAGTTTGATACATCCAAGTTGAAAATAACCATAAACTTCCAATAAAGTCCAGAGATAAAACTGATGAAAAGAGTTAACTGTGGGCCGCAAAATGCAAACACGACTAAGCCCGCCACACACACCCATGCCGCAGAAGGAAACATGAGATCATTCATCATTGGAAACTGCATCATCATCAGACTTCTTGGAGGGAGCCGTAAGCTTCCCCTCTGTGAGATCACCAGCTAGGATGCCCAAAGCAACACCGACCACTTGCATAACCGGAATTGGGGTATCCGGTGGCACCTAGACTTGCTCCGTGGATGCCTCGTCAGACAGCTTGAGCTTCTTTCCTCTTGGGTGTCTCATGGCTGTTGGCTTGACCGAAACTCCAGAGACAGGTTTGAAGCCATAAGACTTGGCACAACTTCTGGTCATTCTCCTGGTGGAGAAGTGTGGGGTAGCAGAGATTGATGCAACCGATTGGCGGGGTCGCTACTTCCCATGCTCTCTTCCCAAGAACAGATTTTGCAGGTGGTTTAGAGGCCGCAAACATAAATTCAGATTCCGCAGGCATGATCTCAGAAGAGGAGACTGAAGATTTCCTCAATTGTTACTGAGGATTTGTGTGGTGGGCTAATTGAATCACTAAGGATGATGACAAGCCGATCCTCCTGATCGGGCTGCAACTGTCACAGGGGGAGAACTGACGGTGGTAGAAATAATCCGGGCCGAGCAGTCGGCACTTTCTTGATGAGGAAATCCGACAGCAGAGAGGAGAAGTAACGCTCCAAAATCATCTTAGGTGGCAACACAGGGCCATAGACAATCCTCACAATTCCAAGCTGAATAGGATCCATGGGCAAGAGTAGGTGAAGTAGGGGCTTCTACACTTCCTCCATATCCACTGCATTGTCATCCGAATCCAAGGAAGGATTGCGGATCATGGATTTCTGGTCTTGGACTTGCTCATTGACCTGTGCCTATTGCTGCTGTTCTTCCGGCTGCTCCCGAGCACCCCAACCATCCTCATGCGGAAGCATTGTGACCTTCATTATTGGTATTTGCATTGAAAGGCTGCTGATGCCGAGGTGGTACAACATTCAAACCTAGAGCAGGGTAGGGTGGCATCGCCCAAAAAGGTTGTGGTGGATTGACCCCTGGCATCGGATGGGCGTTCCCATCCAGCGACATTGGGTCTTCATCCGCAGGTATGATAGCTTCGGCAAACTCACCTGTGAGAGTATAGCATCCCGCTATCCAAGAAACAACAGTACCACCCCAAGTTGCAAAATCTCTGAAGACAACCGAGTGCGGAACGAGTGCATTATCAGGGAAAGAACATCTGACCATATAACAGACCTTGTGACGATTAGTGTCGTTCCAATAATGAAATTTACCAAAGGTACCAACAATCTCAGCTAGGTTAGTGGTGTTATGATAATCTAAAGTCACGCCAATGAACATCAACCAGCCTGTCATGTGACCATGGATAGATCTGAACCCTCCCCCAGATTGTGCGGAATAAATTTGACAAAAAACTCATTCCCCTCAGCATCTAGGCCCAATGGGAACGGTGGATTCTCGGTGAAAGAAGCATCCACAACAGGATCTTCCATCTCGAATAATCCAACTCCTTGAAACCAAGTCTGAGCAGATAGGACAGGGACATGCATAGTTTGCGCCAGAAAGTACAGAACCTGCTCTCTCCGGATGGCCACAAGGTGAGCTGGAGGAAGAGGCTCGACGATCGCCACCATGAACTGCTCATGCCTCCTTGGCGGTGGAATCACCGACGAGTAGAAGGTATGTGGCAGCCTATCCTCTCCCCCATCGACGACATCAAAACCCGCCGGAAGGAAGCGGTGAGGGTCAATGGCATACATAGCCATTGAGGAAGCTGGTTGCTCAGCCTGGTGCAGTGAGGCAGGTGCCGATGCATATGATGGAGTGTCAGATTGGGGCGGAAGGAAGCCGGACTCGCCCCCGGACTCTAGCTCTGAACTCTCGAATTCCATGTCAAGTGAACATGGCCAGGAGGCTTCCGCCCCGGCTAGCTCCGCAGATTCTTGTTTCCCCGTCCAATCCTCGCTCTTAAACGTCTGGACTTAATGCGGTCCCTCGCCATTATAGAGGGATCACCTCCGACCTACGCCCAACCCAGATTTTGGGCGGAGAGCAGGTAATTTTACGTCCCACACACCACCCACTTCATAGCCATCATCGAGGACTTAATCGACATGCTGGACTAGACCTCCGAAGACATCGACGGCATGGAAGACGATGCCGGAGACGAACAAGGCCAATACCCACCATTTACCGGACGTTGGACGGCCACCTCCACATACGACGTATATATGGTGGATACACCCAAAGAGGATGACGGCGAGGGCAGGAAGGATCCAGTTGATGACAAACTTGCTGAGGCACCACCAAAGTGTCGACTCCAGCGACACCGCTCAAAATGATGTCGTGAAAAAGACAGTAATACCGGCTCCAGAGACAATAACACTCTAGAGAACGCCGAAGACCCTGAAGCCCCCGTCGAGCCCACATCCGAACAGGATGATATGGAGGAGGGGCAAGTTAACCCCGACGATCCAGTCAGGAACGAGGATTCGGAAGATAGCAACTATCTACCGCTCTTCGAGGATGATGTCAGCCTCGGCAACGAAGATTTCATCATGCCAGAGGAACCCCTCGAGTAGGAGCGCTTTAAGCGCCAACTAATCACCACAGCAAGAAGCCTAAAAAGGCAGCAGCAACAGATCCAAGCTGAACAGGATACACTCAACGACAGATGGACCCATGTCCTAGCTGCCAAAGAATATGGCCTCCAATGCCCAACAATGGGTTATCCGAAGCATCGGCTACTATCACAATTTGACGACGAGGCCCTCAAGCCAATACCATCGAGACATGACCACGCTGATGAACCATACCGGCCACCACGTGGGTGAGATAAAGCGTCCACCTATGTCGAACACCAACCCGCACCACCTCGCCGTAGGGGCAGAGATACATCGGCTCCAGGATACACCTACGACCTACGACAAGACATGGACAATAGAACATGCCAAGCCAGATCAATCTATGGATCAAGGGGGCGTGCCCCGATGCGAGAAGACGATCACGAAGCCTGGCGCGATAGGCATAACCTCACCAGGGCCGAAAACTACATACGAATGTCATGCAAACTCTGTCGTGACGTTGCCCGATACAGAGGCACCGCATAGCCCCTATGCTTCACTGATGAAGTAATGTAGCATCAGTTCCTAGAAGGGTTTAAACACGTAAACATCGAATCATACGACGGCATGATAGATCCCGCGGTATGGATTGAAGACTTCCTTCTCCGTATCCACATGACCTGCGGTAATGATCTCCACGCCATCAAATATCTTCCCTTAAAGCTGAAAGGTCCAGCATAGCACTGGCTAAATAGCCTCCTAGAGAACTCTATTGGTAGCTGGGAAGATTTGGAAGATGCCTTTAGAGACAACTTCCAAGGTACCTATGTCTGGCCTCCGGACGCCGATGACCTCAGTCACATAGTCCAGCAACCCGGAGAGTCGGCCTGAAAACTCTGGACCAGGTTCTTAATTAAAAAGAACCAAATTGTTGATTATCCGAACGTCAAAGCCCTCACGGCCTTTAAACACAACGTCCGTGACGAGTGACTCGCCCGACACCTCGGCCAAGAAAAACCGAAATCCATGGCAGCTCTTACCGCACTCATGACCCGCTTCTGCGCGGGAGAAGATAGCTGGCTAGCTCGTAGAAGCAACAGCACCGGAGACCCTGGCACTTCCGAAGCCAAAGATGGCAATGGTAGGCCACGACGCAACAAACACAAGCGTCGAAGCAATAATGAAGATACTGAAGACACGGTGGTCAACACCGGATTCAGTGTCTCTAAACCCGGTCAGTGAAAGAAGCCATTCAATGGAAACAAAGATGGTCCATCTAGTTTGGACAGACTACTCGATCGGCCTTGCCAGATCCATGGCACCCCGGACAAGCCTGCCAATCATACCAACAAAAATTGTTGGGTCTTTAAACAAGCTGCTAAGCTAAATATCGAACATAAGGGGAAAGGGCCACCTAGTGAGGTCAACGATGACCCTTGCCCAACAAACACAGGGGGGCAAAAGAAATTTTCCCTCGAGGTAAAAACAGTGAATATGATCTACGTCACTCATATCCCTAAGCGGGAGCGCAAGCGCGCACTAAGGGACATTTACACCGTGGAACTAGTCGCCCCAAAATTTAACCCATGGTCGGCCTGTCCGATCACTTTTGACCACAAAGACTATCCGACCAGTATGCATCATGGAGGTTCGGCAGCATTGGTCCTCGATCCAATCATCGACGGATTCCATCCCACGCAAGTCCAAATGGACGGCGACAGCAGTCTTAACCTGCTTTATTAGGACACTGTTTGTAAAATGGGTATTGATACCTCAAGTATCAAGCCCACTAAAACCACCTTTAAAGGAGTAATACCCGGCGTAGAGGCCTGTTGCACAGGGTCAATAACGCTAGAGGTAGTCTTTGGCTCACCGGATAACTTCCGAAGCGAAGATTTGGTCTTCGACATCGTCCCCTTCCACAGTGGTTATCATGCACTGCTCGGACGAACCGCTTTCGCCCGTTTCAATGTAGTTCCGCACTACGCCTATCTAAAGCTTAAAATGCCCGGACCGTGTGGTGTTATAACAGTCAATGGACACATGGAGCATTCCCTTCGTACTGAGGAGCATACCGCTGCCCTCGTGGCTGAGGTACAGGGTGGCCTTATCAAGCCAAATACTTCAACAGCCATCAAGCCCCCGGACACTGTCAAACGAGTCCGATCTACCCTGCAGAACGATAGTTTGGTTCATCCAGAATTTGATTAGCTATTCGGCCTCCGTCAAAACCCCCACCTAATCGCGACATGTGTACCACGCGTACATAACTATGCACTAAAAATACCATGGGCAAGGACGGAGGCACACTAAGGACAAAGTCCACAATACAGCTCGACCCTATTCGGACCTTAATATTGTTCCCTTTTTCTCTTTTTTATTTTTATTTTTCAGGTTCTTTAAAACTCAAATAACTTTTCAGTGGCACAAAGGGCCCTTTCCCAGGCCCCTTCTGTATACTCGATCATTGATCCTCTCAAAGGATCCTACACCAAGGTGAAAAGCGGCGCAGACGTGCGGCAGGGTGTCCAAAGGATCTTTAAGACCACCTTTTTAGGACCTGTATACAGCTTTCCCTTGTTCTCAAACTCTTGGCATGTAAAATAGCCTTGACGATTGTGGCATTCTTTGTAAGAACATGTTTGATGTATCAATCAGACTATAGCGAAAACAGTGTTGCCCAAACTTGTTCGGTATTGGCTTATTTCATAATCTGTATTCCATCTTCACGACAGATTGACATGTACACCTCGACATAAATTGCCAGGGGCTCTATTCAGCCATGTATATTTTCCAAAAACAAAAGTCCGAACACTTTCATAGTATACTTCGGCGTCCCAAATACCACATTATATGCATTGGCTCCGAATCATGTCTTTGGTCAATAGTTGAGTTGCCCGGCTCCTATTATTACCACCTTACGTTCCTCTTGTTCGACTAAGGTAGTAAAGGGAGAACTACTGCGATTTTGTTACTGGTTCATCTGGTCAAACACCACTGTAGAGAAAGCCGAAAAATGAATGTCATGATATACCGAGAGCTGGCCAGCGGTTCGGCGACTTACTAAATCTTTTGCGATTTCTTCCGTATTATACGAAGGTCTTGCCTCCACCTAGTCATGCGCCTATGGCATCCATGTTCGGATAGTCGAACAAGCACCAGGGGCTAGCTTATAGTCCCATTGTAAAACTCCTATGGCTAAGTGAGAGTGATAAAGTCGCATAGTCTGATTGCCTGGTTTGCTACACTAACACCTCCTTTAAAGACCAAGACGTTGGGTCAAGTGAGCTCATGTGCTACTCCCGAACACCCTCGTAGTATCTACATGGGGGCGAAAGCCGATGACTGGCAAACTTTGAGAACTAAATATGGCCGGATAGGAGGAAGATATTTCTGAAAAAAGCACAAGTATATTACAAAGGCCTTGTTTCATAATACAAAGTCTGGGCAGCCCGGATACATTCATTCAAACATAATATCCTTTGAGCATTGACCCTCTATTAAACGGGCACCCTCCAGGATGCCCTCGAAGTATCGCTCTGGCTTGCAGTAGTCCTTGCCCTTGGGTGGACCTTCAACTACCATGGCAGCAGCTTTCATCTTCGCCCAGTGCATCTTGACACGGGCAAAGTCCATCCACACACCCTCTATGCATGCCAAGCGCTTCACAGCCTCAACTCGGTGCAGGGCGTCGCCGAGTCGCTTGACCAAGCCAAAGTAGCTGCTCGGAATGGGTCCGGCTGGCCATAGCCGGACTAGGATGTCCTTCATGGCCAAATCGGACATCCTATGCAGCTCTACCAACTGCATCAGCTGGTTGTTCAGCAATGCTGGCCTTTCTGGCGCCAGGTACTGGGACCAGAAGAGCTTCTCCGTGGTGTTTCCCTCCTGAGACTAGAAGAATTGCACGGCATCGGCCGCACTCCTTGGGAGATCCGCAAAGGCGTCTAGAGAACTCCATAGTTGATTAAGCAAGGTATATCTCTGACCGCCAAATATACTCTGTAAAAGAAAGGGCTTACCAGCCTCTATTTGTTCGGCTTTCTTGAACTCCTCGCGAGCCGCCCGGGACTCAGTACGTGCTTCCTTGGCTTCCTAAAGAGCCTTGGTGAGATCGACCACTTGGGCCTTATTCTTTTCCTCCAAGGTCTGGCACTTGTTGGCGGCATCTTGGAGTTCCTGCTCCACTTCGGTCACCTGCTCCTCATACTTGCGCCGGGTGACCTGCTCGGCCTCTAAATCCACAGCCGCTTTGTCAGGGGCTTCTTGGCTCACTTGCGCCTGCTCCTTGGCTTGGGCGAGGGCACTCTTCTGGGCCTCGACCTCGGTCGCACTACCTACAAATATGATCAGGATAACACAAGAGATTAGACCCCGCATTGGCATATTACTTCAAGTATGTAAACAATGTTTTCAAAACATACCTTGCGCCTCATCAAACCGCTTGTTCATGCAGAAGAGGTCCTCATCGGCCTGCTCCAGCTTTCGCTTGAGTTCGGATACTTCGGCAGCCTGGGCGGTTGCCGCTAACAGTGAAGCCTGTTTATCAAAATAGACAAGTATGTTATCTCCTGGGAATATTAGTTGATCCTTCGTTCGACCCTTCTTTTCAAAAGCCGAACAGAGTCTGATGGGCTACTATCTATACACAGGCATAGTTTTGCATATACAAAGCAACTAAGAATATTACATCACGTACCTCAAAGCCTGTTAATAGGCTAGTAAAGGCTTCGTTCAGCCTGCTTTTGGCGGACTGAACCTTCTCAACCACCGTACCCATGAGGGTATGGTGCTCTTCCACAATGGAAGTGTGTCGAAGTGCTTCCACCAGAGTGTCTGACGCCTCCGGATTGATAGAGGCCGTCGATGGAGTCCACGCTCCCCTCTCCTGCAAAGGAGGTTGCTTGCTCGATTCCAGAGCCGTACGGGTCTCTGGAATAATGTTTGGCTAGGGGCCGGATTGGTCATGGCCCCCGTTACCGGTCTCCATGGGGGTCAGTTCCCTCATGTTCTCGGCAGCCGAGGTGTTACCCTCTGGCGCCGTCTGGGTGGCCTCCTGCACCTCTCCATGGCCCAGAGAGGCTCTTAGGGACAACACTTCGGTGTTGTCTATGGCAGTTCATGGGGAGGCTCGCAGAGGTGTCTCGCTTTCCACCATCTCCAGCCCCAGCGAGTTCCCAGAAGACGATGATAGTTGGGGAAGATCGCTGGCCGGACTGCAGCAATTTAAATATGTTAAAACCGCAATCATAAAAACCAGATATATACAGTATCCTTGGACACTTACGATGTGGCCAGGGGCTTCGACCTGGGGCGCCACTTGGGGATGGCTTCAACATCTGAGTCCGAGTCGTCCGAAAGGGAAATCTTCCCCTTCTTGGACGCCTCTGCCTCTAGGTCCATGGAGGCCGCCCTTTTCTTCTCCCCCCTTAAGGGGAGGATTGCTCTCCTCCTCTTCGTCTTCATCTCCCTCGTGGGAGGAGGGATGTCACATCCCTAGTTTGGGTAATGCCTAGTGCTAGCATCTTGTGTTGCATCATATCTAAGTTCTAACAACTTGAACTGAGGAAATTCTAAAGCCTCAAAAATTTAATTAAAAGAGGGGCAATTAACCCTAAAAATTGCATTCAATGAACCCAAAATGCTCTTCAATGATGTTTGCTATTTTTGGCAATGGTCTTGATCCAAACCAAAAATAATGAACATTTTTGAAGAATAATTTTGGGCAGTGATTTTAAATCATATTGTATTTTGAATTTGAATTTATATTCATATAACTAGAATATATCTTCAAATGCTCCTGAAATAATTTATGGGCATGTGGCTAGGTCCATTTCTGCAACATAAAATATTTCAAAAAGATTTGGCATGAGTTTAAGTTTTATTTTGAATTTAAACAGTGGCAAATAAATAAATAAAAGAAAACAGAAAAAAAAATAAAAGAGAGCAGAATCTTACCAGCTAACCTGGCCCAGGAGAGAATCGGCCCAGCCCACCAGGGGCGCCGAGGTCTTCTTCCACCTCTGCCAGTAGGCAGAGGGCGTGTGCCCGACGCGCGCAGCGCCACCTCCACCCTGCCCGCTTCTCCCCTCGACGGTGTAGACGCTCTGGAGGCGCCACGCTACCCCCTGGACCCCCTCGACTGCTTCCCTCTTTCCCTGCCTCGCCTCTCCCACTCTCCCTCCCGAAGCCGAGCGAGCTCGTCGCCGCCGCTCACTGCCACCACGCTCACCACCCGTCCCTCGACCAACCGCCGTGTCCATCGGCTCCGCCTCATCGTCTACGTCATCCCAGACGAGCCACGGATCCTCGGGCGCCCTACAACATCTCTATCGCCGTCGTCTTCCACCTCGGGCTCCGATCACCGCCGCCGTCGATCCGTCGCCTCCGACGCATCCCCGAGCCCGCTAACCATCCCTACGGATCCGCCATGAGCTCCTCCTTCTTTTTACCTTGTCCCCTCACTTCCGCGCTTTCTCTAGCCCCGATCCCCAACCGTGACCAAAGAATCTCACCGCCGGCCAAGGCGTGGCCGTGGCCACAGCCGTGCAAGCTCGCAACCGAGCGCTTCACCGCACTCGCTGCATACCCACGGGGCCGAGCACCGCTCTGCACCTCCTGCCGTGCCTCCTAGCGACGACCCAAGCTCGCCCGAGCTCCGGCAGCCGCCAACATCGTCGCCGCGTCTTTTCCGACCACCCCAAGCCCAAACACCACCACCACTCGACGCGGCGGCCCCATAGGTTCATGTAGATGCTCCTCGCGCGCCAAATAGGGCCCTGCAGCGAAACCCCGACTCCCTCCGCCGCGGATTTGGTCGCGGACGGCTAAACGCCGGCAGCTGACGTGGCCATCATTAGCGGTTAAACACCCCACTAACCAAGCCCCCCTAAGGCAGTGACACCTGGGCCCTGCTGCATAACTAACCCTGGTTTAGCCCTGTTTAGATTAACCTAACCCACGGGCGCCACAGGTCAGCTTGACCTGGCCACGTCACACGTTGACCGACCCCACACATCAGTGTTGACCCGGCTGACGTGGCCGTTGACCAGGCCCCACCTGTCATTGACACTGAACATCACTGTGTCACTCACCAGTGGACCCCACTGGTCAGGTTTGACCTAGACCGCTGATGTTGACCTGCTGAGGTCAGCATGACGTAGTGGTGATGCTGTAATTATTTTCTAGGATTTTAAATAAACCAGAAATGATTTATTTAATTTAGAAAATATCCAAAACTTCAAAAAATCATAGAAATTCAACCGTAGCTTAGATTGAAATAACTTATATATGAAAAATTATCAGAAAAAAAATCAAGAATCCATCTGTACCATTTTCATGCATGTTTGAACAATGTTTGTCCTCTGTTTTGGACAAAACAAATAAAGGGCATTTAAATAATCATATATGGAGTTGGAATTTGAATCATGTATTTAAACCAACTTCATTTAAGTCATAGCTAGATGCATTAGCTCAAATCACAGCATATTGCCATGTCATGATCATGCATCATATTGTGGCATCGCATTGATTGTGTTCTTTCTCAGTTACCGGTGTTTGTCCCCTCTCGATAGACGTGGTTCCGACGATGTGATCGATGACACCGATGAAGAAATAACTATCTTTAGAAGTGCCAGGCAAGCAAAGCCCCCTTGTTTACTCCGATACAATCCCACTCTCTCGCTCCTGCTCTCTTTTACTGCATTAGGACAAGAGCGAGTCAACTGTTACATGATGCGGTAGTTGAACCCCTTTCCTCTGCATGACCTGTCATTGCCACAGTAAATAGATGAAACCCACTAGCATGAGTAGGAGTTGTTTGAGCCCTGATGTGCCTACTCATTCATGCTTGTTTGTCATCCCTACTACTGCTTAGAGTGGAGTTAGGTCCGATTCATCGGGGATGAATTGGAATGTGGTGAACATGTCCTACTGTTGAGAGCTAAGTGTGTGAACATGATTTGGTAAAGGTAGCGGTGAGAGGCCATGTAGGAGTACATTGTGGGTTGTCTCATTGAAACCGTCCTCAGGAACTGAGTTCTGTGTTTGTGATCCATGAACAGTTACTACCACACATTGGAATGCTTAAGTGCCCCTCTCAACTTATTTAATCAACCTGATCTCTGTCCAGGAGTTGCAACTAGTCTTTGGTATTTATAGGTAGTGCTAGTAGTCTACTAAGTGGCACCCGGTACAGGTGGGCTTGGGATAGACTAGGCACAGTGGCACGGTGTACCAAGTGGCACCCGGATGGTGGGCTTGGGAACCGTGCTCACATCGTTTGGGGCCGTGAGCAACACCCCGGCCGGATCTCCTTGTGGATGGAACCTGAATAGGCGATAAACCTTGACTAGAGACTTGTTCGTTAGTCAGGTCGTGGCCGACTCCCTCGCCAGGCTTCCGCTTGAAGGTTGCCGAGATACACGATGTGTACATGGTCGTAAGTGGGGAGAGCGTGTGTGAAGAAGTACACCCCTGCAGGGTTATCATTATCTATTCGAATAGCCGGATTCCTCGGATATGGAAACTTCGACCCCTTGCATAGTTCATAGACAAGTGAAAGTAGATACTCTAAAATGCGCAAGATAAGCATGCGTGCTATGGATGGCGTTCTCGTAGGGAGATGGGAGCGGATCCATAGTGGAGTATTGATATGGTGAATATGCGGACTCGTGTGCGCCACCCCAAAAGAGTTACTTGCTGTCGTAGTTTAGGATAGCCACCGAGTCAAAGCTGGCTTGCTGCAGTTAAACTCCACTACCCCTTTGTTGATACCTATGCATATGTAGATAGGTCCGATGTAAGTCTTGCTGGGCACATTTGTACTCACGTTTGCTTAATTTATGTTTTGCAGAGCGACTTCAGTCTCGCTAGTAGGTCCGTGTGGACTTCGATGTTTAGCTTGATACCTCAGCTACGATCTTGTGCCCTCGGCAGGATCTGGTAGATAGTCAGGCTTCTCAGCCTTTTTCATTTGTAGAAGTGTGTACTCAGACATGTTAAGCTTCCGCATGTGCTTTGACTTGTATGCTCTGAATGTTGGGTCATGAGACCCATGTTTGTTTTATCTGGCCCTTCGGAGCCTAATGAATAAATACTCTGAGTCGTAGAGTCTTGTTGTGATGCCATGTTGTATTGCACATATTGAGCATATTGTGTGTATGATTGAAATGCTTGGTATGTGTGGGATCCGACAACCTAGTTGTTTATCCTTGGTAGCCTCTCTTATGGGGAAATGTAGTCTTGTGCTTCCATCACTACAAGAAATATGTCAACTTATGACCTTCTATCAGTGACCCTCAAAGAATTGGTCATAAATTTATGACCATTTTAGACCAATTGGTCAAAAGCTGTTCAGGGGGCTCCAAACCCTAAACCATTGCGACCATTTTGGTCAGAAAGGTCGTAATTTCCTTCCACGAAATGGTCAGAAAGCAAATAGTGCTAGTCCGCTGCCTTATTTCTAGTTGTTACTGACCAATATAGATGGTCATAGCCTTGTAGACTATGGTGGGTTGTGATGACTAGGCGCCATCTCATCAGTTTTTCCTATGTGCCATGTCCATGTGGCAGTTTTTGCCCTAGGTTATGAAGCAACCTATATTTCTATCATTCCCAAAATTCCCAAAAAAATCTCATAAATTCTTTGGGGCATATCTTCATCAAATATGTAAAAATCCTTCCTTGCCTAGTTCAAAACTAATTCAACAATATTCATTTTCCTATTCTGTTCACAACAACACTTTATGAAGGAAGTGCTATTTATATATTCTTGATTGCCCTTGGAATTTTTGGGCACTCTTTCCTGTCCAAATTATTACCGCATGACAAAATTCAGCTCCATTTTCCTAGCAAATCTTCCTCGGCAAATTTCCAAAGTTTTTGTCCACCTAGAAGCATTGTGAAGGAAGTACCTTTTTATATCTCTAAATGACATAAAATTTCTACAGTTCCTTCAGATGCGCAAATTATCAACCTCCTCCAAATTGCAGCTCAGTCAAATCATCTATGTGAGCCCAGGTTCAATTTATATTTTATGGCCAAATTGGCACGTTGCAAAGCAAGTGTTATATAGACCCCTCCTATTACCCTCAAACTTTTCGGACACTCTTCCATACCCAACTCATTGCCACATGATAATATTCAGCTCAATTTTCCTAGTAAATCTTTCTCGGGAAATTTTCAAAGTTTCTACCTCGAGAGAAGCTTTCTGAAGTAAGTACTAGCTAACTAACTTACCAGAGCATGACCATACCTAACTAACTTACCTACACCAATTTTGAGCTCATTTCATTCATCCAATCTCTCTCACTAGTTTTCCTAAGTTTCTGTCCATAGAAGAGCATTGTGAAGTAAGTATTACTTTGGCATGTCCAAATGGTATCAATTTTCAACAATGCTTTACTATGCCCAAATAACCATCCTCCACAAAATTTTAGCTCACTCCATTCATTATTTTGAGCCTAGCTTCAACATTCATATTTTTGACCAACGTGGTACTTTGCAAAGCAAGTACCAGCTAGGATCCTCCTTTTGAGATAAAAATTTGTGAAGACATTCTCCTTAGTAGATGATCATCCTCGGCCAAAACTCACGCCCATTGGCCATGTGCATTTCCCGTACCGCTAATCAAACACTTGGCTGCTAATTCATGTTTGAGCATCGATCGGTCTCCTCGTGAGAATCTTATGTTGTAATTTTCTTCCTAGCACCAACCTGGGGAGTGGCCAACCCACTAGACATGCCTAGGCCGCCCAGAACACATGGCAACATTACGGTCACGCGGTGACCACGTGACGGGCATGCGAGTTTACGCGCTCTAGAGTTGGGGGCCTCGGCCACCGCCCAAACCTCGACGTATCACCACCAAACCATGTATTTATGATTAAATAGGTACTTATGTAACTAGAAATGATTTTTGGAAAAAATAAATATTAAACTATGAGGCAGCTACAGTTCAAATTTGACCCGCTTCTAACTAAACCGGCCGGAATTTGTCTTTTTCACCAGAGGTGTATCAAAACTTTTGAAACCCAACCATTTTGTCAATTGTGCATTAAATATGGCCTAGTATTTTCGAAAATTGATTTGGTCCGATTTCGCAACAAATATATGGTAGGTCCTTCACAAAAAAAACTCATTTCGGGCACTCGGAAAATGGAAAATGGTTTTTCCGTGCAAAGAAAATGAAAACTCCCTTAGCAAACATTGTTTGGAATTCCAATATGCACCCTTGTGCACAATATGAGATCATTTGAACAAACTATGCCAAGAATGTGGCCATAAGATTTATTATTTGGCTTGAAAGCCATTGATCTCCACACGTGATAGCTCGTTTCTGAGAACACTTTTTTAAAATAATAGCCGTATTACAAGTTTATTATTTTTCCTAGGAACTTGGCCACATATAATGACACAATGCGAAGGTTTCCCAATTTTTTGATTTTTTTGAATTTTTTATGCCCGTTTCAAAATGCGGTCAAAATGGCGGGAATGACCGTTCCTAGCTAGTGTTGAATCTTGGATTTTTTTTGGTGTTTCTCTGATTAAATAGATACTTATGTACCTAGAAATGATTTTTGGAAAAAATAAAGAGCAAACTACGAGGCAGCTACAGTTCAAATTTGACCCGCTTCTAACTGAATCGGCGGGAATTTGTCTTTTTCACCAAAGGTGGATAAAAACTATTTACACCCAACCATTTGGTCAATTATGCATTACATATGTCCTAGTATTTTAGAAAAATGATTTGGTCCAATTTTGCAACAATTATTTGGGAGGTCCTTCACAAAAAACCCTCCGTTTGGGCACTCAAAAAATGGAAAATGGTTTTTCCGTGCAAAGAAAATGAAAACTCCCTTAGGCAACATTGTTTGGAATTCCAATATGCACCCTTGTGCACAATATGAGATCATTTGAACAAACTATGCCATGAATGTGGCCATAAGATTGATCATTTGGCTTGAAAGCCATTGATCTCCACACGTGATAGCTCGTTTATGAGAACATTTTTTTAAAATAATTGCCGTATTACAAGTTTATTATTTTTCCTGGGAACTTGGCCACATATAATGACACAATGCGAATGTTTCCCAATTTTTTGATTTTTTTTGAATTTTTTATGCCCATTTCAAAATGCGGTCAAAACGGCGGGAATGACCGTTCCTAGCTAGTTGTTGAATCTTGGAAATCTTTTTGTGTTTCTCTGATTAAATAGATACTTATGTACCAAGAAATGATTTTTGGAAAAAATAAAGAGCAAACTACGAGGCAGCTACAGTTCAAATTTGACCCGATTCCAGCTAAATCGGTGGGAATTTGTCTTTTTCACCAGAGGTGGATAAAAACTTTTTACACCCAACCATTTGGTCAAATGTGTAATAAATATGGCCTAGTATTTTAGAAAAATGATTTGGTACAAATTTGAGAGATACATATGGTAGGTCCTTCACAAAAAAACACATTTTGGTCACTCAGAAAATGAAAAATGGTTCTTTTGAGCAAAGAAAATGAAAACCTCCCAAATCAACATTGTTTGTCATGCCTAAATACACACATGTACAAAATATTGGTTTATTTGAACTAACTATAAGAGGTTAAATTTTTGCCTGAATAAGAGGGTACAAACTATAAGAGAAAAAACAAAAAATTGCTTAATTCTGATTGGTGGAACCAGCTGTGGCATGGATCAGTGACCTGGCAAACATCTGTCCATCCATCCATCCATCCATCTGTCCGTCCATCCACCCCTCCGCTCTCTCAGCTAACCCTAGCGCTCGCAGATCCCTCCCCTCGCCGCCACCCGCCCCTCCCCTCGTAGATCCATCCTTCCCCTCCCTCCTTCCCCTCTGGCAAGATCGCCGTGCTCTACTCCTCCCTCCTTCCCCTCCGGCAAGATCGCCGTGCTCTGCTCCTCCCTCCTTCCCCTTCGGAAAGATCCCACATCCATCGATCCATCCTCAACTAGAGCCCCTCTCCCGATGCCAGATCCAATCTTCCTCCCTCCCTCCTCGCCCCGGCTCCCTGCTCCCCTCCCCTTCCAGATCACCGCCACCACCTCCCTCCTCCTCCCTCGCCCCGGTTCCCTGCTCCGCCGAGGCCGCCGTCAGGAGATCCGACTTTGCCAACGGGAATGGGGCCGGATCCGCCATGCCCGAGCGCTCCATCCTCGTCGACAGGGATGACTACATCCTGGCCTCGGCGCTTCCGGCAGCGGCGGCTCATCTCCTTGCTCGGGCACCACAACTTCAACCGCACCATGGATGTGTAATCACGCAGTCGTGTCTCCCCCTCCCCCCTTCAAACCTGCCTCTGCGAATGCATCTCTTGATCCGGGCAACGCACACGCGCGCGCAGGTTGGTGACCCAGACGGACCTAGCCGAGCTGGTGGATGCGGGCTCTTGGGACAAGGCCATCGACTACCTCTCCCGCTTCCTGCCCTCCGACCGCCTATTGGGCATCCACGGTCGCGCCCTCTTTCACTACCTCCGCGTGCACAAGGCCATCGACGACGTGCTCACCGGAGCCCCGGAGGGGCGCTCCGTCACCACCGTCCTCGACCAATGCATCATCTGCCACCCCACCAAGAGCCACACCGTCACTAGGCTCCGCGCCATCTTCTCCTCCCTCCTCTGCTCCAAGCGATACAAGTAAAATACAACATTGCTAGCTATCACTGCAAGTCTGCAATCGATTCAATAGATAAAATGAGCATTGGTCCGTCAGATGGGATCTTGATTTCGTTGCGTTGCTTAGGGCTGTTATAATGTCCGTGTCAGGTGTAGCTGCAGAGACGCTGGGCAGTGTGTATGGATACAATGCCCATGCATGGAAGAACTAAAATTCAGTTAATGTCCATGCTGTTAGTCATCTAGTTTGTAGGATCGGAGTGACTACCTGCTGCCATTTGCTTGCGTTCCATCTTTGTTGAATGTACCTACCATCATACATGTGGTGTTTTAAGCATCTTTGATCTCAATATATGGTGTCGAAACTGTTGAAAGAAAATAATGTACGAGTTGTCCTGCTTGTTTTAATTATTTCCCTGGATATGTTTCTCTGTTTAGCTTTCTCGCTAGAATGGCGCTCTGCTTTGTGATGCGGAGCTTCTGAATCTTTGTGGTGGAATCTTGTTATTTTAATTATATGCCATTGTATCTCATATTTCTGCACTTTTTCTTCTAGAGCAGAAACATTAAGGTTGAACTTACAGAAGCTTACCCATATCATTCATGTTCTCGGTGGTGGATTACTACTATAGTATTATGCTGTCTACTGGTTTTAACCTTGGAGTCTACTGCTCTTAACATAGCTCTATTTTCACCTTTAGGCTCCAAGTAGATCTGAAAGTCAGCCTCTCCAATTTTCCTTGGAGTCTACTGCTCTTAACATCATTGTACTATGTGCAGAAAGAACATGAATGAAATCCTTGTCACTTCATTTTCAGGTAAGACCGGAGCTGTATGGAGATAGTAATGCTAGGTTCTTCACTTACTGGACAGTAAGTATTGTTTGCACAAACAAAATGTTCCCCTTTTGCCTGGTCTCATTGCCCTGGATTCAGTTTAACTAAACATGCATTTCGCAGACTGATGCGTACCAAGAGACGGGGTGCTACAACCACAACTGCCGTGGGTTTGTCCAGACGACCAACAAGATAGCCATCGGCACGGGTATCACGCCACAATCGGTGTACAATGGGACACAGTTTGATATTAATCTGATGATATGGAAGGTAAATGCCTTTTCAGAATCACTGCTATAATTTTCATTTTTCAAGAAGAATTGGTTGATCTGCATGGCAAATGCATGATGATTAGGAATATGATCATGTCTCCTGTAGAATTGGATTTCTCTGGCCGTTCCGTAAACTAAATTTCGTTCAGTTAAAAAACTGCACTACCTGACAGTTTTGGGCAGCGAGCTTCTAACTGAAAAACGAGTTTGTTATGCTCATAATTTCAAGTTGGCCTCTACATATGAGTTGTAAAGCATGCTCTAAGGTTTCTGTAGAGTACTCGTTTGCTTCGTTTGGATGTATGGTTTGAGAGCAGCCGTCTATTTAGTTTGCTGTTCAGAAATATAGTACAGTTTAATGTCGGTGGTGGTCTTGTCTTAGATAGATTCTGTAGTGTATTAATCTCACTAGGTAGAGTGGCCTACTTGCACACTTTTATTGACTCGTTGGTTACTGATTACTTTCGAGCGAGTAGCACATGTCTCAAGCAACTGTAGTATTCCTTTCCCTGAATTGCTCCCTTGTTTTGCTGTGGCCGTATGCTCCATGGTCAATGATGTGTGCTGTATACATATTGAAACCAAAATTGGAGTTGTTTTAGTTGTGCATATTAGAACTGAATTATGCTCTGTTTTGCTGTAGTTGTATGCTCTTATTGCTAAATTGTTTAGTGGGTTGTTCAAACTAAACTCGTCCAGTCAGCTAGCTATGATGTATTGTATATTACTGTACTTCAGACGTCTTGTAGAATTTGGTGTGGCAATACATCTGAAGTACAGTAATATACAATACATCATAGTACAGTAATACACAATTTCTTGCTATGAAAGATTGTAGAATTCTTTTAGTTGCTGCTTCTCATGTATACATCAGTTGTTGTGATTACATCTTCATTACATTATAGACATCTGCATTTCTGTAAAATTTTGTTAAATATATATTTTCTAGATTGTCTATACACTAAACCTGGAGGTTTGAATATCTACTCCAGGAATGAAGATGGTACTCTAATGCCTTTGTGTTCACCCTTTTACAGGAGCTCCAGGCCTAGGAAATTTCAAGTTCGAAGCAGCATGTAGCCCTAGCAGCAAAGATTTGTTCTGTTTGACTGTAATAAACTGTAAATATTATAGTACTGTAATAGTAGGCATATCTGGGTTGTAATAGACTATGCACAGATTGTAATAGACTATGTACAGTAGCTCTAGGCCTAAGAAATTCTACATTTTTTCTGTTCTATTTAAAATATTTATTATTTGTGTGATTTGAAGACGTGTGAAATGGAAACCTGATTAGTGGGCCCATTTGTGAAAATAATCTAAACAATGCTCACATTTTTGACATGTAGGACCAATATAGGAGATTATGACAAGTGGGACCCATCTGACTTGTGGGACCAGATTGAAAAATATATACTGAAAAACCAAAAAGGCCATGGCCCAAAATATAAAAGGCCAAATTGTTGGACCAGGCCCATGTAGCTAGACAAAATTAATAGAAAAAATATATAGTAAAAAGGCCGAATTGTTGGGCTAAGCCCATGTAGAAAACCGAATTGGACCGGGCTGAATCTGGTGCCACATCAGCTTGCCACGCTGGATGCCTACGTGGATTGGGGAGGTTGCTAGTGACCAAAACGCCACAGTAGACATATTTTGGTCATAAACATCTACGACCATTCCAGAAGAAAGGTCGCTGTAGTCAGTTTATGACGGCCAGCTTTTGACCTTATGTTTTTGGTCACAAAAAGGTCACAAATGGAAATTTGTGACCATTCAGTGACCAATAGTGGTGGTCACAAGTTGACATATTTCTTGTAGTGCATTAGCCATAGTAGTCCGCTACAGCCCGGTTCATCGGAGTCCTGCTAGCCCAGCACTACTGCTCCGGAACACTTGACTGGCCGGCATGTGATTCACTTCGTTCCTGTGTCTGTCCCTTCGGGGAAATGTCACGCGATGACATCCGGAGTCCTGCCTAGCCTACTACAGCCCGGTTCTCCGAAGTCCTGTTAGCCCAGTGCTACAGCCCGAATTCGCACGCTGCTGACCGACATGCTCGATGTTGATTCATGTATGCTTGTCCCCGTAAGTTAGTGCCACTTTGGGTTCACGACTAGTCATGTCGGCCCGGGTTCTCTGTCATATGGATGCTACCAACACTATCATATACGTGAGCCGAAAGGCGCAAACGGTCCCGGGCCATGGTAAGGCAACACCCGTGGGAATACCGTGCGTGAGGCCGCAAAGTGATATGATGTTTTAGCGGCTAGATCGATGTGATTTGGAATCGGGGTCCTGACAGGTTTGGTATCAGAGCCTGACTGCTTATAGGATTACCAAGCCTAGTTGGTCAAATTCGTGTCTAGAAATGCTTTAGTTATATAAGGGAATTGATTGTGGATGGGAACGTAAGGCTCTTTTTACTCCTTATCCTCATGACCTTCTGATCTGAGTTATCTTATCTTTTCTACGGGGTTAATAACTAGGCTTCTCTGCTATCTCTCAGGATGACGTGTTACTAAACCATCGTTGCCTAGGATTGTTGAGTTTAAGCCTTAGTTCAGTTCTTATTACTTCCGTATGTTGACCGTTGATCCCGGAACTTTGATATTGTGATGATGAGTGGTTATGCCACCATTTTGCAGGATGTCTCAAATCTTTTTGAGCATTTACAGCCATTATGATGTCCGAGTCATCCCAGGTTTCTAAACAGTCTGATGCATCTCCAAATCCCTTCCTCCCGTACCTGATGTCCTTTTAGGCCAGATTAAGCACACTAATCGGTGAGTTGAGGTACTCTGTTGCCTCGACATATATGTTGGAGCTATTATTATGACCCTAGGCATCCTAGAGAACCACCCATTAATCTAGCAATGCTTTGTATTCCCAGTGTGATGATTCTGGCCATTATTCTCGAAAGCATCCCGTGATGCCATCTAGTAGTAGGTATTCCACTCCTGGGTTCCTGACCCAAGATCCACTCTACTTACCCCGTGTTGATAGTGTTGCTCATACCTTTAGGATATTATTAACATTTGCGATGGTCCTCGAGGTCCATGATATTTGCTTCTTCCAAATACCATGAACTGCTTATGGCAGAAGTTCTTTTGAACCAAAGATCATAACCAGAGTGCTCTTGATGAGTTCTCCATTTTACATTGTGAATCTGCCAGTTCTACCTTTCTGCATGGGTTATCCGGAAGAAATGTTGACCTTTGCTTGACATACTAATCTATGCATCCACAACTCAGAAAGATATATGTTCCTTTGAGTTGCCCCTCTCTCTAGTTGTATCCTAATCTCCGTCTATCATTGATTGTAAAGAGCATGCCATGCACTCATGCTCATCGATATCTCACATTCTTGTGGTCTGTCAAGCCATTCTATTCCGGAATGACTAGGAGAAACAAACTCCAGTACCTTATCCATCTCCAGGATTGGGTCAAAGCAGTTGTTATCCGCAAATCAAATGCCAACCCAGCCTTTGATTCTGTTCTACCCTGAAGTATTACCATCTTATGTGAAGAATGTCATGAGAATTGCACCACCCCTTATGAATTCTTGATGCGGTGATATTCCTTGCCATCATTGTTCATTCCTCGGTCCCGTGCTGTTGTAACCGGAATGCCGACAAGTGAACCATGATGTGTGAAATCAATACTCCTAGCAATCTCGTTGCTTGGTAGTTAATGGACAATACTCTCACTCTTAGCGTGCTGGTTATTGAATCATCATCTTAAGATTGATCGTGCTACCTAGTCCTTATTTCTGGTGCACCCTTCGATCCATGACTTGGGATTGTGTCAATCCCTCACTCTTTCGATCATATCATCTTGCCCTGAAAAGCAAGATTGTTCTAGAGCTTAGAGTCATATCGGTGGTTTGTGATTTTCCGGATATCCTCACGGAAGTATCACCAGGTCATCCCCCGACCGATATGGTGAGTTCGTGATCAAGTTGGTTTACCAATAAACCACTCTTTCTCCAAGAATCCGTGTTGGATACCCCTGAGCTAGTTGGTTAAGCTAAACAACAACTTGGAGAGTTGGAAGATAAAAGCTTTGCCGAATTTAGTTCATTCTGAAGGGATATCTTTGCGTTTGTTTGTGTGTTGAAGAAAGGTGATTTCTTCATCGATTGGTCCTCTGATCAGCTGTTGGATCTATTATCTTGCCAAAACTTTGATTTGGGTGTGGGCTATCCTCAAATCAAATCAAAACCAACAATGATCGCAATGTTGTCTTACTCATGGTTTTTCCTCGAGCATACACCGTTATATCTTTTGTTCTGACCAATGCTATCACTTTGTTCACATAATTGTGGAATTCCATCTATATGGAAATCTCGATGGCTTGTTGTTGAGCCCATCAGCAACATTTTGTCTCCTCCATGATTCGTGTTGAACATCCAGTTAGTGTTGGAAACTTATATAAGCATTATCTTCATGTTCTGTTCATGAAGCATATGTTGGATGAAAGAAGCGACTTTCTCTGATTCGCGTGCAGTTGGTGCAAGTTGCTGTTGTGAGTTCGAGAAGGATTGTTTTCGTTTCCCCTGGTACCATCCCAATTCAGTCATGCATGTATGAAGTATGCTATTGTTTGATAGGCCCGCTACCTCCATTCCATATGTATCTCCTTGTACACCAAGCCACTAACTGATTTGTTCAAGGAGAAGAAGTTCCTTCATAAGAGCTAATCATATGACTTATGCAAGGACTTTGTTATCCGCGATGATGGTTCCCCACTTGAACTCGGTAGTGTTTTGTTGTAAGACTACTACGTGGTCATGCTTGTCTGGGACAACGTGTTCACATGTTTGTAGCAAAACCCGCTCATGTTTTGGAGCTTGCTACCATAGTCCATCTCCCAAGAATCTCGCAACATCATCCTGTCGATTTGCGTTGCAACCTTTCCTTTTCCGACATGCTGTCTCAAATATCCTGTTACCAACCAGATCTGAATCTCAGGCAGCTATGATGGTTGAAACATTCATGTCGGTGTCAAGACCAGCGGATCTCGGGTAGGGGGTCCCAAACTGTGCGTCTAGGCCGGATGGTAACAGGAGGCAGGGGACACGAAGTTTTACCCAGGTTCGGGCCCTCTTGATGGAGGTAAAACCCTACGTCCTGCTTGATTAATATTGATGATATGGGTATTACAAGAGTAGATCTACCACGAGATCAGAGAGGCTAAACCCTAGAAGCTAGCCTATGGTATGATTGTATGTTATGGTTGTTGTCCTACGGACTAAAACCATTCGGTTTATATAGACACCGGAGAGGGTTAGGGTTACACAAGGTCAGTTACAAAGGAGGAGATATCCAGATACATATTGCCTAGCTTGCCTTCCACGCCAACTAGAGTCCCATCCGGACACGAGACGAAGTCTTCAATCTTGTATCTTCATAGTCTAACAGTCCGGCCAATGGAGATAGTCCGGCCGTCCAGAGACCCCCTAATCCAGGACTCCCTCAGTAGCCCCTGAACCAGGCTTCAATGACGATGAGTCCAGCGCGCAGTATTGTCTTTGGCATTGCAAGGCGGGTTCCTTCTCCGAATACATCACAGAAGAATTTGAATACGAGGATAGTGTCCGACCCTGCAAAATAAGTTCCACATTCCACCGTAGAGAGAATAATATTTTTGCAGATCTAATTTGCTGGCTTCTTTTGGCAACACGATGTTACGTCATGGCCCGGTGATTATTCGAACCGTTTCTTTTAACCATCCCTGCACATAACGCGAGGTAGTTTTTCAACATGTCTTGTCAAGGCAGAGATCGTGTCCCCTTATTATGGGATTCTCATCAATACGGGCATGGGTAACCTAACCACGCCATCAATTGCGGCGCTTGGGGGATAAGCGAGTTTTACCAGGCAAGTGGGGACGCTTAGTTTTGTCCGCCCATATAAAGGGATAAGGATTCACCTTTCTATCCACGCCTTCTTCCTCCTTTGCTCATCCGCTCCCGCACACTCGAGCTGTAGCACCCAAGTCCTCACTTCCATCTCCACCTTCTCCAATCATGTCCGGAGTGGGAGGCAAGTGGATGGTCTCCTCCGTCACAGAGGGAGACATCAAGAAACTAAGGAGAGTTGGATACCTGCCCGACGACATCGCGCACCGGCTCCCAGATGAGGGGCAACTCATCCCCACCCCCAGGCCCCATGAGAGGGTGGTATTCCTCACCCTCTCCACCCCTTCGTCCGGGGGCTCATGTTTTATTACGGCCTGGATTTCCACGATCTGGCCCCTAACTTCATCCTTAACATCTCGGCGTTTATCGTCGTGTGTGAGGCCTTCCTCCGCATCAAGCCCCGCTTCGGCTTATGGGTGAAGACCTCCAACGCCAAGCCGAAGGTGGTGGGCAGCCGCCAGGCGGAGTGCGGAGGCGCCATGGTGGGCAAGATGCCCAACATAACATGGCTCAAGGGCTCCTTTGTGGAAATCATAAAGGGGTGGCAATCGGGGTGGTTCTATATCACCGAGCCGCGCGACCCCGCATGGGTAGCGGCCCCCGAGTTCCGATCTGGCATACCCATGCGGATCAGTTCCTGGAAGGAGAAGGGCCTGTCCTGGGGTAATTCAAAAGAGCTGACAAGAGCTGACTGGACTCCAGACATGTATTCAAAACATGGTGGACAAGAAGCTCAAGCTCGTCAACATAGTCCAGGTTATTCTCATCCGCCGGATACTCCCGTGCCAACAACAGGAGTTCACCTTGTGGGAGTTCAATCCGGCGCATCACCGAACTCTGAACAGGCTCTTCGATACGACTCATGAAGATGCCTGGAGGGTGTTGTTCAAGAGCGTCGAGGTCCCTCCCCCCATCACTGAGGATCGCGGATTCAGCGCGAAGCGCCACGCCAGTGCGGTAAGTTGTTTTACCTTTCACAGGATACTTATTTTTATATATATTGACTATATGTGGGATCTAAAGTCCCGTGCCTTTGACAGGACTAGCAGAAGATGGCCGGACAGATCAACTGTCCGGCTCCTTTGCCCGAAGGCCCCGCAGACGCCCTTCTGGCGAAGATGTTGACTCCGGCCCCTTATAAGGTGCCGGAGAACACCAAGAAGGCCAAGGGAGCTCAAAAGAGTTCCCGACGCCATGCCTCGTTGGACTCACCATCCGATGACTCTGTGGCACACTCTTCCCCCAAAGACGAGGAAGAGGAAGAAGAGGCTCCCCCACTGACTGGGGGAGAGAAGAAAAGGAAGGCCGCCCCAACTGGGGAGGTCGGAGGGTCCAAGAAGGGAAGAACTCTCCCTCCGGACAGCTCCACCGCCGCCGACGAAAGTGAAGACGAGTGGTTGCCCAGGGCCAAGCCCTCGGGGAGATCGTAAGTATTCGGATACCAAAGTTACCCATAGGATTCCTTTGTCGCACTACTTTTCCTAACGCCGAACTCAATTGTGCAGGCCGCCCCGAGCCAATATCGAGGTATCCTCGGACGGCTCCCTAGGCTCGTCGGACATGGATAGCGATCCAGTCCCGACCGCCACCTCCCCTCATCCTGCCGACGACGCCGAAGTGTTGCCTCAAGAGGCACCGGATCGAGGGGGGACCATCCCGGAGGTGCCTCAATGCGACCGTCTAGACTCCAGGAGCCGAGGGGACGGGGTCCCCGAGAGCTCCGAGTTCGGCCCTCAGCCGAACACCGCGCCGGATCCTCCAACGGTTCCGGGCTCGGGCAGGCGGTCCCCTTCTAAGAGGGGCAAAACGCCAGTGCCGGTGACCTCTGCCCATCCAGAGGCACCGGACAGCCTGCTGGAAGCGCTTCGCAGTGCTTCCATCGATGAGGAGCACCGCATCATCATGAGTGTGGTGATTGAGAAGGTTCAGTCCACCAAGAGCGGATTGACTGAGGCCTGTGCAAGCCTTCAAACAGGCTTAGAGGTAAGTGTGTTTAAAATGTAGTAGAAATATTACCACATAGACAGTAGCCCTTGATGCTTTGTTCGGTGTTCACAAAGAAAAGCTGAATAGAGGATCAAATAATATCGCAGGAGTCTAATATAAGTATTGTCAACATGCATATGCAGGCTTCTCTGTTGGCGTCCGCCGCACTAACTCCGGAGGTCGCCGTACTGAAGCAGGACCTCGATGGGTCCAAGAAAGAGCTCGGCCTTGCCAATAGGTAGCTCAAGGAGGATGAGGGTAAGTAATACCCCATCTATAGATATGTATATATAAAAAAGGACGCGATTGCAAAATGACAGGATCATTATATGTTTTGCCAGGGGCCACAACTGTGGTGGCGACCCTGAAGCAAGCGTTGACCAAGGCCGAAGATACAGTGGCCAAGGAGCGCACCGAGCGAGAGAGGCACGATGCTCGGGTGGGCGAGGTGTAGCAAGAGCTCCAGGCTCTCGTGACGAAGCACGAGGCGTTGGAGTTTGACTTGAAGACGCGAGAGTCTGAGCTTGCCGCGGCCCGTCAGAGCACGAAGAGTGCCAAGACCGAGGCCCAGAAGGCCCTTCTGGAGATCGACGCGATGAAGAAGATAGTTGCGGTTAAGGCTTTCTATATGCAAAGCAAGCATGTAAAAGTGAATTACCGATTACTTACCCGAATCCGGAGCTCTTCATGAGCATTCGCAGATTTGCCCCGCAGTGTGTCCGATGCCGCACAATTTTACCAGGCCGAGGACGGAAGCTCGATGGAGAAGCTGGTCTGGTCTCAGTATGCTGAGGCCGAACATCTGATGCCAATGAGCGACCAGCTGAAGCAGATGGTCGAGCTACATAAGGCGGCCGATCAGTCCATGAAGGGCTTCACAGTCCGGTTGTGGTCTGGCGACACCCTTCCGAACAGCTTCTTCGGCCTGGTGAGGCAGCTTGTGGATGCCTGCCCCCGGCTGGAGGACATCAAGCGATCCATCTGCATAGAAGGTACACGTCGGGCTTTCACCCGTGTAAAAATGCAGAGGGTTAAGCTAGACGCCATGAAGCTGATCAAGGAGGGGCCACCGGAGGGTAAGGAGCACCGCCACCCCGAGATGTACTATGAGGGTGTTCTGCCGGGTGCCCGTCTTATCACGGATGAGTGTTCACAAAATGTAATATTTGGATGGGACTTGCTCGTGTTGTCCTGTATGTATGAAAACTTGTGTCATGTTCGCTATGCAGCGCTTGTTAGAATTTAAAATATTACCTTCTGTTTGGCTGTTTATCCAATCTGAGATATGGCTAGTCCTCGGCTTGTGCCCCCATGCCACGAGTGCTGGGGTGTTCGGGATAAACCTGAGCACTCTTGTTCCCATGTTTGGGTCCTTCGAGGGAGGTGCTCAGCACAACGAACAAGGCAACCGGACTAATAATGCTTTATCACTCTCACTTAGCCATAGAATTCTATAATTTTAAATTTCGGCGAAGCCCCTGGTATTCGGAAGGCCGAATTCGGGGCGCGATACACGCCTATAAGCCAGACAGAGCCGGCCCCTCGCCATAAGCAGCGTAAGTCTTTAGGGACTCGAAAAACCTCGCCGAACAGCGACCAGTCTCTCGCCTTATCATGATAGTCAGTTTTAGCTTTCTCTACTGAGGTGCTCAGCCCATCAGAACCGGGGCACAATCGCAGTAGTTCTCCTAGCGCTAACTTAGCCGATAGAGCGGAACATAAGGTACCAAAACATAGGAGCCGGGCAAACCCAACATTTGACCAAAGACATGATTCGGAGCTGATGCATATAATGCTATAAGTTCGGGGTGCCGCACTTGTGAAAGTGTCCGGACTTTTCACACCGCATTGTGGGGTATGTGAGCCCCTGGTGTGTTGGCCGTACCAGAGTGTACGGTTGCAAGGTGTCATTAATGAACACATATATATATATATATATATATATATATATATATATATATAACAAGAATGCAATAATAGCTGTAATGCCATGCATTGTTTATTGAAAAGTTGCGTTAAAGCAGAGTGATACAGATAGTGCGATACGCAAAAGAGTAGGACTATGTCCCTTCCAAGGGCGAGCTGAGGAATGATGTGAAATCTATAATCAACCTAGGAATTCCGTTGTATAACATAGCTGTCTGCCTCCTTGGTTGCTGTATTATGTGTTCGGCAATAGGGCTGCCGGACAGTGTTTCCAGAGATTAAGGTCCTGAAAGAAAAAAAAGAAAAATAACCAAACGGGAAGCCCCTAGTGTGGTTTAGGCTGTGTTTTGGGGCGTGCCGTAGTTGTGCCCCCTCCCCACCTGTGCCCATGGTATTTTTAATGCGTAATTATGTACGCGCGGCACGAATAGCGCCGTTGGGCTGAGATTGGGGTGGCCACCGTATTGCTACGATAGCTCAGATCGTGCCAGGCGGTCTATTTGCCGATTGCCCCGAGCGCACTTGAAGGTGTTCGGGCTTTGAAACGCCGAACTGGTAGATTGCCTTGAGAGGCTGCTTTGCGCTTCTGCTGTGAGGGACGCGTTGTGCTCCTCTGTTCGGAGAGAGCGCTCTGTGTTTCCATTAACTGTGATAACTCCGCGAGGTCCTGGCATCTTGAGCTTGAGGTATGCATAATGCGGTACCACATTGAATCTAGGAAATGCGGTTCGTCCGAGCAGTGCGTGATAACCACTGCGGAACGGGACTATATGGAAGATTAAGTCTTCGCTTCAGAAGTTATCCGGCGATCCGAAGACCACTTCCAGTGTAATGGAGCCTGTGCAATGGGCCTCTACGCCTGGAATGACGCCCTTAAAGGTCGTTTTTGTGGGTTTGATCCTTGAGGGGTCTATACCCATTTGCGCACTGTGTCCTGATAAAGCAGGTTCAGGCTGCTGCCGCCGTCCATAAGGACTCGAGTGAGGTGAAATCAGTTGATGATTGGGTCTAGAACCAGTGCGGTGAATCCGCCATGACGGATACTAGTGGGGTGGTCCTTGCGATCGAAGGTGATCGGACAGGAGGACCAAGGGTTGAACTTTGGGGCGACTAGCTCCAACGCATATACGTCCCTGAGCGCACGCTTCCGCTCCCTCTTGGGGATGTGGGTTGCGTATATCATGTTCACCGTCTGCTGATACGTCTCCAACGTATCTATAATTTTTGATTGCTCCATGCTATATTATCTACTGTTTTGGACTATATTGGGCTTTATTTTCCACATTTATATTATTTTTGGGACTAACCTATTACCAGAGGCCCAGCCCAGAATTGTTGTTTTTGCCTATTTCAGTGTTTCGAAGAAACAGAATATCAAACGGAGTCCAAACAGAAAAATCCTTTTTGGAACGTGATTTTCTTCTCGGATAAGACCCAGAAGACTTGGACCCTACTCCAAGAAGTACCGGAGGCGGTCACGAGGGTAGGGGGCGCCCCCCCCCCTACAGGGCGCGCCCCCTGCCTCGTGGGCCCCTCGGTGCTCCACCGACGTACTCCTTCCTCCTATATATACCCACGGACCCCCAAACGATCAGAACATGAGCCACAAAACCAAATTCCACCGCCGCAACTTTCTGTATCCACGAGATCCCATCTTGGGGCCTGTTCCGGAGCTCCGCCGCAGAGGGCCGTCATCACGGAGGGCTTCTACATCATCATAGCCCCTCCGATGAAGTGTGAGTAGTTTACCTCAGACCTTCGGGTCCATAGTTATTAGCTAGATGGCTTCTTCTCTCTTTTTGGATCTCAATACAATGTTCTCCCCCTCTCTTGTGGAGATCTATTCGATGTAATCTTCTTCTTTTGCAGTGTGTTTGTTGAGACCGATGAAATGTGGGTTTATGATCAAGTCTATCTATGAACAATATTTGAATCTTCTCTGAATTCTTTTATGTATGATTGGTTATCTTTGCAAGTCTCTTTAAATTATCCGTTTGGTTTGGCCAACTAGATTGGTAGTTCTTCCCATGGGAGAAGTGATTAGCTTTGGGTTTGATCTTGCGGTGTTCTTTCCCAGTGACAGAAGGGGCAGCAAGACACGTATTGTATCATTGCCATCGAGGATAAAAAGATGGGGTTTATTTCATATTGCATGAATTTATCTCTCTACATCATGTCATCTTGCTTAAAGGGTTACTCTGTTTTTAACTTAATACTCTAGATGCATGCTGGATAGCAGTCGATGAGTGGAGTAATAGTAGTAGATGCAGAATCGTTTCGATCTACTTGTCACGGACGTGATGCCTATATACATGATCATGCCCAGATATTCTCATAATTATGCTCAATTCTGTCAATTGCTCAACAGTAATTTGTTCACCCACCGTAGAAAACTTATGCTCTTGAGATAAGCCACTAGTGAAACATATGGCCCCCAGGTCTATTCTCATCATATCAATCTCCATCACTTTAATCTTGCTTTGTTTTTACTTTGCCTTTTACTTTTCACTTTGCATCTTTATATCAAAAATACCTAAAATATTATCTATCGGATCTCACTTCCGTAAGTGACCATGAAGGGATTGACAACCCCTAATCGCGTTGGTTGCGTTGAGCTCTTTGTGTTGTGTAGGTACGAGGGACTTGCGTGTGGCCTCCTACTGGATTGATACCTTGGTTCTCAAAAACTGAGGGAAATACTTACGCTACTCTGCTACATCATCCTTTCCTCTTCGGGGAAAACCAACGCAAGCTCAAGAGGTAGCAAGAAGAATTTCTGGCGCCGTTGCTGGGGAGTCTACGCAAAAAGTCAACATACCAAGTACTCATCACAATCCCTATCTCCCGCATTACATTAGTTGCCATTTGCCTCTTGTTTTCCTCTCCCCCACTTCACCCTTGCCGTTACGCCCTCTCTTTCTCCTTCCCCTTATCCTTCTCTATTTGCCTTTTTCTCGCTTGCCTTTGGTTTGCTCGTGTGTTGGATTGCTTGTTTGTCACGATGGCTCAAGATACTACCAAATTGTGTGACTTCACCAATACCAACAATAATGATTTTCTTAGCACTCCGATTGCTCCTCTTGCCAATACTGAATCTTGTGAAATCAATACTGCTTTGTTGAATCTTGTTATGAAAGATCAATTCGCCGACCTTCCTAGTGAAGACGCCGCTACTCATCTGAATAGCTTCGTTGATTTATGTGATATGCAAAAGAAAAAAGATGTCGATAATGATGTCGTTAAATTGAAGCTATTTCCTTTTTCGCTTAGAGATCGTGCTAAAGCTTGGTTTTCGTCTTTGCCTAAAAATAGTATTGATTCTTGGAACAAGTGCAAAGATGCTTTTATCTCTAAGTATTTTCCTGTCGCTAAGATCATCTCTCTTAGAAACGATATTATGAATTTTAAGCAACTTGATCATGAACATGTTGCACAAGCTTGGGATAGAATGAAATTAATGATATGTAATTACCCTACTCATGGTTTAAATTTGTGGATGATTATACAAAAATTTTATGCCGGATCAAATTTTGCTTCTAGAAATCTTTTAGATTCGGCCGCGGGAGGAACTTTTATGGAAATCACTTTAGGAGATGCTACTAAACTCCTAGATAATATTATGGTTAATTATTCTCAATGGCATACTGAAAGATCTTCTAATAAAAAAGTGCATGCAATAGAAGAAATCAATGTTTTGAGTGGAAAGATGGATGAACTTATGAAATTATTTGCTACTAAGAGTGTTTCTTCTGATCCTAATGATATGCCTTTGTCTACCTTGATTGAGAATAACAATGAATCTATGGATGTGAATTTCGTTGGTAGGAATAATTTTGGTAACAACGCTTATAGAGGGAATTTTAATCCTAGGCCAATCCTAGTAATACTTCTAATAATTATGGAAATTCCTACAACAACTCTTATGGAAATTACAATAAGAAGCCCTCTCAATTTGAGAATAGTGTTAAAGAGTTTATGAATTCACAAAAGAAATTTAATGCTTTGCTTGAAGAGAACGTGCTTAAAGTTGATGATTTGGCTAGGAACGTTGATAGAATTTCTCTTGAGATTGATTCTTTAAAGCTTAGATCTATTCCTCCTAAGCATGATATCAATGAGTCTCTCAAAGCTATGAGAATTTCCATTGATGAGTGCAAGGAAAGAACCGCTAGAATGCGTGCTTCAAAAGATGCCTTTATTAAAGCGTGTTCTTCCAATACCTATGAAAATCAAGATGAAGATCTAAAAGTTATTGATGTGTCCCCTATCAAATCTTTGTTTTGCAATATGAATCTTGATGAAACTGAATATGATCTTCCTTTACCTAGAAGGCGTTCCAAAAATTCGGAGTATTTAGATCTTTATGATGAAATTGATGAAAGTGGGATTGAAAGAAATAAAAATTTAGATGTTGCCAAACCCACTATATTGGATTTCAATGAATTTAATTATGAACGTTGCTCTTTGATTGATTGTATTTCCTTGTTGCAATCCGTCCTAAACTCTCTGCATGCTTATAGTCGAAAGAAAGCCCTCACCGAACATATTGTTGATGCCTTGATGCAATCTTATGAAGAAAAACTTGAGTTGAAAGTCTCTATCCCTAGAAAACTCTATGATGAGTGGGAACCAACTATCAAAATTAAAATTAAAGATCATGAGTTTTATGCTTTGTGTGATTTGGGTGCTAGTGTCTCCACTATCCCCAAAACTTTGTGTGATTTGCTAGATTTCCGCGATCTTTATGATTGCTCTTTAAACTTACATCTCGCGGATTCTACTATTAAGAAACCTATGGGAAGGATTAACGATGTTCTTATTGTTGCAAATAGGAATTATGTGCCCGTAGATTTCATTGTTCTTGATATAGATTGCAATCCTTCTTGCCCTATTATTCTTGGTAGACCTTTCCTTAGAACGGTTGGTGCGATTATTGATATGAAGGAAGGGAATATTAGATTCCAATTTCCATTAAAAAAGGGCATGGAACACTTTCCAAGAAAGAAACTAAAATTGCCATATGAAACCATCATGAGAGCCACTTATGGATTGCCTTCCAAAGATGGCAATACCTAGGTCTATTCTCGCTTTTATGCCTAGCTAGGGGCGTTAAACGATAGCGCTTATTGGGAGGCAACCCAATTTTTTGTTTTTTTGTTTGTTGTGTTTTTCATCTGTTAGGGAATAAATAACCCATCTACCCTCTGTTTGGATGTGGTTTTGTGTTTTAATTAGTGTTTGTGCCAAGCTAGACCTATTGGATCTTCTTGGATGATAGTTATTTGATCTTGCTGTAATTTTCAGAAACTTTGCGTTCAGTGCCCGAATGACTAAAAATCATCAGAACATGATAACATAATGATTCCAATTGCTGCTGATCAATAAAAAAATTATCTAGGTAGTCTAATTTTGGTAGATTTTTTGGAGTTCCATAAGTTTGCATTAGTTACAGATTACTACAGACTATTCTGTTTTTGACAGATTCTGTTTTTCGTGTGTTGTTTGGTTATTTTGATGGATCTATGGTTAGTAAAATAGTTTATAATCCATAGAGAAGTTGCAATATTGTAGGTTTAACACCAAAATAAATAAAGAATGAGTTCATTACAGTACCTTGAAGTGGTTTTATGTTTTCTTTCTCTAATGGAGCTCACGAGATTTCTATTGAGTTTTGTGTTGTGAAGTTTTCAAGTTTTGGGTGAGTTCTTTTGTTGGATTATGGAACAAGGAGTGGCAAGAGCCTAAACTTGTGGAAGCTCATGGCTCCCCCAAGATAATCCAAGGACACCAAAAATTCAAAGCTTGGGGATGCCCCGGAAGGGATCCCCTCTTTCGTCCACTTCCATCGGTAATTTACTTGGTGCTATATTTTTATATCACCAACATGATATGTGTTTTGCTTGGAGCGTCTTGTATTATTTGTTTCTTTGTTTGTTAGTGTTCCACAATCATCCTTTCTGTACACACCTTTTGAGAGAGTCATCTATGAATTAAAATTTGATAGAATACTCTATGTGCTTCACTTATATCTTTTGAGCTATGTAGTTTTTCTCTATGTGCTTCACTTATATCTTTTGAGCATTGAAATTTTGCTCTATGTGCTTCACTTAGATATTTTAGAGCATGGTGGTGTTTTGTTTTAAAGAAACTATGATCTCTCATGCTCCACTTAAATTATTTTGAGAGTCGTAATAGCATGGTAATTTGCTTAATAATAAGTTGCTTGGTATTCAAGATTTGTGAAACTTTCTTTTGAGTGTGTTGAATACTAAGAAAAGTTGGATGATTGATAATTGTTTTGACATATGGAGGTACTAATGTCAAAGTCATGCTAGTAGGGTAATTGTGAATTTGATAAGTGCTTGAGTTAAAGTTTGCAAGTCCCGTAGCATCCACGTATGGCTAACATTATGCAACAAATTTGAAACATGAGGTGTTATTTGATTGTCCTCCTTATGAGTGGCGGTCAGGGATGAGCGATGGTCTTTTCCTACCAATCTACCCCCCTAGGAGCATGCGCGTATGTAACACCCTCGATGCGGCTATATCTCCCACGTGTCGAGGCACGACTTAGATGTATAACCGCATTGAATGCAATGTCGCAAGTTAGGTAATCTTCACAACATCCCATGTAATATAGGTAATAAAAGGGGAGATAACATAGTTTGCTTACACTCGCCACGTCAATCAAAGTACATAAATAACATTACAACATTCAAACACTCATGGCCCGACTACGGCGCCAAAATAAAAGATAACCCAACATGCGACACGGTCCCGATCACCCCAACTGGGCACCACTACTGATCATCAGGAAAAGAAACATAGTAACGGCGTGAGTCCTCGTCGAACTCCCACTTGAGCTCAAGCACGTCATCTGGAACGGAATCATCAGGCCCTGCATCCGGTGTAATAGTAATCTGTGAGCCACAGAGACTCAGCAATCTCGCACCCTCGCGATCAAGACTATTTAAGCTTAATAGGTAAGGCAAGGTAAATATGTGGAGCTGCAGCAAGCGACTAGCATGTATGGTGGCTAACCTGTTCGCAAAAGAGAGCGAGAAGAGGAGGCAAAGCGCGAACGAGTAACTAGAGGGCATCCTGCGGCAAGCATTACTCCAACACCGTGTTCACCTCCTGGACTCCGCTGAGAAGAGACCATCACGCTAACTCACACAGTTGATTCATTTTAATTAAGTTAAGGTTCAAGTTTCTACAACCAGACATTAACAAATTCCCATCTGCCCATAACCACGGGCATGGCTTTCGAAAGTTCAAATCCCTGCAAGGGAGTCCCAACTTAACCCATGACAAGCTCTCACGGTCAACGAAGGAATAGACCTCCTCCCGAGACGTTCTGATCACACTCGGTACCTCGGTTCTTCAAGACACTTAGACAGGTTAAAACAAATCCAGCAACACTGCCCGAATGTGCCGACAAATCCCAATAGGAGCTACACATATCTCGTTCTCAGGGCACAATCAGATGAGACTAGCTACGAGTAAAACCAACCCTCAAGCTTCCCTGAGGTGGCCCTGCAGGAAGCTTGGTTGGACTAACACTTAAAGGAGCACTAGCCTAGGGGGGCTTAAAATAAGATGACCCTCGGGCTCCGGAAACCCAAGGGAAAAGAGGCTAGGTGGCAAATGGTAAAACCAAGGTTGGGCATTGCTAGAAAAGCTTTATTCAAGGCGAACTATCAAGGGGTTCACATTATAACCCAACCGCGTAAGGAACGCAAAATCCGGGAACATAACACCGATATGACGGAAACTAGGGCGGCAAGAGTGGAACAAAACACTTGGCGAGAGGCCGAGCCTTCCACCCTTTACCAAGTATATAGATGCATTAAGATAACATGCCAATATAATGATATCCCAACAAAGTAAACAATGTTCCAA
Organism: Triticum monococcum; assembly: GCA_034509565.1. Classification (NCBI taxonomy): domain Eukaryota; kingdom Viridiplantae; phylum Streptophyta; class Magnoliopsida; order Poales; family Poaceae; genus Triticum; species Triticum monococcum. Next base: position 422,024,992 of record CM067846.1, on the reverse strand, counting down.
CAAGGAACGGTCTCCAATCTTCACCTGCAACTAGCAACGCTATAAGAGGGGCTGATCAAAGCGGTAACATAGTCAATCAACGGTTTGCTAGGACATGGTGGGTTAGACGTTTGACATGGCAATTTGGGAGGCTTGAAAGCAAGTGGTAGGCATCGTAGCATAGGCATAGAAAAAGAGCGAGCATCTAGCAAAGCAAAGATAGTAGTGATTTCGAGGGTATGATCATCTTGCCTACAAAGTTGTTAGAGTGGACTGGATCCTCGAAAGCAAACTCAACGGGCTCCTCGTTAGCGAACTCGTCTCCCAGCTCTACCCAAACAAGACAAACAATCAACAAGGACACAATCAACCACGTGCAAGGCTCAAACAATATGATGCAAACATGATATGCTATGCGGGATGCAATATGTGATACATATGCAAGATTTGACAAGGAATGAATGAACCTGGCTTCAACTTGGAAATCCAAGTGTGCCACTGGAAATATGAGATGAAATCACTTGAAAACTATATAAAGATCACCGGAATCGGAGTTACGGTTTGGAAATGGCAAGCGATTCAAATATGATACCGGTCTGCGATTTACAGCAAGTAGCCATCTAAATGCAACAAGATGAACATGCAACAGCACTCAAACATAACAAAAAAATAAATGGCAAGGATCCATACAAGATGCTTACCAAAAGATGAACACTGAGTTACGGCCAATTCATCCATTAGCAGGTTCAAACAAGCATGGCAAAAATGCATTTGGCAAACAGATCTCAGACTTAGTGAAATTAACACTTGTGTGGAATTTCAGATCAGATAGCACACTTTGGAGCAACAAAACTACATGCTACAGGACCTGAACATGGCAAAGTAAGGCATGGCATGGAGCTACTCAAAGATCTTAAAAAAAGTCCCTTAGTGACCTTAAGCCAAAAGGGATCAGAAAATACATTTGCAAGCATGTGAACATGGCAAAAACATAATCAGTTCTCAGACTTGGTGAAAACTGGAACATGCTGAAACAGATATCAAGTAGGCATGTTTACGAGCTCGATGCACTCACTATAGAGCAAGTCATGACAAGCTAAGCATACACCCATCACGAATACACAAAATACAAGCTAGACATGGCAAGAACAATGACATAGCATGCACGGATCAACTAGAACATCCTCGGCGAAATCGCTAACAAGTAGACAATCTGCCCAGATTCACGAAATAGCAAAAGTAGGGCTCGATTGACTCAAGCTAGGGTGCTCCATAATTGAAAACAAAGACATGGATGGATAGACCACTACAAGATTAACAAAACATCCTTACTGATCATCCTCAAAAGAGGCACGGATCACTAGGAAACAACATGAACATATGGCCATATGAGATAAACAGTCCAAGGACTTGGTGGAAATGCCAAGTCCCTGAAATCAGCATTAACGAATGCCTCACTTTGCAAGCTTGTGCTAGTCACCACACACATCACAAAAATACATGGGTCACACCACTGGATAGATGGCAAAACATATAACAAAACACATGTTGAGGTCAGGGGCATATCATGCACACAATAATCATGGAAAAAATGACAAATATCTAATTGGAGCAGCAGATCTGACAATTATCTCAAATAGCCTTCTTCTAACAACATTTCGGGCATCAAGATGAACTCAAATGAAAATGATGCAATGAGATGAAATGATGTGCTCTCAGAGATGAACATTTTGATATGCTATATGCCCAAAACGGAGCTACAGATGCGGAGATACACCATGATGACCATAGCCAAAATAACTAGGGACTTAGGGAAAAGAGAGAGGTCAATCCCTAGGGTTTACTGTAGCGGTTCAGATCTGGATCGCGCCGCGCTTCCCGAGGATCACCGGAAACGAAGGTCGCCGGAGCAGGGATGATGGCGGCGAGGTGCTCCCGGGCCGGATCTCGCCGGATCCGGCCGGTGGGGAGCCAGAGGGGCGGCAAGGAAGGTGCGGCCGGCCAGTGGGGAGGCGGCGGAGCCGGGGCGGGCGCCCTTGCTCCGGCCGGTGTCGGTGGCGGGTAGCGGCTCCGGTCGCCTCGGGCGGCCGGACTTCGAGGAGGAGGGCGGCGGCGGCTCCGGTCGTGAGGCGGCGGGCGACGTGGGCCGGGAGGGCCCCGCACAGGCCTGCAGGCCGGTGGCGCGGTCGGCGATGTGGGCGCGGGGCGCGGCGAATCGGCGGCTGCCATGTGGCGGTGGCGGCGGATCCGGACGCATCCGGCTCCGTCCGGACGTGTCCGGCGGGGCGGAGATCCGATTTTTAGGGTTTGGGAGAGGGGATCCGTGAATTTGGAGGAGGGGTCTATTTATAGGCATAGGAAGAGCGAGTAGAGTCCAAATGAGGTACGGTTTTCGGCCACGCGATCGTGATCGAACGCTCTAGATGATGGAGAGGGTTTTGGTGGGTTTTGGGCCAACTTGGAGGGGTGTTGGGCTGCAACACACACAAGGCCTTTTCGGTCCCTCGGTTAACCGTTGGAGCATCAAACGAAGTCCAAATGGTACGAAACTTGACAGGCGGTCTACCGGTAGTAACCCAAGGCCGCTTGGCAAGTCTCGGTCCAATCCGGAAATGTTTAATCCCCACACACGAAAAAAGGTAGAATTGACCACTGGAGGAGAACGAAGCGCCGGAATGCAAAACGGACAATGGGGAAAATGCTCGAATGCATGAGATGAACACATATGCAAATGTAATGCACATGATGACATGATATGAGATCCAAGACAACGATAACAACACACGGAGAAAAAGACCTGAACCCGAGAAAATAAAATAACTTAACGCCGGAAACGGCAAGAGTTGGGTTACATATTGGGTAAATCATATCCGGGGTGTTACAACACTCCACCACTACGAAAGGATCTCGTCCCGAGATCTAGGACTGAAAGAACGCCGGGTACTCAGAATGGAGGTGATCCTCGCATTCCTAGGTAGCTTCACGGTCGGAATTATGTGACCACTTGACTTTGAGGAATTTGATTGACTTGTTGCGAGTCTTGCGTTCAGTCCCTTCAAGAATAGCAACGGTGTGCTCACGATAAGAGAGATCTTCTTGGAGCTCAATGTCCCCGAAGTTGACGGTGCGGTCAGGAGTCTTGAAGAACTTTCAGAGCTGAGAGACATGGAACACATCATGAACATTTGCAAAGTTTGAAGGAAGCTCGAGTTGATAGGCGAGATCGCCTCTCTTGCTGACGATCTTGAAAGGTCCCACGTATCTAGGGGAAAGCTTCCCTTTGATACCGAAGCGACGAGTACCTTTCCTAGGAGAGATGTGGAGGTAAACATGATCTTCGATCTCGAAAGCCAAATCACGGTGCTTACTGTCATAGTAGCTCTTCTGGCGGGATTGGGCTGCTTTGAGGTTATCTCGAATGACTTTGCACATTTCCTCTGCCTTTGTGATTAAGTCATTTCCCAAAAGCTGACGTTCACCAGTTTCAGACCAGTTGAGAGGGGTACGGCACTTCCTGCCATACAGAATTTCAAATGGGGCCTTGCCCGAACTTGCTTGAAAACTGTTGTTGTAGGAGAATTCAGCATATGGAAGACAATCCTCCCACTTCATGCTGAAGGAGATCACACAAGCCCTGAGCATATCTTGAAGAATCTGGTTGACACGCTCAACTTGACCGCTAGTTTGACGATGGAAAGCTGTGCTGAAGCGGATGTTGGTGCCCATGGCCTTCTGAAAAGAATCCCAAAACTTGGAGGTAAAGATGCTGCCACGGTCTGAAGAGATCACTTGTGGAATACCGTGTAGAGAGACAATCCGAGAGGTATAGAGTTCCGCCAATTGAGATGCAGTGATAGACTCTTTGATAGGCAGAAAGTGAGCCACTTTAGTGAGTTTGTCGATGACAACGAATATAGCATCATTGCCATGTTTGGACTTTGGAAACCCAGTCACGAAGTCCATCTCAATGTGGTCAAACTTCCATTCTGGAATGGCAAGAGGTTGGAGGAGACCAGCTGGCCTTTGGTGTTCTGCCTTCACTCTTCTACTGGCATCACATTCATTCACGAATTGAGCAATCTCGCGCTTTATTCGAGTCCACCAATAAGCCTGCTTGAGCTCCTAATACATCTTCGTGCTCCCAGGGTGGATGGAGAGGAGAGAATTGTGAGCCTCGTTCATGATCACTTTACGAAGGTCACCTTTGGGCACAACAATACGATCCTCGAAGAAGAGACTATCCTTGTCATCAAGGCAGTAGCACTTGTACTTGGGTTGACTCTTGGCAATCCCAATCTTCACCTTCTTCACCATAGCATCAAGAAGCTGATCTTGGCGAATCTGGTCTTCTAAGGTAGGAGAGACTTGAAGGTTGGCGAGGAAACCTTGAGGAACAACTTGCAGATTAAGTTTGTGGAAAGCTTCACAAAGCTCGGGTTAATAAGGCTTGAGAATCAGACTATTGCAATAAGCCTTCCTGCTCAATGCGTCAGCAATCACATTGGCCTTGCCTGGAGTATACTCGATACTCGGATTATACTCTTGAATCATTTCGACCCATCGAGTCTGCCTGAGGTTGAGATTAGGTTGAGTGAAGATGTACTTGAGACTCTTGTGATAAGTGAAAATGTCCACTTTTCTTCCCAATAAGAGATGTCTCCAAGTCAAAAGAGCATGCACAACTGCCGCCAACTGGAGATCATGAGTGGGCTAGTTCTTCTCATTGGGCTTCAACTGGCGAGAGGTATAAGCCACAACTTTCTTCTCTTGCATCAACACTACGCCAAGACCTTGGAGAGAGGCATCACAAAAGACCTCATACGACTTGGATTCATCAGGCGGAGTAAGAACTGGAGCAGTAACCAATTTCTCTTTCAAAGTGTTGAAAGCAATGTCACACTCCGGAGACCAAACGTACTTGACGTGCTTCTTGAGAAGATTTGAGAGAGGCTTCACGATCTTAGAAAAGTTTTCAACGAATCTTCGACAGTAGCTTGCGAGACCGAGGAAGCTACGGAGTTGCTTCACGTTCTGAGGTGGTTGCCAATTCACAATTGCAGACACCTTCTCAGGATTCATCGCAATGCCCTTGGCAGAGATGATATGACCAAGATAAAGAAACTCATCGAGCCAAAATTCACACTTAGAGAACTTGGCCTAGTGTTCCCTCAGCTTATCGAGTACCAAATGCAAGTGCTTGGCATGATCTTCCTTGTTCTTCGAGAAAACCATAATGTCGTCGAGATAGACCAACATGAAGTCATTGGTGTTGGCGTTGAAGATGAAGTTCATCATGCGAGAGAACGTCGGAGGAGCGTTGACGAGGCCAAAAGACATGACAGTGTATTCATATGAACCATAGCTTGTCCTGAAAGCCATCTTGGGAATATCTTGCTCACTGATTCGAATCTGATGATAACCCATACGGAGATCAAGCTTGGAGAATACTTGGGCACATTTGAGTTGTTCGAACAGCTCATTGATGTTGGGAAGTGGGTATTTGTTCTTGATGGTCTTCTTGTTCACTGGATGGTAATCAACACAAAGTCGGTCCGTTCCGTCCTTCTTCTTCACAAAAAGAACACCACAACCCCACGGAGAAGAACTAGGTTGGATGAGACCCATTCTCTCTTGATTATCGAGTTGCTTCTTCAGCTCCTTCAACTCTTCTGGTCCGAGCCTGTAAGGACGCTTGCACACTGGTTCCGTGCCAGGCTCAAGATCAATGACGAATTCAACTGGCCGGTGCGGAGGCATTCCTGGAAGCTCTTCTAGAAAGACATCTTGATATTCGCAAATGACTGGAATCTGCGAGATAGCATCCAGTTCACCCTTCTCATTGAGAGAAAACAGGCGAATAGTATTATCCCGAGCGGAAAAGACAATTACATCCTCAGATGAATGAGTCAATTGAATCTGCCTGGTTACACAATCAAGCTGAGCCTTGTGCTTAGAAAGCCAATCCATTCCGAGAATAAGATCAATATCCGAGTTACCAAGAACCATTGGAGAAGCCAGAAACTTGAAATCACCCATCATGATAGAAATATCCAGAATCATCATACTAGAACCCAGACGCTTAGCCAGAGAGATGACTTGCATAGCTCTAGGTAATGCCTTAGTACTAAAATTGTTCTCCGATGCAAATGGGAATGACATGAAGGAATGCGATGCACCAGAGTCAAAAAGAACTTTTGCGGGAACATCGTTAATAGGAAGGTTACCCATGATGACATCTGACGAATCCTCTGCCTGAGCTGCATTCATCAAGTTGACCTTGGCGTGCTTGGGGTTATGCTTGACCACAGCTGTACTTGCCGATCTGACAGGAGGAGGAGGAGGAAGACGCCTCTGGTTGAAACACTTGTGGGCATAGTGACCCTTCTGTTGGCACTTGTTGCACATGACCTCTGAAAGCGGACGGTGATACGGAGCACTCGATCTTGGAGCTTGAGACCAAGTCTTGTTCTGAAAGCCAGGGTTGGGTGGTTGGGAAGATCCACTGCCACCTTTGCTCTTCTGATACGGCTGACGGAACGGAGGAGGAGGAAGCCAATACTTCTGCTGCTTGGCCACTTGAGTAGAGGAAGAAGCAGTAGCATCTCTGACTCGCTTCTTGGAAGCATCACACCTCAGTTGAGCGGCCTCTTGCTTCAATGCCATGTTGTAGAACTCATCGTACATCAAGGGCTCAAAGAGAACAAGAGCTAGCTGGATTTCTTCTCTGAGACCACCCCTGAACTGGTATATCATGCTCTTCTCATTAGGGACGTCCTGCTTGGCAAAGCGGGCGAGCTTTTGGAACAACTTGTTGTAGTCATAGACAGACAAAGAGCCTTGCTTCAGGTTGCGGAATTCCTCACGCTTGCTTTCAACCACGCTCTGAGGAATATGATGAGCTTTGAAATCTTGACGGAATTCATCCCAGGTAATCACACGTCCTCCTCTGGAATCCTTGTACTACTGGAACCATTCTGTAGCTTGGTCTTTGAGTTGGAAGGAAGCGAACTTGACAAAGTCCTCAGGCCTGACGTTACTGCACTCGAAATGCTTGCACAGATCCACGAGCCAATCGTCAGCATCAGTTGCCTCAACACAATTGCTGAAAGTCTTTGGCCCGTTAGCAAGGAACTGGTTGAGTGTAGCAAAGTGATTCTGATTGTTGCCTTGGTTCCCTTGGTTGCCTTGATTCGCTTGATTGCGCTCTTGAAGAATTTGCATGATCAACTGCGTGTTTGCATTGGTTGCGGCCATCACATCTTGCCATGCCTCCGGAGGAGGTGGAGGTGCTGGCGGATCCTGATTCTGATTGGTGCTCTTAGCGGGAGCCATCCTGAAGAGGGTGACATCCATTAGCACATTGATAGACAAACAGTGAAGCTGTATCCAACGGAATGAAAATTGCAACATATAGTCTTCACATCCGAACAAAATGAACGAATGCATTCCTCTTGAAATGGTCACATATCCATAAATTGAGAAGCCACTTAGAATTTAGGTAGAGAAATAAATCAACAAGGTACGGATAAGAACGAATACTCGGTAAGAAATCCCAATCTCAAACCAAATATCCGTGGAAGAAGAACTAGAGCTATAAGAATTCCCACCTTTGAAACTCCCGAACCTTTCCGGTTATGCAATCAGGTGTTGGGGATACAGGGGAAGCATAATATCTCACCCAAATCTAGCAAATCCTACATCCAGCTGTATCCATCCTTCAACACAAAACCAAGAAAAACTTCGGAAACCATCTACCTCAACCTTCGAAAAGCATCCGTTATACAAGTTATGGCGATACTCCCGAACTCCCGCCCCAGTACTGGGTGGCGTCGAGGTTATCTCACCAACGAACTGCATAAAAGAGATTTTTGATGTCGGCGTACTAAACTCAGGTATTCTAGAACTGCAACGATAAAATTGTGACGACAACACCTCGGAGCTCAACTCCCCGGGACACTGCCAGAACCCCTAAAAACAGGAGGCACCAAGAACAATGTTCTCGTCACAAAACCATCGGAACGATTCCAAGATACCCGCGTGATCCTAAAATTTTGTTTTAGTGAAATTTGAGAAGAGAAGAGTCAAAACTCTATGTCAGGATGCCTTACCAGAGCGATGAGGTGGCTGGGAAGTAAAAAGAATTCCTAAACTCTCTGATATATAATTCCTAAATGACTCAAAACATTTTTCTAGACTCAAACTCGGCTGCTAAAAAGATCAATCAGTGGGCTCCTAAGGTCGGGGAAGGCTCTGATACCAACTTGTAACACCCTCGATGCGGCTATATCTCCCACGTGTCGAGGCACGACTTAGAGGCATAACCGCATTGAAAGCAATGTCGCAAGTTAGGCAATCTTCACAACATCCCATGTAATATAGGTAATAAAAGGGGAGATAACATAGTTGGCTTACACTCGCCACGTCAATCAAAGTACATAAATAACATTACCACATTCAAACACTCATGGCCCGACTACGACACCAAAATAAAAGATAACCCAATAGGCGACACGGTCCCGATCACCCCAATTGGGCACCACTACTAATCATCAGGAAAAGAAACATAGTAACGACGTGAGTCCTCGTCGAACTCCCACTTGAGCTCAAGCGCGTCATCTGGAACGGAATCATCAGGCCCTACATCTGGTGTAATAGTAATCTGTGAGCCACAGGGACTTAGCAATCTCGCACCCTTGCGATCAGGACTATTTAAGCTTAATAGGTAAGGCAAGGTAAATATGTGGAGCTGCAGCAACCGACTAGCATGTATCGTGGCTAACCTGTTCGCAAAAGAGAGCGAGAAGAGGAGGCAAAGCGCGAACGAGTAACTAGAGGGAATCCTGCGGCAAGCATTACTCCAACACCGTGTTCACCTCCCGGACTCCGCCGAGAAGAGACCATCATGGCAACTCACACAGTTGATTCATTTTAATTAAGTTAAGGTTCAAGTTATCTACAACCGGACATTAACAAATTCCCATCTGCCCATAACCGCAGGCACAGCTTTCGAAAGTTCAAATCCCTGCAGGGGAGTCCCAACTTAGCCCATGACAAGCTCTCACGGTCAACGAAGGAATAGACCTCCTCCCGAGACGTTCCGATCAGACTCGGTACCTCGGTTCTTCAAGACACTTCGACAGGTTAAAACAAATCCAGCCACACCGCCCGAATGTGCCGACAAATCCCGATAGGAGCTGCACATATATCGTTCTCAGGGCACACTCAGATGAGACTAGCTACGATTAAACCAACCCTCAAGTTTCCCCGAGGTGGCCCCGTAGGCAGCTCGGTCGGACCAACACTCAGAGGAGCACTGGCCCATGGGGGCTTAAAATAAGATGACCCTCGGGCTCCGGAAACCCAAGGGAAAAGAGGCTAGGTGGAAAATGTTAAAACCAAGGTTGGGCATTGCTGGAAAAGCTTTATTCAAGGCGAACTATCAAGGGGTTCCCATTATAACCCAACCGCGTAAGGAACGCAAAATCCGGGAACATAACACTGATATGATGGAAACTAGGGCGGCAAGAGTGGAACAAAACACTAGGCGAGAGGCCGAGCCTTCCACCCTTTACCAAGTATATAGATGCATTAAGATAACATGCCAATATAATGATATCCCAACAATTAAACAATGTTCCAACAAGGAACGGTCTACAATATTCACCAGCAACTAGCAACGCTATAAGAGGGGCTGAGCAAAGCGGTAACATAGCCAATCAACGGTTTGCTAGGACATGGTGGGTTAGAGGTTTGACATGGCAATTTGGGAGGCTTGAAAGCAAGTGGTAGGCATCGTATCATAGGCATACTAAAAGAGCGAGCATCTAGCAAAGCGAAGATAGTAGTGATTTCGAGGGTATGATCATCTTGCCTGCAAAGTTGTCAGAGTTGACTGGATCCTCGAAAGCAAACTCAACGGGCTCCTTGTTAGCGAACTCGTCTCCCGGATCTACCCAAACAAGACAAACAAGGAACAAGGACACAATATCCCACGTGCAAGGCTCAAACAATATGATGCAAACATGATATGCTATGCGGGATGCAATATGTGATGCATATGCAAGATTTGACAAGGAATGAATGAACCTGGCCTCAACTTGGAAATCCAAGTGTGCCACTGGAAACATGAGATGAAATCGCTTGAAAGCGATATAAAGATCACCGGAATCGGAGTTACGGTTTGGAAATGGCAAGCGATTCAAATATGACACCGGTCTGCGATTTACAGCAAGTAGCCATCTGAATGCAACAAGATGAACATGCTACAACACTCAAACATGACAACAAAATACATGGAAGGGATCCATACAAGATGTTTAACAAAAGATGAACACTGAGCTACGGCCAATTCATCCATTAACAGGTTCAAACAAGCATGGCAAAAATGCATTTGGCAAACAGATCTCAGACTTAGTGAAATTAACACTTGTTTGGAATTTCAGATCAGATAGCACACTTTGGAGCAACAAAACTACATGCTACGGGAACTGAACATGGAAAAGTAAGGCATGGCATGGAGCTACTCAAAGAGCTTAACAAAAGTCCCTTAGTGACCTTGAGCCAAAAGGGATCAGAAAATACATTTGCAAGCATGTGAACATGGAAAAAACATAATCAGTTCTCAGGCTTAGTGAAAACTGGAACACGCTGAAACAGATATCAAGTAGGCATGTTTACGAGCTCGATGCACTCACTACAGAGCAAGTCATGACAAGTTAAGCATACACCCATCAAGAATACACAAAATACAAGCTAGACATAGCAAGAACAATAACATAGCATGCACGGATCAACTACAACATCCTCGGCAAAATCGCTAACAAGTAGACAATCTGCCCAGATTCACGAAATAGCAAAAGTAGGGCTCGATTGACTCAAGCTAGGGTTCTCCATAATTGAAAACAAAGACATGGATGGATAGACCACTACAAGATTAACAAAACATCCTTACTGATCATCCTCAAAAGAGGCACGGATCACTAGGAAACAACATGAACATATGGCCATATGAGATAAACAGTCCAAGGACTTAGTGGAAATGCCAAGTCCCTGAAATCAGCATTAACGAATACCTCACTTTGCAAGCTTGTGCTAGTCACCACACACCTCACAAAAATACATGGGTTGCACTTCTCGATAGATGACAAAACATATAACAAAACACATGTAGAGGTCAGGGGCATATCATGCACACAATAATCATGGCAAAAATGACAAATATCTAATTGGAGCAGCAGATCTGACAATTATCTCAAATAGCCTTCTTCTAACAGCATTTCGGGCATCAAGATGAACTCAAATGAAAATGATGCAATGAGATGAAATGATGTGCTCTCTGAGATGAACATTTTGATATGCTATATGCCCAAAACGGAGCTACGGATGCGGAGATACAACATGATGAACATATCCAAAATAACTTGGGACTTAGGGAAAAGAGAGAGGTAAACCCCTAGGGTTTACTGTAGCGGTTCTGATCTGGATCGTGGCGCGCTTCCCGAGGATCACCGGAAACGGATGTCGCTGGAGCGGGGATAATGGCGGCGAGGTGCTCCCGGGCCGGATCTCGCCAGATCCGGCCGGCGGGGAGCCGGAGGGGCGGCGAGGAAGGTGCGGTCGGCCGGTGGGGAGGAGGCGGAGCCGGGTCGGGCGCCCTTGCTCCGGCCGGTGTTGGTGGCGGGCAGCGGCTCCGGTCGCCTTGGGTGGCCAGACTTTGAGGAGGAGGGCGGCGGCGGCTCCGGTCGTGAGGCGGCGGGCGACGTGGGCCGGGAGGGCCCCGCTCGGGCCTGCGGGCCGGCGGCGCGGTCGGCGATGTGGGCGCGGGGCGCGGCGAATCGGCGGCTGCCATGTGGCGGCGGTGGCGGATCCGGACGCATCCGGCTCCGTCCGGACGTGTCCGACGGCGGCGGAGATCCGATTTTTAGGGTTTGGGAGAGGGGATCCGCGAATTTGGAGGAGGGGTCTATTCATAGGCATAGGAGGAGCGAGGAGATTCCAAATTAGGTGTGGTTTTCGGCCACGCGATCGTGATCGAACGCTCTAGATGATGGAGAGGGTTTTGGTGGGTTTTGGGCCAACTTGGAGGGGTGTTGGGCTGCAACACACACGAGGCCTTTTCGGTCCCTCGGTTAACTGTTGGAGCATCAAACGAAGTCCAAATGGTACGAAACTTGACAGGCCATCTACTGGTAGTAAACCAAGGCCGATTGGCAAGTCTCGGTCCAATCCGGAAATGTTTAATCCCCACACACGAAAGAAAGGTAGAATTGACCACTGGAGGAGAACGAAGTGCCGAAATGAAAAACGGACAACGGGGAAAATGCTCGAATGCATGAGATGAACACATATGCAAATGCAATGCACATGATGACATGATATGAGATGCAAGACAACGATTACAACACATGGAGACAAAGACCCGAACCCGAGAAAATAAAATAACTTAATGCCGGAAACGGCAAGAGTTGGGTTACATATTGGGTAAGTCATATCCGGTGTGTTACAGCATAATACTTTGGTTTTTGATGGCTTGTAGATTTTTGCAATAAGTATATGAGTTCTTTATGACTAATGTTGAGTCCATGAATTATACGCACTCTCACCCTTCCATCATTGCTAGCCTCTACGGTGCCGTGCATTGCCCTTTCTCACATTGAGAGTTGGTGCAAACTTCGCCGGTGCATCCAAACCCCATGATATGATACGCTCTTTCACACACAAACCTCCTTATATCTTCCTAAAAATAGCCACCATACCTACCTATTATGGCATTTTCATAGGCATTCCGAGATATATTGCCATGCAACTTTCCACCATCCAGTTTATCATGACACATTCATCATTGTCATATTGCTTAGCATGATCATGTAGTTGACATAGTATTTGTGGCAAAGCCACCATTCATAATTTTTACTTGTCACTCTTGATTCATTGCATATCCCGGTACACCGCCGGAGGCGTTCATATAGAGTCATACTTTGTTCTAGTATCGAGTTGTAATAATTGAGTTGTAAATAAATAGAAGTGTGATGATCATCATTCAATAGAGAATTGTCCCAAAAAAGAGAAAGGCCAAAGAATAAAAGAAGGCCCAAAAAAACAAAAAGGGGCAATGTTACTATCCTTTTTACACACTTGTGCTTCAAAGTAGCACCATGATATAGCGAGTCTCATATATTGTGCTTCAAAGTAGCACCATGTTATTCATATAGAGAGTCTCTTGAGTTATCACTTTCATTTACTAGTGGGAATTTTTCATTATAGAACTTGGCTTGTATATTCCAACAATGGGCCTCCTCAAGTGCCCTAGGTCTTCATGAGCAAGCAAGTTGGATGCACACCCACTTAGTTTCTTTTGTTGAGCTTTCATACATTTATAGCTCTAGTGCATCCATTGCATGGCAATCCCTACTCCTCGCATTAACATCAATCGATGGGCATCTCCCTAGCACATTGATTAGCCTCGTTGATGTGAGACTTTATCCTTTTTGTCTTCTCCACACAACCCCCATCATTATATTCTATTCCACCCATAGTGCTATATCCATGGCTCACGCTCATGTATTGCGTGAAAGTTTGTGAGTTTGAAATTATTAAGGTATGAAACAATTGCTTCGCTTGTCATCGGGGTTGTGCATGATGAGAGCATTCTTGTGTGACGAAAATGGAGCATGACTAAACTATATGATTTTGTAGGGATGAACTTTCTTTGGCCATGTTACTTTGAGAAAACATAATTGCTTTGTTAGTTTGCTTGAAGTGTTATTATTCTTTATGTCAATATGAACTTTTGTCTTGAATCTTTCTAATCTGAATATTCATACCACAATTAAGAAATTTTGCATTGAAATTATGCCAAGTAGCATTCCGCATCAAAAATTCTCTTTTTATCATTTACCTACTCGAGGACGAGCAGGAATTAAGCTTGGGGATGCCTGATACGTCTCCAACGTATCTATAATTTTTGATTGCTCCATGCTATATTATCTACTGTTTTGGACTATATTGGGCTTTATTTTCCACTTTTATATTATTTTTGGGACTAACCTGTTAACCAGAGGCCCAACCCAGAATTGTTGTTTTTTTTGCCTATTTCAGTGTTTCGAAGAAACAGAATATCAAATGGAGTCCAAATAGAAAAATCCTTTTTGGAACATTATTTTCTTCTCGGATAAGACCGAGGAGACTTGGACCCTACTCCAAGAAGTACCGGAGGCGGTCACGAGGGTAGGGGCGCGCCCCCCTACAGGGCGCGCCCCCCTGCCTCGTGGGCCCCTCGGTGCTCCACCGACGTACTCCTTCCTCCTATATATACCCACGTACCCCCAAACGATCAGAACAGGAGCCAAAAACCTAATTCCACTGCCGCACCTTTCTGTATCCGCGAGATCCCATCTTGGGGCTTGTTCCGGAGCTCCGCCGGAGAGGGCCGTCATCACGGAGGGCTTCTACATCATCGTAGCCCCTCCGATGAAGTGTGAGTAGTTTACCTCAGACCTTTGGGTCCATAGTTATTAGCTAGATGGATTCTTCTCTCTTTTTGGATCTCAATACAATGTTCTCCCCCTCTCTTGTGGAGATCTATTCGGTGTAATCTTCTTCTTTTGCGGTGTGTTTGTTGAGACCAATGAATTGTGGGTTTATGATCAAGTCTATTTACGAACAATATTTGAATCTTCTTTGAATTCTTCTATGTATGATTGGTTATCTTTGCAAGTCTCTTCAAATTATCCGTTTGGTTTGGCCAACTAGATTGGTAGTTCTTTCCATGGGAGAAGTGCTTAGGTTTGGGTTCGATCTTGTGGTGTTCTTTCCCAGTGACAGAAGGGGCAGCAAGACACGTATTGTATCGTTGCCATCGAGGATAACAAGATGGGGTTTATTTCATATTGCATGAATTTATCTCTCTACATCATGTCATCTTGCTTAAAGCGTTACTCTGTTTTTAAATTAATACTCTAGATGCATGCTGGATAGCGGTTGATGAGTGGAGTAATAGTAGTAGATGCAGAATCATTTTGATCTACTTGTCACGGACGTGATGCCTATATACATGGTCATGCCTAGATATTCTCATAACTATGCTCAATTCTATCAATTGCTCAACAGTAATTTGTTCACCCACCGTAGGAAACTTATGCTCTTGAGAGAAGCCACTAGTGAAATCTATGGCCCCCGGGTCTATTCTCATCATATCAATCTCCATCACTTTAATCTTGCTTTGTTTTTACTTTGCCTTTTACTTTTCACTTTGCATCTTTATATCAAAAATACGAAAAATATTATCTATCGATCTCACTTTCGTAAGTGACCGTGAAGGGATTGACAACCCCTAATCGCGTTGGTTGCGTTGAGCTCTTTGTGTTGTGTGGGTACGAGGGACTTGCGCGTGGCCTCCTACTGGATTGATACCTTGGTTCTCAAAAACCGAGGGAAATACTTACGCTACTCTGTTGCATCATCCTTTCCTCTTCGGGGAAGACCAACGCAAGCTGAAGAGGTAGCATCCGCACTTGCGGAGGAAACCTCTTCTGTCCTCCAGTGTGCGGCTGCCGGGGCTCCTCCTCGTCATCGCTATGCAGCCCCTTGTCCTTGTTATCGGCAATTAGCTTGCTGGCCTGCTTGAACACCCAACAATCCCTGTTGGTGTGATTGGCTGGCTTGTCTGGGGTGCCATGTATTTGACACGAGCGATCGAGTATACGGTCCAAGCTGGAGGGACCTGGCGTACTTTGTTTGAATGGCTTTTTCCACTGACCGGGTTTAGAGCCTTTGAATCCGGCATTGAGTGCCATATCCTTAGTATTTTTGCTGTTAATGCGGCTCTTACGCTTGTTGCGACGTGACCTGCTATTGCCATCCTTGGTATCTGAGGTACCATGGTTCTTTGATATGTTATTACTGCGAGCCTCCCAGCTGTCTTCTCCCGCACAAAAGTGGGTCATGAGCGTCGTCAGGGCTGCCATAGATTTTGGCTTTTCCTGGCAAGGTGCCAGGCTAGCCACTCGTCTCGGATGTTGTGCTTGAAAGCTGCTAAGGCCTCCGCATCCGGACAGTCGACGATTTGATTTTTGTTTGTTAGGAACCGAGTCCAGAATTGCCTGGCCGACTCTTCTGGATGCTGAATTATGTGGCTTAGATCATCGGCGTCTGGTGGTCGCACATAAGTGCCCTGAAAGTTGTCGAGGAATGCGGCTTCCAGATCTTCCCAACAGCTAATGGAGTCCGCTGGCAAGCTATTAAGCCAATGCCGCACTGAGCTTTAGTGGGAGGTATTTGATGGCATGTAAGTCATCACCGCGGGCCATGTGGATGTGGAGGAGGAAGTCCTCAATCCATACTGCGGGATCTGTTGTGCCGTCGTATGATTCAATGTTTACATGCTTGAAACCTTCTGGGAATTGATGTTCCATTACTTTGTCTGTGAAGCATAAGGGGTGTGCGGCGCCTCTGTACTGGGCATCTCGAATGGGTTTTTCCCGCTATGTTCGGCCCGCCCGGATTTGCTTTTACTGTATCCGGCGTGACGTTTGTCGTTTCGCAGAGTGGTGTGCCCTCATGATCCGTAGATCGATATTTAATGCTTTGCCCTGTCCTCCAATATGTCTCGCAGGTCTGGCGTATCTCCCCATGCCTTTTTATTTGAATGGCGTTGGCGTGGAGGCTGAGCTTTTGGCTGGAATGCCTCTCTATCGCGGCCACGAGGTGGCTGATCAGCCATATCATACGCTTCTTCCTTCCGTCGGGGTAGTAACCTGCGCCTTGGGTAACTCTTGGAGGGGCGCCCGAGTTTATAGTCCTCGGCTGCAAGTACTTTAGTCCATTTGTCAGCTGGCAGATCTTGATCAGCTTGAAGCTGCTGCTGCTTTTTCTTCAGGCTATTTGCCGTGGCCATAAGCCGGCGCTTGAAGCGCTCTTGTTCGACGGGATCCTCTGGGACGGCGAATTCATCGTCGCCGAGGCTTGCCTCATCTTCGGAGGGGGGCCTGTAATTGTCATCCTCCTCCTCTCCATCTGCCCCTCTCTTAGGAGAGCTGGCTCCTTCATCCTCCTGCGCTAAATCTTGCTGGAGGGAATTGTTGTTGTCTTCGGTGCTATCCGGAGTGTTATTATCTCCTGTGCCGGTATCACCACTTTTGCTTTGGCGGGACTTAGAGCGGCGCCGCTGACGTCGGCGCTTGGGTTGCTTCTTGGAGGGGTCATCCTCTGCTATCTCGTCGCCATTGCCTTCGTTGGGTGTATCCACCATGTATATGTCATATGACGAGGTGGCTTTCTAGTGCCCTATAGGCGCTGGTTCATGTTCGTCTCCTACACCGTCGTCCATACCATCGATGTCTTCGGAGTCGAAGTCGAGCATGTTAGTTAAATCATCGACAGTGGCTACGAAGTGGGTGGTGGGTGGGCGTCGAATTTCTTCGTCTTCCGCATCCCAATCCTATTGGCCATAATCCGGCCATGGCTCTCCTAACAAAGAGATAGTCCTTAGTGAATTCAGAATGTCGCCGAGGGGCGAGTGCTGAAAAATATCCGTGGCGGTGAATTCCATGATCGGCACCCAATCGGATTCAATTGGCAGGGGCACGGACAGTTCGGAGTCCGGGACAGAGTCCGACACCTTGGAGTCACGGGCTGCGTAGAGGATTATGCTGGTGTTTGGCTCGATCGCCATCGAGACTTCAGCCCCTGAGGTGGTGTCTAGCCACCCGTCCTCGATTGGCGCAGTTTGCTCCGAGCTAAGGGTCGGAGCATATGCGGGCAAGGCCTCTGGGGTACTGTTCGGCGGCAGAGCTAGGTCATACCCATCGCGACAGTGGGGCGCGCCCGGCTAGGGCTCGAATCCATCGAAGATCAAGCCTCCGCGGATGTCGGCTGTGTAGTTCAAACTTCCAAATCTAACCTGATGGCCAGGGGCGTAGCTTTCAATCTGCTCCAGATGGCCAAGCGAATTAGCCCGCAGTGCAAAGCCGCCGAATACGAAGATCTGTCCGGGGAGGAAGGTATCACCCTGGACCGCATCGCTATCAATGATAGTAGGAGCCATCCAGCCTAACGGGGATGACACAGAGGAACTCTCAATGAAAGCACCAATGTCGGTGCAAAACCGGCGGATCTCGGGTAGGGGGTCCCGAACTGTGCGTCTAGGCCGGATGGTAATAGGAGGCAAGGGACACGAAGTTTTACCCAGGTTCGGGCCCTCTTGTTGGAGATAAAACCCTACGTCCTACTTGATTAATATTGATGATATGGGTAGTACAAGAGTAGATCTACCACGAGATCAAAGAGGCTAAACCCTAGAAGCTAGCCTATGGTATGATTGTATGTTATGGTTGTTGTCCTACGGACTAAAACCCTTTGGTTTATATAGACACCGGAGAGGGTTAGGGTTACACAAGGTCGGTTACAAAGGAGGAGATATCCATATACGTATTGCCTAGCATTCCTTCCACACCAAGTTGAGTCCCATCCGGACACGAGACGAAGTCTTCAATCTTGTATCTTCATAGTCTAGCAGTCCGGCCAATGGAGATAGTCCGGCTGTCCGGAGACCCCTAATCCAGGACTCCCTCAATTGCCAGCATTTGCATTTTGTTCCCAGCTTGCACCCCATCGTGCCAATTTTCCATGGGCTGCCTTCTCAGCAGTTGCTTCTAGGATCATCTCCAAAAGTGGTCCTACCATGGGTTCCATACATTTCCGATGATAAGAAAAAATCATCCATTACGTTGTCTTCAACAAGGTAGTCCATCATGCATCCTAGTCTGAGTATGCCACTCCTTCAAACTCTTCCAGACGATCGTTTGAGAATTGCCTTAGGCTGGTATAGGGAGTTTCAATGATCTTTGTATCAAAAGAAATTCTTTTTGCCACTTAAGGGATTAATTCTACGAGCCACCTTCCCTAAGGTGTCTTGTTATGGTGTCATGGCAACTCAACTCCTCGCTACGTTGACAACCGTTCACCACCTTCTTAAGCGTGAAATTGTTGTCTACCTAGTGAACCTTTGTCATCTGTTACACTCCATCCCTCTGGATGTATGTTTCATGTCTCAGCTCGAGAGATGTTTCAATGTCTCATTCCGTGAGTTGATCATCTGTTGTTCGATCTTCGAGAAGATCGATCCTTCTAGAGTTTTTCCTTTTCCTCTCGATGCCATGTTGGTTGGAGTTCTTAGAGCAAGACGTCGAGACAAAGATGGTGACGAATCAATGTTCTTACAAAGTGCAACCTGGATCGTGAAGATTGTGTTAGTTTGCGTTTACCCTTCATCTTACCCCATGCCTGAATCTCGGGATGAGATTCTTGTTTAGTGGGGGTCAGTTGTCACATCCCTAGTTTGGGTAATGCCTAGTGCTAGCTTCTTGTGTTGCATCATGTCTAAGTTCTAACAAGTTGAACTGAGGAAATTCTAAAGCCTCAAAAATTTAAATAAAAGAGGGGCAAATAACCCTAAAAATTGCATTCAATGAACCCAAAATGCTCTTCAATGATGTTTGATATTTTTGGCAATGGTCTTGATCCAAACCAAAAATAATGAACATTTTTGAAGAATAATTTTGGGCACTGATTTTAAATCATATTGTATTTTGAATTTGAATTTATATTCATATAACTAGAATATATCTTCAAATGTTCCTGAAATAATTTATGGGCATGTGGCTAGGTCCATTTCTGCAACATAAAATATTTCAGAAAGATTTGGCATGAGTTTAAGTTCTATTTTGAATTTAAACGGTGGCAAATAAATAAATAAATAAAAGAAAATAGAATAGAAAAATAAAACAGAGCAGAATCTTACCTGCTAACCTGGCCCAGGAGAGAATCGGCCCAACCGACCAGGGGCGCCGAGGTCTTCTTCCACCTCTGCCAGTAGGCAGAGGGCGCGTGCCCGACGCGCATAGCGCCACCTCCACCCTGCCTACTTCCCGCCTCGACGGTCTAGACGCTCTGGAGGCGCCACGCTACCCCCTGGACCCCCTCGACTGCTTCCCTCTCTCCCTGCCTCGCCTCTCCCGCTCTTCCTCCCGAAGCCGAGCAAGCTCGTCGCCGCCGCTCACTACCACCGCGCTCACCGCCCGTCCCTCGACCAACCGCCGTGTCCATCGGCTCCGCCTCATCGTCTGCGTCATCCCAGACGAGCCACGCATCCTCGAGCGCCCTACAATGTCTCTATCGCCATCGTCTTCGAGCTCGGGCTCCGACCACCGCCGCTGTCGATCCGCCATCTTCGACGCATCCCCGAGCCCGCTAACCATCCATACGGATCTGCCGTGACCTCCTCCTTCTTTTTCCCCTGTCCCCTAACTTCCGTGCATTCTCTAGACCTGACCCCCAACCGTGGCCGAAGCATCTCACCGCCGGCCATGGCGTGGCCGTGGCCACAGCCTCGCAAGCTCACAACTGAGCACTTCACCGCACTCGTCGCGTACCCAGGAGGCCGCAGCACCACTTCGCACCTCCTGTTGTGGCTCCTAACGACGACCCCGTGCTCGACCGAGCTCCGGCAGCCGCCAACATCGACGCGGCGTCTTTTCTGACCACCCCGAGGCGAAACACCACCACCACTCGATGCGGCAGCCCCCCAGCTTCATGTAGATGCTCCCCGTGTGCCAAATAGGGCCCTACAGCGAAACCCCGACTCCCTCCGCCGCGGATTTGGTCACCAGCGGCTAAACGCCGGCAGCTAACGTGGCCGTCATTAGTGGTTAAACACCCCACTAATCAACCCCCCTACGCCACTGACACCTGGGCCCTGCTGCCTAACTAACCCACGGGCCCCACAGGTCAGCTTGACCTGCCCATGTCACACGTTGACCGACCCCACACGTCAGTGTTGACCCGGCTGACGTGGCCGTTGACCAGGCCTCACCTCTCATTGACACTAAACAACATTGTGTCACTAACAAGTGGACCCCACTGGTCAGGTTTGACCTAGACCGCTGCTATTGACCTACTGAGATCAGCATGACATAGTGCTGATGCTGTAATTATTTTCTGGGATTTTAAATAAACCAGAAATATATTTAATTCAGAAAATATCCAAAACTTCAAAAAATCACACAAATTCAACCGTAGCTCAGATTGAAATAAGTTATATATGAAAAATTATCGAAAAAATTCAAGGCATCCATCTGTACCATTTTCATGCATGTTTGAACAATGTTTGTCCTCTGTTTTGGACAAAACAAATAAAGGGCATTTAAATAATCATATATGCAGTTGGAATTTGAATCATGTACTCAAACCAACTTCATTTAAATCATAGCTAGATGCATTAGCTCAAATCACAGCATATTACCATGTCATGATCATGCATCATATTGTGGCATCGCATTGATTGTGTTCTTTCTCAGTTATCGGTGTTTGTCCCCTCTCGATAGACGTGGTTCCAAAGATGTGATCGATGACACCGATGAAGAACTATACTATCTTTAGAAGTGCCAGGCAAGAAAAAACCCCTTGTTCATTCTGATCCAATCCCACTCTCTCGCTCCTGCTCTGTTTTAGTGCATTAGGACAACAGCGATTCAACTATTACATGATGTGGTAGTTGAACCCCTTTCCTCTGCATGACCTGTCATTGCCACAGTAAATAGATGAAACCCACTAGCATGAGTAGGAGTTGTTTGAGCCCTGATGTGCCTACTCATTCATGCTTGTTTGTCATGCCTACTACTGCTTAGAGTGGAGCCAGGTCCGATTCATAGGGGATGAATTGGAATGTGGTGAACATGTCCTACTGTTGAGAGCTAAGTGTGTGGACATGATTTGGTAAAGGTAGCGGTGAGAGGCCATGTAGGAGTACATTGTGGGTTGTCTTAGTAAAACCGTCCTCAGGAACTGAGTTCTGTGTTTGTGATCCATGAACAGTTACTACCACACATTGGAATGCTTAAGTGCCCCTCTCGACTTATTTAATCAACCTGATCTCTATCCAGGAGTTGCAACTAGTCTCTGGTGTTTGTAGGTAGTGCTAGTAGTCTAATAAGTGGCACCCGGTACAGGTGGGCTTGGGATAGACTAGGCACAGTGGCACGGTGTACCAAGTGGCACCCGGATGGTGGGCTTGGGAACCGTGCTCACATCATTTGGGGCCGTGAGCGACACCCCGAACGGATCTCGTAGGGAGACGAGAGCGGATCCATAGTGGATTATTGATATGGTGAATATGTAGACTCATGTGCGCCACCCCAAAAGAGTTACTTGCTGTCGTAGTTCAGGATAGCCACCGAGTCAAAGCTGGCTTGCTGTAGTTAAACTCCACCACCCCTTTGTTGATACCGATGCATATGTAGATAGTTATGATGTAAGTCTTGCTGGGTACATTTGTACTCACGTTTCCTTAATTTATGTTTTGCAGAGAGACTACAGTCTCGCTAGTAGGTCCGTGCGGACTTCAACGTTTAGCTTGATACCTCAGCTACGATCTTGTGCCCTCGACAGGATCTGGTAGATAGTCAGGCTTCTCAGCCTTTTTCATTTGTAGAAGTCTGTACTCAGACATGTTAAGCTTCCGCATGTGCTTTTGACTTGTATGCTCTGAATGTTGGGTCATGAGACCCATGTTTGTTTTATCTGGCCCTTCGGAGCCTAATGAATAAATACTCTAAGTCGTAGAGTCTTGTTGTGATGCCATGTTGTATTGCACATATTGAGCATATTGTGTGTATGATTGAAATGCTTGGTATGTGTGGGATCTGACAACCTAGTTGTTTATCCTTGGTAGCCTCTCTTATGGGGAAATGTAGTCTTGTGCTTCCATGAGCCATAGTAGTCCGCTACAGCCCGGTTCACCGGAGTCCTGCTAGCCCAGCACTACTGCTCCGGAACACTTGACTGGCCAGCATGTGATTCACTTTGTTCCTGTGTCTGTCCCTTCGGGGAAATGTCCCGCGGTGACATCCGGAGTCCTGCCTAGCCTGCTACAGCCCGGTTCACCGAAGTCCTGTTAGCCCAGTGCTACATCCCGGTTCACCGAAGTCCTGTTAGCTAAGTGCTACAGCCCGGATTCGCACGCTGCTGACCGACATGCTCGATGTTGATTCATGTATGCATGTCCCTGTAAGTTAGTGCCACTTTGGGTTCATGACTAGTCATGTCAGCCCGGGTTCTCTGTCATATGGATGCTAGCGACACTATCATATACGTGAGCCGAAAGGTGCAAACGGTCCCGGGCCATGGTAAGGCGACACCCGTGGGAATACCGTGTGTGAGGCCGTACAGTGATATGAGGTGTTACCGGCTAGATCGATGTGACTTGGAATCGGGGTCCTGACAAGGGAGCTTCAATATCTTCGTAAGCAGCGTTCGAAGTACCTTTATGGCGGAGGCCACTTTTGGCCTCCTTGCCCTTCTTCTTTGGCGCCCGGTACGGCGCCGGGACGAGCATCCTTGTTAGCAGAGGAATGGCGGGGTCTTCGGGTAGCGAAGCCGGACACATGATCTGCTCTGCCTTCTTCGTCTAGCCCTGATTGAGGAATGGAAGGCTCGACATACCCTTTGATTTAGGAACTGAAGTTGTGTTTGGAAACTAGAAAACTTACTGGGGTGGCCGGATGAGCGCAGTCGAGGCTGATGTCATCGATCATTTCCGGCCACGACTTCTGGGCCTTGAAAAGCAGCTTCCAAATATCTTCGCGTGTCGTGCTGAAGAATCGCGGAAGGGTCCATGGACTGTCCGGATTGAATTCCCACATGTGGAGAGGCCGGCGCTGGCAAGGGAGAATCCGGCGGAAAAGCATCACCTGAATCACATCAGTGAGGTTGGTGTTCTTCTCCATCATATTTTTTATGCGCTTCTGCAGCACCATCACCTCATCGGACGATGCCCAATCTAGGCCCTTGTTAACCCACGACGTGATCCGCATTGGGGGTCTGAATTTAAACTCGGGAGTGGCTGCCCATGTGGCACCGCGAGGTTCGATGATGTAGAACCACTCCTATTGCCATCCCTTCACGATCTGCATGAAGGCCCCTTTGGGCCAGGTGACTTTGGGGAGCTTGCTCACCATGGCGCCTCCGTAGTCCGCATGTTGCCTGTCGACCATTTTCTGCTTCACGTTGAAGACCTTGATCCATAGGCCGAAGTGGGGGATGCGGAGTAGCGTGTCGCACACGATGATGAACGCCGAAATGTGGAGGAAGGAATTTGCGGATAGATCATGGAAGTCTAGCCCGTAATAGAACATGAGGCCATGGTCAAAAGGGTGGAGAGGAAACCCTAGTCCATGGAGGAAGTGGGGGATAAACACCACTCTCTCACCGGGCTCCGGAGTAGGGATGATCTGTTCCTTGGCAGGGGGCCGGTGCGCGATATTCGCGGCCAGGTACCCCGCTTCCCGGAGTTCCTTGACATTCCTCTCCGTGACCGAGGAAGTCATCCACTTGCCCTGCGAGCCGGATCCGGCCATGGCTAGAAAGTTTGGGCGATGGGAAAGATTGAAGCTTGGGTGCTGGAGCTCGAAGATGGGAGGACTCGGGAAGGAAGAAGGCATGGGGTAAAAAGATGGATCTTTATCCACTTATATAGGCAGTGAATATCAAGCGCCCCCACGAGCCTTAAAACTCGCCTATTCCCAAGGGGTCATGCGAATGGCCCAGTTGGATTACCCAAACCCATATTGATGAAAATCCTACAATAAGGGGGCACGATATCTGCTTTGACAAGATGTGTCAATAGAGGCTGCGCCTAGAAACACGAAGCGGGAGGCCAAAAATGGTTTGAAATAATAAAAAGGCCAGGTGTGACGTTCACCAAAAAAGATGTCAATAGATATGCCTTATTAAGTATTGTACCCTTGTGCTTGAGGGTCGTAACTATTATACGGAGCCGGATACAGTTCTCTTGTTCAGAAGACTACTTTCTATGCGGAGAAGGAACCCGCCTTGCAACGCCGAAGACAATCTACGAGCCGAGCACATCTTCATTGAAGACTGGTTCAGGGGCTACTGAGGGAGTCCTGGACTAAGGGGTCCTCGAGTGTCTAGGCTATCTGATATGGGCCAGACTGATGGGCCGTGAAGATACAAGGTAGAAGACCTCACCCTGTGTCCGGGTAGGACTATCTTTTGCGTGGATGGAAAGCTTAACGCCCGTATGTGTAGTTTCCTTTCTCTGTAAACCGACTCTGTACAACCCTAGGCCTCTCTGGTGTCTATATAAACCAGAGGGTTTAGTCCATAGAGGCTAAGAAAAATCATATAGGCTAGACATCTAGGGTTTAGCCATTACGATCTCGAGGTGGATCAACTCTTATAACCCCTATACTCATCAAATACAATCAAGCAGGACATAGGGTTTTACCTCCATTAAGAGGGCCCGAACCTAGGTAAACATCGTCTCCCCCTTGCCTCCCATTACCCTGAATCCTAAGACGCATAGTTCGGGATCCCCTACCCGAGATTGGCCGGTTTTGACACCGACACTCGCCTTCACGCTGCACATAGTGCTAGAAATCCACAATATTCATCAGCTGTTTGCATGTTCCTTGATTTTTTTGATGAAACACGCCTGTAACTCTGCCCAGGTATTGATAGAATTAGGGGGCAGACTTTTCAACCAAGTGCGAGGAAGCTCCTCCAACATCATCGTGAAATACTTGGCGCATACCGCGTCGCTAACGTCTAACATATCCATGGCCAGCTCATAACTCTCAATACAAGCCTCTGGAGGGAGATCCGGTGTGTAGTTAGGTACCTTGCAAGGACCCTTAAAATCCTTATGCATGTGCTCATTATGTAAAGTCGACACTAGGCACGGGACTCCATGCTAGGGACTCACCTTTATATACAGGTCAAGGCCTCCGGCTTACAAGAGACCGGGTCATAACATGACCTGTGACTAAGTCTGTCTCTAAGTTGCCCCGCCCCTTTGACAAGACTCCACATGGAGGCTTACACCTCTGGGCCGTCTCCGCCGTCTTATGGCTCTGGGCCTCAAGACGGCCCATGTTATGAGCCGCCCTTCTTGTATGGACCACCTTGGCCCATCTGACATCTGGCTCCAAGAGACACCAGTAATATGACCCAGCCTTTACACGGAGGGTTATATCATGGGGTTGTATCCCCAACAGGAAGCAAAAGGAAAGAGGAACAGAAATCATTTGAGATCCCTGAACATTTGTACTCAGGCTACTACATGCCTGACGAAAATATACATGGAAACAAAACTAAGGAGAAGCGTAAAAACGCGCACTCAGAAAATGAAGAGGTACTAGATGTATGAATGGAGAGAGTACATATATGTCACTCCCATGTATATGAAGGACTTTGCTGTGAAGCCTCAATGCAAAAAGGTACCAGCGTCAGAAGAGGTGAAGAATTTCCCAGTGAATGGGAAAGGCATCAATCAAAACTGGCGAAACAGGCCAAGAAGGCCGTTGAGGAATTCAACAGGCCCACAAAGGCCTTAGTTGAAACTGGTGCCAGTGGCAGTGTGCCGAAGAAATCAATGAAAAAGAGGCCTGCTCACAAGCCCAAGCCACCTGGTCCAAAGCCCAGAGTGGCCAAGCCAGCTGCTTCGAAGGCCTCAGCACCCAAGACTAAAAAATCTTCAGTGCCTCCTCTTGCCACAAGTTCTTCAATGGCAAAAGCAACAGCTTCAACACCGGTTGTGCTCCCATCTTGTCAGCGCACCGAGGGCTTTCCAATAGTCTCCATAGCTGCATCAAGTGCCTCGGCTAGTGGGCAAACTTCATTACCGCCCAAGCTGAAGAAAAAGGTCACTGCTGGCCATGGCGCAAGACCAAGTCCCAAAAGCAAGGGCGTAGTGCCTCAAGCTGATGAACAAGGGCTAGCTGACGAAGATGAGCTCGCTGAGTTCCTCAGAAGAAAGCAAGAGCAAGCTGCTATTGCTAAGAACTCTTTAGTCCCATTGTTGCTGGATCCCAAGAAGATCCTTGATTCATTGACATATGGGTGATGAAGCCAAACACTCCACTTGATGACCTCAACTTGCCTCCGGGCCTAGGTCATGTTCTTTCTGCTTTCATACTTGACGAGAAGCACAAGATTGCACAGGTAAAGCTGGTGAAGAAACAACAAAGACAAAAGGAGAGGGAGTTGAAGAAGAACATGCTCACGATATCTCCTCGGCAGCTCGTGACTCTTCAATCAGCAATTCAGCAGTTGTCTAAAGAATATGAGCGCCAAGCCAATCATTACGATGGCGTTAAGGACATATTCATCACTACCAGCTCGAGGGTAGTTGATGACCACAACAAGCGTGAGGCGGCAAAATTTTCTACTGTGCCTCCTTCAAGTTCTTCAGCTCCTCCACGAACTGCTCAGGTCAGTGAGACTGCGCCTTCATCTCCTCCGCAAGATCATGCCAGGGCAACTGAAGAAGTTGAGCGTGAAGAAACTGTCAGGGCGACTGCATCAGTCGTGCCTGAAGAAACTGCACCACCAAGTCCCTCAGCAATATCGCCTTCAATGACTTCATCTTTGAAGATCGTCACTCTTCCTTTTGCATCAGAGTTGAAGAAGACTAAGGCTACTGAGAAGGAAGCCAATGAGAGAAAGGCTTCATATCCTCAAACTGCTCCTGAATCAGTGAAGAAATTGAAGACGACCCCTTTGTCTTTAGTTATTCCTATTGATGCAATTCCTATTTCATAAGCACCCCTGGCTCATACAAATGATGATTGATAGATTGTTCCTCTTGGGGTGGAATACAAAATTCCTCCAGTTGATGAAGATGAAGGGAAGGATACCCATTCTGTTGCTACCACAGAGCAGATGGATGAAGAAATCAAAGTGGAAGCTGATGCTTCGCTTCATCAACTATCGTCACGGAAGCCCTCTCAAGCTTTGTTGAGTGAAGAAAATGTCACTGCTTCATCTGGAAGTAGTGAAGCAACTGGAGAGGATGTGGATATTGATGGTGCTACAACGCACATACTCCATGATGAATTTTGGGAAGAAGCTCACCCAAGTTCACCCATCACCACACCTCTGTCGCAAGTGCCTCAGTCGCCTGCACACACTGAAGAAATTCTTACTAGTTCTAAAGAAAGGCAACCTTCTCTTCAAACCATCAATGAAGAAATTCTAGATGCAACAGCTAACAAGACTGCAGGAGATGACCTGATGGTGGATGTCATCAATACATCGCCTTAGCATGAAGAATCAATTCCCTCAACAAACACTGACATAGTTCCAACTGCTACTACTGAGGAAGTTGCAAGTCACTTGCAGTTACTAACCCTCAAGACTCAACTAGATCTCCAACAGTATTTGATGTTGGGATGAACAAAACAAATCTTCAACCAGTACCGGTCATGCCCAAGATTGGCAGAAGCCTCAGACGGCCACAATTTGACAGAGCCAAATTCTTCGAAGAGAACAATTTCTTCATTGGTGAGCCACCATATGACTCAGCCAAAATCAGACGTCTGCACTTCTGGACCAAGACATAGATGAACTATTATGCTTCACTGCTCTTTGATAAGAACAAGATCTCCCCGCATCGCCATATTCATCATGTGGACATGGAATCTATTCCATGCTTCAGACCGGTCTTGGTTGTTCTACGTGATGCTGGGTAGCTTAGCTTCTGCTCTGACGTTTGCGATTGGAATGAAGAGCTAATTCATCGGTTCTACACTATTGTGCATTTCTCAGGAAACACTGACATCATTGCAACACGGGCTCTCTACTGGATGAGGGAAGATACTCATTACAAAGCACTTGTTGACAAACTTCTTCATGCTCTTCGAGTAGATCCACCCCTTGAAGAAGCTAAGAAGATCTATGAAGAACTTGATCTGCCACATCATTTGGTGCAAGTGCCGATGAAGCCATTAGCTGAAGGAGAAGCTCCAAGGACTACCTTCCTGGTGAAGGATTTGCTTTATGTGCCTCGAACAGTCTACCGCATTCGGGACAAGACCCTTAGCCCTATCAAAGGTCACAACTCCAACACTGAATAAGTTGTGGGAGTCATGAAGAATTTGCTCTTCCACATCATACATGGTACCCCCATTAACATCCATGATTTCTTCATGAGGACATTGGTCACAGTGGCTCAGTCACCTTTTGATCCGAAGCCGTATGCTCCATGGATCATGAGATTCATCAGATCCCGGTCTTGAATTCATTACAAGGTTGATTGTCAGAATCATCTCAGCTGTCTGCCACAAGTAGATGTTCTTCAAAGCACCATCTCTTCAGTTCCTAGCAAGGGAAAGGTTGTCATTGATGAAGGAATTTGTTCCCTTGATGGATAATATTGTCAGCATGCATGTCTCCAACTCCACTACTTGTGATGAAACTGCTAGCCAGGACACTATTGCAAATGCTTCAAGGCCATCTCCTCCATCAGAAGTGCCATGTGTCATGACTGACCGTGAATTCCTCATCAGCTTGCACTAGAAAGTTGACAAAATCGCAATTGGGATAAGCGTCAATTTGCTGCGATTCAAGAAAATATGACAATGACGCATAACTCAGTGCGCAAGAACCACTACTATGCCCACGAGATCTTTAATAGTACATGGGCCGTACTCTCACACCTGATGACGGATGAAGAACTTGTTGCAATGGAATTTTAGATGAACTTTGATTGGGCAGATCCTCCCAAGAAGAAATTCAAGAAGGTTCAAGTTTCCCCTCTCATCCCGAGATCAGAGTCTTCATCACGCACCACTGACGAAAATGAAGATGTTGAAGACACTGCGGCTAGCCCTTCTGCTTCACGCGAGCCCGACCACAACGCTGGCACTCCTCTAACTTTGTCATGCTGATATTCTTCATTGGCGTTAGTTCTCAATTTAGTATCCTTTTGGTCATTTGATGACAAAGGGGGAGAAGTCTGAGTTAGTCTTCAAACGGGTCATTATATGGTCTATTTTGTTGAGTTGCAACTCTTGAACTTCATTTGATTCACTCGATGAGTTCTAACTTAAATAATGTTGGTTGTCTGGATCTTTTGCTACTCGTTATTTGCATGCACTGATATTAAATATATCTTCTCATGCATGCACAATTTATTCAGACACCAATTTTCATCATGCGTGATTAGATTCCAAGATATAGGGGGGGATCTCCACAATTTAAACCTTCCATGTGCATTTGCAATCCAAAGAAAATTCTTTGTATGCACATCTTCAGGAGGAGTTCTTCAATATCTTGTAACCAATTTCTTCACACTTTGTACTTACACTTCCATTATTTACTCCCATTGAAAGTCTAACCAATTTTTCATCAATCACCTAAAAGGGGGGATTGTAAGTGCATCAAGTGCCCCCTTAGGGGTTTTGGATTATTGAAGACAAATAGGTTGAGGGACTAATGTGTTTGTGAGTGTACATAGGAGATATAGTCCCTGAAGATTTGGTTTAACACATGGAAGACGACCCCTAAAAATGGATTTCTTCAAGTGAAGAATTTGGTGATGAAATTGGTACGATCTTTAAAGAAATTGATGTTAAGACTTGAAGCTTGAAGACTTTTGTTTTCGTAGTTTCTTTCTTCTTACTTTGAGTCATAGGAAAAAACATATTGTTAAAGGGGGTCTAGGTGAATCATAGTTCACATTTCCAAAGTGATGCTCAAACCTGTACCTACATAAGCCGCTTCGAGTGATGCCTTTGGAAATCTCTGGAACAACTAGTGAATTTTCTAGTGACTGTGACAAAATTCATATGATCGCTAACGAATTTGGTCAGGCTGAGGAGTTAGGATTTTGCCAGTGCGATTTGCCAGCCGTGATGAAATTGAGTGCCCCGATGAATTTGAGAGATCAAATTCCGAGCGTTATGGCACCGCGGGCCAGTGATGTCTACTATGCAACTTTATTCTTGTAGGCTCGTCTTGGGCCTCCAAGCGCAAGTTTTGTAGGATAGTAGCAATTTTCCCTCAAGTGGATGACCTAAGGTTTATCAATCTATGGGAGGCGTAGGATGAAGATGGTCTCTCTAAAACAACCCTGCAACCAAATAACAAAAAGTCTCTTGTGTCCCCAACACGGCAAATACAGTGGTAATTTGTATAGGTGCACTAGTTCGGTGAAGAGATGATGATACAAGTGTAATACAGATAGTAGATATTGATTTTTGTAATAGGAACAATAAAAAACAGCAAGGTAGCAATTGATAAAATGGAGCATAAATGGTATTGCAGTGCTTTAAAATGAGACCTAGGGTCCATACTTTCACTTGTGCAATCTCTCAACAATGCTAATATAATTGGATCAGACAACCATCCCTCAATGTGTGTTGAAGAATCACACCAAAGTTCCTATCTAGCGAAGAACATAAGAAGAAATTGTTTGTAGCTATTCTTTCCGATCGATCTATCCAAGACTTCATACTAAAATAACACCAAGTTATTCTTTCCGATCGATCTATCAAGAGTTCGTACTAAAATAACAGAAGTTATTCTTTTCGATCGATCTATCAAGCTTTCATACTAAAATAACACCAAAGCAAATTCAGATTCATAATACTCAATCCAACACAAAGAACCTCAAAGAGTGCCCCAAGATTCACTAAAAAAATACACTTCCATGATGATACGTGTTTGTCATAGTAGGTCACGTTTTCTATCATGCATGTACATCCATGACGATTTTATGATAGAATCAAGATAGTCATACATGTGCTGTCATAGAAGTGTTCCATGACATTACCAAATTATCATCACGGAAGTGTCCACTTCCATGACGATAAATCGGCATCACAGAAGTGCTTTCGTCAAGGGTGACTGACACGTGGTATCAACTGTAACGGGTCATCGTTAAGCTATCGGGTCCGGTTTTGGATCCAATAACCCGTTAACAGCCCGGACCAATGGGAATTTTCCATGTGTAAAATTCTGATTGGCCAGAGGAAACACGTGTCAGCTCGTCAGTGGGTCAGATAGGCGCCTATGATATGTCGACACATGCGACGGCCCACCACTGGCCCATTTAGCTTACAAAGGCCGGCCAGTTTGACTTGGTCAAAAGTTCGCGGGCTGGCTCATGAAAAGCCTGTTAATGGTCTCTTCGCAAATAGCCCATTTTACGGCCCGGTAACTCATGGCCCGTTAGGGCCTACCCGAAATTGGCCGAACAATGTCATGTGGGCCGTCAAATATAACACTAGCCTGTTTCACTTTCGGCCCATGTATGGCCCACGACGTCTTTCGTCCCATATGAGGCCTTTCGTATCTTTAGGCCCTTTAGAGGCCCACGGTGACTCTAGCCCATAATGAACAGTGAATTTCCTTATACCCATTAACGGCCCATGATTCACATGGGTCGTTTCTAGACTGTGTTAGCTTTCGGCCAACTGACGGGACATACGTTATTGGGCTCCTTTCCGGCCCTCGATTACTTTTGGCCCATTACTGGCCTGTTCCCCTAATGGGCCAAATTCGACCCGTGGCCAGAGTTGGCCCGTTTGTGGCCTGTTAACCCATTGTGCCATTTCCACCCTGTCCTATATTCTGGCCCATTAACGATCTGTTATGTCTGTGATAGAATTAAGCCTTTGTTGTCCTCCAGCCTGTTAACGGCCTGTTACCGTGCTGGACCAATACCAATTACGCCCGTTTACGGCCCATGTAGACCCATTTATTTGACGGCCTGAAGCCCACCGATTCTACGGCCCTGATGGAGGCCCATTTATCGATGGCCCGTAGGAGGCCCATGGATCCTACGGCCTGTAGCAGGGTCACGGTTACCATGGTCCATATATGGCCCATGGTTGTTGCGGCCACTAGCACACTAGGGAAAGATAAGACAAGGAAATAAATAAGCCCGAAACTAACGCTAGGCTATTAAGGTGATTGCACAGATTACATCCACTGGGCATCAAAGATCGCCACCAGTGCAAATATAGGGAACACCCTACACTATACAAAAATGGCTTGCTGTTTTCTTCAACCGGTGGTTGCCCGTTACAAAATTTGTATCGCAACAAAACAAATTATAAATATAAAACAAAAGGTTGGCATAAAAGTTAACAGTCTGGCAGATAAATGCACCACCAGAAGTTCAGAAGCTCAGTTCATTTGACCTGACTGTTACGATTTCATGGTGTATTGTCCGATGGAGCACCATAACCTTTGCCTTCATTTCTCCTAGGCTCCTGAACAACATAGCAAATGTCTGATAGTTTGGTTTCAAAACCATGCATATCTTGATGACATCAAACAATGTCTATCCTTGTTTCCCAAAGGGTCTCTATTAGGGAAAGGACTTGTGTCCGGAGCGCAGATAAAACATTGTTTTGAGCTTGCTTATCTTGATCATGAGGTAGTTTGGACGAGATTGCCTTAACAACCAACCCAGTATTACGCAGGAACGTGCTTTTGGCACTATTAGTGGACAGGTACTGGTCCACTGCAGCAAGAGCTAGCATTGCGGTTATAGTTGCCTCGCCACCTTTAGAAGGTGGTGGTTCCACCATTTTTGTCATAGCTTGCTGAAAAGTTGAGTTTTCACATTAGTAGTACCAGAACAGAAGATATTAAGGAGGCAGCAAAACCAAACAAAATAGCTTTGGTCTATATACAGAACTTATTCTGTGAACCCATGTAAAATATTAGTTATATTTTACTGTAAAGTACATAATAAAACCAGGTTCCAGACATATGACAATGTATCATGGCTAATGTATTGTCTATTTCTTCACATTGTATTGATACCTAAGGATAAAGAAACAAAGTTTATAATACGATAAGCATAGTATGACATCATTAATATCACAAAACAACTGAGAACAGACAAACAGGCAATTGTAACATTGTGTGGGCAAGTCCAGCACGTAACTAGATTATAGATAAAGATCAAAGGAACATCACTCCTCTCTTTTAAACCTTGTAAGGTGCAATGATACGTAAGACAATTGTGTATACAATTGAAAAGAGTAATAGACATTGGTTGCAAACCATGCAGTTCAAGGCACAAGTCTGAGTAAGTAGTAGTTAAAAGGCATGAGGATTAAGGACTTACGACAGCGGCTTTGACTCGTGTAGTCATGCCATTCGTCTTGCTGGTGTGACAGTCCTTGAAGATTTCCACAACATTTGGTTTAGTTACTTTTTGGTCCTTGTGGGTGCAATATAGCTATGAGAACCTCTGCATTTGGAACAAGTCAATATAGATATGATAATATGATACATCGAAAAGAGTGAAACAACAGCTAATTACAAGAGCCTCGCAGTGTGCAATATAGCTATGCGATCCTCTCGTCTGTTGGAATTTCACTTTCGTATGGTTGGCCTTGTTCTTTGAACAGTTCACTGACAAGAAGATAGATATGTGAGGCACATGCATAAATAGGACTTCAACATGTGATCTGATCACATATATATAATGTACATGATACTTTGGATCAGACTAGTGTTTTAAGAGGCCTGTCCAGTCTTCATTCGATATATTTTCCACTAGAGATGTTTGGGAAAGTTCACTGTTAGCCATGCCTTCAAAGTTATTTTTCCTCAAGTTATACCGATACTATCGCAGAGTAGACTTGAAAACATGGGTGCAAGATTGTCTAGTTGCATCATCTTGGCTATCCAACTTGAACCTCATATGTTGAAAATTATGGGAGTCTCATTATCAGCAACCTAGAAAGTATGGGACAGAGTAAGATGATATTACTAGTTTCCATACATAACCATACTTATAGACAAATGGTCGAGGAATGTGTTGAACTGGGTTTCGTATTTGTCATTCCTGTACTCGATCCATGTTGGGAGGATACGTACATGACACCTAACGGCAACCGCTGCCTCTGATACTAACTTGGCTGACTCTGTAGCATCACGTGGCCTTTTTAAACTTGCCTCAAAACGGATCTCCATTCTTCCTCCTCTAGATTTAGTTAACCTATCGAGCATTATCCCTGATGTTTGTTTCCTATTGCGCCTAGGTGCTAGTCCAACAACGAACATAGGAAGTGTTAGTGTACATCAAAATGTGAGACTACATATAAAGAAGCATGCAATTGTAACTTGACTCCAGCAATTAACTTCTTGTTGTTGAATCTCACAAAGTTCATCTGATCTTGCCAACTCATCTTATGTCAAGAGTGCTTTGGAAGTAGTGTGAAGTGGAAAGGGAGCTTGGGAACGTACTGCTAGCTGAGTTGACCAACGAGTAACTCATGCAGCTGGTGGTACTATGGAAGGTGGCACAACAACTAGGGCTGTCTCTGCTTGTTTGGTGGCAGCTATTGGTTTCTGTTTGGCTTGTTCTACAGCTCGCTATAACACCCACAATGCGCCTATATCTCCCACGTGTCGGGGCACAACTTCGAGGCATAGCCGCATGGTAGTTTTGTCGCAGGAGGGGTAATATTCACACAATCCCACGTACTGAATAAGAAAGGGATAAAGAGTTGGCTTAAAATCGCCACTTCACACAATACATAAATGATTCATACATCATCTGAAGACACTCAAAGACCGACTACGGTCAAATCTGAATAAAAAGGAACATAAGCCCCAAATGCTAGATCCCCGATCGTCCCAACTGGGCTCCACTACTGATCATCAGGAAAAGAAACATAGTAACAACCGGAATCCTCGTCGAACTCCACTTGAGTTTGGTATCGTCACATGCACTAGTATCCTCGGCACCTGCAACTGTTTGGAAGTATCCGTGAGTCAAGAGGACTCAGCAATCTCACACCCGCGAGATCAAGTCTATTTAAGCTTATGGGTAGGAAAAGGTAGTGAGGTGGAGCTGCAGCAAGCACTAAGCATATATGATGGCTAACATACTTTTATCGACCGTGCTTTGCCTTCTCTTCTCGCTCTCATTTGCGTATGTTAGCCACCATATATGCTAGTCGCTTGCTACAGCTACACCTCATACCTTTTACCCTTCCTATAAGCTTAATAGTCTTGATCGCGAGGGCGTGAGATTGTTGAGTCCCCGTGACTCACAGATACTTCCAAAACCAGTTTGCAGGTGCCGTTGAAACGTGGAGGTGATGCAACCAAGCTCAAGGAGGAGCTCGTGGAAGATCTTGTCCTTTATGTTGTTTCGTTCTAGTTGATCAGTAGTGGAGCCCAGTCGGGACGATCGGGGATCTGTGTAGCATTTGGGGTAGTCTTCTTTTATTTTGGCTCCGTAGTCGGCCCTGATTGTATTTGGATGATGTAATGCTTTATTCATGTAATTGTGTGAAGTGGCGATTGTAAGCTAACTATGTATCTCTTTCCCTTATGTATTACATGGGTTGTGTGAAGATTACCTCACTTGCGACATTGCTTACAATGCGGTTATGCCTCTAAGTCGTGCTTCGACATGTGGGAGATATAGCCGCATCGAGGGTGTTACAAGTTGGTAATCAGAGCCTTCCCCGACCTTAGGAGCCCCCACTGCTTGATCGAATTAGCTGACGAGTTGAGTCTAGAAAAATATTTTGAGTCATTTAGGAATTATATATCGGAGAGTTTAGGAATTCTTTTTACTCCCATTCCATTCATCGCTCTGGTGAAGCATCCTGACGTATAGTTTTGACTCTTCTCTTGTCAAATTTTTCACAAAATTTTTTTTAGGATCACGCGGGTATCTTGGAATCGTTTCGTTCGATTTGTGATGAGAACATTGTTCTTGGTGCCTCCTGTCATTTAAGGGTTGTGGCAGTGTCCTGGGGAGTTGAGCTCCGAGGTGTTGTCGTCACAATTTTATCGTTGCAGTTCTGGAATACCTGAGATTAGTTTCGCCGACATCAAAAATCTCTTTTATGCAGTTGTTGGTGAGATAACCTCGACGCCACCCAGTACTGGGGCGGGAGTTCGGGAGTATTGCCATAACTTGTATAACGGATGCTTTTCGAAGGTTGAGGTAGATGATTTCCGAAGGTTTCTTGGTTATGTGTTGAAGGATGGATACAGCTGGATGTAGGATTTGTTAGTTTTGGGTGAGATATTATGCTTCCCCTGTATCCCCAACACCTGATTGCATAATCGGAAAATTTCGCGAGTTTATAAGTGGGAATTCAAGTAGCTCTTAGGATATCTTTCTGACAGATGTATGATATGAAATTGGGGTTCGACGTCTAGTGGTCCACCTATCCACGGTTGGTTTTACAGTGGTCTTGTTGTGTCTTAAAGAGTCCTTGGCTATGCCGACTCAGGGACGCTTCATATGTCATGTGCATTGCCTTGTACATGATGGTGCTGTATGATCGAACCCGTGTAGGCCCCACCACGAAAACTTCGGACGAAATCTGTATCATATGTTTGTTCTGGCTTATTCTGCAAGGCAATCCTTTGTTTTGTCTTGAGTTGTGGTATTCGAGTTGCTTTGAAGTCAAATGTGGATTCCATGCCTGTCCCAAATGGTGTTCTCATATTCCGATGTGGATACCAATCCTTCTTGATCATCAAGATTGTCTTGTCAATCCTTTTCACCAGTGTGTTTCTCTTCAAGTGGATCCGATCATGTCAACATCCGCAAGATCAATTCTAAGTTTCTCAAAGGTGTTCGTTTCATCCATTCCAAATTGTCTTTGTTTTTCCCACCCTCCCTCCCTTGTTTTTCTTCAAGGACTCAGATTTCGTAATCAAGTGTCCATCTTATTCATGTGAAGTCTCTTCATTCTTTTCTTTCAATATTCTTATCTGATGATTCTCATGAAGATTCTAACGGAGCTTCAAGTTCGTCATTCCTCATTCCTTTTCTTCTCCGGTGGTTTCAAGTCAAGCATTGTTGATCATATCTTTTCCTCGTTTCAATCTTACTTATGCCAGTGCACCTCTTAATCTTGCCCGCTTACCATTCAATTGTTCCGGAGTGCTGAAGATATCTCGAAGATTTGTGTTTTCCACTCTACATTCATTCAATCTCTTTCGAGGATGTTATCTCTTTCAAGTCATCTAATTCAACCGGTGCTTTCTCCTTTTCAAGTAATCTTTTCAACGGTGTTTCTTTTGAGTGGGCCCTAACCCACAGGTCTTTTCCCAGGATCTTACCTGACTCTTCTAATTCTCCGAGAGATATCCCTAAAATTCTTTTCGAAGTTTGACGTAAGAATGAATTGCCATCAGTCAAATGTCCTCCTCTAAGATCTTTCAGATTCTTTTCATCGTTGGCTCAACCTTTCCATTATTCATTCCGGAGTGCCTCAACAATTCACGGTGGTGTTTCTCGTCGTCATTTGAAGACCGAAGAAGAGTTTCTCTTTAATCTTGTTCCATTCTCTTCGAGATTCGTGATTCTAGCTTGTTTCCATCCTCTCGTAATTGTTTTGATCGTGAGAATTCTTTTCACCCTTTCGGAGCAATTCAAGAGTCTTCTCAGTTTGATTATCCAGAGTCCATCATTTCAGGTTTTTCATTCTCAGCTTCCAGTTATCATTCTCCAATCTTACCGGTGCTTCGTTCAAGTGATCTTTAATCGGCTCGTGATCTCTTCGTTCTCATGTAT
Organism: Triticum monococcum; assembly: GCA_034509565.1. Lineage (NCBI taxonomy): Eukaryota > Viridiplantae > Streptophyta > Magnoliopsida > Poales > Poaceae > Triticum > Triticum monococcum. The sequence goes on along the minus strand of CM067846.1, from coordinate 421,986,642 downwards.
CTAAATTCTCTCAAGCATCTTCGTTCATTTGCTAAATTCTTCCCGGTGTCTTCCTTATCTTTTCTTTGTTCATTTTTAATTCTTACGGTGGTTCGTTCAAGATTTCTCTTCCTTATCAATTCATTCGTGTTTTCAATTCTACCGGTGTTTCGTTGAAGGCATTCTCAAGTTGACGCTATGTCTATCTAAATCCTTTCTACGAGAATAAGTCGTATGCAATCCGTTGCTTGTCATCAATTTAAATTGGTGAAGGATAAGCATAATATAATTCTTATTCTTGTTTCATCGAGTAAATTCAATTTATTATTCCGGAGGCTAATCAAGCTCTCGGTTCTCAATTGTTTCATCTCCTCTTTTTCCCGGAGTTCCAACTTTTTCAATTATTTCACCATGGAGATTCATCTAAATCGGTACAACGATTCACCTTGTGTTTTCAACTTCTCTTTCTTTCCATTTGATCATTCTTTTGTTTACCGAAATTCTTCATGAAGGTTCTACACGATGGTTCATCAAGGATTTAATTCCTTCACCAAGTGTTCATCCAGATTCTTTTCTAAGAAGCTCAAGCTTTCTTCATATTGTAATCCGGAGTGCAATTTTTCTTCCGTATTATTGGAGGTGGTATTATGTCATTCTTGATAATTTGAGTTCATGTTTCATGAATCACATGTTGTTAAGAATGAGGTATTTTAAATCCATCAAACTGTTCGTTGGAGTTATCTTGGGTTATATTTTCACCTAAAGCCTTACCTAAGGATTGTTGCTATCTATGGTGCTCATAAATGACCCAAGTTCTTCATTTATCCTCCCGGTGAGATAGTTTCTCGTCTCCTTGTAATATCAATCCAATCAAATCTTTTCCGTGAGTGGCAAGTTGTCACCTCATAATTTTGAGATGTCTTCTATAAGTACATATCAAGCTTATCCTTTTCGTTGTTGGTTTTCCAACAATTCCGTTCGACCCATCTCCTAAATATGCTTTCAAGCTCATTTGAGTAGAAGATGTTGTTTTCTTCTCCGTTCTTTTGATTCCATTCTTTTATCTCTTACGGAGGCATTGAGGTGTTGCTCTTTTCACTCATCATCTCAGATTGTCAGGACCATGTTCTTATCATGCCTATCCATTTAACCGTAGTGTTGTGCCTTTTGCTCAAGTTCTTTTCGCCTTATCAAGCCTTGCATCTCTGTCAACCGGAGTGCCGCCTGAGATCTTTTTTACCCCTTGTTCCATTCATTCAATAGTTCCGGAGGCAGTATGTTGTGATTTCATCAAGTATCTTCTCATCTTACCAAGTTCGTATTCAAATTCCTTTTCTTTTTAGTCGCAGTGCTGTCCAAATTATATCATTCTTAATCCTTCTCTATCTTGACTTAACCGGAGTGGTTTCAATATATATCTTACCCTCCAACCTCAAGGTTTTTGGCAATGTTCTTTGTCCCTCTTTTCTAACGGAGTGTTTTTCGACCTTGTTCACCTTCATTGTATTCTTTTCTCGAATTTGTTCAACCTCTCAAGGTTCTTTGGTTTCACTCGTTTGTCAAAGGAGCAACTTAGTTTTACCTCTTCTCTTTCTCTTCCGTTGTCCCTCCGATGCCATTCTGGATATCGGGACGAGATCCTCTCGTAGTCGTGGAGTGTTGTGACGCCCCGAGGCCGATGTGCCAGGTGTCCTCCAGTTATTTGCTATTGTTGCCTTGTCTTTTGCTTGTGTGTTGCATCTTGCCATGTCATCATGTGCATTGCGTCAGCATGTTTTAGAAACTTGCATCCGTCCGGGTTCCCCAGTTCCGTCCGTTGTCCATTCTGAGTCCAGACACACTTGCACGCGCCCGCGGCACATCCGGATATTATTTTATAAGTGGCCGGAAAATGTTCTTGGATTGGGTTGAAAGTTGGCGTGGGGTCTTATTATAGTGTAGGTAGGCCACCTGCCAAGTTTCATCGCATTCGGAGTCCGTTTGAAAGCCCAACGGATAACTATAGCGCCAATATAGTCGGTCTAACGTCGGACGTTTTCGGTCTCCGGAAACAGTCGCCGTGCCTCTCCTCTTCTCTCTTCTCAGCCCTTTGCCTTCTGCACTACCTCTCACCTCCAGGCCCGACCTAACCTCTCTCGTCAGCCTGCGGACCTCCTCCCGCACGCGTTCGAAATCTGTCCCGGACCCGACCTGGACTTTCATCACCGTTGGATCCGGATCATCCCCAAACATCTACAAAACATCTCCGTTTTCGTAATTGGACTCCCTAACCTATTTATTCTCGACCGTTCGATTTTGATCGGAGGATCTGTTTTGCCCTAAGCTATCCAACCTACCTATATAACCAACCTAACCCTAGACCTAGGTCGTCCCATCCATCCATTACATCCCGCAGCCGCCGCCACCCACATTCCCTTCTTCCGTGGGATTCTCCCAGGTCCCCTCCTCACCAACAGCCACGCTCTTCTCCTTCCCTCGTTTTCAGCATCAGACCAACCCGAGCCTGCACCCGATACAGATCCTCTCCCGCCTCCGACCTGATTTTGCTCCACCGACCAACCACAGCCTCCACCTTCTCCTTGTTTTTCCTTCCTGTCCAACCACCAATCCTGTAGGAGCCCGAGCTCCTCTGCCCGTGGCCCCTCTCCTACAGCCGCGAGTGCCCGAGCCCCCGTCGCCAAACGCCACCGTGGAGAGCCGCAGGAGCCCGGCTGGACCAAGCCGCAACTCCTCTGCTTCCTTCCGTGATCTCTTTCTTCTTCTTCTTCCTGCTGGAGCTCCTCCTCCCGAGCGCCTCGGCCAGAGAACCATCACCCATCGACGGCTTCGCCGGAGCAGCGCCGCTGCAATCATGTCAGGGCCCTTGCCGCCTCCCCTTACTTCTCCTTCCTCCCTCTGTTATCCTCCCCTCAGACAGTTCTGTCCCTCTCTCTGAACCTTCACACGACAGGAGCCATGGCGCGCCGACAGGAGCAGCACGCGCTTGGACCGTCTGCGTCGACCCCTTGCGTCCGCTCCAGCCCTGCCGTCCCGCCGAAGTCCCCTGCCTCGCCGGACCCCGCTGCTGCCTTCCCGACCAGCGTCGCTACTGCTCTGCATCCGACGAGCAGATGACCGCGCCCGTTTCAGTGCCTCATCTCGATCTGGAGTGGCCTAGTGCCACGCCCATCGACCCCCAGATCCACCGAGCAGCGCCAAATCGAGCAAGGCCCAGCGCGCACCCTGCCGCATCTCTCGCCATCGACCTGGGCTTCAGCCCTTGGTGATCCAACACCCGATTCCCCTTATGCACTCTTGGGCTAGCCGGTTTCGGCCCATTCTTGTTTTTTTCCATGTCCAGCGATTTTAGTATTTGTCTTGAGACTGCTATTTTACAGAAAAGTCCCTGGACAACATGCATATAATAACTCACAAACCGTGCATCAGATTAAAACAAACTTAATAGGGAAGTTGCTTAGAATTTTGTCTAGTTTCATAATATGTCTTTTTCATCCATGTTTAAATTGCTTAAAATGTTGTTTGCTTAATTTTGCTCCTATGCCATGTTAAAATGCTTTATTTATAACTAAATAACCGTAACTCCGAATTTAATAAACTTTATATGTAAAGGGGGTGGAAAATGCCTAGTTTCACATGGTGGTACCAATTTGCATGTTTAACAACTATAAAATGGATTAGGGCGGAACAACACCAAACTTAATATATGCATATGGGGTTTTACCAGATTTGTTATTTGTTATGTACGGCCCCATTTAAATTGTTTAGATGGTGTAGTTTTGCTACGCTTCACCTCTTACCATGTTTGACAACATTTAATATTGTTGGGTATATAAACGAGAGAGAATTGAATAAGTCACGTGGTGTTTTCTTCAATATGCAACTCGTTGCATATTGAGCTCCACTTAATTTGTAGGATTTCTTGGGCACTTTGCCATGCCATGCTTCATTAAACCAAACATGCATCATACTTGGTTGTGCATCGTGCCATGCTTATGTGATGGTTGTTTACTATGTTGTTTGCTTCTTTCCGGTGTTGCTTCTTCGGGTTGGTTCCGTTAACGTCGCGTTTGTTAGGACCCATTCGGCTACGTCCGTTTGTCTTCTTCATGGACTCGTTCTTCTTCCTTGCAGGATTTCGGGCAAGATTACCATACCCTCGAAATCACATCTATCTTTGCTTGCTAGTTTCTCTCTCTTTTGCTATGCGTATGCTGCGATACCTACCACTTGCTTATCATGCCTCCCATATTGTTGAACCAAGCCTCTAACCCACCTTGTCATAGCAAGCCGTTGTTTGGCTATGTTATTGCTTTGCTCAGCCCCTCTTATAGCGTTGTTAGTTGCAGGTGAAGATTGCAGCTTGTTCCATGTTTGGAACATGGATATTTTGTTGGGATATCACAATATCTCTTATTTAATTAATGCATCTATATACTTGGTAAAGGGTGGAAGGCTCGGCCTTACGCCTGGTGTTTTGTTCCACTCTTGCCGCCCTAGTTTCCGTCATATCGGTGTTATGTTCCTGGATTTTGCGTTCCTTACGTGGTTGGGCTATAATGGGAACCCCTTGACAGTTCGCCTTGAATAAAACTCTTCCAGCAATGCCCAACATTGGTTTTACCTTTCGCCACCTAGCCTTTTCTTTTCCCTTGGGAGTCATGCTCCTGAGGGTCATCATTATTTTACCCCCCCCCCCCCGGGACAGTGCTCCTCTGAGTGTTCGTCCAACCTGTCAGCTGCCGGTGGCCACAAGGGGCAACTCTAGGATGGCCTACCCGTACCTTGGACAATCCGGTGTGCCCTGAGAACGAGATATGTGCAGCTCCTATCAGGATTTGTCGGCACATTCGGGCGGTGTTGCTGGTTTAGTTTTATTTTTGTCGAAGTTGTCTTGTAGAACCGGGATACCGAGTATGATCAGAATGTCTCGGGAGAAGGTTTATCCTTCGTTGACCGTGAGAGCTTGTGATGGGCTAAGTTGGGACTCCCCTGCAGGGATTTGTACTTTCAAAAGCCGTGCCCGCAGTTATGGGCAGATGGGAATTTGTTAATGTCCGGTTGTAGAAAACCTGAAGTTGACCTTAATTAAAATACATCAACCGCGTGTGTAACCGTGATGGTCTCTTTCCGGTGGAGTCCGAGAAGTGAACACGGTGTTCGAGTTATGTTTGACGTAGGTTGTTCTAGGATCACTTCTTGGTCATACTTTTATCGACCGTGCTTTGCCTTCTCTTCTCGCTCTCATTTGCGTATGTTAGCCACCATATATGCTAGCCGCTTGCTGCAGCTACACCTCATACCTTTTAGCCTTCCTATAAGCTTAAATAGTCTTGATCGCGAGGGTGTGAGATTGCTAAGTCCCCATGACTCACAGATACATCCAAAACCAGTTTGTAGGTGCCGTTAAAACGTGCAGGTGAGGCAACCAAGCTCAAGGACGAGCTCGTGGAAGATCTTGTCCTTTATGTTGTTTCGTTCTAGTTGATCAGTTGTGGAGCCCAGTCAGGACGATCGGGGATCTATGTAGCATTTGGGGTAGTCTTCTTTTATTTTGGCTCCGTAGTCGGGCCCTGATTGTATTTGGATGATGTAATGCTTTATTCATGTAATTGTGTGAAGTGGCGATTGTAAGCCAACTATGTATCTCTTTCCCTTATGTATTACATGGGTTGTGTGAAGATTACCTCACTTGTGACATTGCTTTTAATGCGGTTATGCCTCTAAGTTGTGCTTCGACACGTGGGAGATATAGCCGCATCGAGGGCGTTACACCAAGGCAAGAACACAAGCAATGGAACAACAATCAATCACGGCACAATGCACAAGCAACACGATGCAATACATAGCATGATATGCAAGATATGATATGCAATGCATATGCTTGCTCCAGAGGGGAAAGAGTGAACAAGGCATAAACTTGGCAAGCTGGAAATAAGGATCACCGGAAACGGATGCATGGTTTACAAATGGCAAGCAAAACAAGAATGACGCAAAACTGCGATTAACAACACGATGACACTTAGAATGCAAAAAGAAACTAAGCTACTCCACTCCAACATAACAACAAAGCATATAGCAGTGATGTACAAGAGATGCTTGACAAAACAAGAAAATTGAGCTACGGCTAAATCACAATATAACAGGTCCAAACAAGTATGGCAAAAGTGCAAAAAGATATCAGCTTCACAAACTTTGTGAAAATACTAACATGTCAAAAACAACATCAGGAAGCACTGTTTAGAGCAAGTGAACAACATGCTACAGGAACATATCATGGCAATTAAAGGCATGGCATGATTATGCTAAATGCATAGAACAAAAGTCCCTTACTGAACATTAGCCAAAAAGGCATAGAAGATATGAGGGCACCCATGTAAACATAGCAAGTTTCATTAACAGTTTCATACTTGGCAGAAAAACAGAGCATGGCATAAACAGATTTACGATAGCAACTTTGCGAGCTCATGCCACCCAACACAAAGCATCAAATGACAACATAAGCATACCAATAGCAAGATGAAATGTTCATGAACCTAACCATGGCAAGCGAAAGTTAATAGGATGCATGGATCACTAGCAACAACCATGACAATATTGATTAACATGTTAACAATCTGCCAGGAATAATTTGTAGAAACAGTAGAGCAAGAAAAAGACATGCTAGACAACTCAATAATTTCAACCAGGGGCATGGATGGATAAATAATAACCACATGTTCAAAACATACTTACTGAAGTATCCCAAAATAAGCATGGATCTCACTGTAGCATCAAGTTTACATGGCATCAAAATAACAGCAGGAAAAGGAATTAGCAAAATCCTAAGTCCCTGAAAATAGCAACATCACCTTGCCTAGTTTGCATGCTTGTGCTATTCATGACATAGATCACAAAAATACAAGGCTTGCACCTCTGTAAAGATGGCATGATGTAGCTCAAAACACATGTAGACCTCATGCTCATAGCATGCACACATGAAATGCAACCAAAATGACAAATCACCATGATCTGATAAGTACCAGCAGCTAACATTTTATAGCACTCTTGCATCAATGAAAATGGCCTCATAATGAACCGTAACATGCATGTAAATGCTCATAACATGAAGATCTCAACGAGACCAACAATTTTACATAACATATGCATGATTTGGAGCCACGGTCACGGAGATACGACATGTTGAACATGGCACAAAAACATTAGGGGGTTGTGGGACTTGGTGGAATTTCACCTCACGGACTAGGGTTTGACCACGACATGGATTCTGAGGATCACCGAGGTTGTTGCCGTAGATAGTGTCGGAGAGGAGGGAGATGGCCGACCGGAGCCGAGGGAGCTCGCCGGAGGAGTCGGGGTGCCGGATCTGGGCGGCGCCGGCCCGGATCTGGCCGGGGACGCTGGCGAGGAGTGGCGGGGCGCTCGATCCACACGGTGGCCGGCGTGGTCGGCGCTGCCAGCGTGCGGCAGAGGCACGCCGGCGAGAGGTCAGTGGCGGCAGCGCCAGGGCGCGCGGGCGGCGGAAGGAGCCGGGTGTCGGCAGGGCCGGTTCAGGCCGCGTGGGCCCGCTGCGGGCTCATGGGCCGGCGGCGCGGGGCGGCAACGGTAGACACGCTGTGCACTGCGAGTGGTCGGGTGGCGGAGGCAGATGAGTCCGGCGGACGCGGACGTGTCCGTGGCGCGAGAGGAGCGGGGCTAGGGTTTCATTCGCGAATTTTTGGGGAGGGGCACATATTTATAGGTAGAAGGAGATAGGGGTGTCCAAATGAGGCGCGGATTTATCCCACATGATCGTGATCTGACGACAGAGGACATGGAGGTGGTTTAGATGGGTTATTGGGCTGTTTTGGAGGGGTGTTGGGCTGCAACACACAAGGGGCTTTTGCGATAACCCGGTTAACCGTTGGGGTATCAAACAGACTCGAAATGGAACGAAATTTGACAGGCAGTCTACCGGTGGTGTACCGAGGCCACTTGACAAATCTCGGCCCATTCCGAGAACGTTTAACTCCCGCTCATGAAAAGAGACAAGAGGGGTGCGTCGGTGCATGTGGGAGTGTCGGATTGCGAAACGGACAAACGGGGAAAAAGACCGGATGCATGAGATGAACACGTGTGCAAATGCAATGCACATGATTGCATGATATGAAATGCATGACATGAACAAAAAGCAAAATGAATGAAAAACCCAACCACGAAGGGAATCTCATAACTTAAAGCCGAAAATGGCAAGAGTCGAAGTTGCAAATATGGTAAGTTACATCCGGGGTGTTACAACACTCCACCACTACAAGAGGATCTCATCCTGAGATCTAGGACTGAAAGAACTCCGGATATTCAGAACAGAGGTGGTCCTCACGTTCCCAGGTGGCTTCTCAGTCAGAATTGTGTGACCACTTCACTTTTAGGAATTTGATTGACTTGTTGCGAGTCTTGCACTCGGTTTCTTCAAGAATAGCAACGGGATGCTCATGATAAGATAGATCTTCTTGGAGATCAATCTCTTCAAAGTTGATGGTGCACTCAGGAGTCTTGAAGCACTTGCGAAGCCGTGACACATGAAACACATCATGCACATTTGCGAAGTTGGACGGAAGCTCAAGTTGATAGGAGAGGTCGCCTCTTTTTCCAATGATCTTGAAAGGACCCACGTATCTAGGGGCAAGCTTCCCTTTGATACCAAAGCGACGAGTTCCTTTCACTGGAGAGGCGCAGAGGTAGAGATGGTCTCCGATCTCGAAAGCCAAGTCACGGTGCTTGCTATCGTAGTAACTCCTCTGGCACGATTGTGTAGCTTTGAGATTTTCATGGATGACTTTACACATTTCTTCAGCTTCTGTGATTAAGTCATTGCCAAGAAGTTGGCATTCACCAGTCTCTGCCCAATTTAGAGGAGTACGCCACTTTCTGCCATAGAGAATTTCGAATGGGGCCTTGCCCGAACTCGCTTGGAAGTTGTTGTTGTAGAAGAACTCGACATAAGGAAGACAATCCTCCCACTTCATACCGAAGGAAATGACACAACTCCTGAGCATATCTTCAAGGATTTGATTGACTGGGTCGACTTGACCACTAGTTTGAGGGTGGAAAGTTGTGCTAAAGCGAATGTTGGTGCCCATGGCCTTCTGGATGGAGTCCCAGAACTTGGAGGTGAAAATGCTTCCACAATGTGAAGATATCATTTGCGGAATGCCATGCAAAGAGACAATCCTGGAGGTGTATAGCTCTGCCAACTGAGCTGCTGTGATAGATTCTTTAATTGGAAGTAAATGAGCCACTTTAGTAAGCTTGTCAATGACAACGAAAATAGCATCATTTCGACGCTTGGACTTGGGAAATCCAGTCATGTAGTCCATTTCAATATGGTCAAACTTCCATTCTAGAATAGAAAGAGGTTGGAGGAGACCAGCTGGTCGTTGGTGTTCTACTTTCACCCTTCTGTAGACATCACATTCATTCACGAATTGAGCAATTTCTCGCTCCATTCAAGGCCACCAATACGACTGCTTGAGGTCATGGTACATCTTCGTACTTCCAGGATCAATGGATAGAAGGGAATTGTGTGCCTTGTTCAAAATGTCTTTCTATAGATCCCTTTGGGAACCACAAACCGGTCCCTGAAGAATAGTGTCTTTATCATCAATGCGATAGCACTTGTATTTGGGTTGGCTCTTGGCAATCCCATGTTTCACCTTCTTCACCATGGTATCCAGGAGTTGTGCCTCACGAATTTGATCTTCCAAAGTAGGAGAGACTTGGAGGTTGGCAAGAAAGCCTTGAGGAATAACTTGGAGGTTCAGTTTGCGGAAAGCTTCACAAAGGTCCGGTTGGAAGGGCTTGAGAATTAAGCTATTGCAGTAAGCCTTCCTGCTCAAAGCATCTGCAATGACATTGGCCTTTCCTGGAGTATATTCAATACTCGGATTGTATTCTTGAATCATTTCGACCCATCGAGTCTGCCTGAGGTTGAGGTTGGGTTGAGTGAAGATGTACTTGAGGCTCTTATGATCTATGAAGATGTCCGCTTTCCTTCCCAACAAGAGATGTCTCCACGTTAATAATGCATGGACAACTGCCGCCAACACAAGATCGTGAGTGGGGTAGTTCCTTTCATTGGGCTTCAACTGACAAGAGGTATAAGCCACAACTTTCTTCTCTTGCATTAACACAACACCAAGACCTTGCAAGGAAGCATCACAGAAATCCTCAAATGGCTTGGATTCATCCAGAGGAGTCAAGACATGAGCTGTGACCAGCTTCTCTTTCAGGGTGTTGAAAGCAACGTCACACTCAGCCATCCAGACATACTTGACATGCTTCTCGAGGAGGTTGGAAAGAGGCTTTGCGATCTTAGAGAAATTCTCAATGAATCTTCGACAATAGATTGCAAGCCAAAGAAAACTGCGGAGCTGCTTGACATTCTGAGGAGGTTCCCAATTCACAATTGCAGACACCTTCTCAGGATTAACAACGATGCCTTGGGCGGAGATGATATGACGAAGGTAAAGAACCTCATCAAGCTAGAGCTCACACTTGGAAAACTTCTGATAGAATTCATGCTCTCTGAGTTTATCAAGAAGCAATCTCAAATGCTTGGCATGATCCTCCTTATTCTTGGAAAAGACCAAGATATCATCCAGATACACTAGGACGAAATCATTTGTGTAAGGGTTGAAGATGAAGTTCATCATGCGGGAGAGCATTGGAGGAGCATTGACAAGGCCGAAAGACATGACAATATATTCATAAGAACCATAGCTTGTTCTGAAAGCTGTCTTGGGGATATCTTGTTCACGAATGCGAATCTGATGATAACCTATACGGAGTTCAAGCTTGGAGAATACTTTGGCACCTTTAAGTTTATTGAAAAGCTCATTGATGTTGGGAAGTGGATACTTGTTCTTTATTGTTTTCTTGTTCAATGGACGATAGTCGACGCAGAGTCGTTCCGTTCCATCCTTCTTCTTGACAAAAAGGACACCACAACCCCATGGAGATGAACTCGGTCTTACCAGACCCATACACTCTTGTTCATCGAGTTGTTTCTTCAACTCGTTCAACTCATCTGGTCCAAGCTTGTAAGGACGCTTACAAACAGGTTCCGTGCCAGGCTCAAGATCGATGACGAATTCAACTGGCCGGTGAGGAGGCATTCCGTAAAGCTCTTCTAGAAAGACGTCTTGATATTCACAAACAACTGGAATCTAAGAGATGGCATTCAACTCGCCCTTCTCATTGAGAGAAAATAGTCGAATGGTTTTGTCACGAGCAGCATAGATGATCACACCATCAGAAGAGTGTGTCAATTGAATCTGCCTGGTAGCACAATCAAGCTGAGCCTTGTGCTTAGAAAGCCAGGCGATGCCAAGAATTAGATCAATATCAGAGTCACCAAGAACCATTGGAGACGACAGAAATCTATACTCGCCCATCTTGATGGAAACATCCAGAATCATCGTGGTAGCCCTCATAGTAGAGCCCGGAGAAACAACTCCCATGGGTTTTCCCAACATTTCCGAAATTAAGTCATGCTTTGAAACAAATGATCTTGACATGAAACAATGCGATCCACTAGTGTCAAAAAGAAATTTTGCAGGAGTAGAGTTAACTGGAAGGTTACCCATGCTCACTTCTGAAGAATCCTCTACCTGAGCTACGTTCATCATGTTCACCTTAGCATGCTTGGGATTATGCTTGACCACTATATTGCTGGAAGATCTCACAGGAGGAGGAGGCGGAAGGCGCCATTGGTTGAAGCACTTGTTTGCATAGTGCCCTTTCTGCTGACACTTGTTGCAAGTAACCTCTAAGAGTAGATGATGATCAGGAGCACTTGACCTTGGATTTTGAGACTGAGCTTTGTTCTGATAGCCTGGGTTGGGTGGGTGGAAGATCCATTGCCACCTTTGCTCTTCTGCTGGTAGGGCTAACGAAACGGAGGAGGAGGCAACAAGAACTTCTGTTACTTAGCTGCCACTTGTGATGAAGGATAAGATTGAAATGCATCCCTGACTCTCTTCTTAGAAGCCTCGCACTTGAGCTGAGCAGCTTCTTGCTTTAGTGCCATGTTATAGAATTGATCGAACTTAGTCGGCTCAAGAAGCACGAGAGCTAACTGTAGATCTTCTCTAAGGCCACCTCTGAATTGATAGATCATATTCTTTTCATCAGGAACATCTTGTTTAGAGAAGCGAGCAAGTTTCTGAAACTAGATATTGTATTGATACATGGACAAGCTACCTTGCTTGAGATTGTGGAACTCCTCGCGCTTGCTCTCAGCAACACTTGGTGGGATGTGATGAGCTTTGAAGTCTCGGTGGAAATCATCCCAGGTAATCACACGACGTCCTCTGGAATCTCTGTATTGTTGAAACCACTCAGCAGCTGGGTCCTTGAGTTGAAACGAAGCAAACTTGAAAAAGTCCTCAGGTCTGACATTGCTACATTCAAAATGCTTGCAAATGTCCACGAGCCAATCGTCGGTGTCTGTGGCCTCGACATAGTTCCTGAAGGACTTCAGTTGGTTTGTGAGGAACTGGTTGAGGGTAGAAAACTGAGGCTGATTGTTGCCTTCGCCTTGATTTCCTTGGTTGCCGTGCCCTTGGTTGCGCTCTTGCAAGAGCTGCAAAAGCATTTGAGTGTTGGCGTTGGTGGCTGCCATGACAGCTTTCCATGCCTCCGGAGGTGGAGGTGGTGGCGGAGGGTTCAACTGATCCCCATCATTGCGGTCCGGGTTCTGACGCGTTGGAGGAGCCATCTTGAAGAGGGTGACATCTGTTAGAATCTTGAAAGACAGATATTCAAGATGAATCAATGGATAGAAATTGCAACATATAGTCTCACAATAAACATTCGAACAAGGATGAACGAATGAATTCAAAGTAAATCATCACACGTCCGTTAAGGTTGAGAAGCCACATAGATAAAGGTAGATGAATAAAGAAACAAGGTACGGACATGAACAAATAAGTTGTAAGGATTACCCAATCACAAACCAAATATCCGCGGGAAGAAATACTAGAGCTACTTGAATTCCCAGCTATAAAAATCCCAAAACTTTCTGGTTATGCAATCAGGTGTTGGGGATACAAGGGAAGCATAATATCTCACCCAAACTAACAATTCCTACATCTAGCTGTATACATCCTTCAACACATAACCAAGAAACCTTCGGAAATAATTGTACCTCAACCTTCGAAAAGCATCTATACGAGTTATGGCAATACTCCCGAACTCCCGCCCCAGTACTGGGTGGCGTTGAGGTTATCTCACCAACAACTACATAAAAGAGATTTTCGATGTCGACGAACTCAAGTATTCCAGAACTGCAATGATAAAATTGTGACAACAACACCTCGGAGCTCAACTCCCCGGGACACTGCCACAACCCCTAAATGTCAGGAGGCACCAAGAACAATGTTCTCGTCATAAGGCTATTGGAACGATTCCAAGATACCCACGTGATCCTAATTTTTTCGTGAAATTTGAGGAGAGGACAGTCCAAACTTCTATGTCAGGATGCCACACCAGAGCGACGAAGGGACTGAGGAGTAAAAAGAATCCTACTCTCTAATATATATAATCCTAGGACTCAAAACATTTTGTTCTAGACTCAACAACGTCAGCGATTCGATCAAGCAGGGGGCTCCTAAGTCGGGGATGGCTCTGATTACCAACTTGTAACACCCACAATGCAGCTATATCTCCCACCTGTTGGGGCACAACTTAGAGGCATAGCCGCATGGTAGTTTTGTTGCAAGAGGGGTAATCTTCACACAATCCCATGTACTGAATAAGAAAGGGATAAAGAGTTGTCTTACAATCGCCACTTCACGCAATACATAAATGATTCATACATCATCCAAATACACTCAAAGACCGACTATTTTCAAATCCGAATAAATGGAAGATAAGCGCCAAATGCTAGATCCCCGATCATCCCAACTAGGCTCCACTACTAGTCATCGGGAAAAGAAACATAGTAACGGCCCGAATCCTCGTAAAACTCCCACTTGAGTTCGGTATCGTCACCTACACTGGTATCCTCGGCACCTGCAACTGTTTGAAAGTATCCGTGAGTCAAGAGGACTCAGCAATCTCACACCCGCGAGATCAAGTCTATTTAAGCTTATGGGTAGGAAAAGGTAGTGAGGTGGAGCTGCAGCAAGCACTAAGTGAAGGAAATATGCCCTAGAGGCAATAATAAAGTTATTATTTATTTCCTTATATCATGATAAATGTTTATTATTCATGCTAGAATTGTATTAATCGGAAACATAATACATGTGTGAATACATAGACCAACAGAGTGTCACTAGTATGCCTCTACTTGACTAGCTCGTTGATCAAAGATGGTTATGTTTCCTAACCATGAACAAAGAGTTGTTATTTGATTAACGAGGTCACATCATTAGTTGAATGATCTGATTGACATGACCCATTCCATTAGCTTAGCACCCGATCGTTTAGTATGTTACTATTGCTTTCTTCATGACTTATACATGTTCCTATAACTATGAGATTATGCAACTCCCGTTTACCGGAGGAACACTTTGGGTACTACCAAACGTCACAGCGTAACTGGGTGATTATAAAGGAGTACTACAGGTGTCTCCAATGGTGGATGTTGGGTTGGCGTATTTCGAGATTAGGGTTTGTCACTCCGATTGTCGGAGAGGTATCTCTGGGCCCTCTCGGTAATACACATCACATAAGCCTTGCAAGCATAATAACTAAAGATGTTAGTTGTGAGATGATGTATTACGGAACGAGCAAAGAGACTTGCCGGTAACGAGATTGAACTAGGTATTGGATACCGACGACCGAATCTCGGGCAAGTAACATACCGATGACAAAGGGAACAACGTATGTTGTTATGCGGTCTGACCGATAAAGATCTTCGTAGAATATGTAGGAGCCAATATGGGCATCTAGGTCCCGCTATTGGTTATTGACCGGAGACATGTCTCGGTCATGTCTACATTGTTCTCGAACCGTAGGGTCCGCACGCTTAACGTTACGATGACAGTTATTATGAGTTTATGCATTTTGATGTACCGAAGGTTGTTCGGAGTCCCAGATGTGATCACGGACATGATGAGGAGTCTCGAAATGGTCGAGACGTAAAGATTGATATATTGGAAGCCTATGTTTGGACACCGGAAGTGTTCCGGGTGAAATCGGGATTTTACCGGAATACCGGGAGGGTTACCGGAACCCCCCGGGAGGCAAATGGGCCTATTGGGCCTTAGTGGAAAAGTGAAAAGGGGCTGCCCACAAGGGCTGCGCGCCTCCCCCCTTCCCTAGTCCTATTAGGACTAGGAGAAGGGGTCGGCCCCCCTCTCTTCTCTCTTCTCTTTGAAGAGTCCTATTAGGAATAGGATTGGGGGGGAGTCCTACTCCCGGTAGGAGTGGGACTCCCCCTGCGCCTCTCTCCCAAGCCGGCCGAACCCCTCCCCCTGCTCCTTTATATACGGGGGCAGGGGGCACCCCATAGACACACAAGTTGATCATTGTTGATCGTTCCTTAGCCGTGTGCGGTGCCCCCTGCCACCAAATTCCACCTCGGTCATATCGTTGTAGAGCTTAGGCGAAGCCCTGCGTTGGTAGTACATCAAGATCGTCACTACGCCGTTGTGCTGACGGAACTCTTCCTCGACGCTTTGCTGGATCGGAACCCGAGGATCGTCATCGAGCTGAATGTGTGCTAAGAACTCGGAGGTGCCGGAGTAACGGTGCTTGGATCGGTCGGATCGGGAAGAAGACGTACGACTACTTCCTCTACGTTGTGAGATCGCTTCCGCAGTCGGTCTGCGTTGGTACGTAGACAATACTCTCCCCCTCGTTGCTATGCATCACCATGATATTGCGTGTGCGTAGGAAAATTTTCGAAATTACTACGTTCCCCAACACTAAGCATATATGATGGCTAACATACGCAAATCAGAGCGAGAAGAGAAGCAACGCATGGTCGAGAAGCAATAAGTGATCCTGAAGCTACTTACGTTCAAGCATAACACAATACCATGTTCTCCTCACGGACTCCGCCGAAATGAGACCATCACGGCAACACACGCTATTGATTCATTTTAATTAAGTGAAGTGTCAAGTTCTATACAATTGGATATTAACAAATTCCCGTCTACCACATAACTGCGGGCACATCTCTCGAAAGTTTATACCCTACAGGGGTGTCCCAACTTAGCCCATCACAAGCTCTCACGGTCAACGAATGATATTCCTTCTCCCGGGAAGACCCGATCAGTCTTGGAATCCCGGTTACAAGACATTTTGACAATGGTAAAACAAGACCAGCGACCACCCGACTGTGCCGACAAATCCCGATAGGAGCTGCACATATCTCGTTCTCAGGGCACACCGGATAAACTAAGCATACATGTACCAACATAACCCAAGTGGCCAAGGGACGGTCCCGCATGGTGCCCTAGTTTGGACCAACACTCAGAGGAGCACTGGCCCGGGGGTTTAAAATAAAGATGACCCTCGGGCTCGCCGAAAACCAAGGGAAAAGGCTTAGGCGGCAAATGTTAAAACCAAGGTTGGGCCTTGCTGGAGGAGTTTTATTCAAAGCGAACAGTCAAGGGGTTCCCATAACACCCAACCGCGTAAGGAATGCAAAATCAAGGAACATAACACTGGTATGACGGAAACTAGGGCGGTAAGAGTGGAACAAAACACTAGGAAAAAGGCCGAGCCTTCAACCCTTTACCAAGTATATAGATGCATTAAATTAAATAGAGATATTGTGATATCCCAACATATGCATGTTCCAACATGGAACAAACTTCAACTTAACCCGCAACTAGCAACGGTATAAGAGGGCTGAGCAAAAGCGTTAACATAGCCAAACAACGGTTTGCTAGGAAGGTGGGGTTAGAGCTTGACATGTAAATATGGGAGGCATGATATAGCAAGTGGTAGGTAGCGCGACATAGCGATAGAACAAACAGCTAGCATAGCAAAGATAGAAGTGATTTCGAGGGTATGGCCATCTTGCCTGCAAAGTTCTTAGAGTTGTCGAAAGCTTGATCCTCGTTAGTTTACTCAAAAGGTTCCTCGTTCATGTACTCGTCTCCTAGATCTACCCAAGGAAAGACCACAAGCAATGGAACAACAATCAATCACGACGCAATGCACAAGCATCATGATGCAATACATGGCATGATATGCAATGCATATGCGTGCTCTGGAAGGGAAATAATGAACAAGGGATCAACTTGGCAAGCCAAGTATGCCACTGGAAAGATGAGATTATTTTGGTCGAAATCGATATAAGGATCACCGGAAATGGATGCACGGTTTGCAAATGGCAAGCAAAACAAGAATGATGCAAAACTGCGATTAACAGCATGATGGCACTATGAATGCAGCAAGAAACTAAGCTACTGGACTCCAACATAACAAAAAAGCATATGGCAGTGATGTACAAGAGATGCTTGACAAAACATGAACAATGAGATACGGCTAAATCAGAATAGAACAGGTTCAAACAAGCATGACAAAAGTGCAAAACAACATCAGGAAGCACTGTTTAGAGCAAGCAAACTACATGCTACAGGAAGATATCATGGCAATTAAAGGCATGGCATGATTCTACTAAATGCATAGAACAAAAGTCCCTTACTGAACATTAGCCAAAAAGGAACAGAAGATATGATGGCATACATGTAAACATAGCAAGTTTCATTAACAGTTTCATACGTTGCAAAAAAACAGAGCATGGCATAAACAGATTTACGATAGCAACTTTGCGAGCTCATGCCACTCACCACAAAGCATCAAATGACAACATAAGTATACCAGTAGCAAGACTAAATTTTCATGAAGCTAACCATGGCAAGAGCAAGTTAATAGGATGCATGGATCACTAGCAACAACCATGGCAATATAGATTAACATGTTAACAATCTGCCAGGAATAATTTATAGCAAAAGTAGAGCAAGAAAAAGACATGCTAGACAACTCCATAATTGCAACCAGGGGCATGTATGGATAGAGCATAACCACATGTTCAAAACATCCTTACTGAAGTATCCCAAAATAAGCATGGATCTCACTGTAGCATCAAGTTTACACGTCATCAAAATAACAGCAGGAAAAGGACTTAGCAAAATCACAGAGCCTAGTTTGCATGCTTGTGCTAGTAACCACATAGATCACAAAAATATAAGGCTTGCACCTCTGTAAAGATGGCATGATGTAGCTCAAAACACATGTAGACCTCATGCTCATAGCATGCACGCATCAAATGCAACAAAAATGACAAATCACCATGATCTGATAAGTACCAGCAGCTAACATTTTATAGCACTCTTGCATCACTGAAAATGGCATCATAATGAAGAGTAACATGCATGGAAATGCTTCTAACATGAAGAGCTCAACAATACGAACAATTTGACATAACATATGCATGATTTGGAGCCACGGTCACCAAGATACGACATGTTCAATAGGGCATAAAAATATTAGGGGGTTTTGGGACTTGGTGGAATTTCACCTCGCGGACTAGGGTTTGACCGCGGCATGGATTCCGAGGATCGCCGAGGTTGTCGCCGGAGTTGGTGCCGGAGAGGAGGGAGATGGCCGGTCGGAGCCGAGGGAGCTCGCCGGAGGGGTCGGGGCACCGGATCCGGGTGACGCCGGCCCGGATCTGGCCGGAGTCACAGGCAAGGAGCGGCGGGGCGCCCGATCCGCGCGGTGGACGGCGTGGTCGGTGCTGCCGCCGGGCGGCAAAGGTGCGCCGGCGAGAGGTCGGCGGGGCGGCTGGAGCAGTCGGCGGCGGTGGCGCAAGGGCGCGCGGTCCCGTTGCGGGCTCACGGGCTGGCAACACGGGGTGGCGGCGGTAGACACGTGGCGCGCTGCGAGTGGTTGGGCGGCGGAGGTGGACGCGTCCGGCGGACGCGGACGTGTCTGGCGGTTTTCGTCCACACGATCGTGATTCGACGATGGAGGACATGGAGGTGGTTTAGATGGGTTATTGGGCTGTTTTGGAGGGGTGTTGGGCTGCAAGACACAAGGGGCTTTTGCGGTAACCCGGTTAACCGTTGGGGTATCAAACGGACTGCAAATGCAACAAAATTTGACAAGCGGTCTACTGGTGGTGTACCAAGGCCACTTGACAAATCTCGGCCCATTGCGAGAACGTTTAACTCCCGCTCACGAAAAGAGACAAGAGGGGTGCGCCGGTGCATGTGGTTGTGTCGGATTGCAAAACGGACAACGGGGAAAAAGACCATATGCATGAGACGAACACGTATGCAAATGTGATGCACATGATGACATGATATGAAATGCATGACATGAAAAAAAAGAAAAACAAAATACAAAACCCAACCATGAAGGGAATATCATAACTTAAAGCCGAAAATGGCAAGAGTCGGAGTTAAAAATATGGCAAGTTACATCCGGGGCGTTACGCTCGCGTAGCACGGGATACCCTATTTGTACAATTTTCTGATGGACTTCTATTGCACCGTATGATACATCTCCAACGTATCTATAATTTTTTATTGTTCCATGCTATTATATTATCCGTTTTGGATGTTTATGGGCTTTGTATACACTTTTATATTATTTTTGGGACTAACCTATTAACCGAAAGCCCAGTGAAAATTGCTATTTTTTTGCCTATTTCAGTGTTTCGCAGAAAAGGAATATCAAACGGAATCCAAATGGAATGAAACATTTGCGAGGATCTTTTTTTGGAACAAACACAATCTAGGAGACTTGGAGTGGACGTCAAGGAAGCAGCGAGGCGGCCACGAGATAGGGTGGCGCGCCCCCACCCTCGTGGGCCCCTCACAGCTTCACCGACTTACTTCTTTGGCTTATATATACTCTTATACCCTGAAAACATCCACGGGAGCCACGAAACCACTTTTCCACCACCGCAACCTTCCGTACCGCCGCAACCTTCTTGGAGAACATTAATGAGTCTTTCATCACCTTGATCCCTAAAAAACTTTCACCTAAAGTGGTTGGAGATTATAGGCCTATTTCTTGACTGGCATGGGCATTAAATTTCTGGCCAAAATGATTGGCAATAGATTTAAGGAATTTATAATGATGTGCATCCATACAAACCAGTATGGTTTTATTAAGTCTAGGACTATACAAGACTGCATTGGGTGGACTTTGGAATATTTGCATCAGTGTCACCAGTCCAAAAGGCCAATTTTAATTCTCAAACTTGATATTGAGAAAGCTTTTGGTTCCATTGAGCATGAAGCTATCTTTCAGATCATGAGGCACAAGGGTTTTAATGACAAATGGATAGGTTGGGTCAAATCTCTTTTGTCTTCTTGGAGCTCCTCTGTCCTGCTCAATGGGGTGCCTGGGAAAAAATTTGTATGTAAAAAAGGAGTCAGGCAAAGAGACCCAGTATCTCCTCTTCTTTTTGTTCTTACTGCAGATCTCTTGCAATCTGTGGTTAATGACATGCACATCAAAGGGGAAATCAAGCTGCCCATACCCTGTCATGACAAGGACTATCCAATTGTGAAGTATGCTAATGACACTTTGATTGTGGTACCTGCTGATGAAGCTCAGCTCTTGGCTCTTAAGAAGATGTTGCTAGTTTTTTCTCAGTCCATTGGCCTGGAGGTTAATTACCATAAGTCTTCCATGATCCCAATAAATGTTTCCCAGGAGGAAATTCACAGATTGGCATCCCTCTTTGGTTGTCAAGTGGGAAAGATGCCCTTTACTTATCTTGGTCTGCCTGTTGGAACTACCAAACCTGCAATGTCTAATGTGCTGCCTCTGGTGACTTTTATGGAGAGGAGAATGTCTGCTAGTTCATCTTTTCTTGCTCAGGGAGGAAGACTATAGTACTTGAATTCTTCTTTGTCCTCCTTGCCAATTTTCTTCCTCTGCAGTTTGCTCATTGCTCCTGGTATTTTGAAGCAACTACAGAGAATTCAAAGGCAGTGTTTGTGGAGGAAAAATAGGCAAGAACCTGTGTAACACCCCGAGACCGATGCTCGAGAAGACTTCCTTATATTCCGGGTTTCGTCGTGTGTTTCATTTGTGCTTGCCGTTTTTTTTTTGCATTGCATCATGTCATCATGCCATCAACTCATAAATCTTTTGCATCTCAACTAAATAAATCGTATGGATCTTCGATCCATTTAAATCGAGGGAAGGATGATTTCTCTTTATAATATATCCTCCCGATATTAGTGGAGCTATTATAAAATAATCCATTCTTATGGAATCACCTAAAACACACTTGCAAATTTCTCCATGCCTTTGTTATCTCATTGCTTGACCTTGAACCTTGCCATTTATTCTTTCATAATTTTCCGGAGCTCTACCAAAATTCTCAACATTTTTGGAAACTCCTAGAACCTAGTCCTAGTTCAAACCCATTTGAATTAAATTCAAATGAGGTTGAATTTACATCTTCCAATCTTGGCCTTTTCTATTTTCTTGGAACAAGCGTATTTTTGTGAGTTCGGGAAAATTATCCCCTTGTCCAAAATCTTTTCCTAAACCTCTCTTTCTTTTCCTCTCTTTTTCGGTCGTTTCTGCTAAAGTAATATGAGAGAGAGAGTGGGGGGAAGTCAGCCCAGCTGGGCCTCCCAGCCATCTGCGCCTAGGCCCATTTGGCCCAAGGCCATCCCGCAGCCCACTGCTCTAACCCTAACCGATCGCTACCTCTTTTACCTCAATCCCTCTCCCTTCCCTCGTTCTCTTTCCTCGCGCCGCCATGATCCACTGCCCGATCCCATCCTCCTCCCACGATCCCATCTCTTCCCCTCTAGTGTCGCGCTCGACCCCGCTCTCCTTCTCGATC
Source organism: Triticum monococcum (assembly GCA_034509565.1). Classification (NCBI taxonomy): domain Eukaryota; kingdom Viridiplantae; phylum Streptophyta; class Magnoliopsida; order Poales; family Poaceae; genus Triticum; species Triticum monococcum. The sequence continues at coordinate 421,964,846 of CM067846.1, read as the reverse complement.
TCCATCTTCCTCCTCCCGATGGTGCCGGACCGGCCTCCCGCGCACGCGTAGAGGGACGGCACTCTTGCCTCATCCCCAGCCGCCTCTCCCCTGCTCCTTCCATGTGCCTGCCGCCGCTGCCTTCTTCCGGCGTCGCTGGAGCCGACCATGGAGCCATGAACTGTCACAGTCAACGACTAGCGCCGCCGCGCCCGATCCCCATCATCGCCAGCGCGCCCCCGTCGCCCAGTCGCCGGACCCCGTCTCGACCCGTCAAGCCCCGCCTCGCGCATGGCAATATGCTTCTCCACCGGCGCCATCCTTCCCCGCCGCCTGGGTATGCCCCCGCCTCGTCCTCCGGTGGGGGTGCTCCAAGATCGCGGCCGCTGCTGCAGTTCGCTGTGCCTCTGCCTCCTCGACATGACCCCCTCGCAAACCTCCCTATGGCATCGCGCGCCTGACGCCCATGGCCTCTCCAGTCTCCAGAAGCTCCGCCTCCTTTGCTCCGGGCCAAGGCCTATGCCATCCACTTTGTCCTGCTACTACTCTTCTCGTGTTGTGCCGCCGTCGACCCCCTGTTGTTGTAGGACCCTCCTGATCATGCATCGTCGCCATTTTGTCTCATCTCGGTCAAAACCGAGACCGCCAAGTACCTGATGACTTAGATGCGCCAAGTACCTCGCCGACAAGTGTACCACTAACGTCGAAGTGAAACCAGCAAGTCCGACGACCGCAAGTACCACGACGACGCGTATTGTTCATCTACCGTCGTTTTTGGAACCACTAAGAATGGCAAGTACCTCGGCAAGTACCTTGACGCCCGATGCATAGAACAACTACAGTCGCCGATGACCCGAGTACAACTACCGTCGACCCTCGAAGACTCCATGGACGTCAAGATCCTCGCCGTGACCTCGAACGTCTACGGAATGTGCACGACTACAAAATGGGTACCACTACCGTTGCCGAAGACCCGTGTAACGGTATCGTCAAGTTCAATTACCGTCGCGTGAACAACTACTTCCTCTACCACGGCCGAGTACCAGTACTTCCCACGATGATCGTGAACGACTACACCGATTGACCCGAACCACTCCGAGAATGCACCTGGAAGGTATAACCGCCGAGACGATGACCCGTGGACGAAAGCATGTGTTGTATGAGATGCATGGTTAGTTGTTGTTTTCGCCCGTGAATGTTAGTGGTTCCACCTTGTTATCATGCCGTCGTTGACTCGTGGGAACCCGGTAACCGGGATCACCCCACCATCTTTTGCACGCTCCCGCCACACTTTCTTTTGCAACGACGTTCTTAATGAGTTGTCGGAACCAGAACGTTGCAGTGGCACCGTTTCGTTATCGTCGCCGTGGCACCCCTTTCTTTCTACTACGGTGACAAATGCTCTCTAATGCTCTTGTCAACTTTTAATAAAAAAATTTCATAAACTTGTTCATGTCATCCGCATCATGATAACAACAATTAAAATGTTTAAATTGTTGTTGCAATAAATTACTAATGCATATGGGGATTTACCGGATTTGTTGTTTGTTATATCTGGCCCCATTTAAACTATTTAATGGGTATAGTTTTGGTATGCTTCACCTCTTGCCATGTTAACCAACATTTAATATTGTTGTGTACTTAAACGGGAGAGAACTAAATAATTCATGTGGTGTTTTTCTTCAATATGCAACTCTGTTGCATATTGAGCTCCACTTAATTTGTAGGGTTGTTTGTGCATTTTGCCATGCCATGCCACTTTAAATTGGACATGCATCATACTTGATTGTGCATCATGCCATGATTATGTGATGGTTGTTTACCATGATTGTTTGCTTCTTTCCGGTGTTGCTTCTTCGGGTTGATTCCGGTAAGGTCGTGTTTGTGAGGACCCGTTCGTCTACATCCGTTTATCTTCTTCATGGACTCGTTCTTCTTCCTTGCGGGATTTTAGGCAAGATGATCATACCCTCGAAATCACTACTATCTTTGCTTGCTATTTGCTCGCTCTTTTGCTATGCCTATGCTCCGATACCTACCACTTGCTTATCATGCCTCCCATATTGTTGAACCAAGCCTCTAACCCACCTTGTCCTAGCAAACCGTTGATTGGCTATGTTACCGCTTTGCTCAGTCCCTCTTATAGCATTGTTAGTTGCAGGTGAAGATTGAAGTTTTGTTCCTTTTTGGAACATGGAGATCGTTCCTTATTGGAACATGTTTACTTGTTGGGATATCACAATATATCTTATATAATTAATGCATCTATATACTTGGTAAAGGGTGGAAGGCTCGGCCTTATGCCAGGTGTTTTGTTCCACTCTTGCCGCCCTAGTTTCCGTCATATCGGTGTTATGTTCCCGGATTTTGCATCCCTTACGCGGTTGGGCTATAATGGGAACCCCTTAACAGTTCGCCTTAAGTAAAGCTCTTCCAGCAATGCCCAACATTGGTTTTACCATTTGCCACCTAGCCTTTTCTTTTCCCTTGGGAGTCGCGCTCCTGAGGGTCATCATAATTTTACCCCCCCCCCCTCGAGCCAGTGCTCCTCTGAGTGTTGGTCCACCTGTCAGCTGCCGATGGCCACCAGGGGCAACTCTGGGCTGGCCTACCCGTACCTAAGACAATCTGAGTGTGCCTTGAGAAAGAGATATGTGCAGCTCCTATCGGGATTTGTCGGCACATTCGGGCAGTGTTGCTGGTTTAGTTTTACCCTGTCGAAATGTCTTGTTGTACCGGGATACCGAGTCTGATCGAAACGTCTCGGGTGGAGGTCTATTCCTTTGTTGACTGTGAGAGCTTGTGATGGGCTAAGTTGGGACTCCCCTATAGGGATTGAACTTTCGAAAGTCATGCCCGCGGTTATGGGCAGATGGGAATTTGTTAACGTACGGTTGTAGAAAACCTGAAGTCGACCTATATTAAAATGCATCAACCGCGTGTGTAACCGTGATGGTCTCTTTTCGGCGGAGTCCGGGAAGTGAACACGGTGTTGGAGTTATGCTTGACGTAGGTTGTTTTAGGATCACTTCTTGATCATACTTTTAACGACCGTGCTTTGCCTTCTCTTCTTGCTCTCATTTGCGTATGTTAGCCACCATATATGCTAGTCGCTTGCTGCAGCTTCACCTCATACCTTTTTACCTTACCCATAAGCTTAAATAGTCTTGATCGCGAGGGTATGAGATTGCTGAGTCCCCGTGGCGATGAGTCCGTGCAGATGACGCAACCCAGCTCAGGAGGAGCTCGATGAAGATCTTGTCCTTTATGTTGTTCCGTTCTAGTTGATCAGTAGTGGAGCCCAGTTGGGGTCGATCGGGGACCGTGTCGCATTTGGGGTTCTTCTTTTATTTTGGTTCCGTAGTTGGACCTTGATTGTATTTGGATGATGTAATGCTTTATTCATGTAATTGTGTGAAGTGGCGATTGTAAGCCAACTATGTATCTCTTATTCCTTGTTATATTACATGGGTTGTGTGAAGATTACCTCACTTGCGACATATGCCTTCAATGCGATTATGCCTCTAAGTCGTGCCTCGACACGTGGGAGATATAGTCGCATCGAGGGTGTTACAACCTGCTCCTTCTCTAGCTGCTTGGGATTTGATTTGTAGACCCAAAAACAAAGGTGGACTGGGCATTCTTGACCTTGGCATTCAAAATGTGTCCCTTTTACTGAAGCATGTCAATAAGTTCCTCAACAAGGCTGATGTTCCTTGGGTTCATCTGATTTGGAACTCATACTACCATGAGGTTATCCCACAAGGAACAACACCATGTGGATCCTTTTGGTGGAAGGATATCCTCAAACTCATGGATCAATACAGAGAAGTCACATGGGTAAAGGTTAATGAAGGGGACACTACTCTTTTCTGGCAGGATAAATGGCTGCTTGGAAATTATGTCGTGCCTTTGCAGCACAGGTTTCCCAGGCTTTTTTCTTTTGTCAAAGATGCTCTGGTCATAGTCAAGGATGGATTTTTTTTCCATCGATCTGATCTCTTGGTTCCATCTACCACTTTCAGAGCAGACTCACAATGAGCTTCTGGTTTTGAAATCTCTTATGCTAAATCATGAGAGGGACTCTGATTTGAAGGATGTTTGGTCTTGGCATGGCTCTGACAAACCCTATACTCCTAAATAGTTTTATGTTTCTAGGTTCATTAATCATACTTTTAATCCTGTATTGACTTGGATTTGGAGGAGTTGTTGTACCATGAAGATCAAGGTTTTTGCGTCGATGTTAATAATGGATAGGCTCAACACCAAGGATATGGTGGAAAGAAGGCATTGGCATATAGATGATGGAGTTAATTGTGTGCTTTGTCCCACTCACACCAGGGAAACTAGAGATCACCTCTTCTTCAATTGTAATTTCAGTCAGAGGGTTTGGAACTTTCTCCAGATTGATTGGGAAGCTGGGAATGACATGAGTCAGATTGTGCTCAATGCTAAGAGGAATTTTGCTCATCCTTTCTTTGCTGAAGTGGTCTTTACTACTTGCTGGAATGGAAAGGTTTTTCAAAAGGAAAGGCCAAGTTTTAATAGGTGGAGAGGAGCTTTTGTAAATGATATTCTTTTACTTTCTCATAGAATCAAGGTGAGGTACAAGGAAGGCCTGATTAGATGGGTCTCCTTTCTTCCCCCTTAATTGTAGCTTCAAATTTGCCTTTTTCCTTTTTTACCTACTCCTGGTAGCATTTGTATTCATTGTAATTATGTTTGTTAAGTCAATAATTCCCTACAGTGTTCAGTCAGAAAAACCTTCTGTACCCGTGAGATCCCATCTGGGGACCATTTCCGGCGATCTACCGGAGGGGAAATCGATCACAGAGGGCTTCTAGGTCAACACCATAGCCTCTCTGATGATGTGTGAGTAGTTTACCATAGACCTTCGGGTCCATAGTTAGATAGATGGCTTCTTCTCTCTCATTGGATCTCAATACAAGGTTCTCCTCGATGTTCTTGGAGTTCAATTCGATGTAATTCTTTTTGCGGTGTGTTTGCTGAGACCCGATGAATTGTGGGTTTATTATTAAGGTTATCTATGAACAATATTTGATTCTTCTCTGAATTCTTATATGCATGATTTGATATCTTTGCATGTCTCTTCAAATTATCAGTTTGGTTTGGCCTACTAGATTGATCTTTCTTGCAATGGGAGAAGTGCTTGGATTTGGGTTCAATCTTGAGGTGTCCTTTCCCAGTGACAGCAGGGGCAGCAAGGCACATATTGTATTGTTGCCATCGAGGATAAAAATATGTGGTTTATATCATATTTCTTGAGTTTATCCCTCTACATCATGTCATCTTGCCTAATGGGTTACTCTGTTCTTATGAACTTAATACTCTAGATGCATGCTGGATAGCGGTCGATGTGTGGAGTAATAGTAGTAGATGCAGAATCGTTTCGGTCTACTTGACACGGACGTGATGCCTATGTTCATGATCATGCCTAGATATCATCATAACTATGCGCTTTTCTATCAATTGCTTGGCAGTAATTTGTTCACCCATCGTAATATATGCTATCTTGAGTGACGCCACTAGTGAAACCTATGGCCCCCGGGTCTACTTTACATCATATAAGTTTCTGATCTACAATTCTAGTTTACTATTTATTTTGCAATCTTTACTTTTCAATCTATACAACAAAAATACCAAAAATATTTATCTTATTATCTCTATCAGATCTCACTTTCGTAAGTGACCGTGATGGGATTGAAAACCCCTTTATCGCGTTGGCTGCGAGGTTCTTCTTTGTTTGTCCAGGTACTAGCTGACTTGCGTGTAGTCTCCTACCGGATTGATACCTTGGTTCTAAAAAACTGAGGGAAATACTTACGCTACTTTGCTGCATCACCCTTTCCTCTTCAAGGGAAAACCAACACATGCTCAAGAGGTAGCACCATACCATGAGTACCAGCAAAATGTGCATGATTCTTCCGCTTCCTTTTACGTGTCATTCTGTGTTCCTTCCTCTTTTTCTGTGCCATGTTAAGTTGTAGGATCGAGAAGATATGTCTAGAGGGGGGTGATTAGACCCTTAACAAGGAAAAGTAGTAGTTTTTAATTTCTTCAAGTTAAGGTGGAGTTTTAGCACAAGTTTAAACATTCACAATACATTTCAAGCAAGCATGGCAAGAGTATATGAGCAGCGGAAAGTAAAGCAAGTAACTTGCAAGAAAGTAAAGGGATGGGATTAGAGTATGCAAATGCAATTGGAGACACGGAAATTTTTGGCATGGTTCTGATAGGTGGTGCTATCATACATCCACGTTGATGGAGACTTCAAACCACGAAGGGTAAAGGTTGCGCGAGTCCACGGAGGGCTCCACCCATGAAGGGTCCACGAAGAAGCAACCTTGTCCATCCCACCATGACCATCACCCATGAAGGACGTGCCTCACTAGGGTAGATCTTCACAAAGTAGGCGATATCCTTGCCCGTACAAACTCCTTGGTTCAACTCCACAATCTTGACGGAGGCTCCCAAGTGACACCAAACCAATCTAGGAGACACCACTCTCCAAAAAAGTAATAGACGGTGTGTTGATGATGAACTACTTGCTCTTGTGCTTCAAATGATAGTCTCCACAACACTCAACTCTCTCTCATAGATTTGGATTTGGTGGAAAGATGATTTGAGTGGAAAGCAACTTGAGGAAGGCTAGAGATCAAGATTCTTATGGTTGGAATGGAATATCTTGGTCTCAGCACATGAGTAGGTGGTTCTCTCTCAGAAAATGAATGTTGAAAGTGTAGGAACGTTTTGATGGCTCTCTCCATGAATGGAGGATGAGTGGAGGGGTATATATAGCCTCTACACAAAATCTAGCCGTTACACACAATTCACCAAACTCGGTTGGACCGAATCGAGAAACTTGGTCAGACCGATATGGTTCAAAATTTGAACGTTAGGATTTTCGGTGGGACCGATATGATCAACTTGGTGGGACCGATGTACTAGGGTTAGGGTAGAACCTCAACTCGGGTTGACCATTACACAAACTCGATGGCACCGATTTTGGTAATAAGCAAAACAGAGGGTTGATCAAGCAAACTCGGTGGGACCGATTGCATTTCTCGGTGAGACCGAAATAATTTCAATAGGAAACAGAGAGTTCACAACCCCATCTCGGTGAGATCGAGATCCTGTCGGTGAGACCGAACCGATTAGGGTTTCTGGCAGTGCCTATGTCAAATGAACTTGGTGGCGCCAGATAGATCAAATCGGTGGGGTCGAGTTTGACTTTTGGTTTGGGACATATGTGGAAATGAGAAAGTGGTTGAGGGATTTGGAGCATATCACTAAGCACTTTGAGCAAGCAAGCCATTAAGCAACACCTCATCCCCTTTTAATATTATTGGCTTTTCCTATGGACTCAATGTGTTCTTGGATCACTAAAATGAAAATGTAGAGTCTTGAGCTTGAGCCAATCTTTGTCCTTAGCATCTTAAAGGGGTTCCACATCCTCTTGTCCAAGCCACTCCACTATTGAACTCATCTGAAATATACTAGATGAAAATATTAGTCCAACAAGAGATATGTTGACATTAATTACCAAAATCACCCAGGGAGCACTTGTGCTTTCATAAGTCAAGACGACAAGAAAAACTAATAATAATTTAGTTCTTCAGAACAAATTGATGCTTGATACAGATGAACTGAACTTTGATGTTAGACAACCACATGATAGGAGGATGTAATATGTATGAAAAACAAGACGACGTGAGATAACCAGAACTATGATGTGTAAACTAAGCAGAAGACATTTCACTAAATTGGAAGCAATGCAATGGAAGGTAGACACCATATGAAAGATGCTACAAATATCGCTCTGCCAAGTTAACAATGTCTCGTCATAAATGGCGTTTAAACAAATGTGAAGCAGTACAAGAAATAAATCATATGCAACATGCAAACAACATGACACTACCAAGTTAAAGGTCTCTCGTCATTAGTGCCATTGCATATTCACAGCATTGCATATTCACAGCTTATGATGTGTAAATTAAGGAGAAGGCATTTCAACAAATTAGAAGCAATGAAAGCTAGACACCATATGAAAGATGCAACGAATATCACTCTACCAAGTTAAAAATGTCTCGTCATAAGTGCCATTTCAACAAATAAGAAGTAGTACAAGCTAGAAAAGAATGCGAGATGTAACCTATATCACACTCCCAAGTCAAACGTGTCTTATGATAAGTGATTGTTGCAGGTTACACAACAGTAGTACTTTGATGTAAGAACATGGTGTGATAGACAGATATTGTATTTTCGAGGAATAGGAACACATGTCTTATTCACAACTATAATGTGTAATGTAAGCAGATGGAATTCAAAAAAATTAGAAGCAATACAAGCTAGACATCATACGTAACATGCAACCACATATAACAATGCCAAGTTAGAGGGAGCACTCGTGATGGTCTGATACGTCCATTTTGCATCATGTTTTCTTACTGTTATTTATAATGGTTTTATCCATAATAATGCTTTTTGGAGTAATTCTAATGCCTTTTCTCTCATAATATGCAAGGTACACACCAAGGGGGAGGATTCTGGCAGCTGGAAATCTGGAACTGGAAAAGCTACGTCAGACTACCTATTCTGCACAGCTCCAAATGAGCTGAAACTTCAGGGGGATTCTTTATGGAATATATAAGAATTATTGGAGTAAATAAATACCAGAGGGCCACCAGGTGGGCACAACCCACCTGGGCATGCCAGGGCCCCCTGTCGCGCCCTGGGGAGTTGTGGCCTCCTCGTCCCACCTCCAGTGCCCATCTTTCGGTATATAAGTCATTTTGACCAAGAAAAAATAAGCGAGGACTTTCGGGATGAAGCGTCGCCGCCTCGAGGCGGAACTTGGGCAGGAGCACTTTTACCCTCCGGCAGAGCGATTCCGTCGGGGGAACTTCCCTCTCGGGGGGGGGGGGAATCATCGTCATCATCATCACCAACAACTCTCCCATCTTGGGGAGGGCAATCTCCATCAACATCTTCAAGGGAACCATCCCCTCTCAAACCCTAGTTCATCTCTTGTGTTCAATCTTGTTACTGGAACTATAGATTGGTACTTGTGGGTGACTAGTAGTGTTGATTACATCTTGTAGTTGATTACTATATGGTTTATTTGGTGGAAGATTATATGTTTAGATCCAATATTCTATTTAATACCCCTCTGATCATGAGCATGTCTATCGTTTGTGAGTAGTTACCTTTGTTCTTGAGGTCACGGGAGAAATCATGTTGCAAGTAATCATGTGAATTTGATATGTGTTCGATATTTTGATAGTATGTATGTTGTGATTCCCTTAGTGGTGTCATGTGACCGTCGACTACATGACACTTCACCATATTTGGGCCTAAGGCAATGCATTGTGGAGTAGCAATTAGATGATGGGTTGCGAGAGTGACAGAAGCTTAAACCCCAGTTTATGCGCTATTCCATAAGGGACCGATTGGATCCCGAAGTTTAACGCTATGGTTAGATTTTATTCTTAATACTTTTCTCGTAGTTGCGGATGCTTGCGGGAGGGTTAATCATAAGGAGGAGGTTTGTTCAACTAAGAAAATCACCTAAGCACCGGTCCACCCACATATCAAATTATCAAAGTGGCGAACACGAATCGAACCAACAAGATGAAAGTGACTAGATGAAATTCTCGTGTACCCTCAAGAATGCTTTGCTTATTATAAGAGACGGTTTTGGCCTGTCCTTTGCCTCAAAAGGACTGGGCTACCTTGCTGCACTTTTTTTACTACTATCTTTACTTGCTCGTTACAAATTATCTTTCTATCAAACTACCCTGCTACTTACAATTCCAACACTTGCAGACATCACCTTATTGGAAACTACTTGCCATTTCTTTCTGCTCCTTGTTGGGTTCGACACTCTTAATTATCGAAAAGAGCTACAATTGATCCCCTATAGTTCTGGGTAATCAATGCTATTTTCTGGTGCCGTTGCCGGGGAGTGAACCGCCTTTGGTAAGTGGAATTTGTTAAGGAAACATTTATATAGTGTGCTGAAATTTATTGTCACTTGTTACTATGGAAAACATTCCTTTGAGGGGTTTGTTCGGGGTATCTTCACCTCATCCGGAACCATAATTAGCTACCCCTCAACCTACTGCACCTACCGAAAATATTGAATATGAAATTCCTTCGGGTATGATATAACAACTGCTAGCTAATCCTTATGTAGGAGATGGAACTGAACGTCCTGATATGCACTTGATATATGTAGAACAAATTTGTGGATTTTTTAAGCTTGCAGGTTTACCCGGGGATAAAGTTATGAAGAAGGTTTTCCCTTTATCTTTGAAGGGAAAATCATTGGCATGATATAGTCAGTGCGATGATATTGGATCATGGAATTGGAATCGTTTGAAATTGGAGTTCCACCAAAAAAATTATCCTATGCATCTAGTTCATCGTGATAGGAATTATATATATATATATATATATATATATAATTTTTGGCCTCGTGAAGGAGAAAGTATCGCTCTAGCTTGGGGGAGGATTAAGTCAATGTTATATTCATGCCCCAATCATGAGCTCTCAAGAGAAATTATTATCCAGTATTTTTATGCTCGGCTTTCACGTAATGATCAAACTATGCTTGATACTTCTTGTGATGGTTCCTTTATGAAAAAGACTATTGAATTCCGGTGGGATCTTTTGGATAGAAATAAAAGCAACACTGAAGATTGGGAACTCGGCAAAGGTTAAGAGTCAGGTATTAAACTTGAGTATGATTGTGTTAAATCTTTTATGGATACCGATGCTTTTCAAAAGTTTAGCACTAAATTTGGACTTGACTCTAAGATAGTAGCCTCCTTTTGTGAATCATTTGCTACTCATGTTGAACTCCCTAAGGAGAAGTGGTTTAAATATCACCCACCTATTAAAGAAGAAATTAAAGAACCTGTACTAGTTAAAGAAAAAACTATACTTTATAATTCTGATCCAGTTGTTCCTTCTGCTTATATAGAGAAACCACCTTTCCCTGTTAGGATAAAGGAACATCCTAAAGTTTCAACTGTGGTTAACAAAAGCTACATTAGAACACCTAAACCTGATGAACAAATTAAAGTTGAACCTAGTATTGCTATGGTTAAAGATCTCTGGCAAGAAGATATGGATGGGCATGTTATTTACTTCTATGAAGAAACTGCTAGAATTGCCAAACCTGATAAGAAAGATAAACATAGACCCATTGCTGGCATGCCTATCATCTCAGTTAGAATAGGAGATCGTTGTTATCATGGTTTATGTGACATGGGTGCTAGTGTGAGTGATATTCCTTACACCTTATATCAAGAAATTATGAAAGACATAGCATCTGCAGAGTTAGAAGAAATAGATGTTACTGTTAAACATTCTAACAGAGACACCATTTAACCAATTGGGATTGCGCGAGATGTTGAAGTCCTGTGTGGGAAAATAAAATACCCTACTGATTTTCTTGTTCTTGGTTCCCCACAAGTTGACTGTTGTCCCATTATTTTTGGCAGACATTTCTTGAATATAGTTAATGCTAAGATAAACTGTAAGAAACAAACTATTGCTGTTAGCTTTGGTGATGAGTCTCATGAGTTTAATTTTTCCATGTTTAGTAGAAATCTTCATGAAAAATAATTGCCTAGTAAGGATGAATTAATTGGTCTTGCCTCTATTGTTGTACCACCTACTGATCCTCTAGAAAAATATTTCCTAGACCATGAGAATGATTTACATATGCATGAAAGAAATGAAATAGACAAAAATTTCTTTGAACAACGTCCTCTGCTTAAACACACTTTGCCTATTGAAACTCTAGGAGGTCCTCCTCCACCTAAAGGTGATCCCGTGTTTGAATTAAAGAAATTGCCAGACACTTTGAAATATGCTTATCTTGATGAAAAGACGATATATCCTATTATTATTAGTGCCAACCTTTCAGAACATGAAGAAGAAAGATTATTGAAAGTTCTAAGGAAGCACCGACCTTCTATTGGATATACTCTTGATGATTTAAAGGGCATTAGTCCCACTCTGTGTCAGCACAAAATTAATATGGAACCTGATGCCAAACCCGTTGTTGATCACCAACATCAGTTAAATCCGAAGATGAAAGAAGTGGTAAGAACAGAAATATTAAAACTTCTGGAAGCAGGTATAATCTCTAGGCGATCCTGAAAAAGGTAAAGGACTAAAACCCTTAGTGGATATATATACTCCAACATTTTTTGGCCTTTTCTAGTCGATCCCCTAAACTTAAGGTTGTAAACTTCAATTTGATGAAGTTCAAAGCAGGTTCAACCGAAAGTAGCGTGCATTCAAACATAAACATAGCTAGTTTTGCATAACCGAACATAAAACATAAATTTGAACTAAGCTAAACTACTTTCCGTCGAAGTAGATGTCGAGCCAATCCTTCCTCGTCATGTACGGTGTGCCGCGAGCCAGGTCCGGGCCAGTACCATCGTCGGGGTCGTTGGGGAAGGCACTCCTCCACTCGTCAACGTCGATATCCTCGTCCTCGGGGCCCACCTTGACGCCCTCCGCACCGCCGTTGCCGCCGCCTTCGACCTTGTCATCAGAGGAGAGTGGGATAACCTCGCCGCCTCCGCACCGCCTTCCTCGCCGCCTTCGACCTCGTCATCAGAGGAGAGCGCGATAACCTCGCCACCCTCCGCGCTGGCAAAGATTGCCCGCTCCGCCTCCACGAGCTTCGGGTGTTGCCGGTGGAGCTCTTGCATGTAGGCCTCGTCGGCAGCCTCGGCCTCGAGACGCTCCCACGCCTTGCGGTCCTCCCGCGCCTTAGCCGAGGTCACCACCCCTGGCTCCAGCAGAATGAGGTGGACTGGACGTGTGCCGAAGAGGAAATTGAACCTAGCCACCGTGCTGTGGTAGTAGACCTGCCAGTGGTTGTACTCCATGGCCGCGAGCTCGGCCGTGTGGACGCTACCGAGCCACCGGCGGGTGTGGGTCTCTCGATCTGTAATCTCGGCAACCCACGTCCCCCACCGCCGCTGCTGGACCCCGAAGTAGGACTTCATCGGCTGTCGGGTACGGGGGAGGACAGAGAAGTCCTCGAACCGGCGTAGGGGCGCGTTGGCGGGTGGATCGGGGGACCGGTGATGGTGGATCGGGCCCGTGGAGGACGACGGGGACACCTCGGCGGCCACCTTGCCGGCGTCGGGCAAAATGGCCGCGATAAACCTCTTTTTGGCCATTGGCTACTCGAGCTCTAGGCACACAGGCATAGGTTGAGGATGGAGGCACCGGCAATGATGGCGACCTACCAATGGTTTCGAGGGTTGTGTGTGCCTGTGTGAGCGGAGGTTGTGTTTGAGGAAATACTGCGGTAGCTGAAAATTTTACTAGGCGGGAGTAACAAGGCAGGGCTACTGAAAATTTGGATCAAGGGCGAGAAGATATTTTTGAGATTGCGAGGGATGCAGAGGCGGGAATAAAATGACGGGGCTACAAAAAAGTTGAATCAAGGGACTGAAGCAGAGCAGGAGTAACAGACATTGCAAACGGTCCGCACATACTAATCGTGTGCTATCAAACATTAAAACCTTCCAGGCGATAGATATTTTCAAGATTGCGAGGGATGCAGAGGCGGTAGTTTTGGGGGAGCGAGCTAGTGTGCTTGACACCCGGCTGTGGACTATAGCCGACACACCTTCTCACATAAGCCATAGGCATACTATGCACCGATGGTGCTCCAAGATATTTTGTACTACATATCACATGGTTGGTGAGAATAAACTGTGTGGGATCTACATGATTTGAATTACAAAATGGGGTCACAGTGGCAATGGACTGTGTATGAATTGCGAGACCTTTTATCTGTAGTGAACATGCAATTGTATGTGTATCATCAAATAATTGGAATTATGCAGGGTTCGTTTGGACATTTCATACATTAACACTACAAAAAAATACACTTCCGTGATGATACGTGTTTGTCACAGTAGGTCACGTTTTCTGTCATGCATGTACACCCATGACAATTTTATGACAGAATCAAGATAGTCATACCTATGCTGTCGTAGAAGTGTTCCATGACACTACCAAAATTATCATCACGGAAGTGTCCACTTCCATGACGATAAATCGCACGTCACATAAGTGCTTTCGTCAAGGGTGACCGACACGTGGCATCCACCATAACGGAATGCTGTTAAGCTATCGGGTCCGGTTTTGGATCTGATAACCCATTAACAGCCCCGACCAATGGGGATTTTCCACGTGTAAAATCATCATTGGCCGGAGGAAACACATGTCGGCTCACTGTTGGGACATATGTCATCCACTCATTGGACCCAAAGCGCCTATGATAGGTCGACACATGGCATGGCCCAACAAAGGCCCATTCCTGTGAAAAGGCCGGCCCGTTTGGCTTGGTCAAAAGGTGGCGGGCCGGCCCACGGCAAGCCTGTTAACGACATGTTCGCATATAGCCCATTTACAGCCCGCTAACCCAGGGCCCGTTTACAGCCTATCCGAATTAGGCCTGGTATCATCATCTGAGCCATCCAATATAATTCCAGCCCGTTTTAACTTCCGGCCCATGTATGTCCCATGACGTCTTTCGGCCAATATGAGGCCCTTAGTAACTCTCGGCCCATTAACGACCCGTGGTAAAACTGGCCCGTAATGAACAGTGTATCACTTTATACCCATTAGCGGCCCATTATTCCGTTGGGCCGTTTCCAGCCCATGTTATCTTTCGGCCTTCTCAGGGCCCATTTATTCTTTGGCTCATTTCTAGCATTCGTTTACTTACGGCCCATTACTGTCATTTTCTGCTTGTGCGCCAAATTCATCCCGTGGTTACAGTCGGCCCGTTTGTGGCCCGTTAATACGGTAGGCCGTTTTCATAGCGTCATCAAATACGGCCGATTAACGACGGCCCGTTATGGTCGACCCATGAACGGATGATTTCAACTCTAGCCTATTTACGACCATAATGTGGTCTGTTATTTGCCGATGTTTGGCCAAACGATCATATGGCCCGTAGAAGGCCCATTGACGATATGACCCGTAGAAGGCCCATTGTGTCTACGGCCCGTATAAGGCCCATTGTTTCTACGCCGTAGAAGGCCCATTGTTTCTACGTCCCTTAGAAGGCACATTGTTTCTTCGGCCCGTAGGAGGCCCATTTTAACTACAGTAAATATGTAGCCCATGGTTATTGTGGCCTAGTTTTAAAAAACAGGTTATTGTGGCCACTAGCAAACCACGGAAAAAGAACTGCACTGACTACAAGAAAACAAATAAATAAGACAATAAGGAAATAAATAAGCAAGCAACTTAGGCTAGGCTATCACGGCTATTACACATATTACATCCACCGGGCATCAAAGTTCGCCACCAGTGCAAATATAGGGAACAAAGTAGCATATAAACGCCGCAGCAAAACAAGTCCAGAACTGAAACCACTTCAGAAGAGCTCATGAAACAATATCCTGGGTACCCATAATGCTGGCAAGATGCTTAGCAAGATTATTAACGTTCTCTTGTTTGGCGGTTAAATCCTCTAGCACTTGTTGTTGCACGAGAAAGTATGCATCTGAATTCTGCAGGGACTTCCTTAGTCTTCCGGCTTCCTGTCGCATAACATCTAATCGATGTCTTTCAACTTGAAGTTGAGACTCAAGAAGTCGAACTGATTCAGGCAGCGAGTTCAAAGAGCTGGTGCCAGCAGTAGCAGGCAGTAACTCGAAAATACATCAAGACAGGACTTTGTGGTTGTCTAAGTGTCTTCAATATAGTTTTTATCAGCTTTCTTGGAGACCAACAGGGATGTCTCACTATCTTGAACCTTATCTGCATTACTTCCTTTACCATTGCATAACGGGGTACTCTTCTCAAATATTTTATCTGCGTTCTAAAAGAGAAACAAACAAACACATCACATGTTTGCAATGTAGTATTTGAAACTCATTTTGGTAAACCTGTTCAGTACTAAGGTGGACAGGATAACAACATAAAACAAACATATATCTATGTAGTATGGTCACTCTATGGTCTACATCATTCTAGTTTATGTTGCCAAATCAAGATAGATACAAATCGAATCATATTTATTTAAGACAAAGCAGCATAGACAGAATATAAATGTGGGGAACTACATAGCAATAACAACACTTGTAATGTGAATGGCATGAGAACATAACTGTTTATTCAATTGAAACTGAAATAAACATAGAGCAAGTTACAACAGAAAACACGTTAAAGAAACATGTTTAAAACATACCTATTGCGCCATTGGAGTTTCAATTTCATCCTTCAAATTTGAAATTAGTTGGTATGAGTAAATACAGTGATGCAAGAGCAAAGTAGTATGAACCATAGCTACGAAACCTGGCCTAAGAACAACTCTTCTTCTGCTTTAAGCATTGACTTGGGGTTCAGAGTGGTGGTCCTCGTGCTTTGGGCACTACCGTTGCCTTACTAACTGCTCATGTTTGGGTGCTTTGTGGTGGAGACGGTGCTTTGTCAACGGGAACTGGGTTACTATCTGCTGGGGTTGGGGTTAGAAGGGGTGTAGCTGGTTCTCTGTACCATTGGGTAGGGGCATAATCTGCGTGAGTCTGGGTTATGTGTGGTGGGGCTGGTTCTTGGGAAAGTACAAGCGTGGTTCTATCTCCATCGACAGGTAGCATGATCTTCTTTGAAGACCGTGTTTTTACTCCCACAGATACTGCCAGCACCCCCTCCAATTGAAATGGCTGATAAACAAGAAAAGTAATTGAATGTAAAGACATTGTAAGATAGACAGGTGCAATGGATAGTAGGGAAGAAAATAGGGCATGAAATAATTCACATTTATGTTTTCTAACCAAACAGAATAGCTGGACATAATTTCACATATATGATGGCTAATTAAACAGGATAGCATGACACAATTTCACATGTATGATGGCTAACTAAACAGGATAGAATGACATACTTCAAAATATGATGACTATGTAAACAGGATGACATGATAGAACTATACGATGTGTCTATTAAAGTGGTTGGCATGCCATAAATCACAAACATGTCGTCGATGGAAACATGATGGCATGATATAATTTACGGATAGAATGACATAATTCAAAATATGTTGACTACGTGAACAGGATGAGATGATATAACTATATTATGTCTTTAGAAAATGGGTTGGCATGCCATAATTTAGATACATGCTGTCTATGTAAACATCATGAGATGATATAATTCAAATATATGATTTATATACTAAGGAAGTGAACAGGGGGCAATCTCATATATGATGTGTCAACTAAGGAGATGGCATTCAATATCGTGTATATGATGTAAAAACTAAGCATTGCAATACAACATATGCATGATATGAGTAATATAACTCTGCCAAGTTTGAGCATACACCTGAGGGGGATAATAGGACTGGTCATCTGCCTCTGAATCCTCCTCTGAAGAGCTATCTGTAACCAACAAGATATCCGCTTTAGCAGGTAGCATTGTCTGCTCTGAAGACCTTGTTTTCACTCCAGATTTCTCCATCACCAATTCAAATGGCTGATGCGTAGGAAGAGCAGTTGAATATACAAACATTGTCGACCAAAGCAATGAGAAATACAAAAAAAGGATGGCATGATATAATTCACATATATGACGCTTGGCTAAACAGCATGGCATTGCATAATTCACATATATAATGCCTTTCAACAAGATAGAACTGCATAATTCACATATATAATGTCTTGCAACAAGATGGCATTGCATAATTCGCATATATGGTAATTAGACACTAAACATGTGGCATTCACACAAAGCATGTCTAAACTAAGAAAATTACATAGCAATGCAAGATACCATATGCACGTATGAGCAACATAACCCTGCCAAGTTAGAGCATGCACCTGGGGGGGGGGAATAGGACTGGTCATCTGTCTCTGAATGCTCCTCTAAGGAGCTATCTGTAACCAGCAAGACATGCGCTTCGTCAGATAGCATTGTCTGCTCTGAAGACCTTGTTTCCACTCCAGATTTTTCCATGATCGTGCCGAATGGCTGATGCACAGGAAGAGTAATTGAATGTACTAAAATTGTTGACAAATTTCACACATAATAAAAAATGATGTCATGATATAATTCACATATGACATGACTGGCTAACCTGGGTGGCATTGCAAAATTCACATATATGATGTCTGGCTAAACAAGATGGCATTGCATGATTCACATATACGATAAAGAAACTAAACAGATGGCATTGACACAAAGCATGTCTAAACTAAGTAGATGACAACTTTGATGTATATAGTAAGCAATGCATGGCACCATATGCATGATATTACCAACATCAACATGCCAAGTTAGAGCGAAGACCTCATGGGGTAAATGGGAGTGGTCTTCTGCTTCTGAATCCCCCTCAGAACAGTAATCTTCCTCTTGATTACGATCCAAAATGGGTGGAGGTGGGGCTGCCTTTGCACCCACCATGGAGCGACGTCTGCATGAAATTTTATTGCCATGCAAGGCTCATCTCTTTTGCTATACATGTTCAGTTTCATTGTGTACAATAACTGACATGCATAGGAATAAAACATAGTGAGATTATGTAAGGAGTGCATGCACAAATCCAGAGTGATGGTAGCAAACTGTGGATAGACCCAAAACCAATGATAGCAGGCAGATAATAGCTTTAGTTAAAAAATACAGATAATGGCTCCTTTAATGTTTGTTTGCACCCAACATGAAACTCATAGTAGATACCCGAGATTAACTAGATAGTAGACAGATAGTACTGATTGCTGCCCCAGTTTGTACCCCACAACCATTTAAAAACTCAAGTTTCAGCATAAGTTTGGACCTGACTCAGAGTCTAATAGGTGAACACGATGATAAAGTGGCATGTCATCATATTAAGCGATGCATAACGTAAGCAAACACGGAAGAGTGCGACCTCTCTTGCGGACCTGTGTAGTCCTCAAGGTCATCTGCTAAGTTGATGATGGTAATGCAGTTGTCGTGGCTGCCGGCAGCGGGGAAGAAGATCTGAGGCGGCGAAAGACAGTCTAGAGAGTGGATCCCTGCTGTGGTGAACCCTTCCGTTGTTGGAGCAGCTGAGCTGGGGTGGAACACAGCACCGTAGGAGCAGGACAAACCACACAAGTTTTTCTTTGACACATATCTGTAACAGAAGTAATTGTGTAAGGGCTTGTTTGAATTTGAGGATTCTAACAATGCAGGGATAGGAAATAGACAAGAATAGGATAGGAATGTACGTGCAAAATAGAGAATTTAAAAACACAGGATTTCTACCAATCTGGGTGTTTTGTTCACAAGAATTGGAAGATCACAGGATGCAAAGAAGCATGGTGAGATTAAGTCAAACCACAAGAAAATGTACGGGTATAATGCTATTATGCTACTATCTCTTAGTCTTGTGCTTCATGAATAGGAATTTGAAAAGGAGTACAAGTGGAAATTAAAATTCATACGGTTTTTCTTTCAAGGAGACACTAAAGGAACAAATCCTACAGTTTTCCTTTGCTCCATTCCTTTGCACCAAATTCATGAAAAGTAGTACCATACGAAACTTTCCAATTCCTATGTTTTCATTCACTTTTCCTTTCAAGCACTGGCGATTCTAGTAGGTAGGCTTGAGCAAGGAAAAGCCTACACAAAAAAATGTTTTTGTGCTACTTCTATTACTTTGGACCCAGGCCACTCCCATACTAGCTCAACTCCGAGGGCCATCGACAAATGCACAGCTCAAACGCGCAGAGGTAAATAATGATGGCGTTCAAGAGAGTCCATCACGGATAGCTAAGTTGCCTGGTACCTCACTCCTTGTCATATAGTAGGATAAAATAATCATATTTCCCGTTACTCCGTGTGCTAAATGGACAATATATATAACATGTAGAGTAAAAAAGATATGCAACAAGTGTAAAACCTCTTTGGCGAAGCCATGTCGATCTCAGCGTGATTGGGTTAGCCCTTGAGGATGCTCCGGCTGATTTGGCTATCGGAGGACGGGAAGAAGATCTTAGGCGTCTGGAGATAGAGCCCGAGGTACTGCTCCACTGTGATGGAGGTTTTCATTGTTGGAGCAACTCCGGTGAGTTGTACGACGCCGAGGCTGAAGCAGGACAAGAGAGACAACGTTAACCTGAGTGGAATTCTAATAGGATCTCCAATAGACAACATAAAATACATAACCACAAAGTCCTAGATGTAAAATACATCAGCCGCTCATCTCTGAACTTAACTGTCGAAACTGAATTTAACTGTCGAAACTGAACTTGACTGTCGAAACTGAATTTTGCTGTCAAAACTGAATTTTACTGTCGAAACTGAACGCACTAGAGGCGAGACTACACGTTAGTCGACTGACTTTTTCATCTCTGGTCAGTCGATTTTGCAGCCGTTGGATACGAAATCAAGGCCTTGCAGTGTCACAGCCCTAGCTTAGTCTTGCCTATCCTTGCATAACCTCCATGCATCATGTTTACTTTTCCTCAGAAAGTTGAAATGGGGATGGCAGAAACCCCAACACCACTTAATCCAACTAGGGTTACTAAAATATTTTTTCAATGTTCCTGAAATGCCCTTCAAAAATGCTCATCATCTTTGTCTTGGTCTAAAACCCTTGACAAAAATGGTTCACATTTTTCTAGGACAGCATTGGGTCACTGAATTAAATCTTATGCTATTTGAATTTGGGCACTTAAATATATAAAATATTTAAAATGCCCAAATAATCCCAAACCAAAATGTTCCATGTTTGATATTTTCTAAACATTGGGCATGCACAGTTTGGTGATTTTTGAAAGTGCCTAGATATTTTTAGTAATGCCACAAACTTACAAAACAAAAGAAAAATAGAGATAAAAGAAAGAGAGAGAGAGAGAGAAACTACCTGGCGCTACCAACCGGCCCAGCACTGTAGCTGGACGGCCCAGCCCACCAGGGCTCCTTCCTGTCATCTTCCCCCTCGCCATGAGGACGAGCGCGTGGCCAGCGCACGCGAGCACGCGTCCGGCCACCTCCTACTTGCTTGCCGCTGCTGGAGTCGTCCCCGAGCGCCACGCTCTTCCCCTCAACCACGTGCACCTCTCCTCTCTCCCACTCGAGCACTCTCCCCTCCTCTACCTCTTTCCCACGCGACCACCGAGCGTGCACATCGCCGTCGTACGCCGTAGACGCGGCCTCCGTGCTCCCCTTGCCTCCCCGACGTGTCCACGAGCATCACCACGCCTCCCTCGTCCTCTCCGTTCAGCCACGCCTCGCCGGAGGCCTTGCATCGACGCTGTAGGATCTAGAACAAGGAGTGTCTAAAGGGGGGTGAATAGACACTTAATGCTAAAGTTGCACTTTTTAAGGTTTTTCGGTTTAAGTGGAGTTTGAGCACAATTTTAACATACACAATACATATCAAGCAAGCATGCAACAAGTATATAGGCAGCGGAAAGTAAAGCATGCAACTTGCAAGAATGTAACGGGAAGGGTTTGGAGGATTCAAACGCAATTGGAGACACGGATGTTTTCCCGTGGTTCGGATAGGTGGTGCTATCCTACATCCACGTTGATGGAGACTTCAACCCACGGAGGGTAACGGTTGCGCGAGTCCACGGAGGGCTCCACCCACGAAGGGTCCACGAAGAAGCAACCTTGTCAATTCCACCATGGCCATCACCCACGAAGGACTTGCCTCACTAGCGGTAGATCTTCACGAAGTAGGCGATCTCCTTGCCCTTACAAACTACTTGGTTCAACTCCACAATCTTGTCGGAGGCTCCCAAGTGACACCTAGCCAATCTAGGAGACACCACTCTCCAAGAAGTAACAAATGGTGTGTTGATGATGAACTCCTTGCTCTTGTGCTTCAAATGATAGTCTCCCCAACACTCAACTCTCTCTCATAGGATTTGGATCTGATGGAAAGAAGATTTGAGTGGAAAGCAACTTGGGGAAGGCTAGAGATCAAGATTCATATGGTAGGAATGGAATATCTTGGTCTCAACACATGAGTAGGTGGTTCTTTCTCAGAACATATGAGTAGGAATGGAATATGTGTTCTGATAGCTCTCTCTTCAAATGAAGAGGTGGTGGAGGCGTATATATAGTCTCCACACAAAATCCAACCGTTACACACAGTTTTCCAATCTCGGTGGGACCGAATCATCAAACTCGGTCTTACCGAAATAGTAAACCTAGTGACCGTTAGGAATTTCGGTGGGACTAAGATGCAACTCGGTAGGACCGATTCGGTTAGGGTTTGGGCATAACGTAATCTCGGTGAGACCGATCACACAAACTCGGTGAGACCGAGTTCGGCAATTAGCTAACCAGAGAGTTTGTCAGGCAGACTCGGTGGGACCGACTTGCTCTTTCGGTGAGACCAAAAAGTCACAAGAAGGAAACATAGAGTTTACCTTGCATTCTCGGTGGGACCGATTGCATATCTCGGTGGGACCGAGAACCTTATCGGTAGGACCGAATTGCTAGGGTTTGGCAGTGGCAAATGACAAGTGAAACTCGGTGGCGCCAGATTGACAGAATCGGTATGACCGAGTTTGGCTTAGGGTTTAGGTCATTTGTGGAAGTGGGAAAGTAGCTGAGGATTTTGGAGCATATCATTAAGCACTTGAGCAAGAGGCTCATTAAACAACACCTCATCCCTCCTTGATAGTATTGGCTTTTCCTAAAGACTCAATGTGATCTTGGATCACTAAAATATATAAAATGAAGAGTCTTGAGCTTGAAGCTTTAGCCAATCCTTTGTCCTTAGCATCTTGAAGAGGTTCCCACATCCTTTAGTCCATGCCACTCCATTGTTGAACTTATCTGAAATATACTAGGTAAAGGTATTAGTCCAACAAGAGATATGTTGTCATCAATTACCAAAACCACCTAGGGAGCACTTGTGCTTTCAATCTCCCCCTTTTTGGTAATTGATGGCAACATACATCAAAGCTTTAGATAGAGATATAAAGAACAGCAAGTAAAGCTTTGGAAGGACATGTAACAAGCATAGGCTCCCCCTACATGTATGCACTCATGTGAATATGAAATATAGAGGCATGTGAGGGCATAACCATGACAGAGTGGGCAATGTGTTACATGTATCTTGGCCATATGCATCAGAGTAAAAGATTGTTAAGGAAAATACCTTCATGCTCATGAGTCCTTCTTGCAAACAGTATGTACATAAGCAAGAACTTCTCATACTCATGATTTTGATGCATACACTTACCTTGTAGTCTTTGGTTGACTTAGGATGGAATGAACCTGCACAAACAAGGTTAGATAACACAGGTACATCCACTAGCCAGAGTTAACTGAAGAAACCACAAGAATACCAAGACTGGGATGACATGTAGAGAGTAAGCACTAGGTACTGCATTGAATTCAACATGTCCCCAAGAGTAAAGATATGCAATGAATTTGACTGATTTCTTTCCCATAGGTGTCTTGCTCCCGCTGAATCTTATATGGGATATTGGGAGAAGATAGGGAATAGAGAATCAGAGCTGAAAGAAGCAAAACAAATGAACATGTCTTTCCCCCTAAAAAGACATGTGACATCTCTCCTCTTGATCATCAAGCATCTGGGATCCTTGAGTATTGTCTCTCCCCCTAGGGATCTCTTTCTCCCCCTTAATACATTGTCTCTCCCCCTTAATACATTATCTGGGACATCTGGGATCCTTGAGATGTTCTCTGCCCCTTTAGTGCTTTGATGTGATCTCTTTCTCCCCGAAGATAAGCTTTGATGTGATCTCTCTCTCCCCCTTTGACATCAATTTCCAAGAAGGTTCTTCTGGAATCCGTCTAAAAGGTTTGGTCCTTGAGACTCAGCATAAAGCAAAGAATAAAATTGGGATGCTTTTAGAGGACAAGATTCACTGAGTGGAGCTGGATCAGAAGAATTATAGGTTATGTGACAAACTATTTTTCCTGTTGCCAAGTCGGTGGCACCGAGTGGTAAGATTCGGTGGTACCGAAGGAATTCGGTTGGTCCGAAAATTACAATTCGGTGGGACCGAGTTCACACAAAGAAAAACACTTGTCACCTCAGCTCACTAGACATGCAGGATCTCACAAGGATTTGCAATGAATTGAATGCGGAAAATGCAGAATAAAAAGAAAAGAAAAGAAACTGAAGGATCTAGATGAAGTAGAAGGAAACAAATAAACAAGCATGAGACAAATGCAGAAACACAGAAAGAAACACAAGAGAACTTCATCTAGAGTTGGGCGGTGACATAGTCACCTATGTTAGAGTATATTGACTTAGGAGTCAAGTGAGAACACTTGATCATAGGTCATACTCATCGTTTAAGCTCAAAATGGGGTTGCCATTTTTCGTTTAAGCATATTGATGTAATCACATCTTGTTGAGTTGCTTTGACTCATATCTTGGAGTAAAGCTTCTCTAAGATGGGACAACATACCTTGGCTGGTGGAGTGGTTCTTGCTGATGTAGTTGAACTTGTGTGGGTGCTCAAGGTTGATGTAGTCCATCAAGAATTTGGAGCACCACTTGGAGTTTGAGTTCATCTACCTACATGGGTTAGTTCTTGCAAGGAAGAGCACTTGTGTATCCAAAAATGACAATCATGAAGCTCAACATAGAATTTGTCAAAGGATATGTTTGAATGGTTTTGTGCTTCCTTGTCTTCAACCACCATTGTGTAGAGACTTGGTGATGTAGAGATTGCTCAAGATGTGAGTGAGTCGCAATCCCATGGAATTAGTTTCAACCAAGTACCTACATGGGTTAGACAACATGCAAGGTACAAATATATCCAAGACATAAGATAGTCATCATAAGAGATATATCATGGATTAGTCATAAGCTCATGTCTTGCATGTGTCCAATGGAGTTCCTACTTCACGTTTGAAGCATCAATGATGTTCAATTCACCTCTTAGCCAGCAAAATACTTTATCATCAAGTGGTTTAGTGAATATATCCGCTAATTGCTTGTCAGTGCGAACATGCTTAAGATTAATGTCACCCTTAGCAACATGATCTCGAATGAAATGATGACGAACTTCAATATGCTTAGTTCGAGAATGTTGTACGGGATTATGACCAATTTTGATAGCACTTTCATTGTCACAAAGCAGTGGAACATGTTTCACATAAATTCCATAATCTTTAAGAGTTTGGGTCATCCAAAGTAATTGAGCACAACATGAACCAGCGGCAATGTATTTCGCTTCGGCGGTGGATAAGGATACCGAGTTTTGTTTCTTGGAGGACCAAGACACAAGAGATCTACCAAGAAATTGACAAGTACCCGAAGTTGACTTTCTATCAACCTTGTCTCCGGCATAATCCGAGTTAGAATAGCCAACAAGATCAAAGGAAGACCTCTTAGGGTACCAAATGCAAAAATTTGGTGTATGAATTAAGTATCTAACTATCCTTTTCACGGCCTTAAGATGACATTCTTTAGGAGCAGCTTGATATCGTGCACACATGCATACACTTAGCATAATATCGGGACGTGAAGCACATAGGTATAGTAATGAACCAATCATAGAACGATAAAACTTTTGATCAACCGGTTCACCATCTTTGGTCAAATCATTATGTCCACTAGTGGGCATGGGTGTAGACATACCTTTGCACTCTTGCATATTGAACTTCTTGAATAAGTCCTCGGTGTACTTCGTTTGAGAGACAAATGTACCTTCCTTAGTTTGCTTGATTTGCAAACCAAGAAAGAATTTGAGTTCACTCATCATAGACATCTCAAACTTCTCTGACATTAGCTTTCCAAACTTTTCACTAAAGAGAGGGTTAGTTGAACCAAATATGATATCATCAACATAGATTTGGCATACAAATAGTTCTCCATTAACCCTTTTAGTGAAGAGAGTAGAATCAATTTTACCAATTTCAAAACCACTTGCAATAAGGAACTTGGTCAAGCATTTATACCATGCTCTAGGAGCTTGTTTAAGACCATAAAGAGCTTTGTGAAGTTTGTAAACATGATTAGGTTTCTTAGGATTGACAAAGCCGGGAGGTTGTTTGACATAAACTTCCTCCTCTATTTCACCGTTTAGAAAAGCACTCTTAATGTCCATTTGGTACAAGGTGATATTATGGTGATTAGCATAGGCAAGTAAGATGCGAATGGACTCAAGTCTAGCAACGGGAGCATATGTCTCACCATAGTCCATACCTTCGACTTGTGTGTATCTTTGGGCGACGAGACGTGCTTTGTTGCGGACCACTTGTCCATCTTCATCTTGCTTGTTGCGAAACACCCATTTGGTACCAATGATGTTGTGGTTGTTGTCGGGCTTCTCAACCAATGGCCAATCTTGGTTTCTCCCAAAATTGTGTAGCTCTTCATGCATAGCGTTTATCCAATCCGGATCTTCCAATGCTTCTTCAACCTTCATAGGTTCAATGCTAGAGATGAATGAATAGTTTTCACAAAAGTTAGCTAAACGAGTTTTTGAGCGAGTGATTCTCCCGGTTTTTATATCATTAAGGATTTGCTCGACGGGATCGAACTCGTGAGAGCTTTTGCTTGGGTCTTCGTTGAGCATCTTCTTCATCTTGTTCTTCTTATTGGCCTTCTTCATTGTTGACGTTGTCATTCTCTTGTCGTGGTGGGGAAGGAGGTTGTTGATGTTCGTCTTGATGTACTTCCTCGTCTTCTTCATCTTGGTGTGTCCCACTTGTGGATGCTTCCGTGTCGATTCTTGGTTCACCTTGTCGTGAAGTAGAAGCTTCCACTTGGACAGATGACGTACTCTCCTTCACCTCCGTTGGACGAACTTTGCCAATGGACAAGTCTTGGATTGCTTCTGAAGGATCTTTGTCTCCTACATCAATTGGCAATTGCTCTACTTGCAAGCCACTAGATTCATCAAACTTCACATCTACCGTCTCTTCAACCTTTCGGGTGAAATTGTTGTAGACACGGTAAGTGTGAGAGTTTGAGCCATAACCTAGTAGAAAGCCTTCATGAGATTTAGGAGCAAACTTTGAACGACGATGCTTATCAAGAATGTTTCACTTTGAGCCGAATACTCGAAAGTATCCAACTTGGGGTTTGTTACCGGTGAGGAGCTCGTATGCTGTCTTGCCGAGTAGCTTGTGAAGATACAAGCGATTTGTTGTGTGACAAGCTGTCTCAACCGCTTCTGCCCAAAAGTGCTTTGGCGTCTTGTATTCATCAAGCGTCGTTCTTGCCATTTCAATGAGCGTCCAGTTCTTCCTCTCCACAACTCCATTTTGTTGAGGTGTGTACGTAGCCGAGAACTCGTGTGAGATCCCTTCTTCGTCAAGAAAGGTGTCCGCATTTGCGTTCTTGAACTCCGTTCCGTTGTCACTCCGAACCTTCTTGATCTTCACTTCAAACTGATTTTGGGCTTTCCTAGCGAAGTTTTGAAGATCTTCTGGACCTGCGACTTGTCATTAAGAAAGAACACCCACGTAAATCATGAAAAATCATCAACTATAACAAGACCAAAAGAATTTCCACCGAGACTTTTGTAGGCGTTGGGACCAAAAAGATCCATATGAAGTAGCTCGAGTGGCCTCCTTGTGGTCATGATGTTCTTCACAGGATGCCTTCCTCCAACCTGTTTACCTGCTTGACAAGCACTGCAAAGTCTATCCTTATCAAATATGACATCGTTAACTCCAAGGATATGATTTCCTTTAATGAGCTTGTCAAGATTTCTCATGCCAACGTGACCTAGTCGTCTATGCCACAACCAACCTTTTGAGGATTTAGCAATGAAGCAAGTTTTAGGTTGTGCCTTTTTAGAGAAATCGACAATGTAAAGATCACCTCTACGCACACCGGTAAAGACCATTTTATGATTGTCTCGACGAAACACTTGGCAATCCACTTCAGTAAATAGAACATTTAGGCCAAAATCAGCAAGTCTAGATACTGAAAGTAAATTGTAGCCGAGAGATTCAACGAGCATGACATTTTGAATGGAACTATCATGTGAGATGGCCACCTTACCCAGGCCAACTACTTTACCCTTTGAATTATCACCAAAGGTGACATATTTTCGAGGGCCGTCATTTTCAGCAAGCTCATGGAACATCTCTTCATCTCCGGTCATGTGATCAGTACATCCACTATCAAGAACCCATTCCTTTCCACCTGATGCATATCCCCGAAGATTTGCCGTAAGACCAAAATGTCTCATTGTATCATCAAGGTCCAAGTCACTATCATCATCATCATAGTATCCATGTTCATCATGATCTTGTGACTCATCATTTCCTAGATAAATGGTCATCAAAGTGGTCACTTTTATGAATTCTTATAGCTTCAAATATAATATCACTAATGATTCCAACATCTCCTTTAGCATGCTTGAGATTGGTAAGCTCAAATAGACAATCACCAAACTTAGTATCACTAGAGTTCATCTTACTCAAGGCAATAGATTTATGGAGAATTTTATCCAAATTTTTCAAGGAATGATCGGGAAATCGTTCCTCAAGAAATTTCCATATAGTGTAGGCACAATTAAGAGTAGGCAAACTAGCAATCAAATTTTTGGGCAATCCTCTAATGATGAGCTCAATGGTTCTAAGATTGCGAATCATGTCAATATCTTCATCTAGGGTAGGATGCAAAGGATCAATATGAGGTGCACAAGGGCTAGCAATATACTTGTTTAAATGATATTGATTGAAGATTACAAGCATCTCATTTTTCCACTCATGAAAGTACTCTCCATCAAGAATAGGCACTCTATGTCTAAGACTCCCTAAAGTAGACACATCCATCTTCCTCCAATGGTGATTAAACCAAGGCAATGGAGACCGGAGACCAAAGCTCTGATACCACTTGTAGGATCTAGAAGGAGTGTCTAAAGGGGGGGGGTGAATAGACACTTAATGCTAAAGTTGCACTTTTTAAGGTTTTTCGGTTTAAGCGGAGTTTGAGCACAATTTTAACATACACAATACATATCAAGCAAGCATGCAATGAGTATATAGGCAGCGGAAAGTAAAGCATGCAACTTGCAAGAATGTAATGGGAAGGGTTTGGAGGATTCAAACGCAATTGGAGACACGGATGTTTTCCCATGGTTCGGATAGGTGGTGCTATCCTACATCCACGTTGATGGAGACTTCAACCCACGGAGGGTAACGGTTGCGCGAGTCCACGGAGGGCTCCACCCACGAAGGGTCCATGAAGAAGCAACCTTGTCTATTCCACCATGGCCATCGCCCACGAAGGACTTGCCTCACTAGCTGTAGATCTTCACGAAGTAGGCGATCTCCTTGCCCTTACAAACTCCTTGGTTCAACTCCACAATCTTGTCGGAGGCTCCCAAGTGACACCTAGCCAATCTAGGAGACACCACTCTCCAAGAAGTAACAAATGGTGTGTTGATGATGAACTCCTTGCTCTTGTGCTTCAAATGATAGTTTCCCCAACACTCAACTCTCTCTCATAGGATTTGGATCTGATGGAAAGAAGATTTGAGTGGAAAGCAACTTGGGGAAGGCTAGAGATCAAGATTCATATGGTAGGAATGGAATATCTTGGTCTCAACACATGAGTAGGTGGTTCTTTCTCAGAACATATGAGTAGGAATGGAATATGTGTTCTGATAGCTCTCTCTTCAAATGAAGAGGTGGTGGAGGGGTATATATAGCCTCCACACAAAATCCAACCGTTACACACAGTTTTCCAATCTCGCTGGGACCGAATCATCAAACTCGGTCTGACCGAAATAGTAAACCTAGTGACCGTTAGGAATTTCGGTGGGACTGAGATGCAACTCGGTAGGACCGATTCGGTTAGGGTTTGGGCATAACGTAATCTCGGTGAGACCGATCGCACAAACTCGGTGAGACCGAGTTCGGCAATTAGCTAACCAGAGAGTTGGTCAGGCAGACTCGGTGGGACCGACTTGCTCTTTCGGTGAGACCGAAAAGTTACAAGAAGGAAACATAGAGTTTACCTTGCATTCTCGATGGGACCGATTGCATATCTCGGTGGGACCGAAGATATTGCAACAGGTAACAGAGAGTTTGCAAGCCCATCTCGGTGAGACCGTGAACCTTATCGGTAGGACCGAATTGCTAGGGTTTAGCAGTGGCAAATGACAAGTGAAACTCGGTGGCGCCAGATTGACAGAATCGGTATGACCGAGTTTGGCTTAGGGTTTATGTCATTTGTGGAAGTGGGAAAGTAGCTGAGGATTTTGGAGCATATCATTAAGCACTTGAGCAAGAGGCTCATTAAACAACACCTCATCCCTCCTTGATAGTATTGGCTTTTCCTAAAGACTCAATGTGATCTTGGATCACTAAAATATATAAAATGAAGAGTCTTGAGCTTGAAGCTTTAGCCAATCCTTTGTCCTTAGCATCTTGAAGAGGTTCCCACATCCTTTAGTCCATGCCACTCCATTGTTGAACTTATCTGAAATATACTAGGTAAAGGTATTAGTCCAACAAGAGATATGTTGTCATCAATTACCAAAACCACCTAGGGACACTTGTGCTTTCAGACGCCATCTTCCTCGTCTTCGTTGTCGGCCGCCGAAGATCCCCCTTGATGCTCCGCTCGCTCCGGTGCCTCCCCGAGCTCGCCGAGGCCACCGCTGCACCTGCTGTGAGCTCCTGTGTCGTTTCCCCCTCTCCCCTGGCTCGGTTTCTTGCTCTAACACCGATGATGTCGGAACCGAGAGCTCTTCGCCGCCGGCCATGTTGCCGCCGTGGCCACCGTTGCCTAGAGTTGCAACCAAGCACACAGTCGTGCTCAGTGCACTCCCAGGAGGTCGTAGCACCCCTCTTTGCCTCCTGTCGTGCTCCCTAACCCTGAAGCCCAGTTCACCCGAACTCCGGCGGCCGCAACCGAGCTCGCCGCCGTTGACTCCGGCCACCCCAGGCTCAGCCACGGCCACCAACGGACGCGCCGTTGCGCCAGCTACCCATAGAGCCCCACGGCGCCTCGAATGGTGCCCTGTAGGTGAAACCCGCACCTGCACCGCCGCGTTTGGCCTCGCCGGCGGCTAAACGCCGGCGACCGCTGACCCGTTGACCGGCGTGGGTTGACCCCACTGCCCGGTTTGACCTCCCCCTCTGTCTCACTGACTCACGGGCCCTGCCCGACTAATTACTCTAGTTAGCGCTAATTAGCTAGTTAGGTTAGTTGGGTTAGTCGCTGACCAGTGGGCCCAGCCTAGTTAGTTAGGGCTAACTAACTTAGTTAGTTGACTGTGTCACTGACGTGTGGACCCCACACGTCAGGTTTGACCTGGACCGGCCCTATTGACCTACTGACATCATAATGACGTAGTGCTGACGCAGTAAAGGAATTTCTGGATTTAAAATAATACAGGAAATTCCAAAAAACAATTTAAACTTCTAAAAATCATAGAAATTCAACCGTAACTCCAAATGAAATAATTTATATATGAAAAATTATCAGAAAAATTCAAGGAATATGTTTATGGCATTTTCATGCATGTTAGAACAACTTAAGGCCACTGTTTAGGACAAAACAAATAAATGGCATTTAACTAATCATATATGGAGTTTGAATTTGAATCTTGTATTCAAACCAACTTCATTTAAATCACAACTAGATGCATTAGCTCAAATCACAGCATATTGCCATGTCATGATCATGCATCATATTGTGCATTGCATTGATTGTGTTTCTTTCTCTGTTGCCGGTATTTGTCCCCTCTCGATAGACGTGGTTTCGACGAGGAGTTCGATGACACCGATGAAGAGCTATAATATTTTCAGAAGTGCCAGGCAAGCGAAACCCCCTTGTTCATTCCGATACAATCCCACCCTCTCGCTCCTGCTCTCTTCTACTGCATTAGGACAACAACGATTCATCTGTTACTTGTTGCGGTAGATGAACCCCTTATCCTCTGCGTGACCTGTCATTGCCACAGTAAATAGATGAAACCCACTAGCATGAGTAGGAGTTGTTTGAGCCCTGATGTGCCTACTCATTCATGCTTGTTGTCATGCCTGCTATTGCATAGATTTGTGTTAGGTCTGATTCATCAGGAGTGAATTGGAGGTGTGTGAACCTGTCCTACCGTTGAGAGCTAAATGTGTGAACACGATTTGGTAAAGGTAGCGGTGAGAGGCCATGTAGGAGTACATGGTGGGTTGTCTCATTGAAGCCGTCCTCAGGAACTGAGTTCTGTGTTTGTGATCCATGAAACAGTTACGACCACGCATTGTGCCCGAAACCAATGGACCCTCTCGGCTTCTTAATCGCCCTAGTACTCTGTCCAGGAGTTGCAACTAGTTTCTGGTGTTTGTGGGTTATGTGTTGGCGGCCCTGCGTAGCGCTGACCCTAGGGGTGGGCTATGATGTGGTAGATACACCATGGCATGGTGTACCGGGCACCCGTTTGGTGTCTCGGGAACCCTGTTCACATCGTTCGGGGCCGTATGTGGAAACCTCGGCCGGACTCCCTGCGGATGGAAACTGGATAGGCGATAAACCTGGACTAGAAACTTGAGTGTTTAGGTAGGCCGTGGCCGACACCCTCGTTGGGCTTCTGCTTGAAGGTTGCCGAGTACATGTCGTGTAAACGGCGGTAAGTGGTGAGAGCGTGTGTGAAGAAGTACACCCCTGCAGGTTTAACATCATCTATTCGAATAGCTGTGTCCGCGGTAATGGACTTCGCGGTAATGGATACTCTAAAACTCGCAAGATAAGCGTGAGTGCTATGGATGGCCTTCTCGTAGGGAGACGGAAGCGGATCCATAGTGGTGTATTGATATGGTGAATATGTGGACTCGTGTGCGCCACCTCAAAAGAGTTACTTGCGGCCGTAGTTTAAGATAGCCACCGAGTCAAAGCTGGCTTGCTGTAGTTAAACTCCACCCCCCCCCCTTTGTTGATACCGGTGCATATGTAGTTAGTTCTGATGTAAGTCTTGCTGAGTACTTTTGTACTAATGTTTTCTTAATTTATGTTTTGCAGAGAGACTCCAGTCTCGCTAGTAGTTTCGCGTGGACTTCGACGTTAGCTTGATACCTCAGCTACGATCTTGTGCCCTCGGCAGGATCTGGTAGACAGTCAGGCTTCTTAGCCTTTTTCAGTTGTAGATGTCTGTTCTCAGACATGTTAAGCTTCCGGATGTGCTTTGAATTGTATGCTATGATTGTTGGGTCATGAGACCCATGTTTGTAATATCTCGCTCCTCGGAGCCTAAGGAATAAATACTTGAGTTGTAGAGTTATGTTGTGATGCCATGTTGTATTTACACATATTAAGCATATTGTGTGTATGATTGAAATGCTTGGTATGTGTGGTATCCGACAATCTAGTTGTTATCCTTGGCAGTCTCTCTTATGGGGAAATGTAGTCTAGTGCTTCCATGAGCCATAGTAGTCCGCTATAGCCCGGTTCGCCGGAGTCCTATTAGCCCAGCACTACTGCTCAGGACACTTGACTGGTCGGCATGTGTTTCACTTCGTTCCTGTGTCTGTCCCTTCGGGGAAATGTCACGCGGTGACATTCGGAGTCCTGCCTAGCCTGCTACAGCCCGGGTTCCCGGAGTCCTGTTAGCCCAGTGCCACAGCCCAGATTCACACGCTGCTGACCGACATGCTCGATGTGATTCATGTATGCCTGTCCCCATAGGTTAGTGCCGCTTTGGGTTCATGACTAGCCATGTCGGCCCGGGTTCTCTATCATATGGATGCTAGCGACACTATCATATACGTGAGCCAAAAGGCGCAAACGGTCCCGGGCCATGGTAAGGCGACACCCGTGGAATACCGTGCGTGAGGCCGCAAAGTGATATGAGGTGTTACCGGCTAGATCGATGTGACTTGGAATCGGGGTCCTGACATGCAGTTCATCTTCAACCTCCACCCCCTGAGCCGCCAGCCACCACCGGCCAAACAGCCGCCCGCGGCCGGCGGTGCGCCGCCCCGCCCGCCCCGAAAACACTCCCCACCGCCGGTCCGCCGCCACCCCGGCCATCCCTCTAGCCCCCCCCCCCCCCCGTGTTGAGCTTTTTCTCCGGCGATCCCCACGCCACCGCCCCACCACCGCCGGCGACCACCGCCCCACCCTGAACCCTAAGATAGATAGTGGGGTACCTATTAGGTGAGCCCCCCTCACTGCTGTGGCTGGTTCTTCCTTAACTCCGGTGAGCCCCCCCCCCCCAACTAAAAATCGAGTGGCCCAAAAGTTGATTCAGTCGACTGAAGTGTAGCTAAATCGGAGCAGCATCGCAAGAAAGAGCAAGAGCGAGAGCAGCAGCGCGAGAAAGAGCAGGCAAGGTAGGGGACCAAGAGCATGAGCAGAGCAGCAGCGCGAGCGAGAGCTAAAGCAATAGCAACTCCTACTGATTTGGACGTCGCCGCCGAGGGAGCAACACCGTGGAGGAAGTGGCCGGCGACGCCGCCGTGGATGGAGCCGCGCCATGTCGGCTTGGTACCGAGCGCCGGCAGCACTGTGAGATCGAATCAAGTAGAAAATGCGGTGATTAGTGTCCAACTTCTTCGGTGGCACCGATTAGGCCATAGCTTCATCTGAGGAAACGATGATGATGCTCTTCTGGTGGTGTAGGTGAAGACGGCGGTGTGGGAATGGAGGTGGCGCGAAATACGAGGGGAACGTCAGGGCAGCTCCTTGGTGGTGGAGTACGGGGTGACTGAACCGGCGGGACAACCAGATCAACGACGGATCCTCATCCGGTACGGTGGATGAGGGACGTTGAGGTGTTGCTGTGGACAACATCGTCGGGGAAGAGGCTCCGGCTGGGTGGCGGACGGAGGAGGGTGTGGGGCTTCGCGGGTTTTCCCGGCCTCGGGGTAGGAATGGGTGGGTGGATGGGATGGGAGTGGGGAACCATGGCTTAGGGATGCGCTTGTCCGAAATGTGGGGTAAGTTACGAAAGAACCCCCACCGATTTGAGGTGGTTCTTTCGGTTCAGGGGTATCACGGGCATTTCGCATGTCGGGATTTCACAGGAGGTCGGAGTTTTTGCGTGTTGTAATTTTGGAATAGCAAGGCGCGGGTTGAGATGGAGGGAGTTGTCGGAGCACAATGAGACAAACATTTATCTTAAATATTTCGGGGTAACAAGGCGCGGGTTGAAGAGGCGGGAGTTTCGCAGCACGGTAGACAGGGACACTAGCTTGAAATTTCGGCATAATAAGGCGCGGCTTGAAATTTCGGGAGAACAAGCTTAACGTGTACCCCAAAAAGACAATTTAGACTAGTATGATATACTACGTACAATGTGTTTAACACGCACAACACACACACACACACAGGAACCACTTAGACTAGTAAGGTACACGTGCATTGCACGCATGAGATTTGGCAACCAAATTATGAATAAATACCACATTATAGCATGTAAGCTTTGAGTCATATATTTATGATGTAGATGTTCGTTTAATTCTTATAGTTTATTTCATTCAAAATAATCTAGTTTTTATAAGAAAGCTAATCTATTTTAAGATTCATGGAATTGTGTGTTGTAAGGCATAAAGTAAAAACAAATCACATAGAAAAACATTTGGGAAATTCTGATACAGAAGATTCTAGAACAAAGAAGAAGAGAATGTGTTTTGAGGTTTGTGGATTATGCTTAAGTTCAACCATAGAGTCTTCTAGATTGTACATGTGGCAAAATCTGGTGGAATCTAGATGATATTCAACGGCCAGTAGTGCTCAAATTTGCCAGCTCTGCACGATCGGATTGGCCTCATCCAATGACCATCTTTCAAAGTTAAAGTTATCCGCACACTATATAAAAAATATAAAAGATAATATATATAGGGGTATAGATATAGATATGTGATGCGAAAGCCACCCATCATCTCCAATTAGAATAGTGTGTCCATGCACGGATGCAATATGGCCAAACGATGTTTGCCATCAGTATCTCAAATTCAAACCAGTATGACCTTGTTCAATGTGTATACATTACAACATGCTCGTTTCCAAACCACACTGCGCAGATCACCATCATATTCATGCATTCATGGGTTTCATACATCATGATCTCTTATTCAAATATTTGAATTCAACTTTACATTGATTATGAGCTCACCTAGTCTTTTACACCGACACATTGGTCTTCTCCTTATAATTGTACCACTAACTTTCTCTCGTGCATGCATGCACATGCACTACCATTCGGCATTATCCACCGCACACATGCAATCTTTTTCTTCAGGTCTGTCTCCCATGAAGGCACACACACACACACATCCCCCTCTCCATCATATCGGACATTCTTTATCTCTCACGTGCATGCACAACGATCGATGTTCCTCTATGTGTGTGTGTGTGTGTGTGTGTATAGCTAGGTCTTTCATAGTTTTCCACATAAACCAATCAATCTATATATCTAGTGAGGTCTCACCCTCTTTCCCACGTCCACATCGATCAATCTATACCTCTCTATATAGGATTACATATATAGCTAATACACCCACATTAATTATATATCCAACGCCCCCTCTCATCATCCATGCCTTCCTCTTCATATCTCAGACGCACGCACAATGGCGAAGACAGGGGGCAGCAAGGACCCTGCCCCCCTAACATCACTATATATCGAGGCTAATATGAATGTGATCATTAGACAATTGCGGGTAAAAAATGGTTTACGTTGATGAATTGTCCCTCCTCGTAAAGGATTAGCAATGCTTGGCCCCCTTGCTCATGGGACATTTTTTCATGGCTCGGCCACTACGCGCAACAGCGCACGTTCTCGCCCCCTCTCTTTAAATATTGATCTCGCAGTTGTGCACTCCTTCATAGTCTCCCTCCACTCGGCCCTTCGCACCATCTTCTAGCCCCCCACCTGATTTTGCCACATGTACCATCTAGCAGACTCCATGGTTGAACTTAAGCATGATGCACAAATATCAAAACAACAATGGTTCTCCTTTATTCTAGAATCTTCCGTATCATAACTGCCCAAACTTTTTTTCTAGTTGAATTGCCATTATTTGTTTTTACTTTATGCTTTACAACGCACAATTCCATGAATCATAAAACAGATTAAGGGCTTCTTTGATTCAAAGGGTTCTCAAAGGAATTTTGGAGGATTCCAATCTTTCAGAATTTTTCCTATCTTGGTTGTTTGATTCGTAGGATTGTAAACCATAGGAGCTTTTCCATGTGATTCCTTTGCACTATATTTCATAGGAAACATCCCATCCACTCAAACCTATTTGAAAGAATTCTGTGTTTTTTCTAGATTCAAGACGACATTCTACTCTAATCCCATGTTCTTCCTATTCCCGTGTTTTGGAAATCCTACGAATCAAAGAGGCCCTAGGTTTTTTATAAAAACTAATTGATTTTGAATGTGATGAACTATAAGAATTAAACGAAGGTCTACATCAGGCATATACGACTCAGAGCTTACATGCTATAGTGTGGTATTTATTCATAATTTGGTTGCAAAATCTGACGCGTGCAATGCACGTGTACCTTACTAGTACTTCGAGTATGTGCAAAACACAATGGCATGCTACACGGTGTCTCTCTTACAGTTCATGAAGCCACATGGCACATGTGGAGGCGTTATCGCGACATCCTTGTGTGGATTGATCATAGTGACGTGTTACTGATTCTAGAACAATGTACTCGTCCTCCCCGAGCCACATTGGCGGTACATGCACGAAGCGAAGATGTGTACGCACGCCACGCACACACTCATTCCGTCGCATGCACACGCGGGTATACGAGCGGACGCAATTTTGTACCAAGATCCACCCCATGTGATAATTTGACGTGTGTAAAGTCCTTCACTTCATTGATGGTCAATTAATACAGCGCATGCAAATTGAGTGGACGTGAGGGCGGAAGAAAGACATTACTACTCCACTGTGCGCATGCGAGTAGTTAAATCATGGGTTGCTAGTAGTACTTCCATTGGTCTCCTTCGTATTTTGTGCCAATTTTTGACAGCAACATAATATTTACGCATCTGAGAAGTGTAGTCTACTTGAAATTTATGTTCCACTAAACTCATCGGGAGCCGTTTCGGGCCTCGAAACCAAAACCCATCAATTTATCGTTACCTTGTTCCCATCACATTCGAAAGTACTAGTGCTACAATTAAGTGCAAGCCTGATCACACCTACTAGTACGTACCAAACCTGAACGTGTTCCCACTATGTAGGTATTAGTACTAGTGATAGTACTTAGGTTATAAAAAGGGGAACTACCTAACCGAAAATTACTCTACCTTTCCTCCTCATAAGTGCTTCTTCTTCGTTCGTCCTTGCCATGTCCGGTGCGCAGAGCTCTAGGTCGAGAACTACTCGTAACAAGGGACCAGCAACCAAGGCTTTGGAAAAAAATAGAGGGCCCTCGTCACGGGCTGGCGATGGCTCCCAGGAGCACCCTAGCCGCGGAGGCGAACATGCCGAGCTGGCGGCACTGGAGTCGTTATCCCTCGACGGCATGCCCGATCATCTCAATAAGCACCTCAATGAGCAGAAGGAGTTCATCCACGGCTTGGTGGAGCTGCTGAAGGAGAGCCTCAATGAAATGCTCGCTGAGCTCAATAAGCAAGGGGAGTTGACCGCCGGCTTTGTGATGCTGGTGAAGAAGAGCATTGCCTCGGAGAAGAAGGCGACCGGCGAAATCCTGCAACTTTAGGAGGACAAGGCGAAGCTCTGCCATGAGCTGGACCTGCTGAAGGAGAAGAATGCCGGTTGGAAGAAGCTGCATGAGAGTAGTAGTTCCTCGATGAAGATGCTGCACACCCTCGTCATGGAACAGAAGGAGGAGTTGGCGAAGCTCCACATCAAGCACCCGGCTGCTGTCAAGGTACGTAATGCGGCCGTGGAACAGATGATGAAGGCTCATGTCGAGAAATCCCGCATCATGAACATAATGAAGAAGATGGAGGAGGAGACGCGCAAGGAGATGGAGTTCGTGGAGGCGATGAAGAAGCAGCTACGACTCCGCGGCAAATTAGATCATTTGGGGTGATAATCTTCCTTCTTCTTTTGCTCATGTGTTTCTTCTTTTGCTTTGGGTGTTTCGCCGCACATGTCATGTTCTCTGCGAGGCATGAATAGAACAATGCTAACAATGAGATTACTAGCAAATTGAATCATTTTTTATCGCCATATGGCATTGGGCTGCCGTGTTTCGTGCTCCTCCGTCGT
The DNA here is from genome assembly GCA_034509565.1 of Triticum monococcum. Classification (NCBI taxonomy): domain Eukaryota; kingdom Viridiplantae; phylum Streptophyta; class Magnoliopsida; order Poales; family Poaceae; genus Triticum; species Triticum monococcum. The sequence goes on along the minus strand of CM067846.1, from coordinate 421,925,723 downwards.
AGTACTACTCCAGTGGAAAACTTGAGTATACCGCACGGTTCTTTGCTCCTCCTCAGGTCGTCGACACATTTATATGAGTAGTCAAATCACAAGGCCCCGCCTTCCAGCAGTAATGAGCCATCAAATCACAAAGGCCCTTGCCTCTCGTGAAAAGGACCAAGCTAGACTGCCCCGCCCTCTAGCCTTTTAAAAAATGTATACATTTGTACAGTAGTAGTATCGATGGATTGCACCATGGAGCAAAACTAACAAGATGAAATTAAAGAAAAAAGGTGGTACGTATAGAGAGCGCTCGTCGCCAAATTATGCATATACTATATGACACTACCCACTATGAAGGTACTAGTAACATAGACTAGTAACTAGTCTATGTTACTCTCCACTATGACCAGCCAAAGTCGAGGCGCGGATACCAATGAGGGTCTGGTTGTGTCTATACTTGGACAACTCACCCGACTGCATGCGCACCAGGCAGACGAAGCTTGTGTCGTGTTGGTGCCATGTGCGGCCCACACATTAACCAAAACCTCGCGCCTCCATCTTAGCCTCCACGTTTTAAACTTCTCAATCTCAAGGCCAAGGAGCAACGTGAAACCTATGATAGAGCCAATAGAATGGTTGAGAACACTACAATTTGTAGCTACAGATGCGTGTGTGAGAGAGGACGAGTGTGTGCGTGCACCTCTTCTCAAAGTACAATTGTATGTGGGTGGCATCGACCTAGGGAGCAGTGATGGTGCGTGCGAGAAGTCCCAAGAGATAGGTGTAATGCGTCTGAAAAAAAGACTAGTCTATAGCTCGCCACAAGGTTATTCCTGTCGAACGCCAAGCGTAAGATATGTATCCGATGGTGCCAGTTTTTGCACGTACATAGCAGTAGAAAAAGAACTAGTACCATGGCATATGCTACACCACGGCCGAGAAAAGATGGAGACGTTACGCCATCCGGGAGAGTGCCGCACTTTGAAACTAGAACCGTCAATAAATTTTGAGCGCGTCTCGTCACATTCCAAATTACTACTACCACCACGCTATATTTAATTGCAAACCTGTCTGCACCGATCACAACCTAAACGGTTTCCCACATAGGAGCGTATTAGTAGTACTCGGTTATAAATACTACTATGCTAAGATGACTGCACATTCCTCCTCAACTCCTCATCTTCGTCCTTATATATATTCATTAGTCTTGCTATAAGTCGCAGTAGATGCTATATAGGTCCGTCGGACTTACATCAAGATCCGTGCAAAATTTTATTTTTGGATTTTCTTTTTTCTCTCTTAAATCTTTGTCGAGTGAGACATTGCCATGCCATTAAATAGAGGCTCGGGCGCCATTAATGGAGACCTTGGGAGAGAGGTGGACGGCAGATGGGGGCCAGAGGGCTCTCTTCTCGATAAGCACGATGTCGGTGTCAAAACCAGCGGATCTCGGGTAGGCGGTCCCGAACTATCCGTCTAGGCCGGATGGTAACAGGAGGCAGGTGACACAATGTTTTACCCAGGTTCGGGCCCTCTTGATGGAGGTAAAACCCTACGTCCTGCTTGATTAATATTGATGATATGGGTAGTACAAGAGTAGATCTACCACGAGATCGGATAGGCTAAACCCTAGAAGCTAGCCTATGGTATGATTGTATGTTGTCCTACGGACTAAACCCTCCGGTTTATATAGACACCAGAGGGGGCTAGGGTTACACAAGGTCGGTTACAAAGGAGGAGATATCCATATCTGTACTGCCTAGCTTGCCTTCCATGCCAAGTAGAGTCCTATCCGGACACGAGACGAAGTCTTCAATCTTGTATCTTCATAGTCCAATAGTCCGGCCAAAGGATATAGTCCGGCTGTACGGAGACCCCCTAATCCAGGACTCCCTCAGTAGCCCCCGAACCAGGCTTCAATGATGATGAGTCTGGCGCGCAGATTGTGTTCGGCATTGCAAGGCGGGTTCCTCTCCAAATTCCGTGTACCTATTGAAATAGTGTCCGGTCTCTTGTGAATGTTGCGCTCCTTGGCTTCCACGCCCAATAATGGCCACTTTCCATGTGTCGAGCGAATGTGAAGAGGCAGGTTGTTTTTACATTTACCCCCCTAGCTGTGTGAATGAGCTGCCTACTAAAAAGACGAGGATTCAGATCCAAATCACACCATCCTCCCTTGGCAAGCCTTCAACGGAGCGCATCCGACAGAGATCCATTCCATCATGGCCGGTCGACGTAGCTCCTCCTCTCGCTTCCCTAGCCCCAAGCCTGGAGATTGGGAGAGATGTTCCGTCCGGCACAGCAAATTAGTGATGCTTCAGACCAAGGGATTTCTTCCCCCAGCATACATGGTCCCGGTTCGAGCCGGGCTCGCCACCTATAATGGCGGAGAGCCTTCCCAATCCCTCCAAGGGAGAGCGGGTATGCCTTGTCCCTCATTTGGTAAGAGGGCTTGGATTTCCAATTCATCCACTTCTTTGGGGGCTCCTGGAGTTCTATGGCCTCCAGTTGCACAACCTTGCGCCTGCCTCCATATTGCATATCGCGGGCTTCATAGCCCTTTGCGAGTTGTTTTTGGGCTGTGCGGCTCCTTTCGCGCTGTGGAAGAAGTTGTTCTGCCTTGTGCCCTGTTCTCGGAAGGGGTCAATATATCAGGTGGGCGGAGCCGAAGTGTGGTGTATTGCCGGGACCAGATATCTATCCGGAACCCCAAAGAAGACGTCCGAAGACTGGCCTTCTTAATGGTTTTATATAGAAGACGTCCCCCTCCCGAACCCTATTTGAATCGGCCTCCCTGAGTTCGACAACGCTCCTTTGAAGAAGCGCGGGAGCTGGCGTCCATGGAGCCCCCTGGAGGAAGATGACAAGGACATTCTTTACCTGATGAGCCGGTTAAGTTTGTTAGCTCGATCCAGATTGACCATGATCGAGGTCATGGCCACATGTGTTATGCGGGGGGTGCAACCGCTTCAGTATAGAGGCCACCCCATGTGGGATTTCAACGGAGAGGATGACGCCACCCGCTACGGCGGTAAAGGGCCGAAATCGGTTGTTGCTCTAATAAAGATCTTATCCACTTTGTACAAGGGAGAAGAGGAGGAATTCCTCCGCGTCAACCCGCAGGGCGGATTTTCTATGTACAATCCTCCGAGCTGGGTAAGTGGACACTTTTTCTCGCCCATCCGTTTCATATTCCCATAGTTAAGTATTCAGTCTAGCAATTTCAACGCAGGAGCTGCGCCAAGCTGTAAGGGAGATAAACAACCCCCCTCCACAACCCGAGGACCCGGAACGCTCCCTTGACCTGGCCTCCCAAGAGGATCCGGACATATCTGTGGAGCTGATCGATGGGGTATTTTACCAATTGAGCAATGACAACGCCTTGGGGGCCATTAGGGCCGATTACCCTGGGCTACTTCCAGCCTCACAGGTAACTGAGACAAAAGTCCCACTACTTTGAAAAGGGATCCATCCTTGCGTGTTTTTGATTACCGTATAACAACCGTGTTTTGCAGGGGAGGTCCTTGAGGCGGAAGGCCGACCCTGCAGCGACTAGCCAACAAGGGGCCTCGAGGCCAGGCAGGCTGAAAAGACACGCAGTCCGGATTGAGACACTGGCATAGCGATACGACGCGACGTCTTTATTCCAAGACATTATTCTCACAGGCATATTAACGCCCATGCCTTCTTTTTAGGAAAAAGAGCGCTCGCCGGACTATACCCGGAGAGGCTACTAATTGCGCCTCCACCAGCCAGGCTCCAAGGACGGATTCGGAGGCGAGAACGAATACGAGGCATGCGTCGGGTGCTCCTCCGAAAGAGGATGCAGATAGACTGTCCGCCACCAATTCCGAGGTGGAAAGTGCCATGAACCACAGGCGTCGCCGGACTGTTCTTCGTGACACTTGTTTCTCCCAAGAGGCATTGGATGCCTTCAATTCGGGAGATGCGTACCTCCGTGCCGCTCAAAATGGTCTAGCCAGAGCAATGGAGCAGTATGTAAAAGACATATGGGTGAGAAAATTTGGTGATTATATATATATCAGTAGCCCCTGAGACTTGAAACAGTTAGAATAACTGATTTAAGGATCATTTGTTATGCAGGTTCTTACAGAAAAGAATACCCAACTGTCCCAGGAGCTGGAAGAGTGCAAAGCCCAACTTCAGGCCGCACTGGCCGTAGCGGGGGAGCCCAAAGAGACCCCCTCTGGTAATATATCCTTCGAATGATAAGTATCATATAAGATGCGGTGTTTATGCAGATCTGACGATAAAATTGCAGATGACGCTGGAGTAAATCCGGATAAGCAACAGCTCCTACGCCAGCTGAAGGCCGGTGAGAGCGTGCTTATGAGGGTGAGGCAGGAGAAGAATGATCTCCTAGATGCCAACACCAAGCTGGGCGTGGAACTAAAGGATGTTCATGCCCAACTGTCAGACTCCATTAAGGAGAATCGGCGGCTTCGACGCGGCATATTTAGTAAGTGCTTGAACGAACTTCGAAAAAGAGTTGGGCGAGGAAGTTGGCTGACAAAATTATGTCTGTAGGTATGCTAACAGGTCATCCTGGAGAGGAAATGCCCAGTTCTATGGGTGACCTTCTTCTCGAGCTCTCACAACTGCACAAACGAGTTTGGCAGGTGATGCAAGGCGTCGCCCAGGCCTTGTGGCCATCCGTCTCCATGCCCGAAGGCCTTGGAGAACTTGCAGAGAGGCTGAAGGGAGCGCGGCGGCGCTTCTGATTATGGAAGATATCGGCCTGCCGTCAGGGCGCCAGGGAAGCCTGGGCCATGGTGAAGACGCGGTACACGAAGGCTGACCCGAACCACATCGCCAAGGTCGGACCTGTGGGGCCTGATGGGAAGGAGATCCCTGTGAGCTTAGTGTACGGCCAAGTAGAATTGGCCGCAAAGTATTCCCAACAGGACTGTAGACTAGACAGCCTATTGGATGGTATTGAAGAGGAATTCAACCAGTCAAATTGACTATGTAATTTAAAGTGACATGTATAATGCCTTCTAGCCGGATTGTAGATCGTTTGTCATGGCGGACCTTTTCGCTTCAACCTCGGGACCCGACGGTCCGGAGTGTATCCGAATACCCTCTCGGTTATGTAAGAACTGGGGCATGCGTGGAGACTAGGCGTAGGGGTCATTAGTGCTTGAACAGACAGGTGCCCAACTAGTTATGTTATATTACATGGTTAGTAAGAAACATCTTCCAGGTAGAATAGTTCCGTTAGGGGTTCCTTTCCATGGGAGGCATGCCCTAAAGTGCATGTCCGGACTGCGAGAAGAGACGCAGAAAAAACATCTAGGGGCGCATAAGTAAATAAGTGAAAAATCATCTTTAGTTCACCGACCGGATATTCCCTTAAGAACGCTAGCTTTCTGCTTCACCCAGTCTGAGGTACACATCCGGCTGACCCAGCAGTAACAATCGCAGAGGTGCTCCCCTTATGCCCTGACCGAATTAACGGGAACATAGGGCATAAACACAAGAGCCAGGCAACCCAGCTTGGCCAAAACTTAAGTCATATCGATGCATATAATGGTGAATAAAGGGTGCATGCGGAAGGATAACACATGTGTTGGGCATAAAGCCCGTATGAATAAGCTTCTGTTAAAGAAGCCCCCAGGCATAATGAGCGCGCATAGCGCGTCAGTTGCGTGCAAACAAGGCACGAATGGTCCCCTAAAGGCTGTGAGAGAAAAGAAAAGGAGAAGGAGAAAAATATAAGACAGATAGTGTATAAAAAATGGACAGAGGAAGGAGACGAACACAGAGTCTGGCGTTAGGCGTAGAATCTTCGGAGTCGGGCTGCGTTCCATGGGTTCGGCTCGAGTCGATTATCCGATGCATCCCGCAGACGGTACGCTACACCAGTCAGGACTTGGTCAATGATGAAGGGACCTTCCCATTTGGGCTTGAGTTTGTCCTTTTTCTTATCCGGCACGCGTAGCACTAACTCGCCAACATTGTAAGTTTTGGCTCGTACTTCTCTGCTTTGGTATCTTCGACCCTGCTGTTGATAGAATGCGGAACGGGCTTTTGCCACATCGCGCTCCTCCTCCAAGGCGTCCAAACTGTCCTGCCGATCGAGCTCGGCTTCTCTTTCTTCGTACATGCGCACTCGAGGTGAGTCATGATTGATGTCGTAGGGCAAAACCGCCTCTGCCCCGTATACCGTAAAGAATGGTGTGTATCGGGTAGTGCGATTCGTCGTGCTCCGCAGCCCCCAGAGTACGGAGTCAAGCTCCTCTACCCAATGCATGTTAGATTCCATGAGGGACCGCACTAATCTGGGTTTGATGCCGCTCATGATAAGACCATTTGCTCGCTCGACCTGACCGTTAGTTTGTGGATGATAGACTGAAGCATAATCGAGCTTGATGCCCATGTTTTTGCACCAGAGTTTTACCTCGTCGTCTGTAAAGTTCGTGCCGTTATCAGTGATGATGCTGTGTGGGACGCCGTAACAGTGTACGACCCCGGATATGAAGTCTATCACCGGTCCGGATTCAGCCGTCTTACCAAGCTTGGCTTCTATCCATTTGGTGAACTTATCCACCATGACCAGTAAGTATTTTTGCTTGTGGGTTCCTCCTTTAAGGGGTCCAACCATGTCAAGCCCCCAGACGGCGAAGGGCCAGATGATGGGGATAGTTTGGAGGGCGGTGGGTGGCATATGGCTTTGGTTAGCAAAAAGCTGGCAACCAACGCATCGTTGGACTAAGTCCTGAGCGTCTGCCCGGGCCGTCGGCCAATAGAAGCCTGTACGGAAGGCCTTGCTTACAAGGGCCCGGGCTGCCGCTTGGTGACCGCCAAGTCCGGCATGAATTTCAGCCAGAAGATTCCGCCCTTCCTCTTCGGAGATGCACCTTTGAAGGACTCCGATGGTGCTTTTCTTATAAAGCTCTCCCTCATGGACTTTATGGGCTTTAGATCGCTGCACTATGCAGCGTGCCTCGTTTTGGTCCATGGGAAGTTCCTGCTTAGTTAGGTAGGCTAGGAATGGTTCTGTCCACGGGGCGATGACTGCCATTATTACGTGGGCTAAAGGTGTTATTTCGTTGGCAGAGCCTCCAATTATGTCAGAATGTTTGGTGTCGGGCAGTGCGGTTGGGTCCGGGCTATTATTTCCGGGTTCCCCTTCCCATACTACGGATGGCTTGAACAACCTTTGTCGGGGTAAATAGCTATGGGTAGCCCAGCCGGCTTCCCTTGGCCCCTCAGAAAAAATTATGAGCCCATCCGGCTCATAAGACGACTCAAGACTTGGGCCGCCTCCCCCTAGCCGGCTACCTTCCTGGCCGGCTTCGGGGGCGACCCGCCTTTTCACCCTCCTGAAGAAGGCTGCGGAGGGCCGGCTACGGCAAGGCCGGCTACCTCGGGGCCGGCTATGGCAGGGCCGGCTACAGCAAGGCCGGCTACTGCTAAGCCGGCTCCCATAAATCAGTCAATGCCGTACCCGCAATGTACGCGTCCACTCCGCAATGATGAAGCGGGGCGTAGCTACAGTCGAGCCTGCCACCCCCAAAACCCGGAGCACGCCTGGTACAGCGCGTCGTGCGGGCAGCTGTGGCCCGCCCGGCGGGGCACTGTAGCCACGGCGGCTCTGACGTCGTCCACGACGGGTCACCAGCGTGGCCCCCGAGGCGGTGGGCCCCTTCGGGCAGAGAGATGCCGAAGGCGGCCGCACCTCCTCCCAAGCCGGCACGACAGAGGGCCGGCTTCATGCAGCCGGCCTGCCGCCCTCCTCGAAGGAGACGCCCATTAAGGAGACAAGATGCGGCGGGGCTACAGTAATCGCCCGCCAGGGCGGCGTTACTGTAGCCACGCTTACCCCAACCAAGCCTGCGCCAACGACACGAAGTAACAGTGACCAGCTGCCGACCAGGCCCTGGCTAGTGGGGCCGGCCTGTCGACCCAGGAGCCGGCAGCCGGTGGGACCCACTAGCCGGCGGGCCCAGAGGCCAGCGGAGAAGCCGGCCAGCATAGTCACAGACAGCTGGGCCCCGCGCCCAGTCGGATTACCATTGTACCCTCGGGGGTTAGGCCTATATAAACCCCCCAGTGCACCCATGCAAAGGGTTGGACTCTCTTCCTAGGCCTAGACACAACACAAGGAGAGGAAGCAGGCTGAGCCGAGCCCTTCTTCTTCCTTCCACCCAAAACAGCTCAAGGAGCATTGTAGCTACTGGTACACTTAGCAACCATGTGGAGACCCCGCAGAGCAGCAGTAGGGGTATTATCTCCCCGGAGAGCCCTGAAGCTGGGTAAGATTTGCCGGCGTGCATGTCTTCGCCTCATCCCGCTTCCAGGCACCGGCGACGCTCTGTTGGCCCCCGCAATGATAAGCCACCCGTTGGCATATGTCGCTCCTACTGCCCGACATTTGGCGCCCTTCCATGGGGCCAGGTGCACCGTCGTCCGGAGACCTGTTCTGGACGGGAACCCTTTTCCTTCCTCGCGAGCGTAGCCAGCCTGGCTCGCCCGATGGCGCTTGCCGCGACGCGCTGCATGGCGTCGCCAACGTCTGCGCGGCTAGCGGCCTCGCCAACCCCTTCCACAAGGCCCGCATCTCCGACGAGCTTGCCTCCGATGCGGGCACAGATCACCTCGCCAGCCTCCTCAGCCAGCTCCACGTCTCCAGCGAGCCCGCTGCGGATTTGGAGTCGGTTGGCTCCACTGACCCGATGCCCATCGACTCCGACACGGCATCCTACGATACCTTCCCCACCAACGTCACGGTCTACAACGACCCGCTCCCTCCGGCTTGTGATCGCGATTCTGACGCCCCCGAGGTGATGGTTATCGGCCTCGACGGCCCGACTGACGAGGGCGCCCGCGACACCCCACGCGCGGCTGCCCAAGACTTGTCCGCCCCCCTTCCGACTGACGCCAGCGACGAAGTTTTGGAGGCACGCCGCCTCATTCTCCTCGCAGAGGGCCGGCGGCTGGCCTCTGTAAGACGCCTCACTGAGGCCTACCAGCGCGAAGCTGACCGCGCCGCCTTCGGCACGCCGGCTCCGGCTGGCCCTAGCCGGGCTGGCGTTGTCAGGCAACGCGGCGCCGTCATCGCCGACACGCTTGGAGTGGATCGCCCGGTCTACGCCACCCTGCTCGAGAACCTGCGCGCCGCCCAGGCGGCCGTAGACGAGCTGGACGGCTTGGAAGCCGAAGAGCTCCCCCACATGACGCGGCGCATCCAGCAACTAATCGATGCGGCCGCGCGACGGCACGAAGCCGACGCCTGCGCGGGGAGCCCTCCTCCGTGCCGCAAACACGGCGCGACTTCCCGATCGCCGACTACAAGCAACACCCGCGCGCGGCGCGAGAAAGAGCCGGCTTCCAGCCGAAGCCGGACCCAAGTCTCCATCAAGCGAGACGCGGACGGCCGCCCCCGAGCCATGGAATGGCGGGGCACCCCGCCTCCGCCTCGAGCTCGCGGAGAGAGATATCCTACCCCGCCTCCAGTGGCTCACCCGACTCTCAGCGGTCGGCTTGGTCACGCGAGGGAGTCGGCGAAAACGACGCCCGCCACCGGATCGACCGCCTGGCCCGATCCCTGGCGCTAGAAGAAGAAGATGATGTCGGCCCGCCTTGCTTTGGCCCCCGCATCCATGACGAGCCCTTCCCCAAAGGGTTCTCGCTCCCAAGAGACACACCCAAGTACAACGGCTCAGTGAAGCTGGAAGATTGGCTGACCGACTACTCCACAGCCATCAGCATCGCCAATGGCAACTGGCGCGTTGCCATAAAGTACGTGCCCCTCATGCTACAAGGCACGGCACGGACTTGGCTTAACAGCCTCAAGCCCCTCAGCATCAACAGCTGGGTGGATTTCACTGAAGCCTTCGTTCGCAACTTCACCAGCACCTACAAGCAGGCTCCCAAGCCCAGACAGCTCTCCCTGTGCGTACAGGGCCCAGCCGAGTCCACTCGCGACTACCTGACGCGTTGGGCCGAGCTCCGCAACTCCTGCGAGGGGGTGCACGAGGTGCAAGCCATCGAATACTTCACCGCCGGGTGTCGAGAGGGCACCCTCCTCAAACACAAGCTTCTCTACGATGAGCCGACTACCCTCGACGAGCTCCTGAACATCGCCGACAAGTACGCCACCGCGGACTCCTCAATGAAGACCGAGCTCCGGGTGGACGCATCCAGAAAAGTGCTCAATCCGGCGCCCCAAGCGCCGGCTGGAGACGGCGGCCGACGCCAACACCAAAATGATCAAAAGCGCAAGGGCCCTGCGCCGCCCCCCGCCAGCCGGCAGGTGGCCACGGTCGAAGACGCGCCGCTTGAAGGGCGGCCCGCACCCAAGAAGCCCAAGGGCGGCCGGCCGGCTTGGCAGCCGGCCTTCTCCTACAAGCAAACCCTTGATGCCCCGTGCAAGTTCCACAGCGGCGCGAAGCCGTCCAACCACACGACCCGCAAATGCAACTGGCTCGCCCAAATCTCGAAGGGCGAAGGGCTCACGCCGACTCCGCCTGTCGGCCCGCCGCTGCTGGCTCCGCCGCCCAAAGCCGCCCGGCCCGCGGTCGACGCCGTGCAGGACGAGTTCCCCGATGAGCAAGCATCTTATGTTGTCTTCACGAGCCAGCCGGAAGACCGGCGCAGCAAGCGCCGAGAGCAACAAGAAGTCAATATGGCCGCCACCAGCCCAGCCGGCCACATGCACTGGTCGGAGAAACCCATCAGTTGGAGCCGGGCCGACCACCCAGAGGTGATGCCATCCCCCGGCTCCTACGCATTGGTCCTGGAGGCCACCCTTGCAACGGATACGCGCACCGCACGCTTCTCCCGCATGCTGATCGACGGCGGAAGCAGCATCAACATCCTGTACAGCGACACCGTGGAGAAGCTGGGCGTCAAGGCAAAGCAACTTGCGCCGACTCGAACGGTGTTCCACGGCATCGTACCCGGTTTGTCCTGTGCCCCCATCGGCAAGATCAAGATCGATGTACTCTTTGGGGGCAAGGACCATTTCCGCCGGGAAGCAATCTGGTTCGAGGTGGTGGACCTGGAGAGCCCTTATCATGCCTTGCTTGGCCGACCCGCCTTGGCCAAGTTCATGGCGGTCCCCCACTATGCTTACCTCAAGATGAAGATACCGAGCTCCAAGGGTGTCATCACCATCACCGGCGACTACAAGAAATCCACCGACTGCGCCGCGGCCAGCAGCCGGCTGGCCGAATCCCTCGTGATCGCTGCAGAGAAGAAGACGCTGGACCGGGTCGTGGCCCTGGCCAGCAAGCAGCTAAACCAACCCACCGACTCCAAGGAGTATGATGCCCAAGGATCTTTTCAGCCGGCCAAGGAGACCAAGAAGATACAGCTCGACCCCGAGCACCCCGAGAGGTTTGCCGTCATTGGGGCGAGCCTGGATAGCAAATAGGAAGGCGAGCTCGTTGATATCCTCCGTGAGAATCGGGATATCTTTGCATGGTCCCCCAAGGACATGCCGGGTGTTCCAAAGGATTTCGCCGAGCACAAATTGCACGTGCGGGAGGATGCTAAACTAGTCAAGCAGCCCCTCCGCCGACTGTCAGAAGAGAAGAGAAGGATCGTAGGGGAGGAGATAGCCCGGCTTCTTGCAGCCGGCTTCATCATGGAAGTTTTCTTCCCCGAGTGGCTCGCGAACCCGGTTCTCGTGCTGAAAAAGAATAACAAGTGGCGCATGTGTATAGATTACACAAGCCTCAACAAAGCCTGCCCAAAAGATCCCTTCGCTCTGCCCAGGATTGATCAAGTGATAGACTCCACAGCCGGATACGAGCTGTTGAGCTTTTTGGATGCCTACTCAGGATACCACCAGATCAAGCTGAACCCGGATGACCAACTGAAGACCGCCTTCATCACGCCGTTTGGAGCCTTTTGCTACCTGACTATGACGTTCGGCTTGAGGAATGCCGGCGCCACTTTTCAGCGTTGCATGCAGAAGTGCCTCCTCACGCAGCTCGGCAAGAACGCCCACGTTTACGTGGATGATGTCGTGGTGAAGACGGAGAAGCATGGCACTCTGCTGGAAGACTTGAAGGAGACATTCGAGAACCTGCGCCGGTTCCGGATCAAGCTCAACCCGGAGAAATGCGTGTTCGGAGTGCCAGCCGGCCAGCTCCTAGGCTTTCTGGTCTCCGAACGCGGCATAGAGTGCAACCCTGTGAAGATCAAGGCCATCGAGAGGATGGCGGTCCCAACCAAGCTCAGAGAGATTCAGAAGTTCACCGGGTGCCTGGCCTCTCTGAACCGCTTCGTCAGTCGGCTTGGAGAAAAAGCTCTCCCCCTCTACCGCCTCATGAAGAAGAGCACTCACTTTGAGTGGAATGACCAGGCCGACCAAGCTTTCCACGAGCTGAAGAGAATGATGTCCACGCCGCCTGTCTTGGCGGCACCGACTGAGAAGGAGCCCATGCTCCTATATATTGCCGCCACTAGCCGGGTGGTCAGCACCGTCATTGTGGTCGAACGCCCCGAAGAAGGCCGAGCCCAGCCGGTCCAGAGGCCGGTTTATTACCTGAGCGTGGTGCTGTCCGCCTCAAAGCAAAATTACCCGCACTATCAGAAGATGTGCTATGGCGTGTACTTCGCCGCCAAGAAGCTGAAGCCGTACTTTCAAGAGCATCCCATCACGGTCGTATGCACTGCCCCGCTAGCCGAGATTATAGGCAGCCGGGATGCATCCGGCCGGGTGGCTAAATGGGCCATCGAGCTGGCCCCCTACACGATCTTCTACCAACCCCGCACCACCATCAAGACGCAAGCGCTGGCCGACTTCCTCGTCGACTGCGCCGAGACCCAGTACTTACCACCAGCGCCCGACTCCACCCATTGGCGCATGCACTTTGACGGATCAAAGATGCGCACCGGCCTGGGAGCCGGCATCGTCCTTACCTCTCCAAAGGGCGACAAGCTCAGATACACGCTGCAGATCCACTTCGCCGCCTCCAACAACGTAGCCGAGTACAAAGCGCTCATACACGGGCTCCGGCTTGCCAAGGAACTTGGCATTCGCCGGATCCTGTGCTATGGCGACTCGGATTTAGTGGTGCAGCAGTCTTCTGGCGACTGGGATGCCAAGGACGCGAACATGGCGAGCTACCGCTTCCTAGTGCAGCAAATCAGCGGATACTTTGACGGGTTTGAATTCCTTCATGTACCGCGAGCCGACAACGAGCCAGCAGATGCTCTGGCCCGAATAGGTTCCACGCGGCAAGCAATACCAGCCGGTGTCGCCCTACAGCGCCTCCTCAAGCCATCAATCAAGCCGTCTCCGGAGTCCGACTCCATCTTCGTGTCGCCTAACCCCGAGGAGGCCGGGTCCGGCTCGAAGAATCAAGCAGCCGGCCCGGGGACTTCAATATTTGGCTCGGGGACTGCAGTACCCGGCCCGGGGACTGCGGTAGCCAGCCCGGGGACTGCGGTAGCCGGCCCGGGGACTACGGTAGCCGGCCCGGGGACTTCTTCAGCATAGCAAGCGGTGGCCGACTCCAGCACTGCATTACCCAGCCCGCCCACCCTGGTTTCTTCTGCCCGACTGCTTTGGACGACACCAAAGACCTAGTCAAACACTGCAAAGGCTGCCAGCTTTTTAGCTCGCAGCAACACATGCCGGCTTCAGCACTCAAGACCATTCCCATCACCTGGCCCTTCGCCGTCTGGGGATTGGATATGGTGGGCCCATTCAAGACGGCGCGCGGCGGCATGACACATTTGCTCGTCGCCGTCGACAAATTCACCAAGTGGATCGAGGCGAAGCCGATCAAGAAGCTGAATGGGCCGACTGAAATGACTTTCATTGCAGATATAACAACCCGGTATGGCGTACCGCACAGCATCATCACCGACAACGGCACGAACTTTGCCAAAGGTGCCTTGGCACGGTTCTGCGCTGCGCAAGGTATCCGCCTAGACCTTGCGTCAGTCGCCCACCCGCAGTCAAACGGCCAAGTGGAGCGAGCAAATGGCCTCATTTTGTCCGGCATCAAGCCTCGACTGGTCGTACCTCTGGAGCATTCAGCCGGCTGCTGGCTCGATGAGCTGCCGGCTGTCCTATGGAGTCTGTGCACTACTCCCAACAGATCAACCGGCTTCACTCCCTTCTTCCTTGTATATGGTGCCGAGGCGGTCATCCCAACAGATATCGAGTTCGACTCGCCTCGGGTAACCATGTACACGGAAGCGGAAGCCAAAGAAGCACGAGAAGACGGCGTCGACCTGTTGGAAGAGGCCCGGCTGTTAGCCCTCAGCCGGTCTGCCATCTACCAGCAGGGTTTGCGCCGCTACCATAGCCGGAGGGTCCGACCAAGATCCTTCCAGGAGGGCGACCTTGTGCTCTGGCTGATCCAGCGAACAGCCGGCCAGCACAAATTCGCAGCCCCCTGGGAAGGCCCCTTCATCATCAGCAGAGCCTTGGGCAACGACGCCTACTACCTTATCGACGCGCAGAAGCCGAAGGCACGCCAGAGAGTTGACTCCGGCAAGGAGTCGGAGCGACCATGGAACGCAAATCTCCTTCGGAAGTTTTACAGTTAAAACGCAGTATGTATTATGCCCACTTTTGTATTAAGTACGAAACAGTAGGCTCCCCGAGAAAGACTCGGGGACTGCCACCCTTTATTTTATGAATGAAAGTTATCATGCGTATAATATTACCTATTCATTTATTTTGTCCGGTACCGGGTCCGACGAGTCGGCCCGGGGACTGGCCGACTAGAGTTATATTAGGAGCCCTACCCGCAGTCAGACAAGTAATGTGCCGACACCCAGGCTTGGCTCTTGCCGAAATCGCAGCTCGAAGAACCGACTGCCCGGCTGGCAAGAGCCACAAGCCGGAAAGGGTGCGCACATGAAAAACGGCTAGGGACCAAACAAGCTCGCATATATAACAAAAGCTGGCTAACTGCCTCCCGCCGACCGACTACCAGAGTAGCCGGCCCGCCGGCTTACATTCAGTCTGCTTCAAATCCAAGAAAGCTCAAGTACTTGCCTTCCCAAAGAGGGAAGGCGGCAAAGGAAAGAGCCTAAGGACAAAAAAGTACACTTGAATGAACGCCAACACATGCATATATTAATATTTACACAAAAGGCCTCCAGAGAGGTCGACATCCAACATTGTTCGATACACCCCCAGTGGGTGGAATTGCAGAAACTTAAAATTGTCCGAAATAGTAAAACAGGGACAAAAGGAACGGCAGATCAAGCCGGCGGGGCCGCAGACGAGCCGGGCTAGGCGGTGGAAGCAGTCGCGCCGGCTGGAGGAGCGGCCGGCTGGCCAACCTCGGCTTGATCGTCGTCTCTGGCAGAGGGCGCGCTCCCGCGTGGCTCGTTGCTGGAGGCACGGTCGGCTGGGGGGCGGTCAGCCGTCTCACCAGTCGGCTCAGCGTCTTCGCCCTCCTCCTCCTCGTCGTCCTCGCCCTCATCGCTGGAGGCGATCTCTTCGGCCGAGTCCTTGCCGTCCGCCGGGTTCCGCCTGAACCATTCCTCCGGCTGGGCGGCGCCATCATCGTTGAGCTCCGGCGCGAAGACGCTGGTGTCGGTGCACTCGGCGATCGTCGAGGCGCGTTGCGCGATCGCCGGCCGCACCTCCTCCAGCTCCGCGTCGGCTTCCGACCGCCACGTCCGCAGCTGGTCCAGGCTTAGCCCTGGGTACCACGCACGGACGAACTCCAGCGCGCGCCCGGCTCCAAGACGGGCCGCGGACGCCTTCCAGGCCTCGAAGCAGCCGACTGCGACTTCGAGCCAGTCAGCCGTCCGGCTTGGGGTGCGGGGAATTGTCTGGCCGGGCCAGAGCGCGGCCAGCATCGTCGCCCCGGCACGTTGGAGCCGGCGGAGCAGCCGGCGGGCCGGCTGCAGCCGCGCCTAGACGGTGATGAGCTGCTCCGACAACGTCTGATTCGCGTCCGGCGGAATCACAACGCCGGCCTGACGGCGCTCCTCGCGGTAGGCTTCGATGGCTTGGGTGGCGAAGACGGATTGACCGGGAAAGTACTCTGCGCAAGATAGCAAACACATGTCAAAACAAAGCTGCAGGCGGCCGGCGGACGGAAGAAGAGCAAGAAGGACGGCCTACCATCGATAAGATCCTCGATCCGGCTGAAGCCTTCTTCCAGTGCCTGGCGCGTCTCGGCCCAGCTCGCCTCCCTGGCTTCGAACTCTGCCTTCAGGGTGGCCTCGCCATCCTGCGCCTTTTGCAGGGCCGCCTTGTGGCTCTCCTCTTGGTCGGCCAGCTTCGTCGCCAGGCGGTCGCGCTCTTGAACCAAGTCAGCATACTCGGCGTCCTTGGCGCGAAGAGCGGCCTGCACCTCGCCGAGTTCCCTCCGCAGGTCGGTGTTGGCCTCTGCACGAGCAAAAGATAAAGAGAAAAAGTCAGCAAAGGAAAAGTCGTCGAGTAAGATCCGACCCGACTGCGCTGCAGTCGGCCCGGATCTCGGGGACTACACCCAGTGGGTGCGCTGTCGCGCCCCCACGAGAAACAAATAAGGACAAAACACTTACGCCGGCTGCTGGCGAGGTCTTCGGTCCTCCGGCTCAGCTCCCGAGCCTGGGAGTTGAAGGCGGCAGCACGAGAATTATGATAATCCTAAGAGATCAGAAAGAACAGTCAAAGATAGTCGTCGAGTAAGATCCGACCCGACTGCGTTGCAGTCGGCCCGGATCTCGGGGACTACACCCAGTGGGTGCGCTAGCGCGCCCCCACGGAAAAAATTCAAAGGACCAGACCGGTCAATGAGTGAAGACTTACCCAGATTGCAGACCGCGTCGACAGAAACTCCTGAGTAAGTTGCCTCAGGAGGCCGGCCTGTGCCTGCAGCCGGCTCCGAACCCCTTGAGCCGCGATGTTCAGCTCGCCGCTCCCTCCGCTAGGAGTCCATCCGGACGTGGCGGAGCTGGCCGCCTCCAAGGCGTCTGCCGTCTGCTCAGCCCCCGCGGCTCGGCGCGTGTCCGGTGGGGCCGTGCCCCCTCCGGCATGCCGGCCCGCCGCCAGCTCGATCTCAAGGCCGGCTCCGGCCTCGGGCGCGGCCCAGGCCGGCTCCTCCGGCACCGCCGACGATTGGCCGCCTTGGCCTGCTCCGGCTGGCGCTGCCGGCAACGTTCTCTCGACGGAAATCTCAAAGACTTCGTCCCTCTGCACCGGCGGCTGCTCGGGGATAATCTCCTCCGCCGGGGGCAGAGGGATGTCCGGATCCAAAGTTTGGAGGGGGGATGGCGAGTAGCGGAGGCTGGCTACGCGCGCCTTCCGCCTCCGTCTCCGCGGCCGCCCGCTCCGACGGAGTCTTGGCCGCC
Organism: Triticum monococcum; assembly: GCA_034509565.1. Lineage (NCBI taxonomy): Eukaryota > Viridiplantae > Streptophyta > Magnoliopsida > Poales > Poaceae > Triticum > Triticum monococcum. Next base: position 421,908,452 of record CM067846.1, on the reverse strand, counting down.
GCGCTCGCGCGCCCCGGCGCCGTCTGGGCGGCCTCCCGCTCCGCCGCCTCCCTCTCTCGACGCGCCTCACGAGCGTTGTGCTCTGTGGCTGCTTCAAGTTCGGCGCGGGGGTCCACTTGGCGGGACCCTGAGGATCCGGCACTCGGCCCGACCACGGAGCCGGCTGGGCCTCGCTCGAGGGAGAGCGGCGCCCTGCTCAGAAAATCAGAGAAGCATTCAAGTAAAGGAAGACTTCAGAATAACAAGCACGTAGGCGGCTACTAGACTTACGCGGAAACTGAGGGGGGCTTCTTCACCGCCTTCCGGAAGCGGGCCGCCTTCGCCGCCGCCTCCTCGCGCTTCGTGGCCGCGGCGGAGGCCTTCGGCTTCTTCGGCCGGCTTCCGAAGAGCGGGAGCGCGGCCCGGCGTTTCCCCTTTCCACCACCGGCAGTCGGCGCGGCAGACGAGCCCGCGCCGCGGCAGTCGGTTGCCGGCTGGTGGCGCGGGATTTCTTCTGCTTCGAAATCATCCGGCCAGTCGTCGAAACTGGCCGAGAGCCCCGTGCCGCCGAGCTCGGCGGCATCCCTCGTGGCGGCATCCTCCATGGTGACTGCGGAAAGGTCCGGGTCGTCGAGGTCGTCCACTGTGCGGTCCGGGGCATACTCGCGATCGACTCCAGCCGCCCCGGCTGGCGGCGGGAGGAGAGGATTCTGATGAAGAGAAAAAAGAGAAGAGCCGCCTAGTCAGAAGCCGGCTGACTCAAGCCGGCAGACGACGAGAAGAAAGACTTACCACAGGCGGAGGATGGGCGCGGGAGTACGGCGCCTTGCCGAATTGCCACTCGTCGGTGAGCTTCAGGTTGGCGATGTAGTTCGCCATCAGAGCCACCTCGGCATGGGGCATCTCCCATGTGCTCAGCTGGCAAGGGTCGAACCGGCCACTCATCTGGCACATCATGTGCGGCCGGCTTTGGAGGGGCAGAATCCGGCGCTCGACGAAGGCGGCTACTAGGTCGGATGCGCGCAGGCCTTCCGACTGGATCATCACCCGAAGTCGGGCGATGGAGGCATTTCCAGCCGGAGACAAGGACTTCGACCTGTAGCCCCAAGTCCGCCGCCTCCCAGCCGGCGGGCCGGCTACGTAAGCCGGCAGATTGACGTAATCGCCGTGCGGGGCGATGTTCTTGACGTAGAAGTAGGATTTCTGCCAAAGCTTGACAGACTGGATCAGAGGAATGTGGGGGAAGGGGTTGTCGTCGCTCGCCCTCTTCATCGCGATGAAGGCGCCGTAGGGAGCCGGCACGCCGGCGGAAACGGGGCCGAGCTTGTTCTGGAACAGCTCCGCCCAGAGCTCCAGCGTCGGCAGCACCCCCAAGAATCCTTCACAGAGCGAGACGAAGGCCGAGAGCTGCAGCACTGCGTTGGGCGTGACATGGTGTGGTTGGAGGTTGTAGAATTCGAGGAAAGAGTGCATGAAGCTGCTCGCCGGGAAGCCGAAGCCACGGAGAAAGTGCGCGCGGAAGACGACGCGCTCACCTTCCTCCGACGCTGGCGAGACCTCCTTCGTGGGCGCCAGACGCACCTGCACGAGGTTGGCGGCGGGCAGGCGCCGGGTCTGGCGGAGGAATTCAATATGGTCCTCGTGGACATTGGACCCGTCCCACGAGCTCGACAGAGCCAGAGACATGGCCGCGTGGGTGGGCTGCGGCGCGAAACTGCGTCGGGCGCGAAGAAGAAGAAGAAGAAGAAGAAGAGGAGTGGGAGGGACGAGGAGCGGGGGAGCGAACGTACCTGTACTTCTCCCCCTCCCCCCCTACTTGTAGGCGCGTGCGCCAGAGCCGAGGAGGCGCGGCGTGGGGGATCGTGGGGATCGATCATGCCCATCTCCCCCACGCCCGCGTTAATTGCGCGCCTTGATGACGCGAAGTAACGGCCGCGGGGAGGCGAGCAGTCCCCTCGGGCCACAGAAGATCTGCACCCGGGCCGAGGCCAGGGAGTGGCGGGCCCGGGCCTGCGGCGGCGTCCCGTCGCGCGCGTACGATGGCAGGACTTCCCCGCCACGTGGCTCGTCGTGGGGCCCGCGGCCGGCCCGCGGGTGAACCACTACCACCCTGATAAACAAAAAGTGCTCCGGAGTCGGCTGCAACGACGAGGTCGGCCCCTCAGGGTATGAATCCGGCCAAGCTTCCCGTCCTTCCGTCTGCCATGAAGCTCGCCCGCCTTCGGGGACTACTGTCGGGGTAAATAGCTATGGGTAGCCCAGCCGGCTTCCCCTGGCCCCTCAGAAAAAATTATGAGCCCATCCGGCTCATAAGACGACTCAAGACTTGGGCCGCCTCCCCCCAGCCGGCTACCTTCCTGGCCGGCTTCCGGGGCGACCCGCCTTTTCACCCTCCTGAAGAAGGCTGCGGAGGGCCGGCTACCTCGGGGCCAGCTACGGCAGGGCCGGCTACAGCAAGGCCGGCTACTGCTAAGCCGGCTCCCATAAATCAGTCAACGCCGTACCCGCAATGTACGCGTCCACTCCGCAATGATGAAGCGGGGCGTGGCTATAGTCGAGCCTGCCACCCCCAAAACCCGGAGCACGCCTGGTACAGCGCGTCATGCGGGCAGCTGCGGCCCGCCCGGCGCGGCACTATAGCCAGGCGGCTCTGACGCCGTCCACGATGGGTCACCAGCGTGGCCCCCGAGGCGGTGGGCCCCTTCGGGCAGAGAGATGCCGAAGGCGGCCGCACCTCCTCCCAAGCCGGCACGACAGAGGGCCGGCTTCACGCAGCCGGCCTGCCGCCCTCCTCGAAGGAGACGCCCATTAAGGAGACAAGATGCGGCGGGGCTACAGTAATCTCCCGCCAGGGCGGCGTTACTGTAGCCACGCTTACCCCGACCAAGCCTGCGTCAACGACAGGAAGTAACAGTGACCAGCTGCCGACCAGGCCCTGGCTAGTGGGGCCGGCCTGTCGACCCAAGAGCCGGCAGCCGGCGGGACCCACTAGCCGGCGGGCCCAGAGGCCGGCGGAGAAGCCGGCTAGCATAGTCACAGACAGCTGGGCCCCGCGCCCAGTCGGATTACCATTGTACCCCCGGGGGGTAGGCCTATATAAACCCCCCGGTGCACCCATGCAAAGGGTTGGACTCTCTTCCTAGGCCTAGACACAACACAAGGAGAGGAAGCAAGCTGAGCCGAGCCCTTCTTCTTCCTTCCACCCAAAACAGCTCAAGGAGCATTGTAGCTACTGGTACACTTAGCAACCATGCGGAGACCCCGCAGAGCAGCAGTAGGGGTATTATCTCCCCGGAGAGCCCTGAAGCTGGGTAAGATTCGCCGGCGTGCATGTCTTCGCCTCATCCCGCTTCCAGGCACCGGCGACGCTCTATTGGCCCCCACAATGATAAGCCACCCGTTGGCATATGTCACTCCTACCGCCCGACAACCTCTCTAAGAAGATGTTCGGAGGGACGGCATCGCGCTTTGCGCCGATGCGTGCCAGGACGTCTGCTGCCTGATTGTTTTCCCGGGCTATATGGTGAAATTTGAGCCCCTCGAACCGAGGTGACATTTTTGGGATGGCGTTGCGATAAGCTGCCATTTTCGGATCCTTGGCATCAAAGTCTCCATTTATTTGGGATATCGCGAGGTTTGAATCCCCGCGCACCTCTAGGCGTTGAATGCCCATGGATACTGCCATCCGGAGACCATGTAGAAGGGCCTCATATTCGGCTGCGTTGTTGGAGTCTGTATACATTATCTGGAGTATGTATTGAACTGTATCTCCTGTTGGGGATGTCAAAACGACACCAGCCCCCAGACCAGCCAACATTTTGGAGCCGTCGAAGTGCATGATCCAGTTGGAATATGTGCCGTAATATTTAGGGAGTTCGGCTTCCGTCCATTCGGCGACGAAGTCGGCCAAAACTTGTGACTTAATAGCTCGTCGTGGCTTGTAAGTTATGTCGAACGGGAGGAGCTCAATGGCCCATTTGGCAATCCGGCCCGTCGCGTCGTGGTTATTTATAATATCGTTAAGTGGTACTTCCGAGGCTACCGTTATCGAACACTCTTGAAACTAGTGTCGCGGCTTCTGGGATGCCATAAATACCGCGTACGCTATCTTTTGATAATGCGGGTACCATGACTTGCATGGAGTAAGGACAGTGGACACATAGTAAACCGGCTTTTGAAGGGGAATTTGTGTTCGTCCATTTCTCGTTCGACGACGAGCACTGCGCTTACAACTTGATGAGTTGCCGCAATGTATAATAGCATTGGTTCGCCAATGTTTGGCGTGGCTAGGACTGGGTTTGTTGCCAATATGGCTTTTATTTTGTCTAGTCCGGCCGTGGCGGCATCCGTCCACTCGAAGTGTTCAGTGCGCCGGAGGAGGCGATAAAGGGGTAATGCCTTTTCTCCCAAGCGGGAGATAAAGCGGCTTAGAGCTGCCACGCATCCGGTCAGTTTTTGTATTTGTTTGAGGTCCTTCGGCATGTCCCATTGTGACAGAGCTCGGATCTTGGCTGGATTTGCTTCAATTCCTCTACCGGATACAATGAAGCCCAAGAGCTTTTTGGCTTGTCCGCCGAAAACACATTTTTCCGGGTTGAGCTTGATGTCGTATGTTCGGAGGTTATCGGATGTGAGCTTCAAGTCGTCTACTAGAGATTTGGCATGCTTGGTTTTGACGACCACGTCATCCACTGTTTTGCCGATCTGGTTTGCCAGACATGTCTGAATCATGCGCTGATATGTTGCGCCGGCGTTTTTGAGACCGAAGGGCATTGTGTTGAAGCAGAATGGGCCGTACGGTGTGATGAATGCCATTGCGGCTTGGACTGGCTCTGCCATCTTAATTTGATGGTAGCCGGAGTATGCGTCGACGAAACACAATGAATCGTGTCCTGTGGTAGCATCGATGATTTGATCGATGCGAGGGAGGGGGAAGGGATCCTTTGGGCAGGCCTTGTTGAGGTCCTTAAAATCAATGCACAAGCTCTAGGATTTGTCCTTCTTTGGTACCATCACCAGGTTTGCTAGCAAGTCCGGATGTTTTATGTCTCTGATGAATCCGGCCTCCAATAGCATGGCTAGTTCCTCTCCCATGGCTTGTCTCTTAGGTTCGGAGAATCGCCGAAGAGCCTGCTTGACTGGCTTGAATCCTTTAAGGATATTTAGGCTGTGCTGGGCCAGCCTGCGTGGGATTCCTGGCATGTCTGAAGGGTGCCAGGTAAAAATGTCCTAGTTCTCGCGTAGGAACTCTCGTAGTGCGGCGTCGACATCAGGGTTTAATTGTGCCCCGATGGAAGCTGTTTATGTAGGGTCCGTTGGGTGGACTTGGAATATGACTATTTCGTCCACCGGTTTAAAGGAGGTGGACTTGGATCTTTTATCGAGTATCACGTCATCCCTGTTCACCGTGGAGCGCAGCGCAGTCAGTTCCTCGGCCGCTAGGGCTTCGGATAGTGCCAAGAGGGCCAGTGCGGCTGTCTTATTTTCGGCGCGGAGTGCTATGTCCGGATCACTAGCAAGAGTGATAATTCCGTTGGGCCCGGGCATTTTGAGCTTCATGTACCCGTAATGGGGTATAGCTTGGAAGATTGTAAACGCCCCCACCCTAATAGAGCGTGGTATCCGCTACTGAATGGGGCCACTTGGAACATGACCTCTTCGGACCTGTAATTATCCGGCGTGCCGAACACCACATCTAGTGTGATTTTTCCTGTACAGCGCGCTTCCCGACTGGGGATTATTCCTCTAAAGGTTGTGCTGCTTCGCTCAATGCGGTTCCAGTCTATTTCCATTTTTTGAAGGGTTTCCTCATAAATGAGGTTCAATCTACTGCCACCAGCCATGAGTACCTTGGTGAGTCGAAAGCCGTCCACTGTTGGACTGAGGACCAATGCGGCTGGTGCTCGGGCTATTCAGAATTTAGGTTCGTCACTGGCATTAAAAGTAATAGCCGTTTCACTCCATGGGTTTATTGTTGCCACGTGGTAGACTTCGGCAAGGCTGCGGAGTGTTCGTTTTCGCATATTATTTGATGCGAAAATCTCGAAGACTGTTAATACCGTACTGGTATCCCTGGGCTGGTGCTCTGTGGCTTCTGGGGTTAGAAGATCTTCGCCACTTTTGGCCACCTGCCGGAGTATCCAACATGCTCTAAGGCTATGAGTTGGTGTGGCGCCCTTTGCACTGTGAATTTTACAGGGTCCATTGAGCCATCCCTCCAGTACGGTTCCATGCCCTGTAGAGGGTTTTTGCTTTTTGGTGTTTAACCCGGGTGCCTGGCAATGATGCGCCCTTTTATTTCGGACTTGGTTTGTATTCAGGGCCGGATTATCCCAAAATTTTATTTCGGTTTTCCAGGCGCTTTCCATCGCACAGTACTTTCGTACTATGGACGCCAAGTCGGCAAAGTGTGTAATTTCGCGGCGACTTATGGCGTTGAGGATTCCCTTGTCCGTGCAATTATTGCAAAAGAATGAAATTGCGTCTTCCTCGCGGCAGTCCTTTATCCTGTTCATGACCATGAGGAATCTTGCCCAGTAATGGTGTACTGTTTCTTCGGGCTCTTGCCTAATTTGGGATAGATCGCTTATGTTTGGGTGGGTGGGTGGGTGGAATTGAATCCGAAAGCTCACCCAATCTGAGACTCAGGGGCCAAGGAGTTTCCGAACTCGGAAGTTTGGATTCTTGGATGCTTTCCAATGAATCTAGCCCGCAGGCTGACTCTAGGTTCAGGTCGTGAGCGACGTCCTCCCCTCCGCGGGTATCCGGCTTGGAGGGATCGGGAATCCGGACATAGCTAGTCCTTAAGATAGACGAAGGGTCGCCGCATTGTTCCTCCACCACTGCAACGTGATGGGTGACCTGGGGAGAGTTGATCTCTCTCAGATCGGGTTTAGGCCCAATCTGATCGTAGTCTGTAGCGACTCCCAGGGCGGCGATGCGATCCAAGAGCTTGTTTAGGGAAGAGAGCTCCATTGGATCTAACTGCTCGGCAACTTCTGAGTTGACGTGAAGATTGCTTTCGATGACCCGAGAAGTCATCGTCGGCGCAGCGGCCGAACAGGCGGTCATAAGAAAACCACCTAGCCGGAGAGTTTTGCCGACAGCCAAAGCTCCTTTAGCAATAGTGCCGTCTTTAAAGACGGGATGAGGCATCCTTCCTGATGGCAACAGCACAGCGGAACTCTCAATGAAAGCACCAATGTCGGTGAGGGAGTCCTAGATTAGGGGGTGTTCGGGTAGCCGGAATATACCTTCAGCCGGACTCCTGGACTACGAAGATACAAGATTGAAGACTTCGTCCCGTGTCCGGATGGGACTTTCCATGGCGTGGAAGGCAAGCTTGGCGATACGGATATTCAAGATCTCCTACCATTGTAACCGACTCTATGTAACCCTAACCCTATCCGGTGTCTATATAAACCGGAGGGTTTTAGTCCGTAGGACAACTTCATCAACTCCATAGACAACAATGATACCATAGGCTAGCTTCTAGGGTTTAGCCTCCTTGATCTCGTGGTAGATCTACTCTTGTACTACCCATATCATCAATATTAATCAAGCAGGATGTAGGGTTTTACCTCCATCAAGAGGGCCCGAACCTGGGTAGAACATCGTGCTCCCTGCCTCCTGTTACCATCCGGCCTAGACGCACAGTTCGGGACCCCCTACCCGAGATCTGCTAGTTTTGACACCGACATTGGTGCTTTCATTGAGAGTTCCTCTGTGTCGTCGCCTTTAGGCCCGATGGCTCCTTCGATCATCAACAATGATGCGGTCCAGGGTGAGACTTTTCTCCCCGGACAGATCTTCGTCTTCGGCGGCTTCGCTCTGCGGGCCAATCCTCTTGGCCACTTCGAGCAGATCGAAGGCTACGCCCCTGGCCATCAAGTCAGGTTTGGAAGCTTAAACTACACGGCTGACATCCGCGGAGACTTGATCTTCGACGGGTTCGAGCCACGGCCAAGTGCGCCGCACTATCTCGAGGGGCATGATCTAGCTCTGCCTCCAAACAGTGTCCTGGAGGCCGCTCACGCTTCGGTTCCGACCTCTAACTCGGAGCCTATTGTGCCAATCGAGGACGAGCGGTCGAACGCCACCTCGGGGGCTGCGACCTCAAAGGCCATCGAGCCAAACGCTAGCCCCGCACTCTGCACGACCCGTGACTTCGAGGATCCGGACTCCTCCCCGGACTCTGAACCCCCCGCAACCCTGCCAATCGAATCCGATCGGGCGCCGATAATGGAGTTCACCGCCGCAGACATCTTTCAGCACTCGCCTTTCGGCATCATCCTGAATTCTCTTAAGTCTCTCTCTTTATCAGCAGAGCCCTGGCCGGATTACGGTCAGCGAGGATGGGATACGGACGATGAAGAAATTCAAAGCCCACCCACCACCCACTTGGTAGCCACTATCGACAATTTAAACGACGTGCTCAACTTCGACTCCGGAGACATCAACAGCATGAATGACGATGCAGGAGATATAGACGAACCAACGCCCATAGGGCATTGGACAGCCACCTCATCTCACGATGTGTACATGGTAGATACCCCTAAAGGAAGCGACAACGAGGAAAAAGGGGAAGGAACGGGAGATAGACCCCCCCCCCCGAAAAGCAATCAAAGCGTCGGCGTAAACACTGACCCAAGCCCCGCCTCGATAAAAACCCAGCCATAGAGCAGGACGAGCAGGCCTTAGAGCAACCGTCCGAACATGGCAACGCGGATGGAGAAACCAAACATCTCTCCTCCGGCGAAAACGGCATTCCGGACGACCTCACGCCGGATAAACCCATGGAGCAGAAGAATCTCCACGAGAGGCTCGTCGCAACTGCACGCAGCCTGAAAAAGCAGAAGCGGAAGCTAAAAACAGCGGAAGATGCACTCCAGATTAGATGGAGCAAAGTAATTAATACCGCAGATAAATACGGTGACAGTCGCCGCAATAAAAGCTATCCGTAAAGAAAGCTACTGCCTGAATTCGACGAAGAGGCCCTAGAGCCCTCGCATTCAAAAAATGAGAAAGCCACACGGTCGGATAGACGACCCCATAAAGCGGCAAGCGGCACCGCACTTAAATCGGCATGCGACCCACTTAAGGATTCGCACCGTGGCCCAGTCAGGTCCATTTATGGGCCAAGAAAGCAAGCTCTCGCAAGCAATGCAATAAAGCCATCATCAGAATCCGGCACACCCAAATACAGGGGCGCCGCACACCCAATTTCCAGAGGGATTCAAACCCGTATATATAGAGGCATATGATGGAACAACAGACCCTGGAGTCTAGATCGAGGATTATATCCTCCACATACACATGGCTAGAGGAGATGATCTCCACGCCATAAAATATTTATCCCTTAAGCTTAAAGGGCCAGCCCGGCATTGGCTCAAAAGCCTTCCTGAAAACACAATTGGAAGTTGGGAAGAGCTCGAGGATGCTTTCTGAGCAAATTTTCAAGGGACCTATGTCCGCCCTCCGGATGCAGACGATCTTAGTCACATAACTCAACAACCCGGAGAATCAGCTCGGCAGTTCTGGAACAGATTCCTCACTAAAAAGAATCAGATAGTCGACTGCCCGGACACCGAAGCCTTAGCAGCTTTCAGGCATAACGTCCGAGACGAATGGCTCGCCAGACATCTCGGCCAAGAAAAGCCAAGAACAATGGCCACACTAACATACCTTATGACCCGCTTTTGTGCAGGGGAAGACAGCTGGTTGGCAAGGTGCAGCCCCAGCGACCCAAGTACATCCGAAACTAGGGATGGAAACGGAAAACCGCGACGCAACAAGGACCGTTGCCGGACTAAGGATAAAAGTCCGAAGAGCACGGCAGTCAATGCCGGATTCAAAGGCTCACGACAAAATGAGGCAAAATCGCCCCCTAGGATAACAGGGACGATCCATCCAACCTAAATAAAATCCTGGACAGGATATGTCAGATACACAGTACTCCCGGGAAGCCTGCTAACCATACCCACAGAGACTGTTGGGTTTTCAAACAATCCGGCAGACTCAATGCCGAACACAAGGGGCTCGACACACCAAGCGAAGACGAGGATGAACCCCAAAAGCAGAGCACCCGGAAACAAAAGAACTTCCCACAAGAAGTAAAAACAGTGAACTTACTTCACATAACAAAATGTACGGCACCCGTAAAGGTACGCACCACACGGCCCATCCCCAAAGGGTCCTACCACTGGTTGTCAAAACCGATCATCTTCGACCTGCTAGATTATTCTAGAAATGTCAAGAATGCAGGCTGGACTGCCTTGATACTCGATCCAATAATTGGCGGACTCCAGTTTTCAAATGTCCTTATTGATGGCGGTAGTGGACTAAACCTGATATATCAGGATACAATCCAGCACATGGGGATAAACCCAGCAAGAATCCGCCGCAGCAAAACCTCCTTTCAAGGGGTAATACCTGGTCCGGACACCCGTTGTATGGGTTTTCTCCGGCTCGAAGTCATATTCGGCTCTGCTGATAACTTCCAGCGCGAAAAGTTGACCTTCCATATCGTTCCGTTCTCAAGTCGCTATCAAGCACTACTGGGACGCGAAGCTTTCGCTCGCTTTAACGCAATACCGCATTATGCACTCTTACGCTTAAGATGCCCGGTCCACGAGGCATCATCTCTTTGAAGGGAAAGCACTAAAGTGCGCCTCCCCAAGCAGAGGACTATGCGGCCGCTTTGACAGCCCCACAGCAAAATGGCCTCACCGGCCAGAAAACTTCGAAATAGGTCATTCAAGACCACGAACGCGGATAGACGAGTTCGGTGGAAAATCATCATTGATGCAGGCTTAGTGGCCATATACCCCCGCACTAGGGGCTCCACGCATATACAATAAGATACAATAAAGCTCAATCTTATATTTTTTACTGTATACTTTGTTTATTTTAAACTTTTTCGGCACGACCCGTTTTCAACTTAGTTCCTCTCTTTTACAGATGAACGTCGTGCGGCGCCCGTCTAGGATACGGCACAACGGAGACACAGGCGCAGACGTGCAGTAGGGACCCGTCCTAAAGGATTCTTTTTAGATTAAGACCCTGCATAAACCTTTTTTACTGTCTCTTGTTGCTACACATCCCCTGGTATAACCAAGGAGGCTGGCGTCTTGGCATGTGGCCACGTTAGAATTTTCGCACGTACGTGGACACTAGGGGCTTCTTTTTTTAATGAAAAGTGTTGTTTGGCCCGCACTCATAAAGACCGAACGCCTTAGGGAGTGTTCGGCGTCGCATGTTTTGGCATTATATGCATCAGCTCCGAATCATGTCTTTGGTCAAATGTTGGGTTGCCCGGCTCCTGAGTTCGGCTACCTTACGTTTCGCTCTATCGGCTAAGGTAGCACTAGGAGAACTACTGCGATTGTGCCCCCGGTTCGGCCAGGGCAAGCACCTCAGTAGAGAAAGCTGAAAACTGACTGTCATGATGTAGCGTGAGACTGGTCAGCCACTCGATGACCTATCAGAATCTATCGGATTCCTCCGCTTTAACGAAGGGCCGCTTCCCGTTCAGGCACATACACACCCCGAATTCAGACGAGCACAATTGCCACCAAGGAGCTACCTAAAGAGTCTCAATTTCAAACTCCTATGGCTAAGTGAAAGTGTTAAAGCATTATAGTCCGGTTGCCTAGCCCGCTGTGCTATCACCTCCTTTATAGGACCAAGACGTTGGGCTAAGTGTGAAAATGCGTTTTCTGCAAGCACCCCCGCACCATGTGCGTGGGGGCTGAAGCCAACGACTCCCATCTTTCAGATTCTATACATACATATATATATATATATATATATATTAAAACGGCCGCATAGAAGGTGTTTACAATACTTGAGGCACAAGTATAAAAAAGACCACTATAGTTTATCAAAATATTACTTTATAATTACATATGCTATCATAACATAGCATCTTTCGAGCACTGCGTCTCTATTACATGAGCGCCTTCAAGGACTTCCTGAAAATAGTGCTCGGAGGGTACTCGGCTTTTGTCCGAATCTTGGGACGCAACAATGGTGGTCTCCATCTCCGCCCAGTATGTCTTAACACGGGCAAGAGCCATCCGTGCGCCCTCGATGCATGATGACCTCTTCATTGCATTTATACGCGGCACCGCGTCCAGGAATTGCTGCACCAAGCCGAAATAGCTCTTCGGCTCCGATCTCCCCAGCCACAGATAACCCATGACATACTTCATGGCGAGTCCGGACAACCTATTCAGTTCGGCCCATTGAGCCAAACGATCGTCCACTGCCAGTGGACGCTCTGGATTGTGAAATTGCGACCAGAAAAGCTTTTCCACATCGCGATCCTTCTGATCTCGAAAGTGTTCGGTCGCATCAGCAGCACTCGCTGCCAAGTCCAGATAGGCATCCTCCACACTCCACATTCGGTCCAACGGAGCAAACTTCGGATTGTAAAATCTCCTTCGCAGCATAAAGGGCTTTCCAGCCGCAATCTGTTCGGCCTGACGCAGCTCCTCCTTCGCAACTCTCATCGCAGAGCGCGTGACCTTGACATTGGCAGAGGCCTTCTCTAAGTCCGTCTGTTTCGCGTGGTCTTCTTTTTCAAGAAGTCTGCAACGGTTTGTAGCGCTTTTTAACTTTTCGGCCATCTCTTCCTTGCTTCGGCAATGAGCAGCCTGTTCGGCTCTCAGCTCTTCAAGGGCTTTCTTGGCGGCCGCATCACTTTCACTGGCTTGTTCTTTAGCTCGGGCAAGTTCTGCCCTAAGACTCTCCACGGCGGCCGCACCATCTGCGTCAAGCACACACATCGTAAGACACAGGCATAAAACTGTTCTTACCCGGTGTCGCCCGAGGAATTACATACCTTGAGTCTCATCCAGCCGCTTATTGACAAGCTTGATGTCGGCATCTACCACGTCCAGTTGCTGCTTTAGTTCGGCAAAATCATCAGTTCGGCTCGATTCCGAACACCCTGCCGCCTTCATTCAAAGGCAACATCTTAGACCTAGGATCATGATCCTCCGCGTGCCGTCATTTCTTGACGACACGTAAAGTCTCAGGGGCTACTCTCTACACAGGGCACATCTTATTCACGCGCAACTGACAAAAGTATACATTATCTAATGTACCTCGAAACCCGTCAGTAAGCTTTTGACGGCCTCATGAAATCCGCTCTCTGCGGATGAAATCCTTCCAATCACCGTGCCCATCAGTGCACGGTGCTCCTCTGAGATACAAGCTCGCCCCAGCAGAATCTTCAGCTCCTCCGACCAAGCACCAGACGGTGCCGGGCTCGTCCTATGACCTCTTTCGAAGGCCGGACACGGAGAACCTCGGGGGGGGGGGCACATAGCCGTCTTCCGCCCCTGCCGGAGTTGGAGAAACTCTCCACGACGACACCTCAGGGTCGCCCGCCTCGCTAGGCAGCATGGCAGGGGGGGCATCCCACTCTCCATCATCTCCGGAAGAAGATCCCCCGAAGACGAGCTCTGCTGAGAAGGGCTGAGGGCTGAACTACAAGGTAAAAGTTTGGTTAATCTTCTCAGACATAAATCAAGGATTTCCCTCATCCCTCAAAAGGAAAATCTTTCTCTACTTATGGCTCGCTGGAGAGCTGATCCCCTTGAGGGCGTAGTCCAGCCGAGGAACTCTCCGGTGTCGGACCCTCTGACGAGGATTTTTCCCCCGCTTCGCGGCCATGGTTTCCGGGTTGTCAGAGGCGGCTCTCTTCTTCCCCTTAGGAGAGGAATCGTCGGTTCCTCCCTTCGAAACAGCCTCCTTCGAGGAGGCCATTGCTTCCTTGTCCTCCCCTTCCGAAGGCATTATCTCCAGCATCCTGACTAGCACGGGATCCGACCTGGTTTCAGGAAGGGGAGCCAGACACCTGATCAGCTTTGCCTTCGCTATCCACTCCTGTTTAAAAGGACGGCTCTTTTAGGGGCAAGTTTATGACAACTATACGGATAGAAGGTCCGGGCACAAGGTTGCTTACTTGAGTATCCAGGCGATTGCGGCTTAGGCCTGCGTCCTCGGTCGAATCCGGACACATCTCCTATGATCCGAAGAACAGTTTATACATCTTCGCGGGCGCTGCGCCCATGAAGTTTTGGAGAGCTCGCGGTCCTTCTGGATTAAATTCCCACAGGCGAAGGGGGCGACGTTTGCCGGGCAATATTTGGCGAATCAGCATGACTTGCGTTACCTTGACCAGGCTGAGGTCTCCTTCCAAGAGATCTTTAATGCGGCCCTGTAGCAAGGGCACGTCTTTGGGTAAACCCCAATCCAACCCTCTGTTGACCCATGACGCCAGACGTGGCGGGGGACCCGAGCGAAAGGCAGGAGGCGCCACCCATTTGGTGCTCCGGGGAGCGGTAATATAAAACCACTCTCGTTGCCACAAGCCTAGCTCCTCTTGAAAAGAGCCCTCGAGCCACGAAGCATCAGCATTTTTGCTTATGACAGCGCCTCCGCACTCTGCGTGTCATCCCTCGATCATCTTTGGTTCCACTTTGAAGGTCTTGAGCCATAGTCCGAAGTGAGGGTTAACATGGAGGAACGCTTCGCACACAACGATAAACAAGGAGATATGAAGAATGGACTCCGGAGCTAAGTCATGGAATTCCAACCCGTAGTAAAACAGAAGTCCCCTCACAAAGGGATCCATTGGGAAGCCTAACCCCCGAAGGAAGTGAGACATGAACACCACGCTCTCACCGGGCTGGGGACTGGGGATGACCTGCCCTTGAGCAGGCAACCTATGCCAAATTTCGCCGGTCAGGAACTTAGCCTCTCTCAACTTTAGCACGTCCTCCTCCGTCACGGAGGGCATCCATCGGCCTTGAAGGTCGGAACCGGACATTGTCGATGGTTCGAGGCGCCCAGAATCTGGAGCCTAGGGTGCTGGAACTCGAGGTGACGGGCGAACTTGTTGGAGAGAAGATAAGGCCCTAGTCTCTTTATAAGAGGCTGAATACCAGGAGCCCTCCCCATAACCGTTAAGGACTCGCCTTTAATCGAGAAAACATGCTAAAGGGCTTGATTGGGTTACCCACGTCCGTATTGATGAGAATCCCGTAATAGGAGGGTACACGATCTCTGCTTTGACAAGACGTGCCAAGGAAACCTCCTCGCAAAACACGCTACGGGGGAAAAGTAAAAAACGATTCGAGTAAAGGGCTTGGTTGTGGTGTGATGGTGCACTGCAGAATACATCAGCAGATTTGATTTGTGTTAATATTATTCTCTCTATGGCAATATGTGGAAGCTTATTTTACAGAGCCGGGCACTACTCTTGGTGTTTACAATCTTCTATGAAGGACTGGGAGGAGGAACCCGCCTTGCAATGTCGAAGACAATTTGCGCGCCGGACTCGTCATCATTGAAGCCTGGTTCAGGGGCTACTAAGGGAGTCCTGGATTAGGGGGTGTTCGGGTAGCCGGACTATACCTTCAGCTCGACTCCTGGACTATGAAGATACAAGATTGAAGACTTCGTCCCGTGTCCGGATGGGACTTTCCTCGGCGTGGAAGGCAAGCTTGGCGATACGGATATTCAAGATCTCCTACCATTGTAACCGACTCTATGTAACCCTAACCCTATCCGTTGTCTATATAAACCGGAGGGTTTTAGTCCGTAGGACAACTCCATCAACTCCATAGACAACAATCATACCATAGGCTAGCTTCTAGGGTTTAGCCTCCTTGATCTCGTGGTAGATCTACTCTTGTACTACCCATATCATCAATATTAATCAAGCAGGACGTAGGGTTTTACCTCCATCAAGAGGGCCCGAACCTGGGTAAAACCGGCGGATCTCGGGTAGGGGGTCCCGAACTATGCGTCTAGGCCGGATGGTAACATGAGGCAGCGAACACGATGTTTTACCCAGGTTCGGGCCCTCTTGATGGAGGTAAAACCCTAGGTCCTGCTTGATTAATATTGATGATATGGGTAGTACAAGAGTAGATCTACCACGAGATCGGATAGGCTAAACCCTAGAAGCTAGCCTATGGTATGATTGTATGTTGTCCTACGGACTAAACCCTCCGGTTTATATAGACACCGGAGGGGTCTAGGGTTACACAAGGTCGGTTACAAAGGAGGAGATATCCATATCCGTACCGCCTAGCTTGCCTTCCACGCCAAGTAGAGTCCCATCCGGACACGAGACGAAGTCTTCAATCTTGAATCTTCATAGTCCAATAGTCCGGCCAAAGGATATAGTCTGGTTGTCCGGAGACCCCCTAATCCAGGACTCCCTCACACCCGCAGGGGTCTGCTCGCATGCCTCCTGTACTCAAATAGCTACCCTGCATGGCGCCTCCTAGCTAATAAAAAAGGGATGCATGGAAGCACGTAAATGGTAAATAGAACGCCCACGGTTTCAATAATACTTGTGTTTTTGATTGTAACGTGACAACACTTGTTCCAAAATGATTTTGTTGATTGTTAATGTGTGCGGCTTCGCAAATCGGACAGCAAAATTACCACAGCATGTTGGTGCCATGTCATGACACCAAGCCAAGTTTGATGATTTTCATGCATGTTTCGGATTTACATGAATTAAAAAACCAAGTTTCTCAATGTTTCCAGCCGAGCCATGACGCCCAGATGTTTGAATTTCAGTCCCATTTCTGGCATGGGACCGAGAATTTTACCCGAGGACACACATGTGATTTTTCAACCAGCTTTGGTGCACTAGAGCATGTGCTTGTATTTAAAATTTGAATTATGCACACAAAGGTGACACGTTCCCTCTCAGAACCATGAGCCTTCTTGAGAGAAGCTCTAGTTTGCAAGAAACTTATACCAAAACTTGTTCCTATTCTGCAATTTTTTTACCACAACATGGTAGTACCATGACATGACACCATGCCAAGTTTCATGATTTTTAGGCGTGTTTTGGATTTACAAAAATTTTAAAACCAAGCTTCTCAATGTTCTCGGCCGGACCACGATGCCCAAATGTTTGAATTTCATTCCCATTTCTTGCATGGGACCTAGAAATTCACCCGAGGACACACATGTGATTTTTCAATCAACTTTGGTGCACGGGAGCATGTGCTTGTAGTTCAAATTTGAATTATGCACATTAAATGACTAGAAACTCAACTAATGTATAAAAAGGCCAAACGAACCCGGAATAATTCCAAAATTTAACAGGGCACTCATATAGTTATATGTTGCCTTTGTAAAGAAAATCTGGGGGAGAGGCAGTGTATATTGTTTCACACACAAAGGTATAAAGAAATAAAGAAATTATCATACCTATTTAATTCTTGGGTTCTTATTATTTATGCCACTAGTTGTGTATCACTACTCAGTTTTGCCATTAGAAGTTACAACTACTCAAAAAATGCCATCGATTCATGAGATGCCTCCTCAAAAATGCAATTAGATATCTAAAAAATGCCATCGTTAAGTTAGATGTTTGCTCAGAAATGCCATTACACATTGTTATTTTCACATCAAACCCGCTGACCATGTTACATGACAAAAATAAGCCAATTCTCAGAATGATAAGTTAATGGTGTCCCGCACAACACACCCCTCAAGTAAAACTAAGCACCCTGGAATTCTTTGACAAAACTAAGCACCCTGAAATTCTTTGACAACTAAACTGCTGGCTATATGATGTTGTCCATATATATTGTATGTATATAATGTGAAGAAACAAGTGGTAGTACTATACCAACTAAAAGATGAAATGTACGAAATATAACGAGAAGAAACATAACATAGTTCTGCTGGGGGCTCAGCACAACACACCCCTCAGATAAAACGAAGCACACCAGAAATTAAACTAAGCAACTAATTCGGTAGACACTACATTAGAACCACCATGAGCAACGACACTGCCACCTTACTCGGAGTCCTTGTCCACGTCCTCGACTTCGTCCTTGTCCCTCTTCCTCTTGGGTGATACTTCTTTGCTTGAACCGCACACTTGGCTCTTGCTCATCATCCAACCCTTGTACATATTGAAACAAAGGTAGCCACCCATTGCAGCGTATTGGATGTGATCTATATCTAGTATAGTCCACTACCATGCACGATGAAACGTGTGCGGAGGTTCTTCAGTTCACCGTACGAAGGATGAACCATGGCTGCTGCCAGGGTCAGCATTGAAGGCTGATCACGGTAGGGCACCAGCCCTTCCTTTTGGAGGTCGAAGGGGTCGCCTATGCTACCTCTTGAGCACTGCGTTGGTTTTTCCCCGAAGAGGAAGGGATGATGCAGCAAAGTAGCGTAAGTATTTCCCTCAGTTTTTGAGAACCAAGGTATCAATCTAGTAGGAGGCTACGTGCGAGTCCCTCGTACCTACACAAAACAAATAAATCCTCGCAACCAATGCGATAAGGGGTTGTCAATCCCTACACGGCCACTTACGAGAGTGAGATCTGATAGATATGATACGATAATATTTTTGGTATTTTTATCATAAAGATGCAAAGTAAAATAAAAGCAAAGTATTGGAAGACAAATATGATGAAGATAGACCCGGGGGCCATAGGTTTCACTAGTGGCTTCTCTCAAGAGCATAAGTATTCTACGGTGGGTGAACGAATTACTGTTGAGCAATTGACAGAATTGAGCGTAGTTATCAGAATATCTAGGCATGATCATGTATATAGGCATCACGTCCAAGACAAGTAGACCGACTCCTGCCTGCATCTACTACTATTACTCCACTCATCGACCGCTATCTAGCATGCATCTAGAGTATTAAGTTAATGAAAACAGAGTAACGCCTTAAGAAAGATGACATGATGTAGAGGGATAAACGCATGCAGTATGATGAAAACCCCATCTTCCTATCTTCGATGGCAACAATACAATACGTGCCTTGCTGCCCCTGCTGTCACTGGGAAAGGACACCGCAAGATTGAACCCAAAGCTAAGCACTTCTCCCATTACAAGAAAGATCAATCTAGTAGGCCAAACCAAACTGATAATTCGAAGAGACTTGCAAAGATAACCAATCATACATAAAAGAATTCAGAGAAGATTCAAATATTGTTCATAGACAGACTTGATCATAAACCCACAATTCATCGATCTCAACAAACACACCACAAAAAGAAGATTACATCGAATAGATCTCCACAAGAGAGGGGGAGAACATTGTATTGAGATCCAAAAAGAGAGAAGAAGCCATCTAGCTAATAACTATGGACCCGTAGGTCTGAGGAGAACTACTCACACTTCATCGGAGGGGCTATGGTGATGATGTAGAAGCCCTCCGTGATGGATACCCCCTCCAGCGGAGCTCCGGAACAGGCCCCAAGATGGGATCTCGTGGATACAGAAAGTTGCGGCAGTGGAATTAGGGTTTTGGCTCTGTATCTGATCGTTTGGGGGTACGTAGGTATATATAGGAGGAAGGAGTACGTCGGTGGAGCAATAGGGGGCCCACGAGGGTGGAGGGCGTGCCTGGGGGCGTAGGCGCGCCCCCTACTTTGTGGCCTCCTCCTTTGTGTCTTGACATAGGGTCCAAGTCTCCTCGATCATGTTCGGTGAGAAAATCACATTCCCGAAGGTTTCATTCCGTTTGGACTTTGTTTGATATTCCTTTTCTTTGAAACCCTAAAATAGGCAAAAAAAACAGCAATTCTGGGCTGGGCCTCTGGTTAATAGGTTAGTCCCAAAAATAATATAAAAGTGCATAATAAAGCCTAATAATGTCCAAAATAGTAGATAAGATAGCATGGAGAAATTAAAAATTATAGATATGTTGGAGACGTATCAGCCTACAACGAGGCCTATCCGACCCAGGATTTCCTTGTCGTTCCTAAAGTCTACAGTAACGAATTTGACTCGGCCGCCCTTGAGGAACTTCTTAAATTCCTCGCACTCAATGTCGGCATGTCATATGTGGTAGACCAAGCATAAGTCATGCACGCAAACCTGGATCACGGCGGGCTTCTTTTTCTCTGCCTCCATTAGATTCTTCTCGCTTCCCAGGACAGTGGTGTACTCAACATCTAGCCCAGCGACCCACTCATCATTTGAGTTTTCAAACATGCGTTTGAAGCGAGCAAGGCATTCTTCCACCATTGCGGAAGAACAGGTCTAGATGACGTCGAACTCATCGCCGGTGATGGTTCTAACCTTGTACTCACTGCCGATCATCGAGATTTGGGACGCCATGGATTTGGGAGGAGGGTTAGGATTAGTGGAACTGCTGTAATGTGAAAGGACGGGATGACTAGGAGCGGTTTATCGATCGTAAAAATGTCGAGTGATGGGCACGTGCGAATGGCAGGGTAGTGGCTTGCCTGGTGGACAAATGGATTCATGCACAGTACTATGGGGGCCCAATTAGATGTCATGTCTACTCGACGCCCAATTAAATGGCTTTCGATGTCATGTCAAGCGTCGGGAAAATTACAGGTGATACGAAGCTTTTCATTCTCCCATGATACGGGCTTCCGAGAGCCCTTGGATCGGAGATCAAATGGTTGCATGGCATGATTCTAGACCTATGAGTGAATATCCTATCCTGGAGGGTTATTCTAGAAATTTTCAGCAACTTAGCATGCGACCGTTCGATGTCAGATCCAAGGGCTGCCAGCAGCCCGTATCATGGTCGCGCCTACCACGACCGTCGCCTCGCTCATGCGGTCGCGCCCTTGGAGATTTAACACGGTGTGTTAGGCTATCTGATATTGGCATGTCATACATAGTCACCACTTAGTCACTCATACAACAAGGTTAGCTATAAGGTTGGCTATAAGAGTATTTTTTGTTTACTTCTCTCTATCTCTTTCTTCGTAGTATTTATTGCATTTTCCAAGGAGTGACCTCTTCCAATGAAATGGTGCTTAGATGAGGTGCTATGGGCATTAAATGGCTTAGCAACTCAAGTCCCCAATCCATAGGTGCTTAGTTTTTTGTTGCTAAGTTTGCTTCATGTAGGTACACGTGCTTATCACCGTTTCTTCCTGGGGTCACCAAACTAGTCTCTCTCTTCTTAATTAACTTTCCACATCAGACTTTATGCCTATGTGGAAGGCTTAGCACCTATCGGATCAAGTACAATAGTGGGCTATAAGCCCGCTTTACATGGCATTTTTGCATATGTGGGGAAAGTGGCAAGGAAAAAGTGGAAGAGTGGGCTCTCAAGCAAGAGCCAGCCTCTACATGGTGGAGCATCGGGAGAGGCACCTGTATGGAGGTGGTCAGGAATAGGGAGAGTCACGCCGGTCATAGCGTCGCAGTTAAAATGATAATGGCAAGTAAAATCACCGGGCCCCACCTGTCCAGTAGTAACTCACTGTCAAATCACACAACCCAATGTTTGCAGCAGCCTACTCCCTCATCTTCTCGCGCCTTTGTCGAACTGACTATGCGGAACTGCCCCGCCTACCACGCAGGAAAAGCCCCGCCCTCAACTTTTAAATAGTACAGTATACTAATTTTCTATCCATGGATTGCGCCATGGAGCAAAGCCTCAAGAAAACAACAGTACACATGTACGGAGTATACAACACGCCCGTTGCATTCGTGTCACACCCCAGACGGTTGGTCGGTCTGGCATGCCGCTCTCCGAATGGAAAGCTCGTTGAGGGAGTCCTGGATTAGGGGGTCTCCGGACAGCCGGACTATCTCCATTGGCCGGACTGTTAGACTATGAAGATACAATATTGCAGACTTCGTCTCATGTCCGGATGGGACTCTACTTGGCGTGGAAGGCAAGCTAGGCAATACGTATATGGATATCTCCTCCTTTGTAACCGACCTTGTGTAACCCTAACCCTCTCCGATGTCTATATAAACCGAAGGGTTTTAGTCCGTAGGACAACAATCACAACATACAATCATACCATAGGCTAGCTTCTAGGGTTTAGCCTCTCTGATCTCGTGGTAGATCTACTCTTGTAACACCCATATCATCAATATTAATCAAGCAGGACGTAGGGTTTTACCTCCATCAAGAGGGCCCGAACCTGGGTAAAACTTCATGTCCCTTGGCTCCTGTTACCATCTGGCCTAGACGCACAGTTCGGGACCCCCTACCTGAGATCCGCTAGTTTTGACACCGACATTGGTGCTTTCATTCAGAGTTCCTCTGTGTCATCGCCGTTAGGCTTGATGGCTCCTACTATCATTGATAGCGATGCGGTCCAGGGTGAGACTTTTCTCCCCGGACATATCTTCATATTCGGCGGCTTTGCACTGCGGGCTAATTCGCTTGGCCATATGGAGCAGATTGAAAGCTATGCCCCTGGCCATTAGGTCAGATTTGGAGGTTTGAATTACACGAACTAACATCCGTGCGAACTTGATCTTCGACGGATTCGAGCCACAGCCGGGCGCGCCGCACTGTCGCGATGGGTATGACCTAGCTCTGCCATCGGACGGTACCCCAAAGGCCGCGCCCGCATCAGCTCCGACCCTTAGCTTGGAGCCAGCTGCGCCAATCGAGGACGGGTGGCTAGACACCACCTCAGGGGTTGCAGTCTCGACGATGATCGAGCCAAACACCAGCATAATCCTCTGCGCAGCCCATGAATCCAAGGTGCCGGACTCTCTTCCGGACCCCGAACCATCCGCGCCCCTGCCAATCGAATGCGATTGGGCGCCGATCATGGAATTCACCGCCGCGGATATCTTTCAGCACTCGCCCTTCGGCGACATTATGAATTCACTAAGGTCTCTCTCTTTGTTAGGAGAGCCCTGGCCGGATTATGGCCAACAGGATTGGGATGCGGACGACGAAGAAATTCGATGCCCACCCACCACCCACTTTGTAGCCACTGTCGATGATTTAACCGACATGCTCGACTTCGACTCCGAAGACATCGACGGTATGGACGATGATGTAGGAGACGAACATGAACCAGCACCTATAGGTCAGTGGAAAGCCACCTCGTCGTATGACATATACATGGTGGATACACCCAATGAAGGCAACGGCGACGAGATAGCGGAGGATGACCCCTCCAAGAAGCAACCCAAGCGCCGACGTCAGCGGTGCCGCTCTAAGTCCCGCCAAAGCAAAAGTGGTGATACCGGTACAGGAGATAATAACACTCCGGATAGCGCCAAGGACAACAACAATCCCCTCCAGCAAGATTTAGAGCAGGAGGATGAAGGAGGCAGCTCTCATGAGAGAGCGGCTGGCGGAGAGGAGGAGAATGACAATTACATGCCCCCCTCCGAAGACGAGGCAAGCCTCGGTGATGATGAATTCACCGTACCAGAGGATCCCGTCGAACAAGAGCGCTTCAAGCGCAGGCTTATGGCCACGGCAAATAGCCTGAAGAAAAAGTAGCAGCAGCTTCAAGTTGATCAAGATCTGCTAGCTGACAAATGGGCTGAAGTCCTCGCGGCCGAGGAATATAAACTCGAGCGTCCCTCCAAGAGTTACCCAAGGCGCAGGTTACTACCCCGACTGGAGCAAGAAGCGTATGATATGGCTGATCGGCCACCTCGTGGCCGCGACAGAGAGGTATTCCAGCCAACAGCTCAGCCTCCACCCCAACGCCATCCAAATAAAAAGGCATGGGGAGATACGCCAGACCTGCGAGACATATTGGAGAACAAAGCAAAGCATTCAAGATTGATCTACGGATCACGAGGGCGCACCACTCTATGAGACGGTAAACGTCAGGGTGGATACAATAAAAGCAAATCCGGCCAGGCCGAACACAGCGGGCAGGGCCCATACGAGTTGCGTCGTGATATAGCCCAATACAGAGGCGCCGCACACCCCTTATGCTTCACAGACGAAGTAATGGAACATCAATTCCCAGAAGGTTTAAAACCTGTAAACATTGAATCATACGACAGCACAACAGATCCCGCTGTATGGATTGAGGACTTCCTCCTCCACATCCACATGGCCCATGGTGATGACTTACATGCCATCAAGTACCTCCCACTAAAACTCAAAGGACCAGCCCGGCATTGTCTTAATAGCTTGCCAGCGGACTCCATTAGCTGTTGGGAAGATCTGGAAGCCGCATTCCTCGACAACTTTCATGGCACTTATGTGCGACCACCAGACGCCGATGACTTGAGCCACATAATTCAGTAGCTAGAAGAGTCGGCCAGACAATTCTGGACTCGGTTCCTTACAAAGAAAAATCAAATCATCGACTGTCCGGATGTGGAGGCCTTAGCGGCTTTCAAGCACAACATCTGAGATGAGTGGCTAGCCCGGCACCTTGGTCAGGAAAAGCCGAAATCTATGGCAGCTCTCACGACGCACATGACCCGCTTTTGTGCGGGAGAAGATAGCTGGTTGGCTCGCAGTAATAACATATCAAAGAACCATGGTACCTCAGATACCAAGGACGGCAATAGCAGGTCACGTCGCAACAAGCATAAGCGCCACATTAACAGCAAAAGTACTGAGGATATGGCAGTCAATGCCGGATTCATAGGCTCTAAATCCGGTCAGCAGAAAAAGCCATTCAAACAAAGAACGCCGGGTCCGTCCAGCTTGGACCGTATACTCGATTGCTCGTGTCAAATACACAGCACCCCAGACAAGCCAGCCAATCACACCAACAGGGATTGTTGGGTGTTCAAGCAGATCGGCAAGTTAATTGCCGAAAACAAGGACAAGGGGCCGCATAGCGATGACGAGGAAGAACCCCGGCAGCTACACACTGGAGGACAGAAGAGGTTTCCCCGCAAGTGCGGACGGTGAACATGATATACGCAACCCACATCCCCAAGAGGGAGTAGAAGCGTGCGCTCAGGGACGTATATGCGTTGGAGCCAGTTGCCCCAAAGTTCAACCCTTGGTCCTCCTGTCCGATCACCTTCGATCGCAGGGACCACCCCACTAGTATCCGTCATGGCGGATTCGCCGCACTGGTCCTAGACCCAATCATGGACATATTTCACCTCACTCGAGTCCTTATGGATGGCGGCAGCAGCCTGAACCTGCTTTATCAGGACACAGTGCGCAAAATGGGTATAGACCCCTCAAGGATCAAACCCACAAAAACGACCTTTAAAGGCGTCATTCCAGGCGTAGAGGCCCACTGCACAGGCTCAATTACACTGGAAGTGGTCTTCGGATCCCGGGATAACTTCCTAAGCGAAGAGTTAATCTTCGATATAGTCCCATTCCGCAGTGGTTATCATGCGCTGCTCGGATGAAATGCATTCGCTAGATTCAATGCGGTACCACATTATGCATACCTCAAGCTCAAGATGCCAGGACCTCGCGGAGTTATTACAGTCAATGGAAACACAGAGCGCTCTCTCCGAACAGAGGAGCACACCGCGGCCCTTACAGCAGAAGCGCAAAGCAGCCTCTCAAGGCAATCTACCAGTTCGGTGTTTCAAAGCCCGGACACCTTCAAGCGCGCTCGAGGCAATCGGCAGACAGACCGCCTGGCGCAATCTGAGCTCGCGTAGCAATACGGCGGGCACCCCAATCCCAGCCCAATGATGTTATTCATGCCGCGCGTACATAATTACGCATTAAAAATACCATGGGCACAGGTGGGGAGGGGGGGCACAACTGCGGCACGCCCCAAAATGCGGCCTAAACCGCACTAGGGGCTTCTCGTTTGGTTATTTTTCTTTTTCTTTCAGGACATTAATCTCTGGAAACACTGTCCAGCAGCTCTACTGTCGAACACATGATACAGCAACCAAGGAGGTAGACAACTACGTTATACAACGGAATTCCCGGGTTGATTACAGATTTCATATCATTCCTCAGCTTGCCTTTGGAAGGGACATAGTCCTACTCTTTTGCTTATTGCACTATCTGTATCACTCTGCTTTAATGCAAGTTTTTAATATACAATGCATGACATTACGACTATTATTGCATTTTTGTTATATATATATATGTGTGTGTGTGTGTGTGTGTGTGTGTGTGTTCATTAATGATGCCTTGCAGCCGTACACTCTGGTACGGCCAATGCACCAGGGGCTTACGTACCCACAATATGGTGTAAAAAGTCCGAAGACTTTCACAAGTGCGGCACCCCGAACTTATAGCATTATATGCATCAACTCCAAATCATGTCTTTGGTCAAATGTTGGGTTTGCCCAGCTCCTATGTTTTGGTACCTTACATTCCGCTCTATCAGCTAGGGTAGCGCTAGGAGAACTACTGCGATTGTGCCCCGGTTCTGCCGGGCCGAGCACCTCAATAGAGAAAGCTAAAACTGACTGTCATGATAAGGCGAGAGACTGGTTGCTGTTCGGCGAGGTTTTTCAAGTACCTAAAGACTGATGCCGCTTAGGGTGAGGGGCCAGCTCCGTCCGGCTTACAGGCGTGTATCGCGCCCCGAATTCGGCCTTCTGAATACCAGGGCTTCGTCGAAATTTGAAATTATAGAATTCTATGGCTATGTGAGAGTGATAAAGCATTATTAGTCCGGTTGCCTTGTTCGTTGTGCTGAGCACCTCCCTCGAAGGACCCAAACATGGGAACAAAAGTGCTTAGGTTTATCCCGAACACCCCAGCACTAGTGGCATGGGGGCAGAAGCCGAGGACTATCCATCTCTCAGATTGGATAAACAGCCAAACAGAAGGTAATATTTTAAATTCTAACAAGCGTTGCATAGCGAACATAATACAAGTTTTCATACATACAGGACAACACGAGCAAGTCTCATTCAAATATTATGTTTTGCGAACACTCATCCGCGATAAGACAGGCACCCAGCAGAACACCCTCGTAGTACATCTTGGGGTGGCGGTGCTCCTTGCCCTTCGGTGGCCCCTCCTTGATCAGCTTCACGGCGTCTAGCTTGACCCACTGCATTTTTACACGGGCGAAAGCCCAGCGTGCACCTTCTATGCAGACGAATCGCTTCACGACCTCCAGCCGAGGGTAGGCATCCACAAGCCACCTCACCAGGCCGAAGAAGCTGTTCGGAAGGGCGTCGCCAGGCCACGACCAGACTATGAAGCCCTTCATGGCCTAATCGGCCGCCTTATGTAGCTCGGCCATCTGCTTCAGCTGGTCGCTCATCGGCACCGGATGTTCGGCCTCAGCATACTGAGACCAGAACAGCTTCTCCGTCGACCTTCTGTCCTCAGCCTGGTAGAATTGTGCGGCATCGGACACACTGCAGGGGCAAATCTGCGAATGCTCCTGAAGAGCTCTGGATTCGGGTAAGTAATCGGTAATTCACCTTTACATGCTTGCTTTGCATATAGAAAGCCTTACCCGCCGCTATCTTCTTCATCGCGTCGATCTCCAGAAGGGCCTTCTGGGCCTCGGCCTTAGCACTCTTCGTGCTCTCACGGGCCGCAGCAAGCTCAGACTCTCGCGTCTTCAAGTCAAGCTCCAACGCCTCGTGCTTCGTCACGAGAGCCTGGAGCTCTTGCTGCACCTCGCCCACCCGAGCCTCGTGCCTCTCTCGCTCGGTGCGCTCCTTGGCCGTTGTATCTTTGGCCTTGGTCAGCTCTTGCTTCAGGTTCGCCACCTCGGTCGTGGCCCCTGGAAAAACATACAATGATCCTGGACGGGGTATTACTTACCTTCATTCTCCTCGAGCTGCCTCTTGACAAGGCCGAGCTCTTTCTTGGACCCATCAAGGTCCTTCTTCAGTACGGCGACCTCCGCAGTTAGTGCGGCGAACGCCAACAGAGAAGCGTGCATATGCATATTGACATACTTAGATTAGACTCCTACGATATTATTTGGTCCTCTGTTCGGCTTTTCTTTGCGAACACCGAACAAAGCATCAGGGGCTACTGTCTATGCGGAAATACTTCTACTACATTTTGAAACACTTACCTCGAAGCTTGTTAGAAGGCTAGTACATGCTTCAGTCAATCCGCTCTTGGCGGACTGAACCTTCTGGATCACCGCACTCATGATAGTGCGGTGCTCCTCCTCGATGGAAGCGCTGCGAAGCGCTTCCAACATATTGTCCGGCGCCTCTGGATGGACAGAGGTCACTGGCACACGCGTCTCACCCCTCTTAGAAAGAGACAGCCTACCCGAGCCCGGAACCGCTGGAGGTTCCGATGCGGTGTTCGGCTGAGGGCCGAACTCGGAGCTCTCAGGGGCCCCATCCCCTCTGCTCCTGGAGTCCAGAAGGTTTCCTCGAGGTGCCTCTAGGACTGTCTCCCCTTGATCCAGTGCCTCTTGAGACAACACCTCGGCGTCGTCAGCAAGATGAGGGGAGGTGGCAGTCGGGACTGGATCGCTATCCATGTCCGATGAACCCAGGGAGCCGTCCGATGATACCTCGATGTTGGGTCGTGGCGGCCTGCGTAATTATGTTCGGCGATTAGGGAAAGCAATGCGACAAAGGAATCCTATGGGTTACTTTGGTATCCGAATACTTACGATCTCCCCTGGGGCTTGGCCGTAGGAAACCACTCGTCTTCACTTTCGTCGACGGCGGTGGAGCTGTCCAGAAGGAGAGTCCTTCCCTTCTTGGACCCTCCAGCCTCCCCAGTTGGGGCGTCCTTCCTTTTCTTGTCTCCCCCAGTCGGTGGGGGAGCCTCTTCTTCCTCTTCCTCGTCTTCGCGGGAAGAGTGCGCCGCAAAGTCATCGGACGGTGAGTCCGACGACGCCTGGCGTCGGGAACTCTTTTGAGCTCCCTTGGCCTTCTTGGTCTTCTATGACACCTTATAAGGGGCCTGAGCCACCATCATCGCCAGAAGGGCATTTGCAGGGCCTTCGGGCAAGGGAGCCGGATAGTCGATTTGTCCGGCCATCTTTTGCCAGTCCTGTTAACGGCACTCGAGTTCAGATCCCGCATAGAGTCAATCTATATAGAAAACAAGTATCCTGTAAAAGGTAAAACAGCTTACCGCACTGGCTTGGGGCTTCGCGCTGAATCCGCGATCCTTAGTAATGGGGGGAGGGACTGCGGCGCCCTTAAACAGCACCCTCCAGGCATCTTCATGAGTCGTGTCGAAGAGCCTGTTCAGAGTTCGGTCCTGCACCGGATTGAACTCCCACAAGGTGAACTCCCGTTGTTGGCACGGGAGTATCCGGCAGATGAGCATAACCTGGACTATGTTGACGAGCTTGAGCTTCCTATCCACCATGTTTTGAATACATGTCTAGGGTCCGGTCAGCTCTTTTGAATTACCCCAGGACAGGCCCTTCTCTTTCCAGGAGGTGAGCCGCATGGGGATGCCAGATCGGAACTCGGGGGCCGCTACCCATGCGGGGTCGCGCGGCTCGGTGATATAGAACCACCCCGATTGCCACCCCTTTGTGGTATCCATGAAGGAGCCCTCGAGCCATGTGATGTTGGGCATCTTGCCCACCATGGCGCCTCCGCACTCCGCCTGGCGGCCGCTCACTACCTTCAGCTTGACATTGAAGGTCTTCAGCCATAAGCCGAAGTGCGGCTTGATGCGGAGGAAGGCCTCGCACACGACGATAAACGCCGAGATGTTGAGGATGAAGTTCGGGGCCAGATCGTGGAAATCCAGGCCGTAATAAAACATGAGCCCCCAGACGAAGGGATGGAGAGGGAATCCCAGTCTGCGGAGGAAATGGGTGAGGAATACCACCCTCTCATGGGGCTTGGGGGTGGGGATGAGCTGTCCCTCATCTGGGAGCCGATGTGCGATGTCGTCGGGCAGGTATCCGGCTCTCCTCAGTTTCTTGACATCTCCCTCCGTGATGGAGGAGACCATCCACTTGCCTCCCGCTCCATACATGGTTGGAGAAGGTTCAGATGGAAGTGAGAGCTTGGGCGCTAGAGCTCGAGTGTGTGGGAGCGGATGAGCAAAGGGGGAAGAAGGCGTGGATAGAAAGGTGAATCCTTATCCCTTTATATGGGCGGACAAAATTAAGCGTCCCCACTTGCCTGGTAAAACTCGCTTATCCTCCAAGCGCCACAATTGATGGCTTGGTTGGGCTACCCACGCCCGTATTGATGAGAATCCCGTAATAAGGGGAAACGATCTTTGCTTTCACAAGACGTCTCGAAAAACTGCCTCGCATTATGTGCGGGGCTGGTTAAAAGAAACGGTTCGAATAATCACCGGGCCATGACATAACGTCATGTTATCGAAACAAGCTAGCAAATTAGATCCGCGAAAACATTATTCTCTCTATGGAGGAATGTGGAACTTATTTTGCAGGGTCGGACACTATCCTCGTATTCAAATTCTTATGTGATGTATTCGGAGAAGGAACCCGCCTTGCAATGCCGAAGACAACTGCGCACCGGACTCATCGTCATTGAAGCCTGGTTCAGGGGCTACTGAGGGAGTCCTGGTTTAGGGGGTCTCCAGACAGCCGGATTATCTCCATTGGCCGGACTGTTAGACTATGAAGATATAAGATTGAAGACTTCGTCTCGTGTCCGGATGGGACTCTTCTTGGCGTGGAAGGCAAGCTAGGCAATACGTATATGGATATCTCCTCCTTTGTAACCGACCTTGTGTAACCCTAACCCTCTCCGGTGTCTATATAAACTGAAGGGTTTTAGTCCGTAAGACAAGAATCACAACATACAATCATCCCATAGGCTAGCTTCTAGGGTTTAGCCTCTCCGATCTCATGGTAGATCCACTCTTGTAACACCCATATCACCAATATTAATCAAGCAGGACGTAGGGTTTTACCTCCATCAAGAGGGCCCGAACCTCGGTAAAACTTCATGTCCCTTGCCTCCTGTTACCATCCAGCCTAGAGGCACAATTCGGGACCCCCTACCCGAGATCCGCCGGTTTTGACACCGACACTCGTCATATTGCGTTTGCACACACATGTGGGACCGCAATTGAGAACCGACCATTGGCACACTCCCCGGCCCCGCAAGTCGGGTGAGTTAATAGAAGAGAGAGACGAGCCATAGTACTACTAGAGAAGTGTTGTAGGAGTAAATACGTTGGTACCTGGACGATCCCTACAAGACACAGAAGATCAGTTTGTCCATGCATGTGACCAGACTCTAGCAGACATGCCTGGATTGGCTATCGTCTACATATCGTGCAGGATGTGTTGTACAGGGCTGTAGTTCTGGTGAGAAATCTAAAAAAGGTTTCTTCTCATCTCGCAAAATTAGGTGTCATGTGCTTCGGATCACTGCGAGGGTTAAACAGCGACAACTGAGTTGGGCTAGTCATTGGGGGCACATGCACGAAGACTACTTGGCTGCCATCTAGGTCAAGCCGGCCATGTTAATTAGGACATCTATCGATGGACCCCTTTTCTACGAGTTTATCTTTAATTTGAGCTTTGATCCTCGTCTAGTTTGTTCGCGGGATTCATCTTGTCTCCTTTGGGCAATGAGGTTATGATTTCTTGTCATGTGGCATCTTTTTGTGTTATATGTTATAATCTGGTACTTCAGATCAAAATGACAACAACTGCGCCTCCGGGGCACGTGCATGAAGACTTCTCGATAGTCATTGCCGAGGTCAATCCCACTCCAGCTGGTAGACAAAAGAAAACTAGTACTCCACTATATAGGCAGGAGCCTCCACGCTTGCTTGCTTGTGTTGCTCTCTTCACACTGTCTCGTCCTCTCCAGATCTAAACACGACAGCGGTGGCCACACACACTCTCTCACTACTCACTACTAGTCACAGATCCAGCCAGATCCTCTCCGCCGGGGAAGGTGAGAAGGTACGTTCACACGGTCGTCCTCGGTGATGGCTCTTACCCACTGCTGGCGCGTCCCGATCAGCGTGCCTTTGTCGTTCTCTCCCAAGCATCGTTGGTGAGGGAGGGCCTCCCACCCCTTCTTCCCTGCTGTTCTAGTGTGGGTAGATCCGGCCTCCCACCGCCGACCTACTGACATCCCGGCAACCCTCAGGTATAACTTCCTTCTAAACCGGCCTTGCTCTAATTCCTGAGCTCCCGACATCGCTGCATTTGTATCTTTTACTATTTCTCAGCCCCCCTTGTAGATAGGATCGATCGGCTGTTCGAAAACCACCTAATTTTTTACTGTTAAGAGGTAAAACTAGTGCATGCACTCAAATCTAGTACTACTTGGTTCAAACAAGGAAGGAAGGGGGTGGGGTGGGGGAGATTTGTTACCTGAATATAGGACTTGGTCGAAAGAGGAAATAACGGGGGTGAAGAGTAGCAGAGACTGGCTATCCAACTGGTCTCTAGGTCTAATAGGGAAATAAAGGGAACGCAGTACAAACTCAATATAAACCCGATCTATTGGTTGAAAAAGGAAAGAAAGTGGGGACTGGGGGACAAGTCAACAGAGTAAGTCCAGCACTAGATTTGCTAGCCTCGCACAGTATAAGGTGGCTATATACCAAACAAAAATGGGACCAACCCAGATATCCTCTTCTGATGTTTGTTGCCCTGAGCCGCTCTTATGTAATGCCATTGGTAAAATGTAGCAGTCGCACTGTTAAAAGTAAGGACACGTTAAACCAATGTTGTTTTTGATGTAATGCCTCCATTAAAATATGAATTAATGGCACTTTTTTCATGTCCTGCTAAATTTCCCATTAAGATAAGTTGCTTCTTTTCATTAGAGATGCAACTGTCCTAGTCCACCTACTCTCCCATGCCCAAATACCGACTCTGTAGCAGCTGTTAATGTAATGTTGCTAGTAAAATGAAGCGATGGCACCATTAAAGTAATGTCATATTTAACGGTTGTCATAGTTAATCCTAATGCCCACACTAATATCTAGCAATGCTGCTAGAAATTGCTACTGTCCTTGTACGATTGCCATTCAGATAAGGAACATGATTTTTTTCATTTGATGGATGTTTCATCACTTCTTAGTCACCCTCTTTTCCACCCTTTTTGTGGAAACAAAGATATACATTTCACGCTTGATCTTAGTTGAACTGCACAAATGATATCCAAATTATAGTTGAACATTCCAGGAGCTTCACGACCAACCTTGATGTTGCTCAATTTTAGTGCAACTAATGAAGAAGAAGGTCTATGGGTTTCGTTTTCTAATGGAAATGAAACCGGGGCTGGAGCCCTTTTCTTAAAAAAAGAAGAAGAAACCATGGGACATTGCTTCATTTTAGGTGAACTGCACCAAAAGGTCCCATGAATTGAATCATCCATGTTGGTGACTGGTGTCATCCCTTCTATGATGGCATTGACTGCAGATATGGTTCCCATCACGAGGTATGTTTCGTTTTGGTCTGACTGTTTGCCAAAGATCCTGCATGTTGATCCTGCTCTTGTGCTACTGTTTTGGCACTGCCATGATAAAGCAGTAATGTTATTATTTTGCACCTTAATCAAGTGGCACTATTAATTTGAGGCAATGTTTTGGCACCGCTAGTGCCACTGTTTTTATATATATCGAAAGAGGGGGTTCCCTCCGATTTCATTGAAGAAACCCAACCATAGAGAACCATTATCCGACAACATCTCAGTGTAAACGGGCAGTTATGCAACTACTACTAGAATGGACTGAGTACTAGCAGGAGACAAGTTCGCCACATAAGCTAGGTAGGTAGGGGGACGCAACACCAGCTCGACCAAGTTTGGATTACAACCCAAATGCTACCACAGAAACATCAGGGGGAAGATAGGGACTGAAAGAGCCAGCTTCAGCATCCCAGTCTAAGCACCCCCGGCCTTCATCCTTGCGACGCACGGTACACCTCGTTTGCCACCTGCTCGACCCTAGTGTCAGTGATAAAATAAAGTAATAATACAGTTAAAATAGAGTGAGTGTCCTCTCTATCATTTCATTTTCAATGTAGATAAAGAAAGTGCTTCTCATTGTTAATGTATGTTTCATCAACTAGTCCCATTGTTAATGTTTAAGCATTTCTGCAAACTAGGGTGCTTAATTTTAGTTATCTACACAAAAATACAGATTTGAATGTCTCAAGGCCCCTCCTTGTACTACCGTTGTACACTGATGTTCATCACTGGCAGAAGGTGTATCGGTGAGACTTGGGACGATTTCCAGTATGAGGCATGGTGTACCGTATGAGGCATCGCAGGGCCCATCTCGCCCTCGCAGCATGGCATATTATGATACTATCGCAATATTTTCTTCTATTTATTTTGTGTGTTTCATCAACTAGTACCACACTACAACAAAAACACCATATATGGTCGCTTTTTCTGGGTCGCTTTTTTATTCGTCTCTATGCCCTTGAACACTGGTAACCTAAAGACGCTTCTTAAGACGTTTACATAGCGCCACAGATTTCTTACTATAATTAGCCTTCAAAAAATAAGTATTTAATTTTAGTTAACTTAGAGATGTTTTGTGAGACGCTTTAATGTGCAATTCTGTTCTTACGGACGATTTATGAGACGTTTTAATGTGCGACTCTATTCTTAGAAACAACATAAGAAAAATGTAAATACTCATATTTTTGTAACTCGGATAGATATTAAAATTAGCCGTATTATACTTTGAATAAAACTTTGTTATTTGATTGTCACGATATTTTTGTAACTTGGATAGATATTAAAATTAGCTGTACTAAATTTTGAATAATACTTTGTTATTTGATTGTCACGTTAATCATCCCCTCTATAATGTTCATCTGTGCATATTGCGAATTGCTCTATGTACAATGAAAGCACGTACGATTTTCAAATGATGCCATCCCAATCATCCAGCAGATGGAATGTACAGCTGCTATGCCAGGTCGCATGCAATTAGTGAAAAACAGTCGTTGTATAGCAAGGTTGATGTATACTCCCTCCATTTCTAAATATATGTATTTTTAAGAGATTTTGATACGGACTACATATGGATATTTACAGACATGGTTTAGATTATAGACCCACTCATTTTGCTTCGTATATAGTCTATATTTGAATCTCTAAAAATACGTATATTTAAGAACAGAGGGATTCTTTCTGACATGTAGCTTGCTAAAAAGAAAAAAAAACAAACGAGCTGTTAGCGCTGCCGCTCGGCGCCTCAGTACCCGCGGCTGGCCTCTCGCCGCCATTTGGCCTCGCCAGAGCTCTCAAGCAGCCGTTGCTCGCCCCCTTCCATAGATCTCACGACACGACGCTCCTTCAGATAGAGATCTAATTTTTCTAAACGCTAAGGAGTACCAGAATTTTTCTTTTTTAGAAAATTGCTCACAATTTGAAAAAATGATCAGAATTTCCAAAGGCTGTTCAGAATATAAAAATCATAAATTTCGAAAGCTTCACGTTTTCTCAAAATGTCATTAAAAAGGTTATTCACAATATTCAAAACAAATGTTCAAAAGATTATAAAAAAATGTTATATACTGTTAAAATTTGTTCTCATTATTTTACGTTGCAAATTCATCACTGACCAACATCAACTCGAGTGGCTAGCTATTCTCAGTTACCAATTGCAGCTCGCATGTTTGATACCATTCAAGAGTGCGGCCCCAATGGCCGGCCCAGTGGGCGCCTCTGTGCGAACCTCCTGAAATTTGACCTAGTAATCGTCAAATAGCATGTCCCCTAGACCTATATATCGCCCACTGCAGGGTGGAGTCCAGTCTCGCCTCCGGCTTGTGTTTACCTGTTTTGCCGGCTTTTCTTCAGTTTTCCTTTGTTTTATTCCTTTTTCTATTTTCCTTTCTATTCTTAGTTTTCCTTGGTTTTCCTTCATATAAATTTTTTTGGGTTCCTTTTTTCTTTGTCGATTTTCTATTAGTTACCTCGGTTCTTTTATCGATTTTCTATGATATACTTTGTTTCTTTCATCGGTTTTCTTACTTTTTCTATTACATGTGTGCTTTTATTTCATACTTACTGTATATTTTTCGTATACATCATAAACATTTTTCATACATGTTTAACATTTTCAAATGCATGACTAATAAATTTTTAAATATATGTATTAATTTTTACGTATTTTCATGCATATCAAACATTTTTATTATAGCTAAGGAATATTTTTTATACATGTGTAAGCATTCTAATATATATATATATATATATATATATATATATATTCTACTTTTTCATACATATTATACATTTTTATACATATGAAACATATCTTACACACTTTTAACATTTTCAAATGCATGACTTCCATTGTTTAAAATATATTTTTGATGTCTATTTCATTTTCATACACATTGCAATTTTATTATACACCATAAACATTTTTATACACATTTAATATTTTTAAGTACATGACTAACATTTTTCAAACACATATTTTACCTTATGTATACATACATATTGTAAAAAATTTGCATACATTAGTAACACTTATTTCGTATACATATGAACAACTTTTTCTAAACTTTAATATTTTTAAATATATCATTACCATTTTTCAAATATATGTTTTGATGTCTACTTTTTTCGTACACACTAGAAACATTTTTATACACATTTAACATTGTTTGTACACTGCTACAATTTGCTTTTAATACATAATGAACACTATTAAAAAATAAAAACTAAAACTGTAACAGGAGAATCAGGAGAAAAAATGGTCAAGAAACAAACAAAAAAAACGACATGAAAACGGATCTAAAAAAACAAAATGTATCTGCGTGTGTTAGATGCGCCGGGATTGGCATATCTAACGAGGCATTGTCGGCGACATGTTATAGGGATCGCATGAGCAATAGATAGACGCTCCCCACACAAAGGACCAAAATCAAGGAGAGCGCTTGTGTGATGTGCACCAAAATGTTGACACTTCGCAAATGGCACCCCCTCCGATTGGGCCAACCCATTCCCCTCAAGCAAATCAGGTGTCATAGCACTTGACACTCTAGCAAATCGGGTATCGTAGCAACCTCTGCGAAGTATCTGGAGTGTCCTTCACCTTGCCCTGCCACCAAGAGAAAGAGGGAGGGGGGCTGGATCTAGGGGTTTTCACCGCCATCCAGAAAATGGGAGAAGCATGTTTCTAGGTCAAGCACGGGGTGGTGTGTGGTTTCATATCGCCAGGGTAGTTTCCTGCGTCGGTGGATGAACCGCAGCTCAACCAACCGCGTTCTCTGGACCCTTCCTCTCCTCCACCGCCGCGACAAACAAGGAGGAGACCATAGTCTCCCTAGTGATGAGGAGGAGCACCAAAAGTCGCCCCTCCTACCAGAGGCTACTACAAAATGGACGAGGACTTCCAGCAACACCTAGAGCTCCTCCTGAAGCTGTCGCTCGTGATGGTGACCTGGCGCCTCCGTCACTACTTGGCCACCACATCGAGGAGGAGTTGGCGTTGCCGTCTCGCAACCGCGTGAAGCAGGAGTCGTGCTCTTCTCCGGTGATGAGGAGGATCCTTGATGCCCGCCGTGCAGCACGTTCGGATGTTTCGATTGACCGATGTCACCGCCATGCCACAACTAGCGTGACAAGGCCGTGAAGGTGGAGGATCCCTCCCAGGCGCCTCATTCATTTCCTCAAGCACCGCGGCGGCACCTCGTCGAGTTGCACCCTAATGGCGGACGAAAGGCTCGCAGGAGGAGCGGCGCAATGTGCAACGCCAAGACATGTTCCTCGCTTCGGATGTCACGCTGGAGTGGGTCCGCAATGACCACGACCACACAGCGTCCTAGGACGGTGACCGGTCCAGGAGCACTGCGGATACGTCGGCGCCCTATTAGCGACAAGTTGGTCATGACCCCGGCAGGGCGTCCACTCGTAGGAGGTTATCGTCCAGTACCTAGCATAGTTTGTGTGTGTGTGTGTGTCATACTTTTATCTGGTTTGCGTGAAACTCTTTTGGTTTGCATGAAATTTCTTCATTTGGTTCAATTTACGTTCAGTATGTACACGGACATTTAGGGTATAGTGTTGGATGGACAGCTCCTGTATCCATGCATATAAGTTCGAAATGTACACGGACATTGAAGTTTGATCCTTTTGGCGAAAAGAACAATGGGTATGGATTTATCCAATAAAATAGACACCTCAAACAAATATTTATCCATATATGTGGTTACCTAGCGCTCCCAAACTATTTTCACTTAATCAAATAACCAAATTTGATGTTCCCGGACTAATTTCGCTCTAAAAAATTGGTGCTAGAAATTATTTTCTTTACGTGGCAAACTTCCCACGTCTCTCTTTTCTATCTCCGTATATCACGGGATATTCTCATCAGCGCCATCTCCCCCACCTCCCCACTTACCCAACCTCCTGATTCCAATCTGTGCCGCCATCACCATTCCTCGCGCCGCCGATTCCCGCACCCCGCACGGTGGCAGCCTCACCCTAAAACGACGCCCTCCGCCGCTAGCTCCGCTCGCCGCCGAATCCCACTTGCTTCCGTTGACAAGCACACTACTTGGAGCCCGGCCCATCAGCGTCCGCCGTCCTCATCGTCAGGAAGCCGTGCTCCTCCCGACCTCGTCCTCACCTTCATGAAGCTGCATCCATGCCGGTCTCACCCCTCACCCAAGGCTCCGTTGTGTGTTCCGTCATTACACCCGCCGCAAGCAGCTCTCGCCTCCATCCAGCATCTTCAGCCTCCACCATGTCAAGCAGGTGATCCCTTGATTCCCATAGCCCCTACAATTTTATCATTAGATCAACCAAAGTGGCCTCCTTCATTTATGCATCTCAAGTCTCAGTCCTATTGTCCTTTGTCTCCTTACATACTTCCTGTAGGCAATGCACTGTAAGTGTTTGTTGAATTGCTTACTTGACTATAATTCAATTCTAATAGATTTTCTTGACAATATGTGAGCAACTGTTTGGACCAATCAAATTTTGCATGGCAAAACTCAAGAATTGTACAAGTGGTGTCAGATATACTGGCCAAATAACCTCACAGTCCATATACCCTGAAGCATAAAACATGATAGTGTTTGGTTATACAGGCTGCAACGTACTCTGTTATTTTGTAGTAATTTTATTCTGTCCTATTTCGTATCTCATCATAGTGCAGTACCACTATTTTCGTTAGTTTTGATTCAACTAGATTTTCTTCAGATATCTTGTATTTTATAGCTTCATCACTGTCTACCCGGTGCAGATATTCTTGTTACTGCAAATGCTCTGTTGGAATCTCCTAGCATTCCCTTTTTCAATTACATGGCTTGTGTAAGCCATTTTTGCTAGAAGATCACCTTATTCATGGCTGGAATCCAATCGGTACCATTTGCTAGAAGTAGATTCTCTCTAAAAATATGTACCAATATTATTCTATCCAATCTGCACCATTTGCTAGTAGTAGATTCTTTGTATCATCACATGGTTTCTTAAGTGTGTCTGTTGTGCATAAATTTCTACTATGTTGTCACACCATGTCTATGTTTTGTATATGTTTACTTACAAACTAACTGAACCTCAATTGTAGAAAGCACGCATTGAAAAAAATTGATAGGGTTCAATCAAGGCTGTGCAGAATCAACTTTAGGGGACAAGCAGTTCTCTAACCAGGAGTTGCATCCTAGCAATTGCGCGAGAACAAAAGAGGGTCGCAACAGTTTATCTTCACCACATGAACACACGGTTGCTAAGGTGTGTGTGTGCGTGCGCGCACAAATTTTAGCTTTGTTATCAAACAATGTCTATGTTTTGTATAAGTTTACTTACAACTGAACTGAACCTTAACTGTAGAAAGCATATGATTGTCCTGAATCAAAGAATGGTCATGCTGAAAATCGCAATGCGACCAAGCAAGGTGGTCCTGAAACCAAGTGTACAGCTTAATCGTGTCACTAAGAAGGTATGTATGTATGTATATGCTGAATGACAATGGTTAGAATAGTTAGTTGGTCTAATTCCATGTGCAATCGTCCGTTTTTGCATTGAAGTGAAATCTTCCATGGCTTGTGATAATGAATGTTTCATTTCTTCGAAACATAGGATAATACGAAAGTCTTGTTCTTTTTGTTGAACCTGACAAGCAAAAATAAATGTGTGGCTGAAGGAACTTTAGCGAGTAGATATGTGGTTGGACGAAACATGCTTGGAGAGCAATATCTAGCAGTTATTTTCAAGAAATTAGAGACTGGTTAGACCATATGAAAAATTCCAAACAGTAGGGGATGTCATTGGTCATGTTATTGCATGGCCTCTATCACATGTAAGTACACTTCCATACAATCATCAGTTATGCTCCAATGTACATACTTAAGGTTTATTACTTATGAAGAATCTCTGTGATTTTTAGGTTAAAAAACCAATCCCAACCACTCCCACACAGCCTGAAAACAAGCCACCAAACACTGGTATGGTACCTCTCTTACAATTTCATCAAAGTACATTTCTTCTCACACAACTCTTAAATCCCACGTTCTATTTTTTCTCCATTATCTTTCTTTTTCATGGTAGCTCAAGGTTTAGAAAAGGAGTGCATTGCAGGAGCCAGGAGCAACTATAGAAGAATTAGTTTTTAAGTGGACCAATATTATGTAGTATGACTACATTCGGACACCGGAAGTGTTCCGGGTGATTTCGGAGAAAACCAGAGAGCCGGAGGGGTTACCGGAACCCCCTGGGGAAGTAATGGGCCTTATTGGGCCTGAGGGGAGAGAGAGGGCAGCAGCCCAAGAGGTGGCGCGCCCCCCCTCAAGGGAGTCTGAATTGGACTAGGAGGGGAGGGCGCCCCCCCCTTTCCCTCTCCCTCTCCCTCTCTTTCCTTCCCCCAAGTCTCCTAGTTGGACTAGGAAAGGGGAGTCCTACTCCCACTAGGAGGAGGACTCCCCCTCCCTTGGCGCGCCCCATAGGCCGGCCGGCCTCCCCCTTGCTCTTTTATATACGGGGGCATGGGGGCACCTCTAGACATACAAGTTGATCGTTCCTTAGCCGTGTGCGGTGCCCCGTGCCACCATATTCCACCTCGATCATATCGTTGTAGTGCTTAGGCGAAGCCCTGCGTCGGTAGAACATCAAGATCGTCATCACGCCATCGTGCTGACGGAACTCGTCCCCGAAGCTTTGCTGGATCGGAGCTCGGGGATCGTCATCGAGCTGTACGTGTGCCAAGAACTCGGAGGTGCCGGAGTAACGGTGCTTGGATCGGTCGGATCGGGAAGAAGACGTATGACTACTTCCTCTACGTTGTGTCAACGCTTCCGTTGCGATCTACAAGGGTACGTAGATCAGACTCTCCTCTCGTTGCTGTGCATCACCATGATCTTGCGTGTGCGTAGGAATTTTTTTGAAATTACTGCGTTCCCCAACAGTGGCATCCTAGCCTAGGTTTTATGGTTTGATGTTATTTGCATGAGTAGAACACAAGTGAGTTGTGGGTAATACAAGTCATACTGCCTACCAGCATGTCATACTTTGGTTCAGCGGTATTGTTGGACGAGACGACCCGGACCAACATTACGCGTACGCTTACGCGAGACCGGTTCCCTCGACGTGCTTTGCACATAGATGGCTTGCTGGCGACTGTCTCTCCAACTTTAGTTGAACCGAGTGTGGCTACGCCCGGTCCTTGAGAAGGTTAAAACGGAGTCTATTTGACAAACTATCGTTGTGGTTTTGATGCGTAGGTGAGATTTGTTCTTGCTTAAAGCCCGTAGCAGCCACGTAAAACTTGCAACAACAAAGTAGAGGATGTCTAACTTGTTTTTGCAGGGCATGTTGTGATGTGATATGGTCAAGGCATGATGCTAAATTTTATTGTATGAGATGATCATGTTTTGTAACCGAGTTATCGGCAACTGGCAGGAGCCATATGGTTGTCGCTTTATTGTATGCAATGCAATCGCGATGTAATGCTTTACTTTATTACTAAGCGGTAGTGATAGTCGTGGAAGCATAAGATTGGCGAGACGACAACGATGCTACGATGGAGATCAAGGTGTCGCGCTGGTGACGATGGTGATCATGACGGTGCTTCGGAGATGGAGATCACAAGCACAAGATGATGATGGCCATATCATATCACTTATATTGATTGCATGTGATGTTTATCTTTTATGCATCTTATCTTGCTTTGATTGACGGTAGCATTATAAGATGATCTCTCACTAAATTATCAAGAAGTGTTCTCCCTGAGTATGCACCGTTGCGAAAGTTCTTCGTGCTGAGACACCACGTGATGATCGGGTGTGATAGGCTCTATGTTCAAATACAACGGGTGCAAAACAGTTGCACACGCAGAATACTCAGGTTATACTTGACGAGCCAAGCATATACAGATATGGCCTCGGAACACGGAGACAGAAAGGTCGAGCATGAATCATATAGTAGATATGATCAACATAATGATGTTCACCGATGAAACTACTCCATCTCACGTGATGATCGGACATGGTTTAGTTGATTTGGATCACGTGATCACTTAGAAGATTAGAGGGATGTCTATCTAAGTGGGAGTTCTTAAGTAATATGATTAATTGAACTTAAATTTATCATGAACTTAGTACCTGATAGTATCTTGCTTGTTTATGTTGATTGTAGATAGATGGCTCGTGCTGTTGTTCCGTTAAATTTTAATGCGTTCCTTGAGAAAGCAAAGTTGAAAGATGATGGTAGCAATTACACGGACTGGGTCCGTAACTTGAGGATTATCCTCATTGCTGCACAGAAGAATTACGTCCTGGAAGCACCACTGGGTGCCAGGCCTGCTACTGGAGCAACACCAGATGTTATGAACGTCTGGCAGAGCAAAGCTGATGACTACTCGATAGTTCAGTGTGCCATGCTTTACGGCTTAGAATCGGGACTTCAACGATGTTTTGAACGTCATGGAGCATATGAGATGTTTCAGGAGTCAAGTTAATATTTCAAGCAAATGCCCGGATTGAGAGATATGAAGTCTCCAATAAGTTCTATAGCTGCAAGATGGAGGAGAACAGTTCTGTCAGTGAGCATATACTGAAAATGTCTGGGTATAATAATCACTTGATTCAATTGGGAGTTAATCTTCCAGATGATTGCGTCATTGACAGAATTCTCCAATCACTGCCACCAAGCTACAAGAGCTTCGTGATGAACTATAATATGCAAGGGATGAACAAGACTATTCCCGAGCTATTCGCAATGCTGAAAGCTGCGGAGGTAGAAATCAAGAAGGAGCATCAAGTGTTGATGGTTAACAAAACCACTAGTTTCAAAAAAAGGGCAAAGGGAAGAAGAAGGGGAACTTCAAGAAGAACGGCAAGCAAGTTGCTGC
Source organism: Triticum monococcum (assembly GCA_034509565.1). NCBI lineage: Eukaryota > Viridiplantae > Streptophyta > Magnoliopsida > Poales > Poaceae > Triticum > Triticum monococcum. The sequence goes on along the minus strand of CM067846.1, from coordinate 421,865,584 downwards.
TCAGGAGAAGAAACCCAAGTCTGGACCTAAGCCTGAAACTGAGTGCTTCTACTTCAAGCAGACTGGTCACTAGAAGCGGAACTGCCCCAAGTATTTGGCAGATAAGAAGGATGGCAAGGTGAACAAAGGTATATGTGATATACATGTTATTGATGTGTACCTTACTAATGCTCGCAGTAGCACCTGGGTATTTGATACTGGTTCTGTTGCTAATATTTGCAACTCGAAACAGGGACTACAGATTAAGCGAAGATTGGCTAAGGACGAGGTGACGATGCGCGTGGGAAACGGTTCCAAAGTCGATGTGATCGCAGTCGGCACGCTACCTCTACATCTACCTTCGGTATTAGTATTAGACTTAAATAATTGTTATTTGGTGCCAGCATTGAGCATGAACATTATATCTGGATCTTGTTTAATGCGAGACGGTTATTCATTTAAATCAGAGAATAATGGTTGTTCTATTTATATGAGTAATATCTTTTATGGTCATGCACCTTTGAAGAGTGGTCTATTCTTGTTGAATCTCGATAGTAGTGATACACATATTCATAATGTAGAAGCCAAAAGATGCAGAGTTGATAATGATAGTGCAACTTATTTGTGGCACTGCCGTTTAGGTCATATCGGTGTAAAGCGCATGAAGAAACTCCATACTGATGGACTTTTGGAACCACTTGATTATGAATCACTTGGTACTTGCGAACCGTGCCTCATGGGCAAGATGACTAAAACACCGTTCTCCGGTACTATGGAGAGAGCAACAGATTTATTGGAAATCATACATACAGATGTATGTGGTCCGATGAATGTTGAGGCTCGTGGCGGATATCGTTATTTTCTCACCTTCACAGATGACTTAAGAAGATATGGGTATACCTACTTAATGAAACATAAGTCTGAAACATTTGAAAAGTTCAAAGAATTTCAGAGTGAAGTTGAAAATCATCGTAATAAGAAAATAAAGTTTCTACGATCTGATCATGGAGGAGAATATTTGAGTTACGAGTTTGGTGTACATTTGAAAAATTGTGGAATAGTTTCGCAACTCACGCCACCCGGAACACCACAGCGTAATGGTGTGTCCGAACATTGTAATCGTACTTTACTAGATATGGTGGGATCTATGATGTCTCTTACTGATTTACCGCTATCATTTTGGGGATACGCTCTAGAGACGGCCGCATTCACGTTAAATAAGGCACCATCAAAATCCGTTGAGACGACGCCTTATGAACTATGGTTTGGCAAGAAACCAAAGTTGTCATTTCTGAAAGTTTGGGGCTGCGATGCTTATGTGAAAAAGCTTCAACCTGATAAGCTCGAGGCCAAATCAGAGAAATGTGTCTTCATAGGATATCCAAAGGAAACTATTGGATACACCTTCTATCACAGATCCGAAGGCAAGACTTTTGTTGCTAAATTCGGAAACTTTCTTGAGAAGGAGTTTCTCTCGAAAGAAGTGAGTGGGAGGAAAGTAGAACTTGACGAGGTAACTGTACCTGCTCCCTTGTTGGAAAGTAGTACATCACAGAAAACTCTTTCTGCGACACCTACACCAATAAGTGAGGAAGTTAATGATAATGATCATGAAACTTCAGAACAAGATACTACTGAACCTCGTAGATCAACCAGAGCAAGATCCGCGCCAGAGTGGTACGTTAATCCAGTTCTGGAAGTCATGCTACTAGATCATGATGAACCTACGAACTATGAAGAAGCGATGGTGAGCCCATATTCCGCAAAGTGGCTTGAAGCCATGAAATCTGAGATGGGATCCATGTATGAGAACAAAGTATGGACTTTGGTTGACTTGCCCGATGATCGGCAAGCAATTGAGAATAAATGGATCTTCAAGAAAAATACTGACGCTGACGGTAATGTTACTGTCTATAAAGCTCGACTTGTCGCAAAAGGTTTTCGACAAGTTCAAGGGGTTGACTATGATGAGACCTTCTCACCCGTAGCGATGCTTAAGTCTGTCCGAAGCATGTTAGCAATTGCCGTGTTTTATGATTATGAAATTTGGCAGATGGATGTCAAAACTGCATTCCTGAATGGATTTCTGGAAGAAGAGTTGTATATGATGCAACCGGAAGGTTTTGTCGATCCAAAGGGAGCTAACAAAGTGTGCAAGCTCCAGCGATCCATTTATGGACTGGTGCAAGCCTCTCGGAGTTGGAATAAACGCTTTGATAGTGTGATCAAAGCATTTGGTTTTATACAGACTTTTGAGGAAGCCTGTATTTACAAGAAAGTGAGTGGGAGCTCTGTAGCATTTCTGATATAATATGTGGATGACATATTACTGATTGGAAATGATATAGAATTTCTGGATAGCATAAAGGGATACTTGAATAAGAGTTTTTCAATGAAAGACCTCAGTGAAGCTGCTTACATATTAGGCATAAAGATCTATAGAGATAGATCAAGATGCTTAATTGGACTTTCACAAAGCACATACCTTGACAAAATTTTGAAGAAGTTCAAAATGGATCAAGCAAAGAAAGGGTTCTTGCCTGTGTTACAAGGTGTGAAGTTGAGTCAGACTCAATGCCCGACCACTGCAGAAGATAGAGAGAAAATGAAAGATGTTCCCTATGCTTCAGCCATAGGCTCTATCATGTATGCAATGCTGTGTACCAGACCTGATGTGTGCCTTGCAATAAGTTTAGCAGGGAGGTACCAAAGTAATCCAGGAGTGGATCACTAGACAGAGGTCAAGAACATCCTGAAATACCCGAAAAGGATTAAGGATATGTTTCTCGTATATGGAGGTGACAAAGAGCTCACCGTAAAAGGTTACGTTGATGCAAGCTTTGACACTGATCCGGACGATTCTAAATAGCAAACTGGATACGTATTTACATTAAACAGTGGAGCTGTCAGTTGGTGCAGTTCTAAACAAAGCGTCGTAGCGGGATCTACATGTGAAGCGGAGTACATAGCTACTTCGGAAGCAGCAAACGAAGGAGTCTGGATGAAGGAGTTCATATCCGATCTAGGTGTCATACCTAGTGCATCGGGTCCAATGAAAATCTTTTGTGACAATACTGGTGCAATTGCCTTGGCAAAGGAATCCAGATTTCACAAGAGGACCAAACACATCAAGAGACGCTTCAATTCCATCCGGGATCTAGTCCAGGTGGGAGACATAGAGATTTGCAAGATACATACGAATCTGAATGTTGCAGACCCGTTGACTAAGCCTCTTACACGAGCAAAACATGATCAGCACCAAGACTCCATGGGTGTAAGGATCATTACTGTGTAATCTAGATTATTGACTCTAGTGCAAATGGGAGACTGAAGGAAATATGCCCTAGAGGCAATAATAAAGTTATTATTTATTTCCTTATATCATGATAAATGTTTATTATTCATGCTAGAATTGTATTAACCGGAAACATAATACATGTGTGAATACATAGACAAACTTAGTGTCACTAGTAAGCCTCTACTTGACTAGCTCGTTAATCAAAGATGGTTATGTTTCCTAACCATGAACAAGGTGTTGTTATTTGATTAACAAGGTCACATCATTAGTTGAATGATGTGATTGACATGACCCATTTCATTAGCTTAGCACTCGATCGTTTAGTATGTTGCTATTGCTTTCTTCATGACTTATACATGTTCCTATAACTATGAGATTATGTAACTCCCGTTTACCGGAGGAACACTTTGGGTGCTACCAAATGTCACAACGTAACTGGGTGATTATAAAGGAGTACTACAGGTGTCTCCAAAGGTAGATGTTGGGTTGGCGTATTTCGAGATTAGGATTTGTCACTCCGATTGTTGGAGAGGTATCTCTGGGCCCTCTCGGTAATGCACATCACATAAGCCTTGCAAGCACTGCAACTAATATGTTAGTTGTGAGATGATGTATTACCGAACGAGTAAAGAGACTTGCCGGTAATGAGATTGAACTAGGTATTGGATACCGACGATCGAATCTCGGGCAAGTAACATACCGATGACAAAAGGAACAACGTATGTTGTTATGCGGTCGGACCGATAAAGATCTTCGTAGAATATGTAGGAGCCAATGTGACACTCCCAAATTTTTGATTTGGTTTTCATCAAAAACTTTATTGGATTCTAAAGGAGGGCCTTTAAAAATTTCTTTTTCAGAAAACCCTTCCTCTTTAAAACCTTCCTTTCACCTTTGGCAAGGATTTCCTTTCCATTTCAAATTCTGGTGTTAAAATTTTGGAAGCTTTTCATCTGGTTGTTTCCCTCTCGAACTTATTTATTTTTCATTTAAAAAGAAACCCTAGGGGTTTTGGGACTTCTTTCTTCTGAAACCACCCATGATTTTGGTTGTCACAGGTGGTAAAACCACTCCAAAACCTCCCCCCCTCTTGGAACAACCTAAGTTCTCTATCCCAACTAAACCAAACAAGTTTTGTATTTTATTTCAAACATTTTTCATCTCAAATCATTTTTGTCAATTATGTGGAGTCTGAGCCATTTACAAAGCAAGTACCTTATTTCCTTTGAGTTTTGATCTCAAACCAACTCCTCTGGATTGTCCTTAGCATCCACAACTCAGAACCATCTTGATCCACTCTCCTTCTTTTCAAATTTTTCAAATTTCAGCCTCTGCAAGTTTGGACCAGATTTTCCAAATTTGGTAAAATTCATATCTACACTCCCCAAAAATTCTACAAAAATTCAGGCAGCCTACTGGAGCAATGAGTAGCCACTCCACCAAAAATCAGCTCTAGGAAAAATCCCTAGAGGCCTGGATCATTCTGTCGAACACCTTGCATACACTGTATTTTTGCACTTTCAGTAATTCAGTAAGTTCAGAGTTCAGTGTCGTTTTCTCCTCGCCAGATTCAGTCACGCGCGGACAGTGCGCTTGGCACGATCCTCACCGCCTCTCCCTCTTGTCTGGAGTGCCGCACGCGCGCTTGGCGCCTTCCGGGCGTCGGTGGCGCCCTGGCCCGCCTGCGCCGGCGTGTCCTGCGGCGGCCAATCCACCGTAACGGCCGACCGGAAGCAAAACAGCGGCGCAACGCCGTTCGGCGCCGCCCAACTCTCCTTGGCTCTCCGCGTGGCACATGCAATGCCAGCGCAGCCCGCTGCACAGTCACCGTGCCCCGGCAAGCACGGAACGCGCTCCCTGCCGCCGACGTGCCGCACGGCCGTTCCGTTGGAGCCGGCCGTAAAACTCCCCTCCCGTGCTGAGCTGGACCCCGGAATGGAACCTCTACTCCACCTAGATGATGCCTAAACCCCTAATCCCTCTGCCCAACCCTGGCGCCGCCGTAATCGCTCGCCGGACTTATCCCGTACGCGGCAACCGCCTTGGGCCGGCTATATATAGCACCCCCGGGTTCCCTCTCGCCCCCGCACACCTCCACTACCTCTCTGGACCCCGACCAGCAACTAGAAGAGCCTCGAGGGGCCCTTCTTGCTCGACTCCGGCCGCCTCGATCCGCCTCGGCCTCCACCTCGATTCACTCCGGTGAGGCCGTCCCCGGCGCCTAAACTTCGTCAATAGCTTCCTCGAGCACCCAGTGAGCTAACCCACGCACCAATTTGACCTTCGCAGCTCTCCCCGGCGAAGTCCATCTCCACCCGAGCCGCCGTTCGCCGAAGCAAGGCTCACCGTCGACGTGGCACTCGCCGGCGACCACCACCACCACCACCAACCGACGCGGAAGAATGTCCTGAGCAAGGAGGTACCCTCTGATCCCCTTACCTCGCCGTGGATCGCCGCCGGCGACCACCGCGGCTCTCGGGCTCCGTCGAGCTCAGCCGCCCGTTTTGAAATTTCAAACCTGACGGGTGGGATCTGCCTGTCAGCCTCTCTGTCTCTTTCTAAACGAACCGTTTCTGAAAGCGTATTCTGCCAAATGCGTTTTCCTCCTGGGCTGGCGTATACTCTGCCGAAGCGTTTTCAGTTTTTATGAGCTAGCCCCTGGAAATATTCTGTTTCATTACAGATGAGTCCCTGGACTAAAACCCTTATAACTTTTAAACAGAAAAGTATTTTTGATTGATTCTTTTTCTGTTCTCTTTGAAATTTTGTCTAGTTTTTTATCAGATTTATTTGGAAAAAATTTGGAATACTTTTTGTGCACTTCTTGGAATTTACGATAGCACCTATATTTTTTGTATACCGTAGATACCGAAGGAGGTGACGGAGCCGCGAACTTCACCAAGCTAGGCTCCGACTACTCTGAACCAGGCAAGCATGTTTTGAACTTTTGATATGATGAGTGTCTTGGCATGTTTTGCATTTAGTTAGTTTCATGGCATGTTGATGAGCATACCCATGAACGTTATTTTCATGCATGATCAAGGTAAGTGAGCTCGATGATCCATAAGTGGATGGATGTGAGTATGAAAGGCCATGGGTTGGCATGAGGATGGGTAAGATGGCAGTGTTGTAGCATGCCAGTCTTATGCCAGACTATTTGACTGCAGTGTCAATTCGCATCGGTCCAGTTCCTCCCTTTTCCTCCCTTGTACTACCACATGTTTTCCGCAAGGAATATGGCTTAGTAAGTTGCAAACCGCTTTCCTGGTACACACCAAAAGGAGAGGCCGGGATGATGGTTCCATGGCCCTGGATTAAAGCCAGTCATCCGGTCAGGGGGCATGGGTGTTTCCGATTGGGACTGAGAGGGGGGCACCCCTTAGAGCGCGCGTATATAAATTTGATCCCATGCTATTCGAGATTGTGATCTCCCCGTCTCAAAGTTTTTCTTGGACGATGTCTAGGGTGAGTCCTGGCATCGAGAGATAGGATGGGTGTGTACTGGATTGCTGTGTTTTCTTCCGAAATACCGTAAACGGAACTAGTCCTTCGAGACTACGGAAATCCATTAGCTGTGGGAAATTTTTGTACAAACTCTACAGAGTCATAAATCTCGAAATCATCTTATCCATATCCAAATATTGCGATGACTTATTCTGACAAGTGCCAGTTTTTGGTGATAGATACTCCGGTGAATCTCATGAGCACTAAGCCCGGTTAACAGTATATTCCTGTGGATGGACTAACCCGTTTATTATCATGAACTGAATATTTATTATGAGTATTGTTTACTTGTGGACTAAATCCCTTTCTGTGATGTCGCTTAGACGTCCGACTGTGGCATTTCTTTTAAAGCCCTTTCTGTGATGTCGCTTAGACGTCCGACTGTGGCATTTCTTTTAAAGCCCTTTCTGTGATGTCGCTTAGACGTTCGACTATGGCATTTCTTTTAAAGCCCTTTCTGTGATGTCGCTTAGACGTCCGACTGTGGCATTTCTTTTAAAGCCCTTTCTGTGATGTCGCTTAGACGTCCGACTGTGGCATTTCTTTTAAAGCCCTTTCTGTGATGTCGCTTAGACGTCCGACTGTGGCATTTCTTTTAAAGCCCTTTCTGTGATGTCGCTTAGACGTCCGAACGTGGCATTTCTTTTAAAGCCCTTTCTGTGATGTCGCTCAGACGTCCGACTGTGGCATGTTTTTCTGTTATTATTTGTTCACCCTTCGTGGCGTCGCTTCAGACGCCCGATCGGTTCACATTTATGTTTTGTTGGGATTTCAGGCGGACTACCGCCGTTTTCCCTCGTACTTACTTCGTTATGCAAATTTTTAGTTGTGCATTGGGAAGATTATTCATGACGCATTCATGCATGCATTTGTTATGTCTTACGTCCGAACTGTCTTGCGAGTACTTTCAAAGTACTCACTGGCTTGTTGATTTGGCCAGATGCTGACGAAGGCGATCTCATGGATGAAGAGTTCGATATCGAGTCCGACGCCTAGAGGAATCCCAGTCAGTCTCGTGCGCCCCTGGTCTTGGTCACTGTTTTATACCCGCTTCCGCAACCCGAATAAATTTATCGAGCCTCACCTCGATGCTCGATGAGATGCCAGTTTGAGAGTCGTGTTACCACACTTCCCACTGTGTTATTCCACCACCACTATATCCTCGAGTCAGTAGTATGCCACCACACCATTATGTTATATCCGCCATTATGTATAATTATTGGCGCGCTTGTAATAATTTGTTGAGCAGCCCTAGCTCAACCCTGTAATATATTCTATACTACTCGCTTATTGTATCAAGTATTTGTCTACCAGTGAGGAGGATTTTCTCTCATACTGGACTCAAAGATTGGTTTCTCAATAAATATTTTTATTGGAAAACCGGTCGTGACAGCCAATATGGGCATCCAGGTCCCGCTATTGGTTATTGACCGGAGACGTGTCTCGGTCATGTCTACATTGTTCTCGAATCGTAGGGTCCGCACGCTTAATGTTACGATGACAGTTATTATGAGTTTATGCATTTTGATGTACCGAAGTTAGTTCGGAGTCCCGGATGTGATCACGGACATGACGAGGAGTCTCGAAATGGTCGAGACATAAAGATTGATATATTGGATGACTATATTCGGACACCGGAAGTGTACCGGATGATTTCGGAGAAAACCGAAGAGCAGCAGCCCAAGAGGTGGCGCGCCCCCCCTCAAGGGAGTCCGAATTGGACTAGGAGGGGAGGGCGCGGCCCCCCTTTCCCTCTACCTCTCCCTCTCTTTCCTTCCCCCCAAGTCTCCTAGTTGGACTAGGAAAGGGGAGTCCTACTCCCACTAGGAGGAGGACTCCCCCTCCCTTGGCGCGCCCCATAGGCCGGCCGGCCTCCCCCTTGCTCCTTTATATACGGGGGCAGGGGGGCACCTCTAGACACACAAGTTGATCGTTCCTTAGCCGTGTGCGGTGCCCCCTGCCACCATATTCCACCTCGATCATATCGTTGTAGTGCTTAGGCGAAGCTCTGCGTCGGTAGAACATCAAGATCGTCATCACGCCATCGTGCTGACGGAACTCCTGCCCGAAGCTTTGCTGGATCGGAGCCCGGGGATCGTCATCGAGCTGTATGTGTGCCAAGAACTCGGAGGTGCCGGAGTAACGGTGCTTGGATCGGTCGGATCGGGAAGAAGACGTACGACTACTTCCTCTACGTTGTGTCAACGCTTCCATTGCGATCTACAAGGGTATGTAGATCAGACTCTCCTCTCGTTGCTGTGCATCACCATGATCTTGCGTGTGCGTAGGAAATTTTTTGAAATTACTGCGTTCCCCAACATGAAGGTGCTGTGGAGAAGTAGATCGATGGAGGAGTACAACCGATACATGAGGATCGCAGACGGCGACCCTGTGAAGCTAGCTAGGATGTTGGAGATACAGTCTTGGTTTGACAACAAGGACGAATCGCAGACGGCGACCCTGTGAAGCTAGCTAGGATGTTGGAGATACAGTCTTGGTTTGACAACAAGGACCAACTAGCGACGACGGCGACATCCATGGCCAAATATCTGCAACAGAGTGAAAAGGCGGTGATACTCCCGGAGGGAGTCGCGCGGGAGTACATAGAGCTGCTCCTCTGGGCCATGGAGCAAACGGATTCACTGAATCCTATCGTGAGGGAGCGGTGGTGGGAGTATCGATCCCAGATGGAGCATCCACCAGAGATTGAAGGATCGAGCATCTACAGGGTGCCGTTTGTGAGGGTGTCGTGACAGAGCGAGCCGGTGGAGTCTTTCTCGACCGAACCCAACTTCAAGAGGAGAAAAACAGTTCGCTCGACGACGCTTCCCCGCCATCCTCTCCCTCACCGTTCACATTGTCTCATGGGGCGGCTGTCTGCCGCCGAGGAATGGGAGGGACTGCCCCCCACCTAGCCCAATAGTCGGGCAGGTTGTGAATTGTGAGGAGGAGCTTAGGGTTGTCAGTATTTGCAGGTTGTGAATTGTGTTTTGTGTTGTGTATTTTGAGAGTACTTTCATATATGAATGTCTTTTGAATTTCAGATTTGCAGTATTGAGCATATGAAGTATTTTATGAATTCTAGAGATTTATTTTTAACACTTAAAAAATGTAGTTTCATAGGAGTATAAAAGTCCAGACAATGTGATTCTCAGAGAAGAAACTGCAAGTTTCAGTTTCAGATAAGAAACTCCAAGTTCAGGTTCAGATAAGAAATTGCAACTTTGAGAGGCAGAGTATTTATATTAACAGGGCCTTTTCAAATAGTGTTAACATCATGTTGGAAGTTTTATTCATGGTCGAAACTGGAACAACCAGCCAGTTACATCATGCTGATCAACATTCATGCATAGTACATCTTCATATGATGCACAGTCAAAAAGATATGCTATTTTCAAAATGCCCACACAATGTCGAGTGTGCGAAAAATAGAGAAAACGAAGGACGAAGTTTTGGCAAGTGTTGGACATGGTATGTGTAGATGACAATTGGGACCCACGTGTCAATAAAGGCAGAGGCAAAAAATTTGGAGATATTTTCTCTGCACAGGTGGAATCGAACCCGGGCTGAACAGCTGTCGGGTAGTGTCACTCGGCCACTAGGCTAGTTCAGCTGTTTCATTACTAATAACGCACTTCCTCAGTTGGTCGGATCTCCTCCCGCGCCTTTGTGCGCTCGCCGCGATGCTGTTGTCTGCTGTTGTGAACATGCTAAACAAACGAGAGGAATCTAGAGAGGACTCTACGTGGAGAGGCGGACAGTCAGGACCCACCAGGTCTATGGTCGTACGCAAGAAAGTGCCTCATCGAAAAAATACTTCCTCCTAATGCTATACTAACGTTGGGGCCCACGGGTTTGTCAACATAGTTACATTTTTTTTGAGGTGCTTCAACATAGTTACTATAGGAGATAAATTCACAACGAAGCCGGGGAGCTGGCAGGTATCATTTATTATCACTAGGGTAGCAAGTATCAGCTGCATTTTGGGCTGCCTCGTCTAGGCTTTCTTTTTTAACATGTGCAGCCCACGACCTCGGATGGGATGTCCATAGGCCTGTTTTTACTTTCTTGAGGGCCGTCTTGTATCGACCGGCCTATGGACCTCCCATCCGAGGTTTTATTTTTCCTGAAACATCGGCAACCCAATTTATGTATTTTTTGAAGAAAACGCAGAGGTCTGTTCTATTTTTCTATATAAGAATAGGAACGCCTGGTCCAACTTATGTTTCCCTCCTAACTATATTATATATATTTAAATTATTTTATACGTTATTATATATTATAGTTACTGTCATCATATATTTAACAGATACTTACATATGTAAGAAAACAATATCCCACATCTTATTAACTTATAAAAATAATTTCTTAACAATAAAATCCTGGATTTTTTGGCAACGAAAATCCTGGTGATTGTGTACAAAAGCTTGGTAAGATTTAAGGACCAATGTAATAATAAATCACTTATTATTTAAATATATATATATAACAATATGCTAAGCCCCTGTTTATTTCTTGATAACATTGCTGCACCCACCCCAACATTATAATTAGAATCAGCCTAGCAAAATCGTGTATTTCAAGAAAGTGCAAATGGCCTGTAATTTTTTAGGAAAAACATAAATGGGCCGCATGGATGCTACATTATTTATTCACCCAGCCCAGCTAATGGACTGTAATTCAAAAAAAAAGATCAAATTGACTGTAAATTCTACCCCCCCACCCCCGAAAAGACCGTAAATTCTGAAAAAATGGGTTGAATACATGCCACATTTTTGGATGCTGAAATGTGGGCCAATAGGTCGATGCCAATGCAAGTCGTTGTCAACTTAGTCAACAAATGATTCTGACATTGTTAGCCATTGGATTTACATCCAACGACCGGCATCCATCTTCAATCTCTCATCTTCTTCCTCCAGTGCCGCCGGGACCACCTGCTCCCGCCTCCTGCTGCTAGCAGCTCTGCTTAGCATGCTTCGCTGTGAAGCGCTACTCCACCATTGGCCAGGCCATCCCTCTACCCCTCCACACCTCCTGTTCTTCTCCACCGACTACCGAATCACACCGCACCAGAACCAGTTAACCCTCGTACACCTCTCCGTCTGCGACTCTACTCCCGCGTCTTCCCATCTCCGGTTCGTTGCTGTCCGGGGCCTCGCCGTCGTCCACCACCTTGGACGCGCTCGGCGCAGAGTGGTCAACATGGTCAACGAACGACACCATCGGAAGTAGACTATGCATGGAGAGGCTGGCAGCTGGGTCCACGGCCGCACGCAAGGAAATGCCTCCTTATTATGTGCAAAATAATGATTCCTCCACCTGACAATCGGGACCCACCGGACGGGCGACCGTATTTCGTGAAAAAAACGTTTCCCCCCTGAATGCTGGGACCTACCACCTACATCTTCGCACACAAGGAAGTGCGTCCGGGCAAAAAAATAATTCGCCCCCTGACTGCTGAGACCCACCAGCTACATCTTCACATGCAAGGAAGTGCCTGACAGTCAGAACCCACCTGGTCGAAGCATACGTAGCGTTATCATTCTGGTCGCGAACGTGTACTTACATACTGGTCGATGTAGAGGCCCGCACGTGTCGTAGTAGAGGCGCGCACGTAGCATGTACATGTACGTACAACGGCTAGTGTGCAAGAAAGAAAATACGGCCACGTATGTACATACGGGCAGGGTCTCGAACGCCTACTCGCACATACGTACGGCCAGGGCTCGTGTACATGGCTTGGTCGGAAGGGAGAAACAGCATCGTCGTCGCCCGCAAAAAAAACAATAGCATCGTCATCGTGTTCATGGGGAGGCAACGGAATGCGTCGTGTTCATCGGGAGGCAATAGAACACGTGGGAAGCAACCGGCTTGGACGGAACAAACGAGGTATGGCGTACCGCAGAACGGAGGAAACGACCTTGTGTTCAACCGGCCACATTCGAAACGGGATCCTGTTCATCGGGAGGGGTTTGTCATACCGCAAAACGGAGGAAACGGACCTCCTACGATCGAAACGGGGTCCTGTTGATCGGGAGGGGTGCGGTGTACTACAAAACGGAGGAAACGGACTTGTGCTGGAGCACTATGGTCGAAACGGGGGTCCTGTTCATCGGGAGGGGTGTGGCATACCGCAAAACAGGACTCCACGGGATACTGTTCATCTCTACCGTCGACCCCCTCCAGCCTCCACGGACTATTGTTCATCCACCATCGACCTCCTCCAGCCTCCACCTACGACTGTTCATCCACGGGCTCCTGTTCATCCAGCCTCCACCGTGCGCTACTCCACCGGCTACTGTTCAACCAGCCCTCTCCACGGGCTCCTATTCAACCACCCCTCCACGGGCTACTGTTCATCCAGTCCTCCATCGTCTACTATTCATCCAGCCCTCCATCGTCTACTATTCATCCAGCCCCAACCGGCTCGATCGATCGGGGTCCTGTTCATCTAGAGGCAACACCACGGGGTCCTGTTCATCCACCCACACCAGGACTGTTCATCCAAACCCCCCCAGCAACGCTCATTGTTCATCCAGAGGTAGCATCGATCGGCTTCAGTTAGCAGCAGTAGCGAAGGAATCGCTCGATCGGGTTCAGTTAACAGTCATCGATCGATCGCTCGGGTTCAGTAACGCGTAGCCTGCAGTGCAATCGCTCAGGTTCAGTAGGCGAACGCCTCGCTCGGGTTCAGTTAGAGCCCAACGCCTCGCACCCACGCGTGTGCGTGTACGAGAGAAACGCGCAAACCTCCGTGCATCACTTGGCCCCGACCACCCACCGTAACCGGGAACACCCCGATATTTTCCCCGCCCTCGCTTCTACCACAGTTTTTTCCATCATGGACGGCCCAAAGATTGTCATGCAGCTGCGTCTCTGGCCCTCCCAGGACAAAAAGTCCATTTTTTGTCATGATTTTTTGTCATAGAAGTAGGAGCCCACCACATCTATGATGATACCGGGTTTTGTCACAATTATCGTCATAGAAGTGTCATAAGTATGACAGAAAAAAATTCCGTTCGGCCCAAAATGTAACGGATGTGTCTTTTTTTGTAGTGTAAACTGGTTTTCTAGCCATTTCAGGTGCACAATTCAAAACTAAACTACATGCACATGCTCCGGTGCATACAAATTGGTTGAAAAATCAAATATGTGTCCTTCAGTGCATGCTTAGGTCCCATGGAAGAAATGGGAATGAATTTTTCGGGGTTCGTTTGGCCTTTTTATACATTAACTGGGTTTTCTAGGCATTTTATGTGCATAATTCAAATTTGAACTACAAGCACATGCTCCAAAGCACCAAAGTTGTTTGAAAAATCACATGTGTGTCCTTGGGTGAATTTCTAGGTCCCATGCAAGAGATGGGAATGAAATTCAAACACCATGGCACTGTTGATTGCTGGTAAAACGTTGAGATGCCTGGTTTTTAAATTCTAGTAAATACAAAACTCGTATGAAATTCATGAAACTTGGCATGCTATTAGGGAGCGGCATCAACATGCCGTGGTGAAAATTTTGTCCCATTTGGGGCAGGTTAGGGAATAAACTTCTCACAAACTAGAGCTTCTCACAACAAGCATGATGGTTTCGATAGGGAACGTACCACCTTTGCGCACGGGATGATATCCGTTGCCTCTTATTGCTTTCAAAAAATTTCTAGTGTCAACATAGAACAACAGGAGTGTTGTGTTCAATCTAGGATTTTTTTGAGGTTCATTTGGCATGTTTTATGCATTAAATGGGTTTTCTAGGCATTTTATGTGCATAATTCAAATTTGAACTACAAGCACATGCTCCAATGCACTAAGGTTGGTTGAAAAATCACGTGTGTGTCCTTGGGTGAATTTCTAGGTCCCATGCAAGAGATGGGAATGAAATTCAAACACCAGGGCACTGTTGATTGCCGGCAAAACGTTGAGATGCCTGGTTTTTAAATTCTAGTAAATCCAAAACTCGTATGAAATTCATGAAACTTAGCCTGCTATCGTGGAGCGGCATCAACATGACGTGTTAAAAAATTTGTCCCATTTGGGGCAGGTTCGGGTATATGCTTCTCACAAACCAGAGCTTCTCACAACAAGCATGATGGTTTCGGTAGGGAACGTCCCATGTTTGGGGACAAAACGATATCCATTGCCTCATATTGCTTTCAAAAAAATTCTCGTATCAACATAGAACAACAGGAGTGTTGTGTCAATTTTTGGGATTTTTCGGGGTTCGTTTGGACATTTTTATGTATTAACTGAGTTTTCAATGCATTTATGTGCATAATTCAAATTTGAACTAGATGCACATGCTCCAATGCACTAAGGTTGGTTGAAAAATCTAATCTGTGTCCTTGGGTGAATTTCTAGCTCCCATGCAAGAGATGGGAATGAAATTCAAACACCAGGGCACTGTTGATTGCCGGGAAAACATTGAGATGCCTGGTTTTTAAATTCTAGTAAATCCAAAACTAGTCTGAAATTCATGAAACTTGGCATGCTATCATGGAGCGGCATCAACGTGCCGTGTTAAAAATTTTGTCCCATCTGGGGTAGGTTCAGGTATATGCTTCTCACAAACCAGAGAGTCTAACAACAAGCATGATGGTTTTGTAGCGAACGTCCCACCTTTGGGGACGAAATGATATCCATTGCCTCTTATTGCTTTCCAAAAATTTCTCGTGTCAACATAGAACAACAGGAGTGTTGTGTCCATTTTTGGGATTTTTCAGGGTTCGTTTGGAGATTTTCATGCATTAACTGAGTTTTCAATGCATTTATGTGCATAATTCATATTTGAACTACATGCACATGCTCCAGTGCATATAAATTGGTTGAAAAATCAAATTTGTGTCCTTGGGTGCATGCTTTGGTCCCATGCAAGAAATGGGAATGAATTTCAAACACCAGGGCACCGTTGATTGCCGACAAAACACTGAGATGCCTCGTTTTTAAATTCTAGTAAACCAAAAACTTGTCTGAAATTCATGAAACTTGGCATGCTTTCATGGAGCGGTATCAACATGTCGTGGTAAAAATTTTGTCCCGTTTGGGGCAGGTTTGGGTATAGGCTTCTCACAAACGAGAGCTTCTCACAACAAGCATCATTGTTTCAGTAGGGAACCTCCCACCTTTGGGGACGAAACTATATACACTGCCTCTTATTGCTTCCAAAAATTTTCTCGTGTCAACATAGAACAACAGGATTGTTGTGTCAATTTTTGTGATTTTTTGGGGGTTCTTTTGGACATTTTTTATGCATTAGCTGACTTTTCAATGCATTTATGTGCATAATTCAAATTTGAACTGCATGCACATGCTCCAGTGCATATAAATTGGTTGAAAAATCAAATATGTGTCCTTGGGTGCATGCTTAGGTCCCATGCAAGAAATGGGAATGAATTTCAAACACCAGGGCACCGTGGATTGCTGACAAAACATTGAGATGCCTGGTTTTTAAATTCTAGTAAATCCAAAACTCCTCTGAAATTCATGAAACTTGGCATGCTATCATGGAATGGCACCCGACATGATGTGGTATTTCTCGTGTCCATTTTGAGAGAAGGCGCACTCGAATAATGACGGCCAACAAAGGCATTTTGAAAAAATAGCTGCCACTTTAATATCTCAAACGTTTGTATAATTCAAACCGTGTGCGTTCTGTAAACCATTCACGTGACGCCACGTGTCTTGGTTTTAATGGCTGTAGGAGCTGCCGTGCGGACAGATGCTTGACCTTTACTAAACAGGAGCCGTGCGAGCACAGTCCGATGCGCAGGCCGACCGAGAGGCATGCAAGCTATCCTCCAATGCGCAGGCTCACTGTGAAGCGAACCCTTTGACTTCCATGGCCGTGATACGTCCATTTTGCATCATGCTTTTATATCGATATTTATGGCATTACGAGCTGTTATTACACATTATGTCACAATACTTATGCCTATTCTCTCTTATTTTGCAAGGTTTACATGAAGAGGGAGACGCCGGCAGCTGGAATTCTGGGCTGGAATAGGAGCAAATATTAGAGACCTATTCTGCACAACTCCAAAAGTCCCGAAACTTCATGGGAGCACGTTTCAGAATATATAAAAAATATTGGGCGAAGGAAGCACCAGAGGGGGGCCACCCACCATCCACGAGGGTGGGGGCGTGCCCTACCCCCTGGGCGCGCCCCTGCCTTGTGGGCCCCCTGGTAGGCCTCAAGTGCCCATCTTCTGCTATATGAGGTCTTCCATCCGAGAAAAAATCATAAGCAATCTTTCGGGAGGAAACTCCGCCGCCATGAGGTGGAACCTTGGCGGAACCAATCTAGGGCTCCGGTGGAGCTGTTCTGCCGGGGAAACTTCCCTCCGGGAGGGGGAAATCATCACCACCATCATCATCATCGATCCTCTCATCAGGAGGGGGTCAATCTCCATCAACATATTCACCAGCACCATCTCATCTCAAACCCTAGTTCATCTCTTGTATCCAATCTTTGTCCCAAAACCTCAGATTTGTACCTGTGGGTTGCTAGTAGTGTTGATTACTCCATGTAGTTGACAATAGTTGGTTTATTCAGTGGAAGATCATATGTTCAGATCCTTTATGCATATTAATACCCCTCTGTTTATGAACATGAATATGATTTGTGAGTAGTTACGTTTGTTCCTGAGGACATGGCAGAAGTCTTGCTATAAGTAGTCATGTGAATTTGGTATTCGTTCGACATTCTGATGAGATGTATGTTGTCTCTCCTCTAGTGGTGTCGTGTGAACATCGACTACATGAAACTTCACCATTATTTGGGCCTAGAGGAAGGCATTGGGAAGTAATAAGTAGATGATGGGTTGCTAGAGTGACAAAAGCTTAAACCCTAGTTTATGAGTTGCTTCGTAAGGGGCTGATTTGGATCCATATGTTTCATGCTATGGTTAGGTTTACCTTAATACTTCTTTTGTAGTTGAGGATGCTTGCAAGAGGGGTTAATCATAAGTGGGATGCTTGTCCAACGAAGGGCAGTACCCAAGAACCGGTGCACCCACATATCAAATTATCAAAGTACTGAACGCGAATCATATGAACGTGATGAAAACTAGCTTGACGATAATTCCCTTGTGTCCTCGTTAGCGTTTTCCTTTATATAAGAGTTTGTCCAGGCTTGTCCTTTGCTACAAAAAGGATTGGGCCATCTTGCTGCACCTTATTTACATTTATTACTTGTTACCCGTTACAAATTACCTTATCACAATACTATCTGTTACCGATAATTTCAATGCTTGCAGAGAATACCTTACTGAAAACTGCTTATCATTTCCTTCTGCTCCTCGTTGGGTTCGGCACCGAAAGGACTACGATAGATCCCCTATACTTGTGGGTCATCAAGACTCTTTTCTGGCACCATTGCCGGGGAGTGAAGCGCCTTTGGTAGGTGGAATTTGGTAAGGAAAAATTTATATAGTGTGCTGAAATTTACTGTCACTTGTTACTATGGAGCATAATCCTTTGAGGGGCTTGTTCGGGGTATCTTCACCCCGACCAGTAGAGAAAAGAGTTTCTCCTAAACCTACTGAACCTACTGAAAATGTTTACTTTGAAATTACTTCGGGTATAATAGAGAAACTGCTAGCTAATCCTTTCACAGGTGATGGAACACTACATCCCGATTTGCACCTAATCTATGTGGATGAAGTTTGTGGATTATTTAAGCTTGCAGGTATGCCCGAGGATGTTATCAAGAAGAAGGTCTTCCCTTTATCTTTGAAGGGAAAGGCATGGACATGGTTTAGGTTATGTGATGATATGGGATCATGGAACAACAACCGATTGAAATTGGAATTTCATCAGTAGTTTGATCCTATGCAGCTTGTTCATCGTGATCGTAATTATATATATAATTTTTGGCCTCGCGAAGGAGAAAGCATCGCTCAAGCTTGGGGGAGGCTTAAGTCAATGTTATATTCATGCCCCAATCATGAGCTCTCAAGAGAAATTATTATTCAAAAAATTTATGCTCGGCTTTCTCTCGATAATCGCTCCATGCTCGATACTTCTTGTGTTGGCTCTTTTATGATGAAGACTATTGAATTCAAATGGGATTTATCGGAAAAAATGAAATGAAACTCTGAAGGTTGGGATCTTGACGAAGGTAAGGAGTCAGGTATAACACCTAAGTTTTATTGTGTTAAATCTTTCATGGATACCGACGCTTTCCGTGAATTTAGCACTAAATATGGACTTGACTCTGAGATAGTAGCTTCTTTCTGTGAATCCTTTGCTACTCATGTTGATCTCCCTAAGGAGAAGTGGTTTAAATATAATACTCCTATTGAAGTAAAAGTAGTTGCACCTATTAAAGTTGAAGAAAAGACTATCACTTATAATGATTCTGTTGTTCCTACTGCTTATATTGAGAAACCACCTTTCCCTGTTAGAATAAAGGATCATGCTAAAGCTTGAACTGTGGTTCGTAGTAGTAATACTAGAACACCTACACCCTCTAAGAAAATTAAAGTTGAACCTAGTGTTGCAATGGTTAAAGATCTCTTGGCCGGTAATATTGATGGGCATGTTATTTACTTCTGTGATGAAGCTGCTAGAATTGCTAGACCTGACACTGAAAATAAACATAGACATGTTGTAGGCATGCGTGTTATTTCTGTTAAAATAGGAGATCATTGCTATCGTGGCTTATGTGATATGTGTGCTAGTGCAAGTGCAATACCTCATTCCTTATATAAAGAAATTATGGATGATAATGCACCTGCTAAGATAGAGGAAATTGATGTTACAATTAAGCTTGCCAATAGAGAAACTATTTCACCAGTTGGGATTGTTAGAGATGTTGAAGTCTTGTGTGGGAAAGTTAAATATCCTACTGATTTTCTTGTTCTTGGTTCCCCACAAGATAACTTTTGTCCCATTATATTTGGTAGACCCTTCTTGAATACTGTTAATGCTAGGATAGATTGCAAAAAGGATCTTGTTACTATTGGTTTGTGGATATGTCTCATGAGTTTAATTTTGCTAAATTTCGTAGACAACCCCATGATAAAGAATTTCCTAGTAAAGATGAAATTATTGGTCTTGCTTCTATTGTCGTGCCTCCTAATGATCCTTTAGAACAATATCTACTCGACCATGAAAATGATATGTTTATGAACGAAAGAAGGGAAATAGATGAAGTATTCTTTAAACAGGGTCCTATTTTGAAACACAACTTGCCTGTTGAAATCCTAGGGGATCCTCCTCCACCCAAGGGTGATCCCATGTTTGAGCTTAAACCTTTACCTGATACTCTTAAATATGCTTATCTTGATGACAAAGAGATATATCATGTTATTATTAGTGCTAACCTTTCAGAGCATGAAGAAAAGAAATTATTGAAAACTCTGAAGAAGCACCGTGCTGCTATTGGATATACTCTTGATGATCTTAAGGGCATTAGTCCCACTCTATGCCAGCACAAAATAAAATTGGAAAAGGATGCTAAACCGGTTGTTGATCACCAATGACGGTTAAATCCTAAGATTAAAGAAGTGTAAAAAAAGAAATACTAAAGCTTCTAGAGGCAGGTATAATTTATATCGTTGCTGATAGTCAGTGGGTCAGTTCTTTCCATTGTGTCCCTAAGAAGGGAGGTATTACTATTGTTCCTAATGATAAAGATGAATTGATCCCTCAAAGAATTGTTACAGGTTATAGAATGGTAATTGATTTCCGCAAATTAAATAAAGCTACTAAAAAGGATCATTACTCTTTACCTTTTATTGATCAAATGCTAGAAAGATTATCCAAACATACACATTTTTGCTTTCTAGATGGTTATTCTGGTTTCTCTCAAATACCTGTGTCAAAAGAGGATCAAGAAAAGACAACTTTTACTTGCCCTTTCGGTACTTTTGGTTATAGACATATGCCTTTTAGTTTATGCAATGCACCTGCTACCTTTCAAAGATGTATGACTGCTACATTCTCTCACTTCTGTGAAAAGATTGTTGAGGTTTTCATGGATGATTACTCCGTTAATGGAACTTATTTTGATGATTGCTTAAGCAACATTGATTGAGTTTTGTAGAGATGTGAATAAACTAGTCTTGTCTTGAATTGGGAGAAGTGCCACTTTATGGTTAATGAAGGTGTTGTCTTGGGGCATAAAATTTCTGAAAGAGGTATTGAAGTTCATAAAGCTACAGTTGATTCTATTGAAAAGATGTCGTGTCCTAAGGACACTAAAGGTATAAAAAGTTTCCTTGGTCATGCCAGTTTTTATAGGAGGTTCATTAAGGAATTCTGTAAAATTTCTAGGCCTCTGACTAATCTCTTACAAAAAGATGTTCCATTTGTCTTTGATGATGATTGTGTGGAAGCATTTGAAATACTTAAGAAAGCCTTGATTTCTGCACCTATTGTTTAGCCACATGATTGGGATTTACCCTTTGAAATTATGTGTGATGCTGTAGGGGCTGTTCTAGGACAAAGAGTTGATAAGAAATCAAAAGTTATCCAATATGCTAGTAAGACTCTGGACAGTGCCTAGAGAAATTATGCTACTACTGAAAAAAATAGCGGTTGTATTTTCTTGTGATAAGTTCAGACCTTATATTGTTGATTCTAAAGTAACTGTTCACACTGATCATGCTTCTATTAAATATCTTATGGAAAATAAAGATGTTAAACCTAGACTTATTAGATGGGTTCTCTTGCTACAAGAATTTGATTTGCATATTATTGATAGAAAAGGAGCGGAGAACCCCGTTGCAGACAACTTATCTAGGTTAGAGAATATTCTTGATGACCCACTACCTATTGATGATAGCTTTCCTGCTGAAAAATTAGCTGTCATAAATGCTTCTCGTACTGCTCCATGGTATGCTGATTATGCTAATTACATTGTTGCTAAATTTATACCACCTAGTTTCACATACCAACAAAAGAAAAGGTTTTTCTATGATTTAAGACATTACTTCAGGGATGAGCCACACCTTTATAAAGGAGTAGCTGGTGTTATTAGACATTGTGTACCTGAGCATGAACATGAACAGATCCTACGCAAGTGTCACTCTGAGGCTTATGGAGGACACCATGCTCGAGACAGAACTGCACATAAGGTATTGCAATCCGGTTTTTATTGGCCTACTCTCTTCAAGGATGCCGTAAGTTTGTCTTGTCTTGTGATGAATGTCAAAGAATTGGTAATATTAGTAGACGTCAAGAAATTCCTATGAATTATTCACTTGTTATTGAACCATTTGATGTTTGGGGCTTTGATTATATGGGACCGTTTCCTTCCTCTAATGGGCATACACAAATTTAAGTTGCTGTTGATTACGTTACTAAGTGGGTAGAAGCTATTCCAACTAGTAGTGTTGATCATAACACCTCTATTAAGATGCTTAAAGAAGTTATTTTCCTAAGGTTTGGAGTCCCTAGATACTTAATGACTGATGGTGGTTCACATTTTATTCATGGTGCTTTTCATAAAATGCTTGCTAAGTATGATGTTAATCATAGAATTGCATCTCCATATCATCCACAGTCTAGCAGTCAAGTAGAACTGAGTAATAGAGAGCTTAAATTAATTTTGCAAAAGAATGTTAATAGATCTAGAAAGAATTGGTCCAAGAAACTTGATGATGCATTATGGGCTTATAGAACTGCATATAAAAATCCTATGGGTATGTCTCCGTATAAAATGGTTTATGGAAAACCATGTCACTTACCTCTCGAACTAGAACATAAGGCATATTGGGCCATTAAAGAGCTCAATTATGATTTCAAACTTGTCGGTGAGAAGAGGCTTTTTGAAATTAGCTCACTTGATGAATGGAGAACCCATGCCTATGAGAATGCCAACTGTTTAAGGAAAAAGTTAAAAGATGGCATGAAAAAAGGATACAAAAACGTGAGTTTAATGTAGGTGATTATGTTTTGCTATACAACTCTCTTCTAAGATTTTTTGTAGGAAAACTCCTCTCAAAATGGGAAGGTCCTTACATTATCGACGAGGTGTACCGTTTCGATGCCATAAAAATAAACAACTTCGAATGCACAAATCCAAGGGTTGTGAACGGTCAAAGAATCAAACATTATATCTCAGGTAATCCTATAAATGTTGAAACTAATGTTATCGAAACTGTAACCCCGGAGGAATACATAAAGGACACTATCCAGAATGTTTCAGACTCCGAAAAGGAATAGGTATGAGGTACGGTAAGTAAACCGACTCCAAAACAGTTCTAATAGCAATTTTTCTCCGTTTTGGAATATTTAAGAAAATAGGAAAATAAGAAGCAGTCCAGGAAGGACACGAGGCTTCCACGAGGGTGGAGGTGCGCCTTACCCCCCTAGGCGCGACCCCCTGCCTCGTGAGCACCTCGTGTGCTCTCCGGACTCTGTTTTCTTGCACGATACTTCGTTTGGCCAGTAAAAATTCATTGTATAATCTCCCGAAGGTTTTACCACCGTACCACACAAATATCGTCTGTTTTTGTTTCAAGATGTTTTTGCTGCAGATCTAGAGCAAGATGTCTTCTCAAGAGTCAATCGGGGAGAGTCGGGTGTCTCATCCGATACTGGGGCCAAGAGCAAACAGCGATGCTGACCACTTTGGGCCATCAACTGAGGAAGAGATGGAGGCCGACCTGAAAACGATAGATGCCATGGAGGAAGATCAATAAGTTACTTCTCGTTTCCGAGCTGGATTCATGATGGGGAAACTACAGAGCTCAGCTATTCCAAACTTGGTCATCCCTTTCAATGTTAGAATTCTTTCTTATGAAAATATGAAAAAGAGTGTTACTTGTTCTCCCGCAGCTATGCAACGTCCTTGGGTGAAAGGAGCTTTAGCGGTCACGGGCAAGCTCCGTAAGGAAATAATGGACCTCAAGCAGCAGGTCAATAAGATCGAGGAAGAGAATCGTATCCTGATGGGCATCATCGCCAAGAATATAACATCATCACCACCCAAAGAAAGAGACATAAACACATGGGTATGGGAACTCCCCTTGGCAACTTCCAAGCTTGGGGGAGTGCCCCAGTATCGTATCACTATCACACTTTTATCTTTACCATTTTTCTTAGTTCGATCCTTTTGGTAATATCTTGATCTAGTAGAATAATGTTTTAGTATGATCTAGTTTTGAGTTTTGCTTTATGATCCTTCTATGTAATCGAGTCCATGAGCTTTGTATAATGATGATTAGTGTTTATTCAAGGGCTTTGCCATCTTGCTATGATCTGGAGGGAATAAAAATAAAAGAGAAGAGAAAGAATAAAAATAATTAAAGAGATCATATGGATCTTATGGAGACTAATGACTTCACATATAAAGAGTATGATGAATAAAAGTTGTTGAGAGTTGAAAAACATAGTTTTGGTCGTCGTTGCAATTAAAAGGAAGTAATAAAGAAAGAGAGGTTTTCACATATAAATATACTATCTTGGACATCTTTTATGATTGCAAGAACTCATTAAAATATGGGATGCTAAAGAGTTTATGTTGTACAAGGAAGGCAATGTAATGGGTCATGTTTCCTTACATACGAAATAAATTATATTGTCATGGATCATCCAACATGTTGAGCTTGCCTTTCCCTCTCATGCTAGCCAAATTCTTTGCATCAAGTAGAGAGACTACTTGTGCTTCCAAATATCCTTAAACCTAGTTTTGCCATGAGAGTCCACCATACCTACCTATGGATTGAGTAAGATCCTTCAAGTAGGTTTTCATTGTTGCAAGCAATAAAAATTGCTCTACAAATATGTATGATTTATTAGTGAGGAGAAAATAAGCTTTATACGATCTTGTGATGTGGAAGAAATAAAAGGCACGGACTGCATAATAAAGGTCCATATCACAAGTGGAGATATAAAGTGACGTTCTTTTGCATTAAGATTTCTTGCATCCAACTATAAAACCACATGACAACCTCTGCTTCCCTCTGCGAAGGGCCTATCTTTTATTCTTGTCTTATAGTTCATAAAAGAGTCATGGTGATCTTTACCTTTCCTTTTTACATTTTATCCTTTGGCAAGCACAATGTGTTTGAAAGATCCTGATATATATATAGCTAATTGGATGTGAGTTTTCATGAACTATTATTGTTGAGATTACCCTTGAGGTAAAAGGTTGGGAGGCAAAACTATAGGCCCCTATCTTTCTCTGTGTCCGATTAAAACTTCATACCCATAAGTATTGCGTGAGTGTTAGCAATTGTGAAAGACTAAATGATAGTTGAGTATGTGGACTTGCTGAAAAGCTCTTATGTTGACTCTTTCCCATATTATGATAAATTGCAATTGCTTCAATGACTGAGATTATAGTTTGTTAGTTTTCAATGAAGTTTATGATTCATACTTGAAACTGTGAATGAATTGTTACTTTAGCATAAGAGATCATATGACAATATATATATATATATATATATATATATATATGTTGTTGTTCTAAGAATCATCATGATGCTCTCATGTCCGTATTTTATTTTATCGACACCTCTATCTCTAAACATGTGGTCATATTTTTCGATATCGGCTTCCGCTTGAGGACAAGCGAGGTCTAAGCTTGGGGGAGTTGATACGTCCATTTTGCATCATGCTTTTATATCGATATTTATTGCATTATGGACTGTTATTACACATTATGTCACAATACTTATGCCTATTCTCTATTATTTTACAAGGTTTACATGAAGAGGGAGAATGCCGGCAGCTGGAATTCTGGGCTGGAAAAGGAGCAAATATTAGAGACCTATTCTGCACAACTCCAAAAGTCCTAAAACTTCACAGGAGCACGTTTCAGAATATATAAAAAATATTGGGCAAAGGAAGCACCAGAGGGGGGCCACCCACCATCCATGAGGGTGGGGGCACACCCGACCCCCCCTGGGCGTGCCCCCTGCCTTGTGGGGCCCCTGGCAGGCCTCCGGTGCCCATCTTTTGCTATATGAGGTATTTCGTCTGAGAAAAATCATAAGCACGCTTTCGGGACGAAATTCTGCCGCCACGAGGAGGAACCTTGGCGGAACCAATCTAGGGCTTCGGCGGAGCTGTTCTGCCGGGGAAACTTCCCTTTGTGAGGGGAAATCATCACCACCGTCATAATCATCGATCCTATCATCGGGAGGGGGTCAATCTCCATCAACATCTTCACCAGCACCATCTCATCTCAAACCCTAGTTCATCTCTTGTATCCAATCTTTGTCCCAAATCCTCAGATTGGTACCCATGGGTTGCTAGTAGTGTTGATTACTCCTTGTAGTTGATGCTAGTTGGTTTATTCAGTGGAAGATCATATGTTCAGATCCTTTATGCATATTAATACCCCTCTAATTATGAACATGAATATGATTTGTGAGTATTTATGTTTGTTCCCGAGGACATGGGAGAAGTCTTGCTATAATTAGTCATGTGAATTTGGTATTCATTCGATATTTTGATGAGATGAATGTTATCTCTCCTCTAGTGGTGTCAGGTGAACGTCGACTACATGACACTTCACCATTATTTGGGCCTAGAGGAAGGCATTGGGAAGTAATAAGTAGATGACGGGTTGCTAGAGTGACAGAAGCTTAAACCCTAGTTTATGAGTTGCTTCGTAAGGGGCTGATTTGGATCCATATGTTTCATGCTATGGTTAGGTTTACCTTAATACTTCTTTTGTAGTTGCGGATGCTTGCAAGAGGGGTTAATCATACGTGGAATGCTTGTCCAAGGAAGGGCAGCACCCAAGCACCGGTGCATCCACATAACAAATTATCAAAGTACCGAACGCGAATCATATGAACGTCATGAAAACTAGCTTGGCGATAATTCCCTTGTGTCCTCGGGAGCGTTTTCCTTTATATAAGAGTTTGTCCAGGCTTGTCCTTTGCTACAAAAAGGATTGGGCCATCTTGCTGCACCTTATTTACATTTATTATTTGTTACCCGTTACAAATTACCTTATCACAAAACTATATGTTACCGATAATTTCAGTGCTTGCAGAGAATACATTACTGAAAACTGCTTATCATTTCCTTCTGCTCCTCGTTGGGTTCGACACTCTTACTTATCGAAAGGACTACAATAGATCACCTATACTTGTGGGCCATCAGGCCGCCCGCTGTCCTCTCCATTAATGGCGCCTGAGCCACTGTTTAATACGGGTGGCCTTACTATTCGCCTCCCATTCCCCTCCCTCCCCCCCCCCCCTCGCAGACCTCCACCGCCATGGCGCAGAATGATCGTCTGCCACTAGTCTTCAAGTTTGGTAAAGGCGACTCCGAGCCGGAGGAGATAGAAAATAAGGTGGAATGGGGCCTCATGGACATGGAGAATACGAGCTGGCCGCGGCGGTTGCTGCCCCCGCTCCCGTCCCAGCTCCCATCCCCGCGCCCGCGCCAGCGACCATCCCCATAGCATTGACGGGCTGGTCGCCGAGCACTATCGTAGAGCTAGAAGCCGCGGGCGTCAGCAAGGTCTCCGCGGATCCGCACGAGCTCGTGTACATGCCAGCGCCAGCGCCCGTGACCGTGCTCGTGCGCGCCCCTCCCCCACCGTGGCGCTGGCCCCTGTGCGTTTGGGTGCACCTGCCGCGCCCGTGCGCACCCCTCCACCCATCGTGGCGCCGGTCCCCGTGCGTTTGGCTGCACCCGCCCCGCCCGTGCCTGTGTGCCCCCCTCCTCAACGGCATGGGACGCTGCCGTCGACCGCTACCTCTCAGCAGCGCCGGTTGTCATCCTCCCGCGCCTCGCCCGTCGATCGCGCGACGACATGATGTTTGATTTACAAGTGAAGAACATTTTGTGCTTCCTTGAAGAGTTCAACAATGGCATCCCGGAGGACGACAACAAAAACGACGGCGCGGCAGGTGCTACCTCTTGAGCTTGCGTTGGATTTCCCCGAAGAGGAAGGGATGATGTAGCAGAATAGCGTAAGTATTTCCCTCAGTTTTTGAGAACCAAGGTATCAATCCAACAGGAGGCCACACTCAAGTCCCTCGTACCTGCACAAAACGATAGCTACTCGCAACCAACGCGATTAGGGGTTGTCAATCCCTTCACGGTCACTTACGAGAGTGAGATCTGATAGATATAATATTTTTGGTATTTTTGGTATAGAGATGCAAAGTAAAAATTAAAAGCAAAGTAAAAAAGAAAATCAAGATTAAAGTGATGGAGATTAATATGATGAGAATAGACCCGGGGGTCATAGGTTTCACTAATGGCTTCTCTCAAGAGCATAAGTATTCTACGGTGGGTGAACAAATTACTGTTGAGCAATTGACAGAATTGAGCATAGTCATGAGAATATCTAGGCATGATCATGTATATAGGCATCACGTCCATGACAAGTAGACTGAAACGATTCTGCATCTACTACTATTACTCCACTAATCGACCGCTATCCAGCATGCATCTAGAGTATTAAGTTAAAAACAGAGTAACGCCTTAAGCAAGATGACATGATGTAAATTCATGCAATATGAAATAAACCCCATCTTGTTATCCTCGATGGCAATGATACAATATGTGCCTTGCTGCCCCTTCTGTCACTGGAAAAGGACACCGCAAGATTGAACCCAAAGCTAAGCACTTCTCCCATGGCAAGAACTACCAATCTAGTTGGCCAAACCAAACGGATAATTCGAAGAGACTTGCAAAGGTAACCAATCATACATAAAAGAATTCAGAGAAGATTCAAATATTATTCATAGATAGACTTGATCATAAACCCACAATTCATCGGTCTGAACAAACACACCGCAAAAAGAAGATTACATCGAATAGATCTCCACAAGAGAGGTGGAGAACTTTGTATTGATATCCAAAAAGAGAGAACAAGCCATCTAGCTACTAACTATGGACTCGAAGGTCTGAGGTAAACTACTCACACTTCATCGGAGGGGCTATGATGATGTAGAAGCCCTCCGTGATGACGGCCCTCTTCGGCGGAGCTCTGGAACAGGCCCCAAGATGGGATCTCGTGGATACAGAAAGTTGCGGCGGTGGAATTAGGTTTTTTGGCTCCTTTTCTGATCGTTTGGGCGTACGTAGGTATATATAGGAGGAAGGAGTACGTCAGTGGAGCACCGACGGGCCCACGAGGCAGGGGGGCGTGCCCTAGCGGGGCACCCTCATGACCGCCTCTCTGATGCCTTGGCGTAGGGTCCAAGTCTCCTAGATCACGTTCGGTGAGAAAATCACGGCCCCGAAGGTTTCATTCCGTTTGGACTATGTTTGATATTCCGTTTCTTCGAAACACTGAAATAGGCAAAAAAACAGCAATTCTGGGCTGGGCCTCCGGTTAATAGGTTAGTCCCAAAAATAATATAAAAGTGGAAAATAAAGCCCAATATAGTCCAAAACAGTAGATAATATAGCATGGAGCAATCAAAAATTATAGATACGTTGGAGATGTATCAGCGCGCCGCCTACGCCGCCGCCGGAAATAGTTTTTTTGGGGATTAATAATGTATCTCGAGTTCTCGATCTTATGAATATAAATTCGCAGTTTGACTGAATGAAAGATATGGTTTGAACGAACTTGCGTTTTCTAACTCAATGTACAGACTTATCAAATGATTTTATTTTTAAAAAACATGAACAGTTTTAAAATATAAAACACTCATCGCAAACGTTTTAGTTAGAACACCCGTATGCAAACCGACAGCTTCCCTAGGAAGCCAAGGGAAAATGTGTTGAGTAGGATTTCTGCATCCCTTCAATGCAAACGGTTGTTTTGCATGACCCGTGTGCAACCACGTACAAACAATTGGGTAAGATTTGCATATGTGTCATTTTGGGTATCTTGCCATTTCTCAAACTTGAAAGATTGACATTTGTTTATGTAGTAACATTGCCATTTGTCAACCTTGTAAAACTGCGATTTGTCAAAATATGCAGCTACAAATCACTAGCACTATCTAATTTTTGCAACTAAAATCACTAGCACTGTTCATATGGACACCACTAGCAGGCGTGAGTTCATGGACGCATATGCAAATGTACCATTGATTACATACAAAAAGTCATCAACCCACAATGACAACGAGGATACACGTTGGATTATAGATCATTTCCAACGAAGCATTCTAGTAAAGTTTTTCTCACACAACAAATAACAAAGCGATGAAATGAACTTCAGCTCAACCACTCGTTAGCTTTGGAAATGCTTGCTTTGAACCGTAAGTGATTCTCTGGGAAGGGCCAGCTACTGTCAATCTCGAGACCAACGCAGGACTGATCATCCAGGCTGATGCGGCCTATTTCAATATCCATATTCGGACGGTAGGGAAGCATAGTAATTTCCAAGGTATAGATACAATTGCTTCTGATAAATGTTAGTAATGTTGTGTCAACAGCAGCTGGATCGCCTTCCACCATCATTGGATAGTTTTGTCCAAGGAAGAGCGAGTTTCCTCCAAGACTTTCAATACTAAACCAGGGAGAAGGTGTTGGGGCTAGTACACTAGTATCCATCCCGAATACCCTGCAACGGATGTTGGAATAGGTCCGGAGAGTGCGACCATCCGAGAGAACACCTGCTTCCTTAGTAACATCAGCAGTGCCCCGTATATAAACAAGAAGAGGT
The DNA here is from genome assembly GCA_034509565.1 of Triticum monococcum. Lineage (NCBI taxonomy): Eukaryota > Viridiplantae > Streptophyta > Magnoliopsida > Poales > Poaceae > Triticum > Triticum monococcum. Next base: position 421,835,265 of record CM067846.1, on the reverse strand, counting down.
GATCCATCGGAATAGGTTGCCAGGCGCCACTGAGTATATGGGTCCTACTCGTCCTCATGCTCGTGAATAAAATTTTCAAGTCTAGGTGGTGGAATGTTCACAGGACCATGGAAACACAAGAAGGTTATTTAATTTGTAAAGGGAAACTAGCTAACCCGCATGCATGTGGATGAAACAATTATAATTACGGTGGAAGACAAATGTACCGAAAGCATGATGATTCCATGCAAAAACAGTGCCACGAGTGGTGGCAACAAACACAAGACCCTCGTATTGAATTGCATCACAGTTCGCATCCATTTACATAAATTGATTTTTGAGCAATATCCATTGAGGCGTGGAAGTAAGGAAGGCAACAAGCTTGTCGAAGATAGAAACAACTTCATAGTTCGTGTAATCCCAAGAGCGATTGGGAACTCGACAAATTGCTATCTTTCATAGACGATAGTTACCATGATCATATTTGAACTCACATAGATCATCTGTGTGCTCAACCTCTGGGTAGTCTGAGATTTTTGGAAGTGGAACCCGGTGATGAGTGTACACATTCACAAGTTCCCACTCGCAGTTGTACCCAATATAAACAACCCAATCTTCATTTGCGCCTGCCCAAGCCTTGCCCTCAAGCGATGGCATCTTAACATCACACGTATCATTATCAAGCGGCATTAACTTGCACAATACGAGGCTTCCAACATCCCCGCGCCAGTCAGCATGGTCACGGCGAACAAGATAGGGGAGATCAAACCGCTCTTGGGCCCTTGGGTTGCTTGTAATGATGTTATTAGTTGAGTCGAGAATGGTCTTGAACGAACCTTCCATGCTAGCCGAGGTGATGACGTCGCACCGGAGTTCCTCCACCACGTCAACATTCAGATCAGCGCTAGAATAATGGGGTCGTTTCCGACTTGTTCCCTCCATGGAGAAGACGATCAAACAATGGCAAAAGGAAGGGTGAAGCTAAATAGAGGAGGGAGGAAGAGCTAGCGTGCGACAACAGTTCCAAATAGAGAGGGAAAGGCGAAGAGTTGGCGGATGGTTGCCACAGTACACGAAGAGGCCCAGGGGAGCGAACGGTTGCCACAGAGGTCACACATTGACGACAACGGCCGAGTGAACCACATGCAATCCCATTGCACAACACACATCTTGTTAAGTTGAACCTTTTCTTTTCTTTTGTGTCAACGCAAACAGTTCATCCAAGTGAGCCGCATGCCGTATATCGCACACACCTTGATGTGGCTGACCCTTTCTTTTGTGTTGCCTAATCACAAACAGTTCATCCGAGTGAACCATATGCTGTATATCGCACACACCTTCATCTGGCTGCCCGTTTCTTTTGTGTTGCCTAATCACAAACAGTTCATCCGAGTGAACCGTCTGCTGCGTATCGCACACGCCTTCATCTAGATGCCCGTTTCCTTTGTTCCTCCTCATTGAAAATAGTTAATTGAACTGAACCATATGCCCTTCATTGCACACACAACTAAAATATGAACCGTGTTTGATGCCTCCTCCATCGCAAACGTTTTCACCTTTTTTGACGGTTTTCATACACCACCGTTTGCGATTATTGCATCACACATAGTTTCTCGAAGGGTCTCTAATCGAAGTGTCGCGTTAGCAACATCCTGCAGTAGTGTATGCTAATTACATTGTTGCTAAATATTTACCACCTAGCTTTACATACCAACAAAATAAAAACTTCTTCTATGATTTAAGACATTACTTTTGGGATGACCCACATCTTTGTAAAGAAGCAGCAGATGGTATTATTAGACGTTGTGTACCTGAGCATGAACAGGGACAAATCCTATGGAAATGTCACTCTCAGGCTTATGGAGGGCATCATGCTGGAGATAGAACCGCTCACAAGGTATTGCAATCTAGATTTTATTGGCCTACTCTATTCAAGGATGCATGTATGTTCGTCTTATCTTGTGATGAATGTCAAAGGACAGGTAATATCGGTAAGCATCAAGAAATGCCTATGGATTATTCACTTGCTATTGAACCATTTGATGTTTGGGGATTTGATTACATGGGACCTTTTCCTTCCTCTAGTGGGTATACACATATCTTGGTTGTTGTTGCTTATGTCACTAAATGGGTAGAAGCTATTCCAACTAGTAGTGCTGATCACAACACCTCTACTAAAATGCTTAAGGAAGTCATTTTCCCAAGGTTTGGAGTCCCTAGATATTTGATGACTGATGGTGGTTCACACTTTATTCATGGTGCTTTTCATAAAATGCTTGCCAAGTATGATGTTAACCATAGAATTGCATCACCTTTTCATCCTCAGTCTAGTGGTCAAGTTGAACTTAGCAATAGAGAAATAAAATTAATTTTCCAAAACACTGCCAATAAGTCCAGGAAGAATTGGTCTAAGAAATTAGATGATGCACTTTGGGCTTATAGAACAGCATATAAAAATCCTATGGGTATGTCTCCTTATAAAATGGTTTATGGAAAAGCTTGTCATTTTCCTCTTGAGTTAGAACATAAAGCACATTGGGCAATCAAAGAACTCAATTATGATTTCAAACATGCTGGTGAAAAGAGGTTATTTGATATTAGCTCATTAGATGAATGGAGAACCCAAGCTTATGAAAATGCAAAATGATTTAAAGAAAAAGTAAAAATATGGCATGACAAAAGAATTCAAAAGCGTGAGTTTAAAGTTGGAGAATATGTTCTTTTGTACAACTCTCATTTCAAATTCTTTGCAGGAAAACTCCTCTCAAAATGGGAAGGCCCATACATCATGTCATCATCGAGGAGGTTTACCGGTCTAGAGCCATCAAAATAAATAATTCTGAAGGTACTAACTCGAAGGTTGTCAATGCAAAACGAATAAAGCATTATATCTCAGGTACGCCTATTAATATTGAAACTAATATTATCCAAACTATGACACCGGAAGAACACATAAAAGAGTCCTTCCGGAACACTCCAGAATCGTGAAAATAAGGAGGTACGTGATACGATAAGTAAACGGACTCCAAAAAATCCGCAAAAATATTTTTTTATCAGTTTTGGAATATTTTAGAATTTTGGGAATAAAGAAACTTCCAGGAAGCGTCCCCTGATGGGCACAAGACACTAGGGGGCGCCAGGCTTGCCTGGCGCGCCCAGGTGGGTTGTGCCCACCTGGGACACCTTCTGTACTCCATTTTTCTACCATATACTTGTACTCCAAGATAAAAAATCTTTATATACTTCCCGAAACTATTGATCACCGTATCATGGAGAAATCCTCTGTTCTCTTTTTTTCCTTGCTGTTTTCTTTCAGATCCCATCTGCCATGGCCTCTTCAAGCTCCTCCAAGGACAAGTTCTTCAAGAACGTCATCAACCCATATCAGCGGGAGGTGGTGCAGCACCCTCACGTCATCCATATGCATGAGGGGGTGCTTCACCTCCACGATGTGCCATGTCCAAAGGGGACAGGAACTGTGGAGGCCGGGCTCGAAGCTGTGGAGCAAGACGTCTTCTGGTGCAAGGGGATGGTGGAGCGTGGGCTCAATGCCAATCACCTCATAATCACGAACCTTTCCCGTGATCTCAAGGTGGATGGCAAGCCCATGAAGGACATCATCTTCACCCTCAACAAGCAAATCAACTTCTTCCAAAGACAGATCTATGATCTTCAAAACCAAGTCTTTGAGTATGAGGCGAGGTTTAACAGTATGAGTTTGGCTGCTAGTTGCAGGACTCATGAGACTCACTCCTCCTCTCACGATGGTGGACCACTGCCATGGAAATCCGAGGACAAAATCTCTTCTTCTTCATCACCATCACCTTCTTCACCACCAAAGGAGAACTGAGTATCGGGTATGGGCACTCCCCTTGGCTTCCACCAAGCTGGGAGGTGCCCCGGTATCGTATCATCCCACTATCTTTTTGCTTTTACTTATTTTAGCGATCCTTTCTTCTTTGAGAGTTTGCTTAGTGATCTATCCTTGTAATCATGTGCAAGTTATATAATAAAGTTTAGTATGAGCTTTTTCTTTCTTTACTTTCATGATGCAAATAAAAGAAAGGAATAAGAAAGGAAACAAATAAAAGAAAGGAATTAAATAAAGAAAAGATTATATACTAATACTATGGTAGGTGATGGCACCACATAAGGAAAAGTATAAGTAGAAAATTTTATTAGAGATTGACAAACATAGCATTAGTCAATGATGCAACTCATGAAAGAATAAATAAGGGAAGAGAGGATTCACATATAAATATACTATCCTAGAAATATTTTGTGATTGTGAGCCCTCATCAAAATATTATATGCCAAAATTGTTGACGTTCGACAAGGAAGGCACCTTAATGATTTATGTTTGTTCATATTCACATATAAGTCATATTGTCATAGATCCTTTAACATGTGGTGCTTGCTCCCTATCTTTGCTAGCCAAAAATTCTGCACTAAGTAGAGATACTATATGTGCATCTAAAAACCCTTAAAACCAAATCTATTTTCAAGTGTCCACCATACCTACCTAGGGATTGAGCAAGATCCCTCAATTAAGTGGTCATCGGTGCAAAAAGGCAATACAAATTTCTTCTAAAAGTGTGATGGTGAAGAATAAAAGCGACAGACTGCATAATAAAGGTCGATATCACAAGCGGCAATGTAATATGACGTTCTTTTGCACTAAGGGATTGAGCATACAAACAAATAAGCGCATTGCAACCTCTGCTTCCCTCTGCGAAGGGCCTATGTTTTACTTTTATGCAAGAGTCAAAGTTTTTCTCTCTATTCCTTCTATTTTTCTCCGTTGGCAAGCATCATGTGGTGAGGAAATATCTAGGCACATATGTCCAGTTGAATATGGGTGGCACGAGATATTATTATTGACATCACCCTTGAGATGAGTATGTTGGGAGGCGAATCCATAAGCCGATATCTTTCTATGTGTCCGGTTGAAACGTTTAGCTCATGGGTACGAGGTGGGTGTTAGCAATCATAGAAGACTATATGATGGTTGAGTATGTGGACTTTCCTAAAAGGCTCCGACACGTGACTCTTCCTGAAAAGATGATGAATTGTAGTTGCAAAGTTGACTGAGAACATAGTTTGTTGATTTCTAATAGAGTTTTTGCTTTATACTCCAATTGTGTGATGAACTATTACTTATTCATGAGAATTATATGATGAAAGTTCTATGATAAAAGTCCTATGTTTAATTTTTTTGTTGTTATAATAATCAACATGATGCTTCTATGTCTGTATTTTGTTTTTACCGACACCTCTCTCTCAAAGCATGTGGACATGTTTTTCGATTTCGGTTTTCGCTTGAGGACAAGCGAGGTCTAAGCTTGGGGGAGTTGATACATCCATTTTGCATCATGTTTTCTTACTGTTATTTATAATGTTTTATCCATAATAATGCTTTTTGGAGTAATTCCAATGCCTTTTCTCTCATAATATGCAAGGTACACACCAAGGGGGAGGATTTCTGGCAGCTGGAAATGTGGACCTGGAAAAGCTACATCAGGCTACCTATTCTGCACAACTCCAAATGAACTGAAACTTCACATGGATTTTTCATGGAATATATAAGAATTATTGGATCAAATAAATATCAGAGGGGGGCCACCAGGTGGGCACAACCCACCTGGGTGTGCCAGGGCCCCCTGGTGCGCCCTGGGGGGTTGTGGTCTCCTCGGCCCACCTCCAGTGCCCATCTTTTGGTATACAAGTAATTTTGACCTAGAAAAAAATAAGGCGAGGACTTTTGGGACGAGCCACCGCTGCCTCGAGACGGAACTTGGGCAGGAGCACTTTTTCCCTCTGGCGGAGCGATTCCGCCGGGGGAACTTCCCTCCCGGAGGTGGAAATCATCGTCATCATCATCACCAACAACTCTCCCATCTTGAGGAGGGCAATCTCCATCAACATCTTCAACAGCACCATCTCCTCTCAAACCCTAGTTCATCTCTTGTGTTCAATCTTGTTACCGAAACTATAGATTGCTACTTGTTGGTGACTAGTAGTGTTGATTACATCTTGTAGTTGATTACTATATGGTTTATTTGGTGGAAGGTTATATGTTCAGATCCGATATGCTATTTAATACCCCTCTGATCATGAGCATGTTTATTATTTGTGAGTAGTTACCTTTGTTCTTGAGGTCACGGGAGAAATCATGTTGCAAGTAATCATGTGAATTTGATATGTGTTTGATATTTTGATAGTATGTATGTTGTGATTCCCTTAGTGGTGTCATGTGAACGTTGACTACATGACACTTCATCATATTTGGGACTAAGGGAATGCATTGCGGAGTAGCAATTAGATGATGGGTTGCGAGAGTGACAAAAGCTTAAACCCCGGTTTATGCGTTATTCTGTAAGGGACCGATTGGATCCCAAAGTTTAATGCTATGGTTAGAATTTATTCTTAATACTTTTCTCGTAGTTGCAGATGCTCGCGGGAGGGTTAATCGTAAGTAGGAGGTTTGTTCAAGTAAGAACAACACCTAAACACTGGTCCACGCACATATCAAATTATCAAAGTAGCGAACATGAATCAAACCAACATGATGAAAGTGACTAGATGAAATTCCCGTGTACCCTCAAGAACGCTTTGCTTATTATAAGAGAATGTTTTGGCCTATCCTTTGCCTCAAAAGGATTGGGCTACCTTGATGCATTTTTGTTACTACTATCATTACTTGCTCGTTACAAATTATCTTGCTATCAAACTACCCTATTACTTACAATTTCAGCACTTGCAGACATCACCTTACTAGAAACTACTTGTCATTTCCTTCTGCTCCTCGTTGGGTTCGACACTCTTACTTATTGAAAAGAGCTACAATTGATCCCCTATACTTGTGGGTCATCGTGGTGCACTAGGGGAGATGTGCTCATCATCAACACAGCTACGTTGAGTATCTATGCATGTGTTGTCTTGCACATCTTCTTAGGGGGTGGCGGAGTAGAATCTATAGAGGCCCTCCGTTTGGAAGGAGCACATGTATCTGCTGCCTTGCTACTTTCCTTCCACTTTATTGATTTTGAATTGTCAAGTAAAACCGACAAGAAAAAGCAATAAAATGCACTCTTTAGAACTCATTCGTGCATGGTATTGACAATCACTACTTTGATGTAAGGCAAACACATGATACCAGGATGGAATATGTACGAAAAATAGGACGGCATGGCATATTCACAACTGTTTGTGTAAACTAAGCAGAAGCCATTTCAGCTAATAAGAAGCAATGCAAGCTAGACACCACATGAAAGATGCAACCAATATAACTTTGCCAAGTTAAAAGCGTCCCATCATAAATGGTGTTTCAACAAATTAGAAGCAGTGCATGCTATAAATCATATGAAAGATGCAACTAATATCACACTGCATATACGAAAGGTGTCTCGTCATATTGATTCATGCGGGATACAAATAACCAATAGTTTTATGTAAGGACATGCTTAATAGACAGATGTACTATGTACTAAAAACAAGAAGGCATGTCACATTAACAGGTATAATGTATAAACTAAGAAGAATAGCACATGCAATTTAACTAGATTGGAAGAATTACAGTCTAGACACCATATGCAACATGCAACCACATATCACGCTGCCAAATTAGAGAAAGCACCTGCGATGCTGGTGTAGGGGAAATGCGGTCATCAACTACAGAGCTACGTTCACTATCTTCATCTAGCCTTGCTGTTTCTTGAGAATCATGCGGGGAGGCTGACACTACATTCTTCAAATGAGGATATTTTCTCAAAGTAACCCACTGGGGTTACTGTCTCATCATAAGTGATTGATGAGGGATACACAAGAACATTAGTTTGATGTAAGAACATGGTTAATAGACAAATGTACTAGTATGTACCAAAAACAGGAAGGCGTGTCATATTCAAAGGTATAATGTGTAATCTAAGAAGATGCAATTTAACCAAATTGGAAGCAATACAAGCTAGACATCCGGCTGGAGTGGTGAGCATGATCATCGAGGACTGAGAGCCTGGTGGGAGGCGGGCTGCTTAGCCACCATCGTAGCTTTTTAGTTGGCTTCCAGGTGATGCCTGTCTGTGCTGGGCTTGTCACTGGCTCGGCCAGTGCCCTGACTAGCTATTTGTCTTCTGGTGCTCCCAGGATGGTGGTTCACGTAAAAAATATCTTTCCTTATCTTAATAAAGACTGACTTTGGCCTTTCGAATACAAGCTAGACACCATATGCAACATGCAACCACATATGACACTACGAAGTTAAAGCAAGCACCTGGGGTGGTGGTTCATGGCGAGCGAGGTCATCAACTCCAGAGCTATGTTTACCTTCTCCATATGCTAACATTGCACCCTTTATAAGGCTGAAACGTGTCTGGCCTAGCCACGTACCACGCTGGAGCGACTTCTCTCTTTTCTTTTCCGCTTTTGTCAAGGGAGCAGAGTCTGAAATACCCTTGCATAAAAACACAATAGTGAGAGTATGGGTGAAGTGTGTGCAGAACTAGTGCACTGTAAAAGTAGCAGATAGCAGGTGGTTGAAAAATAAATGATAGGAGACATATGATAGCTCTACAACATTGCATGGCAAACAAAATTAGATTCTACTCCGTATGATTTTGTAATATATGAGCACAGGGATGGCTGGGAAATGCAGGTACTCCTCCATCACACCACCACATGTGGTCCTATCAAAATAACAGTCGACTGAAAATAAATAGGTCATTCGATTTTTTTATGAACTGTATGATCTATAAGGAATGAGCAGATGGCCTTCGTCTACCTCCCGCCAGTCACTGTTGAGGATCTTTCTCGTATCGCTAGCGACCACCAGCATAGATCCCTGCCTCCGCCGCCCTGCCCTCCCCTCGACCTCACACCACCGCCGTGTTTGGCAATGCCCCCAGGCCATCACTTTAATCCCGGCCGACCTCCATATCAGACGCCAGCAGCTCTAGGCTCCACACGCACCTAAGATAAACACCGAGGCGCTTCTTCCCCGGCGTAATAGGCGGACTAGCACCTGTTACGCTGGGGAATGCTTCCATTAATTGGGAATCAACTGACCAGGAATTCAAATTCAGGGCGGCGACGGACTTCTATCTAAGGTGAAATAGTATATGAGGAGAAACCTTGTGCATCGTGAGTTACTAGGAACATCTAGTATCAAGAAGAAGCGGTCAACTAGTGTCTTCTGTGGGATGAATACCGTGCAAGCAGACACGTACGATTTGCACGAGTAAGGGAAGAGGAGTACCATTTCCGGTTGCCAGTGTTGTGTCCTTCATATATCACGGCAATTTTCTTCTTTTTGTTAGGGGAACCGATGTTTTGGAGGAGGGTGCAGTCTTGGACGAACCCATGGCCAAATTGTTGACAGTGTTGTCATGGCCGTATGTCTCCTGAGGGGAAGCAGATCCGAGGCGGTGAAGGGGAAGCTAGCTGTTGCGACCACAAAACTAGAGAAATCCAAGAAGGCATCGTCTGGTAATGTTTCCCTCCATCGAGGAAATATAACCTTATACCAGTAATATTAATGCTTTTTGTACTCCTCATAGTAGGATTGTTAGATCGACAGAAGGAGGCCCTGAAAGTCGCACAAGCGGGTGAGCAAGAGGCCAAAAGGCAACTAGTCGCGGGCGGGCGTGTGCTAACACGGGTTAGGGATGACAAAAATAAGATGCAGGATTCCAACACCCTGCTGGGCAAAGAACTAAATGACCTGCGAGCTCAACTGTCCGACTCCGTGAAGGAGAATAAGAGACTACGAGGCGGCATATTTAGTATGCTTCTCAAACTTGCCTCCCTATAATTCGGCGAGGGCGGGAACTGACAGATTTATGTCTGCAGGTATGCTAACTAGCCGCCCCTAAGAGTACATGTCCGGATCTAAAGGCGGCTTGCTACAAGAGCTGTCCCAAAGTGGAAATGTCCGGATCTCAAGAATACCTGCTACAAGAGATGTCCCAGATGCACGAGCGAGTTCGGCAAGCAATGTAGAGTGTTGCCAAGGCTTTATGGCCATCCGCCTCCCCTCCAGGGAGTATGGCGGAGCTCGTGGAGCTATTCAAAGGGGCACGGTGGCGTATTCGATTATGGAAGATATCAGGCTCTGGAGAAGGTGCGCAGAGGCCTGGGCCATGGTGAAGACAGAGTACACCAAGCTTGATCTGAATCATATGGTCCGGGTTGGGCCTAAAGGGTCAGATGGAAAAGAAATTCCCGTTAGTTCAGTATATGACCAAGTAAAGGTAGCCGCCAGATATTCTCAACAGGATTGTAAGCTAGACAGCCTGTTAGACGGTATAGAGGAAGATGTTTTTGAGTCCAAGTGACTATGTACTTCCATTGACATAATTATCCCTAGCCGGATTGTAAAACGATTGTCACGGCGGACCTTTTCGCTTCGACCTCTGGACCCAAAGGTGCAGAGTGTTTCCGAATACCAAAGCAGCGGCATAGACCGAGGTATGCGTGGAAACCAGGCGTAGGGGTCATGGTTGCTTGAACAGACAAGTTGTATCTGACTAGCTATGTTATATTACATTGTAATTGTAAGAAACATCTTCCAGAGAGAATAGTTCCGTTAAGGGTTCCTTTCCCTAGGTGCACATGCGTTAATGTGCATGCTCGAACTGTGATTGAAAAATCGCAGTATGCATAACATCTGGGGGTTCATGGTATAATGAGTGTAAAAACATCTTTAGTCTGCCGACCGAATATTCCCTTAAGAACGCTAGCTTTCGGCTTCACCCAGTCTGAGGTACACATCCGAATGACCCGGCAGTAACAATCGTAGATGTGCTCCCTTTATTCCCTAGCCGAATAAACGGGAACGTAGGGCATCAGCACAGGAGCCAGGCAACCCAGCTTGGCCAAAACTTAAATCATAACGATGCATATAATGGCAAAGAAAAGGTACCTATGGGGAAAAACACATATGTGGTGAGCTTGATTCCCAGAGAATAATAATAATCTTCTGTACAAGAAGCCCCTAGGTATTATGGGCGTACATATTTAAAGATGTGTACGTCGTAGGTGCGCGATTTAGCCGCACGAATGCTTTAAAGCTAAAAAAGCGAAAAGAGATGAAAAAGTGATGGAAAAAAAGGGAGAAGGAGACGAACAAAGAGTTTGGCGCTAGGCGTAGAATCTTCGGAGTCTAGCCACGTTCCATGGGTTCAGCTCTAGGCGATTGTCTGATGCATCACACAGGCGGTACGCTCCTCCACTGAGAACTTTGTCAATGATGAAGGGACCCTCCCACTTGGGCTTGAGTTTGTCCTTTTTCTTCTTTGGCAAGCGTAGAACGAGTTTGCCAACATTATATGTCTTGGCCCGCACTTCTCTGCTTTGATATCTGCGAGCTTGCTGTTGATAAAATGCGAAATGGAATTTTGCGACGTCGCGCTCCTCCTCCAGGGCATCTAAGTTGTCCTGCCAATCAAGCTTGGCCTCTCTCTCTTCATACATGCGCACTCGAGGTGAGTCATGAATAATGTCGCAGGGTAGCACAACCTTTGTGTCATACACCAGAGTATGGAGTCGAGCTCCTCAACCCAGTGCTTGTCTGATTCTTTCAAAGCCCGCACTAGTATAGGCTTAATGCCGCTCATAATAAGACTATTGGCTCATTCGACTTGACTGTTTGTTTGCGGGTGATAGGCGGAGGCGTAATCGAGCTTAATTCCCAAGTTTGCACACCATGTTTTCACCTCATCGGCTATGAAAGTGGAGCTGTTATCGGTGATGATGCTGTGTGGGACACCATAACGGTGCACGACACCAGATATGAAGTCTACCACTGGTTGAGCTTCGGCCGTTTTTACTGGTTTGGCCTCTATCCATTTAGTGAACCTATCTACCATGACCAGCAGATATTTTTTCTTATGGCTTCCTCCTTTAAGGGGTCCGACCATATCAAGCCCCCAGACCGCAAAGGCCAAGTGATGGGGATTGTTTGTAGAGCGGTGGGTGGCATATGGCTTTGGTTGGCAAAAAGCTGGCATCTGACGCAACGTTGGACAAGGTCATGTGCGTCTGCTTGGGCCGTCGGCCAATAGAAACCTGTATGGAAGGCCTTACTTACAAGGGCCCGAGCCGCGGCATGGTGACCACCGAGGCCGGCATGAATTTCAGCCGAGAGCTGTCATCCCTCTTCTTCGGAGATACATCTTTGAAGTACTCCGGTAGCGCTCTTCTTGTAGAGCTCTCCGTCATGGACCTTGTAGGCCTTCGAACGCCGGACAATGCGGCGAGCCTCATTCTAGTCGTCCGGGAGCTCTCGCCTATTAAGGTAGGCCAAGAAGGGTTCGGTCCATGGGGCAATTATTGACAAGATAAGATGGGACGATGGTGTTACTTTGGTGGCTGAGTCCCTGATGATATCGGTATTGTGTTCGAAATCTGGGGTATAATCAGATCTAGACTCGTGTTTCCGCTCTCCCCTTACCACACCATGGATGGCTTGTAGAGCCTTTCCATGAATATGTTAGGTGGGATGGGGTCGCGCTTAGCGCCGATACAAGAGAGGACATTCGCCATGTGATTACTCTCTCGAGCCACATGATGATACTCGAGCCCCTCAAACCGAGCCGACATTTTGAGAACGGCATTACGATAGGCCGCCATCTTCGGATATTTGGCGTCGAAGTATCCATTTATTTGGGATATTGCGAGGTTTGAATCCCCGCGCACCTCCAGACGTTGGATGCCCATGGAGGCAGCCATCCCAAGACCATCCAATAAGGCCTCGCATTCGGCTGCATTGTTGGAATATGTGTATAATATTTGGAGTATGTACTGGATTGCGTCTCCGGTGGGGGACATTAAGACAAGCCCGCTCCTAAGCCCGCCAGCATTTTGGAACCATCAAAATGCATGATCCAATTGGAGTATGTGCCGTACTTTTTAGGGAGTTTGGCCTCTGTCCATTCGGTGACGAAGTCGGCCAGTACTTGGGATTTAATGGCCCGGCGCGGTTTGTATGTTATGTCAAATGGAAGGAGCTCAATGGCCCACTTGGGAATCCGGCCCATGGCATCGCGGTTGTTTATTATGTCATTAAGTGGTACTTCAGAAGGCACTATGATTGAGCAGTCTTGATTGTAGTGTCGTAGCTTCCGGGATGCCATGAAGACCGCGTATGCTATCTTTTGATAATGAGGGTACCGGGATTTGCATGGTGTGAGGACAGTGGATACATAGTATACCGGCTTCTGAAGCGGCAACTTATGCCCATCCTCCTCTCGCTCGACGACCAGCACCATGCTCACCACTTGGTGCATTGCCGATATGTATAATAGCATGGGTTCGCCGATGTTCTGTGCGGCCAGGATTGGGTTGCTTGCTAAAAGAACATTTATTTCTTCTAGTCCGGCCATTGTCGCATCCATCCACTCGAAGTGGTCGGTGCATCGCAGAAGGAGATAGAGTGGCAGTGCTTTTTCTCCTAATCTGGAGATAAAACGGCATAAAGCTGACATGCATCCGGCTAGTTTTTGGACCTGTTTAAGGTCTGTTGGTGTAGCCAATTATGACAAAGCTCGGATTTTGGTTGGGTTTTGTTGAGGATATAGCTATCAGTTATGACCCGCCTAGGAGGGGCCGGGTCAGCCTCAATGGCGGGTGACAAAGGAAGCCCAGTAAAATATTCAAGATGATAGTTTATCAAATCTTATAGAAGGCCTAAAAGCCTAGAGGCGGCTTAAGGCCCAATATTGTAAACCGCCGTATATAAGGAAAGACTTGTAAAGAAAGGCATGCAAAAGAAGTCACCGAGCCGGACACGATTTATGAGCCGGCCGGGACTCTGTAGGCCACCAGGCGTCAACCCGTGTATATAAGGGGATGACCCGGTGGCGGCTTAGGGCAAGAAGCAAGAGATCGATAACCAAGCCGGCGAACTAGCCTCTTGGTAATCGAAACCCCAGCAATATCAACACAACTAGACGTAGGCTTTTACCTTCATCGTAAGGGGCCGAACTAGTATAAAATCTCTTGTGTCCTTTATCCCAATTAACCCCTTTAAGCTTCATAGTTGCGATGGCCCTACAACTAAGTCCTTTTGCTAGGACATCTACCGTGACAATTCCACGATAGTTGGCGCCCACCGTGGGGCCAGCGCACGGTAGATTTGAGTTCTTGAAGAGCAACTTCGAAGGGCTCAAGGGATACGCTGTGGGCTGGATGACGAAGAGTTGTCGCGGCAAGCTCTACATCGATGACGAAGGCTGGGGCCCTGAGGCCGGCTCAATTGAGTACGGGTACTGGGTCCCCTTCGGCGGAATTCATGTCTTCATCAGCCGGATCGGCGAGTAGGGCCCTGCCCGGACGTCTACACCAGCCTCATCGAAACGGCTCAGCGCACGAGGTCCACCCGTGTTCAATCTGCCGGGAAGCATGCCTTCGTAGGTTGCATCCACGGCGGTGAATACTCTGAAGAATCGGTGGATGGCGGTGAGATGGATGTCTATTCTGACGCCACATCATCAACAGGAGAGACGGATTCTTTGTATCAGCTGCAGGATGGCATGCTCGGGGGCTGTTCCGATGGCAGCAGTATTCCGGACTCCCTTGAGCCGCCGAATTGGGCCAGAGTCTTCATGGCAGGAACACAGCCAGGGCAGAACTCCACAGCAGCAGCAGCAACAGCCACCGGGTCGGCCACAGCCGGGTCAGGAGACCCCGCGCGCCCCCTGGCTCAGATTCTGATGGACCTCATGGATAAACTGACGACCCTATTGACTGCCGTGCTAGAGCCGGCGAATCAAGCTCAGCATGACGCAGAGGTGGCATGCGTACATGAGGAGACGGTGCAAGCGAAAGAGAATTTAGCAGCCAAGGAAGTCAGGATGGCCGCGGATCGGGCGGCTTTGGACGCTCGTGCTCAACAGCTTCAGGCAGAGACTTCCCAGCTCTCGGTAGATCTGAATGCGTCAAACAAGGTCATGAGAAGAAGGCATCAGAAAACTCAGTCACGTCTACCTCTGACGCTTGATCCTAGGAACCTTTTTCATACACCCGGGGTCGGGGCAAGTAACCCGCCGGAGGCAAATCGGATCACGACACCCGGGGCACCGGTTCAGCCGCTCACCATGGAACCACCTCGTGTACACACCGCTCCGCCTCATTATGTGCCAACACCGCCGGGTCACTTCTCCAATCCCTTGGAAATCCTCATTGCAGCTTCGGCCCGTTTGGTGGCTCTCCTAATGGAGGGCGACTCTCCGGCGGCGATAGAAACACGAAGGGTGAGAGAACTTCTTCAAACGGCTCTCGCACAACAGGACGCTTACTCTTACAGTCGAGACAGAATTCATTCAACCCCTCGCCCGAGCCGGAGCCCAAGCTACAGTAGGCATATGGATTCAGCTGACATGTCAAGCAATGCTCAATGCCGCGACTGGCCACAGAGGCATGACCCGAGACAGGCTGGAGCCCGTAACCTGGCGGATCAGGAGAGGATCCGACAAGAGGTTGAGCGAGCGATTCAATTGGCAGCAGAGCAGGCGGCTCACCAAACCTTTCCGGCTTATCCAGCAACCTCGGTTGAGGTTGGAGTGGCCACGAGAACCGGAGGTGTCCCTTGACTGGTGCCTGCTATACGTAATGAGTGTTTGCCAAAGGACTTCAAGGGGCCTCGTAAGGTACCTAATTACACGGCCGACTTGCAGCCTAGACTGAGAGTTATGAGATGGCCATGGAACTGTTGGAGGCCAGCGATGCAGCAATGGCTAAATATTTCACCATGATTTTGGATGGAACGGCTCGTACTTGGCTGAAAGGGTTGCCCCCCAATTCGATTGGCTCATGGGCGGAGTTAAAAGCTCGGTTCATTCAGAACTTCAAGGACACATGCAAACAACCTATGTCAATCGTGGACCTGACCAACTGTAAGCAAGAGGAAGGTAAGTCCACAACCCATTGGGTGCGCCGGGTCAAGGGGATAATTCATTCATCTGATAAGATGGATGCCGGCTCGACAGTCTTAATGTTGGAGAAAAATTGCCGTTTTGAACCTCTGAAGCAGAAGCTGGGGCGGCTCAAACGTGACTGCAATGACATGGGCCAGTTAATGGCGGCTCTCGTCAAGTATGCCGATTCTGATGGTACCAAGGACCCTATGTCTGATGAAGAAAATACAAGGAAGGGAAAGAAGAACGGCAATGGCAAGGGTCACCAACATAACCCGGCAAATCAAGGAGGTAATAAACGTAAGGCTGACGAATTTATGGCTAACACCAATGCGCAGGGTAACAATCAATGGCGCAAGGGTAGGCAAACCCCTCGGTCCGGCGGGTTAGGTCCCACCCTTGAGCAACTATTGAATGAACCTTGTCCAAGACACGGCACCCGGGAGAAGCCAGCCACCCATCTGTGGAAGGACTGTACAATCATGAAGGCATTCAATAATCAAATGCATTCGACGGAAGTCACAGCCTTGGTGGTGGTTCAGGTGGAGGCGGCTTTCATGGCCCGGGCGCCGGATCAGATGGAGGCAGTTTTCACGGTCAGGCGCATGCGAGTAACCAAGGAGGTTATAATCCACAACCCAACCAAGGTAATCAGTAGCAATCCGGATATCAGAGCAACCCGAAACAGTTGAATAGTGGGCAATATCATGTGTTTACCACTAGCTTGTGCAAGCGGGACCAAAAACTTCACAAGAGGGATGTCAATGCCGTTGAGCCGGCGATCC
This sequence comes from Triticum monococcum, assembly GCA_034509565.1. NCBI lineage: Eukaryota > Viridiplantae > Streptophyta > Magnoliopsida > Poales > Poaceae > Triticum > Triticum monococcum. The sequence continues at coordinate 421,818,593 of CM067846.1, read as the reverse complement.
CGCGTTACTTACGGTGGTCAGAATAGCCTATTGTGTGGAGTAGAGAGGACCATCCTCCCCGAGTTGACAATCCGGGTCACTTGGCCTTGGTAGTAGCGCCTCAGGTTGGTGGATATAAATTCACTAACGTGCTCATGGATGGAGGCAGTAGCATCAACATCCTCTACTATGAGACGTTTCGCCGGATGGGGCTGACTACTAAGAGTCTTAAGAAATCTAACATTGTTTTTCATGGTGTGGTACCCGGCAAATCGGCATACACAGTTGGCAAGATTGAACTGGAAGTAGCCTTTGGAGATGAATATGATTCCAGAGCAGAGAAATTAACCTTTGAGGTGGTTAAGATCAAAAGCCCATATCATGCCTTGTTTGGACGGTCGGCTTACGCCAAGTTCATGGCTCGGCCGTGTTATGTGTATCTACAGCTCAAGATGTCGGGCTATAAGGGCACCATGACAGTACATGGAAGCCGGAAAATAGCCCTAAGTGTGAAGAAGGAGATGCTGCATACGCTGAATCTGTTTGTGCAACGGAGGAGCTGAAGTTTTATACAGATAATGTTGACCCGGCAGACATGACGTCTCTAAAGGATCCAATAACGGAGCATGAACCGGTGTTGAAATTCTAGTCAGCTGATGACACCAAGGCGTTTAATTTTGTGCCCGGTGACTCATCCAAGAAATTCATCATCAGTGCCAATTTGGATCCAAAATAGGAAAGCGCGCTCATCGAGTTCATCCGTGCGAACCGGGACATCTTTGCATGGAAACCTTCTGACATGCCGGGTGTCCCGAGAGAACTCGCTGAGCACACTCTTAATATTGATCCAAAGTTTAAGACGGTCAGGCAGTTTCTCCGACGATTGAACAAGGAAAGGCACAAGGCCATCAGAGAAGAGGTGGCCCGGCTCTTGGCGGCCGGGTTGATTGTGGAAGTCTTTCACCCCGAGTGGTTACCCAACCTAGTGCTTGTACTCAAGAAGAACGGCACCTAGCGCATGTGTGTGGATTACACCGATTTAAATAAGGCTTGTCTAGCTGATCCTTTCGCTCTCCCCCGTATTGATCAGATCATTGATGCTACGGCGGGTTGCGCGCGTCTGAGTTTTCTGGATGCCTATTTAGGTTATCATCAGACCAAGATGGCAGTCAAGGACCGGGAGAAGACAACTTTCATCACTCCATTTGGAGCCTTCTGCTATGTGTCTATGCCCTTCGGGCTCAAGAGTGCCCAGGCAACTTATCAACAGTGTATGCAGAATTGCCTTCACAATCAGATTGGGCGTAATGTTCATGCATATGTGGATGACATAGTGGTAAAATCCAGGAGAGAGGAAACCTTGGTCACAGATCTGAGAGAGACCTTTCATAACCTCCGGGTCTACAAAATGATGCTTAACCCGGCCAAGTGTGTTTTTGGAGTCGCAGCTGGCAAGCTCTTGGGTTTTTTGGTGTCCAACCGAGGTATTGAAGCTAACCTGAAGAAGATTAAGGCAATCACATCCCTAGCCAAACCAACATGCATCAATGACGTTCAATGGTTGGCGGGTCGTGTTGCTGCTCTGAGCCGGTTCATAAGCCAGTTAGGGGTGAAGGTGATGCCTTTGTATCAGATGATGAAGAAAACGGATGATTTTGTTTGGAGCGAGTCTACAAACTCCGCTTTTGAGGATCTGAAGAAACAGCTCGCTGAGCCGCCAGTCCTTGCTGGTCCAGTTGAGAAATAGCCGCTACTGTTATACATAGCTGCCCACTCACGAGCTGTTAGTGTGGCAATTGTGGTGCAGCATAAGGAGGTTGGCAAGGAACATCCGGTTCAACGACCGGTTTACTATGTCAGTGAGGTATTGATTGAATCCAAACAAAGATATCCACATTGGCAGAAGCTCGTATATGGGGTGTTCATGGCGAGCCGGAAGCTCAAACATTATTTTCAAGGTCACCAAATCATTGTGGTTAGCTCTGCTCCTTTGGGAGACATCATTCAAAATAGAGAAGCCAATTGACGAGTCGCCAAGTGGGCTATTGAGCTTGGGTATCATGGGTTAAAGTATGTACCACGTACTGCGATCAACTCTCAAGCGCTGGTTGATTTTATTAATGACTGGAAAGAGATGCAGATGCTGGAAGAGAAACCAGACAACACATATTGGACTATTCACTTTGATGGGTCCAGACAATTGGAAGGCTCGGGGGTTGGAGTTGTTTTAACCTCCCCTTGAGGTGACAAATTTTGTTATGTGTTGCGGCTGATGTTTCCTTGCACTAACAATGCAGCGGAGTATGAAGCATTGCTGCATGGTCTTTGAATGGCTAAAGAGATGAGCCTGAGCCAGGTCCGGTGTCTTGGCGACTCAGATTTGGTAGCTCAACAGGTGTCAGGCAAGTGGGATTGCAAAGATCCTCTCATGGCGGCTTATCACCGTGAAGTTGATGCTGTTGCAGGGCATTTTAAAGGTTATCAGGTGGAGCACATTGACCGTAGGAAGAATGAGGCGGCTGATGCTTTAAGCCAGTTGGGGTCTCAGCGTAAGCCGGTGCCACCTAACACCTTTTTGGATGTTTTGCATAACCCGTCTGTTAAGTTACCTATAGAGGAAGATCCAGCCATTCCTGACCCGGAGGCACAGTTGGTGGCGGCTCTTCACGTCATCCCAGATTGGACAATACTGTTCTTGGTTTATATGACCCAGGGCGAGCTGCCAGCGGATGAGACCCTGGCCCGACAGATAACCCAACGGTCTAAGTCAATGATGATTTCTGACGGAGAACTATAGCATCGCAGTGTCTCTGGGGCGTTTCAGTGATGTGTTTCCCCTGAAGAAGGCCAAGAAATACTTCGTGATATCCATGAAGGTGATTGTGGTCATCACGCCGGGTCAAAGTCTCTGGTGGCCAAAGGTTTTCGTCATGGTTTTTATTGGTTGACTGCTCACGCTGATGCAGAACATCTGGTCAATAGATGTGATGGATGTCAAAAATTCGCACGACGAGCACATGTGCTGGCTCAAGAGTTACGGATGATTCCAATCACTTGGCCGTTTGCGGTCTGGGGGCTTGACATGGTTGGACCTTTAAAAGGTCTAAGGAAAAAAGACACATCTTTTAGTGGTAGTTGACAAATTCACAAAGTGGGTTGAGGCAGAACTAGTGAGTAAGTGTGATGCGGCCACAGCGGTTCAATTCATGAAAAAGGTGATCTTCCGTTTTGGTTTTCCACACAGCATTATCACTGACAATGGCACTAATCTATCCCAAGGGGCTATGGAGGAGTTCTGTCAGCACAAGCATATCCGGCTTGATGTTTCGTCTATAGCTCATCCTCAATCCAATGGTCAGGCTGAGAGAGCAAATCAGGAAATCTTAAAAGGTCTCAAGCCCCGGCTTATGGTTCCCTTGCAGCGAACGCCGGGTTGTTGTGTAGAGGAGTTACCCTCGGTGCTGCAGAGTATCAACACCACCCCTAACAGATCTACATGTTACACACCTTTTTTCATAGTTTATGGAGCAGAAGGAGTGTTACCTAGTGACATCCGTCATGACTCGCCCCATGTGGCGGCTTATGTTGAAGCTAACAATGAACAAGCCAGACAGGATGCGCTTGACTTGTTAGATGAGGACAGAGACTTAGCAGCGGCTCGATCAGCAATTTATCAACAGGACCTGCATCGTTATCACAGCCGTCGGGTTAAGTCCAGGACTTTTCAAGAAGGTGACCTGGTGCTCCGGCTCATCCAGGATTTATCAGATGCACACAAGCTATCCCCACCTTGGGAAGGACCTTTTGTGGTCAGCAAGAACTTAAACAACGGGTCATATTACCTCATTGACTTTGAGATCACAAAGACTCACGTAAATCTGAAGAGGAGACCCGCCGGCCGTGGAACATTGCTCAACTTCGGCCATACTACATCTGAGCCACCGGCTCTCATCATGTACATACATTTACATTATATATATTATGATAAGTAATAAAGCAGGACCATCGGTCTCTTTTCTTTTCAGAAAGATTACACATCTTTATTATTTTTTACTACTATTTTTCAAAATGACTATTAAGGAGCTGATCATATTAGAATCAAGTCTAACCTTTTTTTGTCCGGCTTAGGATCATATTCGAATGTAGCTGCAACTATCATGGTCACTTGGGGGCTTCCTATTCAAACATAGGTCGTATTCGAACAAAAGAGAACATAGCTGTCATAACCCTTTTGATCGGCTCAAAGCCACACTCACTAGGGGGCTTCTTGATCGTATTCGAATCACAGCTTAACCCCTTTTGGGTCCGACTTGGATCGTATTCGAATCAGGGTCGTTAAAAACCTCTCAAGGTCATTTGGGGGCTTCCTGTTCAAACATAGGTCATATTCGAACCAAAGAGAACATAGCTGCCGGTACCCTCTTTATCGGCACAACGCCAAAGCCACTTGGGGCTATATGGTCGTATTCGAACCTTAGCTTAACCCCTTTGGTCCGGGTTACTGATCGTATTCGAATCAGAAACCCCCAACCTTTAATTACAAGATCTACCACCTGTTATTTGCCTTATTGGTTTTTTTGTTGTCTCAATTTCACAAATAATCAGTATGGTCTTTTCACCAGCTGTACTATTTGACAACAAGCCGCCTGGGCATGATAATCATTAAGTATTCAGAAGCATTGACTTCTCAAAAAGGACAGGATTATCAACCTCATCACCCGGGTCATTTAAACCAGTGGTTAAGAGATCAAAGGTACATGTGTGGCTATTGTTTAGGAACAGTTGCTTTCTGTATTAATCAAAGGTTATTTCAACCTTGTTTTCTTTTTACATCTGTTTCTGTTTTTCTACTATGATAAATATATTGGCTATAAACCGGGTGTTCTAACCCGTTTGGTACTAAGCCGCCAAGCCAGTTGTTTCCTTTTTATCTACAGGAACAGAGTTGAAGTATTGTAGGGACAACCATAAAAGTGATGCATATATTAACATCAGAAAGCATAGAGTAACACACGGTGTCTTATGCGCGATGGCATAGGCAGAATATGCAGTGTTTTCAAAAAACTAATCTATTACAAGGATTTTGCAAGCCCATGAAAATGGTCATTACTCCTCCCTCACCGGTTCACCACCCTCTGCTGATTGGAAGCTGGGCTTTGACCAATCAAAGACGTTCACAGCAAAAAAATTTGCTTCTTCGTCAATCAAGCCGGCTAGATCAACTTCTAGGGCAAATGTATGTTCACGAACATGCGGGATTAAATCGATCACTTTGTAGGAGGGAGTCGCCATCTTCTTATTATCCAAGTCAAAACCCGGCTGATACTTGTCGATGTTGGTTTCATCTCCAAGAATAGTCGCCTGAGGACGAACTCCGCGCACGCAAGCCACAAAGTCATCTTGGTCAAAGGGAGATCCGTCTTCCTTCATGGTAGGATACCCTCTGGCTACGTCCGCCGGTTCTAGATCTGGCACCCAAGCCTTGGAGTGGCTTAGGGCAGTCAAAGCTCCGGCTCTGGCACAGGAGCGCTTCACTTCTTGGAACCTGGCGGGTAAGATTGACAGCTTTTTTAACACGTCACTGAGCCGGTTGGGTCCTTGATTGACAGGAGAGATAGCGGCAAGTGCCGGTTGAGCGCTAATATATAATTGCTCCACTAAAGTATACACTGCCTTCAGTTTAATCGCGTTGTCTTGGCTCAGATTCTTGCTTCGTGGGCCTGCACATATTTTGTAAACAAAGAGTCAGCTGGCGGTTTATATTCTGGATCAACAGAAAATACACTATCAAATACAGATGGCTTACCAAAGATGGCGGCCACCATTTGAGACACCCGGTCCTTTAACCCGGTCAGCTCTGTTGTAACCTCTTCAAGGGCTGCCTCAGCTTTCTCGGCGCATTGTGTCAACAACATTTTTTCCTCAGCCCAGTTTTTCTTCTTCACATTCAAGCTGATTTTCAAATTTTCCGTCTCAGCAAGACTCAGTTGCAGTTTGGAGTCAGCAAACTTGATTTCTGCCTCCTGATCGGCCAGCCGGGTCTTCGCATCGGTTAATTGCAAGCTCAGTTTAGATAAGGCATTCTGCAAAACATATCCAGATGAGTCAAGATTTCAATTAAAGTTTAAAGATTCAAGATTCAAGTCTCGAGTGCCTTTGCGCTGCAAAACCACTTGATACTTTGGGGCTAATGTATGCCAAATCAATTTCTTATGACTCTAAAATACTTCAAGTCCCAAATACTTTACAAAGTAACAAGACTTGGCACTTGGGGGCTAATGTATGGTATTCAACAAAGTTTCTCAAGGTTAAGCCGAATTACAGTATTTGTTGGATTCGGTACAAGACAGTTATAAAATTCAAAGTACCGGTTCTTTTATGGTTAAATGAACCGGCCCTTGGCGACTACAGGTGAAGCTTTGTTCAAATTTTATTGGATTTCAGGAAAATCAAAAGGTAAAGTCTAAGCCTATGTCATAAAGTCTATAAAATCATTCCGATTTTCTCATAATCTGAAGACTTGGGGCTGGTAGAATATAAGTTGGAAGAACGTACCTCGTACTACAGCTGCAGCTGCTTGACCATTTCAATCTCCGAGTCACGACTTGAGTGTACATGGCAGAGATAGTCGGATAATATATCATTGGCATTCAGATGGTCATAATGCGAAATATCAAAACGCACTTTTTGTCGCTCCAGCGCCTCTTGTTTCGCAGTATGACGAGCCAACACGGTGGGATTCCCCAGCTTAATGAAGAAGCTCCCAGTGATCAAAATGTCTTGAGCAGACGGTGATGGCGGGTTAGCCGAGCTGGATGGCCCAGTGGCAGAAGGGTTAACGGTGGTTTCGTCAAACGACGGCTCAGCAGGATTTGCTTCTGCATTGACAGGCGGGTCTTCTGGAGTATTAGTTAACGGAGGAGAAGATGGCATGGCCGGTTCAGGGATAGGAACTAGCGGGTCTTCAACCGGCTTAGTTGCCTTTTCCTTCTTGGATTTAGCTTGACCACTAAGAGAAATATTATGAGACTGTTAGTATAAAGATACAGCTTGAAAAACACAGAGGAAAGAGGATTTTTTTTCCTTACCCAGGGGCGGTCTTGAAGGCCGGAAGTTGGGTCTGAGACGAGTCGCCAGAAGAGCGAGACACCTCCTACAAAGATAAAGTGAAATTTAAGTAATGCAAGGGAAAGGATCCACTAAACAGAAAGTCAAAAACAAAGAAGTAAACCTCATTCCGGCGCTTTTGAGGAGTTTGTTGAAGAACAACAGGCGGTATGTCATCATTCCAGGCCCGACGGCGGCTTTCATGTTTCTGTTTTTTCAAAAGAAAATCAGGGTCCAGACAAGGCAAAGGGTGTGAAAACCTTACTTTCCAGGTTACGATTCGAAGTTTCTGTCTTGGCAAATGGGCTGAGTCGAAGGAAATAGTTACCTCTTCTTCCACAGCCCGACTGGCCCCAGTGTCATCCTGGTAATGATCAGTGTTAATAAGATTATTAAAAAGTTGGCCAAGGGAGTCAAGGGCTACCTCTGACTCAGAAGTATCGTCAAGCTTCATCATGTCTTCAGCGGTGCTATTCTTCTTCTTTTTAGACCTCCGGGTCATCTTCTTGGCGTTTATGGCCGCGACTGTCGCTTTCTTGGCAGCTTCATGGTCATATTTAACTTTCCAGAAATCAAATTTGGCCTAAAAACAGGTAAAAACAAGATGAAAGGTCAGGCAAGTGTTAAACAATATGGCTGGGAAAAAATACAAAGGAGAGAGATCAGAGTTTCCTTACTTCTAGCGCCGGGTTAAGCTTGCAGAAGGGGTTTAATCCGACGGTACTGCAGTCTTCGTATTTTCCGTTCACCAGAAGAGTTGACATTGAAACAATATCTTATTCCGTTAGTTGAACGGAGCTGTGACGAAGAGAGTCATTTGGGCCTCCACCATACTCGTACATCAATTTTGGTCGATGGCTTAGAGGGATAATGTGACACCCCAAAATTTTGACCTTGTTTTAATGAATTAAAATTTTGCCAGGAATTAAAACTTTGATTTCTGAGCTCCATTTTGATTTCAAATCAGTTTCTTCCCTATTGTGATGAGCTTTTCCCATAGTGAATTTTTTTCAAATATGTTATTAGAATTGTTTAATCTCTCGAGAAAAACTTTTCCTTATTTAATATAACTAATTAAATAATTAAGTTGCTTGATCTTTACTTTCTTGAAAATGGTTTTTCAAGGTTAAATGGCCATATTTGAACTACAACCATTTGATAAATTCACTTAAAATTTCCACGAAAATATGGAGAAGTCATGTGATGTTATTAAATAACTTTTGTGCAAAGACATCTTTATTTCATGAAATATTTTGAGTTCTACAACAAATTTTTCTTCTCTGGTCTAGTGGGCATTTTGCACTACAACTATTTTAGATAATTCTCTTTAGCCTCCACCAGAATTTTGGGATGTTAGTAGTATCATATGGTTCAGCTTTATGCAAAAACCCAGTGATGCTATTTGCAAATTTTGAGTGAACCAACCTCATTTCCATTCTGGACCAACTTGATAGTTTGTACAGCAACCATATTTTTGCTTGCTCTTTAGCCCTTGATTCTTTCTCCTACTTGTAGTCCTCCATGTTAAACCCTTAAGTCCAGGAGCATGCACCTTTGGATCATTTTTGGTTCATGAAATAATGCCATTTATTTCCTGTCCAGAATTGAAGTTTTGGAAAACTTGCACTAACAAGTTTCTCCTTTTGCCAAACTAACCTCACCACTCTATCTTGCATCAAAAGAGACACTGATCTGGAGTTTTTGACCACTCCAAGACTTGCCTAAATGCCCTTGGCATTTTGTCAAACACCTTATGGGCATGATCTGTTCTGGCATGACTCTTGACATTGCACTACGATCTTGCACCTCTGATCAATCTAGCATGTCCACTAGACTCCCAGTTGCTCCTAACCTCGATCTGCTAGACCCCAACCTCACCTGTGACCTGTAGCATGCCGCGGCATTGTGTCGAGCATCTTCGGTGCGTGCACTGGTCGCGCCCAGAGCGCGCGTATTGCAGCCGCGCCCACAAGCCGCCGTGATGCGCCCCTGTCTTGGCCCACATGGCAGCACCTCGCCAAGCGCTACCCTCCTCGCAGCTACGCGCCAAGCCCCCTGGCACGCTACAGCGCCGTCGCCAGAGTCCCCTTGGCGGCACGCCACGGCCGCCCGACAGCCCCTGCTCATGTCGGCGCCGCCCAAGCCATCCCTGCTCGCCACCTGGCCCCTGGAACAGCGCGAGCTCATCCACAAGGGTGTCGCCTAGCTCTCGTCGCCGCCACGTCGCCCTAGCTACAGAGAGGCGGTTCGCCGGAGAGTTATCCGCGGCCGCCGCGGAACCGCCTTGCCTCGCCTATTTAAGGAGCTCCGAGCTCGTCTCCGCACGTAGGTAGTCTCAAGCGGTCTCCAGGAAGCTCCATTGGCAGCCAATCGACCAGGGGAGGTCTCCTTCCCCATCTCCGGCAACCGCAGCCGCCGCCACCGCTCCGACCATTCCGGCGCCACCAGGACCTCCCCCTCCCATTTCTCTTCACCAGGAACCCTCTCATCCTCCCGTGAACTCGTTCCCCTACTCAATTTTGATCGGGAACCACCGTAGCCCCAAACTCAATTCGCCCCCGAAGCCATCTCCGCCGCGATGCTCGTCGCCGGCGACTCCGTCCACGTCGGCGACCATGGAGGGTACCCCCGAGTTCTTCTCGACCTCCTGAGCATGCCCATGCACTCAGATCACCAAGAGACGCCGCCATTCGCCGACGAGCCTCGCCGGAGCTCCGCCTCTGTTCGGTCAGGGGGAGACGACGCGCGCGTGGTCTAGCCAAACCTGACCAGTGGGCCAGGTGGGCCCACTGTCAGTGACACACGCGCCGCCCACGCTGGATAAGTGGAGGCGTAAAGGCACAAGTACGTCTCCTCTGGGCGAAAGCGCAATACCATTCGAACCGTTTTCTTTTTCTGGATTTTCTCTTAAAAACAGATTTGACCAGAACTTTGACTGCCTATAACTTTCTAAATACAACTCCAAATGAGTTGATTCTGTTTCCTACCTTCCTTTGGTCTAGTTTATTTTAAGATTTATTTGAAAATTTTCCAAACAACTTTTTTGTACTGTTTTTGAAATGTGTGTTAATTCAAATATATTTTAAAATAGGATTTTTGAGAGAGAGAAGAAACTTTCAAAAGTTTTGGAGAGCACCTTACCCCTCCACAACTTAAAGGCAAGCATTCTGAACCCTGGCATAATGTTTTTGGTGTGTTATTTGACACGTTCATAACACCACCTTATTTCGGAGGACTTGTTATTTCATGTGATATGATCATATGCATGGAAGCATATTAGTGATTTCCTTGCTGTTGGAAATGAATATTTTTGTGATGGTAATCATCCTCATGTGCCTTGCATGCATGCCGGAAAGGAATCCGGGAAAGCCTCGGCCTTGGGTAGGCGTGAGCTTATCACCGGTCCCCGTCGGGACGGTTATGTCCGGTATGGCATGGTAAGGTATATTGAGTGGTGATTTCGTCGGTTGAAATATATTTGATATACATGTCATGCAGCGAACTTTTAAACCTCCTGAGTCGACCGCAGATCGATTCTTGTTCTAGTAACCCCCATACTTGCCTCGTACTACCACTCGTCCCTGCCGCAGGTAGGGTACGGTTCAGTAAGTCGTCAACCCCTTTCCAGCACACACCATACAGAGAGGCCATGGTGGAAGATATCGGTTGTAGCCGGTTGGCATGCCACCTGGTCCGGGGGCATGGGTGTTTCCGGTTGGGACCGAGAGGGGAGGCCACCCCTTAGAGCGCGCAATATAAATTTGATCCCATGCTACGCGAGGTTGTAGCTTCCCCACTTAGAGTTTTGCTTAACAAGTGTCGTGGGTGATTCCAGACACCGATGAGTTAAGCTGGTGTGTGCAAGGTTAGGCGTGTTTTCAACTAAAAGGCCGTAGACGGAATTAGTCCCGATGGACTAAAGGAATCCGTTACTCGTGGGTAAAGAGTACACCCTCTGCAGAGATTAAAACCTATTCGAATAGCCGTGTCCATGGTTAAGGATTACAGTCTGGGATGGGTCAAGTGTTTGTCTTAGTGTCGGTCTTCGGAGGTGAAATTGTTAAACCAAACTTGGATACTGATCGGTGACTTGTGAGGACCATGATTATTATTTTGTGATGGACTAACCTGTTGTATTGTTTGTATTATCGAGTATCCCTGGGATGGTTCTACCCCCTGGATATTCATGGTGATTATTTATTTCTAAGCCCGGTTAAATGTTTATTCCTGTGGATGGACTAACCCATTTATTATCATGAACTAAATATTTGTTATGAGTATTATTTACTTGTGAATTAAAGCCCTTTCTGTGATGTCGCTCAGACGTCCGACTGTGGCATTTCTTTTAAAGCCCTTTCTGTGATGTCGCTCAGACGTTCGACTGTGGCATTTCTTTTAAAGCCCTTTCAGTGATGTCGCTCAGACGTCCGACTGTGGCATTTCTTTTAAAGCCCTTTCTGTGATGTCGCTCAGACGTCCGACCATGGCATTTCTTTTAAAGCCCTTTCTGTGATGTCGCTTAGACGTCCGACTGTGGCATTTCTTTTAAGCCCTTTTATGTGGTGTCGCACAGACGCCCGACTGCGGCATTTTATTTCCACTCCATTATTGCTTATTCATGTTGCATATTAATAACCCGCTTGCATGCATAAATGATATTTTATTTGTGACTAACGATGTGATCATAGAACATTTAAGTGCATAATTATCAATTATATTATTCCAGTGTTCTTAATGTTTGCGAGTATATTCAAAGTACTCACTGGCTTGTCCCTGGCTATTGTCTTGGCCAGATATTTGCATGGAAAGGAACGATGTGGTGACAGCCCCGGAAACTAAGCAATGGTGATAGCAGCCTCGCAAAGATAGGAGTTAACCTGGTCAGCTGTTCCCGTGGGAAATGGAGTCCCATACACAGATGATTCGCAAACCGCTTCCGCCATCGACCACTAGAAAACCATTTGATGTACTCATAAGCCACAATGGTCTTGTACTGCAGATTTTGTATTTTTCTTGGAATTTCTGTAACAAGTTGGTGCCTCATCAGCTAACAGTAATCCTGGGGCTGGTGAGCACAGCGGCCATTTTCTGGAAATTTATGTCCAGAAAACCCGGTCGCGACAGACTTGGTATCAGAGCCAGGCTGACCATTGGCTAATCCTATCTTAGCCAGGTCAATAAACTTAGGTAAACCAACCCACCAGACCTTAACCAAACCCCAGCCAAGCTTCCCATGCAAGATAGCCACACCGTGACCCGACACCTTTTTGGCAGTCAGTGCCCAACCTATCCATCTAACCTGTCAATCTTGCACCAGTGACCAAGTCCTAAATAGTCCTTTTTCGCAAGCGTGCGAAGGAAGACTCCGTCCCTTTTTTCCTATAAAAAGGGCACGCTAGCCTCAACTCAGCACAGCCTCTACCCCCAAACCAAGCCACAATGCCCATCCCTGTCGTGCACAATGAGACCACAGCAACCAACCTTGGAGGCTTTGTGACCATACTCGCAAACCTCACCCGTCGTGCCTATGCGTTAGAAGAGCCCCCAGAATATGTTGTGTACCAAGGACCCATGAGCGGTGAGAGCCGTCAATTCTGGGCCACTGTGCACATTTATGGTAGGGGACTAGAGCCCGAGCGCCCCTACAGGTTCACCGGAAGGACAACTTCCTTTGAGCCACAAGCCATCCAACTAGCTGCTCGAGAAGCTATAGTTCATCTCCGGCACCTGTCGCCCAGAGTTAACTGTCGCTCATTCCACTACTACCCCAGACGTGAAGGGTATGGTAGACCACCCCAAGTTGTCAACGGAGATCACGAGACAGATCCTGCATTGTTGCACCTAGTGCGCTATGTAAGTGCACTAGAGGAACTATGCGATCAAATCACGATTGATCTAATCGCAGCCCGTGGAGAGCTGGTTCCTCGAACCCCGGCGAGAGAAGAGAACGAGCCCAACACCAACAACCCAGTCATACTATTTGGACACCCGATCGATCCCCTGAGATCTGCCTCAGCCATCGGCCAAGGTGCCGCGATAACCCCAGAAGTGCTTCGCCGCATATTGGAAGCACACTCCAACGGGGTTGTGGCCAACAATCCCCGAGTTGGTCATCATCGCTACCCCGAGCCTGCAGCCCCTCAAACCACTCCAGTTAATTCGGACGACGAGACCCGAAGAGGAGCCTCGACATCCACAAGGCATGCCCGCTTGGATATAAACGAGGTAGACTAAGTCACCCAAATCGTATCGAGTCCCAGTGTACCCTTGCTTTGTAATCATGTGGCCTTGTTTTTAAACGCCGCCTGTTGTCGTGCCTCTGTTTTAAATAGTACCCTTGCATGGGTATGTCAGCACACAGTTGCATATTTTTCCGGACACAACTACCCAAAAACCTTCCCCGACAACCCCACAGTAACACATCACTATAGTGAAATGTGTGAATCTGTGGCTTGACCCCGACCTTGGAACAAAGCTGAAAATTTTCTTTACCATTCACCACGGTAAAAATAACCCAGCTCCAGTGCTATAAAAGGCCATCGCGTGACCTTGCCAAGCACCCCTCATCTTGTGCACCATCCTCACAATCAATTCTTGCCATGCCGAGCCCCAGCATTTACCTGAGAACCCCAGATGCAACCCAGGGTAGTTTTGTCAAGATATTGTGGGATTTTACCTGCAGTACCATGGGCGCTATCCAGCCAACCCAGTACGAGCTATTCAAATCGAGAATCACCTCTTCCACCTCAAGATATTGGGCAGCAGTGCACATTCCTCCCGTGAACCCAAACCAAGACCCAACAGAGGTCTCCTTCATGGGGAAATCTATGCCAACCCCACAGATGGCCGTAGAAGCTGCTGCATACGAAGCGCTTGCCCGCCTTCGATTCGCGGTACCCTATGCCAGCGAACGAGGGTATTATTACTTTCCGAGCCGTGCAGAACTCGGAGGAGTGACATCTTTTCCCGGTGGACGGATTGAGAGAGACCCAGTCCTGGCCAACCTTGTCCAGTACGTCATCGCTCAAGAGCGTTTAACCCAACGTATGATGGGTTATCTCCAGAGCCTCGCAGATTTAAATCCTCAAATCGCCATCGGCAGAGCACTAAGGCCCGACCGGGAGAGACACGTGCATCGACTGGTCAATCCACTTTCCCCGATAGAAGAGGAGTGTATCCCAGTACCAGAGACGTTTTCTAGGGACCCCGTCCAGTTACCATTCCCATTTTAGACATCGCTGCAGTGTTCATTATTGCAACATTTATTTGTGTGTTTGACTTATGCATGATACCCTGAGTTTGTACGGCAAGTCAATTATTTGGCTTCTACTTATGTGTGTAGTTTTTGTTGTGGTTTATGCTCCTTTAAATTAACTGTTTTTCCCTTGCAAAATCCTGGAGTGAGATTTCTTTTCCTTGAGTTGCTACATCTGCACCTTCTCACGACGTGGATTAATTAATTTCACACAGCACCACGGCAGCAGACTCACAACCATTACCATTCGAACACATACACTGTTTGCAAAACTTTGCAACGGTGATACATCCGGCTAATCACCCCCTAACAACAGTTAGCACCCGGCACACTCTAGCTACTCCTCATGATCACCACCACCGCGGAGAGCCAACACCCGAGCAGCAGCGTCGCGACGATCGTCGAGGATCATCGCGCACAGGAGCATAGAGAGCCCAAGTAATGTCGCCAGCCCTGCAAATATCAGGATCGCAAACCAGTCCGGCATCGCCTCCGCCATTAGAGCCTCACCCGAGCTTTTGTAAGCAGTAATGGAGAAAGGAGGAGGAGAAGAGAGGCTAGGTGTGAGGAAGAAGAGAGGGACACCTCGGCCGTTTTATAGCTCGAGCTCGGTGTACGGTGGGCGAAGTCCACCAATGCCGCTCGTCGCCGACCGCCGGTGTTCGGAGTCGAATCCGCGAGTAGTGCCGACAGCATACTGGCCCGCGAGGTGAGTGCATGCTGCACCGGCAGCTAACACGCCGCGCACTACCTCGGTACGGCCTAGATGCCCTACGCGCTAGACGTCGCCGGTGGAGAAAGCGTGGGAAAGCACGCGGGAGAGAGGAAGTAGAGAGAGCCGGAGGAAGAAGAAGAGGCTGACTGTGGGCCCCGGGTCCACCTGTCGGCCAGAGAGAGCACTGTGCCCTCGGGTACGACCAGCGTATATTTTAAAATTTAGAAATTATTCTAAATTTATATCCAGCTAGGGATCCTACGTTTTTGTCCCGAACCGTAGATTTTTCCACGCAGTGCCAGTTTTCACACTGTGGTTTTACACCACTTATTGCCCTCTCACTGTAGCCACATCTTTGTTGCATAAAACTTTCTTGAAACGGCTTTTGACAAATCTCGAGGACGAGATTTTTCTTAAGGGGGGTAGTGCTGTGACACCCCAAAATTTTGACCTTGTTTTAATGAATTAAAATTTTGCCAGGAATTAAAACTTTGATTTCTGAGCTCCATTTTGATTTCAAATTAGTTTCTTCCCTATTGTGATGAGCTTTTCCCATAGTGAATTTTTTTTCAAATATGTTATTAGAATTGTTTAATCTCTCAAGAAAAACTTTTCCTTATTTAATATAACTAATTAAATAATTAAGTTGCTTGATCTTTACTTTCTTGAAAATGGTTTTTCAAGGTCAAATGGCCATATTTGAACTACAACCATTTGATAAATTCACTTAAAATTTCCACAAAAATATGGAGAAGTCATGTGATGTTATTAAATAACTTTTGTGCAAAGACATCTTTATTTCATGAAATATTTTGAGTTCTACAACAAATTTTTCTTCTCTGGTCCAGTGGGCATTTTGCACTACAACTCTTTTAGATAATTCTCTTTAGCCTCCACCAGAATTTTGGGATGTTAGTAGTATCATATGGTTCAGCTTTATGCAAAAACCCAGTGATGCTATTTGCAAATTTTGAGTGAACCAACCTCATTTCCATTCTGGACCAACTTGATAGTTTGTACAGCAACCATATTTTTGCTTGCTCTTTAGCCCTTGATTCTTTCTCCTACTTGTAGTCCTCCATGTTAAACCCTTAAGTCCAGGAGCATGCACCCTTTGGATCATTTTTGGTTCATGAAATAATGTCATTTATTTCCTGTCCAGAATTGAAGTTTTGGAAAACTTGCACTAACAAGTTTCTCCTTTTGCCAAACTAACCTCACCACTCTATCTTGCATCAAAAGAGACACTGATCTGGAATTTTTGACCACTCCAAGACTTGCCTAAATGCCCTTGGCATTTTGTCAAACACCTTATGGGCATCATCTGTTCTGGCATGACTCTTGACATTGCACTATGATCTTGCACCTCTGATCAATCTAGCATGTCCACTAGACTCCCAGTTGCTCCTAACCTCGATCTGCTAGACCCCAACCTCACCTGTGACCTGTAGCATGCCGCGGCATTGTGTCGAGCATCTTCGGTGCATGCACTGGCTGTGCCCAGAGCGCGCGTATTGCAGCCGCGCCCACAAGCCGCCGTGACGCGCCCCTGTCTTGGCCCACACGGCAGCACCTCGCCAAGCGCTACCCTCCTCGCAGCTACGCGCCAAGCCCCCTGGCACGCTACAGCGCCGTCGCCAGAGTCCCCTTGGCGGCACGCCACGGCCGCCCGACAGCCCCTGCTCATGTCGGCGCCGCCCAAGCCATCCCCGCTCGCCACCTGGCCCCTGGAACAGCGCGAGCTCATCCACAAGGGTGTCGCCTAGCTCTCGTCGCCGCCACGTCGCCCTAGCTACAGAGAGGCGGTTCGCCGGAGAGTTATCCACGGCCGCCGCGGAACCGCCTTGCCTCGCCTATTTAAGGAGCCCCGAGCTCGTCTCCGCACGCAGGTAGTCTCAAGCGGTCTCCAGGAAGCTCCATTGGCAGCCAATCGACCAGGGGAGGTCTCCTTCCCCATCTCCGGCAACCGCAGTCGCCGCCACCGCTCCGACCATTCCGGTGCCACTAGGACCTCCCCCTCCCATTTCTCTTCACCAGGAACCCTCTCATCCTCCCGTGAACTCGTTCCCCTACTCAATTTTGATCGGGAACCACCGTAGCCCCAAACTCACTTCGCCCCCGAAGCCATCTCCGCCGTGATGCTCGTCGCCGGCGACTCTGTCCACGTCGGCGACCATGGAGGGTACCCCTGAGTTCTTCTCGACCTCCTGAGCACGCCCATGCACTCAGATCACCAAGAGACGCCGCCATTCGCCGACGAGCCTCGCCGGAGCTCCGCCTCTGTTCGGTTAGGGGGAGACGACGTGCGCGTGGTCTAGTCAAACCTGACCAGTGGGCCAGGCGGGCCCACTGTCAGTGACACACGCGTCGCCCACGCTGGATAAGTGGAGGCGTAAAGGCACAAGTACGTCTCCTCTGGGCGAAAGCACAATACCATTCGAACCGTTTTCTTTTTCTGGATTTTCTTTTAAAAACAGATTTGACCAGAACTTTGACTGCCTATAACTTTTTAAATACAACTCCAAATGAGTTGATTCTTTTTCCTACCTTCCTCAAATTTGGTCTAGTTTATTTTAAGATTTATTTGAAAATTTTCTAAACAACTTTTTTGTACTGTTTTTGAAATGTGTGTTAATTCAAATATATTTTAAAATAGGATTTTTGAGAGAGAGAAGAAACTTTCAAAAGTTTTGGAGAGCACCTTACCCCTCCACAAATTAAAGGCAAGCATTCTGAACCCTGGAATAATGTTTTTGGTGTGTTATTTGACATGTTCATAACACCACCTTATTTCGGAGGACTTGTTATTTCATGTGATATGATCATATGCATGGAAGCATATTAGTGATTTCCTTGCTGTTGGAAATGAATATTTTTGTGATGGTAATCATCCTCATGTGCCTTGCATGCATGCCGGAAAGGAATCCGGGAAAGCCTTGGCCTTGGGTAGGCGTGAGCTTATCACTGGTCCCCGTCGGGACGGTTATGTCCGGTATGGCATGGTAAGGTATATAGAGTGGTGATTTCGTCGGTTGAAATATATTTGATATACATGTCATGCAGGGAACTTATAAACCACCTCAGTCGACCGCAGATCGAGTCTTGTTCCAGTAACCCCCATACTTGCCTCGTACTACCACTCGTCCCTGCCGCAGGTAGGGTATGGTTCAGTAAGTCGTCAACCCCTTTCCAGCACACACCGTACAGAGAGGCCATGGTGGAAGATATCGGTTGTAGCCGGTAGGCATGCCACCTGGTCCGGGGGCATGGGTGTTTCCGGTTGGGACCGAGAGGGGAGGCCACCCCTTAGAGCGCGCGATATAAATTTGATCCCATGCTACGCGAGGTTGTACCCTCCCCACTTAGAGTTTTGCTTAACAAGTGTCGTGGGTGATTCCAGACACCGATGAGTTAAGCTGGTGTGTGCAAGGTTAGGCGTGTTTTCAACTAAAAGGCCGTAGACGGAATTAGTCCCGATGGACTAAAGGAATCCGTTACTCGTGGGTAAAGAGTACACCCTCTGCAGAGATTAAAACCTATTCGAATAGCCGTGTCCATGGTTAAGGATTACAGTCTGGGATGGGTCAAGTGTTGGTCTTAGTGTCGGTCTTCGGAGGTGAAATTGTTAAACCAAACTTGGATACTGATCGGTGACTTGTGAGGACCATGATTATTATTTGGTGATGGACGAACCTGTTGTATTGTTTGTATTATCGAGTATCCCTGGGATGGTTCTACCCCCTGGATATTCATGGTGATTACTTATTTCTAAGCCCGGTTAAATGTTTATTCCTGTGGATGGGCTAACCCATTTATTATCATGAACTAAATATTTGTTATGAGTATTATTTACTTGTGAATTAAAGCCCTTTCTGTGATGTCGCTCAGACGTCCGACTGTGGCATTTCTTTTAAAGCCCTTTTAGTGATGTCGCTCAGACGTCCGACTGTGGCATTTCTTTTAAAGCCCTTTCTGTGATGTCGCTCAGACGTCCGACTATGGCATTTCTTTTAAAGCCCTTTCTGTGATGTCGCTTAGACGTCCGACTGTGGCATTTCTTTTAAGCCCTTTTATGTGGTGTCGCACAGACGCCCGACTGCGGCATTTTATTTCCACTCCATTATTGCTTATTCATGTTGCATATTAATAACCCGCTTGCATGCATAAATGATATTTTATTTGTGACTAACGATGTGATCATAGAACATTTAAGTGCATAATTATCAATTATATTATTCCAGTGTTCTTATTGTTTGCGAGTACATTCAAAGTACTCACTGGCTTGTCCCTGGCTATTGTCTTGGCCAGATATTTGCATGGAAAGGAACGATGCGGTGACATCCCCGGAAACTAAGCAACGGTGATAGCAGCCTCGCAAAGATAGGAGTTAACCTGGTCAGCTGTTCCCGTGGGAAATGGAGTCCCATACACAGATGATTCGCAAACCGCTTCCGTCATCGACCACTAGAAAACCATTTGATGTACTCATAGGCCACAATGGTCTTGTACTGCAGATTTTGTATTTTGCTTGGAATTTCTGTAACAAGTTGGTGCCTCATCAGCTAACAGTAATCCTGGGGCTGGTGAGCACAGCGGCCATTTTCTGGAAATTTATGTCCGGAAAACCCGGTCGCGACAGATAACCCGCCATGAGATCCAGCAGCGGGTCAGGTCAACTCCGGTTAATCCGTTCCCTAATAAGGCGTTAATCGTTTCTATTGATGGGATTAGCTTCTTCTGTTCGGCAGCAGTAAGCTTGTCAGGGAGCGCGAATTTGGAGTCAAGACGCTCGGCGCGATAACCCGGCAGTGGCTTCTCGTTTGCTAGTGAAGTGTCTGACAATAGAACCAAGTCTGATTCCAGTCTTTTGGATGACTCGACAAGACTATGAGGGGGAAGACAACACCCTGCCGACACTGAATTGAGATGCCTCCAAGCTCCAAACTAAGGCCGTTGGTGCACTCGTTCTTTCGGTTCAGATAAAAATACTCTCTAAACAGTTCCACGGTCGGCTCTTCCTGAAGGTACACCTCACAGAGCACTTGGAAGTTGCAGATATTGGATATGGAATTGGGCCCGATATCTTGAGGGTGGAGTTTGAAAAAATGGAGGACATCTCTGAAGAACTTTGAGCCGGGCGATGAAAAGCCACGGTTCATGTGGTCAGTAAAGACAATGACTTCACAATTTTTTGGATTGGGCCGTTCTTCCTCCCGGTCAGGTGCACGGTAAGAGATGATATATTTTCCTGGCAAAAATCCTATGGAGAAGAACTCCTTCAAACGTTCCTCAGTTATGGTTGAGGGAACCCAGTTGCAGATAGTTGGCGGTTTGGACGGCATGGTGTTCAGAAACGTACTGAAAGGAAGGTAACATGCCGGTTCAATTCAATAAATATGATGAAAGTAAAAGATGATACAGGGGAGTAATGGCGACTTAATTAAGGGCTAATGTCATATAAGGAAAAGTAAGGCAGCATAGTAAGCCGACTACAGACATTTGAAAAATACCAGCGGCAGAATTGATTAAGTATAGAGACAAACATGTTTCTTAAACTCTGGATATTACAATGGATCAAATGGCCATTAAAAATATAGCTCAGATGAGTTCATCAGCTCTAAGAAGATATCTGTGCAAAGGAAAGGGATCTACTAACATCTAAAATCGATGAGAAACAACTATCGCTTAAGTTCTGCACTACTTTTAGATCAAAGGAGGGTGCGGTAAGAGAAGTTGCAATAAATCTACGATGAACAACAAAGAACACAAGAAGGAAACCTCCTGAACCCTAATGCAGATCTATGGGGGTGAGAAGGTGAGAGCTTACGGGTGCGGAGTTGCTGCGGAGGATCGCCGCTGTTCTCTGGACAGAATCAGGGTGATGCAGCGGCCGAGCTTGAGGACGACGATGAGCGATGCAGCGGAGGTGGAGCTCGAGCGAAAGGAGGGTTGTGAGAGGAAGCAGATGAAGAGGAGAGAAGAATGAGAAAAGGCTGGGGCATGCCTATTTATAAGGGAAAAGGTGAACAGACGGGCGCGAAAATCAAGGAAGACCCAAATGATGATTATCCAACCAAATGGACGCCTCGACTCTCGGGAGGCATTAAAGATGAAGATCCGTTGAGGGATGACATCATAAAAGTCTTTTGTGTTTTCAAGAGATGACGTCATGGCGGGTTACAAAAACTTTTGCCAGGATAAGAAAATGGATTTTGTCTAATTGTTGAAGATTGACAAAGAACAAAGTTCAAAGTCAACCTAGGGCCTAATGTTGAGGATATAGCTATCAGTTATGACCCGCCCAGGAGGGGCCGGGTCAGCCTCAATGGCGGGTTACAAAGGAAGCCCAGTAAAACATTCAAGACAATAGTTTATCAAATCTTATAGAAGGCCTAAAAGCCTAGAGGTGGCTCAAGGCCCAATATTGTAAACCACCGTATATAAGGAAAGTCTTGTAAAGAAAAGCTTGCAAAAGAAGTCACCGAGCCAGACACGATTTATGAGCCGGCCGGGACTCTGTAGGCCACCAGGCATCAACCCGTGTATATAAGGGGACGACCCGGTGGCGGCTTAGGGCAAGAAACAAGAGATCGATAACCAAGCTGGTGAACTAGCCTCTTCGTGAAAGTGCTAGTGATCGACTAGGGGGGTGAATAGGTGATTTTTATGAAAGTCTTCAAAACATGGAAGTTTCGAAGACAAACGATAGAAATAAACCTACTACCATGCAGCGGAAGGTAGACTACACTAAGCAAGCCATAGTTAAGTATTCATTGAAATGAAAGCACAAAGACTAATAGCAGCTAGGTAGTATAGATCAGGATGGAAGATAGTATGAAGCCAATCAGAACAAGCAGTCACACAGTGAAGACAAATAGATAATGCAAACATGCAATGACTTCACAAGGACCAATCTACAAATAAAGAGATGGGAAGGATAGAACCAGTGGCTCGTTGAAGATAATGATTTGTTAGACCAGTTCCAGTTGCTGTGACAACTGTATGTCTGGTTAGGGAGGCTGAGATTCAACTCAGAAGACCGTGTCTTCACCTTATTCTCCTTGAGCTAAGGACACCCAGTCCTCGCCCAATTACTCTGGTAAGTCTTGAAGGTAGACTTCCAAACCTTCACAGACTTCGTTCATCGGCGATCCATAATGACTCTTGGATGCCCAGAACACGACGCCTAACCGGCTAGAGGATTCACAGTCCTCAAGTGTAATAAGTCTTCAGATCACACAGACAGGAAGACTTCAGTGATGCCTAACACTCTTAGCTTTGGGTGTTTAGGGCTTTGTCCTTGCAAGGATTTCTCTCTCAAAGGCTTTGAGGTGGGTTGCTCTCAAATGACAAAAGCCGTGCACTAACTCTGAGCAGCCAACCAATTTATGGTGTAGGGGTCGGGCTATTTATAGCCACTAGGCAACCTGACCTGATTTGTCCAAAATGACCCTGGGTCACTAAGGAACTGACACGTGTTCCAATGGTCAGATTTCAAACACATGCGGCAACTTTACTTGAGCTACAAGCAAAGCTAACTTATCCAGCTCTGGATAAGATTTGATCTGATTGTCTTCGCTTGAAGACATAGGATTTTGGTTAAGCATCACTTCAGTCATTCTGACTGGTTCACTTGGACCCCACTTAACAGTACGGTGGTTCCTATGACTCAACAAAGAAGAAAGAGAATGACGAAACAACTAAGTCTTCGCGCTCCATAGTCTTCACGCGATGTCTTCTCTTGTCATAGTCTTCAATGTAAATGTCTTCACATACCACCTTTGACTTCAATGTCTTCATACATTTTTAGGGGTCATCTCCGGTAGGAAAACTGAATCAATGAGGGACTTCTACCTGTGTTATCCTGCAATTCTCACAAACACATTAGTCCCCCAACCAGGTTTGTCGCCAATACTCCAAAACCAACTAGGGGTGGCACTAGATGCACTTAAAATCTCCCCGTTTTTGTTGATTGATGACAAACTGGTTGAAGTTTTCAACAGGGATAGAAATATGTGAAATTGTAAAGGATTTATGTATTGTCTTCGTAAGTAGCAGAAAGGCTCCCCCTGAAGATGTGCATATAAGTATTTTGCTTTTGAATGCAAATGCACATGGCAGGTTGTACTTGCGGAGCTCCTCTTCTACTTATGAAGACAGTTCATCATGCATGAAATGATATAATGAAGATAATGACATGCATAATGAAAAATGGACATCTTCAAAATGACTTCGTGCGGAATTTATCGTCGCACATGCGGAATATATCATCGCATCACATAGTGTCGAAAAAGGTAGCAGACGACCATCAAGTTTAAGTGTTACAACTCAAAACAAACCAAATGTTTCAAAAGCGAGAGTTGTAAGCACTTGGCAAAAGTAGCAAAAAGTAAAGCAACCACCCATATGGACCTGCTTGAAGACTATCAACTCATATGCTTCTCCCCCTTTTGTCAGTAATGACCAAAAAAGTTTGAAGACATAGAGCTACTACTCGTTCCCATGAGGTGCAGGCAAAGCAGCAGGGTCGTCGTTGAGGTCCGGTGGTGCAGAAGAACTTGGTGCAGTGTCGAGAGGCGCTGAAGGTGGAGGTGGTGAAGTGGCATCATCTCGATCATCGATAACTCTGGCATTCACCGTGGCAGCTAAGGAAGAATGGTAAGAGTCTTCAAGGGAGGGAGTCTGACGCAAGTGAGCATTCCTTGGAGGAGTGGAGTCAAACTTGAATCTTTCTGTGAAGCCATCATCTTGAAGATCTTCTTCAGCAGTGAGCAAGGTCAAACTCTTCCAAGACCTCCGACAGGTTTCATGTGTGACAAAGGCATTCTTGGTGGCAAGATTGCGAATGCGATTGACGTCCACCAAGAGGCTTTGCATCTGACACTTAAGCAAGTCATGATGCTTATCCTGTTTCTGATGTAGCACGACGAGAAGCTCTTGGTCATTGAGAACACGAGATCGCTTCCAAGGCCTTTGGGAAATGGTGCTCCCAGTGGCGTCAGTTTGGACGCGAGGAGCACGTGTGTTACCAGCCAAGGGATAAACACGAGAAACTGCCTGAACTCCTTCAATGGGCTGGGTGAAGCTTTGACGATCAACATTGTGAAGATTAATTGGATCCTTAGCAGGCTCTGGGTAAATAGCTTCAATAGACAGATCAACCTCTAGCAAGAATACAAGATAATTGCGCGCAGACGGCTGATAGTTGAAGGCAGAGTGAAGCTTGGTAAGACGCATTACCCAAGGAGCATAGAACTTCAGACCAAAAATGTCAGAGCCAGATGCAGCCAACTGCGTGATGAAGAAGTCTTGAGCATTGATGCTTATGACATTGAAGATATAGAAAACCAAAGTCTTCATTGCTCCTTCAAGCTTCGCTGCAGATGAATGTCCTTTGACAGGCCATAGAGTTTTTCTGATGATATGGTAAATGGTGCGGGGCAGATACTCGAGGTCTTCAACAAAGAATTCCATTGGATATTCAGCGTCGCGTGACAGAGGCTTCATCATGCTTAGCATTTGGCTCATGTTGGGTTCTGGCTTCTGAAAAATGCTCTCCAAAGCATTCTAGTGTTGTTGACAACCTGGTTCATAGTATTCACCAGGAGTGGGCAGGGCTGTGAGCTCAATGATGTCTTGAGCTGTAGCTTCATGATGAACATCTCTTGTCATCCACTCAAGGATCCAAGTCTTCGGATCCCTGTTGTATCCACGAATGTGGAGGGTAGCATAGAATTGAAGCAGAAGTTCTTCATTCCAGTGTTCCTTGTCAGTCACAAAATTAAGCAGACCCGCATCACAAAAGCAGTCAAGGGCTTCTTCAAGGCATGGCAGTCCAGCAATGGCTTCACAATCAAGATGCATGTGAGGGAAGATGCGTCCCTGATTGTACAAGATGCATGAATAATAGCTTCGCTGCTGATAACTCCAGAATCGGTCCGAAGAGATTCTTGGCCTTGTGTAGGGGTTCTTGGCACTGTTGAAGAATGTGTTCTGTGCCTTGAATCCATTCAAATTAAAGGATCCTGGTGAAGTTGCAGTAGCTGGAAACCGTGGTAGCCTTGGCTTTGGCTTCTGGACCTAAGGCATGTGCTCCACATGATAGGCAAACTGAGGTCCGGGAGCAGGCGGAGGAACCAGGATTGGCCAGCGGACAGTAACAAGCTGTCCACGATCATATGCTTGCTCGATGGTGTGTGGCCTTGGAGGAGGTACAGGAGCAGAGGCATTGGCTTCAGCCAGCGGATTTTCTTCGGGTGCATTCACTTCTGGCACCACATTAGCTTCAGGCGCCACATTAGCTTCAGCCATGACAACATCATTGGCTTTAGTGTTGATGTTGGTGGCCACCTTTGTATTAGTAAACTCCACTTAAGAAGCTGGAGGGTCGGACATGTTCTCCTCGAGAACAACTTCAGGGTTGGACGGGGGTGTAGCAACACTTTCTTCATCACGTGGTTCTTCTTCTTCATCGGCTGATGCAGCTAGAATATCTTCAGCTGCTTTGGCTTCAGATTCAGGGATGTTCATAGTAGAAGAGGCTTCAGGAAAGACTTCACGTGAGACGGATTGGTGCTCTTCTCCTTCAAGAACACTTGACAATGTGACGTGTGGCCTAGGTCCTTTGCGAAGCTTGCGAAATGCTGGCGATGCCTGTGGAGATGGAGTTGGTTGGGCCTCAAAGTCTTCACTGTCAATCACCGGAGTGGTGACCTGTGGTGGGGAAGTGACTGGTGTTTCTTCAACACAAGGGGATTCTTGAGGGTGATCATCCCATGAGTTATCCTGAGCAATTGGCGTCAATGGACGACCAATGTTGATGAGTCCGTTGTTCGTGAGAACAGGCGATGATACCAAATTGTGCTCAATCTGAGGAAGGACTTCATCATCTTCAACATTGTTGTGAGGACCAATGTCTTCAGCTGTGGTGGGGTCAACAGCTGGATTCTCTTCAGATTCAGGAGCCTCTGTGGAAGCAGGCTCATGAACTACCAGACGACGTTCACGATGTTTAGACACAGGACGAGCAACAGAAATTGGCTCGACAAGAAGGGGCTCTGTGGAAGCATCCCGGTCTCTCTTCTTTGTTTTCCTTTTCTTGGTTGGGGGAGCATCATCAGTGGTGGCTTTGGTCTTGTGCTTTCTGGCTTTGGCTTCAGCTGCTCTAGTCTTCTTGAATTCTGAAGCCACTGTGGGGACCTTAGGCTTCAAGCCTGTCATACTGGCTGGGGGAAGACAATGCGAGGTTCTTCCTGCCTTGATGCTTCTGGTTCAGCCACAGCTGGCTTCTTCTTCTTCTTCTTGGCAGCCATTCTGGGGTCGATGACTGGTTGCCCTAAAGCCTTGCGCTTTTCAGCTTCATTATAGCCTTGAACACATTTGGCAGCAAGATTCTTCATGCGCTCACGAGAACCTTTGGCTTCTTCTCGTTTCTTGTGGAATGCCTCCTTGAGCTCATGCATCAAGACCTTGAAGTGTTGAATGTCTTCAACATTGAGCTTGGCCATGTGCTTCTTGAACTGAGCCTTTTCATAATCGATCTTATGCTTCAGCTCAACAATTTTCTGAGCAAGAGCCAGCTCAGGAGCAATGGCTCCATGGAAGGAGACACTAAGGCCAATTGGAAGCTGAAGATCATCAAAACTGACATCTAGGCTGTCAAACCACTCATCAATAAACTTGTATAATATTTCCACATCAAAGAGGGGAAGATCATTGAAGATTTCCGCCTCTTGCTTGCTCTTTATCAACTGCTCAAGAGCGTCATCGCCAAGATCGTCATCGCTGGACAGATCAATGGCATCATTCTCGTTTCTCAAAATAGCAGTAGGGGTCAGTGCTTGACCAGTGGGTTGCATGGGCTTTTTCAACTTGGCAGACTTGGAGATGCGTGAGAGATCTTCAAACTGCACACTGGCTTCAGGAGGTGCAGTGGCCAGAGGCTTTGCCCGTGAGACCTTTGGTGCAGGCGCTTCATCAGAATCAGAGTCATCAGCAGAGTGGTCCACGGCTGCCCTTGAACCTGAATGTGAGTGATGAGACCTTCTAAGTTGTAGAAGGGCCCAATAAGTGTAATCCAAAAGACTTCTTGTTTTCCTTGGTCGAGTTCTTTGCAGTCTGATAGTTGCGCTTGAACAGACTATCTTCACGACATCATAACAGAGAGGATGGGTCGGCATTAGCAGGCTGAGGTCCACGAATCATGCAGGGGTAGAAGCCTTGAGCAATAGCTTCGGACTTCAACTTGGGATGAAGACCTTTGTATATTATATCTCCCCAGGGACCCTTTAAGGCATTCTTCTCAGCATACTCCTTGGCGACGAATCTGTACTTGAACCATTCCTCTGCCCAATGTCTTCGAATCCATTGGATTCGGTTCTTGCGTTCTCCATAGGTTTATTCTGGATCTGACTTGTATAACTCATAGAGATCCGGTGGAAGGTCCTTAGCAGTGTTTCCACAGGGTTGTCTGCCGCCCTTCCTGACTGATTTTTGAGTTGTCATGAAGTTTAGACTGAAAGGCTTCAACACTGGCGAAGTCTTTCGTCTACTGGTCAGACAGGAACTGGCTTCAGGAGAATTTATGTGACGCTGTAAGAACTCTGCAAATGAATGCAGACTATGAGAACCAAGGGATTCTCCCACAGACATTTACCTGTGACAACATTAGAGATGCATGGGAAGGGGAAGAGGTCATATGCATTCTTAGAAGATTTTGAAGATAAATCAGTTTAGAAGACATTGACCTCATAGTGCGAAGACATTCACTCATATGTAGAGACTTGGTTCCAGATTTGTACGAATCCACGAATAAGTACAAGTGAGGAATCTAACTACTTTGTGAAGCATAAGTGAACATACTAGGCATGCTATGAGATGCAGAATGAGATAGATCCGACTTGTAGGAACAGAAACCACTTGTGGTTGAAAAGGATGAATCTATCGGATCAAAAAGAATGTAAAAAGAGGTTTTATTTACCACACGAGGAACTGCTAGACGGAGTGGGAGAGGAGGACGAGAAGTTCGATCTTCTGTGCCCTAACTTGGCGACGGAGGACACCTACGGCGACGGCGGAGAAGACGATGTCCGCGGCCGGCGTGAGCACGGCGTCGGTGAGGTCACGAGAGCTAAGCGCTTTGTCGTCGTTGTCGTCGAGGGCTAGCGGTGGTGCTAGGGTTTGTGCTAGAGTGGAAGAAGAGATAATGACTGGGGTGAGGCGTGTATTTATAGGGATAGGGACGGCACAGTGTTATTACACAGGTGCCCCTGGCGGTTCACATCTGAAGGACACATGGCCATCATGCAACACCTTGGAGGTTGTTCCATGTTCCCACGCACGCCTAGATTGTCGGGTGGTCATTCCCACTTCTCCGAGTTTTAGGTAAAAAAGATTGATCATTGAAAACAGATTAATGTTTGTCTCTTTGTCTTCTGCTGACAAGGACGCAGCGAAGACATTCGACAGTTTCAATAGAATGCATATGATTTGGATAGATAGACTTAAGATGGGAGCATAGAAAGGTCCGGGTCCGATCACATTCACTTAGTTCAAAAGATTCAACTGGAAGATATAGCTATAAGTGAATGCTGTAGAGGACAGAAACCAAATCAGTACATTGAAGATAAACATGAAGCCATGTTAATAATGAAGACAAACAAAATGCAAAGACTTTGCAAATGTAACGCCAACAGAAGGTATTCCAAACAAAACTTTGGTGGTCGCGTTACCCACCATTTAGGAAATATTAGACCCAGACACGGCGCACAATTATCGTGTGTAAGTGCATCTAGTGCCCCTTAGTGATTTTGGTGTATTGAAGACATATAGGTTAAGGGACTAATGCATTTGTGAGTGTACACAGGTCTATAAGTTTATGAGGAGTTTGATATTTACAGAGAAAGTCGACCCCTAAAAATTAAGTTCTTCGACTGAAGACTTTCTGAAGACTTTGAAAGTGAAGAAATTTGTGTGACCTTGAAGACTTGGTATTCATTCGAGGAACATGAAGCGTGAAGACTTTTGTTTTCGTAGTTTAATTTTCTCTTTCTTGAGTCATAGGAAACAACATACTGTTAAAGGGGGTTGAGGAAATACTACTGAAAAATTTCCATGTGATGCTCAACTCAAAATCCTACACCTACCAATCCCTTCGAGTGAAGTCATTGGAAATCTCATACAGTCCAATCATATTCTTAAGTGACAGAGACGAAGGTCTTCTGTTCTCTGAGGAATTTGTTCTGACTGAGGAGTTAGAAATTCGCCAGTGCAGATTGTCTACACAGTGAGGAACAAGATAGCCCTGAGGATTTTGCTACTCAAAATTCCGACCGTTGTTGTGCTATGCACCAGCTGTCCCAAAATATCTATCCACCTAACGGTCATATCATTGAAGGGAATTTATGTCTTATCATGTCGGGCTGCTCCCTAGGCTATAAATAGCCGCCCCTACAACCACTAGCTGGTTGGTTGCTCTGAGAGAAACTAACACTTGTCATTTGAGAGCAACCCATCCTCCGAGGACTTTGAGCGAAAATCATCAAGTGAGGAAAAACCCAATCCCAAACACCTACAAATCCCAAGTGATTGAGCATCACTGAAGAGATTGATCCTGCGTGGATCTGATGCTTGTTACCTTTGAAGACTGTGCTTCTTCCAGATAGTTAGGCGTCATGGTCTAGAGGATCCAAGAGGAATTGTGGATCGCTGAGTGACCAAGTTTGTGAAGGTTCGGAAGTCACCTGAGGACTTACCACGAGTGATTGGACGAGGTCTGTGTGACCTTAGTTCAAGGAGAATACGGTGAGGACTTGGTGTCCTGAGCTGCGTGTTCAGGATTGGGTATCCGGGACTATGTGTCCTCGAGTTTAAATACTCAGCCGCTCCAACCAGACGTACAACTGAGACAACAGTTGGAACTGGTCTACCAAATCATTGTCTTCACCAAGCTTACTGGTTCTATTCCCTCAACTCTTTCATTTCCTCATAATTGTGTTGTGTGTTTGTTCATATCTGTGTTTGAATACTTTGACTGAAGACTTTCTCAATTTCCTCAGTTCAATTTCTTCAGTCTGTTATGTCTTCATCCTGTGTTATCCTGTGCTTATGCTTCCTGTACTTTGTGCATGTCTTCATTTCATCATGATTACTATGCTTGTATTCTATTATGTTTACTTTTGAGTACTTTTTCCACTGCTAGTAGTTCTTCGCTAAGGAATTTTCTCACCGGCAAATTCCTCTGTGAAGAATTTCATAAAAATTGCCTATTCACCCCCCTCTAGTCGATATAACGCACTTTCAATTGGCATCAGAGCAAGGTACTCCCTTGTTCTGTGTGATTTTGGTTTAACCGCCTGGAGTTTTAGTTACGTCGACCGTAGGTATGATCAAGGTCTCTGCTGGGTGTCCTACCTTCGATGGGACGGACTACCCCTACTGGAAGCATAAGATGCGAATGCATCTTGAGGCAATTGATAACGATCTCTGGTATGTTGTGGAAAATGGTGTTCCCTCAGTCACACCTTCTCTTAATGCTGCTGATGTGAAGAGATTCAAGCAACTCGATTCTCAAGCAAAGAATATCATATTTGGCCATCTGAGCAAAGGACAGTATGGAAGAGTGAGTGCTTTGGAAACTGCTAAGCTTATCTCGGATAGATAGTCCAAACTGAATGAAGGAGTCTCAACACAGCGTGACTCTCGAGTTGATGTTCTTTGCAATCTCTTCAACCGCTACAACAGACTCGACAATGAAAATGTTCAACAAACCTTCGATCGCCTCACTGAGATCTCAAATGAGCTTCAAGCACTTGGTGCCACTGACATCACCGACCATGAGGTGATGAAGAAATTGCTGAGATCGCTTGATTCCTCATTTGACACTCTGGCATTGATGATACAAGAACATGCTGATTACATGTCACTTGATCCTGCTGATATTCTCGAGAGGCTAAATACTCATGAGTTCCAACTTGCTGAAAAAAGAGATCCCTATGGTTCGAGCTATGGTAGATCACGTGCACTAAAGGCCAAGGCAGTATCTGAGTTCGAAGATGAAGACTCTGGTAGCAGCCTTGGTGATCCTAAAGAAGTAAGCCATGATCTAGCTCTGCTCGTGAAGAAGTTCCGAAAGTTCTCAAGACATGGTCGCCTTGGAAGACCCTCAAGGAGCAATGATTCCTCATCCAGTGACTAGAAGAGGAGGCTCTGTCACAAATGCAAGAAACCTGGACATTACATTCAAGATTGTCCTCAGTGGGAAAAGGAATCAAAGAAGAAGAAATACAAGGATTACAGTTCTGATGATGCAAAGAAAAGGAAGAAATCCACAAAATCTTCATCATCAAAATCCTCAAAGTCTTCATATCACAAGAAGAGCAGCTCCAAGATGGCTAGGGCATTCATTGGCAAGGAAATGGACTCTGAGGCTGAATCTGAAGACAATGAGGAAGAGGAGACATCTGAGGAGTCCGAATCCGGAGTGGCGAGCCTAGATCTCGCTGTTGCATTCATCAGCAAGTCTATCTTCAACACTGAAGAAAATGACCTCACCAACAAGGCCGATGAAGGCGATGATGACTAGGCTCCCACCTATTGCTTCATGGCAAAGGGTGCCAAGGTACTCAAATATACCTCCTCTGAATCAAGTGAGAATGAATCTGATGAAAACCTTAAGCCCAGCTATTCTAAACTTGCTAAGATTGTTGTAAAACAACAACGGGCCCTTGAAAAGGTTCAAAACATGCTAGACAAAAGTGATGATATGTTGGGTGAAGAAATGGATCGCACTAAAGCCTTGACTGAAAATCTTCAGAGACTTCAGACTAGGTTTGACAATCTCCAAGGTCATCATAACACTCTCTTATCTGATCATGAGAAGCTTTCTTATGAATTTCTTCAAAGAAAGCAAGACCTTGCGAAGCTAAGAGTGAGTTATGAAGATCTTCAGAAGGAGCGCGATTCATTACTTGCTCAACAAATCAGCGCTTCTCAGGAAGAATTTGTTCCCCATTGTTTGAAATGCATTGAACGTGAATATGCTAATTCTTCACCTGAATGTTCAAATGCTGCTAAGGTTTCAAATTCTTCACATGCCTCTGCTATCACTAATTCCTCATCTAAGGACACTGCTAGTATCACTGATGATGCAGGGCCGAAGGAATTGTACATGACAGGCATGTACAAAAGCCTCAAAGGGCATCAGACTCTTTGTGATGTGCTTAAAAAGCAGATCCTCAATATGAACCCTAGGAAAGAGGGTATTGCCTTTGAGAGGAAACTCAATGCTGATGGTACATATTGGAAGCCTGAGCAGTACCCCAAAACAACATGGGTTGCTGCAAAGGGACCTCGAGTTGATCCATCTAATTTATCTGGATTTGCATGTGAATCTCCTCGTTCTGATGATGAGTCATTTGACTCCAACTATAAACTGTTCAAAAATCAAAATGGTGAAGTATTTGCTAGATATGTTGGCACTAACTGCAGGAACAGTCCCCCTATGAGGAAAATCTGGGTTCCCAAAAGATGCCTTGAAAATCTTCAGGTGAATGTCATCATGACGCCACCTGTGAAGAATAGGAACCCCAGATCAAATTCTTCATACGGACCAAATTCTTCATATGGATCCAAGTCCTTATACGGACTAAACTCCTCACATGGATCATATTCCTCGAAAGGATCAAAGTCCTCATATGAACATCATCGTGCTAACCCGTCTGTTTCGGAGGGAAGATCTAAGGATTATGGATATGTGTGTTATTCTTCAAATCATTATGTCCATAAGTCCTCGAAGAATTTCTCTGCTTACTCTAACCCCTCTTATGTGAAACGAAATGGACTAGCATCTATGCCACCTTTCTCTTATGGAGCTTGCAGAATGATGAACTCTTTGCCACCCCTTCAGATGTGGGTGGTGAAGAAAAAGAACTAATATCTTCTGCAGGGTCAGGTCTCCAGACGTACATAATCGTCTGAAGAATTTGCTGGAGACCTGAGTATGCCTGAAAGGATGCAAGCTAATCATGAAGAAATGAACTTTCATTTCTCACGTCCTCCTACTGCTTCATCTGTTCTTTTGCTTTATGAAATTGATCTGATGAATTGATGTCATATTCTTCACTGATGAAGTATATGAGTTTGTAAGCTGCACTAATTCATCTGCAGGATGATCAACCCAAAGCCACTGAGTGGGTCCTCGATAGTGAATGTACAAATCACATGACTGGTGACAAGAATCTATTGATGGATGCTCCATTATCTCCGTCGCATCTGAAGCATATCATCTTTGCCGACAAAGGCAAAAGTCAGGTATTGGTTCTAGGTAAGGTTGCGATCACAAAGGATCGACACATGGACAAAGTCATGCTGGTTGAGTCCTTAGGATACAACCTTATGTATGTCTCAATGCTTTGTGATCTTGATATGGTTGTTGTCTTTGGCAAGTACCGTTGTGTTGTGGTTATGGAAGCTGACAATTCCAAAGTCTTCGAAGGCTTTAGGAGAGGATACCTGTATATTGTTGATTTCTCTACAGGACCACAACCAGCCGTGTGCCTACTTGCAAAAGCTTAAGAAGGCTGGCTTTGGCATCGACGACTTGGTCATGCAGGCATGAGGAATTTGCACACACTTGCGAAGAAGAAGCATGTCATCGGCATCGAGAATGTCAAATTACTCAAGGATCACCTATGCAGAGCTTGTGAAGCTGGGAAGATGACAAAGGCCAAGCATCCAACGAAGACTATCATGACCACTACTCGTCCATTTGAACTGCTTCACATGGATCTCTTCGGTCCTAACCATTATTCTGCTGTTTCAGATGATGCATCTCAATATGGCTTTGTTATTGTTGATGATTACTCTCGATACACATGGGTGCACATTGTTACTTACAAACATGAAGTGCAGGAAGTCTTCAAACGATTTTCCTCGAGGGCTTCAACCAACTTTGGTGTGAAGATCAAGCACATCAGAAGTGACAATGGAACTGAGTTCAAGAATTCTGGTCTAGATGACTATCTTGATGAACTTGGTATTACTCATGAGTTATCTGCTCCTTACACTCCTCAACAGAACGGCGTCGTGGAGCGCAAGAACAGGACTCTTGCTGAGATGGCTCGCACTATGCTTGATGAATACAAAACGCCTCGTTGGTTCTGGATTGAGGCAATTGATACTGCGTGCCACATCATCAATAGAGTATATCTTCACAAATTCTTTAAGAAGATTGCCTATGAACTCCTCACTGATAAGAAACCCAATGTAAGTTATTTCAAAGTCTTCGGTGCTAAATGTTGGATTAGAGATGCTCATCACAATTCAAAATTTGCACCGAAAGCACATGAAGGTTTTATGCTTGGTTACGGAAAGGACTCGCACACCTACAGAGTCTTCAACAACGTTCTTCACAAGGTTGTTGAAACTGTAGATGTGCGGTTCGATGAAACTAATGGCTCACAAAGAGAGCACCTACCTACTTTGATAGATGAACCAGCACCTGAGGAAACTATCAAGTTCAAGGCTACTGAGGATGTCATTCCTACTGAAGAATCTGCTGAAGAATTCATTCCAGAACAAGAAGAACGTCGAGCTAATGCACCTAAAGAAAATACTGAAGAAAATGGTGCTGAAGAGAATGCTGATGAAATTCCTCAACGACAACCAGCTCATCCTCGCATTGCAAAAGAAGTGCAAGTTGAAAAGATCATCAATGACATCAAAGAGCCAAGTCCTCTCACATACTCAAAAGCTTCACATTTATCTAACTTTTGTGGGCACTATGCCTTTGTCTCTATCACAGAGCCCACTAAGGTAGATGAAGCATTTCTAGAGCCTGAGTGGATTCATGCCATGCAAGAAGAATTACATCAGTTCGAGCTCAAAAATGTCTAGGAACTGGTCAAACGTCCAGATCCTCGCAAGCACAATATCATTGGCACAAAGTGGATCTACTCCAACAAGCAAGATGAAAATGGCCTTGTGGTGAGGAATAAGGCACGGCTCGTAGCTCAAGGCTACACATAGGTTGTAGGGCACTTGTTTCTAGACTTGAGGCTATTCGCATATTACTTGCTTATGCTAACCATCATGATATCGCTTTATATCAAATGGATGTGAAAAGTGCATTCCTCAATGGTATGCTTGAGGAAGAAGTATATGTTGCTCAACCCCCAGGTTTTGAAGATCCGAAGAATCCTGACAAAGTCTTCAGACTCAACAAGGCCCTCTATGGCCTCAAGCAGGCCCCACGGGCGTCGTGTGATACCTTGAAGGAATTCTTCATGAAGAAAGGCTTCAAATCCGGTTCACTCGACCCTACTCTTTTCACTAAATCTTATGATGGTGAATTGTTTGTGTGCCAAATATATGTTGATGATATTATCTTTTGCTGTACTGACCAACGTTATAGTGATGAATTTGCCTATATGATGAGTGAAGAATATCAAATGTCTATGATGGGAGAGTTGAAATTCTTGTTAGGTCTTCAAATTCGTCAACAACGCAATGGCATACTCATATCTCAGGAGAAATACCTCAAGGATGTACTGAGGAAATTCAGCATGCAAGATTGCAAAGGCGTCAAAATTCCTATGCCCACAAATGGCCATCTATGCACTGATGAAAATGGTATCGACTTCGATCATAAGGTATACCGCTCCATGATTGGCTCTTCATTGTACTTATGTTCATCTAGGCCAGATATAATGCTTAGTGTTTTCATGTGTGCCCGATTTCAAGCTACACGGAAGGAATCACACCATAAGGCTGTGAAGCATATTCTTCGATATCTAGCTCACACACCAACACTTGGATTATGGTACCCCAAGGGCTCGGCTTTTGATCTCATTGGATATTCTGACTCTGACTATGCTGGTGATCGTGTTGACCGCAAGTCAACATCTGGTACATGTCATTTCCTTGGACTATCTTTGATCTGTTGGTCCTCGAAGAAACAGAACTGCGTATTACTATCTACTGTTGAAGTTGAGTACATTGCCGCTGGTTCTTGCTGTGCTCAATTGCTATGGATGAAGCAAATTTCAAGGACTATGGCGTCAACATGAAGAATGTGCCTCTCTTCTGTGACAATGAGAGTGCCATCAAGATTGCTCACAACCCAGTTCAGCACTCGAAGACTAAGCACATTTAGATTCGTCATCATTTTCTTCATGATCATGTGTTGAAGGGGGACATTTCTATTGAGCATGTGAAGACTGAAGAACAGCTAGCCGATATCTTCACAAAGCCCTTGGATGAGAAGAGATTTAGCAAGTTGCGGTGTGAGCTAAATATCCTAGAATCTTCGACTGTTCTTTGAAAAGGACACTCATCCTAACACTTATGCAAAATTGATGACTTAGATGTGCAACACATGAAGAAACGTTTTTCTTCAATCAATGAAGAATAACACTCTAAGTGTGAAGAAATTAATGAAGAATTGATTCTCAGAACCCTACGATAATTGTATGCGGTGTCTAAAATCATCATTCTTATACGGTGGGTCACGCCACCACCAAAAGTTGAAATTCCTCAGTTGTTCATATTCTTCAACTTGCATTGTCTTCACTATTTCCGTCGTTTTTCTTCATTGGCTATATATATATATATATATATATATATATATATGAGTTTATGTCCTCTACAACATTCACTTATTGCTAATTCTTCAAGTTGGTTTTTTCTGCTATGTGAATGTGATCGGACCCTTTCCCCCTCTATGCTATACTCAACCCAATCTGTTCACAAATTCTTCATGTGCGTTCTATTTGAAACTCGTTCAAAATCTTCAATGTGTCCTTGTCAGCTGAAGAAATTGCGAACGGAACTTTAAAACCTATCTTATCTAAATTTTCGGCTTTGCCGCTCAAACCGTTCCGCATCCCATGATACACTTATCCTTTCACCCACGATCGCACACGATCTCCACCTCTCAGTACGTGGGTGAGACATGTCAAGCGAATGAGAAGGGTCAGGGGCACGTTCGTCCAATTTCTTCAGGCGAAGAGGTTTTCACCATGGATATAAATACCCCTCTTCCCCTTCATCACTTCTTTCACTCCGCTCGACCTCTCTCCAGCTCGAGCTTCTCAAACCCTAGCGCCGCCGTTACTTCATCATCCCCGGTGAGGAAGAGCTTCACTGCCTCGACATCATCGCCACCGTACTCGCGCCGGCCGTGGAAATCTTCACACTGCCGCCGCTGTAGCCATCTTCCTCTACACAGACGAACTTCACCTCTCCACCTCACTGTTCGTCATGTTCTTCATCCAGGGTAATTAAAAGTTACTTTTACTGCCCTCGTTGATTCGAATGAATATATACAAAATCTTCAAAGGTGTTTTTCTTCATATCTTCACACACTAAAACACCTCCCATATCATCTGTTCTTGATTCATTTCTCTAATCTATGTTTTTCTTCAAGATTCCTCAAATGTGTGGATTCTTGATCTACACATCTCTGGAACCTAAGACAAAGAACGCTTAGTGAAATTCTTCAAGACTCACCTGGTCAAATTCCTCAAACTTGTTCTTTATAAAACCTTCTGAGAACGCATATGACCTGTCCAAATTCCTCGCAACTATACTCTATTCACAGGTACTCATGTCAGCTGCTGAATCACTAGGTTCTCATCAACTTAAATCATTTGCAGCATTCCTCGAAGAAAAGTTGCATACTTCTCCAGAAAATTCAATTGTTCAAATTCCTCAACTGAAGAAAATGGCTGACGGTAAGAAGCCACAGAAAGGAGGAAAGAGGGCTGAGGTCAACATAGCATTTGAAATCCCTGATGACATATACAAGGATTACTGCACTCCTGATGAGGCCAAGTTTGGAAAAGAGGACAAAAATCAACGCAAGGTGCGCATACAGAGGATAGAAAGGAGATGGGCAAGAGAGTGGAGGGAGTACAGGTATGTTACTCCCAAGTACATGAAGAAATTCGCACTCAATCCACCATGCCCAAGACCTCCATTGGCACCTAGCCAAATAGCTGATCCCACCAGCCTCAAGCGTCGTGAGGACTATCCTGATGAATGGGCCAAGTGCCAAGCCAAGTTGGCTAAGAAAGCCAGAGAAGCAGTGAGGAAATTCAATGAAGACTCTGCTGCTGCTGCTGCCTCTGCTGAGGCCTCTACTGCCAAGCCGAAGAAGGCTATGTCAAAGAAGCCTGCGTGCAAGCCAAGTGCTTCACCAATAGTGCCCTCAAGGCCAAGTTCCTCAGCAATGCCCTCACGGCCAGAATCCTCAAAGCCCTCACGGCCAATTCCTCATGCTGCTCCTATTCCTCAAAAGTCCTCAGCTCCTCCGCCAAAGTCTTCGGTCGCTCCGACAAAGTCCTCTGCACCTATGCATCTCGCCACGTGTCAAAGGACCACAGGCGTCTAAATTGCCTCAGGAGCTTCAGCTAGTTCCTGAGCTGCACCAAATTCTTCAACGGGACACTCTCTACTGAAGACAAAGGCCACTGCTGGACGAGGTCCTCACCCCAGTCCTCAGAAGAAGCAGGTCGCCTTCCAAGTGTCGTCTGAAGAAGACGAAGCTGATGATGATGAACTTGCTGAAATCATTAGAGATAGGAAAGTAAGGTCCGCTAGAGCCAAGGGAACAGATGTGCCACTGCTTTTGGATCCCATGTTGATCCTCGAATACATTGATGTTTGGCATAAGAACCCCAACACTCCCATGCCTGATTTCAAGCTGACTCCTGGCCAAAGTCACATGCTGACCCAGTTCATTCAAGAAGAAAAGTGGAAATTTGAGAAGGCCAGGCAGATCAAGAAAGCTCAGTACAAGAAGGAGCGTTATCTGAATAAAAACGTTGTCTCTATGACAACTAAAGAACTTGTCGCTATTCAAACTAAGATCAAGAAACTCAGTGATGACTTTGACGCATACCGCGCTGATTGGCTTGGATCCAAGGTTTGTTTTGTAAGACTTGCTGATAACTTCACTTCCAATGTTGCTGCCCCAACGCAACAAAATTCCTCAGGCTGAAGCATCTGCTCAGCCGACTGAAGAACATGCCAGCACCGCTGATGAAATTAGGATGCTGAAGAAAATGTGAGTTCCAGGGCTGATGACTACATTCCAGCCACTGAAGAAATTGCCAGGGCATCCACTAGTGGTGTGCCTCAAGAAACTGAAGAAATCAGGGCAACTGCATCAATTGTGCCTGAAGAAAATCAACCAGATTCCTTTGCTCCTCCTGCGCCAACACCAACTCCGATCCTTCCATCTGCATCAGATGTGAAGAAGACCAAGGCTGCAGAGCGTGTAGTAGTGAAGAAAAGGAAAGCAGCAGCTACTTCAGATTCTTCAGCTCCGAAGAAGATGAAGCCTTTGACCAGTTCATTTTCTAATCCCATTGATGTTGTTCCAATCTCAACCATGTCATCAAAGGACCTTGTTCCTTTTGGTGAAGAATATGAGATCCCTAGCGGATCTCATGAAGAAAATCATTCTGCTGCATCATCAGAGCAGATTGATGAAGAAATTGAAGTGCATGTGATCCCTTCAACACCTGTTATCTCCTCGCCTATGCCTTAGTTCACAGCTGAAGAGGCTGACATTGAAGAAATGGAAGATGAAGATGTGGACGTTGGCTGCTCGACACCAGTGATGAGTGATGAATTCTGGGAAAGTCAGCATCCAAACTCTCCAATGTTCACACCATTGCAGTAAATACCTCAGTCCCCTGCACAAACTGTTCAAATGGGCTCTGAAGAAATTCACCCCACTTCATCTGTACGTGAGGAAATGCCAACCACTAGTGCTAAAGAAACTACTGCCGAACATCTGAAGACACAGACTGCCACTGAAGAGGAACCAGAAATTCCTCAGCCTGAAGAACCTGAGATTGCGATTCCTGAGGTCTTGATGCAACTCACTGACACTCCTCTGCCCAAGCCAAAGGATCCATTCTCACGCAAGCAAAAGTTCAAGGCTGATGATTTCTTCGGCGAGCACGTATTCTTCGAAGACTAAAACCCATATGATTCTGCTCGTATAAGGAAGAGGCGTTTCTGGACCGCTAGTCAAGCAAATTTCTATTCCTCGGTGCAGTTCAATAAAGAGAAAATCTTCTACCATGAGCACATTCCTCATGTGGATATGGAATCTCTACCGTGCTTCGTGCCAGTCCTCAGTGTTCTTCACGACGCTGGACTATTAAACTTTTGCTCTGACATCTGTGATTGGAACGAAGAATTGATTCTTCAATTTTATGCGACGCTGCACATCACAGGAGATTCCGAAGATGTGAATTCATGGGTGTTGGACTGGATGTCTGAAAACACTCACTACATAGCACCGGCTACTGAATTGCTTCGTGCCTTACCACTCAGTCCTCCCCTTGAAGAAGCTCGTTGCATCTACTGTGAACCTGAGCTTACAAATCACTACATGCAAGTTCTGATGAAACCTTTGAAGCCAGGTCAGGTCCCACGAACCAAATTCCTCATGAAGGAATTACTTTATGGGCCCAGAACTGTCTATCGTATTCTTACGAGGACAATGAGTCCTATCAAAGGCCATGACTCATCTTATGAGAAAATTGTTGGCATCATGAAGAATCTGGTATTCAATATCGTTCATGGCATTCCTGTCAATTATCACGATTTTTCATGAGGACTCTGGCAAATGTTGCACTGTCTCCGTTTGAGCTGAAGCCTTATGCACCTTTGATTATGAGATTCCTCAGGACAAGGTCGTCACTCAACTACAAAGATGATTTTCAGAATCACCTCAGCTACTTGCCCCCAATTGAAGTCCTCAAGCGGACCTATTACTCAGTTGATGAAAAGGGCAAGGCACCAGCTGTTATAGATGAAGGCATTCGTCCATTGGATGGACAGTTCCGCAAAGCTGCCTCTTATTCCACCAATGATGACTCTGCCACACATGACTCTCCCAATGCACCCAAGTCTACTCCTCAAGCCACTGCTCCTCGTGTGATGACTGATCGTGAGCTTCTTCTTAGTCTTCACCATAAGGTGGATCAAAATCATAAATGGGTTAAGCGTCAGTTTGGCTCATTTCTTCACAACATGACTGCTACACACAATGCAGTGAAGAAAAACCATTACTACCTCCATGAAGTCTTCGATCGCACCTGGGCAATACTGTCAAATGTGTATGGTGAAGAAGATCTGAAGAAAATGGGTCTCAAGGAAGATTTTGACTGGTCTGCACCTCCACCGAAGAAATTCAAGAAGGTCAAGGTTCCCTCCTTGGTGGCCATCTCATATTCTTCATCGCGCGACACTGGTGAGAATGAAGACTTGGACGACACTGCGGCAGGCCCTACTACGACAAACGAACCCAACAACGCTAGCGTTCCTTCATCAACTCGATATTCTTCAGGGGCGTTAGTCCTCATATTCGATCCTTTTGGTCATTTGATGACAAAGGGGGAGAATTTGGGTTAGTCTTCAAGCGGGTCTTTCTATATGGGCGTTTCTTTTTAAGTTACAACTCTTGTTCTTCTGGGACTTTATTGGATCGAGTTGTAAACTTAAACACGATGGTGCTCTGATACTTTTGTTATGTTTTTCTGCATGCTTATTCCTCATATATGCTAATGCACACATGCTGAATTACATCAATCACCATATTTCATCATGCATTTCAAATTCTTCACTGTTATATGTCAAATGCCTGTATGAATTACAATATATAGGGGGGATCTCCATGATTCAACTTTTCAAGTCTGCATTGCTTCAAAAGCAAGTTCCTCACTATGCACATCTTCCGGGGGAGTTCTTCTATATCTTGCAATCAAATTTGTCAATATCAATATTTACAATTCATATGTTTATCGCCATTGAAAACTTAACCTATATTGTCATCAATCACCAAAAAGGGGGAGATTGTAAGTGCATCTAGTGTCCCTTAGTGATTTTGGTGTATTGAGGACTTATAGGTTAAGGGACTAATGCGTTTGTGAGTGTACACATGTCTATAAGTCTATGAGGAGTTTGATATTTACAGAGAAAGTCGACCCCTAAAAATGAAGTTCTTCGACTGAAGACTCTGGATTTCTGAAGACTTTGAAAGTGAAGAAATTGGTGTGACCTTGAAGACTTGGTATTCATTCGAGGAACATGAAGCGTGAAGACTTTTGTTTTCGTAGTTTCATTTTCTCTTTCTTGAGTCATAGGAAACACCGTACTGTTAAAGGGGGCCGAGGATATACTAAGGAAAAATTTCCATGTGATGCTCAACTCAAAACCCTACACCTACCAATCCCTTCGAGTGAAGCCACTGGAAATCTCATACAGTCCAATCATATTCTTCAGTGACAGAGACGAAGTTCTTCTAGTCCCTGAGGAATTTGTTCTGACTGAGGAGTTAGAAATTCGCCAGTGCGGATTGTCTACACAGTGACGAACATGATAGCCCTGAGGATTTTTCTACTCAAAATTCCAACCGTTGCTGTGCTATGCGCCAGCTGTCCCAAAATATCTATCCACCTAACGGTCATATCATTGAAGGGCATTTATGTCTTATCATGTCGGGCTACTCCCTAGGCTATAAATAGCCGCCCCATACAACCACTAGCTGGTTGGCTGCTCTGAGAGAAACTGACACTTGTCATTTGAGAGCGACCCATCCTCCGAGGACTTTGAGCGAAAAACATCAAGTGAGGGAAAACCCAAACCCAAACACCTACAAACCCCATGTGATTGAGCATCATCGAAGAGATTGATCCTGTGTGGATCCATACGGTTAGGCGTCATGGTCTAGAGCATCCAAGAGGAATTTTGGATCGCCGAGTGACCAAGTTTGTTAAGGTTCGAAAGTCACCTGAAGACTTACCACGAGTGATTGGATGAGGTCTGTGTAACCTTAGTTCAAGGAGAATACGGTGAGGACTTGGTGTCCTGAGCTGCGTTTCCGGGAATGTGTGTCCTTGATTTTATATACTCAGCTGCTCCAAC
The DNA here is from genome assembly GCA_034509565.1 of Triticum monococcum. Lineage (NCBI taxonomy): Eukaryota > Viridiplantae > Streptophyta > Magnoliopsida > Poales > Poaceae > Triticum > Triticum monococcum. Next base: position 421,775,595 of record CM067846.1, on the reverse strand, counting down.
CAGACATACAACTGAGACAGCAGTTGGAACTGGTCTACCAAATCATTTTCTTCACCAAGCTTACTGGTTCTATTCCCTCAACTCTTTCATTTCCTCATAATTGTGTTGTGTGTTTGTTCATATCTGTGTTTGAAGACTTTGACTGAAGACTTTCTCAATTTCCTCAGTTCAATTTCATCAGTCTGTTTGTCTTCATCCTGTGTTATCCTGTGCTTACGCTTCCTGTACTCTGTGCCTGTCTTCATTTCATCATGATGACTATGCTTGTATTCTGTTATGTTTACTTTTGAGTACTTTTTCCGCTGCTAGTAGTTCTTCGCTAAGGAATTTTCTCACCGGCAAATTCCTTAGTGAAGAATTTCATAAAAATCGCCTATTCACCCCCCTCTAGTCGATAGAACACACTTTCATCGTGGCGCTCCGAAGTCAAATTCCACGTTAATGTATTCATACTTAGAGTATAAGTCTTCATTTGTTGAAGATATACGTTGCTTCGTGTGTTTGCACATCTAAGTCATCAACATGCATAAGTGTTAGGATGTGTGCATGATCATAGGACATTTGAGGATTCCAAGATATTTAGCTCACACCTCAACTTGCAAAACCTTTTCTCATCCAAGGGCTTTGTGAAGATATCTGCCAGTTGCTCTTCAGTGCTGACGTGAATGATATCAATATCTTCCTTCATGACATGATCTCTGAGAAAGTGATGACGGATCTGAATGTGCTTTGTCTTCGAGTGCTGAACTGGGTTGTTGGCGATCTTGATGGCGCTTTCACTATCGCAGTAGAGTGGCACTTGCTTGAGATGAATGCCATAGTCTTTGAGTGTTTGCTTCATCCATAGAAGCTGAGCGCAGCAAGATCCAGCAACAATGTATTCAGATTCATCAGTGGAGAGAGATACACAGTTCTGCTTCTTTGAAGACCAACACACAAGTGATCGTCCCAGAAAGTTACATGTGACTGATGTAGACTGGCGATCCACCTTGTCACCAGCATAATCAGCATCCGAGAATCCAACTAGATCAAACTTTGAGACCTTTGGATACCATAATCCTAGTGTTGGGGTGTGAGCCAAATATCGAAGAGTTCGCTTCACAGCTAAGTGATGCGATTCCTTTGGTGCCGCTTGGAATCGGGCACACATGCAAACACTAAGCATGATATCTGGCCTAGATGCACATAAATAAAGCAAAGAACCAATCATGGAGCGATATACATTTTGATCAAACTCTTTACCATTGGCGTCAGAGTTTAGATGACTCTTCGTAGGCATTGGCGTCGTGTAACCTTTGTAGTCTTGCATTCCAAACTTCTTCAGGCAATCCTTGAGGTATTTCTCTTGAGATATGAAGATGTCGTTGCGTTGCTGTCATATTTGAAGACCCAGGAAGAACTTCATCTCACCCATCATGGACATCTGATATTGCTCTTGCATCATGTATCCAAACTCATCACTGTATTTCTGATTAGTGCAGCTGAAGATAATGTCATCCACATATATTTGGCACACAAACAGTTCACCATCAAATGTCTTCGTGGAGAGCGTGGGATCCAAGGAACCAGGTTTGAAACCTTTGCTCTTCAGGAGGTCATTGAGTGTGTCATAGCAACCACGAGGGGCATGTTTGAGGCCATACAGTGCCTTGTTGAGCTTGTAAACTATGTCAGGATGTTTTGGATCTTCAAAGCCAGGCGGTTGTGCAACATACACTTCTTCTTCAATCTTGCCATTGAGAAAGGCACTCTTCACATCCATTTGATACAGAAGAATGTTATGATGATTTGCATAGGCCAGCAGTATGCATATAGTTTCAAGCCTAGCCACAAGAGCAAATGTTTCATTGAAGTTGATTCCTTCAACTTGAGTGTATCCTTGAGCAACGAGACGAGCCTTGTTTCTGACAACTTGACCATGCTCATCTTGCTTGTTGCGATATATCCATTTAGTGCCTATGATATTGTGCTTACGAGGATCAGGACGCTTGACCAGTTCCCATACATTATTCAGCTCAAACTGTTGAAGCTCTTCTTGCATAGCTTGAATCCATTCAGGTTACATGAAGGCTTCATCAACTTTCTTAGGTTCAGATATTGAGACAAATGCGAAGTGTCCACATAAATTTGCTAGTTGCGTTGCCTTTGAACGAGTGAGTGGACCAGGTGCATTGATGCTATCAATTATTTTCTCAATCTGTACTTCATTTGCAACACGAGGATGAACAGGACGCAGGTTTTGCTCTTGCTGATCATTGTCATCGTTAGAAGGATTGTCTTCAGGTTGATCAGGTGCAGAGATGATGAGTTCCTCTTCGGGCTGTGTTCCATACGGTATGATTTCTCCAGTTCCCATAAGCTTGATGGATTCACTAGATGGAACTTCATCTAGCACATTTGGCAGGTGCTCTCTTTGTGAGCTGTTAGTCTCATCGAACCGCACATCCACAGTTTCAACCACTTTATAGTGAAAGAGGTTGAAGACTCTATAGGAGTGCGAATCCTTTCCGTATCCGAGCATAAAACCTTCATGTGCTTTTGGTGCAAATTTTGAAGTATGATGTGGATCCTTGATCCAGCACCTGGCACCAAATACTCTGAAGTAACTGACATTTGGCTTCTTACCAGTGAGGAGCTCATAGGATGTTTAGTTCTGAAGCTTGTGAAGATAAACAAGGTTGATGACATGGCATGCAGTATCAATGGCTTCAGGACAGAACTTTCTTAGAGTCTTGTATTCATCGAGCATCGTCCGGGCCATCTCAATGAGTGTTCTGTTCTTGCGTTCCATGATGCCATTCTGCTGCGGCGTGTATGGAGCTGAGAACTCATGAGTGATTCCCAAAGTATCAAGATAAGTGTCGAGGCCGGTGTTCTTGAATTCAGTGCCATTATCACTTCTGATGTGCTTGATCTTGACGCCATAGTTGTTCATGGCTCGATTGGCGAAGCGTCTGAAGACATCCTACACTTCAGTCTTGTAGAGGATTATATGCACCCATGTATATCTTGAATAATCATCAACAATGACGAAGCCATAGAGACAAGCAGTAGTAGTAAGAGTTGAGTAGTGAGTGGGACCGAAGAGGTCTATGTGTAGCAGTTCGAAGGGTTGAGTCGTTGTCATGAGGGATGCTTGGCCCTCGTCATCTTTCCAGCTTCGCAGGCACCGCATAAGTGATCCTTCTTGAACTTGACGCCCTCGATGCCTATGACGTGCTTCTTCTTTGCAAGATTATGCAAGTTCCTCATGCCAGCATGCCCTAGCCTCTGATGCCAGAGCCATCATTCTAAAGCATTTGCAAGAAGACATACAGCAAGTTGTGGTCCTACTGGGAAATCTACCATGTACAAATCATCTTTCCGATACCCTTCAAAGACTAGAGACTTGTCAGATTCCATTAGAACAAGGCAACGATATTTGTCAGGACCCCGATTCCATGTCACATCGATCTAGCCGGTAACACCTCGTATCACATTGTGGCCTCACGCATGGTATCCCCGCGGGTGTCGCCTTACCATGGCCCAGGACCGTTTGCGCCTTTTGGCTCACGTATATGATAGTGTCGCTAGCATCCATATGACAAAGAACCCGGGCCGACATGGGTAGTCATGAACTCAAAGCGCGACAAACCTATGGAGACAGGCATACATGAATCACATCGAGCATGTCGATCATCAGCGAGTGAATCCGGGCTGTAGCACTGGGCTAACAGTAGCAGGCTAGGCAGGACTCCGGATGTCACCGCGTGACATTTCCTCGAAGGGACATACATAGGAACAAAGTGGAACACATGCCGGCCAGTCCAGTGTCCTGAGCAGTAGTGCTAGGCTAGCAGGACTCCGGTGAACCGGGCTGTAGCGGACTACTATGGCTGGAGGAACACTAGATTACATTTCCCCATAAGAAAGGCTGCCAAGGATAAACAACTAGATTGTTGGATCCCACACATACCAAGCATTGCAATCATACACACAATATGCTCGATATGTGTAAATACAACATGGCATCACAATGAAACTCTACAACTCAAGTACTTTATTTAAAGGCTCCAGAGAGCCATACATAACATGTTCATACAGATACGGGTCACATGACCCGACACTCAAGTCATACAAGCATACAAGCATATGCGGAAGCAAATAGTCTGAGTACAGACACTAGAAAGAAAGCAGGCTTCTCGAAGCCTGTCTATCTACATAGGACCCTCCATGGCCAGGATCACCACCTGGGTGGAAAGTCACTCATCGACGTCGAGATCTACATAAAACCCGTCGGAGGGGGCGGTGTTGTCGTCTAAAAACAGTAGTTAAGCAAACATGAGTACAAAGGTACTCAGCAAGTCTTACATTAGAACCTACTATACATGCTCATTCTTAAGAAGGTGGTGGAGTTATTGCAGCAAGCCAGCTTTGACTCTTGGCTAAGCTATCCTACGAGACTCCACTAGTAAAATAGTTTTCGCACACGAGTCCACTACTCACCAACACAATACTCCACCGGGGATCCTCCCTCGTCATCCGACGAGAGGGCCATCCTCGATACTCACACTTATCTTGAGTCTTTTAGTAGTATCCATTAACTTGTCTATGAATTGTATATGCAACCAAGTAGTCCTTTACCATGGACGCGGCTATTCGAATAGATGATGTTAACCCTGCAGGGATGTACTTCTTTATACATGCTCTCACCACTTACTGCCGTTTACACGACATGTACTCGGCAACCTTCAAGCGGAAGCCCAACGAGGGTGTCGGCCACGGCCTACCTAAACACTCAAGTCTCTAGTCCAGGTTTATCGCCTATCCAGGTTCCATCCGCAGGGAGTCCAGCCGAGGTTTCCACATATGGCCCCGAATGATGTGAACAGGGTTCCCGAGACACCAAACGGGTGACTCGGTACACCGTGCCATGGTGTATCTACCGCAACATAGCCCACCCCTAGGGTCAGCGCTACGCACGGCCGCCAACACATAACCTACAAACACCAGAAACTAGTTGCAACTCCTGGACAGAGTACTAGGGTGATTAAGAAGCCGAGAGGGTCCATTGGTTTCGGGCCCAATGTATGGTAGTAACTGAATCTTAAATCACACATACAGATCTTAGTTCTTAGGGATGGCCTCGATGAAACAACCCACCATGTACTCCTACATGGCCTCTCATCGATACCTTTCCCAGAACATGTTCAACACAACCCTCACGTTACCGACATAATCATTTCACTCTAGCCCATCACCCAGATGAACCAGACCTGACACAACTCTAAGCATAGCAGGCATAGCAAGGTAGGAAACACAAACATGGCTCAATCAACTCCTACACATGCTAGTGGGTTTCATCTAGTTACTGTGGCAATGACAGGTCATGCAGAGGATAAGGGTTCAACTACCGTAGCACACAGTAGTTTGAAACCATGTTGTCTTAATGCAGTAAATGAGAGGAGAGGCAAGAACATGGGATTGTATCGATATGATCAATGGGGCTGCTTGCCTGATGGAGTGGTAGTAGGGCACTGCCCTTCAGTTGGATACTCGGAGATATCCTCGGAGGCAGAACCTACCACGAAGGACACACAACACATAATCAACACATGACAATATGCAACAATATGATGCATGCTATGACATGGCAAAATGATGTGTCATGCCTAATGCAATGTGAAACAAGTTGAAATGGGTCCATTTGAATCAAAGATTCAAATGAAGGTGAAAGTTCTTATGCATAAGAAGTGTATTATCTTGTTTCACCTAAACAGCAAGGTTAAAGTGGTTTTTCATGCATGAAACCATTATAGATGGATAGATTGAATTTTTCTGATCATTTTTCATATATAATTTGTTTGATTTGGAGCTATGGTTGATTTTCCATGATTTTTAGAAGTTTTGGCTATTTTCTGGAATTTCCTATATAAAAATAAATCCAGAAAATGAATAATTGCATCAGCACTACGTCACTGTGATGTCAGCGAGTCAAAGGCGCCAGGGCCAGTCAAACCTGACTGGTGGGCCTTGTCTGTCAGTGACTCAGCTAATTAACAGGGTTAAGTTAGTACTAATTAACTGTCAGTGGGGCCTGGGCCCACATGTGAGTGACTAAACTAATTATAATTAGTTAGCATTAATCCTAAACTAATTAACAGGCCGGCCTGACCTGTCATAGGCTCAGGGGGAAGTCAACCTAGGCCCACACGTTAGTCCACGGGTCAAAACATGGTCGACTCGCCGGTGTTTAGCCGCCGGCGACACAAACCGCAGCGGAGATCTTCGGAAATCGCCGTCTGGCGATGGTTCAACGCGCGTCTAGGCTTGCTCGACTCCTGGGAGTGTGCCGCATCTAGTGGTGCCACTGGTTGGAGCTGGTGTGGCTGGGAACAACGACGGCTAGCACGTCCGCGGTGGACGGAGTTCGGGCCTCGGCAGAAAACATGCTAGGTTGCACAACAGGATGTGGGGGTGGCCGCGTTCGACTTGTGGGGATGTACTGAGTGCAGTGGTGAGCTCGGGTGCAATCTTGCACGGCCGTGGCCACGGTGGCGACATGGTCGGCGGCGAGGAGCTATCGGCTCCGATGGCCATGGTGGTTAGAGGACGCGGACGAGCGCGGGGAGAGGGGGAAACGATGGCGGAGCTCACAGCAATCACGAAGAGGGGCTCGGCTTGCTCGGAGACGGCTTGGCGACGGCGAATCCGTCGATGGAGTCCGGCGGCCGTGCTCGGGGAAGACGACTCGTGGCGGCGATGTGGGGCTCCCGCGGTGGCGTGGCTCGGGGTGGAAGGAAGAGGGGGTCGAGGCGGAGCCTCTGGGCCGGTCAGAGAAGCGAGGGAGAGGCGGTGGCCGCGGCGGTGCTTGTCAGCGGCGACGGCTGCGCTCAGCAGGGGATGGGGAGAGAGCCAGAGGGGGGAGAGGGGCACGGGGAGAGTGAGGAAAAGTGAGAGGGGGACGAGGGGGAGTGCGTGGCACTCGTAGAGGACGTCCTGGGCGTCAGCAGAAGCAGGAGGTGGCCGGCGTGTGGCTGCGGGCGCCGGCCACGCACCTCTCGTCCTCCTGGCGAGAGGAGGAGGATGACTGGCGGGAGCCAGTGGGCTGGGCCGAGCTTGGCTAGGCTAGGGCGACAGGTAAGTCTAACTCTCTCTCTCTTTTCTGTTTTGCTTTTATTTATTTCCTGCTATGTGTATTGAAATAGAATAAATACTATTTCATTTCCAAAAACTCTGGAAATATTTAGAGGCACATTTGGGAATATTATCAACTGCCTAAAAATGCTTCCAAGGTTATTTGAGCACTTTAAAATATTTATAGCATTTAAAATGCCCAAATTCAAATACTTATGGCTTGTTCAAAAATCCAGAATGGCTCCATAAATTGCAAGACCATTTTTTGGCAGAGGTTTTAGTCAAGACCAAAAATGGTGGGATTTTATGAAGGGCATTTTGGGTTCATTGAAATTCCAATTGTTGGAATTTAGCATTTTCAGGGGAGGTGTTGGGGTTGATTAGGCCACATTTCAAGTTAAGAAATTTAAACATGGTGCACAAGTTCATCCAATCCTAATGCATGACTAAAAGCAGGGATGTGACAACATTTTCCAAACATCACAATCATATTCGAATCGCAAAGCATTGAGACCGACATTAAGTTGAAACCAAGGGATTCAACAAGCATCACTTTATCCATGTGATGATCCCTTGAGATTGCAACTCTACCTAGACCCAATACCTTGATTTTACCAGTATCAGCAAATGTGATGTGACTCTTGTCAGATGGACGTAAGGCTGAGTCCATGAGAAGACTTCACTTGCCAGGCATGTGATTAGTACATCCACTGTCAATAATCCATTCTGAAGCAGCTGGTGTCATACCCTATAGTGCAGTTAGGGGGATAGGCTTCATGAAGAGAATTGTGAAGCACAAACATTTGACGAGCAAGTGCATTATGAAAGCTTAGATCAAGGTTAGGACTAATAGGGCAAGTAGCAAGTGACTCAGGAACAAAATACATAATAAGACCATTTGGGCATTTCATCTTGCACCCTACAAGATGTTTAAGGTCCCCAGCAATAGCTTCAGACGCATTTGATTTTCGGCTGGAGACCCTTCCCTGCAAAAGAGAGTTAAGCTTTCTTAGCCACCCTCATCTTCAAGGGTGGCTTTGAAGCAATGAGTCTAAGTGCAGCATCTGAGAACTTTGGCTTTGGAGCCCTAGCAAATAGTCTTGCAGGTGGACAATAGTACTCATAAGAATAAGCAGAGTAGTTCTTCATCTTATGAACATGGCGGATTTATGAAACACGCTCATATTCATAGGCCTGAGTATGGTTTCCCTGCAAAACACTTGCATTAGTGCGACTCAGGTGAGTCTTCTGTCTGTATGAAGCCTTTGGACCATATGAAGCCCGTGGTCTGGGGTTTGTCTTCTTCACTTGTGGTGTCATGACGACATACACAGGAAGATTTTCCAGACACTTTTTCGGCACCCAGACTTTCTTCATAGGTGGCCCATTCCTGCAGTTAGTACCAATATACTTGGCAAACACTTCACCATTCTGATTCTTAAATAGTTTATAGTTTGCATCAAAAGATTCATCAATAACAATGGGATTAGCACAAGTGAAGCCAGATAGGGTGGAGGGATCCACTGAAGGTTCCTTTGCAACAACCCATGTGGTTTTGGGGTACTGCTCAGGTTTCCAGTAAGAGCCATCAACATTCATTTTCCTTTCGAACCCAACACCCTCTTTCCTAGGGTTTCGGTTCAGGATCTGCCTTTTGAGGACATCATATAGTGTCTGATGCCCTTTGAGACTTTTGTACATCCCTGTTTCAAGCAATGTCTTCAACCTAGAATTTTCATCAGCAATAGCAGTGGCATCCTCAGCAGAGGGTTTAGTTACCACATCAACAGTTGAATATATTGCAACAGTAGCAGCAGTAGAACATCTAGCAACAAAAGTAGCATTATCACGCTCAATGCATTTCAGACAAGGTGGTTCAAATCCTTCCTGAGCGGAACTGGTCTGTTTGGCGCGAAGTGACTCATTCTCCTTTTGAAGATCTTCATGAGCCACTCTCAATTTCTCAAGATCTTGCTTCCTTTGAAGATAATCATAGGAAAGCTTTTCATGAGTTGTTGAGAGCGTTTCATGACGACTTTCAAGTTCCTCATACTTAACATGAAGATTTTTTATGTCTTCAATTAAGGACTGAGATCGAGTCATTTCAGCGTCTAACAGGTCATCACTTTTGTCTAATAGTTTTTGAATATGCTCCATAGCTTTCTGTTGTTCAGTTGCAATTTTAGCAAGTGTTTTGTAGCTGGGTTTGGAACCACAATCAAAGTCATCTTCACTGGATGTTTGATAGTGAGTAGTGCGTGAGTTTACCTTGGCACCGCGTGCCATGAAGCAGTAGGTGGGAGCGGAGTTGTCCTTATCATTAGTATCGGCGTCGGTGATGAAGTCATTGTCTTCAGTGTTGAAGATGGACTTGGCAACATAGGCTGTAGCCAGACTTGCAACGCCAGAGTCGGAGTCATCCTTAGACTCCACCTCCGCCTCCTCAAAAGCAGAATCCTTCTCAGAATCCATTTCCTTGCCAACAAACGCACGAGCCTTGCCAGATGAGCTCTTCTTGTGTGATGAAGACTTTGATGAAGACTTGGAAGAAGACTTTTGAGTATTTCTTCTTCTTCTTGTCGTCAGAATCATATTCCTTGCTCTTCTTCTTCTTGTTGTTCTCATTGTCCCATGGCGGACACTCAGAGATGTAGTGACCAGGTTTCTTGCACTTGTGGCATGTTCTCTTCTTGTAGTCATGAGCAGAAGCTTCATCATTCCTTGAGTTAGATCATGAGGACTTTCTGAAGCCTTTCTTCTTGGTGAATTTCTAGAACTTCTTCACAAGCATATCAAGCTCCTTTCCAATGTCTTCAGGATCATCAGAATTGCAATCAGATTCTTCTTCAGATGAGTAAACAGCTTTTGCCTTCAAAGCACGAGTTCGCCCATAGTTGGGACCGTAGATGTCTCTTTTCTCAGAAATCTGAAACTCATGTGTGTTGAGCCTTTCAAGTATGTCAGACGGATCGAGTGTCTTGAAGTCAGGGCGTTCTTGAATCATCAGGGCTACGGTGTCAAACGAGCTGTCAAGTGATCTCAAGAGTGTCTTGATGACTTCATGCTTGGTGATCTCAGTAGCGCCGAGAGCTTGAAGCTCATTTGTGATGTCAGTGAGTCGATCAAACATGAGCTGAACATTCTCATTGTCGTTTCTCTTGAAGCGGTTGAAGAGGTTGCGACGGACACTGATTCTTTGATCTCTCTGGGTTGAGACGCCTTCGTTGACCTTGGATAGCCAGTCCCAGACTAGCTTGGATGTTTCCAGAGCACACACACGGCCATACTGTCCTTTGGTCAGATGACCACAGATGATGTTCTTGGCAGTGGAATCCAGTTGAATGAACTTCTTGACATCAGCAGTGGTGACACCTTCACCAGCCTTGGGGACGCCATTCTTGACGACATACCAGAGGTCGACATCAATGGCTTCCAGATGCATGCGCATCTTATTCTTCTAGTAGGGATATTCAGTTCCATCGAAGACTGGGCATGCATCAGTGACTTTGATTATCCCTGCAGTCGACATAGCTAAAACTCCAGGTGGTTAAACCGAATCACATAGAACAAGGGAGTAGCTTGCTCTGATACCTATTGAAAGTGCTGGTGATTGACTAGAGGGGGGTGAATAGGCGATTTTTATGAAAGTCTTAAAAACATGGAAGTTTCGAAGACAAACGATAGAAATAAACCTACTACCATGCAGCGGAAGGTAGACTACACTAAGAAAGCCATAGTTAAGTATTCATTGAAATGAAAGCACAAAGACTAATAGAAGCTAGGCAGTATAGATCAGGATGGAAGATAGTATGAAGCCAATCAGAACAAGTAGTCACACAGTGAAGACAAATAGATAATGCAAACAGGCAATTACTTCACAAGGACCAATCTGCAAATAAAGAGATTGGAAGGATAGAACCAGTGGCTCGTTGAAGACAATGATTTGTTATACCAGTTCCAGTAGCTGTGACAACTTTATGTCTAGTTAGGGAGGCTAAGATTCAACTCAGAAGACTGTGTCTTCACCTTATTCCCCTTGAGCTAAGGACACCCAGTCCTCGCCCAATTACTCTGGTAAGTCTTCAAGGTAGACTTCCAAACCTTCACAGACTTTGTTCACCGGTGATCCACAATGACTCTTGGATGCTCAAAACACGACGCCTAACCGGCTGGAGGATTCACGGTCCTCAAGTGTAATAAGTCTTCAGATCACATAGACAGGAAGACTTCAGTGATGCTTAACACTCTTAGCTCTGGGTGTTTAGGGCTTTGTCCTCGCAAGGATTTCTCTCTCAAAGGCTTCGAGGTGGGTTGCTCTCAAACGATCAAAGCCGTGCACTAACTCTGAGCAGCCAACCAATTTGTGGTGTAGGGTGGGCTATTTATATCCACTAGGCAACCCGACCTGATTTGTCCGAAATGACCCTGGGTCACTAAGGAACTGACACGTGTTCCAACCGTCAGATTTCAAACACACACGGCAACTTTACTTGAGCTACAAGCAAAGCTAACTTATCCAGCTCTAGATAAGATTTGCTCTCAGTGTCTTCGCTCGAAGACATAGGATTTTGGTTAAGCATCACTTCAGTCATTCTGACTGGTTCACTTGGACCCCACTTAACAATACGGTGGTTCCTATGACTCAACAGAGAAGAAAAAGAACGATGAAACAACTAAGTCTTCGCGCTCCATAGTCTTCACGCAATGCCTTCTCTTGTCATAGTCTTCAATGTGAATGTCTTCACATACCACCTTTGACTTCAATGTCTTCATACATTTTTAGGGGTCATCTCCGGTAGGAAAACCGAATCAATGAGGGACTTCTGCTTGTGTTATCCTACAATTCTCACAAACACATTAGTCCCTCAACCAGGTTTGTCGTCAATACTCCAAAACCAACTAGGGGTGGCACTAGATGCACTTACAATTGGTAATCGAAACCCCAGCAATATCAACACAACTAGACGTAGGCTTTTACCTTCATCGTAAGGGGCTGAACTAGTATAAAACCTCTCGCGTCCTTTGTCCCGATTAACCCCTTTAAGCTTCCTAGTTGCGATGGCCCTACGACTAAGTACTTTTGCTAGGACATCTGCCGTGACAATTCCACGATAGGTTTGCTTCAATTCCTCTATTGAAAATGATGAAGCCCAACAGTTTTCCAGCGGGAACACCGAAAACACACTTTTACGGATTGAGCTTGATTTCATATGTACGGAGGTTGTCGAATGCGAGACGCAGATCGTCCATCAATGACTCGACGTGCCTAGTTTTGATGACGACGTCATCCACATATGCTTCAACTGTCTTGCCGATCTGTTTCTCCAGGCATGTTTGAATCATGCGTTGGTAGGTGGCCCCGGTGTTTTTGAGCCCAAAGGGCATAGTGTTGAAGCAGAATGGCCCGTATGGGGTAATGAATGCCGTTGTAGCTTGGTCAGACTCCTTCATTTTGATTTGATGGTATCTGTAGTATGCGTCGAGGAAACACAGTGGGTCGTGTCCCGCGGTAGCATTGATAATCTGGTTGATGCGATGGAGGGGGTTGGGATCCTTAGGGCAGGCCTTGTTGAGGTCCTTGAAATCGATGCATAGGCGCCAGGATTTATCCTTTTTTGGAACCATCACCAGGTTTGCTAGATAGTCCGGATGGTTAAATTCTCTAATAAATCCAGCCCCGATTAACTTGGCTAGCTCCACCCCCATAGCTTGTCGTTTGGGTTCGGAAAAGCGTCGCGGTGTTTGCTTGACCGGTTTATATCCCTTCAGTATGTTGAGACTGTGCCAGGAGAATATGTCCCAGTTCTCGCGCAGGAACTCTCGTAGCACGGCGTCAACTGTTGGGTCAAGCTGAGCCCCGATGGATGCTGTCTTCTTGGGGTCCGTTGGGTGGACTTGAAATTTGACTATTCGGCCGCGAGGGCTTCAGAAAGTAGCGCGGTTAACTCTTCGGCTGTGAGGGCTTCGGAAAGTAGCGCGGTTAACTCTTCGGCTGCGAGGGCTTCGGAAAGTGCCTCAAGGGCCAGGGATGCAGTTTTGTTTTCGAGACGGAGTGCTATGTCCCGATCACTGGTAAGAGTGATGATTCCCTTGGGCCCAGGCATGTTAAGCTTCATGTACCCATAATGAGGTATAGCTTGGAAGCATGTAAATGCATCTCGCCGCAATAGGGCATGATATCCGCCGTTGAAAGGAGCCACTTGGAAGGTTATCTCCTCGGATGGATAATTCTCCCCGTGCTGAATACCATGTCAAGTGCGATTTTTTCTGCACACCGCACCTCCCGACTGGGAATAATTCCTCGGAAGGTCGTGTTGCTTTGCTCAATGCGGCTCCTGTCTATTTCCATTTTGTTGAGTATATCCTCATAAATGAGGTTTAGTCCGCCGCCGCCGTCCATGAGCACTTTGGTGAGCCGAAAACCGTCCACAATTGGATTGAGGACCTAGGAGGCCGGTGCCCGGACTGTCTGGAATCTTGGTTCGTCACTGCTATTGAAAGTTATGGTCGTGTCGTTCCAAGGGTTTGTCGCGGTGACTTGGCAGACTTTGGCGAGGTCGCGGAGGGCCCTTTTGCGCCGATTGTTTGAAGCAAAAGTCTCAAAGACCATCAATACACTGAGGTCGTCGTCTTCCGGGGGGTGTCGCTCTGGGGTATTTTTGGTGAGGATATCCTCGCCGCTCTTGGCCACTTGCCGGAGTATCCAACATGCTCTAAGGCTGTGGGTTGGTATGGTGTCCCGTGTTGTGTGTATTTTGAATGGCCTATCGAGCCATCCCTCCAGAACGGTTCCGTGCCCCGTAATGGGCTTAGATTTCTTTACTATTGGTTCGGGTGCCCTGCGAGTATGCATCTATCGGCGTTCTGGGAACGGAGGTCCCCTGACTTGCCTGCCTACGGCCCACGGCGTGGCTCTGCAAGCGGGCCCATATTTCCCATCTTAACCAACAAGCATTCAAGACCCTCGCAGGGTGCCAAGCCTCGCGAGGCGGACGACACAAGACCTCCTCGAGAGGCCTCACTAGGCTGGCTCACGAGGGGCGGAGAGATCAAGGCCAGGCAAACCTCGCAAGGTTCCAATGATGTGAGCCCTGACGATCCAGACCAGGCGGGTGCCAGCACGCACAATGTCCTTCTTTCCTCTTTGGTGCTAAGGAGGCAAGCGCAGGCGAAGACTACCGAGGCGTCAAGCAAAGGTTTCTATATCGGTGCAACAAGACCAAGACCAGTAGGACGGCAATACGGATGTCACCATGGAGCCCAAGGCGGCGTCACTGATGGTGTCAAAACTGGCGGATCCCTGGTAGGGGGTCCCGAACTGTGCGTCTAGGATCGATGGTAACAGGAGACAGGGGACACGATGTTTACCCAGGTTCGGGCCCTCTCTATGGAGGTAATACCCTACTTCCTGCTTGATTGATCTTGATGAATATGAGTATTACAATAGTTGATCTACCATGAGATCATAATGGCTAAACCTTAGAAGTCTAGCCTATGGTAATGAGTATATGTGGTGTCTTTTCCGGACTATCCCCTTTGGTTTATATAGACACCAAGGGGATCTAGGGTTTACATGGAGTCGGTTACATAAAAAGGAATCTTCGGTCGCCAAGCTTGCCTTCCATGCCAAGTAGAGTCCAATCCGGACACGGTGCAGTCTTCGGCCTTCATGTCTTCACAGCCCATCAGTCCGGCCCATGGATAATAGGCTAGACGCCCGAGGACCCCTTAGTCCAGGACTCCCTTAGTAGCCCCTGAAACTGACTTTCAATGACGAGGAGTTCGACGCGTTGTTTGTCCTCCGCCTTGTAAGGCGGGTTCCCCTTTTTCTGAACTCCAAGATAATCTTCGGATGCAATGATAGTATCATGACCTGCTACGCACACCATACACAACCGCAGAGAGAATATAATATCAAATCTAATCCGTTGACGGCTTTTTTCCAACACGACACCATGTCTGTCCGGTTATAATTTCGAACCTTTTTTCTACCATCCCATGCCTCGAGACGCGATTGCTATTGACACGTCTTGTCGAAACAGAGATTGTGCCCCCTTTTTGCGGGATTCTCATCAATGCGGGCATGGGTAACTCAACCGTTCCATTTATACAGCCCTTGGGAATAGGCGAATTTTCAGGACGAGTGGGGAGGCGCTTGATATTCGTGGCCTTTAGAAGGGGATAAGAACACTCTCCCTTTATCCACACCCTTCTCCATCTTCACTCCTTCCGTCCTCGAGCTCTAGCGCCCAAGCTCTTAGCTATTTCTCTCTCGAGAAGGCACTCCAATCATGTATGGATCCAGAGCTGGAGGCAAGTGGATGGCCTCCTCCATTGAGGAGAAGAACATCATGGAGCTCCGAGAGGCCGGCTACTTAGCCAAGGAGATTTCTCACCGACTCCCGGCGAAAGGGCAAATCGTCCCTACCCCCGAGCCCCATGAGATGGTTGTGTTTCTCACACACTTCGTCCCCGGGCTGGGTTTCCCTCTTCATCCATTCGTCCGTGGATTGATATTTTACTATGGGTTGGACTTCCACGATCTGGCCCCCAATTTTATCCTCAATATCTCCACATTCATAGTTGTGTGCGAAGCCTTTCTCTGCATCCCACCTCATTTTGGCTGATGGATGAAGACTTACAATGTAAAGCCAAAGGTGGTGCGCGGCTAGCAGGCCGACTGCGGAGGTGCCATGGTGAGCAAGATGCCCAATACCACATGGCTCGAAGGCTCCTTTGTAGAGACGGTGAAAGGATGGCAATCGGGGTGGTTCTACATCACCGAGCCGCGTGACGCCAACTGGGTGGCGGCTCCCAAATTCTGATCCAGAGTCCCAATGCGGCTTACCTCCTAGCAAGAGAAAGGCCTGACCTGGGGATCTTTGGAAGAGATCACAGGGCTCCAAACGTGCCTCCGGAATATGATAACCCGGAAGATCAAGCTCGTTAATGTGATCCAGGTCATGCTTGTACACTGGATCCTTCCGTGTCAGCGCTAGACGTGTTATTTGTGGGAGTTCGATTTGGCCAAGCACCAGACGCTGCAAAGGCTCTTTGGCACGACAAACGAAGATGTCTGGAAGGTGCTCTTCAAGGGCAGCGAGACACCGCCACCCTTGACAAAGGATCGTGGCTCAACTTTAAGCGCCAAGCCAATTTGGTAAGCCATCAAGGTATAGTCTTTAAGGACATACTTCAAGGAAGGATACTGAGCCCTCTTATCAATTTCTTTTTCAGGCCTGGGTTGACCTAGCGGGACAGATTAATAGTCCGGCTCCGCTGCCTAAAGGAGGTGAAACCTCACTCCTTACGAAGATGATATTTCCGGTGCCTTACAACGTACCGGAGAAGAAGGTAAAAACCACGGCCAAGGGGACCAGGAGTGGGCTTCGCCGAAGGAGGACCTTGGTCATCTCATCTGACGATGAGATAGACCCCTCAGCCGCCGATGATGATGATGAGGAGGGAGGCGGCTCCCCTCCTACGAGAGGAAGGGAGAAAAGGGAGGCCTCCACGAGTTTGGAGGTGGAGGCGCCCAAGAGGGGAAGAGGCTCCCTCACGGATAACTCTGCGTGGGATGTCGATAGCAGTCCAGAGCGACCTTGCCGGACCAAGCCTCGGGCCGTGCTACCTATTGAGCACTGCGTTGGATTTCCCTGAAGAGGAGAAGATGATGCAGTGAAGTAGCATAAGTACTTCCCAAAAATTTTTAGAACCAAGGTATCAATCCAGTAGGAGGCTACGTGTGAGTCCCTCGTACCTACACAAAAACAATAGCTCAATGCAACCAACGCGCTTAGGGGTTGTCAATCCCTTCACGGTCACTTACAAAAGTGAGATCTAATAGAGATGATAAATAATATTTTTGGTATTTTTGGTATAGAGATGCAAAGTAAAAAGTAAAAGTAAAGTAAAAGCAAAGCAATAATAAAGTGATGGAGATTGATATGATGAGGAAGAGACCAGGGGGGCATAGGTTTCACTAGTGGCTTCTCTCAAGAGCGTAAGTATTCTACGGTGGGTGAACAAATTACTGTTGAGCAATTGACAGAATTGAGCATAGTTATGAGAATATCTAGGTATGATCATGTATATAGGCATCACATCCGAGACAAGTAGACCGACTCCTGCCTGCATCTACTACTATTGCTTCACTCGTCAACCGCTATCCAGCATGCATCTAGAGTATTAAGTTAAAAATAGAGTAACGCCTTAAGCAAGATGACATGATGTAGAGAGATAGTTTCATGCAATATGATAAAACCCCATCTTGTTATCCTCGATGGCAATGATACAATACGTGCCTTGCTGCCCCTTCTATCACTGGGAAAGGATACCGCTAGATCGAACCCAACGCTAAGCACTTCTCCCATGGCAAGAACAACCAATCTAGTAGGCCAAACCAAACTGATAATTTGAAGAGACTTGCAAAGATAACCAATCATACATAAAAGAATCCAGAAAAGATTCAAATATTATTCATAGATAGACTTGATCATAAACCCACAATTCATCCGTCTCAACAAACACACTGCAAAAAGAAGATTACATCAAATAGATCTCCACAAGAGAGGGGGGGGGGACATTGTATTGAGATCCAAAAAGAGAGAACAAGCCATCTAGCTACTAACTATGGACCCATAGGTCTAAAGTAAACTACTCACACTTCATCAGAGGGGCTTGGATGATGATGTAGAAGCCCTCCATGATCGATGCCCCTTCCGGCGGAGCTCCGGAACAGGCCCCAAGATGGGATCTCGTGGATACAGAAAGTTGGAGCGGTGGAATTAGGTTTTTGGCTCCGTCCCTGACCGTTTGGGGGTACGTAGGTATATATAGGAGGAAGGAGTACGTCGGTGGAGCTTCGAGGGGCCCACGAGGCAGGGGGCGCGCCCTAGGGTGCGACGCCCTCCACCCTCGTGACCGCCTCGTGGCTTTCTTGATGGAGGGTCCAAGTCTCCTGGATGTTATCTGATGAGAAAATCACGTTTCCGAAGGTTTCATTCCGTTTGGACTCCGTTTGATTCTGTTTCTCCAAAACACTGAAATAGGCAAAAAAACAACAATTTTGGGCTGGGCCTCCGGTTAATAGGTTAGTCCCAAAAATAATATAAACCCGGAAAATAAAGCCCAATATAGCCCAAAATAGTATATAATATAGCATGGTGCAATCAGAAATTATAGATACGTTGGAGACGTATCAGGCCGCCTCATGAGTACCAGAATCAAAAACATCTGGCCTTCTTGGTCTATAATATTGATACATCTTAAACCTTGTCATTGCAGTCCGGCGCGCGATGGCTCCCCGCGATCCTCGACAAAGGATTCGCTGGATTCGAAGGAGATGGCTAGCATGTCTCCGCCACCTGCCCATTCTATCTCACCCAAGGGTGATGACGAGGTGGTGTCCAAAACGACATTCCCGGCCCGGGGGAGATTCCGGAGACCATAGGGGTGACATCCCAGGATGACTCCTTGGCCGCCGGACATACGGGGGACAAAATCCCCACGGGTACTGGTGATGGGGCCCGAGTTCCCTTCGGGCCACAGCCGGATACCATTCTGGATATCTACGTGGCTCCGGGGTCTAGCGAATGGCATTCGCCCCAAGGAGGGAATGTTCCTGGTCCTCCGGTGACCTTTGTCCAACCAGAGGCACCGGATAATCTGCTGGAGGCGCGTCCATCATGGATGAACATCGTGTCCTTATGGACACGGTGGTAGAGAAGGTTCAGTTTGTTAAAAACAGACTGACCAAAGCCTGCACCAGCCTTCTAACGGGCTTTGAGGTAAGTAATTTAATTGTAGGAAAAACATCACCATATAGATGGTAGCCCCTGATGCTCTGTTTGGTGTTCGAGAGGAAAAACCAAACAGAGGATCAAGAATGAACATCACAGGAGTCTAACATGAGTTGTCTATGTGAATAAGCAGGTATCGGTGTAGGCTTCCGCTGCTCACGCTGCGGAAGTTTCCGAACTGAAGCGGAAACTGGAGCGGGTCAAGGAGGAGCTCGGCCTCGTGAAGAAACAGCTGGAAGATAGCCCAGGTATGTAGTAAATTGTGGATTCATTTCCAAAAAATGAGTTGTCCAGCCGGACTAAAGTGTCATAAACTTTGTTAGTGGCCACGGCCGAGGTGGCGGCCCTTAAGAAGGTGCTAGCCGAGGCCGAGGACAAAGCGGCCAAATAACGCTCCTCACATGAGGAGCACAAGGCCTGGGTTGGCGAGGCGCAGCAGCAGCTCCAGGGCGCGATAGAGAGGTTTGAGTCCTTGGAGTGTGATTGTTAGGTGCAAGAGTCCGAATTGGTGAAGGCCCGCCAGAGCGTGCAGGATGCATGAGCCGAAGCCCAGAGCACCCTCCAGGAAATTCGGGTGGCCAAGAATATTACGGCGGGTAAATCCTTCCCTATGCATAGCAAGTGTGTAGAAGAAACCTTCCTTGTACTTATCCTGAATTTGGATTTTCCAGGGGCGTTTACAGATCTGCCACATAGTTTGTCAAATGTTGCCGAGCATTATAGAGCCGTGGAAGGGATGTCTATGGAGAAGCTATTCTGGTCCCAATATCTGGGATCCAAACATCCGGTGCCCTTCAGCGACCAGCTAAAGTTGCTGGTCAAGCTGCATAGGTTGGTAGAGCGAGCCATGAAGAATCTGATAGTATGGTTGTGGCCTGCGGATCCTATACCTAGCAGCTACTTTGGGCTTGTGCAGCGGCTTGTGAGTGCGTGTCCGTGGCTCGAAGCCGTGAAGCGGTCGGTCTGTATTGAAGGTGCACGTATGGCCTTTGCCCGCGTCAGATGCATTGGGCGAAGCTAGATGCCATGAAGCTGACGATTGAGGGACCGCCGGAGGGCAAGTAGCATCGTCAGCCCGAGCACTATTTTGAAGGTGTCCTGGAGGGTTCCCGCCTTGTGGCGGAGCAATGTTCGAAGGATATCATATTCCCATGAGAACATGTGTATTACCTTGCCCTGTAATATGGAACAATGGTGTTTATGTAGTACAATGCTTATGATTGAAATTTTACCTCCTGTGTGGCCGTTTATTAACTCTGAGGGTTGACCAGTCATCGGCTTTTGCCCCCGCGTAGATAGTACGGGGTGTTCGGGATAAATCTAAACACTCTTTACTCCACATTCTGCCTTAAAGGAGGTGTTTAGCGCAACAAACAAGGCAATCAGACTATGTGGCCTTTACGGCCCTCACTTAGCCATAGGAGTTTGACAGTTAAGAAGGTTGGTGAAGCCCCTGTTATTCAGAAGACCGAACTAGGGGCGCTATGCACGCCTAATCAGGGGAACCGATTCTTCACAAGAAGCGGAAAAAATCTCTCGAATAGCTGACCGGCTCTCGCCGCATCATGACAGTCAATTTTCAGCTTTCTCTATGAGGTGCTCGTTCGGAAGAACCGGGACACAATCGCAGTAGTTCTCCCTTTACTACCCTAGCCGATATAGCGGAATGTAAGGTAATAAGCACAGGAGCTGGGCAACCCAACTATTGACCAAAGACATGATTCGGAGCCGATGCATATAATGCTATAAGTTCGGGGTGCCGAACTATACTATGAAAGTGTTCGGACTTTTATTGCCATAGTGTTGGGTGTAATGAATCCCCTAGCATAGTAATACGTACCATGGCGTATGTGTGCAGTAAGTGATTAATACCGAGGTGAGTAAATGGAAAAAATGAAATAATGAGCTGACGCTACCGTGTATTCACCATTGTGATGTAACTATTACGTCGGGCGTACTTTGTCCAAGTAATATGATAAGCAAAAATAGGAATATTTATCATGTCGCAACCGGGGCGAGCTACATGCTGGTATGAAGAACAAGTATGGTAATTGTTTAGTATAGACTGACGGAGTCCTGGATTAGGTGGTCCTCGGATAGCCGGACTGTTGGACTATGAAGATACAAGATTGAAGACTTCGTCCCGTGTCCGGGTGGGACTCTCCTTTGCGTGGAAGGCAAGCTTGGCAATTCGGATATGCAGATCTCCTCCCTTGTAACCGACTCTGTGTAACCCTAGCCCCCTCCCGTGTCTATATAAACTAGAGGGTTTAGTGTGTAGGACAACAACAATCATAATCATAGGCTAGCTTCTACGGTTTAGCCTCTACGATCTCGTGGTAGATCAACTCTTGTAATACTCATATCATCAAGATCAATCAAGAAGGAAGTAGGGTATTACCTCCATCGAGAGGGCCCGAACCTGGGTAAACATTGTGTCACCTGCCTCCTGTTACCATCCGCCTTAGATGCATAGTTCGGGACCCCCTACCCGAGATCCGCCGGTTTTGACACCGACATTGGTGCTTTCAGTAAGAGTTCCACGGTGTCGTCACCATAAGGCTTGATGGCTCCTTCGATCATCAGCAACGATGCAATCCAGGGTGAGGTTTTTCTCCCGGACAGATCTTCGTATTCGGCGGCTTCGCACTGCAGGCCAACTCGCTTGGCCATCTGGAGGAGATCGAGAGCTATGCCCCCGGTCGTCAGGTTAGGTTCGGAAACTTAAACTATACTGCCGACATCCGTGGAGACTTGATCTTTGACAGATTCGAGCCTGTGTCAGGTGTGCCGCACAGTCACGACGAGCATGACTTAGCTCTACCGCCGGATGGAGTTCGGGAGATCACACATGTGCCTACTCCGGCCCTCAATCCGGAGCAGATCGTGCCATCCGAGGACAGGTGGATAGATCCCGCCCCGAAGGCCGCACACTCAGCGGCGATAGAGCCGAATACTGACTTCACCTCCTATGAGACCTGTGTTGCCGGACCCTTGGATTCGTCCCCGGCCACAGGCTCTGAACCGCCTGGGTCCGTGCCCATCGAATCTGATTGGGAACCGATCATGGAGTTTACCTCCGCGGATATCTTCTAGCACTCGCCCTTGGGTGACGTGATAAATTCATTGAGGTCTCTCTCCTTGCTAGGAGACCCTCGGCCGAACTATGTTCGGCTTGAGTGGGAAGCGGACAACGAAGAAATTCATTGCCAACCCACCACCCACTTAATTGCCACTGTCGACGACTTAACCGACAGGCTTGATTTCGGCTCCGAAGACATCGACGGTATGGACAATGATGCAGGAGAAGAACAGGAACCACCGCCCATAGGGCGCTAGACAGCCACTCCATCACACGATATATACATGGTGGATACACCCAAAGAAAACAATCATGAGGAACGAAAGGATGCAGCGGAGGGCAATCCCCTCGAGAAGCAACAAAAGCTATGACATAGGCGCGGCTCCAAATCCCACCATGGCAAAAACAGCGATAACAGTGTTGGCGTTCTGGGAATGGGGGTCCCCAGACTTGCCTGCCTGCGGCCTGCGGCGTGGCTCAAAGGGGGGCCCAGCACGGCCCATCTTCACCAACACAAACTCAAGACCCTCGTGAGGGGCCAAGCCTCGCGGGCCGGACGACATGGAGCTTCCTCAGGCACGGCCTCATCAGGCTAGCTCACGAGGAGGCGGAGAGATCAAGGTGGGGTACCTCACGAGGTGCCCGTGACACAAGCCATGACGACCAAGGGCGCCAGGCGGGCGCCAGCCCGCGCAGCGTCCTCCTTTCCTCTTTGGTGCAAAGGGGGCAAGCGCAGCCGCGGAGTACCGAGGCATCATGCAAATTGCCATTTCAGTGCAATGAGACCAAGACCAGGAGGACTACGAGATGGAGGTCACCGTGGAGCCCAAGACGGCGTCATCACCAGAGCTTTGCGCAGACGAAGACTACTTTTGTCAGGATAACTGATACTGGCTGTCCCCTTTCAAATTAGCCCGCCATTGTTGGCTCCCTTCCCGCTCGATATTTGGGAAGAGGACCAGGGCCTCTATAAATAGGACCAGCCACCCGCATAGCAAGGGGTTCTCGGGGGGTCGGTTGGTTGGAAGCAGAGAGAGAGAGAGAGAGAGAGAGAGAAAGGTGACTGAACTCCACCCAGCAGTTCATCGCCCCTGCCAAGAACAGGCCCTCACGAGGCTGTTCTTCCTTGTATTGTTCATCATCATCAGCCCAAGAGGCAATCCACACACCACACACTGGAGTAGGGTATTACACCACAACGGTGGCCCGAACCAGTATAAACCCTGTGTCTGTTGTGTTGTTCTTTCGGTAGTTTAGATCCTAGCATGGCGGAGGGGTGCAGGTAGGTAGGAGGCGGAATCTCCATGCGCACCCCAGTGTTCGAACCTCAAGGTTCTGCCGGAACCCGAAATCCGACATTTGGCGCGCCAGGTAGGGGGTGTGCCGGAATTCGTCTTCCACCATCCCGTTCTCCTCCGACCATCACGCTCATGTCTGACGCTCGTCGGGCCCGCGCGAAGCACCGGGCCGCCCTCGCTTCCCGCGTAGCCTAGACGGCCCCTGTCGGCGGGCGTCCTCGCCGTTCCCCGTCACCTGCCGTCAACACCGCCACTGGCCCCGCGGGGGACGAGCAGCAAGCATCGTCCCAGCATCCATCCGTGCGGCAAGACGGCCGCACCGCAACTCCCTCGCTCGCCCCGGCTGGATCTTCGTCCCGCGCGCTTCGCGCGCACATGGAGGCTCGGGCTGCACTCATCGCGGCAAACGAGCTCGTGCGCTACCGTCCCGTCGACGACGTCTATGAAGAATGGCTCGACCGCGTCGCCGAGCTCGTCCGCGCCGCAGGGGGCTCTCCTGCGCCGTCCGTTCCGCTACACCGCACCCCGCCCCGCGCGGGCGACGAGGCTCCGGCGGCGCCCCGGCCGCCTCCTCCTCAAGAAGACGCCATGGCTCCAAGGCGCGTGGCCCCTGGGCAGAACCCGCTCCATCAGGTGCCAGCGCGGCAAGAACAGAGCTGCCAAGAAGTCCCTCGCTCGCCAGAAGCTGCCCGGGCACTCCCTGTTCCAGCATGTCGCGACCATCCTACTGCTCCAGCGCGTGGGGACATGCAAGACCAGGCTCTCCGTCACCCAAGGCCTCCCGTGGCCACAGCAGGCTGCCGCGCCTTCACCACCGAACTATGCAGCGTCGCATGGCCCGGCAAGTTCAAGCCAGACCTGCCTCCTTGCTACGACGGCACGGCCGACCCTACGGAGTTCCTCCATCTCTACGAGCTGGGCATCGAAGCTGCCAACTGGTTTCCCATGGCGCTCAAGGACGGGGCCCGCACCTGGCTCCTGAACCTGGCTCCAGGCACAATCTCCTCCTGGGAAGAGATGCGCAGCCGCTTCATCGCCAATTCCAAGGCACTCGCGACCGGCCACCCGCCGTGAGCGACATGCGCCGTATCAAGCAACAACCCGGGGAGACCCTGCAGAAGTACATCTAGCGCTTCAACAACGCACGCCTCAATATTCCCAAGGTGACTGAAGAGGCCATCATCTCAGCCGTCTCCGACGGCGTGCGCGACGTCAAGATGAAGGAGGAACTGGCAATGCATGAAGACCTGTGCACTTCCTTGGAGCTGTTCAACTTGGCGAACAAGTGCGCCAAGGCTGAGGAAGGGCGTCTCTCCCTCCTCGAGCCGCCTGCCCCAGACCCAGAAGAGAAGAAGCTCAAGGCCAAGGATGTGAAGTGCAAGGGGGCTGCCGTGCTCGCGGCAGAACCAGACACCAAGCGGGGCAGAGATCAGCCTGAACATTCCAAGGGCAGCCGGTACTGTGTGTACCACGACCTCCACACCCACAACACCAACAAATGTCAACAACTCCGAGCCGTGCGTGAAGGAAGGATCAGCCGTCGCCCTGACCGCGGTGACCAGGGCTACGGCTGAGGAGGAGGAAGGAACGTAGGACGCTGGGAAGACCGTGGCCCGCGCCAGGGGTGGCACGACCAACCTCGCGAGGATCGCTAGCAAGACCCGCCTCGCGAGGGAAGCTGTAGGGATCAGCCTCGCGAGGACCGCCCGCAAGGCAATGCGGGCCTTCCACCGCTATCGCTGCAGCCAAGGAGAAACGAGGACCGCCACCAGGAGGAGGAGGCCGGGGGCTTCCAGGAGCCGCGCGCGATCGCCTGCATCCTGGGCGGGGCTCAAGCCCCAGCCTCTCAACGCATCTTCAAGCAGTTCGCTCGCGAAGTGAACGCAGTCCTCTCCAGGCTCGAAGCCACGCGCCCTCTTAGGTGGTCGGCGTGCGCTATCACGTTCAGCTCAGCAGATCAGCTCAAGTGTCTGGCTACAGCCGGAGTCCTCCCGATGCTTTGCTCCCCTATCATCAGCAATGTGGTGGTCACCAAGACCCTCATTGATGGCGGGGCAGGGCTCAACGTCCTGTCCGTGGAGACATTCAACAACCTCCAAGTGCCCTACAGCCAGCTTCAGCCAACCAAGCCTTTCTCCGGTATCACCGACGGCTCCACGGTCCCGATCGGGCAGGTCCGCCTCCCTGTCACCTTCGGGGCACGCGACAACTACCGCACCGAGCTCATCGACTTCGACGTCGCTCACATTCGCCTGCCGTACAACGCCATCCTTGGGTACCCAGCACTGGCCAAGTTCATGGCCATAACTCACCACGGCTACAACGTCCTCAAGATGCCAGGAAGCGGCGGAGTCATCACGGTGCCCTGTGAAGAGAAGGACGCGGTGTGTTCCCTAGAACGAGCCTTTCAGGCCGCATCACTGGAAGACCCAGATCGCGGAAGCAGGAGGCTTCCCGAGGCCACCCCCAAGAAGAAGGCCCCACAGGAGGCAGGCCCCTCTGGGCACATGCCTGCCCAGGGGGAACCTCCTTCCATCGCATAGGAAACCGCGCTCGGCGCCCTCCTCAGGCAGGGCTCAGGGGCTCTCCCCTGGATTGCCACCGACCTAGCTAGGGTCACGAGGGAGGCGCTTGGGCACCACATGGAGGCGTGTTTCGAAGCACGTTTCCCTCAAGAGGGAGCAAGGCAAGGAGATCCAGTCCCTCAGGAGTTTGTCAGCAAGGCCATTCAGGAGCTACAAGAGTCAAGAGTCATGAGAGGCGGCCGTCGCCTACCAGCAGTGGCCCCCCATCTAGGCGAGGATGGCGGGCTGCGCGTCTGCATCGATGTACCAGGGCTCAACCAAGTCGCCTCCCTGGAGTGCCTCTGGCCCTCGCGAGTGGGGCGCTGCGGAGGTCCACCCCACAGCTACGTTCGCATGCCTTACGGCTTGCCAAGCGCGGCTGACACGTACCAGCGCCTCATGCGGGGCACCACGGAGGCACGAGAGGCCAGGCATTTCGCAGCCCTGGCGGAGATGGAGATGGTCCGCGAGGAGCCGCCAGCGCCTCCAGAGCCTCCTGAGGCCCCTGGGCCTGGGGGCTCATGAGGATCAGCTTCCGCAGCCCACCGAGTCTGCTACACCAACACCCCTTCATCCTCAATGTCATCAGGTGACATTTTTCAAGTTTCATTTCCAGCTGGGAGCGCCCCCAGGGCTGCATTATTCCCAGGCCGCGTGGGTCCGTCCCTGCGGCGTGTATCCCCTTTTTATTTCATGTTGTTAGCTTACCTTGTTGGGGGCGCCCCTCGGGCTGCATGATCCCCAAGCCGCTCGGGCCAGGCCCAGCGGCATGTGTCTCATTTGCGTTTATTTCCAATTATGCGTTAGACCCACCATGCTTGATTATTTGATGCCGGTCCATGGCACCTCTTCTCCTCCATGCCGACCACTTGCACGTTAAAGGGGGGTACCTGAGCATTGCGACTCAGGGCTCTTACTAGCTCTCCAGCCCTCACCCTCTGGCCTTGACCACGGCATCGCGACCTGGCATACCAGCGACGGCTGAGACCAGCTCGAGGGCCGGGACCCGAGGACGTAGAGTGCATGCATCTAACCAAATTTGCAGGGACACATCACAAGATAAGGCCCAGTGCCAGGCGCAACCCGCCTAGAGGTAGGGCCCCATGAGTCCCGCGCTGGCTCACGAGTGCCCAGATACACCTCGCCAGGCCATACCGTGCCAGCCATGTGTCAGGGCGGGGCTGTACACGCCCCAGGGGCTCCTCCCGGAGGGGGGCCCCCTCCCACGTACCAGTGGAAGCACCATGCTCCGCGCTAGTTGATGACACTGCCGAGGAACGGCTATGCCCGTACACATACGGAAGCGCTATGCTCCGCCCTGGTGATAAACAACTGAGGGTGGCCTCCGGGCCGCATCAACCTCAGGGAGCCCAGAGCTGAGTGTCTAGCCTCATCGTAACGCCTCCCCTTGGGAGTGCCGCGTGAGGGGGCTGGGCACGGGGGCTGCGCCTGGGTCATGCCCAGACGCACGCCGCCCAGCCAGGCCCCCCGGGCCTGGTTCGTCTTGCGCCTCTCCCCGAGCGGAGCCAAGGTATAAAGGTCGTTTGAGCGTCAAGGGGGACTCCTGAGCATCGCGACTCAGGAGCCTAACTGGTCACGTAGCCCCTCACTCCGTGGCCCCGTCATGGTTTCCGGTCGGGACCATCGCTGGGTGAGGCACGCGCGCGGCCGGGCTCTGCAGACGTAGAACGGTGGATCCACCCACGTCACACCTCCCTACTTGTTGTTCATGCGCCAAGGGGGACTCCTGAGCATCGCGACTCAGGAGCCTAACTTGTCATGTAGCCCCTCACTCCTTGGTCCCATCCTGGTTTCCGGTCGGGACTATTGCTGGGTGAGGTACGCGCGGAGCCGGGCTCTGCCGGCGTAGAACATAAGCAAGTAAGAAGGAAAAGCGCAAATTTCAATGAATTCAAAAGCAAATATTACAGTCCACACTGTTATCCCAATACCAAACGCAAGTTTAAATGCCTCCCCGAGGCATGATACATGTGCAGGAATTAAAAGCAGGACAGGAGTCACGACGGAGTCACTTGGCGGCGGGGGAGCAGCGCGGAGTGGGTTCGCCTCACGGAGCAGCGGGGTCGGCAGCGCCTTGTCCCAGCTTGGTGCTGAAGGCCCGGAACTTCCCCAGCAGAGCTTCTGCGTGACCCTTCACGGCCTCGGCCTCGGCAGCGGCACGCTCGCCGCTCACTGGCTCCAGCAGGCTGTCGAGGTCGACACCGGGATCGCGAAGGTAGATGTGGGTGAGGACCCGCGTCAGTGCTGCAGAAGATAGGACACGCGCCTCGGCCTCGGCCGTGGGGCCAAGGCCAAGGGCGACATCCTTAAGAGCGTGAACCAGGAAGGGAAGCAGCTTGGCGGGGCCGTCCTCGGCGCCAGACAGCGGGCTCTCCAGGCCGCTGTCATAAAGCGTCCTCGGCGAGGAGCGCGCCTTCGCCTCCAACTCCGTGAAGGCCGCGCGGTCCTCGGCAAGAACCAGGGCCTTGTCGTCCAGCTCGGCCTTCCTCGCCGCCAACTCCTGCTCCAGCGCGCCTAGGCACTCACGGCGCTTCTTGAGCTTGGCCTCCCGGCCCTCGACGGCCGCCTCGCGAGTCTTCACGCCTTCTTCCTGCTCTTGGCGAAGGCAGACCTCTTTCGCGAGCTGATCCCGCAGGCCTTGCAGCTCGTCCCCAGCGCCTTGCAGTGACCATGGACGTCGCCACCTCCCCCAGGGCTGCGTCACGAGCAGCCTTCGCCTCAAGGATGGCTTGCATCTCCTCGTCGCATGCCGTCGGGGCCTGGACCAGCGCCGCCCGAATCGAAGCGTCGGAGCGAACCCATCCGGAAGCCAGCTCCAAGCGCCCGGCCACCAAGCGAGAGTCGGCACCAAGAAGATCCTGCCGTAGTCGGTCCAGCTCAGCAACAGCATGATCCAGAACGGTAGAAGGAGTTGGAGAGACGGCAGCCGGTCGAGTAGGAGGAGAAGGCGGCAGCGCGGCCGCAGCATCCTGAGGCGGAGTCTGCCGCGCCCCGACAGCTGTAGTGGCGGCGGCAGGCAAGGACACCTCGGGAGCCACTTGGGCCATGGGGGCTGAGCTCGCCCCAGCCGGCTCAGCCAGGCCTCGCGAGGACGACCGGTCAGGAGAAGCCTGTGCGTCGCGGTCACCCTCCTTTGCAGGCAGAGGCGCTGCCACGGGTGGAACCTCAGGAGCCCCCTTTGACTTCTTTGCTGCGGGCACCAGCCTATCCAAGAGATGCGGATGTCAAGCCTCAGAAGCAGAGGAAGAAATAAAGACAAGAATCGAACGCTTAGGGGTCGCTGCCAGTGAGCTCAAGTGGCCTCCGGCCAAATCTGAAGCCTGAAAGCCGGCTGGAAGGGTCAACCTCGGGAAGCTTGGAGGCGGAAGGTGCGTCTGCGGTACGCCCCGGGGCCGGGGCTGACCCGCGGGAGATCAGCCCGGTCCTGTCCTTCTTCGGGATCGGGGGCGAGCTCCCGCCGTCCTGCTCGTCATCATATTCGTCATCATCCTTGTCGTCACTGCTTGGCGAAAGGCGGAGAACGCGGGACCTGCGCCGGGGGAGGGGAGCCCTCGACTCTCCGTCAGTCGCCTCGGAGTCAGGCCCTTTTCCCCGCTCCCCTCCTTCCTCCTCTTCGCTGGAGTCGTCGGAGGGCACATCCACCGATCCCTCGGGAGCTTCCAGGGGCACGGGCCCCTTCCGGTTGAAGACGGGCATGGACTTCACCACCCGCTCCCAGTCGTCGCGGAGGAACAAGGGTGTAGGAGCGCCCTCCAACCTCGCCACATTGCCGCCGACCAGAGATTGGAAAACCGCAGCCAGGTCTTCGTCGGCCAAGGCCGCGGGGCTCGGACGGGGCCTCCGCATTGGAAGTGAGTACTGCCGAAGCGGAGCCAGCTGGTGCTCCAGGAACTCCCTTAGCAGCGACGCACCGGTCAGCTTCGCCGCCGCCATGTCGGTTGGCCTTAGATCCGCGTCCAACTTCTCCAACACCATCTTCGCGCGGGGATCCGCGAGCTCCGCTCGACCCCAGTCGCTGGAGCTCGTGGGCTGCTCCGTGGGCAAGATCAGTCGAGGGTGGATGCGCCCAGCATCCACCAGGATCCACTTTCTCCTGAAGCCCTCAATCCTTTTCCCAGGATTCGAGATGGCAATGGCGCCACCGTACGCGATGAAGCTCGCGCATGCGGAAGAAGGACCGCGAGAGGTCCCGAGGTAGAAGTAGTGGCGCAACAAGGCCACTGAGGGCTGCACCCCAACGTGGGCCTCGCAATAATAAGCAAAGATTGCCAGGAGAAGGACGGAGTTGGGATGGAGATGCAGGGCCTGTAGCTTGTAATGGCGGAGGACAGAGAAGAAGAACTGGGAGAAGGGAGGCACCAGGCCAGCAACAATGGCACTTACGAAGAGCGGATAGAAGGTGCTCCTTTGACCCTCAGGGGTGGCGGTGCCGGCCTTGAACACCTTCACCCCGTCGATGCCCCCCGCCGTCGCCATCCGGCGCAACCGGGCAAGGCTCGCCTCCGACACGTTCGGCGAGTCCCGGGCAGACGAGTACCACGCTGCGGCCGGGGGCTGGCGAGGCGACATGGCTTCCTAGGTCGTACGGTCAAAGCAGATCTGGAGATTTCGGAGGGAGGAATTTGAGGTGCAAGAAAGGGGATCTGAGCAGCAACCGGGGAAAGCAGGAGGCAGGGCCTAGGCGGATGCCACTCCTTTATCAACTCGCGCGGTTCCTAAGGCGTCCACGTCCAGTCAACCGCCACGTGGTGCCCAAGGCCGCAGGCTGTTAGGGCCCTCGGCGCTTCGCTCTTGCCCTTTCGCCTCCCTGTACGGCCAAGTCCGGGCGCGCCTTGGGCCCGGGGGCTACTGTCGGCATTCTGGGAACGGGGGTCCCCAGACTTTCCTGCGTGCGGCCTACGGTGTGGCTCAAAGGGGGCCCTATCACGGCCCATCTTCACCAACACAAACTCAAGACCCTCGCGAGGGGCCAAGCCTCGCGGGGCGGACGATGCGGAGCTTCCTCAGGCACGGCCTCATCAGGCTGGCTCACGAGGAGGCGGAGAGATCAAGGCGGGGTGCCTCACGAGGTGCCCGTGACACAAGCCATGACGACCAAGGGCGCCAGGCGGGCGCCAGCCCGCGCAGCGTCCTCCTTTCCTCTTTGGTGCAAAGGGGGCGAGCGCAGCCGCGGAGTACGGAAGCATCAGGCAAAGTTTGCCATTTTGGTGCAACAAGACAAAGACCAGGAGGACTACAAGACGGAGGTCACCGTGGAGCCCAAGACGGCGTCATCACCGGAGCTTTGCACAGATGAAGACTACTTTTGTCAGGATAGCTGATACTTGCTGTCCCCTTTCAAATTAGCCCACCATTGTTGGCTCCCTTCCCACTCGATATTTGGGAAGAGGACCAGGGCCTCTATAAATAGGACCAGCCACCCACATAGCAAGGGGGTCTCGGGGGGTCGGTTGGTTGGAAGCAGAGAGAGAGAGAGAGAGAGAGAGAGAGAAAGAGAGAGAGAGAGAGAGAGAGAGAGAGAGAGAGAGAGAGAGAGAGAGAGAAAGGTGACTGAACTCCACCCAGCAGTTCATCGCCCCATCCAAGAACAGGCCCTCGTGAGGTTGTTCTTCCTTGTATTGTTCATCACCATCAGCCCAAGAGGCAATCCACACACCACACACTGGAGTAGGGTATTACACCACAACGGTGGCCCGAACCAGTATAAACCCTGTGTCTCTTGTGTTGTTCTTTCGGTAGTTTAGATCCTAGCATGGCGGAGGGGTGCAGGTAGGTAGGAGGCGGAATCTCCGTGCGCACCCCAGTGTTCGAACCTCAAGGGTCTGCTGGAACCCGAAATCCGATAAACAGCACAAGAAAGAATAATACCGTGGTCGACTCCAAAGCAAACGACGACCACATGGACCCAGCGATAGAGCAGCATGAACCAGCGGACGTCGAACATAGTACGGAGCCGTTGCCCGATCACAGCGACGTCGAGGGTAAGGCTCACCAACCTGTCTCCGGAGAGTAGAACAGTCCGGACGACGATGTACACATCATCCTGGAAACGCACTTGGAGCAAGAAAACCTCCATAGAAGGCTTATTTCCACCACGAGGAGTCTAAAGAAGCAGAAGCAAAGGCTTAAAGCTGTGCAAAATACACTCAACAGTAGATGGAACAAAGTGCTCAACACTGAAGAAAAGTACGGTGGTAGTTGCCACACAAAGAGCTATCCAAAGCGCAAGCTGCTGCCTGAATTCGATGACGAGGCTTTAGAGCCTACACAGCCGAAAAATAAAATGGCCGATCAGCCGGATCGACCACCCCGTGGCCGCGATAGGGCGGCTAACGATGTCGAACATAAGTCGGTGTACTATTTACTTGAGGACTTACACCATAAAGCCAGTCTGACCAGGTCCATCTACGGATCTAGGAAGCGCGCTCCAGCACAGAATCAAAACAGAACACTACAACCGTCAGAATGCCATGGCACATCCAAATACAGGGGTGCCGCGCACCCCCTATGCTTCACCGATGAGGTGCTGGATCATGAATTTCCCGAAGGATTCAAATCCGTGAACATAGAGGCATATGATGGAACGACAGACCCTGGAGTATGGATTGAGGACATCATTCTTCATATCCACAGGGCTTGTGTAGATGGTCTCCACGCCATCAAATACTTACCCCTCAAGTTGAAAGGACCAGCTCGGCACTGGCTGAAGAGCATCCCCGAAAACACAATTGGAAGTTGGGAAGAGCTCGAAGATGCTTTTAGGGATAATTTTCAAGGGACCTATGTCCAACCTTCAGATCCAGACGATCTAAATCATATAATTCAACTGCCCGTAGAGTCAGCCCGAAAGCTTTGGAATAGATTCCTCACTAAGAAGAATCAAATTGTTGACTACCCGGAGATCAAAGCCTTAGCGGCTTTCAAACACAGTGTCCGGGACGAATGGCTCGCCAGACACCTCGGCCAGGAAAAACCGAGGACAATGGCAGCCCTCACAAGCCTTATGACCCGCTTTTGCGCGGGCGAAGACAGTTGGCTGGCCCGTAGCGGCACCAATGACCCAGGCACATCCAAGGTCAGGGATGGCAATGGAAAACCACGCCGCAATAAAAGCAAGCGTCGAAACAATGAAGACAGCCCAGACAACATGGCGGTAAACGCCGGATTCAGGGGCTCTCGGCCCGATCAACAAAAAAAGCCATTTAAAGGCAGCAGAGACGGACCGTCCAGCCTAAACAAGATCCTAGACAGATTATGTCAGATTCATGGCATCTCCGACAAACTAGCAAATCACACCAACAGGGAATGCTGGGTCTTCAAGCAGGCCGGCAAGCTAAACGCCGACCATAAGACGAGGATGAGCCTCGCCAGCAGAGCACTGGGGGACAGAAAAAATTACCACCTGAGGTCAAAATAGTGAACATGATTCACGTAACGAAGAGGAGGAGCAAACGCGCACTCTGAGACATATGCACTGTAGAGCCTGTCACCCCCAAGTTTAACCGTTGGTCAGCCTGCCCGATCACCTTTGATCGTAGGGATCACCCGACTAGCATCTGGCATGGAGGATCGGCTGCCTTGGTACTAGATCCAATAATTGACGGATACAATCTCACCCGAGTCCTTATGGACGGCGACAGTAGTCTTAATCTGATATATCGGGACACAGTCCGCAAAATGGCGATAGACCCGACAAGAATCAGCCAAAGCAATACTACCTTTAAAGGAGTAATACCAGGCATAGAGGCCCGCTACACGGGCTCTCTAATACTAGAGGTTGTATTCGGTTCTCCCGACAACTTCCGAAGTGAAAAGTTAACCTTCAACATTGCTCCGTTCCGAAGCGGCTATCAAGCACTACTCGGAAGAACTTCCTTCGCTCGTTTTAATGCAATACCGCATTACGCTTATCTTAAGCTTAAGATGCCCGGTCCACGTGGCATCATCATAGGTAGCGGCAATACAGAACGTTCCTTATGTGCGGAAGAATGTGTGGTGCTTTGGCAGCCGAACACTGAGCGGCCTCTCCAACCAGAATAAATGATCAGTCACCAAGACCGCGGACACGGCTAGAGGAGTCCGGCGCACCACTAGCTGTAATAGCTCAGATAAACCTAAGGCTGGGTGGATGGATATACCCCCATGGGTGGTGCTAGGGGATTCCCACATGTAAAAAGGACTACAGTTCCACTTGATCTTATTAGATTGAATTTTAATGGTTTATTAAGAATAACCAATTTTTCACAAGAAAACTTTCACCTGGGCTTTTCACTCTTACAGATGATCATCGTGCTACACCCTTCCAGGATACGGCACAACGGAGACACAGGCGCAGACGTGCAGCAGGGCCCCATTCAAAGGTTTCTTTTTAGATTAAGACCCTGTGTAAAGCATTTTTACTGTCTCTTGTTGCTTCACACCCTCAGGATACTCAACATAACCAAGAGCGATGCTAGCGTTATTGACATTTTTGTCATGTTAGACTAATGCACGTACCTGGAAATTCAGGGCTTATTATCGGGGGCTTTACTTAGCCCAGTATGCATTGTAAAGACCGAATACCTTAGGGAGTGTTCGGCGTCACGAGTTTGGCCTTATATGCATCAGCTCCGAATCATGTCTTTGATCAATAGTTGGGTTTGCCAGGCTCCCGTGTTTTGCTGCCTTACGTTCCGCTCTATCGGCTAAAGTGGCACCGGGAGAACTACTGAGATTGTGGCCTGGTTCATCTAGATGAGCACCTGAGTAGAGAAAGCCGAAAACTGACTATCATGGTAAAGCACGAGACTGGTCAACCACTCGAGGACTCAGCGGAATCCTCGCGATTCCTTCGCGTTAACGAAGGACCGGTTTCCCGGTCATGTATGTACTCGCACCGTTTTCAGATAAGCGCGGAAGAACCAGGGGCTATATAGTAGCCCCATTGTCAAACTCCTATGGCTAAGTGAAAGTGTTAAAGCAATATAGGCCGATTGCCATGTTCGCTGCGCTATCACCTCCTTAATGGACCAAGACATTGGATCAAGTGTGAATACGCGCTTTTCCAAAAACCCCCGCATTATATGTGTGGGGCTGAAGCCGACGACTGCAAACTTTCAAGTTATATACATACATAAAATGGCCGCACAGGAGGCATCATTATACTTTCAGGAAAAAGTATAAACACAGCCTTTATAATCCAAATAGCATTGTTTTTACAATTGGGATACATGTCACTCGAACATAATACTCTTCGAGCACCGAGCCTCTATTAAACGAGCGCCTTCTAGGACGTCTTCAAAATAGTGCTCGGCCGAGACCTGGCCTACGGCCGGACCCCGGTTTGCAATAGCAGTGGCATCCATCTCTGCCCAGTACCTCT
Organism: Triticum monococcum; assembly: GCA_034509565.1. NCBI lineage: Eukaryota > Viridiplantae > Streptophyta > Magnoliopsida > Poales > Poaceae > Triticum > Triticum monococcum. The sequence continues at coordinate 421,740,352 of CM067846.1, read as the reverse complement.
TAACATGGGCAAGAGCCATCCGCGCACCCCCTATGCACGCCGACCTCTTTACAGCGTTGATATGCGGCACAACACCAAGGAATCGTTGCACTAAACTAAAATAACTATTTGGCTGTGGTCCTTCCGGCCAAAGGTGATCCACGACAGACCTCATGGCAAGCCCGGACAACCTATGGAGCTCAGCCCACTCGGCCATTTGCTCATTTAACAGCAGCGGAAGCGTTGGAGCACAGAACTGCGACTAGAACAACTTTTCCACTTCGTGATCTTTTTGATATTTGAAAAACGCAGTCGAATCAGCAGTACTCATTGCCAAGTCCGAATATGCATCTGCAGCACTCCATAATTGACCCAAAGGGGCATACTTCGGATCTCCGAACTTCGTCCGCAACAAAAAGGGCTTCCCAGCCGTGATATCTCCGGCTTGACGGAGCTCCTCCTTAGCTGCTTCCATGACTTTCTTCAGGTCATCCGCTCTTGCTTGGCTTTCCTTTTCAAGAAGCTCATATCGGTCGGCGGCATCTTTCAGCTCAGCAGCCATCTTGGCTATTTTATCTTCGCTCTTGCGATGAGCAGCTTGTTCGGCTCTTAAGTCTTCGGCCGCCTTTAGGGCGGCCACATCACTCCTCCTGGCGTGTTCCTTGGCTCGGGCAAGTTCCGCCCGAAGGGTCTCCACGGTGGCAGCTCCATCTGCAGTCACAACATATTATAGATACTAGCATCATGCTCCTCTTAATATTCGTTGACCACCCGGAAATACATACCCTGTGCCTCGTCAAGCCGCTTGTTCACAAGCGCTAGGGATGGCAATGGGGACAATCCCCTATGGGGATACCTACAACATCCCCATCCCCATCTATTCCCTATCATCCCAACCCCATCCCCATTTACATGACTGGGGATAAAATTTCCCCATACCCATGCCCCACTGGGGAACGGGGCCCCATTAGGGTCCCCATCCCCATAAACAAATACTCATATACATAATATGACACCCTATAATCAACATAAATAAATGGTGTTGTCCTTGTCCTGCTAATGCCTATCTAGGTCGTACTTACTTCTTGGTCACGGTGGTAGCTGAGGTGAGGACGTGAGATAGGTTTAAGGATTTTTTCAGAGCTTTTTTTGTTTTCGCAAGTTTGTTTGTGAATATTTTAAGGTTGACTGTTGTGTCACAGTTACTAACCGGGTCCCCAATGGGTATTGGGTCTGGGGAATAGGATATCGTCCCCATCCCCATTGTACCCTATGGGGAATAAATTAGATTTGTAAATATCCCCATGGGGATGTTTTTCGCCCATCCCCACCCCCTAATAGATGAAATCCCCATGGGTTTGGCGGGTATGGGGCCCCATTGACATCCCTAACAAGCGCAATGTCGGCATCTGCCACGTCAAGTTGCTGGCTCATTCCGGCCAACTCAGCAGTCTGGTCAGCCACCAAACTGTCAGCCACCTGCACACTAAAGCAGTGCGATCATTACCTGGGACTACGATCCTCTGTTTGTCGCCTCTGGACAGCAACCAGAGTCTCAGGGGCTACTATCTGTATAGAGCACACCCAGCGTGTGTGGTACCATCAAAAAATTTATATATTACTTTGCGTACCTCAAAGCCTCTTAGCAGACTCACAAAAGCTTCATGCAACCCACTTTTGGCGGATGAAATCCTCTCAACCACCATACCCATTAATGTACGATGCACCTCTAAAATAGTTGCTTTCTCCAAAAGACTCATCAGTGCGTCCGGTTGCCCACCGGACAGTCCCAGACTATTTATGTTGCTCTCCATAGGAGACGAATATTCCGGACTTTGGGTGGCCGAAGGGTTACCTTCTGGCCTGGGCGGATCAGGAGAAACCCTCCATGATGACACCTCAGGGTCGTCCGCCCTAGGAGGCAGGGAGGCGTTTCGCTCTCCATCATCTCCGGAAGAAGATCCCCCGAAGACAAACTCGGTTGAGAAGGGCTACGAGCCAGACTGCAAGATATATGTCTCGGTTATTGTCCTTGGTGATAAAGCATGATATATTTACCAAAAGTAATATTGATTCACTTACAGCTCGGTGGAGGGCTGGCCCCCTTGTGGGCACTGTGCGGTAAGGACGCCCTCCGGGGCAAGGCCCCCTGATGAAGGTTTCTTCCCTCGTTTGGAAGTCGTTAGAGGCAGTCCTTTTCGTTCCTTGGGGAGAGGGGATTCTAGATTCTTCTCCCCGATCATCCTCCTTCGCAGAGACACTAATTCCCCCGGTTTGGATGAGTAATGCATGAGGCCTGCTTTCGGCTTATTTATCCCTCCCGTTATCTTCCCCTGATGGCACTTGATAAAGTGCGTGCTTCAGCATACTGGCTAGTACAGGATCCGGTGAGCCTTCGGGAAGGGTGGGCGAACACCTGATCATCTTTGCCTTTCTTATCCAGTCCTGGCCAAGATCGATTTTTTCAGAATGATGTTGTGACAAATAAAAAGACAGCATGTTCTGCCATAGAATTAATCACCTGGGTATCTGGACGGTTGCAGTTGAGACCCGCATCCTTGGTGGTGTCCGGAAACTTTATTCGCGATCCGAAGAACAATCCATACATCTGTTCAAGCGTCATGCCGAAGAACTGCTGAATAGTTTGTGGTCCTTCCGGGTTGAACTCCCACATACAGAGAGATCGACATTGGCATGGCAGGACCCGACGAACTAGCACGACTTGCATTACCTTGACAAGGCTAACATCTCTCTTAAGGAGATCTCGGATGCGACTCTGCAATGTCGGCACGTCATTAACTGGCCCCCAGTCCAGCCCCTTATTAACCCATGACGCCCGTTGCGGCAGGGGGCCTGAATGGAAGGCGGGGCAGCTACCCACTTAGTACTTTGGGGGGGGGGGGGCTGTGCTGTAAAACCACTCTCGTTGCCATAAGTTGGACACCTCCGAGAAGGAACCTTTTGGCCATGGAGCATCGACGCCTTTGCTTATTGTGGCACCTCCGCATTCTGCGTGTCACCCTTCGATCATCTTTGGCTTCACATTGAAGGTCATGAGCCATAAGTCGAAGTGTGGGGTGATGCAGAGGAAGGCCTCACACACGGCGATAAACGACGAGATGTGAAGGATGGAATATGGGGCTAGATCGTGGAAATTGAGCCCATAATAGAACATAAGCCCTCTAACAAAGGGATCAAGACTAAAACCTACCCCTCGGAGGAAGTGGGAAACAAATACGACGCTCTCATTGGGTTCAGGAGTGGGGATGACCTGCCCTTGAGCAGGCAGCCTATGTGAGATTTTAGCGGTCAGATACCTGGCTTCTCTTAGCTTCTTTATGTCCTCTGTGACAGAAGAGGCCATCCACCTTCCTTGAAGGTTGGATCCGGACATGGTTGAAGGTCCGAAGCACTTAGCCTGAGCCTTGGGTGTTGGAACTCAAGGTGGGGGAAGGGAAGGATCGAGCGCGAGAAGAAAAGGATAGGCCTTGGCCCCTTTGTAAAGAGGGCGAATATCAAGCGTCCTCCGTGTGCCCGTTTGGAACTTGCCTAAAATCGAGGAGCCATATTAACAAGCACGGTTGGGTAACACACACCCGTATTGATGAGACTCCTGTGATAAGGGGACACGATATCTACTTCTACAATACGTGCCAAGAAAACCGCCTCGCAACACGTGTAATGGCAGACAGGGAAAAATGGTTTGTAATGACCGGGCCACGGCAGGACGACACGTTATGAAAAGTTGTCAGCAGATTGGATTTGTGGAATAATATACTCTCTAGGGTGGTATGTGGAATTTTTTTTGCAGAGCCGGACACGATCCTTGTGTTCAAAATCTTCTATGGAGTATTCAGAGAGGGAACCCGCCTTGCAATGCCGAAGAAAATCTGCGCGCCGGCCTCATCGTCATTGAAGCCTGGTTCAGGGGCTACTGAGGGAGTCCTAGATTAGGGGGTCCTCAGACAGTCGGACTATATACTTTGGCCGGACTGTTGGACTATGAAGATACAAGATTGAAGACTTCCTCTCGTGTCTGGGTGGGACTCGCCTTTGCGTGGAAGGCAAGCTTGGCAATTCGGATATGTAGATCTCCTCCCTTGTAACCGACTCTGTGTAACCCTAGCCCCCTCCGGTGTCTACATAAAACGGAGGGTTTAGTCTGTAGGACAACAACAATCATAAACATAGGCTAGTTTCTAGGGTTTAGCCTCTACGATCTCGTGGTAGATCAACTCTTGTAATACTCATATCATCAAGATCAATCAAGCAGGAAGTAGGGTATTACCTGCATCGAGAGGGCTTGAACCTGGGAAAACATTGTGTCCCCTGCCTCCTTTTACCATCCTCCTTAGACGCACAGTTCGGAACCCCCTACCCGAGATATGCCGGTTTTGACACTGACATAGACCACCTGGGGATTCCCTTGTAAGCCAGAGCTCCTTGCCTCCTTGATGTGTTCTGCAAGGTTGTCCGCCTCGACCTTCAAAAGAGAAGAAAACTTGTGAAAAGGAAAAGTGAAATCGTGTGAATCCTAGGGTCGGTCGAGCCATACAGTGGATCACGAACGAGTTATGCCTCCGTCAATTCCCTTGGGGTTTTGAGTGCGTAGTTTATGTACGTGCGGTATTGTTGCCGTTGCCTCATCAGGGCTGGGAAGGAGGTCAAATTGCTAATTTGGCCGAGCCGAGCTGTCCTGCTGCAGTGTATTCCGGACCCTCTTGATGATGTCCAGGGGCTCGGTAGCCAGTTTATAATGCTGCTTGAGAAGGCCGATCTGTACTTCTGCTGCTAGGGCGGCTGTGTGCTCCTCTATACGGAGGGAGCGTTTCGTGTTTCCATATACTGTAATGATGCCACATGGGTCGGGCATCTTGAGCTTGAGATAAGCGTAATGTGGCACCGCATTGAATCTAGCAAATGCGGTTCGTCCGAGCAGAGCGTGATAGCCGCTGTGAAATGGGGCGATATCGAAGATTAGTTCTTCACTTCGGAAATTATCTAGAGAATAGAATAATACCTCCAGTGTTATTAAGCCCGTACAGCGGGCCTCTATGCCTGGTATGACTCCTTTAAAGGTAGTCTTCGTGGGCTTGACCTGTGAGGGGTCGATGCTCATTTTACGTACTGTAGCCTGATAGAGGAGGTTGAGGCTGCTACCACCATACATTGGACTCGCGTCATGTGAAATCCGTTGATGATTGGGTTGATGACCAGTGCGGCTGAACCGCCATGGCGGACGTTGGTTGGATGATCTCGATGGTTGAAGGTGATCGGGAGTGACAACCACGGATTAAATTTCAGGGCGACTGGCTCTAACGCATAGATGCCCCGAAGTGCACGCTTGTGATCCCTTTTGGGGATGTGTGTAGCATATATCATGTTCACCGTTTTGGCTTGAGGGGGGAATTTCTTTTGCTCCCCGTTGTTCGGCAGTCGGGGCTCCGCGTCATCGTCCTCGCTCTGTGATTCTCCTTCCTTGTTTCTGCTATTGACCTTGCTGGCTTGTTTAAATACCCGACAATCTCTGTTGGTATGGTTGGCCGGTTTGTCTGGGGTGCCATGTATTTGGCAAGGACTATCGAGTATGCGGTCCAAGCTGGATGGTCCTCCGCTGCTCTTTTTATAGGGCTACTTTCGCTGGTCGGACTTTGAGGCACTAAATCCGGCGTGAACTGTAGTGTCATCGGCGTTATCGCCATTTCTTTGGCGTTTATGTATGTTGTGCCGGAGCTTGCCCGTGCTATTTTTGGCCTCAGAGGGGCCTGTTTCGTTGGCTATGTTTGTACTGCGAGCCAGCCAACTATCCTCTCCCACGCAAAAGAAGGTCATAAGTGCCGTGAGGGCTGCCATGGATCTCCTATTTTCCTGGCTGAGGTGGCGGGCAAGCCATTCATCCCGGATGCTATGCTTAAAGGCCGCTAGGGCTTCAGCGTCGGACAGTCGATGATCTGGTTCTTTTTGGTTAGGAACCTCGTCCAGAATTTTCTGGCCGATTCTCCAGATTGTTGAACTATGTGGCGTAAGTCATCGACATTGGGTGGCCGGACATATGTACCTTGGAAGTTGTCGAGGAAGGCCTCTTCCAAGTCCTCCCAGCTGCCAATGGAGTTCTTAGGCAGACTATTTAGCCAGTGTCGAGATGGTCCTTTGAGTTTTAACGGGATGTATTTGATGGCGTGGAGGTCGTTTCCTCGGGCTATGTGGATGTGGAGAATGAAGTCCTCGATCCATACTGCAGGATCAGTTGTGCCGTCATATGATTCGATATTGACGGGCTTGAACCCCTCGGGGAATTCGTGATCTAGTACTTCGTCTGTGAAGCAGAGCGGGTGTGCGCCGCCTCTATACCAGGCCGCATCGTGGCGGAGCTCTGAAGGAGTCTGTCTGCGGCATTCGGCCTGAGCGTGGTTAGATTTGTCACGTCCGAATAAATAGCCATCGTCATGCCTCGAGGCACGTCCTCGTGATCCATAGATCGATCTTGTGTGTCTTTCTCTACTATCCAGAGTCTGTCGGAGGTCGTACATATGACTCCGGACTCTTTCGTCCCTATTTTGATGGAGTGGTGGAGCGGTCTGCTGTTCATCCTGAGTCGCCGCTTTATCTCGACCGCGGGGTGGCTGTTCCGCCGCCCTGTCCCGACCACGTGGTGGTCGATCCGCATTACGCGAGGGAGATATATGCTTTGGCGCCTCCTCATCGAATTGAGGTAGCAGTCTACGTTTTGGGTAGCTCTTGGCTGGGCAGTTGAGGTTGTATTCTTCGGCTGTTAGGACATCAGTCTATCTATCGACGAGCAGATCTTGTTCCGCTAGAAGCTGCTGTTGTTTATTTTTCAGGCTCCTTGAAGTGGCCATGAGCTGAAGCTTAAAGCGCTCCTGCTCCAGAGGATCCCCAGGCACGATGAAGTCTCCGTTTCCGAGGCTTGTCTCCTCCTCGGAGGTCGGATGGTAACTATCATCCTCCGGGTCATCTATGGCCTGTTCGTCATGGTTGCCTTGCCTGCTGTCGTGTTCCTGTTTGGATGTAGCCCCGGCAGGGTCTTCACTCTTTTCGGCGTCGCCCGGAGTACTATTTTCTCCGGTGCCAGTGTTGCCGTCCTTTGAGCGGCGGGGCTTGGGGCGGCGTTTGGGCCGCCGGCGCTTGGACTGTGTCTCGAAGGTTTTGCTCGTACCCGGCTCTTCTTTGTCGTCGCCAGATCCTTTAAGTGTATCGACCATGTACACGTCGTATGAAGAGGTGGCCGTCCAACGTCCAGTGAATGGCGGGCCTTGGCCGTGCTCGTTGTCGGCATCGTCGTCCATATCGTCTATGTCTTCTCAGCCATAGTCAAGCATGTTGGTTAAGTCATCGACAGTGGCTATGAAATGGGTGGCAGGTGGGAAGCGAAATTCCTCATCATCCATCTCTAGCTCGAACCGGACATAGTTCAGCTATGGGTCCTTTTCCAAGGACAAATTCTTTAAGGATTTTAGCACCTCACCCAAAGGCAAGTGCTGGAACACGTGAGCGGCGCTGAACTCGAAGCAAGATAACCGATCTAGCTCGGTGTCCGCGGGCATACATAGTCCGTAACTTATAGCCGGAGACGAGTCCGAAGTTCCGTTAAAGCGATATCGCAGGCCGTCGCATCCACGTGCAGCTCCAACGCCAAGGACTTTGAGGCCTCAGATGGCTCGATCTACTTTGGTTCTAAGGTCATTGCAGCCGCAGGAACCATCTCCTGGCTTTGATTCTATGACAGATTTAAGTTACGTTCAACGGGATGAGGGGGGAGCGATTGCCGCGGGCTGAAGTCCCTCGAAGAACAAGTCTCCACGGATATCCGCGGCGTAGTTCCAGCTTCCAAATCTGACCTGATGGCCGGGGGCGTAGCTGTCGATCTGCTCCAGATGGCCAAGCGAGTTGGCCCGCGATACTAAGCCGCCGAATACGAAGATCTGTCCAGGGAGAAAGGTTTCTCCCTGGACGACGTCATTGCTGACGATCAAAGGGGCCATCAAACCTTTTGTCGACGACACAGTGGAACCCTCAATGAAAGCACCAATGTCAGTGTCAAAACCAGCGGATCTCGGGTAGGGGGTCCCGAACTGTGCGTCTAGGACCGATCGTAACAGGAGACAGTGGACATGATGTTTACCCAGGTTCGGGCCCTCTCTATGGAGGTAATACCCTACTTCCTGCTTCATTGATCTTGATGAATATGAGTATTACAAGAGTTGATCTACCACGAGATCGTAATGGCTAAACCCTAGAAGTCTAGCCTATGGTAATGAGTATATGTGGTGTCCTTTCCGGACTATCCCCTTCGGTTTATATAGAGGAGTTGGTTACATAAAAAAGGAATCTTCGGTCGCCAAGCTTGCCTTCTACGCCAAGTAAAGTCCAATCCGGACACGGTGTAGTCTTCGGCCTTCATGGCTTCACAGCCCATCAATCCGGTCCATGGATAATAGGCCGGACGCCCGAGGACCCCTTAGTCCAGGACTCCCTCAGTCACCACCAAAGCCTTTGGCAGGCGAAGACTGCTTTTGTCAGGATAACTTGTACTAGTTGTCCCCTTTCAAATTGGCCGTAGTTGGCTCCCTTCCCGCTCAGTATTTGGGGAGAGGACCGGGGCCTCTATAAATAGGATTAGCCACCATAGTAGGAGGGGACGAGGAGAGCCTCAACCATCTCATCTTGGACTAGATCCAACCCATCCACGCACCCACCAAGCACAAGAACAACTTCCCTTAGGAGGCTGTTCTTCCCCATGTAATGTTCATCCTCAGCCCGAGAGGCAATCCACCACACCACATTGGACTAGGGTATTACACCACAATGGTGGCCCGAACTAGTATAAATCTCGTGTCCCTTGTGCTGCAAGTTCGTAGAGCTAAGCTTAGAGGTCCCGGTGAGGCTGAGGGCGTGATTCGGCAGGGGGGTCTTCGCGCGCACCCCAGTGTTCAAACCTTGAGGGTTTTTCCGGAACCCGAGATCTAACATTTGGCGCGCCAGGTAGGGGTATGCCGGAGTTTTCCTTCCGTCGATTCGCACTCCACCCTCTTCACGCCCATTCTCCATGGCTGGCGCCGCCCTTCTCGCTGGATCTACGGGTGCCCACAAGGATGCTTGGGGACTCCGAGCCCTTGCTCCCGCCTTGCGGCGGGTGCAGTGGCCACCCAAGTTCAAGACAGAGATGTCGCCGCACTACAATGGCGCGGCAGACCTGTCGGCTTTCCTGGTGGCATATGAGGAGGCCGTCGTTAAGGCCGGGGAGATGACAAGGTCATGGCCAACTGGCTTCCCATGGCACTCACTGGCGCACCGCGCGCCTGGCTGCTCAACCTCCCAGGATCCACGGTGGCATCTTGGGAGGAGTTGCGCGGCCTCTTCGCTGCGTGCTACGCGACGCTGGCGCACCACGCGGTTGCGGCCCTCCTAGGCGGCTCTCAAGCACCACCCTTGGATCGTCACATCAAGCTGTTCTTTTGCCAAATCGGCGCCACTTCCAAGCTCCCGGGGGCTCCACCGGGCTGGGCCGCGCCTGAGGCCGACCTCACCTTCGACTCAGGGGATCATCCCGTCTCCATCCTCGGCTCGGGTGTGCTCCCAATGCTTTGCACGCCCACCATCTGCAACGTGTCTGTCACCAAGAGCTCATCGACGGCGGCGCCGTCCTCAACATGCTCTCCGTCGAGGCCTTTAGCCTTCTTCTCAAACCGCTCGAGCGGCTCCGCCCTAGCAAGCCTTTCTCAGGGGTTGGTGGAGGCTCCGCCCGCTCCCTGGGGCAGATCCGCCCGCCTCCCCGTGACCTTTGGCACGCGCGAGAGCTACCGCACCGAGCTGGTCGACTTCGACATCACCCATCGGCCACCCGTACAACGCCTTCCTCGGGTACCCGGCCCTGGCTCAGTTCATGGCGGCGACCCACCCGGCCTACAACCTCTTGAAGATGCCTAGGAGCAAGAGTGTCCTCATAGTAGTTGGGGACACCAAGGAAGCCTTGATGACGCTCAAGCTCGCCCTCAAGACTGCTGCGATAGCGCCGCCCGCCGACGCGGATACCCCCAAGGTCAAGGGAGCCGCACCAACAAAGAAGAAGCAGTTTTTCACTCAAGACAAGGCAGAAACCAAGCAAGTGCCAGTCAAGGAGGACGGGTCCTCGGGGGCAACCTTTACCATAGGCGCCAGCCTCGAGCCTAATCAGGAGGATGCACTGGTGAAGTTCTTGTGTGCAAACAAGGAAGTGTTCGCTTGATAGCCTGATCAGCTGTTAGGGGTCCCAAGAGGGGTGATAGAGCACCACCTGAATGTGTGCCCCAACGTACGCCCCGTAAAGCAGAGGGCGAGGCAGAAGTCCACGGAGAAGCAAGCTTTCATCGTCCAAGAGACCCGCAAGTTGGAGGCTGCGGTGGTCGTTCGAGAGGTTCAGTACCCCGAGTAGCTAGCAAACCCTGTCGTTGTGCCCAAGAAAGGCGGTAAGGAGCGAATGTGTGTAGACTTCACCAACCTCAACAAGGCCTGCCCCCCAGATCCGTTCCTCCTTCCACGCATCGACCAGATGGTCGACTCCACTGTTGAGTGCGACTTGCTATGCTTCCTGGATGCGTTCTCAGGATATCACTAGATCAAGATGGCGGTAGAAGATGTGGAGAACACAACCTTCCTGGCCCCATGTGGGGTGTACTGCTACACTTGCATTCCTTTCGGGTTGCGCAACACAGGCACAACCTTCCAGTAGGTCATGCACATTGCCTTCGGTCGGCAGCTCGGGAGGAACGCTGAAGCCTACATCGACGACATTGTGGTGAAGTCTCAGGAGGCGAGGATCCTGATCCAAGACCTGGAGGAGACCTTTGAAAGCCTCTGCTAGGTGGACTTGTGACTCAAACTAGATAAGTGTGTGTTTAGCGTCCCTTCCGGCAAGCTGCTGGGCTTCCTTGTGTCCCACAGGGGGATCGACGCCAACCCAGAGAAGGTCAAGGCCATTGAAGACATGAGTCCACCGCAAACCCTCAAGGAAATACAGAAGCTTGCTGGACGGGTGACCGTGTTGGGATGCTTCATTTCCAAGCTAGGAGAGCGCGCCCTACGCTTGTTTAAGATGATGAAGAAGAAGGGTCCATTCGTGTGGACCCCGGAGGCCGACCAAGCATTTCAAGACCTGAAGAGATACCTGACCAGCCCTCCAGTGATGGTGGCACCGCGACCTCTCGAGCCCCTAGTGCTTTATCTTGCCGCCACTCCCCACTTCGCCAGCGCGGCTCTAGTGGCAGTTTGGGAAGAACACCAAGCCAAGGGCGCATCGCGCCGAGCTACGCTCCTAGCAGAGATGACGCAAGACTAGGAGGACGCCGCAAGGGCTGCAGCAGCGACAGCACTGGATCAAGCTCAGCAGGACGACCCACACGAATCCGGAAATTGCCTTGACAAGCGATCAAGCATTGGGGGCTCCACCACCTCAGGAGGCATCCCAACTCCTGGAAGGCCCAAGCCTCATCAGCATGCCTACCCTCATCGAGCACCCAGTATACTTTGTGAGCATGGTGTTGCGGGTTGTAAGAGCACGCTACCCCATGCCTCAGAAGCTCCAACTTGCGCTCCTGGTAGCCTCACGTAAGCTGCAGCACTACTTTCAAGGCCACCCCATCAAGGTCGTCTCGGCCTACCCACTAGAGAGGGTGCTCAGGAGCCCCATCTCCGCCGGGAGGTTCGCCGAGTGGAACATCGAGCTGCAGGCATTCCAGTTGGAGTTCAGCACCACCAGGGTCATCAAGAGAGCCGCGCTCGCCGATTTCGTGGCAGAATGGATGGACGCGCCCGCGCTTGAAATAGGCTAGGACCGGTCCCTCTCGCTGGGAGGTGAGGTTCCCGACGGCTAGGTCATGTATTTCGATGGTGCCTTCGCGCGCCAAGGCGCGGGGGCTGGAGCAGTGCTCATCTCGCCCACTCAGGACAAGCTCTACTACGTCGTGCAGCTCTGCTTCCAGCAGGGCGAGAAGCTCTCCAACAACATTGCAGAGTGCGAAGGCCTCATAGCCGGCCTGAAGGCTGCGATGGCACTAGGGGTGAAGCGCCTCACCATCAGGGGTGACTCGCAGCTCCTCGTCAACTTCTCCAACAAGGTGTATGAGCCGAAGGACGAACACATGGAGGCATACCTCGCGGAAGTGTGCAAGATGGAGAAGCAGTTCCTGGGCTTGCAGTTGCAGCATGTGCCCCGGGCAACCGACGACGAAGCCGATGACATCACCAGAAGGGCATCCAAGCGACAACCCCAGGAGCCTGGCGTCTTCGAGGAGCGCCTCTTCAAGCCATCGGCGACACCACCGCTTTCAAGGACAGCGCAGCCTTGGGAGGAGCTCCCGCAGCCACCTGCCACGGGAGCCCCAGCTTGTGGCCCGACTTCGGGAGCACGTCTACTCTTGGCGCTCGAGCCCCAGGAGGGATGCTGGACCAAGGAATTCAAGGAATACCTGATGCAAGGGACACTGATGGAGAAGGAGGAGGATGCAGAGCATGTGGCCAGGCAAGCCACGGCATACTGCATCCAGGACGGCGAGTTATACAGGAAGCGGCCAAAGGACATTTCATTGCATTACATCTCTAGGGTACAGGGGAAAAATCTGCTAGCTGACATACACAGTGGGGACTGCGTGCACCACTCGTCATCACGAACCCTCCTCGGCAAGGCATTCCGCAACGGATTCTACAGGCCTACGGCGCTCAACGACGCAGCTGAGCTAGTGAGATCCTGTGAGGCCTGCTAGTTCCATGCCAAGCAAATCAAACAGCCAGCTCAGGGCCTCCAGACCATTCCACTCTCCTGGTTGTTCGTAGTCTGGGGACTGGACATCCTGGGCCCGTTCCCTCGAGTGCCTACAGGCTACTAACACCTCTATGTTGCCATCGACAAGTTCACCAAGTGGGCGGAGGTGGAAGTCGTCCGCACCATCCCAGCTAGCTCTGCGGTCAACTTCATCAAGGGCCTCGTGAGCCGTTTTCGGGTCCCCAACCGCATCATCACCGATAATGGCTCGCAGTTCACCAGTAATCTCTTCAAAACATACTGCACTAACGTTGGAACACTAATTTGCTGCGCTTCGGTGGCACACCCCCGGAGCAATGGCCAAGCTGAATGCGGCAACACGGAGGTGCTGAGAGCCCTCAAGACCAGGACCTTCAAGACGAAGCTCGAAGCCTGCAGCAGGGGCTGGCACAACAAGCTCCAGTCTGTGTTGTGGTCCATCCGCACCACCTCCACCAAGCCCACGGGCGAGACCCCGTTCTTCCTCATCTACGGAGCAGAAGCGGTCCTCCCTCACGAGGTCAAGCATCGCTCCACACGAGTCCTGGCATTTGACAAGACATAGAAGGATGCCATGCGGGGGGATGGACCTCGTGCTGGGGGAGGAACACCCCCGCAAAGCTGCACTACGGGCGGCAAGATACCAACAGGCGCTGCGGCGGTACCACTGTCGCAGCATCCGCTCCAGGACGCTCGAGGTGGGTGACCTCGTCCTGAGGCGGGTGCTCTCCAGGGAAGGGCTACATAAGCTCTCACCCATGTGGGAGGGCCCATTCAAGGTCGTCCATGTCTCCAGGCCTGGCGCCGCGCGCCTGGACACACAGGACGGGGTACCATCCAGAACGCCTGGAACATCCAACACCTCCAGAAGTTCTACCCCTGAAGAAAGGCCCATCGTCTGTGAGGAAGGCCCAGTACCTCTGAAGATCTCCGCTCGTGACACTCTCACGTAATAATGAATGGTGTTGTACACACCCCGGAGTCTCAGGAGTGCAGCCCTCGGGCCTCGGGGGCTCACTCCCATGTCCTAGTGGCAGCACGTAGCTCCGCGCTAGTGAGAAGACATGAAGACTAGACTAGGTGCCGGACACGGCATTTGCTTTCCGTAGTTGGTCGCCCTCTTTTAATTAAAGTTTCCTTATGATGTTGTTCCCTGATTTGGTTCCGTCGCCTTCTGCCTCTGTTTCCGTCTTCATTTCAGCCTGTACTCTCCCTCTCGCATTCCTTGTGAGGGGGCTGGACGAGGGCCCTCATGAGCGGTTTTCCTTTTCTGCCTTCCGTCGGCTTTTCGCGAGGCACCCTCGTTCGAGCTCACAAGCTGGCGCACCTCTCCTAATATGTACCCCTCGGGTACCGAGATACGAAGCGCTGGGTCAAGGCCAGCACCGCCTGTGACCATGGTTCGGGTGAACGATAAGCCTCTTAACGAATTTTTTGCAATTCCTCAGCACCTACCATGCCAAGGAGGCCTCGGCAGGCACCAGGAAGCAAGTGCCTCGTGAGGAGGAGACTACTCCGAGCAAGTCAAGCTAAGTTATCTCTACATAAAACGATGATGTTGCGACACAGCAGAGGAACGATAAACATAGCATAATACTTGAGAAATCATAGTTCGTTGCACGCCCCTCGGGGGCCCATACTGGCTTCTTTCTTAATACAGGAAGGAAAGGAAGAACGAAATAAAAGTGGCGCGTGCCCCTACAGTGATACGCGAGGGCGGGCTCTTGGCACCGTCCCGAGCTAACCCAGACCCCTCCTCGCGCTTCACGGAGGCGCGGCGACGAGACGACCCACTACTGCCTTCGCAGCGGGCGCGGTGGTGTGGCGGCTGGTCGTAACCACCGCTGCTGGGGTTGTCCCAGAGGAAGATCCGCCGTAGCTGGACGAGACATGGTCGGGACAATCTGCGTGCCGGACTCATCGTCATTGAAGCCTGGTTCAGGGGCTACTGAGGGAGTCCTGGATTAGGGGGTCCTCAGACAGCCGGACTATAGACTTTGGCCGGACTGTTGGACTATGAAGATACACGATTGAAGACTTCGTCCTGTGTCCGGGTGGGACTCTTCTTTGCGTGGAAGGCAAGCTTGCCAATTCGGATATGTAGTTCTCCTTGCTTGTAACCGACTCTGTGTAACCCTAGACCCCTCCAATGTCTACATAAACCAGAGGGTTTAGTCTGTAGGACAACAACAATCATAATCATAGGCTAGTTTCTAGGGTTTAGCCTCTACGATCTCTTGGTAGATCAACTCTTGTAATACTCATATCATCAAGATCAATCAAGCAGGAAGTAGGGTATTACCTCCATCGAGAGGGTCCGAACCTGGGTAAACATTGTGTCCCCTGCCTCCTTTTACCATCCGCCTTAGACGCACTGTTCGGGACCCCTACCTGAGATCCGCCGGTTATGACACCGACATAGACCACCTGGGGATTCCCTTGTAAGCCAGAGCTCCTTGCCTCTTTGATGTGTTCTGCAAGGTTGTTCGCCTAGACCTTCAAAAGAAAAGAAAACTTGTGAAAAGGAAAAGTGAAATCATGAGAATCCCAGGGTCGGTCGAGCCGTACAGTGGATCACGAACGAGTTATGCCTCCATCAATTCCCCTGGGGTTTTGAGTGCGTAGTTTATGTACGCGCGGTATTGTTGCCGTTGCCTCATTAGGGCTGGGACGGAGGTCAAATTGCTAATTCGGCCGAGCCGAGCTGTCCTGCTGCAGTGTAGTCCGGACCCTCTTGATGATGTCCAGGGGCTCGGCAACCGGTTTATAATGCTGCTTGAGAATGCCGCTCTGTACTTCTGCTGCTAGGGCGGCTGTGTGCTCCTCTGTCTGGAGCGAGCGTTTCGTGTTTCCATTTACTATAATGATGCCACATGGGTCGGGCATCTTGAGCTTGAGATAAGCGTAATGTGGCATCGCATTGAATCTAGCGAATGCGGTTCGTCCGAGCAGAGCGTGATAGCCGCTGCGAAATGGGGCGATATCGAAGATTAGTTCTTTGCTTCGGAAGTTATCCGGAGAACCGAATAATACCTCCAGCGTTATTGAGCCCGTACAGCGGGCCTCTATGCCTGGTATGACTCCTTTAAAGGTAGTCTTCGTGGGCTTTACCCATGAGGGTCGATGCTCATTTTACGTACTGTAGCCTGATAGAGCAGGTTGAGGCTGCTACCACCATCCATTAGGACTTGCGTCATGTGAAATCCATTGATGATTGGGTCGAGGACCAGTGCAGCTGAAACGCCATGGTGGACGCTGGTTGGATGATCTCGACGGTCGAAGGTGATCGGGAGTGATAACCACGGATTAAATTTCGGGGCGACTGGCTCTAACGCATAGATGCCCCGAAGTGCGTGCTTGTGCTCCCTTTTGGGGATGTGTGTAGCATATATCATGTTCATCGTTTTGGCTTGAGGGGGAATTTCTTTTGCTCCCCGTTGTTCGGCTGTCGGGGCTCCACATCATTGTCCTTGCTCTGTGATTCTCCTTCCTTTTTTCTGCTGTTGACCTTGCTGGCTTGTTTAAATACCCGGCAATCTTTGTTGGTATGGTTGGCTGGTTTGTCTGGGGTGCCATGTATCTGGCAAGGACGATCGAGTATGTGGTCCAAGCTGGATGGTCCTCCGCTGCTCTTTTTATATGGCTTCTTTCGCTGGCCGGACTTGGAGCCACTAAATCCGGCGTGAATTGTAGTTTCATCGGTGTTATCGCCATTGCTTCGGCGTTTGTGTCTGTTGCGCCGGAACTTGCCGGTGCTATTTTTGGCCTCGAAGGGGCCTCTTTTGTTGGCTATATTTGTACTGCGAGCCAGCGAACTATCCTCTCCCGCGCAAAAGCGGGTCATAAGTGTCGTGAGGGCTGCCATGGATCTCAGCTTTTCCTGGCTGAGGTGGCGGGCAAGCAATTCGTCCCGGATGCTATGCTTAAAGGCCGCTAGGGCTTCAGCGTCGGACTGTCGACGATCTGGTTCTTTTTGGTTAGGAACCTAGTCCAGAATTTTCTAGCTGATTCTCCAGATTGTTGAACTATGTGGCATAAGTCATCGGCATCAGGTGGTCGGACATATGTACCTTGGAAGTTGTCGAGGAAGGCCTCTTCCAAGTCCTCCCAGCTGCCGATGGAGTTCTTAGGCAGACTATTTAGCCAGTGTCGAGATGGTCCTTCGAGTTTTAATTGGATGTATTTGATGGCGTGGAGGTCATTTCCTCGGGCCATGTGGATGTGGAGAATGAAGTCCTTGTTCCATACTGCAGGATCAGTTGTGCCGTCGTATGATTCGATATTGACGGGATTGAACCTCTTGGGGAATTCGTGATCTAGTACTTCGTGTATGAAGCAGAGCGGGTGTGCGCCGCCTCTATACCGGGCTGCATCGTGGCGGAGCTCTGAAGGAGTCTGTCTATGGCATTCGGCTCGAGCGTGGTTAGGTTTGTCACGTCCGAATAGGTAGCCGTCGTCGTGCCTCGAGGCATGTCCTCGTGATCCACAGATCGATCTTATGTGTCCTGCTCTACCATCCAGAGTCTGTCGGAGGTCATGCGTATGACTCAGGACTCTTTCGTCCCTATTTTGATGGAGTGGTGGATTGGTCTACTGTTCGTCCTGAGTTTCCGCTTTATCTCGACCGCGGGGTGGCCGTTCCGCCGCCCTGTCCCAACCACGTGGTGGTCGATCCGCATTACGCGAGGGAGATATATGCTTTGGCGCCTCCTCATCGAATTGAGGTAGCCGTCTACGTTTCAGGTAGCTCTTGGCTGGGCAGTTGAGGCCGTATTCTTCGGCTGTTAGGACATCAGTCTATCTATCGACGAGCAGATCTTGTTCCGCTAGAAGCTACTGTTGTTTCTTTTTCAGGCTCCTTGCAGTGGCCATGAGCTGAAGCTTAAAGCGCTCCTGCTCGAGAGGATCCTCAGGCACGATGAAGTCTTCGTTGTCGAGGCTTGTCTCCTCCTCAGAGGTCGGATGGTAACTATCATCCTCCGGGTCATCTATGGCCTGTTCGTCAGGGTTGTCTTGACTGCTATCATGTTCCCGTTCGGATGTAGCCCCGGCGGGGTCTTCACTCTTTCCGGCATCGCCCGAAGTACTATTTTCTCCGGTGCCACTGTTGCCGTCCTTTGAGCGGTGGGGCTTGGGGCGGCGTTTGGGCCGCCGGCGCTTGGACTGTGTCTCGGAGGTTTTGTTCGTATCCGGATCTTCTTTGTCGTCGCCAGATCCTTTAGGTGTATCGACCATGTACACATCGTATGAAGAGGTGGCCATCCAACGTCCAGTGAATGACGGGCCTTGGTCGTGCTCGTTGTCGGCATTGTCGTCCATACCGTCGATGTCTTCTCAGCCATAGTCAAGCATGTTGGTTAAGTCATCCATAGTGGCTATGAAATGGGTGGCGGGTGGGAAGCGAAATTCCTCATCATCCGTCTCTAGCTCAAACCGGACATAGTTCGGCTGTGGGTCCTTTTCCAAGGACAAATTCTTTAAGGATTTTAGCACATCACCCAAAAGCAAGTGCTGGAACATGTCAGCGGCGCTAAACTCGAAGATCGATATCCGATCTAGCTCGGTGTCCGAGGGCGTAAACAGTCCGTAACTTATAGCCGGAGACGAGTCCGAAGTTCCGTGAAGGCGAATATCGCAGGCCGTCACGTCCACGTGCGGCTCCAACGCCAAGGACTCTAAGGCCTCAGATGGCTCGATCTGCTTTGGCTCTAAGGTCGTTGCAGCTGCAGGAACCATCTCATGGCTGTGATCCTATGACAGATTTAAGTTACGTTCATCGGGATGAGGGGGAGCAATTGCCGCGGGCTCAATTCCCTCGAGGATCAAGTCTCCACGGATATCTGCGGCGTAGTTCCAGCTTCCAAATCCGACCTGATGGCCGGGGGCGTAGTTGTCGATCTGCTCCAGATGGCCAAGGGAGTTGGCCCGCAGTACGAAGCCGCCGAATACGAAGATCTGTCTGGGGAGAAAGGTTTCTCCCTGGACGACGTCATTGCTGATGATCGAAGGGGCCATCGAACCTTTTGTCGACGACACAGTGGAACCCTCAATGAAAGCACCAATGTTAGTGTCAAAATCGGCGGATCTCGGGTAGGGGGTCCCGAACTGTGCGTCTAGGACCGATCATAACAGGAGACAGTGGACATGATGTTTTCCCAGGTTCGGGCCCTCTCTATGGAGGTAATACCCTACTTCCTGCTAAATTGATCTTGATGAATATGAGTATTACAAGAGTTGATCTACCACGAGATCGTAATGGCTAAACCCTAGAAGTCTAGCCTATGGTAATGAGTATATGTGGTGTCCTTTCCGGACTATCCCCTTCGGTTTATATAGACACCAAGGGGATCTAGGGTTTACATGGAGTCGGTTACATAAAAAGGAATCTTCGGTCGCCAAGCTTGCCTTCCATGCCAAGTAGAGTCCAATCCGGACACGGTGCAGTCTTCGGCCTTCTTGTCTTCACAGCCCATCAGTCTGGCCCATGGATAATAGGCAGGATGCCTGAGGACCCCTTAGTCCAGGACTCCCTCAGTCACCACCAGAGCCTTTGGCAGGCGAAGACTGCTTTTGTCAAGATAACTTGTACTAGTTGTCCCCTTTCAAATTGGCCATAGTTGGCTCCCTTCCCGCTCAGTATTTGGGGAGAGGACCAGGGCCTATATAAATAGGATTAGCCACCACGGTAGGAGGCGACGAGGAGAGCCTGAACCATCTCATCTTGGACTAGATCCAACCCATCCACGCACCCACCAAGCACAAGAACAGCTCGCCTCAGGAGGCTGTTCTTCCCCTTGTACTGTTCATCCTCAGCCCGAGAGGTAATCCACCACACCACACTGGACTAGGGTATTACACCACAACGGTGGCCCGAACCAGTATAAATCTTGTGTCCCTTGTGCTGCGAGTTCATAGAGCTAAGCTTAGAGGTCCCGGTGAGGCTGAGGGCATGATTCGGCTGGGGGAGATCTTCACGCGCACCCCAGTGTTCAAACCATGTGGGTTTTGCCGGAACCCGAGATCCGACATTTGGCGCGCTAGGTAGGGATGTGCCGGAGTTTTCCTTCCATCGATTCGCGCTCCACCATCATCACGCCCATTCTCCATGGCTGGCGCCGCCCTTCCGACTGGATCTATGGGTGCCCAGATGATGCTTGTGGGCTCCGAGCCCTTGCTGCCGCCTTGCGGCAAGTGCAGTGGCCACCCAAGTCCAAGACGGAGATGTCGCCGCACTACAATGGTGCGGCGGACCCGTCAGCTTTCCTGGTGGCGTATGAGGAGACCGTCGTTCAGGCCGGGGGTGACGACAAGGTCTTGGCCAACTGGCTTCCCATGGCACTCACTGGCGCACCGCGCGCCTGGCTGCTCAACCTCCCAGGATCTACGGTGGCATCTTGGGAGGAGTTGTGCGGCCTCTTCGCTGCGTGCTACGCGAAGCCGGCGCACCACGCGGTTGTGGCCCTCCTTGGCGGCTCGCAAGCACCACCCTCAGATCGTCACGTCAAGCCGTTCTTTTGCCAGATCGGCACCACTTCCAAGCGCCCGGGTCTCCGCCGGGCTGGGCCGTGCCCGAGGTCGACCTCACCTTCGACTCAGGGGATCATCCCGTCTCCACCCTCAGCTCGGGTGTGCTCCCAATGCTTTGCACGCCCACCATCTACAATGTGTCCGTCACAAAGAGCTCATCGACGGCGGCACCGGCCTCAACGTGCTCTCTGTCAAGGCCTTCAGCCTTCTTCATGTACCACTCGAGTGGCTCCGCCCTAGCAAGCCTTTCTTAAGGGTTGGTGCAGGCTCCGCCCGCTCCCTGGGGCAGATCCGCCCGCCTCCCCGTGACCTTTGGCATCGGCGAGAACTATTGTACCAAGCTGGTCGCCTTTGACATTGCCCACATCGGCCTCCCATACAACGCCATCCTTGGGTACCCGGCCCTGGCTCAGTTCATGGCAGCAACCCATCCGGCCTACAATCTCATGAAGATGCCTTGGAGAAAGAGTGTCCTCATAGTAGTTGGGGACACCAAGGAAGCCTTGATGACGCTCAAGCTCGCCCTCAAGACTGCTGCAACAGTGCAGCCCGCTGACGCGGATACCTCCAAGGCCAAGGGAGCTGCACCAACGAAGAAGAAGCAATTTTTCACTCAAGACAAGGCAAAAACCAAGCAAGTGCCAGTGGAGGAGGACGGGTCCTCGGGGGCAACCTTTACCATAGGTGCCAACCTCGAGCCTAATCAGGAGGAGGCACTGGTGAAGTTCTTGCGTGCAAACAAGGAAGTGTCCCCTTGGGAGCCCGATCAGCTAGTAGGGGTCCCAAGAGGGGTGATAGAGCACCACCAGAAGGTGTGCCCCAACGTACGCCCCGTAAAGCAGAGGGCGAGGCAGTAGTCCATGGAGAAGCAAGCTTTCATCATCCAAGAGACCCGCAAGTTGGAGGCTATGGGTGTCATTCACAAGGTTCGGTACCCCGAGTGGCTAGCAAACCCTGTTGTCGTGCCCAAGAAAGGCGGGAAGGAGTGAATGTGTGTAGACTTCACCAACCTCAACAAGGCTTGCCCCCAAGATCTGTTCCCCCTTCCACGCATCGACCAGATCGTCGACTCCACTGCTGAGTGTGACTTGCTATGCTTCCTGGATGCGTTCTCAGGATATCACCAGATCAAGATGGCGGTAGAAGATGTGGAGAACACAGCCTTCCTGACCCCGTGTGGGGTGTACTACTACACTTGCATGCCTTTCGGGTTGCGCAACACAGGCGCAACCTTCCAGTGGCTCATGCACATTGCCTTGGGTCGGCAGCTCAGGAGGAATGCTGAAGCCTACATCGACGACATTGTGGTGAAGTCTCGGGAGGTGAGGATCTTGATCCAATACCTGGAGGAGACCTTTGAAAGCCTCCTCTAGGTGGACTTGCGACTCAACCTAGATAAGTGTGTGTTTGTCGTCCCTTCCGGCAAGCAATTGGTCTTCCTTGTGTCCCATAGGGGGATCGATGCCAACCCAGAGATGGTCAAGGCCTTTGAAGACATGAGTCCACCGCAAACCCTCAAGGAAATACAGAAGCTTGTTGGACGGGTGACTGTGTTGGGATGCTTCATGTCCAAGATCGGAGAGCGTGCCCTACCCTTGTTCAAGCTGATGAAGAAGAAAGGGCCATTCGAGTGGACCCCGGAGGCCGACCGAGCATTTCAAGACCTGAAGAGATACCTGACCAGCCCTCCAGTGATGGTGGCACCGCGACCTCTTGAGCGCCTGGTGCTTTATCTTGCCGCCACTCCCCACTCCGCCAGCGCGGCTCTAGTGGCGGTTCGGGAAGAACACCAAGCCAAGGGCGCATCACACCGAGCTACGCTCCCAACAGGGAGGACACAAGACCAGGAGGGCGCCGCAAAGGCTGCAGCAGCGATAGCACAAGATCAAGCTCAAACAGGACGACGCCCCCGAATCCGGAAAAGGCCCCGACAAGCGATCACGCATTGGGGGATCCACCACCTCAGGAGGCACCCCAACTCCCGGAAGGCCCAAGCCTCATCAGCGCGCCTACCCTCATCGAGCACCTTGTATACTTTGTCAGCACGGTGTTACGGGATGCAAGAGCACGGTACCCCATGCCTCAAAAGCTCCTGCTCGTGCTCCTGGTGGCCTCACGTAAGCTGCGGCACTACTTTCAAGGCCACCCCGTCAAGGTCATCTCGGTCTACCCACTAGACAGGGTGCTCAGGAGCCCCAACCCCACCGGGAGGCTCGCCGAGTGGAACATCGAGCTGCAGGCATCCAATTGGAGTTCAGCACCACCAGGGTCATCAAGGGAGCCGTGCTCGCTGATTTTATGGCAGAATGGATGGATGCCCCGGTGCTTGAAATAGGCGAGGACCGGTCCCTCTCGCCGGGAAGTGAGGCGTCCGGCGGCTGGGTCATGTATTTCGATGGTGCCTTCGTGCGCCAAGGTGCGGGGGCTGGAGCAGTGCTCATCTCGGCCGCTCATGACAAGCTCTACTACGCCGTGCAGCTCTGCTTCCAGCAGGGCGAGAAGGTCTCCAACAACATTGCAGAGTGCGAAGGGCTCATAACCAGCCTAAAGGTTGCGACAGCACTGGGGGTGAAGCGCCTCACTATTAGGGGCGAATCGCAGCTGCTCGTCAACTTCTCCAACAAGGCATACGAGCCGAAGGACAAACACATGGACGCATACCTCGCGGAAGTGCGCAAGATGGAGAAGTAGTTCCTGGGCTTGGATTTGCAGCATGTGCCCTGGGGAACCAACAAGGAAGCCGACGACATTGCCAGAAGGGCATCCAAGCGACAACCCCAGGATCCTGGCATCTTCGAGGAGTGGCTCTTCAAGCCATCGGCGACACCACCGCTTTCAAGGATAGCGCAACCTCGGGAGGAGCTCCCGCAGCCACCTGCCACGGGAGCCCCAGCCTGTGGCCCGACTTCAGGAGCACGTCTACTCTTGGCGCTCGAGCCCCAGGAGGGATGCTGAACCAAGGAATTCAAGGAATACCTGATGCAAGGGACGCTGACGGAGAAGGAGGAGGATGCAGAGCGTGTGGCCAGGCAAGCCATGACATACTACATCCAGGATGGTGAGTTATACAGGAAGCGGCCAAAGGACATTTCGTTGCATTACATCTCCAGGGAATAGGGGAAAAAGCTGCTAGCCGACATACATGGTGGGGACTGCGAGCACCACTCGTCGTCACGAACCCTCGTCGGCAAGGCATTCCGCAGCGGATTCTATAGGCCTACGGCGCTCAACAACGCAGCTGAGGTGGTGAGACCCCCGCGAGGCCTGCCAGTTCCACGCCAAGAAAATACATCCGCCAGCTCAGGACCTCCAGACCATTCCACTCTCCTGGTTGTTCGTAGTCTGGGGACTGGAGATCCTGGGCCCGTTCCCTCGAACGCCTGGGGGCTACTGATACCTCTACGTTGCCATCGACAAGTTCACCAAGTGGTCGAGTTCATCAAGCGCCTTGAGGGAGTCCTGGATTAGGGGGTCTCCGAACAGTCGGACTATCTCCATTGGCCGGACAGTTAGACTATGAAGATACAAGATTGAAGACTTTGTCTCGTGTCCGGATAGGACTCTACTTGGCGTGGAAGGCAAGCTAGGCAATACGAATATGGATATCTCCTCCTTTGTAACCGACCTTGTGCAACCCTAACCCTCTCCAGTGTCTATATAAACCGTAGGGTTTAGTCCGTAGAAGAACAATCATACCATAGGCTAGCTTCTAGGTTCAGGCCTTGAGTGACGTCCTCCCCTCCGCGGGCTAGATTTATCAGAAAACATCCAAGAATCCAAACTTTCGAGTTCGGAAACTCCTTGGCCCCTGAGTCTCAGATCGGGTGAGGATTCGGATTCAATCCCACCCACCCACCCAAACATACGCGATCTATCCCAAATTAGGCAAGAGCTCGAAGAAACAGTACACCATTACTGGGCCAGATTCCTCCTAGTCATGAACAGGATAAAGGACTGCCACGAGGAAGACACAATTTCATTCTTTCGCAATAATTGCACAGACAAGGGAATCCTCAATGCCATAAGTCACCGCGAAATTACACGCTTTGCCGACTTGGTGTCCATAGTATGAAAGTACTATGCGATGGAAAGCGCCTGGAAAACCGAAATAAAATTTTGGGATAATCCGGCCCTGAATACAAACCCACTCCGAAATAAAAGGGTGCATTATCACAATACACCTGGATTAACTACTAAAAAGCAAAAGCCCTCAATGGGGCAAGGAACTGTACTGGAGGGAAGGCTCAACGGACCCTGCAAAATTCATAGTATAGCGGATGCAATACCAACACACAGCCTTAGAGCATGTTGGATTCTCCGGCAAGTGGCCAAAAGTGGTGAGGATCTACTCCTCCCAAAAACCACAGAGCACCACCCCATAGACAACAATACGGTGTTAATGGTCCTTGAGACCTTCGCATCAAATAATAGACGTAAACGAGCACTCCGCAGCATGGCCGAAATCTGCCACATAGCAGAAATAAATCCATGGAGTGACACGGCTATTACCTTCAATGCTAGTGACGAACCCAAATTCCGAACAGCCCGAGCACTAGCCGCACTGGTCCTCAGTCCAATTGTGGACGTCTTTCGACTCACCAAGGTACTCATGGACGGCGGCAGCGGATTAAACCTCATCTATGAGGAAACTCTTTAAAAGATGGAAATAGACTGGAGCCGCACTGAGCACAGTAGCACACCCTTTTGAGGAATCATCCCAGTCGAGAAGCACGCTGTGCCGGGAAAATCACACTAGATGGGGTATTCGGCACGCGGGATAATTACAGGTCCGAAGAAATTACATTCCAAGTGGCCCCGTTCAGCAGCAGATACCACGCTCTACTAGGGCGGGAGGCGTTTACAACCTACCAAGCCATACCTCATTACGGGTACATGAAGCTCAAAATGCCTGGGCCCAATGGAATCATCACTCTTGCTAGTGATCCGGACATAGCACTCCGTGCTGATAATAAGACAGCTGCACTGGCCCTCAAGGCACTATCCGAAGCCCTAGCGGCCAAGGAACTAACTGCGCTGCGCTCCACGGTGAACAAGAACGATGTGATACTCGATAAAAGATCCAAGTCCACCTCCTTTAAACCAGCGGACGAAATAGTCATATTCCAAGTCCATCCAACGGACCCTACAAAAACAGCTTCCATCGGGGCACAATTAAACCCTGATGTCGACGCCGAACTGCGAGAGTTCCTATGCGAGAACTGGGACATTTTTGCCTGGCACCCTTCAGACATGCCAGGAATCCCATGCAGGCTGGCTGAGCATAGCCTAAATATCCTAAAAGGATTCAAGCCAGTCAAGCAGGCTCTTCGACGTTTCTCCGAGCCTAAGAGACAAGCCATGGGAGAGGAACTAGCCAAGCTATTGGAGGCCGGATTCATCAGAGACATAAAACATCTAGACTGGCTAGCAAACCTGGTGATGGTACCAAAGAAGGACAAATCCTGGCGCTTGTGCGTCGATTTTAAGGACCTTAACAAGGCCTGCCCAAAGGATCCCTTCCCCCTCCCCCGCATCGATCAAATCGTCGATGCTACCGCAGGACACGATTCATTGTGTTTCCTCAACGCATACTCCGGCTACCATCAAATTAAAATGGCGGAGCCAGACCAAGCCGCAACGGCATTCATCACACCATACGGCCCATTTTGCTTCAACACAATGCCCTTCGGGCTCAAAAACGCCGGCGCAACATATCAGCGCATGATTCAGACATGTCTGGCAAACCAGATCGGCAAAACAGTGGAGGCATACGTGGACGACGTGGTCGTTAAAACCAAGCATGTCGAAACTCTAGTAGACGACTTGAGGCTCACATTCGACAACCTCCGAACATATGACATCAAGCTCAATCCGTAAAAATGCGTTTTCGGCGTACCAGCCGGAAAGCTCCTGGGATTCATTGTCTCCAGTAGAGGTATCGAAGCTAATCCAGCCAAAATCTGAACGTTGTCACAGCTGGCTACCCCAATAGACCTCAAACAAATACAAAAATTGACTGGATGTGTGGCGGCTCTAAGCCGCTTTATCTCCCGCTTGGGAGAAAAGGCATTACCCCTTTATCGCCTCCTCCGGCGCACCGAACACTTCGAGTGGACAGATGCCGCCTCAGCTGGACTCAACGAAATAAAAGCCATATCGGCAACAAATCCAGTCCTGGCCAGGCCAAACGTGGGCGAACCAATGCTATTATACATTGTGGCAACTCACCAAGTAGTAAGAGCAGTGCTCGTTGTCGAGCGAGAAGCGGACGGACACAAATTCCCCCTTCAAAAGCCGGTTTACTATGTGTCCACTGTCCTTACTCCGTGCAAATCACGATACCCGGATTATCAAATGATAGCATACACGGTATTTATGCCATCCCGTAAGGTGCGACACTACTTTCAAGAGTGTTCGATAACGGTAGCCTCGGAAGTACCACTTAACGATATTATAAACAACCGCGACGCGATGGGCCGGATTGCCAAATGGGCCATTGAGCTCCTCCCGTTCTACATAACTTACAAGCCACAACGGGCCATCAATTCGCAAGTGTTGGCTAACTTCCTCGCTGAATGGATGGAAGCCGAACTCCCTAAAGAGTACGGCACATATTCAAACTGGATCATGTACTTCGACGGCTCCAAAATGTTGGCTGGTCTGGGGGCTGGCGTCGTTTTGATGTCCCCAGTAGGAGATACCGTTCAATACGTATTACAGATAATGTATACGGACTCCAACAATGCAGGCGAATATGAGGCACTTCTACATGGTCTCCGGATGGCAGTATCGATGGGCATTCAGCGCCTAGAGGTGTGCGGGGATTCGAACCTCACGATATCCCAAATAAATGGAGACTTTGATGCCAAGGATCCGAAAATGGAAGCTTATTGCAATGCCGTCCTAAAAATGTTAGCTCGGTTCGAGGGGCTCGAATTTCACCATGTGGCTCGGGAAAACAATCAGGCGGCGGATATCCTCGCCCGCATCGGCGCAAAATGCGACGCGGTCCCTCCCAACATATTCCTGCAATAGCTCTTCAAGCCATCCGTAGAATGGGAAGGGGACACCAGTAACAACAGTCCGGACCCGGCCAAAATACCTGATATCGAACCCTCTGACATAATCGGAGGCTCCGCCACCGAAATAACACAATCAGCCCACGAAATAATGGCCATTATTGCCCCGTGGACAGAACCATTCCTAGCCTACCTAACTAGACAGGAACTTCCGGAGGACCAAAATGAGGCACGCTGCGTAGTACGGCGATCCAAGTCCTATAAGGTCCATGAGGGAGAATTATATAAAAAAAGCGCTACCGGAGTCCTTCAACGGTGCATCTTCGAAGAGGAAGGACGGAACCTTTTGGCAGAAATTCATGCTGGACTCGGCGGTCATCACGCCGCAGCCCGGGCTCTTGTAAGCAAGGCCTTCCGTACAGGATTCTATTGGACAACGGCCCGGGCAGACGCACAGGACTTGGTCCAACGTTGCGCCGATTGCCAGCTCTTTGCAAATCAAAGCCACATGCCACCCACCGCCCTCCGAACAATCCCCATTACATGGCCCTTCGCGGTCTGGGGGCTGGACATGGTTGGACCCCTTAAAGGGGGAACCTACAAGAAAAAATACTTATTGGTCATGGTGGATAAATTCACCAAATGGATAGAGGCCAAACCGGTTAAAACAGCCGAATCCGATCTGGTGATATATTTCATATCGGGGGTTGTACACCGTTACGGCATCCCCCACAGCATCATCACTGATAACGGCACGAACTTCATGGCCGACGAGGTAAAACTCTGGTGCAGCAAAATGGGCATCAAGCTCGATTATGCTTTAGTCTACCACCCACAAACCAACGGTCAAGTCGAACGAGCAAATGGTCTTATAATGAGCAGCATTAAACCCAGATTAGCGCGCTTCTTAGTGGAGTCTGACACGCACTGGGTAGACGAGCTTGACTCCGTACTCTGGGGGCTGTGGACCACGCCGAATCGTAGTACTGGATACACGCCATTTTTTATGGTGTACGGCGCAGAGGCAGTCTTGCCCTGTGACATAATTCATGACTCACCTTGAGTGCGCATGTACGAAGAAAGAGAAGCCGAGCTCGATTGGCAGGACAGTCTGGACACCTTGGAGGAAGAGCACGACATAGCCAAAGCCCATTCCGCATTTTACCAGCAACATTCTCGCAGATACCAAAGCAGAGAAGTACGGGCCAAAACTTATAACGTTGGTGAACTAGTTCTCCGGCTGCCGGATAAGAAAAAGAACAAGCTAGAGCCCAAATGGGAAGGTCCCTTCATCATCGACCAAGTTCTAACCGGCGGAGTGTACGGACTGCGGGATCCATCGACTAGTCGACTCGAGCCAAACCCATGGAACACAGCCAGGCTCCAAAGATTCTACGCCTAGCATCGGACTCTATGTTAGTAACCTCCCTTTGTCCATTTTTTGCATATGCGTCATCTGTCTTGTTTCCCTTTCTTTCTTTTATTTCTCTAGGCCTTCAAGGCTCACCTTGTGCCTCACTTGTATATTACAGATGTGCTAGCCGCACTCTCTATACCTGGGGGCTTCTTTCACAGAAGCTTAAATTATTTACTTGGGCATCACGCCCAACACATGTGTTATACTTCCGCATGTACCTTTTTCAACATTATATGCATCGATATGAATTAAGTTTTGGCCAAGCAGGGTTGCCTGGCTCTTGTATTTATGCCCTACGTTCCCGTCAATTTGGCTAGGGCATAAGGGGAGCACCTCTGCGATTGTTACCGCTGGGTCAGCCGGATGTGTACCTCCGACTGGGTGAAGCCGAAAGCTAGCGTTCTTAAGAGAATGTTCGGTCGGTGAACAAAAGATGACTTTTATTTATTATCCATATTTTCCTCTGCGCTTCTTGTCGCAGCCCGGACATGCACTTTAGGGCATGCCTACCCAGGGAAAGGAACCCTTAACGGAACTATTCTCTCTGGAAGATGTTTCTTACTACCCATGTAATATAACATAACTAGTTGGGCACTTGTCTAATAAAGCACTAATGACCCCTACGCCTGGTCTCCACGCATGCCCCGGTTCTTACATAACCGCGAGGGTATTCAGATACACTCCGGACTGTCGGGTCCCGAGGTTGAAGCGAAAAGGTCCGCCACGACAAATGATCTACAATCCGGATAGAAGGTATCATACATGTAACTTTAAAATTACATAGTCAATTTGACTGGTTGAATTCCTCTTCAATGCCTTCCAATAGGCTGTCTAGTCTACAGTCCTGTTGGGAATACTTTGCAGCCAATTCTACTTGGCCGTACACTAAACTCACAGGGATCTCCTTGCCATCAGGCCCCACAGGTCCAACTTCGGCCATGTGGTTCGGGTCAGCCTTTGTGTACCGTGTCTTCACCATTGCCCAGGCTTCCCTGGCACCCTGAATGCAGGCCGAGATCTTCCATAATCGGAAGTGTCGCCATGCTCCCTTCAGCTTTTTTGCAAGCTCTCCAAGGCCTTCGGGTATGGAGACGGACGGCCACAAGGCCTGGGCGATGCCTTGCATCACCTGCCGACCTCGTTCGTGCAACTGCGAGAGCTCGGGAAGAAGATCACCCGCCGAACCAGGCATCTCCTCGGCAGGATGACTTGTTAGCATACCTACAAACATAACTCTGTCAGCCAGCTTCCTCGCTGAACTCTTTTTTCAAAGTTCGTTCAAGCACTTACTAAATATGTCGCGTCGAAGCCGCCGATTGTCCTTAACAGAGTCCAACAGTTGGGCACGAACATCTTTTACTTCCATGCCCAGCTTGGTGTTGGCATCTTGGAGGTCATTCTTCTCCTGCCTCACCCTCGTCAGCACGCTCTCACCGGCCTTCAGCTTGCGTATGAGTTGTTGCTTATCCGGATTTACTCCAACGTCATCTGTAATTTTATCGTCAGATCTGCATATACGCCGCATTCTAATATGATACTTATCATTCGAAGGATATGTTACCAGAGGGGGTCTCTTTGGGCTCCCCTGATGCGGCTAGTGCGGCCTGCAGTTGGGCTTTGCACTCTTCCAGCTCCTGGGACAGTTGAGTATTCTTTTCTGCAAGAACCTGCATAACAAATGATCCTTAAATCAGTTATCCTAACTGTTTCAAGTCTCAGGGGCTACTGATATATATAATCATCAAATTTCCTCACCCGTATGTCCTTTACATACTGCTCCATGGCTCTGGCTAGACCATTTTGAGCGGCACGGAGGTGCGCGTCTCCCAAGTTGAAAGCATCCAATGCCTCTTGGGAGAAACAAGCGTCACGAAGATCAGTCTGGCGGCGCCTATGGTTCATGGCACTTTCCACCTCGGAATGGGTGGCGGACAGTTTATCCGCATCCTCTATCGGAGGAACACCCGGCGCACGCCTTGAATTCGTTCCCGCCTCTGAATCTGGCCTTGGAGCCTGGCTTGTGGAGGCGCGATTGGTAGCCTCTCCGGGTATAGTCCGGCCAGCTCTCTTTTTCCTGAAAAGAAGGCATGGGCGTTAATATGCCTCCGCAAATAATGTCTTGCAATAAAGACGGCATGTTGTACCACTGCATCGGTGCCTCAATTCGGACTTCGGATCTTTTCAGCCTGCCTGGCCTTGCGGCCCCGTGTTGGCTAGTTGCCACAGGCTGGACCTTCTGCCCCGAGGACCTCCCCTGCAAAACATGGCTGTTATACGGCAATCAAAATGCGCAAGGACGGATCCCTATTTAAATGTTGGGACTTCGTTCTTAGTCACCTGTGAGGCTGGAACTAGCCCAGGGTAATCGGCCGTAATGGCCACCAAGGCGTTGTCATTGCTCCATTGGTAAAATACCCCGTCGATCAGCTCCACAGATATGTCCGGATCCTCCTGGGAGGTCGGGTGAAGGGACCTTCTGGGGTCCTCGGGTTGCGGAGGAGGGATGTTTATCTCCTTTACTGCCTGGCATAGCTCCTGCGATAAAATTGCAAAAATAAATACTTAACTACGGGAATACGAAATAGATGGGTGATAAAAAGTCTCCGCTTACCCAGCTCGGAGGATTGTACATAGAAAATCCGCCCTGCGGGTTGACAGAGAGGAATTCCTCCTCTTCTCCCTTGTACAAAGTGGATAAGATCTTTATTAAATCATCAGCCGATCCAGGCCCTTTGCAGCCGTGGCGGGTGGCGTCATCCTCCTCGTTGAAATCCCACATGGGGTGGCCTCTATACTGAAGCGGCTGCACCCCCCCCCCCCCCCCCCGCATGATGCATGTGGCCATGACCTCGATCATGGTCAATCCGGATCGAGCTAAAAAACTTATCCGGCTCATCAGGTAAAGAATGTCCCTATCATCTTCCTCCAGGGAGCTTCGTGGATGCCAGCTCTGGCGCTTCTTCAAAGGGGCGTTGTCGAACTCCAGAAGGCCGATCCGAATAGGGTCCGGGAGGGGGACATCTTCTATATAAAACCATTCTGAAGGCCAGTCTTCGGACGTCTTCTTCGGGGTCCCGGAAAGGTATTCGGTCCCGGCAATACGCCACACTTCGGCTCCGCCTACTTGATATATTGATCCCTTCTTAGAATGGGGCACAAGGCAGAACAGCTTCTTCCACAGAGCGAAATGAGCCTCACAGCCCAAAAACAACTCACAAAGGGCTATGAATCCCGTGATATGCAGTAGGGAGGCAGGCGTAAGGTTGTGCAACTGGAGGCCATAGAACTCCAGAAGCCCCCGGAGAAACAGATGGATTGGGAATCCGAGCCCTCTTACCAAATAAGGGACAAGGCATACCCGCTCTCCCTTGGAGGGATTGGGGCGGCTCTCCGCTTGCTCTCCGCCGTTGTAGGTGGCAAGCCCGGCTCGAACCGGGACTAGGTACGCTGCGGGAGGAAATCCCTTGGACTGAAGAATCACCAATTTGCTGTCCGGGATGGAACATCTCTCCCAATATCCCGGCTTGGAGCTAGGGGTGCGAGAGGAGGAGCTGTGTCAACCGGCCATGATGGAATGGATCTCGGTCGGGTGCGCTCCGATGAAGGCTTGCCAAGGGGGGATGGTGTGATTTGGATCTGAATCCTCGTCTTTTTATATAGGCGGACCATTCACACAGCTAGGGGGTAAATATGAAAACACCCTGGCTCTTCACATTCGCTCGACACGTGGAAAGTGGCCATTATTGGGCATGGAAGCCGAGGAGTACAAACATTCACAAGAAACCGGACATTATTTCGACAGGTACACAGAATTTGGAGAGGAACCCTCCTTGCAATGCCGAAGACAATACTGCGCGCCGGACTCGTCATCATTGAAGCCTAGTTCGGGGGCTACTGAGGGAGTCCTGGATTAGGGGGTCTCCAGACAGCCGGACTATCTCCATTGGTCGGACTGTTAGACTATGAAGATACAAGATTGAAGACTTCGTCTCGTGTCCGGATGGGATTCTACTTGGCGTGGAAGGCAAGCTAGGCAATACGAATATGGATATCTCCTCCTTTGTAACCAACCTTGTGTAACCCTAACCCTCTCCGGTATCTATATAAACCGAAGGGTTTAGTCCGTAGAAGAACAATCATACCATAGGCTAGCTTCTAGGGTTTAGCCTCTCTAATCTCGTGGTAGATCTACTCTTGTACTACCCATATCATCAATATTAATCAAGCAGGACGTAGGGTTTTACCTCCATCAAGAGGGCCCGAACCTGGGTAAAACTTCGTGTCCCTTACCTCCAGTTACCATCCGGCCTAGACGCACAATTCGGGACCCCCTACCCGAGATCCGCCGGTTTTGACACCGACAGGCCTCATGAGCCGTTTTGGTGTCCCCAACTGCATCATCCCCGATAATGGCTCGCAGTGCACCAGTAATCTCTTCAAAACATACTGCACTAACCTTGGAATGCTGATTTGCTACACTTCAGTGGCGCACCCCCGGAGCAATGGCCAAGCCAAACGTGCCAATGCGGAGGTCCTGAGAGCCCTCAAGACCAGGACCTTCAAGATGAAGCTCGAAGCCTGCGGCAGGAGCTGGCACGACAAGCTGTAGTCTGTGTTGTGGTCCATCCGCACCACCTCCACCAAGCCCATGGCTGAGACCCCGTTCTTCCTCGTCTACAGAGCAGAAGCGGTCCTCCCTCATGAGGTCAAGCATCCCTCCACATGAGTCCTGGCATTTGACGAGACGTAGCAGGACGCCACACGGGGGATGGACCTCGTGCTGGGGGAGGAACGCCGCCGCGAAGCTGCACTACGGGCAGCAGGATACCAGCAGGCGCTGTGGCGCTACCACTCTCGCAGCATGCGCTCCAGGACACTCGAGGTGGCTCACCTCGTCCTGAGGTGGGTGCTCTCCAGGGAAGGGCTACATAAGCTCTCACCCATGTGGGAGGGCCCATTCAAGGTCGTCCATGTCTCCAGGCCTGGCGCCGCGCGCCTGGAGACACAGGACGGGGTACCATCCAGAACGCCTGGAACATCCAGCACCTCCAGAAGTTCTAGCCCTGAAGAAAGGCCCAGCGCCTATGAGGAAGGCCCAGTACCTCTGAAGTCTCCGCTCGTGACACTCTCACGTAATAATGAGTGGCACTGTACACACCTCGGAGTCTCAGGAGTGCTGCCCTCGGGCCTC
This sequence comes from Triticum monococcum, assembly GCA_034509565.1. Lineage (NCBI taxonomy): Eukaryota > Viridiplantae > Streptophyta > Magnoliopsida > Poales > Poaceae > Triticum > Triticum monococcum. The sequence continues at coordinate 421,706,423 of CM067846.1, read as the reverse complement.
CGGGGCTCCCTCCCACATCCTAGTGGCAGCACGTAGCTCCGCGCTGGTGAGAAGACATGAAGACTAGACTAGGTGCCGGACGCGGCATTTGCTTTCAGTAGTTGGCTCTCCCTCTTTTAATTGAAGTTTGCTTATGGTGTTGTTCCCTAATTTGGTTCTGTTGCCTTCTGCCTCTGTTTTTGTCTTTAGTTCAGCCTGTACTCTCTCTCGCATTCCTCGTGAGGGGGCTGGATGGGGGCCCTCATGAGTGTTTTTCCTTTTCTGCCTTCTGTCTGCTTTTCGCGAGGCACCCTCGTTCGAGCTCACAAGCTGGCGCACCTCTCCTAATCTGTGCCCCTCGGGTACCGCGATACGAAGTGCTGGGTCAAGGCCAGCGGCGCCTGTGACCACGGTTCGGGTGAATGATAAGCCTCTTAACGTATTTTTTGCAGTTCCTAAGCACCTACCATGCCAAGGAGGCCTCGGCAGGCACCAGGAAGCAAGCGCTTTGTGAGGAGGAGACTACTTTGAGCAAGTCAAGCTAAGTCATCTCTACATAAAACGACGATGTTGCGACAGAGCAGAGGAACGATAAACATAGCATAATACTTGAGAAATCATAGTTTGTTGCACGCCCCTCGGGGGCCCATACTGGCTTCTTTCTTAATATAGGAAGGAAAGGAAGAATGAAATAAAAGTGGCGCATGCCCCTACAGTGATCCACGAGGGCGGGCTCTTGGCGCCGTCCCGAGCTCACCCAGACCCCTCCTTGCGCTTCACGGAGGCGCAGCGACGAGACGACCCACTAACGCCTTTGAAGCGAGCGCAACGGCGTGGCGGCTAGTCATAACCACCGATGCTGGAGTTGCCGTCGGAGGAATATCCGCCATAGCTGGACGAGACGTGGTCGGGACCAAGGGCGGGTTCGCCCTCATCCTCATCACGACCGTCGGCAAGGCCGAGCACCTCCTCGCCGTCGTTGACCTCGGGGCAGCACCCGGCGCGGCGACCATCTTCCCAATACTTGAAATGGAGGGTGCACCACCTGCCCGGGCCGCGCGCACAGGCAAACGTCTACCAGCCGCGGGCCAGGGCTATGTTGCCCGCGACGGAGACCTCAACCGCGACCAAAGAAGCCCTGCTGTAGCAACCGTCTGCTTGTAGCCACAGCCCCCGCCTAGACATGAGGCCGGAAGCTCATCGGCGAAGAGGCGCGGGAGCTGAAGCCAGTTGCTGGCCGGGTTCTCCGACCAGACGACGAACTCCAACAGCACCTCCGCCGAGTGGAAGCGCGGCCGAGGAGGCCGCGCGACCATGGCATGTCTCCCTTCATCAGCAGGACTGCCATGACCGGAGTGACCCCTGCCACGCGAAGTGGTACCGCCGCGGTTGCGGGGACGGTCGCCTCCACGCTTGGGCACCGGAGAGTCGGGCCCCTCGCGAGGGGCCTTCCCCTTCTCCGTGGCGGACAACCTCTTCGACGGCGCCATTGGTGTCGCAACTGGCGATGGGGCAAAGGGGGAGAAGCGAGTGGAATGGGAAGAGATGGGTGACGGGGGCTCTGCCCCCTTCCCATTTATAGCAGGAGAAGGCCAACCAGCGCCCCCCCACAATCATAGGTAATGATGGTTTTTTCCTTTCATGCAGCATGGAATCGTCATGTCAGGAAATTGCCGAGGCAATATGGGGAAGCAGAGATGACCATGTCCAATCAATCGCCACGCATCGACCCAGGCCGCAGGCTATTGGGGCCCGTGGCGTTCCGCACTTGCCCCTTGGCTTCGCCTCGAAGCCAAGACTGAGTGCGCCTTAGGCCCGGGGGCTATTGTCGGCGTTCTGGGAATGGGGGTCCCCAGACTTGCCTACCTGTGGCCCATGGCATCGCTCTGCAAGCGGGCACGTACGGACCATCTTCACCAACAAGCATTCAAGACCCTCGCGAGGGGCCAAGCCTCGCGAGGCGGACGACACAAGACCTCGGGAGCGGCCTCACCAGGCTGGCTCGCGAGGGGTGGAGAGATCAAGGCCAGGCAAACCTCGCGAGGTTCCAATGACGTGAGCTATGACGATCGAGACCAGGCGGGCGCCAGCGCGCACAGTGTCCTTGTTTCCTCTTTGGTGCTAAGGAGGCAAGGGAAGGCGAAGAGTACCGAGGTGTCAAGCAAAGGTTTCCATATCGGTGCAACGAGACCAAGACCAGCAGGACGGCAAGACGGAGGTCACCATGGAGCCCAAGGCGGCGTCACCACCAGAGCCTTTGGCAGACGAAGACTGCTTTTGTCAGTATAACTTGTACTAGTTGTCCCCTTTCAAATTAGCCGTTGTTGGCTCCCTTCCCGCTCAATATTTGGGGAGAGGACTAGGTCCTCTATAAATAGGATTAGCCACCACAGTAGGAGGGTGAGGAGAGCCTCGGCCATCTCATCTTGGACTAGATCCAACCCATCCACGCACCCACCAAGCACAAGAACACCTCACCTCATGAGGGTGTTCTTCCCCTTGTACTGTTCATCCTCGACCCGAGAGGCAATCCACCACACCACACTGGAGTAGGGTATTACACCATAATGGTGGCCCGAACCAGTATAAATCTTGTGTCCCTTGTGCTGCGAGTTCGTCGAGCTAAGCTTAGAGGTCCCGGTGAGGCTGAGGGCGTGATTCGGTAGGGGGAGATCTTTGCGCACACCCCAGTGTTCGAACCTTGAGGATTTTGCCAGAACCCGAGATCCGACAACATCCTTTTTGCCAAGACGAAGGGTTGAGTAGAAACCGGTGGTTTCCAGTGAGCTGCCTGAGTTTTCCAGGCACTTTCCATCGCACAGTATTTCTGTACGATAATTGCCAAGTCAGCGAAATGTAATACGCGATGGTGGTTGATGGCGTTGAGGATTCCTATGTCCGTGCAGTTATTGCAGATTGCTAAGATCGCGTCTTTGTCATGGAAATCTTTTATCTTGTCTTTGACAAGCAGGAATCTAGCCCAAAAGTGATGGACTGTTTCTCGAAACTGTTGTTGTATGTACATGAGATCGCGTACGTCTGGGTGGGTGGGTGGCTTTAAATCCAAACCCCGACCCAATTTGGGATTCGGAGTTTGAGAAATCTCTGAGCTTAATGGTTCGGGCTCCGGGAAATCAACTGATTTTTCTGGCCCATCATCCGATTCTAGGTTTGGAGGACAGGTCACATCATTCCTTGCACAGGTATCCGGCTCTTCGAGCTCGGAAATTCAAACATAATTCGTCCTTAATATAGGGGAAGAGTTGTTGTCTTGCTCCTCTACTACCGCTATCTGATGGGTGATCGACGGAGATTTGATTTCTCTCTGATCGGGTTTAAGCCCAATCCGATCATAGTCTGTAGCGATGCCCAAGGCGGCAATGCGATCTAGGAGTTCGTTTAAAGACGGCAACTCCATCGAATCCATCCGTCTGGAGTATTTGGAGTCAACACGGAGGTGATTTTCGATGACTCAAGAAGTCATCGTCGGCTCGATGGCCGTATGGGCGGTCATGGTGAAGCCGCCCAGTCGGAGGGTTTGGCCTGAGGCTAGGGCTCCTCCGGAGGTGATGTTCTCCTTCATAACAAGGCGAGCCATCAATCCCGTCTTCGACGTCACAGCGGAACACTCAATGAAAGCACCAATGTCGGTGTCAAAACCGGCGGATCTCGGGTAGGGGGTCCCGAGCTGTGCGTCTAAGGTCAATGGTAACAGGAGACAGGAGACACGATGTTTATCCAGATTCGGGCCCTCTATATGGAGGTAATACCCTACTTCCTTCTTGATTGATCTTGATGAATACAAATATTCCAAGAGTTTATCTACCACGAGATCATAATGGCTGAAACCCTAGAAGTCTAGCCTATAAGATTATGATTGTCCCTATGGACTAAACCCTCTGGTTTATATAGACACCGGAGGGGACTAGGGTTGTAGAAAGTTGGTTAAAGAGAAAAGGAATCTTCATATCCGAACGCCAAGCTTGCCTTGCACACCAAGGAGAGTCCCATCCGGACACGGGTGACAGTCTTCGGTCTTGTATCTTCACATCCCATCAGTCCGTCCCACGTCAAACAGGCCGGACGCCCGAGGACCCCTTAGTCCAGGACTCCCTCAGTGGACGGTGGCGAAGTTGGAGCGGCAGCGGTGAGGCGCGGGACAACGTGGTTGAACTGGCTTGGGTATGGACAGCTCAGCCTTGGCTGCAACTACTAGCCATGGAGGGCGTTGCGGTTGAGGTTGCGGTGGACGACGACGTCGGGATATCGGCTCTGGCATGATGGAGGAGGGCAATGGTTGATGGGTGGGATGGGGTCGCGGACGGAGGACGCCGGGGTTTCGCGGCTGGTGGAGAGGTAGTTTTGGCGCCCACAGAGTACGAATGGGGATTCAGACGGGGGGGCGGGGGGAGCTAAGGAGAACCATGTTTCGGTCTGGGACGCGCTTGTTTTTGGGTTTTTTGAACAGATGGGACGCGCTTGTTTGAAATTTGGGGAAAGTACAAACGTTGCCCCCCTCTTAAATTTCAGAACTACTGCGGTTAGGGGGTAGGATGGTAATCCCAGGTGTCCCAAATAGTGGGGGGAGCAATTTCAGCCGCGCGCATGTGTGCTTAGGCAGCCACTGTGTATGAATGTTTTTCGGAGGCGGTTGCGTGGTGTCTAGAAGAAGCTACAAACCTACCCCAGTTTAGACCTTTGGACGTCGGGCCGGTAGGTTTCACAGTTCGGAGTTAGAAAAGTAATTTCCTTCTACCAAACATTGGTCTCACGCAGTTTTGGGCGAGTAGAAGCTCTTTTGGCGCTTTGTTTGAAATTTTGAAACAGAAGCATTCACGTTTAGAGTACTCTTGAACTTTGAGGATTGACCTAAATAGACAACGTTAAATTTGACCTTGTATGTTTCAAAACCTCATTAAATTATCTGCTTCTTTTTCAAATTTTTACACTTGAAAAATCCTATAACTACGATTATTTTGGAATGGAGGAGCCAAATTTGAATCTATTTTGTACACAACTATATATGCTATTATGTACAAAAGCAGAGAAAAGATTGGTGCCCCCATAATTTAGGTAGGATTTACAAATGCCATGATATCGAATTCAAATAATTGAATGGAGTTCATCTTGAATTCGAATTTTTTAAACTACCTTAAGTTGAATTCAAATGTATGCTAGTTCATAGCTAGCTATTTATAATGTTCATTGTGTAACTTTCGTATGTATAATATGCTTTACACACACAACATGTACTATACTCATGTTTATAATTGATTGCTAAAGCGATGCATTGTCTGGAGTTCAAAATACTAACTATGTGGATAAATTATGTTGAATAATAACATAGACATGCTCAAATTCGATAGAATCCAGATGTCTGATGGATCAATGACTGTTCCTTACGCAAATTGCAAATATCATGATCCGATCATAATATTTGGATACAATTTATATTTTTAATCAATGTGTACATTAGTCTTTTACGTGTAGTTTCACTCTCCATCGGTGGTGTCTCACACATGCTCACACACACTCTCCCGAGGTGTCTTTCTCGCAGACATGCTCTCGATATAACCCTCCCTCCCTCTCATAACCATTTACGATTGTTTTCACTAACCCTTATCACAAGCACTCTTCCTGTCACAAGCATACACACGCACAATCCCCATCGACCCTTTCTATATACATAGACCTGCCTACGTGTCTCCCGTACGCACATTATCTTTAGGCCTGTCTCTCATGCATTATCTCACACCTCTCTTCCTAATCGACGAGTATGATTCTAGCAAAGCATTTTGTAGGATGGCCCTTAAAGTTAGGTTGGATGAATAGTAATATCAGAGATAAGGGGTTACCTTTAGTCCGAGGACCTAGGGTTACAAATCCTAGCCGGCTTTGTCAGTGGACACATAGTCCTTCATGATTCTGCTATCTTTGTCTTGTATGACTAGTCATCCATGGGTCTCCCTAAATGCGTCATGGGCCGACCAATGTGGCGCAAGACGGAACTGAACCAAGGGCCTCACCTCAGCCCACCGGACCTCATGCGGTGACACACCCTTTGCCCCCAGGTCTCGTTATCTTCTCACAACCACACATACCAACACAGACACCACACAAAAAATCTCCTCGTGCCTCTATCCCCTCCCCCTTGCATATACACACTCAAGGGCATCTCTTGTCGTGACATCATATTCGTCTCTCTCTCTCTAGACCTCTCTCATTTCTTGTGCTATCTATCCCACGTCCCCCTCCCCCGCCGACCCCTCTATCCATGGCTCTCTAGAATACATAATACACGCACCACTCTAGGCCCTCCCAAATACTTCAACTACACATCCACACATGTTACATCACGTACCCCATTGATCTAAAAAGCCCTCTCTTCACGTTTATTTCGCATACAACATTCCTTTTGAATAAAATGTGGCCAAAAAATTATTTTAGAATTTCTACATATATACAACATTACAAAGTTATATGGAGGAGTATGAACATTAATTTGCATTGCATGGTGCCCATAATGATATTTATTCCGCACTGTGAATTTTTATATTTGTATTCTATATATAAAGTTAGTCGTAATAAAGAGAAACGAAGAGAATCTCTCTCCATCGCATACACCCCCTCTACGCCCCTTTCACGTAGTCACACAAACTATCTCCAGGTCCTCTAAAAGTACGCCCCCAGCACATTCACGCATGTTTCCAGGTCCTCTACAGTGATGATCATTGTATTTGAAGCGAAAGCACGATATGTACATAGGACTTTAGAATCCACTCATTACGGTCACCATTTACATTTTGTGGTTATTATATAGTCACGGGCTCACCGTGCAGCTCTCTATTTGCTCAAGACACGACTAGTTGACCAGTTAAACGCTCCACATGGCACCTCTAGTGTTGCATCAAATTATCTCACTACCATTTGGCCCACCTATCGCGTGTGTATCTACTGTACACTCTTATAAAAACAGAGTTGGTGATGATGGTGTCTACCATCCTACAATATAGGTCGTCTGATTTATATCTAACGAATAGGAAGGAAACTATGGCAATTTTTTAAAAAGGTACCAACACACCTCTCCACATTTGCAAATAAGGCCTTCCCTCGTTCATCCTTTTGTCTCACAAGATAAACTAGTCATACAAATGCATCTTGATGTTACGTGCAACGCACGGGCATCTTGCTAGTAAGAATGAAAACAAACGACAAAAAAATATTGGATGGTGGTTCGAAGTCATGACCGCGGGAACAGCGTACAAGGTGACCTTGTATTGGTATATATGCTGAGCCTTCTCTTTTAACACGTAGGAGCTGGTGTGGTGATTATACACACACGCACACATGCACACGAACTGCATGCACGCAACACTCACACGAACACATGCAGCCACGCACGCACCCAACACTCACACGTACACATGCAGCCACGCACGCACGCAACACTCTTACACACACATGCATGCATGCACACACCACACGACCAACACACACTCTCATGCTCAAGTGCTCAACCTACACGTGCATGCACACACATCAGGCCCTGACAGACACATACACAACCAGGTGGTTCCCGCGCACGGGTTGGAGTCTTGTCACGCCTGCGTAAATTTCTGTTTATCTAACGTTTTTCCTATGTGAACTAATAGGTGGGACCTACAAGGAACATAGTCAATTTAACTATTCAACATGGTGCCACGCAGACTATTTGGCCGGTCAATATAGTGCAATCCGATGCTGAACGGTGAGCAACTGACCGTATAATCATCGCGAAACATATATAGTGACCGTAATGAGCGTATTTTGAAGTCCGTTGACCGTATTACGCTTTTCTCCCTGTAGGCCCTCCAAAACTACATCTCTACATGTTCTCGCATGTTACATCTAACAACTATGCAATACAGCACTACTACTACACTCTAACACAACAAATCATATGTGTTTTTAGTTTTCCTAGATATCATATTGTTACTTAATTATTCAGTATGCATACATTAAAATTGCCTTTGAAATGTATGGCCAGTATCATCTACCGCGTGGGAAATATCCCGCCCTTTCCTGTTTAATCGGGTTTTTATCGATGGATCATGCGAAATAGCAAAACTATAGTACTATCGTACTACAGTACAAGTAACAGTTCACTGGGCCGCCGTGTCGTGTACTCCTCCGTCGTAAGAGTGGAGCACTCGCTTTCATAAATGTTCTAGTCCCTTTCGTCGACATGTGGGAGATCAAGCTACCGGGTCCACGTGCCATACCGAAATATAGTGCAGAACAGTAGGGGTGAAGCACCCCAGTCATGGCACCGGCGTAGTAATGAGCAACGAGGCGTTAAATCACAAAGCTGCACCTTTCCCGTAGTTAAGTTGGAGGGACGAAGTAATAATGCTAAAAAAAGAAGTCGGAGGGACGAAGCAACCATCATTCCACACGTTGTTGAATCTGCTTCTCCCTCATCTTCTTCAAGTTAACCACGTGTTGCTTCTGCCGTTGTTTTGCCTCATGTGGGACGTGGATCGGCTTGGTAAAGCAATGACATGTGGGACCGCATGTTAGCAAACTTCCATGCGAACGTCCTCTAAAAATAAGAAACCTCCCCCACCATCCACGCGGCAAATTCACCTCCTTTTTACTAATCTTGATTCTATAATTTTTAGATCAATATAATTGAGATTTGTATAGATAGCACACATGAGCAAAACCAAGTGGTACCGTTAAGGGCATCCACAATGTGTAGCCAAATGTGAAAAATAGCTTTTGGCATCGATGGGAACCATTGTGGATGGTGCTGCCAAAGCTAAAAAAAGATGGAACCGAAGCTCCCTGATTGATTAATTGAAGGAATAGGAAAAATGCAACGCCTCTCCTCTTTCTCCCGTGCTTGGACGCATGTACAGTATAGAGCACAGAGTCTACTCCCCTGTCCCTTCTATCAAAAATCAAAAAGCAGTGAGGCTTCAAATCACAAAGCACGGACAAAGCAACCATCATTTCACTCTTCGCTGACTCTGCTTCTCCATCGTCTTCTTCAAGAAACCACCTCACCGCACTAAGCTGGACGGACAACGCTATTGTGTGCTAGTACCAGTACATTTACACGTCCTTTGGTTCAACGAACTTCCTGGATGCAAATAAGGTGGTTGTCTCGGCTTGCAAGCGGCACTTGCGAATGACTTGCCATGGTCTCCCTCAATTGTGTTCTCTGTCGAAAGCACTTCGCCAAACCACAACGTTCGAGATATCGTCGACATCACCGCAGTGGGGAAGGAGGTCAAATAGTTACTACCTCCATTTTTTGTACACTAGGCCAGTATATCAAAATTACAATTTGTAGAAGGCCACTAACACTAATCGAGGCAAAATTGATGGGGTTTGCCTCATACTAGCAACCAAGGACATTAATATACCCTTGCATGCATGCGGAAGTGAGAAGGTTGGTTTGCATGGCGCTGCATTAATCAAGCAATGAGGAGTGAAATGGTTAGCTCTTTGGACTTTGGAGAAAAAAATACGCATTAATTGACACATCAAACAAGGATTTATATCGATTAATCCCGTGAAGGAAAACCCCGCCTTTCTTTTATAACACTAGTATTCCTACGTACGTACATGTATCCTATTTGGGTCTAGGACTTGCATTTCCATAATTCGCCACACATTTTTGCCAAGCTTGCCTAAAGTTTTAAAAATGAAAAGTAGGTACACTTGCGCATGGCTGTCGCGGTCGCACCGCACCCTCACACAGTCGCTCCTGCATGCCGCGGTCGCACCACACCCTCACACAGTCGCTCCTGCACACCACAAACCCAACCAAGGGAATACACCCTCGCTGAAACGTGCTACCGCATGTGATCAAACCAAACTCAGAAATCCTACCGCTGACACATAATTTTTGTTCCTATAGTATGTTTATCCAACCGCATGTTGGGGAAGATTCGTACGGCCCGTGCGGTGGTCTGTTGGGGAAGAAGAAGAGGTGAGGAAGAAGGGTTAGGAGACGTAGGATATTCATCCAACTGCCTGAAATGGTCGACTAACCCAAATGATGAAAGTCAGATGAGTTGCATAAACATATGTTTTTACACAGCAAAAGACCCCTAAAAACAACAACATAAAGAAAAACTAACACTGCTCACGGAACGAGACGGCCTCGCCGTCTTTGGCTACCGACGTGAACCAGCCGTAGCTGCCGACGTATGTCTCTGCACCGTGGTTGTCCTCGGCCTCCAGCTACTCGTTCACGCGGAGTGTGCGGGCACTCTGCATGGACAAGAGCACCGCCCGGTTCAAGTCCAGGACGTCTGGTTCCGCATGCAGTAGGGCCTCGATGGCAGCGGCATCCTCGCGCTCCGCATCGAGTTGAGCCTCCGCCGCCCGGTTCAAGTCCAGGACGTTTGGTTCCGCCTTCAAGAGGGCCTCAATGGTAGCGGCATCCGCGTGCTCTGCTTCGAGTTGAGCCTCCGTCACCCGGTTCAAGTCCAGGACGTCCGGTTTCGCCTGCAGGAGGGCCTCGATGGCAGCGGCATCCGCTTCAAGTTGAGCCTCAGCCGCCCGGTTCACATCCACGACATCCGGTTCTGCCTGCAGGAGAGCCTCCATGGTAGCGGCATGCGTGCACTCCGCGTCGAGTTGAGCCTCTGCCTCCCGATCCTCCCTTAGTATTGCCAGGTTGAACCACTGGTCCACCTGCACCATGGGGGACCCGAATCCCGGCACGAAGTCGACGTCCATCGTCTCATACCCATCGGGGGCCTTCTGCGCCACGACCTCTACCATGAACATTGGATCGGCTTCCTCCTGCTCGTAGCTTGGCTCTAGAGAACTCGGGGATTGGCCCACCGCAAAGAGAGCTTGGAAACGGAGGTCTGTGGCGCCGACCGCCGCCGCGATTTTTGCATAGCGCTCCGGCGTCAGAATCTTGTAGTACGTGATCTTGTGGCGCACCATGGCTTTCCGGTGAACAAGGGGATGCTTGATGCAGGCTAGGGGGTCGAAAGGTGGGGGAATGGGCTGGAGAGGAGGTGTGGTTTTGGGGTAGTGGCTGGCGTAGGCCGAGCATCGAAGGTTCTGGTGTGAATAGTGGTTTTGATGACGACTGGTCAATCGGTTTTGACTGTACATCGCTCTTGTCGCATTCTTGTTGCACCCCGGCATGCTGGACCCTCCACATCGCTCACCGAATGGAACACGCTTCGTCTTGCATTTTCGCTCGCTTGTGGGACCACAGTTGAGAGCAAACTGACGCCCCTCCCCCTCCCCTTCCCGTTTATACTACCACTTCCTCTGTTTTATGCGGAGTAAATAAAAACAGAGGGAGTATACTATGGATGAGGATCCCCTGACATGGCCGAACCCATTGAGTAACTGACATGTGGGGCCTAGAAAGCATGACGTCCGCCAGTAAGTGACCGAAAGGGAGGGTAAGGTAGGTATACCTATGTCAGAGGATCCACTTCCACTACTACTCCCTCCTTCCATCTACTATCTACGGCCTAATGCGTTTTTCGAGGCTAACTTTGACCAGATGTTAGACTAATAATATATGACATGCAACTTACACAAAGCATACGGTCAAATTCTTATGTGAAAGGAGCTTCCAATGATATAATTATCACATTATACATCTCATGTACTATTAATCTTGTCAATAGTCAAAGGCGGTTTTGAAAAACGCATTAGAGCATGGTTAATAATATAGCCAGCCGATGGCTATAAGGAACTGCCATGTCGTCTATAGCCATCATGTATATGCACTCATACAATAGTGTGGGCTATAAGGTTGGCTATTTCCTGCAAAAAAATATAAGGTTGGCTATTGTATTAGTACTTTTTCCATCTCCTCTCTCTATCTCTTTCTTCATATTTATTGTATTTACCTAGGAATGCGTATATAGCTAGGCTCTTGCATGAGAGCTCACTCCCCTTACTTTTTCACATCTATCTCCTCCACATAGGCAAAAGTGCCATGTAAGCGGGCTATAAGCCCACTAATGTACTTGCTCTTAGGCCCTATATAAATGGAAGGAGGGAGTACTATGAGCACTGCACAGTCTACTACAGATGTTGTTAGTACTCCACTAGTACTATTGGACTGGGAGCTTAAAAAGGTTACTATTGGACTGGCTATACGTGGCTAAATCCTAGTAGGAAGAGCATGCACGAGAACAAACACATTCACGTGGTTGAAAACAAATTGGAAACCATCTCTGTTTAATACAAATCTAGGAGTACGTACGAATCTAACAATATTGATTGGGCATTGTTGAATGTTGATACTTTTTTCTGTAAGTTTGATCAAAGTAGAGATACTTTGAGTACACATAAAACTTATATGTAAAGTAGAAAGGATAGGACGGAGTATATTGTATGTTCAAAAGCGAAATGAACATTGAATACCCTTTATATACGATTTTGTGGATGCTATGATCACCGGTTCAAAATTTTGAATCCGCCTTAGGTATCACACATGCACCCACTCGTTCTCTCTCGATTTCATCTCGGGGTCTGGAGATCGATTGAAAGAGGACTAGGGTGGGTACAATACATTCTTTTCTCTTATGAAATTACAATATACTCCCTCTGATCCCCACATACCCCCCCCCCCCCCCCCGTGGGTCATTTCTATCATAGAAACAGACCAAACCGTTATCTCCTTGCATGACACGCAATTGATCTCTCAACATTAATCGATCTCGTCAAGATGTGTCGGGGCATGATCCGAATCGGATGTCAAAACTAAGACAGGAAGTGACATGTAGTTGAGGCAAAGTGAAACATTAAATGAACCATTTGTTTGTATGCATGTCAGACAAATTACAACATTGGAAATACAAGCATGATCTTGGCCCACATGCGAATGATACTCGGCGGAATGTTCAAATGAGGCATGCGGGAGGATGGACTCGACCGGAGGGCGGAATGATCGATGGAGAAGAGGGTTGGAGAGGAATGAGAAATAAGCAACGCCACATGATTATACTTGAACGGCTCAAATAAACAATAAGTTGTCTCGTTTTCCCTTCCATCTTGGTCACGGAGTAAGATACGGCTTCTATTTTTATTTACTCTGCATATTAGGTTTGACTAAAGTCAAACTTCATAAAATTTGACCAAACTTATAGAAAATTAGCAAGATGCCCGTGCATTGCACGGAACATCAAGATCTTGTGGGAGAAAAGGACGAACGAGGGAAGGCCTTATCTGCAATTGTGGAGAGGAATGCGGATAAATTGTAATAGTTTCCTTCCTATCCGTTAGATATAGATCGGACAGCCTATATTGCAGGATGGAAGGCACACCATCATCACCAACTCTGCTTTTTTGTCTACACTAGCAAGATGCCCATGCGTTGCACGGAACATCAAGATGCATTTGTATGACTAGTTTATCTTGTGGGAGAAAAGGATGAATGAGGGAAGGCCTTATTTGCAAATGTGGAGAGGGGTGTGAGTATCTTTTTGCAAAATTGCCATAGTTTCCTTCCTATCCGTTAGATATAAATCGGACGGACTATTATAAAAACAAAGTTGGTGATGATGGTGTGCCCGCCATCCTGCAATATAGGCCGTCTGATTTATATCTGACGGATAGGAAGGAAACTATGGCAATTTTGCAAAAAGGTACCCACACACCTCTCCAGATTTTCAAATAAGGCCTTCCCTCATTCATCCTTTTCTCTCACAAGATAAACTAGTCATACAAATGCATCTTTATGTTACATGCAATGCACGGGCATCTTGCTAGTAAGAGTAGAAATATGAACATTTACAAAAGCAAATCTATATAATGTGAAAGTATATTCAATAATGATTCTCTAATGGTATTGATTTGTTATTGTATATGTTATTATTTCTGTCTATAAACTTTGTCAAAGTTTACAAACTTTTACTTTGAGCGAAGCTAATATGCGAGTAAATAAAAACAGAGGGAGTACGTACACAGGGACTAGTATAGTTACTACTGCCGGAACATGGTAAGTTGGACCCCTAAATGCGGGAACAGACCAGGCACACCTGAAGTATTCTTTCAGACAATTGGACACCTACATTTAGCACACCATCCAGATACTTAATCAAGTGTTACACTTCACTACTTGAAAAGGAAAAGGGTTGAACCATACCCAAAAACACCACACTTGGGGCTAGGGTAACAAATTGGTACTGTACCACATTTGGACCAGGGCACAAGAACCACATGTTCTACCCCTAAGGCCTTCCACGATGTAGCCGGTGCCCAGCATGTTAAAATATAGTAGACGGGACATCAATGCCCTGGTAAATTTCTTTGGCATCGGCCTCACACCGTGCGGGTGCAGCCCATAGAAAGATGGGACCCACATGTACATAGAAAAATCAAAGCAAGCCAACCTCTGGTCGATCCTTCACGCCAGTTCCTCTCATCCACCTTCAGAAAAATGGGGCATCGGAGCAGCAAGTACAGATGGTAGTATATTCTATTTCAATGCTCAAATGGGGCATCGGAGCAGGAACTTGCTCCAGTTCCCAAAAAAAATATGGCACCGCGTGAGCTATGGAGGGCACGGGTGCCAAATAATGTAAAAGTAGATTTGGCACCTCTTTTGGCCTACATAATGAAAGGCCTAATGCGCAACGCAGAGCACTGACGCTCGAATAGGGCTGGGAAAACAGGTAAACCAACATGTGGGGCACACCTGTCAGGACGACGTGGCGCAGACTAGTCCAATGGAGGAGCTGGCCCACGACCTCCTCGCCACCGGCAACCGTTCATGTGGGTCGTGGGGGCCAGCAACATGGCGCAGCTCCTGCACTGCCTCTGGACACGACGACCGCGAGGAGTGACACGCTCATCATTGCTAGACACAGTCGGTTTTAGTGTGCCGAGGGTGGTGTTAGCGTTGTGGCACGACCAATAGATCAACACCCAGCTCATCGAGGATGCACGGGGCGCCGAAGTGCGTGCGCACCGCGACGCATCCGCGGAGTGGTGTAGCATGGCCAACTACATCCCCAGGACCTGAGACCATGCCAGGTCGTCTTGCTTTTTCAATGACATGTGGGGATCGCATGTGAGCAAAGGGCATCTCCAACATTGCCACGACCGCAGCTGACTACCCTGGCACAGGAAAAAAACCTTGTCCCTCGCGCTGTCGCGCGGTGCATTCCCAGCCGGCGCCAGCTGCCCACATTCATGTCATCCGTCTGTATGCCGTCGTTAAGAAGCTCGGTGCCCAAGGAACCAACTCCGGCGACTTAATGACGCACCCGGACGCTTGGCCTCGCCGGAATGCGCTACTTAAAGTGGCAACGCCTAGCTAACCTCGACACCATAGCGCATCGTCCTACTACCTGGCACCACATCTGCCATGACCGCGAGCATGAACGCTCTGCAGGAGAGCTTGTCTTCGGGGATGAAGCTCGAGGTCTCCTCTCTCGCTCAAGTCGTCGCTCGAGACGCAGTAGCAGCGTAGCTAGACGCGGACACGAACATACAAGCGGTGGCCACACTGGCGGCCGACGACGAGAGCACCGTTAGCCACGCGTCCTACTTGCCGCCATCCAACGTCCGGCACCGCCGAGGTCGGGGACTCCTCTAAGGACGAGTAGGGCATGGGAGGCGGCAGGGCATGGTGTGCCAACTAGCCGGTCTGTATCCCGTGTTCTACGCTTCCTCGCCGGAGACCGCACCTTCACTTCACAGGTCTTGAACCCTGCCCCCGTACATGGAGATCGCAGATGGAGGACTTCGGTTGCCGCCGTAGAATAGGTTTAGGGTCGTGTTTCTTTTATTTTTCTATCCTATAAAAGCTCGAAATGTAATGAAAATCTGCCATGCTTGAATTAATCTTGACCGGTGTATATGAACTTTCACAATAATATAGTACATTGTAGGAGTACTAGCAAGATGCCCGTGCGTTGCACGGAACATCAAGATCTTGTGGGAGAAAAGGATGAACGAGGGAAGGCCTTATCTGCAAATGTGGAGAGGGGTGCTGGTAAATTGTCATAGTTTCCTTCCTATCCATTAGATATAGATCGGATGGCCTATATTGCAGGATGACAGGCAGACCATTATCACCAACTCTGATTTTTATTGAACCGAGACAAAGCAAACATGCAAAGTAAATAAACACATAGGGTCTACATACACAATTTATCTTAGGCACTCCAATAGTACGTCCACTACACATTCACACATTTCACATCTTTCCACATCTACGAGAACCTACGAAAGGGTTAACGTAAATTGCCTCTCTCTCCTCCCTGATTTTCATGGTGGTGGGCCCCTCCCCCCCAATCT
This sequence comes from Triticum monococcum, assembly GCA_034509565.1. NCBI lineage: Eukaryota > Viridiplantae > Streptophyta > Magnoliopsida > Poales > Poaceae > Triticum > Triticum monococcum. Next base: position 421,690,163 of record CM067846.1, on the reverse strand, counting down.
ACAATCAATAGCTCACATGTTTCACGTTACGTTAATTACATAACTGGGATTACGTAGGTGTAGCATTACTCGTCCTAAAAAACCTAACTAAGCCAACCTCCCAGCATATCGTGCGGGCAAAGACCCGGCCGCGCCGTTTTAGTCAGGATTACCAGATTACCAGTAGTAGTATCGATGGATCGCGTGAAGCACCAAGTTTTTTTAGGGGGAGAAGCACCTAGTTTAATAGGAAAAAAAGGCGGTACACTCACCGCACCCCTGCCGTGGTCGCATTGCACCCCGCACACATTCGGTCCTACACAAGGCTCACACAAACGGAACGTGCTTCGGCTTCCCTCTTCACTAACACATGGGACTACACTTGGAGAAACCGACCATGCTCCAAACTCCCACCGCCCACCGGGCGAACCTCCCCCCCCCCCCCCCCCCAAAAAATTCCCCCCAAATCCCAAATTCAACCGCCCTTCGGCCAACTAGCCAATAATATTCCCAAACCCCCTCCCCTTGTCCCCCTCCACTTCATTCGCTCCGCCAAAGCTGCCCTCCCCGCTGTGCCGATACGCCAGCACCGCGGTTCATCAAAGGGACACACGGCGATCCTCTCGCTCCTACAGCACGCTCTCATAGACTGCCGTCCTCTAGTCGCGCCACCACCGCGGGCGACGTTCTTGTGGAGGCGCACAGCGGTCAGCGCCGCCACCGCTGGCGACGTTTGTGTGGAGACGCACGTCGTTCAGCTTCTCCCACGGTACACACATTCTAGACTGGGGCCCTGTGCATGTCAGTGTAGCGCTGAATGTTAGCTGATAGACGTTGTTAATCTCATTGTTTGCCAAAGTAGTTTACAGTCAATATTCTTTGCTTAAGAAGCTTCCTTGCCCTATTATGCACTCAATCTGCTTAGCTGAGATGGCACGCCAAGCCCAATTAGTTGCTAAAATATCCTACCATGTATTTATTGTGACATAGATTGCCATGGTCTAGTAGCCAATCTGTTAGCTGAAATAACTCTACATTGTTTTATACTCGATCTTTGTTGCTGCGATGGCCTTTGATAGTTTGATGGATGTGTGCTTAGCCTCATTGACTGCTGAAATAGCCTGCCATAATTTAGCGCTCAAATTTGTTTGCTGAATTAGCTTTACATATATTTCGTTACTTAGATCTGCTCGTCCAAATATCTTGCCATACCTTTAGACATCAACCTAGGTATTTTCTCCTGGACTACATAAAAAAACATATATGTTTTTCCTGTAATATTTAGTAGAAGAACTAATTTGTATGTCTAAGAGATGGACAGCACTTGGATAACTTCTGCTCAAAGATTCTCCGCTTCATATGTCGAGGGGGTTGAAAACTTCAGGAACTTTATCAGAGCTGGGTATAGTGGTCCGAAATCAGATGTGCTCTGCCCATGTAGCAGTTGTATGAATTCAGTTACAAGACCCCAGTCAACTGTGCAAAATCATCTACACTTGTATGGGATGTCGGTCACATATACTAGGTGGGTTCATCATGGTGAAGTTGTGAACATCAATGTTACTGACTACGTGGAAGCAGCTGATCACCATCTTGATCTGCCTGATACTCGGGTGGAAGAGGAGGAGGAGGTGGTGGTGGCGGAGCCAGTGAGTTTGACAAACATTGAAACAATGCTATGAAATGCTCGTGCATTTCATGAACTTTCACCTGCAGAAGAAAAACGGTGGCCTCGCATGTTGGAACAATGCAACGTGGCTGTCACCCCAGGAAATAAGCTGTCAGTATTCTCAGCTATGGTCACCTTTCTTCAGGTGAATACATCTGAGCAGATGACCAACAAATCGTTCGATGCGATGTTGGCTGCTTTCAGCAAATCTTTCCCAGATGCGTCTGAGCTACCACGCACCTACAATAAAATGAAGAATTTCCTTCGTGCAGTTGGAATTGGATATGATATGATCCATGTTTGTAAGAATAATTGTGTTCTATTCCGGAAGGATTATGCCAACTTAAGTGAATGCCCGAAATGCAAATCATCAAGATGGAAAGATGGCGATGCTGTGAAGAGGATTCCGCATAATGTTCTGAGACATTTTCCAATTATACCAAGATTGCAGAGGTTGTTTCATGATGCTGAAACAAGAGAGGATGTACTGTGGCATTCTAGGAACCAGGAGTACAGAGATCGGAATGTAATGTGCCATCCATCTCATGGTAGTGAGTGGAAAAGCTTCAATCAGAAACACAAAAAGTTTGTTGCTGGCCCAAGAAACATTAGACTTGGCTTAGCTTGAGATGGATTTAACCCATTTGGCCACCAGAGCGCCACATATAGCATGTGGCCGGTGCTTGTTATCCCTTACAACATGCCTCCAAATGACTGCACCAAAGAATCAAACTACATGATGGCCTTGCTCATCCCAGGTCCAAAAAGTTCTGGGAAGGATTTTGATTTATTCATGGAGCCTCTTGTGGAGGAACTTCAACAGCTATGGAGGGGTGTTCTCACTCGAGACCTATATAGAAGCCCACTAGCTGATTTCTTTCTGCGTGCTGTTATAATTTGGTGTGTTCTTGATTATCCGGCTTTGGGCACTATGTCAGGGTGAACAACACATGGTTACAATGCATGTGTTCGCTGTGACAGGAATCCGCTGTCATACGCAATACTTTGCAAGAACTGTTACATTGGACACCGCCATTTTCTTGCCAAGGACAAGCCGCGTCCTACAAAATACCGAAGACATGTGTTTAATGTAAAGCATGAAAACCCTGATGCCCCAAAGAGGCTCACCACTGATGAGTTGCAAGTGGAATTAGAGAAGGTCAGGCATATTACACCAGGAAACCATCCTGGTAATGGTAGCGGGAAAAGGAAGCATGGTAGGGCTGAAGAGAGATTATTGTTTACCCGCAGGTCCACTTTGTGGGACTTGGAGTATTGGAAAGATTTGGATCTGCGGCATAATCTTGATGTGATGCACATCGAGAATACTATATGTGACAGCATTATCGGCACACTTCTTAATATTGAAGGCAAGACGAAAGATACCTTAAAATCTAGGATTGATTTGACACACCTGGGTATCAGAAAGAATTTGCAGGTGGAAGATGAAGGTAAACCACGGGATATGGCACCAGTTGTGTACGTCTTGGACAAGGTAAAAAGAAAAGAATTCTGCGAGGTCCTTTCACCTGTGAGATTCCCACATGGATTTGCTTCCAACCCTGAAAGGAGAGTCAGTGCAGATGGAAACAATCTACAAGGGTTGAAAACTCACGACTGCCACATCCTACTTCAAAGGGTTTTACCTGTTATCCTTAGAGGATTGGGCCGCCCTGACTTATACAAAGTAGTTGCAAAGTTGGGACAATTCTTCAAGGAACCCTGCAGTAGAAATATCACGATAGATGCTTTGGAGCGTCTTAGAGACAAGATACCAACTATCCTATGTGACCTTGAGAAGATATATCCTCCAGCCTTCTTCGATGTGATGGTGCATTTGGCTGTTCATCTACCTGATGAGGCACTACTTAGAGGTCTAGTATAGTATGGCTGGATGTACCCTATTGAAAGGCGGCTAGGCACTTTCAAGGGCTATGTTAGGAACAGAGCTAGACCCGAGGGTTCCATTGTAGAGGCCTACATTGCTATAGAAGCATTGACATTCTGCTCAAAATACATTGAAACAGCCGATCAGCTTAGCAAAGAGGTGGGTGAAGACAATCCCGAGCTCAATGTTTTCAATTATTCTGTTCGAGTTATAGGGAAGAGTCGACAAGAGGACAAACCTAAAGATTTGGACAAAATGGTCTGGTATGTGTTGAATAACGGTCCTGAGATACTACCTTATATCAAGTAAGTGCTAAGTACTGCGGCTTATACATCGTAATCTACTAAACTTGCAGCACATTCTTATATATTTAGATGTTTGACACGATCACTATGTTGTGCAACATCTACAAAAAGGAGTTACTGCCGCAAAATCCAAGAAACATTGACAAACTGGTTATGGCAGGATTTGCGAAATGGTTCAAGAGCCATGTAAGCTTTTGAATTGCACTGCCAGTTTTTTAATATATTGAGTACATAAGATGACCAGCTTGTCTATTTTCTAACCATAGGTTAAGAAGATGCGGGAGGATGGGTAGGCAGTTGATGACGCCCTTTATGCACTAGAATGGGTCCTGATACTCGGGTATGACATTATGAATCTTGCATTGTTGGAGATGTGCGCTACAACACCCTTGCACGCGACGAAGGCAGGAAGACACAAAACAGTGTCATCATGAGCATGAATACGTATGACAGAGAAACAACTGAAATGTATGCTAACATAACAGACATTGTTCAGTTGAAGTATATCTCCAATTTCGAGGATCATTGGTGTGTGGTTCTGTTGTGCTGTCGTTGGTATAACATATTTTCCAGGATCGCAAAACCTAGAGCTGATGATTATTTCAAATCCATCAATGTCAAGGTGGCGTACCAGACCAACGAGCCTTTTATTTTGGCAAATCAAGGAACACAAATATTTTTCTTGGAAGACACATTTGCACGTAGCGATGACTGGAGAGTATTGCAAAGGTTTGAGCAGAGGAATTCGTTTAATGAAGTTGCACAACAAGATGATGCTTACACTGCTCCTAATGTACAACATTCCATAGATTTTCCTAATATCTTTGAGAACCATCACGTCAATGATGCTGGCGAAAAGATTTTCTGTCGTCCTGTGGACATACAAGAGTCGATCAAGAAGAAGCCAACGTCCGAAGACATTGAGGATGAAGAAGAAGATGACACTCTGGGGAACTATGATTCAGACTGATACACATGGCGAAGATGTTGACGTTGCTGCTGCAGATGATGATTAGGTTGCTTTTGTCGTATTTGCCTATCAGAAGGTGTTTTTTATCTACTATGTGAAATTGTGTTTGCAATGACAACTGAAACCTGATGAACGTGTTGTTTAGTATTTTGCTGTGAGAACATCACTTGTTATGTATGTTGATTGTATGACGACTAAAACATGATGAAATTGTTGTTTAGTTGTACTCATATTTGGCTGTGAAACTTGAGTTTGATGACATAGTTTGTTGTTGGACTGCAATTTGCTCGATGTCTTTGAATGGGAACAAATCTGACCCGACAGGGCCTCTGCTAATTTATTTATTTATTACCAAAAGGGCCTCTGCTATTTATTTTTTTTATTAGCAAAAGGGGGTACCCCCTAAATTTCCGTTAATAGAAATTGTTAGATGTTCACAACACTACACCCAACCTGCTACATAGGTTTCATTCATTACTAGTTTCAGCAAAGTGCTCATGTCATAGCCATTGAATACATCATGAGTGCTACATACACTGCAAATAAAGAGACAATCATCCTACAGAAGCACATCGATTTTTCCCATTATCTTCACAAGCTCTTTCATCTCCTCATTGCTGTCAAGGCCATTCAGCAGCTGTTGCTTGGCCTTGATCAGAGGAACTGCATCTTTGACCTTCTGCTCTGCATCTTCCTCTTATGTCGTTCCTTCAGTTACTTGTCCAACACCCCAACCTGCTGGTATTGGGATTCCTCGGCTAACCAAATAATCAGCATGGTTGCATTCCCCCACATCAACAACTTCCCAGAAATACAAATCACACGAATCTTCCCTTTTCTGCATGAATCAAATTGGAACATCATCAGCCAAACTATTAAAAAATCAGCAACTGAAAGCATCAGAACAACACCTAAACATATTATTACCCCATGATTCAGTCATTTGTAGAAGACTCGGCCAGGGTTGAGGATTGTAGTTGAGACACAATGGATGACTCTGCGTAATTTGCAGCAGTGGCACCACACCAACGGCAGCGGGTTGCGATGAGCAACCGGCTGCGGTGCGTGTGCCAATAGGGGTGTGATGAGACCCACAGGCGATGGTATGGGTGGCGACTTGGTGGATATCTGGTTGTTGCCTGCTGAAGAGCAGGTGGACGAGTAGCCAACGGACATGGTTGCTGCGGCCAGAGATTCTGATGCTAGGCAGAGTAAGTAGAGAAGAGGAGAAGCGAACGTTGGATATGTTAGTTTCATTACTTACAGAGTAGCATAGCACCATATATAGTCATAGTATAGGTTTGGATTTGAAACAGCTACAGGAGCACGTCTCTCTTTTTTCTAAAACTCAGTAACGTCTCTTTACTGGTGCACTAGCTTGTTCTGTACGCCTTCTCAAGTCTTTGATTTTCCTTCCTTTTTTGCAAGGAAGGAAGGAGGACAAAATTGAGAGTTCCTGGGACTTGAACCCAAGACCTCTCGGTTGAAAACCAAGGGTGCTAGTCACTTATGTGGAGAACGCTCCCTGGGAGGAGGATGGCAGACGAACACATTTTCCTCGCAGTTTTAGTTGTGACGCAAGATCAAACGGTCGCAGTTTCAGGAATGTTATCAGGCGGACGAGCCCAGTTTTTGTTTTCTTCCTATATATAAAAAAGTATGCTACTTGGTGTTGTCTTATTCAACAAACGATTGTGCCAACCTTGCCCGTTGGATTGACATTCGACATATGTCGTGTTTCTTCAGTCTCTTCTTCCTCTAGCCGTCAAAGCCAAACCAGCGCCGGCGGGACCGCCTGCTCCCGCCTCCCACGGCTGGCTGCGCTGCCGCGCACACATGATGGCCACATCGCACCCTAAAACTCTGCGCATCTTCCCTGGCTCCTGTTCGTTCCCGTCCGAGGCCTCACCATCGTCCTCCGCCTTGGTTCGCTCGGTCCGGTGCCGCCCTCCGGTGTTATCAACATGGTCAACAACCGAGAGGAATAAGGAGATGACTATACATGGTGAGGATGACAGTAGGGACCCAGCAGCTCGCGCAGTAATTTTGTTTTTTTGGGACGGAGAAGGGTATCAACTGGGTTGTGTGGGAGATGTGGCCCATCTAGCCCAGGCTTTTATTTCATATGTTTAGCACATGACCAGCCCAGTTTGTTTTTTTCCTTTCTGAAAATGGCTAGCCCAGCTATTTTGTTTTTGCAGAATAACCAACGTAGGCCTACTTGCTTTTCTATGCCCTGTTGGGCCGGAAATCTTTCAAGACGAGGAGGGATGTATTTTGCCTAGAAAATGGGCTATAAGTAATAAGATATGGGCTGTAAAATGAAAAAATACAGCAAACATGCAATTAGTTCCAAAATACTTCGTGTTGTATGCTGTTTGGGACAGATTTGGAGGCTGACTTGTGGGTCTACTATGTTGATGTGTATGAAAGGCTTTGTCAAATTAGTCACAAACAATTCTAGCAACAGTGACCGTTGGATGTTAATCCAACAGCCGTGCTACTTCTTCAATATCTGATCTTCTTGCTCCAGCCGCCCAAACCAGCATCGGTGGGACTGCCTGCTCCCGCCTCCCATGGCCGGCTGTGCTGCCGCACAGGCTGCACCGCCCCACCCTACTCCATTGCTGGCCAGTCCATTCGTCTACTCACCCACACTTCCTATTATTTCTCGGTGACGGCAACCGGACCAGTAAATCCTCGTACTCCCCATCGCGTCGGCAGCCACTGCCGAGTCTTCCCTGGCTCCATGTCGTTCCCTTCCTAGGACTCGCCATCGTCCACTGCCCTGGTGCTCTCGGCGCAGCGTGGTCAACGAATGACATCCATCGGGCGTGGACTATACGTGGACAGGCTGACAGCTGGGTCCACAGCCGCACACAAGGAAATGCCTCATTATTACGCGCAAAATAATGATTCATCCACCTGACATTTGGGACCCACCGGAAGGGCCTCTGTATTTCGCGAAAAACATTCCCCCGCTGACAGGTCGGACCCACCAGCTATATCTTCGCATGCAAGGAAGTGCCTCCTTATTAAGCACAAAAAAATGAATACTCCCCCTGCTAGATGGGACCCTGCATAGTGGGAGGCCGACTTGTGGGCCTACTAAGTTGACGGGGACAGAGGGCTTTGTCAACTTAGTCAATATGAACGATTCTAGCTCCAGTGACCGTACGATGTCCATCCAACGGCCTTAGTGCTTATTCAACCTCTGGTCTTCTTGCTCCAGCCGCCCAAAGTAGCGCCGGTCGTGCCACCTGCTCCTGCCTCCTGTGGCGAGCTGTGCTGCCGCACAGGCCTCACCGCCCCTACTACTCCCACCGCTGGCCAGGCCATCCCTCCACTCACCCACACCCCCTGTTATTCTGCAGCGATGGCAACCTCACACTGAAGCCAAACCAGTGAACCCTCGTACTCCTCTCCGCATGGGCATCCACTGCCGCATCTTCCCCGGCTCCATGTCATCCCCTTCCAAGGCCTCGTCGTCGTCCACCGCCTTGGTGCTCTCGGTGCGGTGCGGTCAATGTGGTCAAGGAATGACTTCCAGCAGAAGAGTACTGTACATGGACAGGCTGACAGCTGGGTCCACGGACACAGCAAGGAAGTGCCTCCTTATTACGCGGAAAATAATGATTCCTCCACCTGACAGCAGGGACCCACCAGACGGGCCACCATATTTCGTGAAAAAACATTTCCCCTAACTGCTGGGACCCACCAGCTACATCTTCGCACATAAGGAAGTGCGTCCATATTATGGGCAAAAAAATGATTCGCCCCCTGACTGCTCGGACCCACCAGCTACATCTTCGCATGCAAGGAAGTGCCTAACAGTCGGGACCCACCTAGTCAAAGCGTATGTAGCGTTGTCATTCTGGTCACGAATGTGTACGTACATATTGGTCGATCGGTCTGTCTGCAGGCTGCAGCAATGAACCATGGCCGTGTAAGGAAGGGCACGTGTCGTAATAGAGGCGCGCACATGTCGTAGTAGAGGCGTGCACGTAGCATGTCACGCAGTCCCGTTAATATTGTGTACACGTACGTACATCGGCTAGGGTGCAAGAAAGTAAATACGACCACGTATGTACATACGGGCGGGGTCTCGAATGCCTACTCGCGCATACATACGGCCAGGGCTCGTGTACATGGCTAGGTCAGAACGGAGAAACTGCGTCATCGTCATGTTCATCGGGAGTCAACCGGCTTGGACGGAACAGCCGATCGAAACGAGGCCTCGTGTACCGCAGAACAGAGGAAACGGCCTTGTGTTCGACTAGCCACTATCGAAATGGGATCCTGCTCATCGGGAGGGGTCTGGCGTACCGCAAAACGGAGGAAACTGACTTGTCTTAGACCTCCTACATTCGAAATGGGGTCCTGTTTATCGGGATGGGTGTCGCGTATAGCAAAAGGGAGGAAACGGACTTGTGTTAGAGCACTACGGTCGAAACCGGGGTCCTGTTCATCGGGAGGCAGTGGCGTACCGCAAAACGGGACTCCACGGGATACTGTTCATCTCCACCATCGACCTCCTCTAGCCTCCACGGGCTACTATTCATCCACCGTCGACCTCCTCCAGCCTCCACCTGCGACTGTTCATTCACGGGCTCCTGTTCATCTAGCCTCCACCGCTTGTCCACCGGCTACTGTTCAACCAGCCCTCTCCACGGGGTCCTGTTCAACCACCCCTCCACGGGCTACTATTCCTCCAGCCCTCCACCGGCTACTATTCAACCAGCCCTCCACAGGGTCCTGTTCATCCAGCCCTCACGGGGTCCTATTCATCCACCCCCAACTGGCTCGATCGGGGTCATGTTCATCCAGCGGCAATGGCCTCTACTACCATGGGGTCGTGTTCATCCAACCCCACACCAAGAACTATTCATACCAACCCCCCCCCCCAACCCCAACAACGCTCACTGTTCGTCCAGAGGCAGCATCGATCGGCTTCAGTTAGCAGCAGTAGCGAAGGAATGCTCGATCGGGTTCACTTAATAGCCATCGATCGATCGCTCGGGTTCAGTAACGCGTAGCCTGCAGTGCAATCGCTCAGGTTCAGTATGCGAACGCCTCGCTCGGGTTCAGTTAGAGCCCAATGCCTCGCACCCACGTGCATACGTGTACGAGAGAAACGCGCATCGCTCGACCCCCGACCACCCATCGTAATCGCTAACTCCCTGATATTTTCCTCGCCCTCGCTTCTACCATGGTTTTTTCCATCATGGACGGCCCAAAGAAAGTCATGCGGCTGCGTCTACGGCCCACCCAGGACAAAAAGCCCATTTTCTGTCATGATTTTTTGTCATAGAAGTAGGAGCCCACCACATCTATGATGATACTGGGTTTTGTCACAATTATCGTCATAGAAGTGTCATAAGCATGGTAGAAAAATATTCGTTCGGCCCAAAATGTTACGGATGTGTCTTTTTTTGTAGTGAGTACAGGGAGTACAGGAGGGGGATTTGGGGGAACTGGAGTAGGAATCGACATTCTAGAGGTGGGGGGTGGGAGATTGGGGATGAAAAGGTAGCATGAATTTTGGACACGCGCCAATATGCTCTCAGCGCGCAAGCTTACGAAAACACCGGTGGCACACACATGTCGGGGAGCAAGAGTCCCAATTCTTTCTTTTTTTGAGAGCCCGACCTTTTTTTGAGGATCTTTTGAGAGCTCGACCTGAGAGTCATAATTGACCTGTTTGGCATTGCGTTACTACTTGGCCCATATTCAGCGACACCTCACTGGCCCAAACAAGTGTACATCATCGAGAAGATATTGAGCTCAAATTATCTAGCTATCTATATCTATATCTATATCTATACTTTTATAAAAAGCAAAGTTGGTGATGATGGTGTGCCTGCCATCCTGCAATATTGGCCAACCGATCTATATCTAACGGATAGGAAGGAAACTATGACAATTTACCCGCACTCCTCTCCAAAGTTGCAGATAAGGCCTTCCCTCGTTCATACTTTTCTCCCACAAGATATTGATCTTCCGTGCAACGCACGGGCATCTTGCTAGTTGATGTCTACTACACAACCTTCTTCTTGTAGACGTTGTTGGGCCTCCAAGTGCAGAGGTTTGAAGGACAGTAGCAAATTTCCCTCAAGTGGATGACCTAAGGTTTATCAATCCGTAGGAGGCGTAGGATGAAGATGGTCTCTCTCAAGCAACCCTGCAACCAAATAACAAAGAGTCTCTTGTGTCCCCAACACACCCAATACAATGGTAAATTGTATAGGTGCACTAGTTCGGCGAAGAGATGGTGATACAAGTGCAATATGGATAGTAGATAATAGTTTTTGTAATCTGAAAATATAAAAACAGCAAGGTAACTAATGATAAAAGTGATCGTAAACGGTATTGCAATGCTAGGAAATAAGGCCTAGGGTTCACACTTTCACTAGTGTAAGTTCCCTCGACAATACTAACATAATTGGATCATAAAACTATCCCTCAACATGCAACAAAGAGTCACTCCAAAGTCAATAATAGCGGGGAATGAACGAAGAGATTATGGTAGGGTACGAAACCACCTCAAAGTTATTCTTTCCAATCAATCCGTTCGGCTATTCCTATAGGTGTCACAAACAGCCCTAGAGTTCATACTAGAATAACACCTTAAGACACAAATCAATCAAAACCCTAATGTCACCTAGATACTCCAATGTCACCTCAAGTATCCGTGGGTATGATTATACGATATGCATCACACAATCTCAGATTCATCTATTCAACCAACACAAAGGGCCTCAAAGAGTGCCCCAAAGTTCTACTGGAGAATCACGACGAAAATGTGTGCCAACCCCTATGCATAGGTTCCCAATGTCACGAAACCCGCAAGTTGGTCACCAAAACATACATCAAGTGGCACGTGGTATCCCATTGTCACCAGAGATATCCACGGCAAGACATACATCAAGTGTTCTCAAGTCTTTAAAGACTCAATCCGATATGATAACTTCAAAGGGGAAACTCAATTCATTACAAGAGAGAAGAGGGGGAGGAGAAACATAAGATCCAACTATAATAGCAAAGCTCGCAATACATCAAGATCGTGCCAAATCAAGAACACGAGAGAGAGAGAGATATATAAAACACATAGCTACTGGTACATACCCTCAGCCCCGAGGGAGAACTACTCCCTCCTCATCATGGAGAGCACGGGGATGATGAAGATGGCCAGCGGAGAAGGATTGCCCCCTCCGGCAGGGTGCCGGAACGGGTCTAGATTGGTTTTCGGTGGCTACGGAGGCTTTTGGCGGCGGAACTCCCGATCTAATCTCCCTTCTGGAAGTTTTTGGGTATGACGATATATATGGGTGCAGGAAGTACGTGGGAGGAGCCACGGGGGCCCCACGATGCATGGGGCGCGCCCTAGAGGGGTGGGCGCGCCCCCCACCCTCGTGGGTAGCCCGTGTCTCCCCTGACGTGCAGTCCAAGTTCCCTGGGTTGCTTTCCTTCCAAAAATAACTTCTCCAGTTGATTTCGTTCCGTTTCGACTCCGTTTGATATTCCTTTTCTTCGAAACACTGAAATAGGCATAAAGCAACAAATCTGGGCTGGGCCTCCGGTTAATAGGTTAGTCCCAAAAGTAATATAAAAGTGGATAATAAAGCCCAATATTGCCCAAAATAGTAGATAATATAGCATGGAGCAATCAAAAAATATAGATACGTTGGAGACGTATCAAGCATCCCCAAGCTTAATTCCTGCTCGTCCTCGAGTAGGTAAATGATAAAAGGATAATTTTTGAAGTGGGATGCTATTTGGCATAATTTCAACGTAATTCTTCTTAATTGTGGTATGAATATTTAGATCCATAAGGTTCAAGACAAAAGTTTAATATAGACATAAAAACAATAATACTTCAAGCATACTAATAAAGCAATTATGTCTTCTCAAAATATCATGGCCAAAGAAAGCTATCCCTACAAAATCATATAGTCTGGCTATGCTCTATCTTCACCACACAAAGTATTTAAATCATGCACAACCCCGATGACAAACCAAGCAATTGTTTCATACTTTTGATGTTCTCAAACTTTTTCAATCTTCACGCAATACATGAGCGTGAGCCATGGATATAGCACTATAGGTGGAATAGAGTGGTGGTTGTGGAGAAGACAAAAAAAGGGGGAAGATAGTCTCACATCCACTAGGCATATCAACGGGCTATGTAGATGCCCATCAATAGATGTGAGTGAGTAGGGATTGCCATGAAACGGATGCACTAGAGCTATAAATGTATGAAAGCTCAACAAAAGAAACTAGTGGGCGTGCATCCAATTCGCTTGCTCACGAAGACCTAGGGCATTTTGAGGAAGCCCATCATTGGAATATACAAGCCAAGTTCTATAATGAAAGATTCCCACTAGTATATGAAAGTGACAACATAGGAGACTCTCTATCATGAAGATCATGGTGCTACTTTGAAGCACAAGTGTGGTAAAAGTATAGTAGCATTGTCCCTTCTCTCTTTTTCTCTCATTTTTTTATTTATTTGGCCTTCCTTTTTTATGGCCTTCCTCTTTTCTTTCTCTCTTTTTTTTATTTTTGTCCGGAGTCTCATCCCGACTTATGGGGGAATCATAGTCTCCATCATCCTTTCCTCACTGGGACAATGCTCTAATAATGATGATCATCACACTTTTATTTACTTACAACTCGATACTTAGAACAAGATATGACTCTATATGAATGCCTTCGGCGGTGTACCGGGACATGCAATGACTCATGAGTGATATGTATGAAAGAATTATGAATGGTGGCTTTGCCACAAATACGATGTCAACTACATGATCATGCTAAGAAATATGACAATGATGGAGCGTGTCATAATAAACGGAACGGTGGAAAGTTGCATGGCAATATATCTTGGAATGGCTATGGAAATGCCATAATAGGTAGGTATGGTGGCTGTTTTGAGGAAGGTATATGGTGGGTTTTGTTGGGGAACGTAGTAATTTCAAAAAAATTCCTACGCACACGCAAGATCCTGGTGATGCATAGCAACGAGGGGGAGAGTGTTGTCTATGTACCAACGCAGACCGACTGCGGAAGCGATCACACAACATAGAGGAAGTAGTCGTACGTCTTCTTCCCGATCCAACCGATCCAAGCACCGTTACTCCGGCACCTCCGAGTTCTTAGCACACGTTCAGCTCGATGACGATCCCCGGACTCCGATCCAACAAAGCTTCGGGGAGGAGTTCTGTCAGCACGACGGCATGGTGACGATCTTGATGTACTACCGACGCAGGGCTTCGCCTAAGCACTACAACGGTATGATCGAGGTGGAATTTGGTGGCAGGGGGCACCGCACACGGCTAAGGAACGATCTCAAGGATCAACTTGTGTGTCTATGTGGTGCCCCCTGCCCCTGTATATAAAGGATGAAGGAGGAGGAGGCCGGCCAAGGCATAAGGTGCGGCCAGGATGGGAGTCCTACTAGGACTCCAAGTCCTAGTAGGAGTCCATCAAGAGGGGAGGAAGGGAGAAGGAATAGGAGGAGAAGGAGAGGTGGCCGGCCCCCTTTTCCCTAGTCCAATTCGGACCAAAGGGGAGGGGGGGCGCAGCAGCCTTTTCCTCTTCCCACTAAAGCCCATCAAGGCCCATTACTTCTCCCGTAACTACCCGGTACTCCGAAAAATACCCGAATCACTCGGAACCTTTCCGATGTCCGAATATAGTCGTCCAATATATCGATCTTTACGTCTCGACCATTTCGAGATTCCTCGTCATGTCCCCGATCTCATCTGGGACTCCGAACTCCTTCGGTACATCAAAACTCATAAACTCATAATACAACTGTCATCGAAACCTTAAGCGTGCGGACCCTACGGTTCGAGAACAATGTAGACATGACCGAGACACGTCTCCGGTCAATAACCAATAGCGGGACCTGGATGCCCATATTGGCTCCTACATATTCTACGAAGATCTTTATCGGTCAGACCGCATAACAACATACGTTGTTCCCTTTGTCATCGGTATGTTACTTGCCCGAGATTCGATCGTCGGTATCCAATACCTAGTTCAATCTCGTTACTGGCAAGTCTCTTTACTCGTTCCGTAATACATCATCCCGTAACTAACTCATTAGTTGCAATGCTTGCAAGGCTTAAGTGATGTGCATTACCGAGAGGGCCCAGAGATACCTCTCCGACAATCGGAGTGACAAACCCTAATCTCGAAATACGCCAACCCAACATCTACCATTGGAGACACCTGTAGTACTCCTTTATAATCACCCAGTTACGTTGTGACGTTTGGTAGTACCCAAAGTGTTCCTCTGGTAAACGGGAGTTGCATAATCTCATAGTTATAGGAACATGTATAAGTCATGAAGAAAGCAATGGCAACATACTAAACGATCGGGTGCTAAGCTAATGGAATGGGTCATGTCAATCAGATCATTCAACCAATGATGTGACCTCGTTAATCAAATAACAACTCTTTGTTCATGGTTAGGAAACATAACCATCTTTGATTAACGAGCTAGTCAAGTAGAGGCATACTAGTGACACTCTGTTTGTCTATGTATTCACACATGTATTATGTTTCCGGTTAATACAATTCTAGCATGAATAATAAACATTTATCATGATATAAGGAAATAAATAATAACTTTATTATTGCCTCTAGGGCATATTTCCTTCAGTCTCCCACTTGCACTAGAGTCAATAATCTAGTTCACATCGCCATGTGATTTAACAGCAATAGTTCACATCACCATGTGATTAACACTCATAGTTCACATCGTCATGTGACCAACACTCAAAGGGTTTACTAGAGTCAGTAATCTAGTTCACATATCTATGTGATTAACACCCAAAGAGTACTAAGGTGTGATCATGTTTTGCTTGTGAGATAATTTTAGTCAACGGGTCTGTCACATTCAGATCCGTAAGTATTTTGCAAGTTCTATGTCTAAAATGCTCTTCACGGAGCTACTCTAGCTAATTTCTCCCACTTTCAATATGTATCCAGAATGAGACTTTAGATTCATCTAGATCAGTGTCAAAAACTTGCATCGACGTAACCCTTTACGACGAACCTTTTTGTCACGTCCATAATCGAGAAACATATCCTTATTTCACTAAGGATAATTCTGACCGCTGTCCAGTGATCTACTCCTAGATCACTATTGTACTCCCTTGCCAAATCAATGCAGGGTATACAATAGATCTGGTATACAGCATGACATACTTTATAGAACCTATGGCCAAGGCATAGGGAATGACTTTCATTCTCTTTCTATCTCCTGCCGTGGTCGGGCTTTGAGTCTTACTCAACTTCACACCTTGTAATACAGGCAAGAACTCTTTCTTTGACTGCTCCATTTTGAACTACTTCAAAATCTTGTCAAGGTATGTACTCATTGAAAAAACTTATCAAGCGTCTTGATCTATCTCTATAGATCTTGAAGCTCAATATGTAAGCAGCTTCACCGAAGTCTTTCTTTGAAAAACTCCTTTCAAACACTCCTTTATGCTTTACAGAATAATTCTACATTATTTCTGATCAACAATATGACATTCACATATACTTATCAGAAATGCTGTAGTGCTCCCACTCACTTTCTCGTAAATACAAGCTTCACCGCAAGTCTGTATAAAACAATATGCTTTGATCAACTCATCAAAGCGTATATTCCAACTCTGAGATGCTTGCACCAGTCCATAGATGGATCGCTGGAGCTTGCACATTTTGTTAGCACCTTTCGGATTGACAAAACCTTCTGTTGCATCATATACAACTCTTCTTCAATAAATCCATTACGGAATGCAGTTTTGTTTATCCATTTGCCAGATTTCATAAAATGCGGCAATTACTAACATGATTCGGACAGACTCGAGCATAGATACGAGTGAGAAGCTCTCATCGTAGTCAACACCTTGAACTTGTCGAAAACCTTTTGCGACAATTCTAGCTTTGTAGATAGTAACACTACTATCAACGTCCGTCTTCCTCTTGAAGATCCATTTATTCTCAATTGCTTGCCGATCATCAGGCAAGTCAACCAAAGTCCATACTTTGTTCTCATACATGGATCATATCTCAGATTTCATGGCTTCAAGCCACTTTGCGGAATCTGGGCTCACCATCGCTTCTTCATAGTTCGTAGGTTCATCATGATCTAGTAGCATGACTTCCAGAAAAGGATTACCGTACCACTCTGGCGCGGATCTTACTCTGGTTGATCTACGAGGTTCAGTAGTATCTTGTTCTGAAGTTTCATGATCATCATCATTAGCTTCCTCACTAACTGGTGTAGGTGTCACAGAAACAGTTTTCTGTGATGTGCTACTTTCCAACAAGGGAGCAGGTACAGTTACCTCGTCAAGTTCTACTTTCCTCCCACTCACTTCTTTCGAGAGAAACTCCTTCTCCAGAAAGTTTCCGAATTTTAGCAACAAAAGTCTTGCCTTCGGATCTGTGATAGAAGGTGTATCCAATAGTTTCCTTTGGATATCCTATGAAGACGCACTTCTCCGATTTGAGTTTGAGCTTATCAGGATGAAACTTTTTCATATAAGCATCGCAACCCCAAACTTTAAGAAACGACAGCTTAGGTTTCTTGCCAAACCATAGTTCACACGGTGTCGTCTCAACGGATTTATATGGTGCCCTATTTAACGTGAATGCAGCTGTCTCTAATGCATGACCCCAAAAACGATAGTGGTAAATCGGTAAGAAACATCATATATTGCACTATATCCAATAAAGTACGGTTATGACGTTCGGACACACCATTATGCTGTGGTGTTCCAGGTGGCGTGAGTAGTGAAACTATTTCACATTGTTTTAACTGAAGACCAAACTCGTAACTCAAACATTTTACCTCTGCGATCATATCGTAGAAACTTTTATTTTCTTGTCACGATGGTTTTTCCACTTCACTCTGAAATTCTTTGAATTGTTCAAATGTTTCGGACTTATGTTTCATCAAGTAGATATCCCCATATCTGCTCAAATCATCTGTGAAGGTCAGAAAATAATGATACCTGCTGCAAGCCTTAATATTCATCGGACCACATACATCAGTATGTATGATTTTCAACAAATCTGTTGCTTGCTTCATTGTTCCGGAGAACGGCGTTTAGTCATCTTGCCCATAAGGCATGGTTTGCAAGCATCAAGTGATTCATAATCAAGTGATTCCGAAAGCCCATCAGCATGGAGTTTCTTCATGCGCTTTATACCAATATGACCTAAACAGCAGTGCCACAAATAAGTTGCACTATCATTATTAACTTTGCATCTTTTGGTTTCAATATTATGAATATGTGTATTATTAAGATCGAGATCCAATGAACTATTTTCATTGGGTGTGTAACCATATAAGGTTTTATTCATGTAAATAGAACAACAATTTATTCTTTTACTTAAATGAATAACCGTATTATAATAAACATGATCAAATCATATTCATGCTCAACGCAAACACCAAATAACACTTATTTAGGTTCAACACTAATCCCGAAAGTATAGGGAGTATGCGATGATGATCATATCAATCTTGGAACTACTTCCAACACACATCGTCACTTTACCCTTAACTAGTCTCTGTTTATTCTGCAACTCCCATTTCGAGTTACTACTCTTAGCAACTGAACTAGAATCAAATACTGAGGGTTTGCTATAAACACTAGTAAAGTACACATCAATAACATGTATATCAAATATACTTATGTTCACTTTGCCATCCTTCTTATCCGCCAATCACTTGGGGTAGTTCCGCTTCCAGTAACCAGTCCCTTTGCAGTAGAAGCACTTTGTCACAGGCTTAGGACCAGACTTGGGCTTCTTCACATGAGTAGCAACTTGCTTGCCGTTCTTTTGAAGTTCCCCTTCTTCCCTTTGCCCTTTTCTTGAAACTAGTGATCTTGTCAACCATCAACACTTGATGTTTTTCTTGATTTCTACCTTCGTTGATTTCAGCATCACGAAGAGCTTGGGAGTTGTTTCCGTTATCCCTTGCATATTATAGTTCATCATGAAGTTCTACTAACTTGGTGATGGTGACTAGAGAATTCTGTCAATCACTATTTTATCGGGAAGATTAACTCCCACTTGATTCAAGCGATTGTAGTACTCAGACAATCTGGGCACATGCTCACTAGTTGAGCGATTCTCCTCCATCTTTCAGCTATAGAACTTGTTGGAGACTTCATATCTCTCAACTCGGGTATTTACTTGAAATATTAACTTCAACTCCTGGAACATCTCATATGGTCCATGACGTTCAAAACGTCTTTGAAGTCCCGATTCTAAGCCATTAAGCATGGTGCACTAAACTATCAAGTAGTCATCATATTGAGCTAGCCAAACGTTCATAACGTCTGCATCTGCTCCTGCAATAGGTCTGTCACCTAGCGATGCATCAAGGACATAATTCTTCTGTGCAGCAATGAGGATAAACCTCAGATCACGGATCCAATCCGCATCATTGCTACTAACATCTTTCAACACAATTTTCTCTAGGAACATATCAAAATAAACACAGGGAAGCAACAACGCGAGCTATTGATCTACAACATAATTTGCAAAATACTACCAGGACTAAGTTCATGATAAATTTAAGTTCAATTAATCATATTACTTAAGAACTCCTACTTAGATAGATATCCCTCTAATCCTCTAAGTGATCACGTGATCCAAATCAACTAAACCATGTCCGATCATCACGTGACATGGAGTAGTTTCATCGGTGAACATCATTATGTTGATCATATCTACTATATGATTCACGCTCGACCTTTCGGTCTCCGTGTTCCGAGGCCATATCTGCATATGCTAGGCTCTCAAGTTTAACCTGAGTATTCTGCGTGTGCAAAACTGGCTTGCACCCGTTGTAGATGGACGTAGAGCTTATCACACCCGATCATCACGTGGTGTCTGGGCACGACGAACTTTGGCAACGGTGCATACTTAGGGAGAACACTTCTTGATAATTTAGTGAGAGATCATCTTATAATGCTACCGTCAATCAAAGCAAGATAAGATGCATAAAAGGATAAACATCACATGCAATCAATATAAGTGATATGATATGGCCATCATCATCTTGTGCTTGTGATCTCCATCTCCGAAGCACCGTCATGATCACCATCGTCACCGGCGCGACACCTTGATCTCCATCGTAGCATCATTGTCGTCTCGCCAATCTTATGCTTCGACGACTATCACTACCGCTTAGTAATAAAGTAAAGCATTACATCGCGATTGCATTGCATACAATAAAGCGACAACCATATGGCTCCTGCCAGTTGCCGATAACTTAGTTACAAAACATGATCATCTCATACAATAAAATCAGCATCATGCCTTGACCATATCACATCACAACATGCCCTGCAAAAACAAGTTAGACGTCCTCTACTTTGTTGTTGCAAGTTTTACGTGGCTGCTATGGGCTTTAAGCAAGAACTCATCTCACCTACGCATCAAAACCACAACGATAGTTCGTCAAATAGACTCCGTTTTAACCTTCTCAAGGACCGGGCGTAGCCACACTCGGTTCAACTAAAGTTGGAGAGACAGTCTTCCGCAAGCCATCTATGTGCAAAGCACGTCGAGGGAACCGGTCTCGCGTAAGAGTACGCGTAAGGTTGGTCCGGATCGTCTCGTCCAACAATACCGCCGAACCAAAGTATGACATGCTGGTAGGCAGTATGACTTGTATCGCCCACAACTCACTTGTGTTCTACTCGTGCAAATAACATCAAACCATAAAACCTAGGCTCGGATGCCACTGTTGGGGAACGTAGTAATTTCAAAAAATTTCCTACGCACACGCAAGATCATGGTGATGCATAGCAATGAGGGGGAGAGTGTTGTCTACGTACCAACGCAGACCGACTGCGGAAGCGATCACACAACATAGAGGAAGTAGTCGTACGTCTTCTTCTCGATCCAACCGATCCAAGCACCGTTACTCCGGCACCTCCGAGTTCTTAGCACACGTTCAGCTCGATGACGATCCCCGGGCTCCGATCCAGCAAAGCTTCGGGGAGGAGTTCTGTCAGCACGACGGCATGGTGACGATCTTGATGTACTACCGACGTAGGGCTTCGCCTAAGCACTACAACGGTATGATCGAGGTGGAATTTGGTGGCAGGGGGCACCGCACACGGCTAAGGAACGATCTCAAGGATCAACTTATGTGTCTATGTGGTGCCCCCTGCCCCTGTATATAAAGGATGAAGGAGGAGGAGGCCGGCCAAGGCATAAGGTGCGGCCAGGATGGGAGTCCTACTAGGACTCCAAGTCCTAGTAGGAGTCCATCAAGAGGGGAGGAAGGGAGAAGGAATAGGAGGAGAAGGAGAGGTGGCCGGCCCCCTTTTCCCTAGTCCAATTCGGACCAAAGGGGAGGGGGGCGCAGCAGCCTTTTCCTCTTCCCACTAAAGCCCATCAAGGCCCATTACTTCTCCCGTAACTACCCGGTACTCCAAAAAATACCCGAATCACTCGGAACCTTTCCGATGTCCGAATATAGTCGTCCAATATATCGATCTTTACGTCTCGACCATTTCGAGACTCCTCGTCATGTCCCTGATCTCATCCGGGACTCCGAACTCCTTCGGTACATCAAAACTCATAAACTCATAATACAACTGTCATCGAAACCTTAAGCGTGCGGACCCTACGGTTCGAGAACAATGTAGACATGACCGAGACACGTCTCCGGTCAATAACCAATAGCGGGACCTGGATGCCCATATTGGCTCCTACATATTCTACGAAGATCTTTATCGGTGAGACCGCATAACAACATACGTTGTTCCCTTTGTCATCGGTATGTTACTTGCCCGAGATTCGATCGTCGGTATCCAATACCTAGTTCAATCTCGTTACTGGCAAGTCTCTTTACTCGTTCCGTAATACATCATCCCGTAACTAACTCATTAGTTGCAATGCTTGCAAGGCTTAAGTGATGTGCATTACTGAGAGGGCCCAGAGATACCTCTCCGACAATCGGAGTGACAAACCCTAATCTCGAAATACGCCAACCCAACATCTACCATTGGAGACACCTGTAGTACTCCTTTATAATCACCCAGTTACGTTGTGACGTTTGGTAGTACCCAAAGTGTTCCTCTGGTAAACGGGAGTTGCATAATCTCATAGTTATAGGAACATGTATAAGTCATGAAGAAAGCAATAGCAACATACTAAACGATCGGGTGCTAAGCTAATGGAATGGGTCATGTCAATCAGATCATTCAACCAATGATGTGACCTCGTTAATCAAATAACAACTCTTTGTTCATGGTTAGGAAACATAACCATCTTTGATTAACGAGCTAGTTAAGTAGAGGCATACTAGTGACACTCTGTTTGTCTATGTATTCACACATGTATTATGTTTCCGGTTAATACAATTCTAGCATGAATAATAAACATTTATCATGATATAAGGAAATAAATAATAACTTTATTATTGCCTCTAGGGCATATTTCCTTCAGTCTCCCACTTGCACTAGAGTCAATAATCTAGTTCACATCGCCATGTGATTTAACAGCAATAGTTCACATCACCATGTGATTAACACTCATAGTTCACATTGTCATGTGACCAACACTCAAAGGGTTTACTAGAGTCAGTAATCTAGTTCACATATCTATGTGATTAACACCCAAAGAGTACTAAGGTGTGATCATGTTTTGCTTGTGAGATAATTTTAGTCAACGGGTCTGTCACATTCAGATCCGTAAGTATTTTGCAAGTTCTATGTCTAAAATGATCTTCACGGAGCTACTCTACCTAATTTCTCCCACTTTCAATATGTATCCAGATTGAGACTTTAGATTCATCTAGATCAGTGTCAAAAACTTGCATCGACGTAACCCTTTACGACGAACCTTTTTGTCACGTCCATAATCGAGAAACATATCCTTATTTCACTAAGGATAATTATGACCGCTGTCCGGTGATCTACTCCTAGATCACTATTGTACTCCCTTGCCAAATCAATGCAGGGTATACAATAGATCTGGTATACAGCATGACATACTTTATAGAACCTATGGCCAAGGCATAGGGAATGACTTTCATTCTCTTTCTATCTTCTGCCGTGGTCGGGCTTTGAGTCTTACTCAACTTCACACCTTGTAATACAGGCAAGAACTCTTTCTTTGACTGCTCCATTTTGAACTACTTCAAAATCTTGTCAAGGTATGTACTCATTGAAAAAACTTATCAAGCGTCTTGATCTATCTCTATAGATCTTGAAGCTCAATATGTAAGCAGCTTCACCGAAGTCTTTCTTTGAAAAACTCCTTTCAAACGCTTGAGACTTCTTGAAATATTATCTTGGGGTGCCTCGGGCATCCCCAATCTTGAGCTTTTGTGTCTCCTTAATTCCTCTCATATCACGGTCTCCCTAAATCTCAAAAGCTTCATCCACACAAAACTCAACAAGGACTCATGAGATAAGTTAGTATAAACCATTGCAAAAACCTTATCATACTCTACTGTAGAAATTCACTAAAATTATTGTTCAACATTGCATACTAAATGCCTCTGCATATTTAATAGTCCTATCCTCAAATAGAATCATTAAATAAGCAAACATATGCAAACAATGCAAACATAACAGCAATCTGCCTAAACAGGATAGTCTGTAAAGAATGCTGCAACATCCATACTTCCCTAACTCCAAAAATTATGAAAGAAAATTACCACTGTATTAAATTTATCAGAGCTTAATATGCAAAAGGTTTCAATATTTTATCGCATTCTGACTTTTCTAGGGAATTATTGCAACAGAGGTAAACTTTCTGTTTTCAAACAGCAACATGTATACTTGTAACATAGGCATAGTAAAGGCTATAAATGCCACTTTTATTGAAATAAAAGATGCAAAACATTGTTCTAAATAACAGCAAGCAAATCCTAACAAAATAAATTGACGCTCCAAGCAAATACATATCATGTGGCGAATAAAAATATAGCTCCAAGTAAAGTTACCGATGAACGAAGACGAAAGAGGGGATGCATTCCGGGGCATCCCCAAACTTAGGCTTTTGGTTGTCCTTGAATATTACCTTGGGGTGCCTTGGGCATCCCCAAGCTTAGTCTCTTGCCACTCCTTATTCCATAGTCCATCGAATCTTTACCCAAAACTTTAAAACTTCACAACACAAAACTTAACAGAAAACTCGTAAGCTCCGTTAGTATAAGAAAATAAATCACCACTTCAAGGTACTGTAATGATCTCATTCTTTATTTATATTGGTGTTAAAACTACTGTATTCCAACTTCTCTATGGTTTATAAACTATTTTACTAGCCATAGATTCATCAAAATAAGCAAACAACACACGAAAAACAGAAGCTGTCAAAAACAGAACAGTCTGTAGTAATATAGATCAAACGTATACTTATGTAACTCATAAAATTCTCAAATAAATTTATGGACCTGAGGAATTTATCTATTAATCATCTTCAAAAAGAATTAACTAAATAGCACTCTCCAAATAAAAATGGAAGCAGTTCTCGTGAGCGCTAAAGTTTCTGTTTTTTACAGCATGATCAACAAGACTTCACCCAAGTCTTCCCAAAGGTTCGACTTGGCACAAACACTAATTAAAAGCATAAAAACACATCTAAACAGAGTCTAGATGAATTATTTATTACCTAACAGGGACAAAAATCAAGGAATAAAATTAAAGTTGGGTTGCCTCCCAACAAGCGCTATCGTTTAACGCCCCTAGCTAGGCATGATGATTTCAATGATGCTCACATAAAAGATAAGAATTGTAACATAAAGAGAGCATCATGAAGAATATGACTAGCAAATTTAAGTCTAACATAGTACCTACGCATAGGGATTTCGTGAGCAAACAACTTATGGGAACAATAATCAACTAGCATAGGAGGGTAAAACAAGCATAACTTCGAAATTTTAAGCACATAGAGAGGAAACTTGATATTATTGCAATTCTTACAAGCATATATTCCTCCCTCATAATAATTTTCAGTAGAATCATGAATGAATTCAACAATATAACCAGCACCTAAAGCATTATTTTCATGATCTACAAGCATAGAAAATTTACTACTCTCCACACAAGCAAGATTCTTCTCATGAATAATAGTGGGAGTATCATAAGAGACTCGAATACTATAAATTGTTTCCACATTAAAAGAGTAATGTTCAGAGAAGGGGTAATCATAATCATGACAAGTTTTATAAATATAATCACTACTTTTTATAGCATAAGTATCATCACAATAATCATCATAAGTAGGAGGCATGTTGTCATCATTATAAACTTGCATATCAAAACTTGGGAGACTAAAAATATCATCTTCATTAAGTGTAGCATCCCCAAGCTTGGGACAAACATTAATTGCAGCAAATATATTCTCAAAAACATCATCTTCATCAAACATAGCATCCCCAAGCTTGGTCCTTTTCATATCATAAGCATAATCACTCTCATCATTAATAGTATAGATAGCCCCAATAGTATAGCAATTATCATATTCTTCCAAGCAAATGCCAAAAAGATTTTCAAGATCATAAGAAGTATCATTATCTTCCTCAATTATATTTTCATGAGGCACAATATTTATAGGAGCAGCATTATTTTGGAGAGATACCTTTTTACCTCTCTTCCTTTTTCTTTTCTTATTCTTCAATCCTCTTTTTGGAGCTCCTTATTAATGAGATTGGTTGGATAGAAAGCTCCTCCTCGTTACCTGATTCATCATAAGAAATAATAGGAGGATATTGGGAAGTCTCTTCCCTTTCATTAGTATTCTCTTCATCCTCTATTTGTTTTCTTTTCTTTATGTAATTGGCAATATAAGGATTTTCAATGCAATTCACCGCACAATACATATAAATCTTCTCTAGATCAAAACCAAGAAGTTTATCGAGATTAAATTTTGGAATACCCTCAGTTATACGTTTCATTTCTTCATAACCCAAGAGCAAACTAAGTTCATTATGATGTGCAAGGGAAATCAAGTCATCACAATTTTTGGACATGATACGGTCATGGAACAATTTGCATTTGATATTTAAATGACCATGTTCATTGCAAAGTTCGCAAGTATGGGTAAGATATCTTAAATTTTCAGCACATTCATCTAGCTCTTCTTGCAACAATTTGGTTTCTAAGTACTTATGCCTCTTGCAATATCTATCTTCCCTATTTGGTGTGTACTTGCAAACCCAGTCTACTCCACAAAAATTGACATGTTTATAGGAGGCATTTTCATCATAACTAGTGCAATCATCATTAGCATCATGGATATTCAAAGAATTCGTACTAACAACATTGCAATCATGCTCATCATTCAAATATTTAGTGCCAAACATATTAGAGATCTCTTCTTCTAGCACTTGAGCACAATTATCCTTTCCATCATACTCACGAAAGATATTAAAAAGATGAAGCGTATGAGACAAACTCAATTCCATTTTTTAATAGTTTTCTTTTATGAACTAAACTAGTGATAAAACAAGAAACTAAAAGACTCGATTGCAAGATCTAACGATATACCTTCAAGCACTCACATCCCCGGCAACGGCGCCAGAAAAGAGCCTGATGTCTACTACACAACCTTCTTCTTGTAGATGTTGTTGGGCCTCCAAGTGCAGAGGTTTGTAGGACAGTAGCAAATTTCCCTCAAATGGATGACCTAAGTGTCGGATTTCGGGTTCCGGCAGACCCTTAAGGTTCGAACACTGGGGTGCGCGTGGAAATCTCGCCTTCAACCTCCCCGTCTCGATGGGATCTAAACTACTAAAAGAGCTGCACGAAAGACACAAGATTTATACTGGTTCGGGCCACCGATGTGGTGTAATACCCTACTCCAGTGTGTGGTGGATGGATTGCCTCCTGGGCTGGTGTGGGTGAACAATACAAGGAAGAACAACCTAGCGAGGGTCTGTTCTTGGCTGTGGTGATGAACTGCTATGAAGAGTTCAGTCACCCTCTCTTTCTCTCTCTCTCTACTTGCGAACCGAACGATCCAACCCCCCGAACCCAACCGAACCCACCGAACCCCTTGCTATGTGGGTGGCTAGTCCTATTTATAGAGGCCCTGGTCCTCTCCCCAAATATTGAGCGGGAAGGGATCCAATAATGGCGGGCTAATTTGAAGGGGGACAGTGAGTACATCTATCCTGACAAAAGCAGTCTTCGCCTGCCAAAGGCTCTGCTGATGACGCCGTGCTGGGCTCCATGGTGACCTCCGTCTCGTAGTCCTCCTAGTCTTGGTCTCGTTGCACCGAATTGGCAACCTTTGCCTGATGCCTCGGTACTCCACGGATACGCTTGCCCCCTTTGCACCAAAGAGGAAAGAGGGACGCTGCGCGCGCTGGCACCCGCCTGGTGCCCCATGTCGTCATGGCTTGCGTCATGGGCACCTCGCGAGGTACCCCACCATGAACTCTCCGCCTCCTCGCGAGCTAGCCCGACGAGGTTGTGCCCGAGGATGCGCCGTGTCGTCCGCCTCGCGAGGCTTGGCCCCTCGCGAGGGTCTTGAGCCTTGTGTTGATGAAGATGGGCCGCGCTGGGCCCCCACTTGAGCCACGCCGCAGGCCGCAGGTAGGCAAGTCTGGGGACCCCCATTCCCAGAACGCCGACAGTAGCCCCTGGGCCAAAGGCGCGCATGGACTTGGCCGTGCCGAGAGGCGAAAGGGCAAGGGCGAAGCGCCGCGGGCCCCAACAGCCTGCGGCCTTGGACGCCGCATGGCGGTTGATTGGACGTGGCACCTCCGCTTCCCCATGACGCCTTGGTGATCGTGCGAGTTGGAAAAGTCCCTGCATGCAGAACGTGTTATGATTACCTATGATCGTGGAGACCGGCGGTTGGCCTTCGCCGGCTATAAGTATGGCACCGCTTGTGCCCGTCCAGTCCATCTCCTCTTGCTCTCTCCTTCGCCTCAGTTCTTGCTCTGTCTTGGTGTGATGGCTCCGATTCGCCGATTCTCTGCAGCGGAGAAGGGAAAGGCTCCTTGAGAAGGGCCAGACCCTCTCCCGCCGAAGAAGCGGCTCGCCCATTGCAGCTGGGACAATGAGGACCATCCAGTGGTGGCGAGTCCCTGGGGCGAGCGGGCTCCACCGGGGTTCCCGCTGCCCTTGGACGCCCACGTCGAGGGCCCCAGAGGTGTTGACGCTGATCCCCGCGGTCAGCGCCATCGTCGGCGCCGTCGGGTTATGAAGGCGTGGGTGGTTCCTCCTGGAGTCCATGCCGAGGGCTCCTCCCATGAGTTCGTGCTCCACGTCGTCACTCCTCTTCAGTCCTGGATCCGCCTTCCTCCCTTCTTTGCCTCCATGGTTCTTCCAGGGGGGCCTCTGGGGCTCCAGCTGCAGCACGCCGACTGTGACGCCCCCGCGACCGAGGCCGAGGTTGTCGTCGCTGCCCCGGGCGCGGTCTACATGTCCCGCGGCTGGAGGGAGATCGCCCGGGTCTGCAGGGAAAGAGGCGTCTTCACGGTCCACCTGGAGTATGACGGCGCGGCGGTGATGTTCTTCAAGGTCTTCGACGCGATCGGGCGCCGGCTGGAGTGCTGCCGCGGGAGAGGAGGCCAGGACCTCGCCCTGGTGAGGGCTAGGCCCGTCGACCGCCCCCTTGGCAGTGGCGCCCGAGGGTCCAGCGGCTCCAGCGAAGGCTTCGCGACTCCGGAGACGAGCGACAACAGCTACGAGCCCCCGAGTCGTCGCCGCTCCAGGAGCAGGGCGGACGCGTCAGGCCGTCGCCAACCCTGATCTGGATGGGGTTGGCGCCGGTGCCTGACGGCCCACTGTTGATGATGGCGTCTCCCGCAGTAGCTCATGTAGTTAGCGTCCCTTAGAATCCGCTCCCTGCAAGGAATCAAAATGCGCCCCGTGGGGGCTTGTAAGGTGTCTGTAGTCCTGTTTGTTAATATGTATGACCTTTTGACATGGATCCGAGCGAGCTGCTAACTCCGTTATAGTTCAGCCTTCCCTTTTGCACCTCACGAGGGCTTGGTGCTCTACGTCGACAGGTCCCAGTCCCAAGGTGGCGTCAGCCGTCGCTGGTATGCCAGGTCGCGATGCCGTGGTCAAGGCCAGGAGGTGAGCGACCCGAGGTCCGCTAAGAGCCCCTGAGTCGCGATGCTCAGGAGATCCCCTTTGGCGCCCAAGCAGCCATCACTTAGTGAGAAAGGGAAGCAACGTCGCTAGTACGGACTTGCTTTAGGTGCGGGGGTAGTGCTGCAGCAGTCAGTGCCGTGGGTGGTAACTTATCTTGAGGATCAGGGGTCGTTCCAGGTGTGCCGTTGGGTTCGTGTGTGGATAGGAGCGGAAACTCTCGGCAAGGTCCTCGCGAGGCCCCTTCTTCCCCGCCTCTGCTCCCCTTTCTGCTCTATGTCCTCGGGTCCCGGCCCTCGAGCTTGTCTCAGCCATCGCTGGTATGCCAGGTCGCGATGCCGTGGACAAGGCCAGAGGGTGAGGGCTGGAGAGCCAGTAAGAGCCCTGAGTCGCGATGCTCATGAACCCCCCTTTAACGTGCAAGCGGTTCGCGCGGGCGAGGGCGAAGGAAACCTCGTGAGGGCCTCGGCTTGCGCGGTTCTCTCCAGGGATCCTGTAGGGTCATCACAGAAAGAAGATGGTGTTGCCACAGCGGCCATTAGTCGATCGTTAGTCACTCAAGAGCTTGCTGGTTGAGGTAGGCGAGGCGTATCTGGGCACCCGTGAGCCAGCGCGGGACTCCCGAGGCCCTACCTCTGGGCGGGTTGCGCCCGGCACTGGGCCGTATCTTGAGATGTGTCCCTGCAAAATTTGGTCAGATGCCGGTACTCTACATCCTCGGGTCCCGCCCTCGAGCTTGTCTCAGCCACGCTGGTATGCCAGGTCGCGATGCCGTGGACAAGGCCAGAGGGTGAGGGCTGGAGAGCCAGTAAGAGCCCTGAGTCGCGATGCTCAGGCACCACCCCCCTTTAACGTGCAAGTGGCCGGCATGGGAAGAGAAGATGCCGCGGACGGGCACCATGCAGCTAAGCGTGATAGGCAATGCATAGTTGGAAATAAACGCTAGGGGGATACACGCCGCTGGGTCTGGCCCGAACGGCTTGGGGATGATGCAGCCCGAGGGGCGCCCCCAACAAGGCAAACTAATGAAGGAAAGGTAAATGCAGATACATGCCGCGGGGACGGACCCACGCGGCCTGGGAGTGATGCAACCCTGGGAGGGTGCTCCCAGCGGAGAACAGAACTTAAAATATGTCACCTGAGGATGTCGTCGGCGTAGTGGCGTTGGTGCAGCAGACTTGACGGGCTGCAGAAGCCGATCCTCACGAGCCCCCAGGCCCCGGGGCCTCGGGAGGCTCCGGAGGCACTGGTGACTCCTCGCGAGCTATCTCCATCTCCGCCAAGGCCGTGGAACGCCTGTCTTCCTGAGCCTCCACGATGCCCCTCATGAGGCGCTGGTACGCTGCAGCCATGCTCGGCAAGCCGTAAGGCATGCGAACATAGCTGTGGGGTGGACCTCCGCAGCGCCCCACTTGCGAGGGCCAGAGGCGCTCCGTTGTGGCGATCTGATTGAGCCCTGGTACGTCGACGCAGACGCGCAGCCCACCATCCTCGCCTGGATGTGGGGCCATGGCTGGCAAGCAGCAGCAACCTCTCATGATCCTTGTCTCCTGTAGCTCTTGAATGGCCTCGTCAACGAACTCTTGCTGGTCTGATCTTCCTCGCCTGGCTCCCTCTC
Organism: Triticum monococcum; assembly: GCA_034509565.1. NCBI lineage: Eukaryota > Viridiplantae > Streptophyta > Magnoliopsida > Poales > Poaceae > Triticum > Triticum monococcum. Next base: position 421,659,645 of record CM067846.1, on the reverse strand, counting down.
GAGGGAAACGTGCTGCGAAGCACGCCTCCACATGGTGCCCAAGCGCCTCCCTCGTGACCCTGGCTAGGTCGGTGGCCCTCCAGGTGAGAGCCCCCAAGCCCTGCCTGAGGAGGGCGCCAGGCGTGCTTTCCTATGCAATAGAAGGAGGGCCCTCCTGAGGGGGCACGGGCCCTGAGGGGCCTGCCTCCTGAGGGGCTGAGCCTGACGACGTCTTCCTCTTTTTGGGGATGGTCTCAGGAAGCCTCCTGCTTCCGCGATCTGGGTCTTCTAGCGACGCGGCCTGATAGGCTCTCTCCAGGGAACACACTGCATCCTTCTCTTCATAGGGCACCGTGATGACGCCGCCACTTCTTGGCATCTTGAGGACGTTGTAGCCGTGGTGAGTCGCAGCCATAAACTTGGCCAGCGCTAGGTACCCAAGGATGGCGTTGTACGGCAGGCGGATGTGGGCGACGGCGAAGTCGATGAGCTCGGTGCGGTAGTTGCTGCGGGCTCCGAAGGTGACAGGGAGGCGGACCTGCCCGATCAGGACTGTGGAACCATCGGTGATCCCGGAGAAAGGCCTGGTTGGCTGAAGCTGGTCATAGGGCATTTGGAGGTTGTTGAATGTTTCCACGGACAGGACGTTGAGCCCTGCCCCGCCATCAATGAGGGTCTTGGTGACCAGCACGTTGCTGATGACTGGGGAGCAGAGCATCGGGAGGACTCCTGCAGTGGCTGCGCACTTGAGCTGGTCTGCTGAGCTGAACGTGATGGGGCACATCGACCACCTGAGGGGGCGCGTTCCTTCGAGCTTGGGGAGAACTGCATTCACTTCGCGGGCAAACTGCTTGAAGATACGTTGGGAGGTTGGGGCTTGAGCTCCACCCAGGATGCAGGCGATCGCGCGCGGCTCCTGGAAGCCCCCAGCCCCCTCGTCTTGATGGCGGTCTTCGTTCCTTCTTGGTGGAGGCGGCAGCGGAGGCAGGCCTACGTTGCCGTGAGGGCGATCCTCACGAGGTTGGTCTCTCCAGTCCCCCTCACGAGGCAGGTCCCGCCAGCGGTCCTCGCGAGGCTGGTCGCGCCACCCCTGGTGCGGGCCTCGGTCTTCCCAGCGCCCTTGGTTTCTTCCTCCTCCTCGGCCGTAGCCCCGGTCAGCACGGTCAGGGCGACGGCCGATCCTTCCTTCTCGTACGGCGCAGAGCTCTTGACATTCGTTGGTGTTGTGGGTGTGGAGGTCGTGGTACACACAGTACCGGCTGCCTCTGGAGGGTTCGGGCAGATCCTTGCCCCGCGTGGTCTCTGGTTCTGCCGCGAGTACGGCAGCCCCCTTGCGCTTCGCGTCCTTGGCTTTGGGCTTCTTCTCTTCTGGGTCCACGGCAGGCAGCTCGAGGAGGGAGAGACGTCCCTCCTTAGCCCTGGCGCACTTGTTCGCCAAGTTGAACAGCTCCAGGGAGGTGCAGAGGTCTTCATGCATCGCTAGCTCCTCCTTCATCTTGACTTCACGCACGCCGTCAGAGAAGGCGGAGATGATGGCCTCCTCGGACACCTTGGGGATCTTGAGGCGCGCACTGTTGAAGCGCTGGATGTACTTTTGTAGGGTCTCTCCGGGTTGTTGCTTGATGCGGCGCATGTCACTCACGGCGGGTGGCCGGTCGCGAGTACCTTGGAAGTTGGCGATGAAGCGGGCGCGCATCTGGTCCCAGGAGGAGATCGTGCCTGGAGCTAGATTCAGGAGCCAGGTTCGCGCCCCTTCCTTCAGCGCCATGGGGAACCAGTTAGCCATGACCTTCTTATCCCCACCGGCAGCCTCGATGCCCAGCTCATAGAGCTGGAGGAACACTGCGGGATCGGTTGTGTCGTCGTAGCGAGGAGGCAGGTCGGGCTTGAACTTGCCGGGCCACGCGACGCTGCGCAGCTCAGTGGTGTAGGCGTGGCAGCCCGCGGTGGCCACGAAAGGCCTCGGTTGGTGGGGAGCTTGGTCTTGAGGGTCCCCATGCGCTGCAGCTAGGAACAGGGCGGGGCCTTGGCGTGCCGGAGCTGGAGCAGGGTCGCGGCGTGCCGGAGTAGGGAGGGCCCTGGCAGCCCCTTGTGGGCGAGGAACTTCTTGGCAGCTTCGCTCTCGCTGCGCTGATGCCTGACGGAGCGGGTTCTGCCCAGGGACCAAGCGCCTTGGAGCCATGGCATCTTCTTGGAGGGGAGGCGGCTGGTGCGCCTCTGGAGCTTCGTTGCCCACGCAGGGCAGAGTGCGGCGCAGAGGGACGAACGGCACGGAAGAGCCCCCTGCGGCGCGGACAAGCTCGGTGACGCGGTCGAGCCATTCTTCGTAGACGTCGTCGACGGGACGGTAGCGCAGGAGCTCGTTTGCCGCGAGGAGCGCAGCTCGAGCCTCCAAGGGTGCGCGGAGCGCGTGGGATGAAGAACCGGCTGGAGCGAGTGATGAAGTGGCGGTGCAGCCGTCTTGCCGCATGGACGGGTGTTGAGACGATGCCTGCTGCTCGCCCCCTGCCGGGCCGGTGGCGGCGTTGACGGCGGGCGACGGGGAACGGCGAGGACGCCCACCGACGGGGGCCGTCTGGGCGACGCGAGAGGCGATGGCGGCCCGGCGCGCGGCGCGGGCCCGACGAGCGTCAGACATGGATGCCACGGTCGGAGGAGAGCGGAGCGGTGGAAGACGAATTCCGGCGCACCCCTACCCGGCGCGCCAAATGTCGGATTTTGGGTTCTGGCAGACCCTTAAGGTTCGAACACTGGGGTGCGCGCGGAAATCTCGCCTTCAACCTCCCCGTCTTGATGGGATCTAAACTACTAAAAGAGCTGCACGAAAGACACAAGATTTATACTGGTTTGGGCCACCGATGTGGTGTAATACCCTACTCCAGTGTGTGGTGGATGGATTGCCTCCTGGGGCTGGTGTGGGTGAACAATACAAGGAAGAACAGCCTCGCGAGGGTCTGTTCTTGGCTGTGGTGATGAACTGCTATGAAGAGTTCAGTCACCCTCTCTTTCTCTCTCTCTCTCTACTTGCGAACCGAACGATCCAACCCCCCGAACCCAACCGAACCCACCAAACCCCTTGCTATGTGGGTGGCTAGTCCTATTTATAGAGGCCCTGGTCCTCTCCCCAAATATTGAGCGGGAAGGGATCCAACAATGGCGGGCTAATTTGAAGGGGGACAACGAGTACATCTATCCTGACAAAAGCAGTCTTCGCCTGCCAAAGGCTCTGGTGATGACGCCGCGCTGGGCTCCATGGTGACCTCCATCTCATAGTCCTCCTTGTCTTGGTCTCGTTGCACCGAAGTGGCAACCTTTGCCCGATGCCTCGGTACTCCGCGGATACGCTTGCCCCCTTTGCACCAAAGAGGAAAGAGGGACGCTGCGCGCGCTGGCACCCGCCTGGTGCCCCGTGTCGTCATGGCTTGCGTCATGGGCACCTCGCGAGGTACCCCGCCATGAACTCTCCACCTCCTCGCGAGCCAGCCCGGCAAGGCTGTGCCCGAGGATGCGCCGTGTCGTCCGCCTCGCGAGGGTCTTGAGCCGCGTGTTGATGAAGATGGGCCGCGCTGGGCCCCCACTTGAGCCACGCCACAGACCGCAGGCACACAAGTCTGGGGACCCCCGTTCCCAGAATGCCGACACTAAGGTTTATCAATCCGTTGGAGGCGTAGGATGAAGATGGTCTCTCTCAAGCAACCCTGCAACCAAATAACAAACAGCGTGTTTGGTTGGGGGGAGTTGAAGACAGGGAATGGGAGTTTAAGGTAAGTGGCACTTTAAATCCTTTGATTGATTCAGGGACATGGGAATTAAGAAGGGAAGGGGAAGGGGAATTAAGAGGCCCAACTCCTTCAAATCTCTTCCCTAGGGGGACCCTGGTAATTTAACCGGGGATTGGGAATTGACAGAGAAAAAACGTTTTGTTAGTTGGGACGTGGTGAGGGGTGGCGTTTTCATGTTGAAAGTTGGTTATTTCTCTGCCTAATCCCACCAACTAAACAGGGGCAGTTAATTATCTCTTAAATTCCCACCTTTAAGCGCCTCCACATGCCAAACAGAGGAATGGGACTTCAAATCAACTTCCCATGTATAATCCCTTGGCAAATTCCCATCGCTAAACTCCCATGCCCTCTCCCTCTCGTTACCAAACACGCTGAAAGAGTTGTGTCCCCAACACACCCAATACAATGGTAAATTGTATAGGTGCACCAGTTCGGCGAAGAGATGGTGATACAAGTGCAATATGGATAGTAGATAATAGTTTTTGTAATCTGAAAATATAAAAACAGCAAGGTAACTAATGATGAAAGTGATCGTAAACGGTATTGCAATGCTAGGAAATAAGGCCTAGGGTTCATACTTTTGCTAGTGTAAGTTCCCTCAACAATACTAACATAATTGGATCATAAAACTATCCCTCAACATGCAACAAAGAGTCACACCAAAGTCACTAATAGCGGAGAACGAACGAAGAGATTATGGTAGGGTACGAAACCACCTCAAAGCTATTCTTTCCAATCAATCAGTTGGGCTATTCCTATAGGTGTCACAAACAGCCCTAGAGTTCGTACTAGAATAACACCTTAAGACACAAATCAATCAAAACCCTAATGTCACCTAGATACTCCAATGTCACCTCAAGTATCCGTGGGTATGATTATATGATATGCATCACACAATCTCAGATTCATCTATTCAACCAACACAAAGGACCTCAAAGAGTGCCCCAAAGTTCTACCGGAGAATCACGACAAAAACGTGTGCCAACCCCTATGCATAGGTTCCCAATGTCACGAAACCCGCAAGTTGGTCACCAAAACATACATCAAGTGGCACGTGGTATCCCATTGTCACCACAGATATCCACGGCAAGACATACATCAAGTGTTCTCAAGTCTTTAATGACTCAATCCGATAAGATAACTTCAAAGGGGAAACTCAATTCATTACAAGAGAGAAGAGGGGGGGAGAAACATAAGATCCAACTATAATAGCAAAGCTCGCGATACATCAAGATCGTGCCAAATCAAGAACACGAGAGAGAGAGAGAGAGAGAGAGAGAGAGATCAAACACATAGCTACTGGTACATACCCTCAGCCCCAAGGGAGAACTACTCCCTCCTCATCATGGAGAGCACCGGGATGATGAAGATGGCCGCCGAAGAAGGATTGCCCCCTCCGGCAGGGTGCCGGAACGGGTCTAGATTGGTTTTCGGTGGCTACGGAGGCTTCTGGCGGCGGAACTCCCGATCTAATCTCCCTTCTAGAAGTTTTTGGGTACGATGTTATATATGGATGCAGGAAGTACGTCGGAGGAGCCACGAGGGCCCCACGAGGCAGGGGGCGCGCCCCCACCCTCGTGGGCAGCCCGTGTCTCCCCTGACACGCACTCCAAGTTCCCTGGGTTGCTTTCCTTCCAAAAATAACTTCTACAGTTGATTTCGTTCCGTTTCGACTCCGTTTGATATTCCTTTTCTTCGAAACACTGAAATAGGCATAAAACAGCAAATCTGGGCTGGGCCTCCGGTTAATAGGTTAGTCCCAAAAGTAATATAAAAGTGGATAATAAAGCCCAATATTGCCCAAAATAGTAGATAATATAGCATGGAGCAATCAAAATTATAGATATGTTGGAGACGTATCACTAGTAGCTTGAAAAAAGGAGATATACTCCGAATAATGGAGCATGGTGATGCCCTCATTTAGCCCACCAGCAGTTCGAGACAATAAACAGTTCGAAACAACGATATATACCACATTCAATCACTGACTAGTGACTACTACCGACATAAACAGCAAGACATGATAGTTCATAAGAAGTCTTGCTACACCACCAAAACGCACCCATCTGCAGCGCTCAGACTCTCGTGATCCAGACAAGAATGACATTCTAAATAGAGGCAAGTATTACATAGTAAGAGTGACATAGACGAGGATGACCAAATGACAAGGAATATGCATAAAAAAGAGAGATCTACCCATCGAGAACAAGCAGCAAATAAAACAAGTCATTTGAAGAGGGACGATCCAACACCATCATAATTTGTAGCAACGCTTCAGCCACTAGTGATCTAGAGACACCAGTACTCCACCCTTTCGACGCACCGGCCCAATTACCTATCAATCTGAAGGCTTGAACCACATCACTGCCTTTCGGACTCAACACATCCAAGGATCAATGTTAATCCAGATGCCTTTGTCATTCTCACCTTCTTTTGGCTGCAGGGTGTATTGTTGACAATCAGGGGAGTTTGCTCCCAAACTCCTGGGGCTCACCATGTAGACACAGTTTTCCATAGCAAAACAGAGCCTCTCTGCCATCAAGCTCCTTTGTCAATGGTGATCTCCTGGTTAATCGAATAATTGAGTCCGAGAAACAGAGAGTGTGAACCAAGGTTGTTTACCCGCCTCCAACTCAAAAATCCCGAAGGCCCCAACAAGTTGGTATCCTGCTCATAGACATAACAACCACTATCTGGATACTCACGTATTTCACGGTGCTTGTATACAGTGGGTTTTTTTTGCAATATAACTTCTCCGGCTCATGTGTCCGAATGATCATCAGTCTTTTGCCGTCATTTGATCAAGCGAGGAACCAGTTGTGATTCCCTGTTTTTGGCAAAGGTGGTGTGATTACAAAGGGCAGTAACTGTATGGACAGTGCATCATATCAAAAAGGGCAGGCGTTGTTAATGTAAGATCAACATTGTTCATAGTATGATTAGGATAATGCAAGAAACAACATTGCTATGTCCCTGTTGGAACTGGGAGGAAAATGTAGGGAAATGTATACTGGGTTCGAAAATATAGAAGTGACATGCATGGTTATACTCATGTTATCTCACAATTGATTCTTCACGGGAAACTTCTATGTCATGAATGTTATGTATGCATCCATATCATGGTGAGAAAATCTCACAAGACCATATAGCAGGAAGAAGGGTGTCTTGAAAATCTTAGGCCTCACTTCGACAATGGCCGTGTGCATGTCCCTCGAGCATGCAGCCAGCCGCAGGGCACACAACATATCTGTACACGAACAACAGAGGTCGGGGATGTCACTTGGGAGATTTCTCCAATCGCGGCTCATATGGATGTTGCGTGGTTCACGTTTGGCCAAGGTGGAGTTTGGAAGGTGGGGTTTTGGGGGGCTTGATTTATGGGGGAGAAGGCTCCCGATGCTGGAGCAGCTAGCAAGGGAATAGTGGTACTGGGGGAGGTGAGCGAGGCGAGGGTACGCGGAGGCACAATGAGATGATGAAGAGTAACCTTAGGATCTCCGGTGAGATGGAGATGGAGATGGAGTGGTGCTAGGGGAGAGGGAGACGAGGCGAGGCAAGCTATACAATGGCGGTGACAGTGACTGCACAGTGCACAAGGTGAGGCTGACTTTGGTAACCCAAACATGCCGCCTAGACTGGTGTCACTGAAGGAAATATGCCCTAGAGGCAATAATAAAGTAATTATTTATTTCCTTATTTCATGATAAATGTTTATTATTCATGCTAGAATTGTATTAACCGGAAACTTAGTACATGTGTGAATACATAGACAAAACAAAGTGTCCCTAGTATGCCTCTACTTGACTAGTTCGTTTATCAAAGATGGTTATGTTTCCTAACCATAGAAATGTGTTGTCATTTGATGAACGGGGTCACATCATTAGGAGAATGATGTGATGGACAAGACCCATTCATTAGCTTAGCATTATGATCGCTACAGTTTCATTGCAACTGATTTCTTCATGACTTATACATGTTCCTCAGACTATGAGATTATGCAACTCCCGAATACCGGAGGACCACCTTGTGTGCTATCAAATGTCACAACATAACTGGGTGATTATAAAGATGCTCTATAGGTGTCTCCGATGGTGTTTGTTGAGTTGGCATAGATCGAGATTAGGATTTGTCACTCCGTGTATTGGAGATGTATCTCTGGGCCCTCTCGGTAATGCACATCACTATAAGCCTTGCAAGCAATGTGACTAATGAGTTAGTTGTGGGATGATGCATTATGCAACGAGTAAAGAGACTTTCCGGTAACAAGATTTAACTAGGTATTGAGATACCGACGATCGAATCTCGGGCAAGTAACATGCCGATGACAAAGGGAACAACGTATCTGGTTATGCGGTTTGACCGATAAAGATCTTCGTAGAATATGTTGGAACCAATATGAGCATCCAGGTTCCGCTATTGGTTATTGACCGGAGACATGTCTCGGTCATCTCTACATAGTTCTCGAACCCATAGGCTTCTCACGCTTAACGTTCGGTGACGATCAGTATTACGAGTTTATGTGTTTTGATGTACCAAAGATAGCTCGGAGTCCCGGATGTGATCACGGACATGACGAGTAGTCTCAAAATGGTCGAGACATAAAGATTGATATATTGGACGGCTATATTCGGACACTGAAAGTGTTCCGGGTGATTTCAGAGAAAACCGGAGTGTCGGAGGGGTTACCCCCCCCCCCCCCCCCCGGGAAGTATTGGTCCTTAGTGGGCCTTAGGGGAGAGAGAGAGCAGCAGCCTAGGAGGTGGCGCCCCCCAAGGGGAGTCCGAATAGGACTAGGGAAGGGGGCGAGGCCCCTCTTTCCTTATCCATCGCTTTCCTTCCCACTTCCCCCTTCCTAGAAGGAGTAGGAAAGGATGAATCCTACTCCTACTAGGAAGAGGATTCCTCCTCTCCTTGGGCGCCACTAGGGCCGGTCGGCCTTCCCCCCTTGCTCCTTTATATACAGGGGCAGGGGGCACCCTAAGACCCACAAGTTGATTGTTCCAAGCCGTGTGCGATGCCCCCCTCCACCATATTCCTCCTCGGTCATATCGTTGATGTGTTTAGGAAAAACCCTGCGCCGGTAACTTCATCATCACCGTCATCACGCTGTCATGCTGACGAAGCTCTCCCTCGATGCTCTACTGGATCGTGAGTTCATGGGATGTCACTGAGCCGAACGTGTGCAGATCGTGGACGTGCCATACGTTGGGTACTAGGATCGATCGATCGTGAAGATGTATGACTACATCAATCGCGTTGACATAATGCTTCCACTTACGGTCTACAAGGGTACATGGACAACACTCTCCCCTCTCGTTGCTATGCATCACCGTGATCTTGCATGTGCGTAGGATTTTTTTGTAATTACTACGTTCCCCAACAGTGGTATCAGAGCTAGGTTTATGCGTAGATGTTATATGCACGAGTAGAACACAAAGGAGTTGTGGGCGTGGGTATATACATACTGCTTTTTATCACTAGTTGTTTCTCGATTTGGCGGTATTTTTGGATGAAGTGGCCCAGACCGAAATTACGCGTACGCTTACGCAACACTGATTCTACTGACGAGCTTCGCACACAGGTGGCTGGTGGGTGTCAGTTTCTCCAACTTTAGTTGAATCGGATTCGATGAACAGGGTTCTTTCTGAAGATCAAAAAGCAATCACTATACCGCGTTGTGGTTTTTGATGCGTAGGTAAGAATGGTTCTTGCTCAGCCCTAGCAGCCACGTAAAACTTGCGACAACAAAGTAGTGGACATCTAAATTATTTTTGCAAGCATGTTGTGATGTGATATGGTCAAGACATGATGCTAAATTTTATTGTATGAGATGATCATGTTTTGTAACACAGTTATCGGCAACTGGCAGGAGCCATATGGTTGTCGCTTTATTGTATGAAATGCAATCGCCATGTAATTGATTTACTTTATCACTAAGAGGTAGCGATAGTCGTAGAAGCAATAGTTGGCGAGACGACAACGATGCTTCAATGGAGATCAAGGTGTTAAGCCGGTGATGATGGTGATCATGACGGTGCTTTGGAGATGGAGATCAAAGGCACAAGCTGATGATGGCCATATCATATCACTTATATTGATTGCATGTGATGTTTATCCTTTATGCATCTTATTTTGCTTAGTTCGAGGTAGCATTATAAGATGATCTCTCACTAAATTTCAAGGTATAAGTGTTCTCCCTGAGTATGCACCATTGCTACAGTTCGCCGTGCCGAGATACCACCTGATGATCAGGTGTGATAAGCTCTACGTTCACATACAACGGGTGCAAGCTAGTTTTGCACACATAGAATACTCAGGTTAAACTTGGTGAGCCTAGCATATGCAGATATGTCCACGGAACACTGGAGACCGAAAGGTCGAACGTGAATCATATAGTAGATATGATCAGCATAGAGATGTTCACCAGTGAAGACTACTCCATCTCACGTGATGATCGGACATGGTTTAGTTGATATGGAACACGTGATCACTTAGATGATTAGAGGGATGTCTATCAAAGTGGGAGTTCTTAAGTAATATGATTAATTGAACTTAAATTTATCATGAACTTAGTCCTGATAGTAATTTGCATATATATGTTGTAGATCAATTGCTCGCGTATAGCTTCCCCGTTTTATTTATGATATGTTCCTAGAGAAAACTATGTTGAAAGATGTTAGTAGCAATGATGCGGACTAGCTCCGTGATCTGAGGATTATCCTCATTGCTGCACAAAAGAATTATGTCCTTGATGCACCGCTAGGTGACAGACCTATTGCAAGAGCAGATGCAGACGTTATGAACATTTGGCAAGTTCAGTGTGATGACTACATGATAGTTTAGTGCGCCATGCTTTACGGATTAGAACCGAGACTTCAAAAATGTTTTGAATGCCACGAAGCATATAAGATGTTCCAAGAGTTGAAATTGTCTCATACTCATGCCCATGTCAAGAGGTATGAGACCTCTGACACTACTTTTCCTACAAGATGGAGGAGAATAGCTCAACGAGTGAGCATGTGCTCAGATTGTCTGAGTACTACAATTTCTTGAATCAAGTGGGAGTTAATCTTCCCGATGAGATAGATTGACAGAGTTCTCTAGTCACTATCACCAAGTTACTAGAACTTCGTGATGAACTATAATATGCAAGGGATAACGAAAATGATTCCCAAGCTCTTCGCGATGCTGAAATCAGCGAAGGTAGAAATGAAGAAAAGCGTCAAGTGTTGATGGTTGAAAAGACCACTAGTTTCAAGAAAAGGGCAAAGGGATAGAAAGGGAACTTCAAGAAGAATGAAAAACAAGTTGTCACTCCCGTGAAGAAGCCCAAAGCTAGACCCAAGCCTGAAACTGAGTGCTTCTACTGCAAAGGAAATGGTCACTGGAAGTGGAACTGCCCTAGATACTTGGCGGATAAGAAGGATGGCATAGTGAACAAAGATATATTGGATATACATGTTATTGATGTGTACTTTACTAGTTTTTATAGCACCCCTCTGTATTTGATACTGGTTCAGATGCTAAGAGTAGTAACTCGAAACAGGAGTTGCAAAAAAAGAAACTAGTTAAGGGCGAGGTGATGATGTGTGTTGGAAGTGATTCCAAGGTTGATAAGATCACCATCGCACACTCCCTTTACCTTCGGGATTAGTGTTGAACCTAAAATAAATGTTATTTGGTGTTTGCGTTGAGCATGAATATGATTGGATCATGTTTATTGCAATATGGTTATTCATTTATGTCAAAGAATACTTGTTGTTCTATTTACATGAATAAAACCTTCTATGGTCATACACTCAATATAAATGGTTTATTGAATCTCGATCATAGTGATACACATATTCATAATATTGAAGCCAAAAAATGCAAAGTTAATAATGATAGTGCAACTTATTTGTGGCACTGTCGTTTAGTTCATATTAGTGTAAAGCGCATGAAGAAACTCCATGCTGATGGGCTTTTGGAATCACTTGATTCTTACGAACCATGCCTCATGGACAAGATGACTAAGACTCCGTTCTCTGGAACAATGGAACAAGCAACTGACTTATTGGAAATAATACATAATGATGTATGCGGTCCGATGTGTGTTGAGGCTCGCGGCGGGTATCGTTATTTTCTGACCTTCACAGATGATTTGAGCAGATATGGATATATCTACTTGATGAAACATAATTCTGAAACATTTGAAAAGGTCAAAGAATTTCAGAGTGAAGTGGAAAATCATTGTGGCAAGAAAATAAAGTTTCTACAATCTGATCGCGGAGACGAATATTTGAGTTACGAGTTTGTTCTTGAATTGAAACAATGTGGAATAGTTTCACAAATTCGTGCCACCTGGAACACCATAGCACAATGGTGTGTCCGAACATCATAACCATACTTTATTGGATATAGTGCAATCTATGATGTCTCTTACCGATTTACCACTATCGTTTTTGGGGTTATGCATTAGAGACAGCTACATTCACGTTAAAAAGGGCACCATCTAAATCCATTGAGACAACACCGTATGAATTGTGGTTTAGCAGGAAACCTAAGATGTCATTTCTTAAAGTTTGGGATTGCAATGCTTATGTGAAAAAGTTTCATCCGGATAAGCTCAAACCCAAATCGGAGAAGTGTGTCTTCATAGGATACCCAAAAGTAACTATTGGGTTCACCTTCTATCACAGATCCGAAGGCAAGATATTCGTTGCTAAGAATGGAACCTTTCTAGAGAAGGAGTTTCTCTCGAAAGAAGTGAGTAGGAGGAAAGTAGAACTTGATAAGGTAATCGTACCTTCTCCCGAACTAGAAAGTAGTTCATCACAGAAATCATTTGCAGTGATTCCTACACCGGTAATTATCATGAAACTTCAGATCAAGTCACTACCGAACATCGTAGGTCAACCAGAATACGTTCCGCACCAAAGTGTAATGGTAATCCTGTTCTGGAAATCATGTTACTAGACCATGACAAACCTACGAACTATGAGGAAGCAATGATGAGCCCAGATTCCGCGAAATGGCTTGAGGCCATGAAATCTGAGATAGGATACATGTATGAGAACAAAGTGTGGGCTTTGGTTGACTTGCCCGATGATCAGCAAGCCATAGAGAATAAATGGATCTTCAAGAGGAAGACGGACACTGATAGTAGTGTTACTATCTACAAAGCTTGAATTGTCGCAAAAATGTTTTCGACAAGTTCAAGGTGTTGACTACGATGAGATTTTCTCACTTGTATCGATGCTTAAAAGTCTGTCAGAATCATGTTAGCAATTGCCACATTTTATTAAATTTGGAAAATGGATGTTAAACCTACATTCCTTAATGGATTTCTTAAAGAAGAGTTGTATATGATGCAACCAGAAGGTTTTGTCAATCCAAAAGATGCAAACAAAATGTGTGAGCACTAGTGATCCATTTATGGACTGGTGCAAGCATCTCGGAGTTGGAATGTCCACTTTGATAGTGTGATCAAAGCATATAGTTTTATACAGACTTGCGGTGAAGCCTGTATTTACAAAAAAGTGAGTGGGAGCACTACAGCCTTTCTGATAAGTATATGTGAATGACATATTGTCGATCGGAAATGATGTAGAATTTTCTGGAAAGCATAAAGGAGTGTTTGAAAGGAGTTTTTTCAAAGAAAGACCTTGGTGAAACTGCTTACATATTGAGCATCAAGATCTATAGAGAAAGATCAAGACGCTTGATAAGTTTTTTCAATGAGTACATACCTTGACAAGTTTTTGAAGTAGTTCAAAATGGAACAGTCAAAGAAAGAGTTCTTGCCTATGTTGCAAGGTATGAAGTTGAGTAACCCTCAAAACTCGACCACGGCAGAAGATAGAGAGAGAATGAAAGTCATTCCCTATGCCTAAGCCATAGGTTCTATAAAGTATGCCATGATGTGTACCAGACCTATTATATACCATGCCCTAAGTTTGGCAAGGGAGTACAATTTTGATCTAGGAGTAGATCACTGGACAACGGTTAAAATTATCCTTAGAGGACTAAGGAAATATTTCTCGGTTATGGAGGTGATAAAGAGTTCGTCGTAAAGAGTTACGTCGATGCAAGCTTTGACACCGATCTGGATGACTCTGAGTCTCAATCCGGATACATATTGAAAGTGGGAGAAATTAGCTAGAATAGTTCCGTGTAGAGTATTGTAGACAAGAATATTTGCAAAGTACATGCGGCTCTGAATGTGGCAGACCCGTTGACTAAACTTCTCTCACAAGCAAAACATGATCACACCTTAGTACTCTTTGGGTGTTAATCACATAGCGATGTGAACTAGATTATTAACTCTAGTAAACCCTTTGGGTGTTGTTCACATGACAATGTGAACTATGGGTGTTAATCACATGGTGATGTGAACTATTCGTGTTAAATCACATGGCGATGTGAACTAGATTATTGACTCTACTACAAGTGGGAGACTTAAGGAAATATGCCCTAGAGGCAATAATGAAGTTATTATTTATTTCCTTATGTCAAGATAAATGTTTATTATTCATGCTATAATTGTATTAACCGGAAACTTAGTACATGTGTGAATACATAGACAAAACAAAGTGTCTCGAGTATGCCTCTACTTGACTAGTTCATTTATCAAAGATGGTTATGTTTCCTAACCATATACATGTGTTGTCATTTGATGAACGGGATCACATCATTAGGAGAATGATGTGATGGACAAGACCCATTCGTTAGCTTAACATTATGATCATTGCAGTTTCATTGCTACTACTTTCTTCATGACTTATACATGTTCCTCAGACTATGAGATTATGCAACTCCCGAATACCGGAGGAACACCTTGTGTGCTATCAAACGTCAGAACGTAACTGGGTGATTATAAGGATGCTCTATAGGTGTCTCCGATGGTGTTTGTTGAGTTGGCATGGATCAAGGTTAGGATCTGTCACTCCGTGTATCGGAGAGGTATCTCTCGGCCCTCTCGGTAATGCACATCACTATAAGCCTTGCAAGCAATGCGACTAATGAGTTAGTTGCGGGATGATGCATTACGAAACGAGTGAAGAGACTTGCCAGTAAAGAGATTGAACCAGGTATTGAGATACCGACGATCGAATCTCGGGCAAGTAACATACCGGTGACAAAGGGAACAACTTATTTTGTTATACAGTTTGACCGACAAAGATCTTCATAGAATAGGTAGGAGCCAATGTGAGCATCTAGGTTGTTCTATTGTTTATTGACCGGAGACATGTCTTGGTCATGTCTACATAATTCTCGAACCCGTAGGGTTCGCACGCTTAATGTTCGGTGACGATTGGTATTACGAGTTTATGTGTTTTGATGTACCGAAGATAGTTCAGAGTCCCGGATGTGATCACGGACATGACAAGGAGTCTCTAAATGGTCGAGACATGAAGATTGATATATTGAACGGCTATATTCGGACACCGGAAGTGTTCCGGGTGATTTCGGAGAAAACTGGAGTGCCGAAGGGGTTACCGGAACCCCCCGGGGAAGTATTGGTCCTTAGTGGGCCTTAGGGGAGAGAGAATGCAGCAGCCCAGGAGGTGGCGCCCCCCCCCCAAGGGGAGTCTGAATATGACTAGGGAAGGGGGCGCAACCCCTCTTTCCCTATCCCTCTCCCTCTCTTTCCTTCCCCCTTCCCCCTTCCTAGTAGGACTAGGAAAGGATGAACCCTACTCCTACTAGGAGGAGGATTCCTCCTCTCCTTGGGCGCCACTAGGGCTGGACGGCCTCCCCCCTTGCTCCTTTATATACTGGGGTAGGGGGTACCCTAAGACACACAAGTTGATTGTTCCAAGCCGTGTGCAGTTCCCCCTCCATCATATTCCACCTTGGTCATATCATTGCAGTGTTTAGGCAAAACCCTGCGTCGGTAACTTCATCATCACCGTCATCACGTCGTCGTGCTTACGAAGCTCTCCCTCAAAGCTCTACTGGATCGTGAGTTCATGGGACGTCACCGAGCCAAATGTGTGCAGATCGCGGATATGTCGTACGTTCGATACTAGGATCAGTCGATCATGAAGACGTATGACTACATCAACCGCGTTGTCATAACGCTTCCGCTTACAGTCTACGAGGGTACGTGGACAACACTCTACCCTCTTGTTGCTATGCTTCACCATGATCTTGCGTGTGTGTAGGAATTTTTTGAAATTACTACGTTCCCCAACAGTGACCTCGGGCGCAGGGTCTTGTCAGTTCACTGTGAGGACCGGATGAACAATATTTTGACCATCAAGTGTACCAATGTTGTACTACTACTACTAGTAGTAGGAGTAGTAGGAACATGAGTACTATAGTATAGCGGAAATAGGTCTCCCGTGCTAGCATGCCTCTGGGTTCACTTCATCCTCCAGGTATCATCCATATTGCGAGCAGAACCAAATTCTCGTGCATGTGGAAGCGTGAAGGTCTTTTCTTTTTTGAGGATAACCGCATATTCCTTAACTAGAGAATGTTGTGTCTCCCACGCACGCGCCAATATCCATCCGAACTAGCTATGACACATTTTTATCCGTTTGCATAGGTCCCACCTGTCAGGAGGGGTGCAAAAATAAAAATGAATCATAAAATGTCTCGCCATGGTGATTCGAAAGAGTGACCTCAACTAGCCAGTGGCACATGTAGTGCTAGAAGGATGGGCACGTACAGGAACAGGTATCACTCCTCAGTCTACACACGTAGCCTTTTTGTTTAGTCTACCTAGCCATCTAATCAACTTCCTGCATGCCACTTCTCCCATTTACTTCTCCATTGGGAACCGATTTTCCTCGGCTTCTTCACTACTCCTTCATCTTCATTTGCATCCAAACCACACTGCATTCACATTATTTTAACCTCTTCACGTCCTCCTAGAGTAATTCGGAAGCCCCTTTAAATAATCATCTTCTTCAGTTAGACTAGCCATCTAATCCTAATTCTCCAAACCATAGCCCTCCGGTCCAGCGGTTCCAAATGGCGAAAGAGATCGAGGTGCGGGTTTTTAACGTCCAACATGTCCTCGTCGAAGGCTCGTTGGGCATAGTTGCCACAGTCACCGACCACCCAAGGGTTGTTCAGAAGTGGATCAACAATGTATCCAACTCCCTCCAAAAGGTGAAGATGAAGGTCATCGGTCTCGATGCAGAGTACATGGAGCATGCCACTGGGAAGATCCAACGTGCCGCCGTCCTTCAGCTGTGCCTCGTAGATCATGTTTTGGTGTACCACATCATACACGCGCCATCCATACCTGGTGAGATCCACAATTTCTTGTCTTGGGAGGACATATACTTCTGTGGGGCAGCCATCGGAGGGGACAAACAGAAGTTGGAGCCGTACAACCTTGATTTTAAAAGCATCGCTGATGTACAAACCAAAATAAAATTCCTGTAGAAGATTGTGATAAACCGACACCATCCCTATTCGACATAGCAAATTTTGCGCTCGGAACAAATCTTCAGAAGGGTGACGATACGCTGGCATTAAGGTCGTCTGCATGGGAGAATTATCCCTTGACGTACGAGTGGATAAAATATGCTGCCCTCGATGCCCGTGTGAGTTTCGAGATAGCTGAAGGTCTGGAGAGCTTGTTGCAAAGTCGTCTGCCACAGAAAATGAGAAGTTGCACCAGTAGCAGGGCATTATGGATGGATGAACTATTTCCTCTCTTGTAAAAAAGGTATTCCCCCTTTGTGTATATTGATATAGATGGACTATTTCGATGGTGTGCATGTCTTTGGAACAAGTAGTAGCATGGGTCCGCTTGACTATAAGGAACTATTTATCTGACTAGCTTTCTCTACTACTCCTTCCAGTGATCGATATGCAATGCATGTGTCCGTAGACATGACAGCTTGTCCATGGAAGTTCAACTACGGCGACCATCATGTTTCATCCACTTCCACTCGTGATTCCCACGACGCCGCTCCAACCCACGGCACCACGTCCCCCGACGTGCGCCTCACACCTCTCAGTCGCACCGCCCCTCTACCTTTGTGTGCATGACATGTGGGCCACCTGAAATGCGGCGAGCATCAAGTTTCTACCATAGCCACACAGCCCATGACCACACGTCCACCGACCTGTGGCTCACCCCTCTCGGCCCCACTGCCCCTCTTCCTTCGGGAGCATTACATGTGGACCAGCCACCTATCGGGTCCAGATGTTATTGACTCAGAGGCAGGTGTAGTAAGGCGCTGAAGCTCAGTCCCGAGGGCCCCGAGAGGGAAATGTAACTCCTACGCCAGGCCTTGTGGTGCTACCGCTGCACGAACTCGTGCCAAACTCGAGATTTGTTTCTTTACTATACATGCACACAATGATTTAATGGACATTATAATCCCAACATGTGATGGGGAGCTCTAAATTTGAATTTAAAACTTATAAAACGAAAAAATTCAAAACAAATAAACTAGGAGAGAGGGAGTATACAGTAGGACGTGTCCCATACGAAACAAGTCCCCTGGTTTGTCACCTTGAAGATACGGTTAGAAAGGAGCGCGGCGTCTTCGTACTCATACGGCAACAAATCGGCCGTAGACAGCATGGTTCATCTTTCACTGCCATGTGCAAGGTTTGTGCTATCTTCTTCAATCTCATCGTGGTTCCATCGTATCAATTCAGGCGGTCGCCCGTTGCATGGCTGATCCCAATGTTGGACAAAGGTTCTACAGGAACCGTGTCATTGTTTTAAATGTTGTGCAAATTTATGTTGCTACCCTCCCGTACATATGCAAGCCAATCTCTACTCGCACCGAGCCTAACCTGCAAAACACTGGGCAGGGGGAGCATTAGGAAATGGACACGAAAGTAGTCTTTAGAATGCATTTACTACATGATCAAACTCATCTTACCTGCTCATCGGACAAAATCCGAGTGCCCCTCAACGTCGGCATCTCAAGGGGCGTCAACTTGCAACTACGGCCATGCCGCGCTAGAGAGACCCCCAAGAAAACATCCTCGTGCGTTGCATAGAACATCAAGATGCATTTGTATGAGTAGCTTATCTTGTGAGTGTAAGTGCATCTAGTGCCACCCCTGGTTGGTTTTGGAGTATTGACGACAAACCTAGTTGAGGGACTAATGTGTTTGTGAGAATTGCACGATAACACAGGTAGAAGTCCTTCATTGATAAGGTTTTCCCACCAAAGATGACCCCTAAAAATGTATGAAGACATTGATGTCAAAGGTGGTATATGAAGATATTCACATTGAAGACTATGACAAGAGAAGACACCGCATGAAGCCTATGGAGCTCGAAGACTTAGATCTTCCGTAGCTCTTTTTCTTCTGTGTTGAGTCATAGGAACCACCGTACTGTTAAGTGGGGTCCAAGAGAACTAGTCAGAATGACTGAAGTGATGCTTAAACAAAAATCTATGTCTTCGAGTGAAGACTATGAGAGCAAATCTTGTCCAGAGTCGGAAAAGTCAGCTTTGCTTGTAGCCCAAGTAAAGTTGCTGTGTGAGTTTGAAATCTGACCGTTGGAACACGTGTCAGTTCCTTAGTGACCCGGGTCATTTTGGACAAATCAGGTCGGGTTGCCTAGTGGCTATAAATAGCCCACCCCCTACAACCATAAATGGTTGGCTGCTCAGATTCAGAGTACGGCTTTTGTCGTTTGAGAGAAACCCACCTCGAAGCCTTTGAGAGAGAATTCCTTGCGAGGATAAAGCCCTAACCACCCAGAGCCAAAGAGAATTAGGCATCACTTAAGTCTTCTTGTCTGAGTGATCTGAAGACTTATTACACTTCGGGACTGTGCATCCTCCAGACGGTTAGGCGTCGCGTTCTGAGCATCCAAGAGACATTGTGGATTGCCGGTGAACGAAGTCTGTGAAGGTTTGGGAGTCTACCTTGAAGACTTACCAGAGTGATTGGGCGAGGTTTGTGTGACCTTAGCTCAAGGGGAATACGGTGAGGACTGGGTGTCCTGAGCTGCGTGTTCAGGACTGGGTGTCCGGGACTGTGTGTCCTTTGGTTTAAATACCTAGCCGCCCTAACAAGACGTACAGTTGTCACAGCAACTGGAACTGGTCCAACAAATCTTTGTCTTCAACGAGTCACTGGTTTCATCCTTCCCTTCTCTTTACTTACTGTTACTCTGTGTGAAGTCATTGTATGTTTGCTCAATCTTTTGTCTTCACTGAGTGACTGTGTGATCTGTTTGGCTTCTTAATATCTTCCTGTCTGATCCTTACTACCTAGCTACTATCAGTCATTGTCCTTTCACTACATTGAATACATGACTATGGTTTATCTAGTGTAGTCTAACTTCCGCTGCATGGTAATAGGTTTATTTCTATCGTTTGTCTTTGAAACTTCCATGTTTTGAAGACTTTCATAAAAATCGCCTATTCACCCCCCCTCTAGTCGATATAACGCACTTTCAATTGGTATCAGAGCAAGGTGCTCCCTTGTTTTGTGTGATTCGGTTTAACCACCTGGAGTTTTAGCTATGTCGACTGCAGGGATAATTAAAGTCTCCGCTGCGTGCCTCGTCTTCGATGGAACTGAATATCCCTACTAGAAGAATAAGATGCGCATGCATCTTGAAGCCATTGACGTCGACCTATGGTGTGTCGTCAAGAACGGCATTCCCAAGGCTGGAGAAGGTGTCACTGCTGCTGATGTCAAAAGTTCGTTCAACTGGACTCTACTGCCAAGAACATTATCTATGGTCATCTAACCAACGGACAGTATGGCCGTGTGAGCGCTTTGGAAACATCTAAGCTGGTCTGGGACTGGCTCTCCATGGTCAACGAAGGCGTCTCAACCCAGAGAGATCAGAGAATCAGCATTCTTCGCAACCTCTTCAACCGCTTCAAGCGAAATGACAATGAGAATGTCCAGCTCACATTTGACCGACTCACTGACATCACAAATGAGCTTCAAGCCCTCGGTGCCACTGAGATCACCAAGCATGAAGTCGTCAAGACACTACTGAGATCACTTGACAGTTCGTTTGACACCCTAGCCCTGATGATTCAAGAACGGCCTGATTTCAAGACACTCGATCCGTCCGACATACTTGAGAGGCTCAACACACATGAGTTGCAGCTGTCTGAGAAAAGAGATATCTACGGTCCAAACTATGGGCGAACTCGTGCCCTGAAGGCAAAAGCTGTCTCCTTATCTGAAGAAGAATCTGACAGCAGTTCTGACGATCCTAAAGACATTGGAAAGGAACTTGCTATGCTTGTAAAGAAGTTCCAAAGATTCACCAAGAAGAAAGGCTTCAGAAAGTCTTCACGATCAAGCTCAAGGAATGATGAAGCTTCTGATCATGACTACAAGAAGAAAACATGTCACAAGTGCAAGGAAACTGGCCACTTCATCTCTGAGTGTCCGCAGTGGGACAATGAGAACCAAAAGAAGAAGAAGAGCAAGGAATATGACTCTGACGACAAGAAGAAGAAAAAATTCTCAAAGTCCTCATCCAAGTCTTCCTCAAAGTCTTCATCACACAAGAAGAGTTCATCTGGCAAGGCACGTGCGTTTGTTGGCAAGGAAATGGATTCAGAGGAGGAGTCTACTTCTGAGGAGGCGGAGGTGGAGTCTGAGGAGGAGTCCCATTCTGGCGTGGCAAGTCTGGCTACAGCATACGTTGCCAAGTCCATCTTCAACACTGAAGACAATGACTTCACCACCGACGCCGATGCAAATGACAAGGACAACTCTGCTCCTACCTACTACTTCATGGCACGTGGTGCCAAGGTAAACACACGCACTACTCACTATCAAACATCTAGTGACGATGACTCTGATTGTGATTCAAGACCCAGCTACAAAACACTTGCTAAAATTGCAACTGAACAACAGAAAGCCATGGAACATATTCAAAAACTGTTAGACAAAAGCGATGATTTGTTGGGCGCTGAAATGACTCGATCTGAATCCTTAATTGAAGACATAAAAAATCTTCACGTTAAGTATGAGGAACTTGAAAGTCGTCATGAAACGCTCTCAACAACTCATGAAAAGCTTTCCTATGATTATCTTCAAAGGAAGCAAGATCATGAGAAATTGAGAGCGGCTCATGAAGATCTTCAAAAGGAAAACGAGTCACTTCGCGCCGAACAGATCTGTTCCGCTCAGGAAGGATTTGAACCACCATGTCTTAAATGCATTGAGCGTGATAATGTTGCTTCTGTTGCTGAATGTTCTACTGCTACTACTGTTGCAATATCCTCAACTGTTGATGTGGTAACTAACCCCTCTACTGAGGATACTACTGCGATTGCTGATGAGAATGCTAGGTTGAAGACATTGCTTGAAACAGGGATGTACAAAAGTCTTAAAGGGCATCAGACACTATGTGATGTCCTCAAAAGGCAGATTCTGAACCGAAACCTGAGGAAAGAGGGTGTCGGGTTCATAAGGAAAATGAATGCTGATGGCTCTTACTGGAAAACCGAGCAGTATCCCAAAACCACATGGGTTGTTGCAAAGGAACCTTCAGCAGATCCATCCAGTCTATCTGGCTTCACTTGTGCTAACCCCATTGTCATTGATGAATCCTTTGATGCAAACTATAAACTATTTAAGAATTAGAATGGTGAAGTGTTTGCCAGGTACATTGGTACTAACTGCGGGAATGGACCACCTATGAAGAAGATCTGGGTGCCCAAAAAGTGTTTGGAAAATCTTCCTGTGAATGTCATCATGACACCACATATGAAAAAGACAAACCCCAGACCACAGGCTTCATATGGCCCAAAGGCTTCATACAGACAGAGGACTCATCTGAGTCACACTAATGCAAATGTTTTGCAGGGAAACCATACTCAGGCCTATGAATATGAGCGCGGTTCATCGAACCACCATGTTCATAAGACCAAAAACTATTCTGCTTATTCTTATGAGTATTATTGTCCACCTGTGAGACTTTTTGCTAGAGCCCCAAAGCCAAAGTTTTTAGACGCTGCACTTAGACTTATCGCTTCTAAGCCACCCTTGAAGATGTGGGTGGTTAAGAAGGCTTAACTCTCTTTTGCAGGGAAAGGTCTCCAGCAGAAAACCAAAATCTTCTAACGATATCGCTGGGGACCTTAAACATCTTGTAGGGCGCAAGATCAAATGCCCGAATGGTCTTACTATGTACTTCGTTCCTGAATCGCTTGCTACTCTCCCTATCAGTCCTAATCTGGATCTAAGCTTTCATAACCCACTGGTTCGTCAAATGTTTTTGCTTCACAACTCTCTTCGTGAAGCCTATCCCCCTAACTGCACTGTAGGGTACGACACTAGCGTCTACAGAATGGATTATTGATAGTGGGTGTACAAATCACATGACTGGCAAAAGAAGTCTTCTGATGGACTCAACCTTACGTCCATCCGACAAGAGCCACATCACATTTGCTGACACTGGTAAAAGTAAGGTATTGGGTCTAGGTAGAGTTGCAATCTCAAAGGATCAACACATGGATAAAGTCATGCTTGTTGAATCCCTTGGTTTCAACTTAATGTCGGTCTCAATGCTATGCGATTTGAACATGATCGTAATATTTGGAAAATATCATTGCCTTGTTCTAATGGAATCTGACAAGTCTCTAGTGTTTAAAGGGTATCGGAAAGATGATCTGTACGTGGTAGATTTCTCAGCAGGACCACAGCTTGCCGTATGTCTTCTAGCAAAAGCTTTAGAATGCTGGCTCTGGCATTGAAGGCTTGGGCATGCTGGCATGAGGAACCTCCACACCCTTGCAAAGAAGAAGCATGTCATAGGCATCGAGGGCATCAAGTTCAAGAAAGATCACTTATGCGATGCCTATGAAGCAAGAAAGATGACGAGGGCCAAACATCCCTCGAAGACAATCATGACTACTACTCGACCCTTTGAGCTGCTTCACATGGATCTTTTCGGTCCCACTCATTACTCAACTCTTACTACTACTGCTTGTCTCTATGGCTTTGTCATTGTTGATGATTATTCTAGATACACTTGGGTGCATATAATCCTTTACAAGACTGAAGTGCAGGTTGTCTTCAGACGCTTCGCCAATCGAGCAATGAACAACTATGGCGCCAAGATAAAGCACATCAGAAGTGACAATGGCACTGAATTCAAGAACACTGGCCTTGATACATATCTTGATACCTTGGGCATCACACATGAATTCTCAGCCCCGTACACGCCACAGCAGAATGGCGTCGTCGAACACAAGAACAGAACACTCATTGAGATGGCCAGAACAATGCTAGATGAATACAAGACTCCAAGAAAGTTCTGGCCTGAAGCCATTGATACTGCATGCCACACAATCAATCATGTTTATCTTCACAAGCTTCTGAACAAGACATCGTATGAGCTCCTCACTGGTAAGAAGCCAAATGTCAGTTACTTCAGAGTATTTGGTGCAAGGTGCTGGATCAAGGACCCACATCACACTTCAAAGTTTGCCCCAAAAGCACATGAGGGTTTTATGCTTGGATATGGAAAGGATTCGCACTCCTACAGAGTCTTCAACCTCTTTCATTATAAAGTGGTTGAAACCGTGTATATGCAGTTCGATGAGACTAACGGTTCACAAAGAGAGCACCTGCCAAATGTGCTAGATGAAGTTCCATCCAGTGAATCAATCAAGCTAATGGGAACTGCAGAAATCATACCTTCTGAAGCTCATCCTGAAGAGGAACTCATCATCTCCGCACCAGATCAACCTGAAGACAATCCCTCCAACAACGACAATGATCAGCAAGAGCAAAGTCTTCGCCCTGTACATCCTTGTGTTGCCAATGAAGTGCGGATTGAGAGAATAATTGACAACATCAATGCACCTGGTCCGCTCACTCGATCAAGGGCAACTCAGCTGGAAAATTTCTGTGGGCATTTCGCATTCGTATCAATAACAGAACCCAAGAAAGTGGAAGAAGCCTTCATGGAACCTGAATGGATTCAAGCTATGCAAGAAGAGCTTCAACAGTTTGAGCTGGACAATGTATGGGAACTGGTTAAGCGTCCTGATCCTCGGAAACACAACATAATAGGCACAAAATGGATATACCGCAACAAGCAAGATGAGCATGGTCAAGTTGTCAGAAACAAAGCTCGTCTAGTTGCTCAAGGATATACTCAAGTGGAAGGCATTGACTTCGATGAAACATTTGCTCCTGTAGCTAGACTTGAAGCCATACGCATACTGCTGGCCTATGCAAATCATCATAACATACTTCTTTATCAAATGGATGTGAAGAGTGCCTTTCTCAATGGCAAGATTGAAGAAGAAGTGTATGTTGCACAACCACCTGGCTTTGAAGATCCAAAACATCCTGATATGGTATACAAGCTCAACAAGGCACTGTAGGGCCTCAAACAAGCCCCTCGGGCCCGAAGTACAGTGAAGAGTTTGGATATATGATGCAAGAGCAATATCAGATGTCCATGATGGTTGAGCTGAAGTTCTTCCTCGGTCTTCAAATACGACAGCAATGCAACGGCATCTTCATATCTTAAGAGAAGTATCTCAAAGATTGCCTTAAGAAGTTCGGTATGCAAGACTACAAAAGGTTCACGACGCCAATGCCTGCCAAGCATCATCTGGGTCCTGACGACAATGGTAAAGAGTTCGATCAAAAGGTATACCGCTCCATGATTGGTTCCTTGCTTTATCTATGTGCATCTAGGCCAGATATTATTCTTAGTGTTTGCATGTGTGCTCGATTTCAAGCGGCACCAAAGGAGTCGCATCACTTAGCTGTGAAGCAAATTCTTTGATATTTGGCTCACACCCCAACTCTAGGATTATGGTATCCAAAGGGCTCAGAGTTTGATCTGGTTGGATTCTCGGATGCTGATTATGCTGGTGACAAGGTGGATCGCAAGACTACATCAGGCACATGTCATTTTCTGGGACGATCACTTGTTTGTTGGTCTTCAAAGAAGCAGAACTGTGTATATCTCTCCACTACTGCTGGATCTTGCTGCGCTCAGCTTCTGTGGATGAAGCAAACCCTCAAGGACTATGGCATTCATCTGAAGCAAGTGCCACTCTACTGCGACAACGAAAGCGCCATCAAGATTGCCAACAACCCTGTTCAGCACTCGAAGACAAAGCACATTGAAATTCGTCATCACTTTCTCAGAGATCATGTTGTGAAGGAAGATATTGATATCATACACGTCAACGCTGAAGAGCAATTGGCAGATATCTTCACCAAGCCCTTGGATGAGAAGAGATTTTGCAAGTTACGGTGTGAGCTAAATATCCTGGAATCCTCAAATGTCCTGTGATCAGGCACACATCCTAACCCTTATGCATATTGATGACTTATATGTGCAACACATGAAGTAAAGTATATCTTCAATCAATGAAGACATACATTCTAAGTGTGAATACATTAAAGTGGAATTTGACTTCGGAGCGCCACGATAATTGTGCGCCGTGTCTGGGTCTAATACTTCCTATACGGTGGGTAACGCCACCACCAAACGTTCTATTTGAAGTGTTTCACTCATGGCATTACCTTGCTATGTCTTCACATTTGTCTGGTTTCAATCTCAACATGTTTTCATGATTATCTTCACTATGTTGATTATATATATATATATATACTGGTGTTCTGTCCTCTACAGCATTCACTTATAGCTATGTCTTCTTGTTGAATCTTTTGATCTAAGTGAATGTGATCGGACCCTAACCTCTCTGTGCTTTCTATCTCAAACTCTATCTCTCCAAGTCATATGCATTCTATTGAAACTGTCGAATGTCTTCTCTGCGTCCTTGTTAGCTGAAGATACAGAGACAAACATTAAGTTCGTTTTCAATGCTCATTCCTCCACATGAAACCCGGAGAAGTAGGAACGACCACCCGACAATCCAGGCATGCGTGGGACATGGAACAAACTGCATGATGGCCACGTGTTCCTCAGATGTGAATTGCCAAGGGCACCTGTGTAATAATGCAGTGCCGCCCCTGTACCTATAAATACACCCTTCACAGCGGTCATTATCTCTTCTTCCACTCTCGCATGAACCCTAGCGCCACCGCTAGCCCTCGACGACGCCGGTGATGAAGCGCTTCACTGCCGCAACCTCTCCGACGCCGTCTCCACGCCGACCGCGGACATCGTCCTCTCCACCGTCGCCGTAGGTGTCCTCCGTCGCCAAGTTAGGGCACAGAAAATCAAACTGCTCGGCCTCCTCTTCACTTCGTCTAGCAGTTCCCAGTGTGGTAAATAAAACTTCTTTTTACGGCCCCTTTTGATCCTACGGCTTTGTCACTTTCTACCATAAGAAGTTTCTATTCACACAAGTTAGATCTCTTTCCTACTGCATCTCAAAACATGCCTAGTATATTCACTTATGCTTCACAAGTAGTTAGATTCCTCACTTGTACTGGTCTCTGGATTCGTACAAATCTGGAACCAACTCCTTATCTATGAGTGAATGTCTTCGCACGATGAGGTCAATGTCTTCTAAACTGATTTATCTTCAAAATCTTCTGAGAATGCATATGACCTCTTCCCCTTCCCTCGCACCTTAATGCTGTCACAGGTACATGTCCATGGGAGAATCCCTTGGTTCTCATAGTCTGCATTCATTTGCAGAATTCTTACAGCATCATATAAATTCTCCCGAAGCCAGTTCCTGTTTGTCCAGCAAGAGAAAACCTTTGAAGCCTTTGAATGTTTTGAAGCCTTTCAGTTTGAAGTTCATGGCTGCAGAGAAGTCAGTAAGGAAGGGTGGCAGACAGCGTCGTGCGGGAACATCAAGAGATTTGCCTGATGACCTCTCAGAGCTGTATAAAACAGATCCTGAAGAGGATTATAATCAGCGCAAGACCCGAATCCAATGGATTCGAAGATATTGGGCAGAACAATGGTTCAAATACCGGTTTGTGACCCAGGAATATGCTCAGAAAAATGCCATCAAGAGACCGTGGGGAGATATCCTGTACAAGAATCTTCAACCCAGGTCCAGAGAAGAAGCCATTGAGCAAGGCTTCTATCCCTGCATGGTCCGTGGGCCACGGCCTGCAGATGCACACCCATCATCACTACTATGGTGTCGTGATGACAATCTGTTCAAGCGCAACTTCCAATTTGCCAAGAACTCAGCGAAGCAGAACAAGAAGTCTTTTGGGTTAGACTTCAACCCTGGTCCTTCTGCTCCAAGGGCTCACGGCACACGCGATGCAGAACCCAATATCGTCGGTCCTTTCTACAACCTGGCAGGTCTCATCACCCATGTCTTGGTTCAAGGGACAGCCGTGAACGAGCCTGTTGCTGACGCTGAATCAGATGAAGCGTCTGCAGCGCCAACGCCAAAGAAGTTGAAGAAGCCCAAGGCTTCAAAGCCTGCCCCTTCACCGAAAATCTCAAGGGCGAAGCCACTGGCAACTGCACCTCCTGAAGACAGTGTGCAGTCTGAAGACTTGTCACGCGTCTCCAAGCCCCAGAAGGTCAAGATGCCTCTGACACAAACCAGCCAAGAGCTAACAGCTGCTGCCATTCTATGCAATGAAGCCATTGATCTATCAAGTGATGAAGATCTTGCAGATGATGCACTTGAGCAACTCATGAAGAGCAATGAAGAAGCATAAATCTTCAATAATCTGCCGCTCTTTGATGTATCAATCATCCATAACTTCATCGATGAATGGTTTGACACGCCAAACATCAGCTTTGAAGATCTCCAACTACCCATTGGCCTCAGTGTCGCCTTCCATGGCGCCATTGCTTCAGAGTTGGCCATCGCCCAGCGCGTTGTTGAACTGAAGCAGAAGATTGACTATGAAAAGGCTCAGTTCAAGAAGCATATGGCCAAGCTCAGTGTGCAAGAAGTGAAGAACTTCAAGATCATGATGCACGAGCTCAAGGAAGCCTTTCTGAAGAAACGTGCAGAAGCTCAGGGTTCGCGTGAGCGCATGAAGACTCTGGCTGACAGATGTGTGCAAGCCTACAATGAGGCTGAGAAGCACAAGGCCCTTGGGCGTCCTAGCATTGACCCCAGGATGGCCGCAAAGAAGAAGAAGAAGCCTGCTATGGCTGAACCTGAAGCACCAAGGCAGGAAGCAGATCCCATAGTCTTCCCAACTAGCATGACCGGCCCGAAGCCAAAGGCCAGGTCAACCGCTTCAGAACTGAAGAAGACCAGGACTGCTGAGGCTGAAGCAAGGAAGAGAAAACATCCTGAAGCCTCTGCTACTGCCCCCGCCAAGAAGAAAAGAAAGACCAAGAAGGAACGGGCTGCTCCCACAGAGCCCTTGATTGTTGAACCCATTTCCATGGTTCACCCCGATGCTAATCCAGAAGAACGTCAATTGACTGTCCATGAGCCTGCTTTCACAGAGGCTCATGAAGCTGAAGACATTGGTCACCATGACCGTGTTGAAGATGATGCAGCCCTTCCTCAACTAGAGCACCAACAGGTATCATCGCCTGTGTTAACGCACAGCGAGCTCATCAGCATTGGTTGTCCACTGATGCCAATTGCACAGGATGCTTCATGGGCGGATCACCCACAAGAGGAAGGCCCAGCCCACTCCAGCTCCACAGGCGTCGCCCGCGTTGCGCAGGCTTCGCAAAGGTCCAAGGCCTCAAGTCTCTGCTGAAGACAATCCGGCTGCGTCAGCCGTGGAAGAAGAAGTTCCACAAGCCCCACCAAGAAGCGGTTCTCGAGGAGAACGTGATCGTGACCGACCCTCCAGCTCGTCAAGTGGAGGTTAAAATCTAGAGGCTGCCACCACCAACACCACTGAAGCCACTGACGCCGTCATGGCTGAAGCTAATGTGGAGCCCTCACCCCCAACGGCACCAGAAGTTAGTGAAGTCACTGATCCTGCTGCCTCTGTTCCTGCGTCTGCTGCTGGTCCCCAATTCGACTATCATGTTGAGCATAGCCCACAGGTCCAGAAGCCAATCCCACGATTGCCCAGGTTCCCAGGTCCTGCATCAGCACCTGGCTCCTTCAACACCAATGGCTTCAGAGCAGACAACACATTCTTCAATAGCTCCAGGAACCCCTACTCTAGGGAAAGAATATCATCTGATCGGTTCTGGAGCTATCAGCAGCGAAGCTATTACTCATGCATTCTTTACAACCAAGGTGGCATCTTCCCACACAAGCGCCTTGACATTGAAGCCATAGCTAGTCTGCCCTGTCTGGAGGAAGCTTTGGATTGCTTCAAAGAAGTTGGGCTGCTGCCATTCGTTACTGACCAAGAGCATTGGAATGAAGAGTTGCTGCTCCAGTTCTATGCCACACTTCACATCGGCGGGTATAACAGAGATCCGAAGACTTGGGTCCTAGAGTGGATGACTGGAAACGTTCATCACGAAGCTAAAGCCTTTGACATCATTGAGCTCACTTGCTTGCCCACTCCTGGCGATCTCTATGAGCATGGCTATCAGCTTCACAGTGAAGCTGTTAAGAGCATCTTTCAGAAGCCTGAACCGAATATGAGTCAGATGCTGAGTATGATGAAGCCATTGCCCCAAGATGCTGCTTATCCCACGGAGTTCCTTGTTGAAGACCTTGAGTATCTACCAAGGACCATTTATCATATCATAAGGCGAACTCTCTGGCCAATCAAAGGACATTCTCCCCATGCCAAGCTGGAAGGTGCAATGAAGACTTTGGTCTTCTATATTCTTCATGGAAAATGCTTCAATACCCCGGATTTCTTCATTCGCCAACTTGCTGCATCTGGCTCTGATCTGTTCGGGTTGAAGTTCTACGCCCCTTGGGTGATGCGGCTGATCAAACTTCACTCTGCTATCTCATATCAGCCATCTGCCCGCAACCATAGGATCTTCTTGCCTGATGTGGATATGTCTACTGAAGCCATCTATCCTGAGCCTGCCAAGGAACCTCTAAGTCTTTAGAATGCAGAGCATCAGAGTTTCACTCAGAACATTGAAGGTGTTGAAGTAGTCGCTCGGGTGTATCCTTTGGCTGGCACTACACGTGCACCACACCCTGCTCTCACTAAAGCCACTGACAGCACAACTGCTCCACAACCCAAGAAGCGCACTCGTGTTCTCAACAACCGAGAGCTTCTTGTGGCTCTTCATCAGAAACAAGACAGGCATCATGACTGGCTGAAGCGTCAGATGCAAAGCCTCTTGGTGGATGTTAATCGCATTCGCAATCTTGCCACCAAGAATGCTTTCGTTGCCCATGAAACCTCTCGACACACATGGAAAGGGCTGACGCTACTGTGCTCTGAAGATGATCTGCAAGAGGATGGCTTCACTGAGCGCTTCAAGTTTGACTCCACACCTCCTCGAAGGGCCGTGCTGCGATGAACTCCATCACTTGAAGACTCTGAGTTCTCGTCCTCTGCCGCAACCGTGAATGCCAGAGTGATCGAGGATGAAGACGACGCTACTTCATCGCCGCCTCCTTCGACACACATCGATACTGCTCCAAGTTCGTCTGCACTGCCAAACACCATCAACGACCCTCTGCTTCACCTACTCCACATGGGAACGAGTAGAGGCTCTATGTCTTCAAACCTTTTTGGTCCTTACTGACAAAAGGGGGAGAAGCATATGAGTTTGATAGTCTTCAAGCGGGTCCATATGGGCGGGTGATTTACATTTTTCTTCGTGCTTACAACTCTCGTTTTGAAACGCGGGTGCTTTATATTTTGCTTCGTGCTTACAACTCTCGTTTTGAAACATTTGGGTCTTTGAGTTGTAACTCTTAAACTTGATGGTCGTCTGCTACCTATTTGCTACCTTGTGTTGCGATGATAAATTCCGCATGTGCGATGATAAATTCCACACTTAGATCATTTTGCAGACGTCCATTTTCCATAATGCATGTCATTATCTTCACATACTTTCACAACCTGCCATGTGCATTTGCATTCCAAACGCAAATTACTTATATGCACATCTTCAGGGGGGAGCCCTTGCAACTTATGAAGACAATTCCCTATCCTTTACAATTTCACACATTATATTCCCCGTTGAAAACTTCAACTAGTTTGTCATCAATCACCAAAAAGGGGGAGATTGTAAGTGCATCTAGTGCCACCCCTAGTTGGTTTTGGAGTATTGACGACAAACCTAGTTGAGGGACTAATGTGTTTGTGAGAATTGCTGGATAACATAGGTAGAAGTCCCTCATTGATTCGGTTTTCCCACCAAAGATGACCCCTAAAAATGTATGAAGACATTGATGTCAAAGGTGGTATATGAAGATATTCACATTGAAGACTATGACAAGAGAAGACACCGCATGAAGCCTATGGAGCTCGAAGACTTAGATCTTTCATAGCTCTTTTTCTTCTGTGTTGAGTCATAGGAACCACCGTACTGTTAAGTGGGGTCCAAGAGAACCAGTCAGAATGACTGAAGTGATGCTTAAACAAAAACCTATGTCTTCGAGTGAAGACTATGAGAGCAAATCTTGTCCAGAGTCGGACAAGTCAGCTTTGCTTGTAGCCCAAGTAAAGTTGCCATGTGAGTTTGAAATCTGACCGTTGGAACACGTGTCAGTTCCTTAGTGACCCAGGGTCATTTCAAACAAATCAGGTCGGGTTGCCTAGTGGCTATAAATAGCCCACCCCCTACAACCATAAATGGTTGGCTACTCAGATTCAGAGTACGGCTTTTGTCGTTTGAGAGCAACCCACCTCAAAGCCTTTGAGAGAGAATTCCTTGCGAGGATAAAGCCCTAACCACCCAGAGCCAAAGAGAATTAGGCATCACTTAAGTCTTCTTGCCTGAGTGATCTGAAGACTTATTACACTTGAGGACTGTGCATCCTCCAGCCGATTAGGCGTCGCGTTCTGAGCATCCAAGAGACATTGTGGATTGCCGGTGAACGAAGTCTATGAAGGTTTGGGAGTCTACCTTGAAGACTTACCAGAGTGATTGGACGAGGTCTGTGTGACCTTAGCTCAAGGGGAATACGGTGAGGACTGGGTGTCCTGAGCTGCGTGTTCAGGACTGGGTGTCCGGGACTGTGTGTCCTTTGGTTTAAATACCTAGCCACCCTAACCAGACGTACAGTTGTCACAGCAACTGGAACTGGTCTAACAAATCTTTGTCTTCAACGAGTCACTGGTTTCATCCTTCCCTTCTCTTTACATACTGTTACTCTGTGTGAAGTCATTATATGTTTGCTCAATCTTTTGTCTTCACTGAGTGATTGTGTGATCTGTTTGGCTTCTTAATATCTTCCTGCCTGATCCTTACTACCTAGCTACTATCAGTCATTGTCCTTTCACTACATTGAATACATGACTATGGTTTATCTAGTGTAGTCTAACATCCGCTGCATGGTAATAGGTTTATTTCTATCGTTTGTCTTCGAAAGTTCCATGTTTTGAAGACTTCCATAAAAGTCGCCTATTCACCCCCCCCCTCTAGTCGATATAACGCACTTTCAGTGAGAGAAAAGGATGAATGAGGGAAGGCCTTATTTGCAAATGTGGAGAGGGGTGTATGTATCTTTTTGCTGCCATAGTTTTCTTCCTATTCGTCAGATATAAATTGGATGGCAGGCACACCATCATCACCAACTCTATTTTTATAAGACTAGCAAGATGCCCATGCGTTGCACGGAACATCAAGATCTTGTGGGAGAAAAGGATGAATGAGGGAAGGCCTTATCTTCAAATGTGGAGAGGAGTACAGGTAAATTGTCATAGTTTCCTTCCTATCCGTTAGATATAGATCGGGCGGCATATATTGCAGGATGGCAGGCACACTATCATCACCAACTCTACTTTTTATAAGAGTAGGGATTGCAGGATGGCAGGCACACCATCATCACCAACTCTTCTTGTTATAAGAGTAGATAGATCTCTACTCTTATAAAAACAGAGTTGGTGATGATGGTGTGCCTGCCATCCTACAATATAGGCCATCCGATTTATATCTGACGGATAGGAAGGAAACTATGGCAATTTTGCAAAAAGATACCCACACCCCTCTCCACATTTGCAAATAAGGTCTTCCCTTGTTCATCCTTTTCTCCCACAAGATAAACTACTCATACAAATGCATCTTGATGTTTCGTGCAACGCATGGGCATCTTGCTAGTATAGGAGTATGGTTTTTTTTGCAAAATTGCCATAGTTTCCTTCCTATCCGTTGGATATAAATTGGACGCCCTATACTGTAGGATGGCAGGCACACCATCATCAACAACTCTGTTTTTTATAAGAGTGGAGTAGAGATAGAGATAGAGACTACTACTACCAATGTGCTGGCCCGTGCGTTGCAATGGATCCAAAGTAGTAGAATAATACTTGTTCACGGGCTTGAAATATAAACACTCTAGTTTTGATATACATATATCAGTAAAAATAAATCATGCTTCGCTCGAAATATATTCCTCGGGCTGTTTTGATGAGGTGAGGGACGAGTGTGGTTGGTTTGTAGATAACAGGTTAAAAAATTGGAGCTATTTTTTTACATTTTGTAGTGTGGCACGGCATCCAGTGCACCTAAGCATTTGAAAAAAAATTGAGTTTGGGTCGGTGGCACACCCTGCAGCAAGATGCCCGTGTGGGCTTCTTCTATAACTAGCAAGATGCACGTGCATTGCAGGGAACATCAAGATGCTTTTTTACAAAACACCGGTTGTGATTGACCCTTGCAAGAGTAATCCCATGTGTAAAAACTAATGATATCTCGAGAATTTTATCAGAAAAATGGTATCTTTGTAACAAGTTTTCTCTACTGCTGCTCCTTGTAGTGAGCAATATGCAATACATGTGTTAGCAGACATGACAACTTGTCCATGGAAGTTGAACCACGAAGACCATCACGTTTCTTGTTTCTACCACTGCCACACCCACACGCGATTCCCACGATGCCGCTCCAACCCATGGCATGACGTACACCGATGTGCGCCTCATCCCTCTCGGCCCCACCGCTCCTCTGCCTTTGTCTGCATGACATGCGGGCCAGCTGAACTGCGGCGACCATCAACTTTCTTCCACAGCCACAACCGATTGGACGCGGTTTGCCTGCTCCGCTCCTGTGCTCTGATCCGTACTCCCGCACCATCGAATTTTCATCCAGCAGTTGTGACAAATTTCATCTTGGGCATCAATCTTCAGCTGGAGTACTTCTGTACTACACGTAGTTGTCGGATTTCGGGTTCCGGCAAAACCCTTGAGGTTTGAACACTGGGGTGCGCTCAAAGATCTCTCCCCCTCTCTAGCTCGCACGCATCATGATCTCACTGCCTAGCTCGATGGACCCAAAGAACACGAGACACAAGATTTATACTAGTTCGGGCCACCGTTGTGGTGTAATACCCTACTCCAGTGTGGTGTGGTGGATTGCCTCTCGGGCTGAGGATGAACAGTTACAAGGGAAGAACAGCCTCGTGAGGTGAGGTGTTCTTGTGCTTGGTGAACTTGAGCGGTTGGGGATGGTCTCTCTATATGAGGTGAGCCTCGCTAGATGAGATAAGCCCCCCTTGCTATGGTGGTGGCTAGTCCTATATATAGAGGCCCGGGTCCTCTTCCCAAATATTAGGAGGGAAGGGATCCCACAACGGCGAATTTGAAGGGGGACAACTAGTACAGGCTATCTGACAAAAGTAGTCTTTGCCTGCCAAAGGCTCTGGTGGTGACGCCATCTTGGGCTCCACAGTGACCTCCGTCCTGCCGTCCTGCTGGTCTTGGGCTTGTTGCACCGATATGGAAACCTTTGTGTGATGCCTCGGGACTCCTCGCCTGCGCTTGCCCCTTTAGCACCAAAGAGGAAACGAGGACGCTGTGCGCGCTGGCGCCCGCCTAGCGCCCGCCTGGCTCAAGTCGTCATGGCTTGTGTCACGCAAACCTCATGAGGTGTCCCTTGCCTTTGTCTCTCCGCCCCTCGTGAGCCAGCCTGGTGAGGCCGCCCATGAGGAGGTCTTGTGTCGTCTGCCTCGCGAGGGTCTTGAGTGTTTGTTGGTGAAGATGGGCCGTACAGGGCCGCTAAAGGAGGCACGCCGCGGGCCGCAGGTAGGCAAGTCTAGGGACCCCCGTTCCCAGAACGCCGATAGTAGTACCCGTCGGTGTGTCCATCTACACCTCATAACGCCCCGACGCCGAGTCGTGGCACCCTCGCCACGGCCACACCACCACCGGCCGGTTCATCTCGAATGAGTGAGTCGCGAACCACGCCACCACTATGAGAATGACATGTTGGCCAGCCGCATTTAAGGTCCGCATGTCATTGACTCATAGGCGGGTGCACTAAGCCACTGAAGCTCAGTCCCGTTGGCCCCGAGATGGAAATGTAACTCCTATGGCAGGCCTTGTCGTGCTCCCGCAGTACGAGCTTGTGCCAAACTCGGAATTTGTTTCTTACTACTACCAACTAGTAAGGTACACATGCATTGCACGCATGAGATTTGGTAACTAAATTACGAATAAATAACACACTATAGCATGTAAGCATCGAGTCATATATGCATGATATAGATGTTAGTTTAGTTCTTATAGTTCATCTAGTTCAAAATCAACTAGTTTTTTAAAAATTCTATTTTAAGATTCATGGAATTGTGCATTGTAAAGCATAAAGTAAAAACAAATAGTGACAATTCATTTTGAAAAAAGAAGTTTGGGCAATTAAGATATGGAAGATTCTAGAACAAAGGAGAAGTGCTTGTGTTTTGAGGTTTGTGCATTATGCTTAAGTTTAACCATGGAGTCTTCTAGATTCTACATGTGGCAGAATCTGGTGGAATGTAGATGATATCCAACGGCCAGTAGTGCTCGGATGTGCCATCTTTGTACTATCGGATTGGCTTGATGCAACGACCAACTTTCAAAGTTATTCACACACTATATAGGGGTATAGATGTGTTGGCCCGTGCGTTGCAATGGATCCAAAGTATATCTATTTAGTGGAGTGCACTCTAAGCACATTATCTATTTATTTTTCCCTAATCTTTCGTAGCCATGCAACCAAGCCACATAAGCTTCCTGGGTCCCCCCACATCATATTATTCATACTACGTTGACTGAAAAAAAGATAAATCACCCAAAACAAGATCTTCCTGTTTTTTGTTCCTACGATGTTGTGTCGTGCACGTACCTAGTTGTATAGTGGTAGTACTCGTTGTAGTAAAAACATCGTACTAGTAGGATTAGTAGTACGGAATGCTCCTACTCTATCAACGAGCCCCATCTGATACGAAATTTATTGGCTTCCGTTCTACAGCTAGATCTTCCCCTCGTTTCTGTTTTTCAACTCGGCGGCGGGCGGGGTGCGGTTTGCCAATAGTCAGTTTGCTCAACGGCGGTCCCACATGAAAGTGAAAATGCTAGGCAAAACGCCTTCCCTAGCTATGTGGCGTGCCGGACAGGCCGTGGAGTACTCCCGACTCCCGGGTGTGTGGGGGTGCGACGTGAACACGGCAGGCCTTTTCCTTTTACTAGCAATGTGCCCGTGCGTTGCGACGGATCCAAAGTAGTAGAATAGTAGTACTTGTTCACAAACTTGAAAGAAATCAATCTTGTTTTGATATACTCCTAATATATTACTTTTCACTCAAAATATATTTCTCATGCTGTTTTGAAATATATTTCTCAGGCTGTTTTGATGAGGTGAGGGAGCGATGTGGTTGCTTTCAAGATAATAAGGGGTTTTCTGCAAATTGGAGCAGAGAAGTGGGCTATTGTTACAAAAATGCCACAACTTACCTCATAGTCGTTAGATGCAGATCTAATGGTCGGAAACGACGGATGGCAGACTGTAGGATCGAAAATATGTCTAGAGGGGGGTGATTAGACTACTTGACCAAATAAAAATATAGCTTTTTCCCAATTTTAAGTCTTGGCAGATTTTAGCAACTTAGTACTAGTCAAGTAAATAACCTACACATGCAAGTTTAAGAGCATAGCAGCGAAATGTAAAACATTGCACATGAAGGTAAAGAGAGGAGTTTGAAGGGAGCAAACGCAATGTAGACACGGAGATTTTTGGCATGGTTCTGATAGGTGGTGCTATCGTACATCCACGTTGATGGAGACTTCAACCCACGAAGGGTGACGGTTGCGCGAGTCCACGGAGGGCTCCACCCACAAAGTGTCCACGAATAAGTAACCTTGTCTATCCCACCATGGCCATCACCCACGAAGGACTTGCCTCACTAGGGTAGAACTTCACAAAGTAGGCGATCTCCTTGCCCGTACAAACTCCTTGGTTCAACTCCACAATAGTGACGGAGGCTCCCAAGTGACACCTAACCAATCTAGGAGACACCACTCTCCAAAAGGTAATAGATGGTGTGTTGATGATGAACTCCTTGCTCTTGTGCTTCAAATGATAGTCTCCCCAACACTCAACTCTCTCTCACTGATTTGGATTTGGTGGAAAGATGATTTGAGTGGAAAGCAACTTGGAGATGGCTAGAGATCAAGATTTATGTGGTTGGAGTCGAATATCTTGACCTGAACACAAGTGTAGGTGGTTCTCTCTCAGAAAATGTAAGTTGGAAGTGTAGGCGTGTTCTGATGGCTCTCTCTTGAATGAAGAGTGGGTGGAGGGGTATATATATATAGCCTCCACACAAAATCTAACCGGTACACACAATTTACCAAACTCGATGAGACCGAATCGTGAAACTCAGTCGGACCGATTCAGTTCAAAATGTGAACGTTAAGATTTTTGGTGGGACCGACACGTCAACTCAGTGGGACCGATTTCATTAGGGTTAGGGCATAACGTAATCTCGGTGAGGCCGATTACACAAACTTGGTGGGACCGATTTTGGTAATAAGGTAACCAGAGAGTTGGTCAGACAAACTCGGTGGGACTGATTCGCTCATCTCGGTTGGACCAAAACGTTACGAAGGGGAAACAGATAGTTTGCATTGCAAACTCGGTGGGACCGATCGCTCATCTTGGTTAGACCGAAACGTTACGAAGGGAAATAGAGAGTTTGCAATCCCATCTCGGTGAGACCAAGATCCCTATCGGTGAGACCGAAAAGATTAGGGTTTTGTGGCAGTGGCTATGTCAATTGAACTCGGTGGCGCCGGATGGAAAGTTTTGGTGGGGCCGAGTTTGACTTTTGGTTTGGGACATATGTGGATATGAGAAAGTGGTTGGGGGGTTTTGGAGCATATCACTAAGCATTTTGAGCAAGTAACCCATTAAGCAACACCTGATCCCCTTTTAATAGTATTGGCTTTTCCTATGGACTCAATGTGATCTTGGATCACTAAAAGGTAAAATTTAGAGTCTTGAGCTTTAGATCTTGAGCCAATCTTTTATCCTTGGCATTTTGAGGGGTCCACATTTCTAATCCATGTCATGCCAATCATTGAGCTTTTCTGAAATATTTATCGTGAAATAGTATTAGCTCAATGAGCTATATGTTGTTAGGAATTACCAAAACCACCCAAGGATAGTTGCACTTTCAATCTCCCCCTTTTTGGTAATTGATGACAACATATAGATCAAAGCTTGGACAAATGATTATAAGATTGAAATACATCGTCTCTATGAGAAGTATGTGATAAGCAAGAGCTCCCCCTAAATTTGTGCATTATTTAAAATTTGCTTTTGAATGCGAATGCACAATCGATTACGATCATGGGTTACTCTTCCATGTCACATACATCTTGGTGGAGCGCTCAAAATGATATCACTTAAAAGCATGCACTCATCACCAAGCAAAGTGAATGATCATATAATAATATAAGAGATGATATCATCCAAGCAAGCATTAAGGTAGCATATGATCAAACACATGATCAAACAAGTATCTCACACAGACAAAGACATAGTGTATCAACCAAGCGCATAAAAAGGTTCAACCAAAAACAAGAGAGATAAAAAGCAACACACTCTCTCTCGAAACCTATGATCTGTACATATTTCTCCCCCTTTGGCAACAAGTTACCAAAAAGTTTGAAAATGCATAGTGCTATGCGTCTCTCAGGCTCGGTCTTCGGGAGGTGGTGTAGAGAGAACTCTAAGGACGAAGGCATCTGTCGATGTAGTTGGAGCTGCTGGAGTGGCTGCTGGAGGTAGTACTGAGGCTATAGCTGCTGGTGCTGACAGAGTAGTTCGAGAGACTGGTACTGGCACTACGGCAGACCTCTGACCTCGTGGCACACGCTGAAAAGCATCAGTAGTTGTCTTCCCTCTCCTCTCTTCTACTTCCTCCTGGAGCTGCTCAGCTGCAGTTTGTATCTCAGTTACCTTGAGGTCAAGATCATAGAATTTTGTCTCAACAATCCTCTCCAGGCTCTCCTGATTCTAAGTCAGGGTGGCCAAGCCCTTCTCAATCCTCGGTGTAGCTTGAATCAGATAGCCTAATTGATCTTGTTTGACTTGAGGAACACCTGAGATGCTTCTTCTGCACTTGGCATCCTTGCAGCTTTCTCTGCCTTAGCTTTGGCTCTCTTCTCTTGTGCTTGTACTGAAGATGGTTCCTCCTCATTCATCACAACTGTGTTGTCTTGAAATTCAGGATAAAGGGGTAGATGCTCCTTGTCCAACAAGTATGTTCATGTGCCCATCTTATAATTTATGAGCTCCTGAATATGTGGAGCATACCCACAACTTCTCTTTTGGTCTGCAACAGTCCTCTTGATTGTCTCTACAATCAGACTAATGACCTTGAACTTCTGAGGAACATCAAAGATTTGCAGCATGTTGATGGAATGTCCTCTGATCATCTTGTGATCTCTTGACTTGGGTATCAATGTGTGCCTTGGGATCCAGTTGATGGTAGGCAGACCAGACAACAAGTAATATACAGATCCAAGCTTGTGAGTCTCCAAAGCTTTATCAGGGATCTCTTTGTACATGTTTGCCATGGAGTTGTGGTCTTTCTTCTTCTTGGCATACACATCCAAGTCATCCTCATGTTCCTCTAGGGCATTGATCAGCTTGGCCCATTCTTCAACAGTAGATTGGTACCTAGTACCTTCAGACATCCATATGATCTTCCCATCTGGGTAAAAGTGAGCGGTGGAGTAAAACTGCATGATCAGCTCATCATTCCATTTTGTGAGCTTCTGTACAACAAACTCATGTACTCCACATTCTTTGAAGCTGTCATATACTCCTGGGAAGTGATCTTCATTTTCCTTGATGAATTCCCAATCAACCCATCTCATGTCACAAACAATGGGCTTCTTGTCAAGCAAAATAGTTTCATAGAAGTCTTGATGTTCTTTTGTGTGGAACCTGTAGTCAACTGCAGTCCTTCTCCTCACAATATAGGGGTTAGACTGTCTCCACAATCTCAGTCCAACATCTTTTCTGATGTGCATGTCTTCAGCCACTGGATGAGTATCATTGTGGTCTGGGATCTTGTGTTTCAATTTCCTCAAAACAAGAGACTCATCATCCTCTTCTTCATCTTGAGGCACTGGGGCCTTGTTCTTTTCATCTACAGGAATACTTCTAGTGTTTCTCTTAGGCTTTGACTTCTGAGCTTGAGCTTTGGGAGCAGACTGGGGCTTTGATGTTGCAGTCCCTGACTTAATTGCATGTCCCATAAGCTTCTGAGCTTTGGGTGTTGGAGCATCCTCTTCCTCTTCTTCTGCGAGATCCTTAAACATGGATGATCTCCCTAGAACTCCGGCATTGGTCTTCATGACCCTCTCCTTTCTCGTCTTGCCTTCTCCAGCCTCTTTGGGTTCAAGAGTGAACTCCATAGTTTCTTCCTAGGCTGCTTTCCTAGGCTTGGATGTTGGCATTCTCTTGGCAGGTGCCTTCTTGTATATCCCTGGCTTTGTTGTAGCAGCTGAGGCATACTCCTTCTTCAACACTTTCTTCTTTGAGGTAGCCTCATCCTCAACAGCCACATAGTCTTCATCCTTAGAGTTTGAGGTTTTCTTCTTCCTTGTCCTGGTGGCTGCCTTTGGCAAGTTACTAGGAGTACTCCTGCTGCCATCATCTAAGGTGCTTGATGGATCTGAACCCTCACTCAATTGCACATGTTCCTTAGATTTGTTCTGACTCTCACTTTGGTCAGACATCTTGGCAATCACTCACAGCAAACCCTGTGAATAGATGTAGATGAGGTAGAGTGGATGAGCATGACAAAGTGCAGAGTTTCTGCAAAACATATGACTTAAAAACTTAGTTTTAGTTCTCCATAGAAAGCATTTCGGAGCGACCGATTTAATAAACTCGGTGATACCGAAGCAGCTTTTGGAACCTAAACTAGTAAACTCGGTCATACCGAGTCACAGTTCGGTGGCACCGAGAATGCTAGGGTTTCACAGAGAATCGAACTCGTTCACACCAGTTTGCAATTTTTGGTCAGACCGAAAATGCATGTGCTATGGCCTAAGCCAAATCGGTGAGACGGATTTCTACAATTCGGTCGGTCCGAGATAAGTCCGGTGGAGACCTAACCCTGAATTTTCAAATCCAATCTAATCTAAAGGAAGTTTTCAGTGGATGGATTCTTTGCATACGTGGTCATGATCATGGCAAAGTAATGTGCTATGAATCAGAGTTAGGAAATAGCACGAAGGGTCAAACTCATACCCTAGTTCGGTGGGAGTTCGCTAGGGCGACAACGGCGGAGCAGAATTCTATTGACGGCGACAGAGACCAGCGGCGGGAGGTCGCTGGCGGTGAGGAGACGATCCGGAGACCCGAGGAGGCAGAGCAGGACACGCGCGGGGTGAAAGGTTTTGGAGAATTTTCCAAAATTCAACACGTTGGTATATATATCCCGACCCTGTCGATGTGACCGAGTGGAACAACTCGGTGGCACCGAGATGCAGAATCGCGAGTGGTTACTGCAACTCGATGTGACCGAAAAGTTCAAATCGGTTGCACCGAGATGGAAAACCTAGATCAACTTAGTGAACTCGGTGTGACCGAAGTGGATGACTCGGTCATATCGAAATGCACAAAGAGGTTTTGGAAGTTTAAGTCTATGACGAATCGGGGACTCCGAGTGCTCCTCACACAGAGTGGTTCGAATCTGACTTGATCAAACTATGTGATGTAGCATGAATAGAGTTTGAGACAAGAAAATCATAGATAGCTAGAGGAGGTTCTTAGGCATTCTTGTTCATCCACTTGGCAAAAGAGAAAAATGCCAAACAATCAAAACAACAAGTGGATGTCCATGAATGAGTAAAATATGCAACCAACATGCTCACACAATAAAATGGCAAATGAAATATGTGGCAGAGCATGCACAAACACTCTAGCATCTATGAAGCAATTGGCGATGACTAGGTCATCTATATATGAGTATATTGATTGAGGAGTCAAATGAGAACATTTGATTGTAGGTCATACTCATCGTTTAAGCATAAGTGGGGTTGCCACTTTTACATAAAGCATTGTTGTGTTCACAACATTAGAGTTGCTTTATCTCAATTGATTAGAGTAAAGCTCCCCCTAGATGTGATATCCCCCTAAGAGGGATGAACTAACCTTGGGTTTTGTCAATGATGACTTCATGTAGGTGTTGAAGATGTAGATGCTCAATGTTGATGTAGATCATTTGGAGCAATCCATTAGATTGAGTTGCACTTTAAATACCTACACGGGTTAGTCCCACAAGGAACAAACAAGGATATCCATAGACATAGAGTGATGTTCACATAAGATGATGTCCATGAAAGCATTAGGTTACCTTGACCCTTGTCTTATCAACAAGAGGGTTTGTGACTCCTTGAACTAGTGCAAGATATGGAAGTTGTTTGCACGTGTCCTTGCCAAAAGATATGAGTGAAGTGTGTTGGCGGAGTCACCCTCAAGAACTCTCTAGTTCTTCTTCTTTGGGATCCACATCATCTTGATGGGAATCCTTTGAGTTGTAGTCGTACTTGATGAAGTTGAACTTGATGTAGTCTTGGGAACCCACTTGACCAAGGCTTTGGGAGCTTCTTCAAATGCATCAATCTCCTCTTCAAGCTTGTCCTTGCCTTTTTGCGTGTGGTCTTGTGGTGGAAGATCATCTTGAGCTTGTGTTCCTTGTAAAGAAGTAGGATCATACTTCTCTTGTTGAGGAACAAACTTTGTCTTGGAGTATTGATCTTCTTCCCACTCAACTCCATTGGCATTGAACCTTCGTTCAAAACCAATTCCTTGATTCTTCTAGTGTCTTCCTTGCTTGCGTACAATTTCCTCAAATTGCTTAGTTCCGGCAAGGCTCTTGTACACACCTTTCTCTATAATTCCCTTCAATAAGCTATTTTCTTGCTCAAGTGTAACTTGGCTAAGAGAATCATTAGTGGAATCAAGAGAACTACTAGAAGCAACAACATTGGGTTTAGCATGATTATTGTTACTACTAGAAGAAGAATCTTTCTAACTCTTGTTGCTAGATTTAACTTGTAGCATGTAAGTAGACAAGAGTAAATGCGTGGCAATGTAAGATGAACTTTTCTTGCGAAGATCATCATTGATCGCTTTTAAGAACCCATGCTCTTGCTCAAGGTTAAGCTTTTCGAAGTGTAACTTCTCATGAGTCTTTAAAAGCTCTTGATGATTTTCTAAGGTAGTTTCATGATCTAACTTAAGAGTGCTTAGTTCTTTAGTTAGACGCTCAATCTCCTTCTTATCATCGACATTCGTTTTATCTTGATTAGCATGATTAATAGCAAGTTCATCATACTTTTCATCACTAGAATTGTCAACAAGTAAATCATCATCACCTAGCAAATCATCTTCATCACTATTGAAATCAACATACTCGGGGTGTGATACCTTTGGCCCTTTAGCCATGAAGCATCTTCCAATTCCTTCATTTGGTGACTCAAATATGTCGTAGGAGTTGGTTGACACAAGTGCTACACCGGCAACACCTTCATCTTGAGTATATTCAGAGTCTGAGTCGGATACCCATTCACCAACATGAGCTTGATGTCTTCGTTTTGTGTAGCTCCTTGATGATTTGTC
The DNA here is from genome assembly GCA_034509565.1 of Triticum monococcum. NCBI lineage: Eukaryota > Viridiplantae > Streptophyta > Magnoliopsida > Poales > Poaceae > Triticum > Triticum monococcum. The sequence goes on along the minus strand of CM067846.1, from coordinate 421,615,098 downwards.
CATCCTTTCCAAATCATTACTTCTGTGTGATGTTCTTCGTTCATAATGGTCATCTCTACTCCTCCTCTCTCTTGGTGGTGATTCTTCTCTTCTACTTCTTTTGGGAGAATCTTCTCTTCTTTTGTAGGGAGTCGTACACTCATTGGAGTAGTGTCCGGGTCTTCCACAATTGTAGCAATTACGTTCACGACTTGAAGATCTTTTTGTCATTGTAGGACCTTGACTTGGAACTTCTTTCCTTGCTTCTACTCTTGTAGAACTTGTTGAAATTCTTCACCATTAGGCTCAAATCTTCATTGAAGGCTTGTTTCTCACTTGATGATGTGGGAGCATCACATGAGGCTTTGTAAGCACCACTTGACTTGTTGTCAAGCTCTTCCTTATCCTTGAGTGACATCTCATGAGCAACAATTCTTCTAATGACTTCCGTTGGCTTGAGATCTTTGTAATTGGGCATCATTTGGATCAATGTGCACACGGTATCATATTTTCTATCCAAGGCTCTTAGGATCTTCTTGATGATAAATCTATCGGTCATCTCTTCACTTCCTAAGCCAGCAATCTCATTTGTGATGAGAGAAAGCCTAGAGTACATTTCTGCGAGACCTTCACCATCCTTCATTTTGAACTTGTCAAGTTGACTTTGAAGCGCATCCAATTTGGATTCCTTGACGGAGTCGGTACCTTCATGCATATCAATCAAAGTATCCCAAATTTCCTTTGCATTCCCAAGACGGCTAATTTTGTTGAATTCTTCGGGGAACAATCTGTTGAAGAGAATATCACAAGCTTGAGCATTGTATAGCAGCATCTTCAAATCTTCCGCACTAGCTTCACGGTTCGGTTCTCTCCCATCAAAGAATTCACCTTGCAAGCCAATACACACAATAGCCCAAACAACGGGGTTATGTCCAAGAATATGCATTTTCATCTAATGCTTCCAACTAGCAAAATTTGTACCATCAAAGTAAGGACCTCTACGGTGATAATTTCCCTTGCTAGACGCCATACTCTCCTAGGTTGTGAAACCAATGCTATGATCACCAAAAGCTATGGAAATCAAGGCAAATGGAGACCAAAACTCTGGTACCACTTGTAGGATCGAAAGTATGTCTAAAGGGGGGGGTGATTAGACTACTTGACCAAATAAAAATATAGACTTTTCCCAATTTTAAGTCTTGGCAGATTTTAGCAACTTACACTAGTCAAGTAAACAACCTACACATGCAAGCCTAAGAGTATAGAAGCGGAATGTAAAACATTGCACATGAAGGTAAAGGGAGGAGTTTGGAGGGAGCAAACGCAATGTAGACACGGATATTTTGGTGTGGTTCCGATAGGTGGTGCTATAGTACATCCACATTGATGGAGACTTCAACCCACGAAGGGTAATGGTTGTGCGAGTCCACGGAGGGCTCCGCCCACGAAGGGTCCACGAAGAAGCAACCTTGTCTATCCCACCATGGCCATCGCCCACGAAGGACTTGCCTCACTAGGGTAGATCTTCACAAAGTAGGCGATCTCCTTGCCCGTACAAACTCCTTGTTTCAACTCCACAATCTTGACGGAGGCTCCCAAGTGACACCTAACCAATCTAGGAGACACCACTCTCCAAAAGGTAATAGATGTTGTGTTGATGATGAACTCCTTGCTCTTGTGCTTCAAATGATAGTCTCCCCAACACTCAAATCTCTCTCACTGATTTGGATTTGGTGGAAAGATGATTTGAGTGGAAAGCAACTTGGAGATAGCTAGAGATCAAGATTTATGTGGTTGGAGTGGAATATCTTGACCTCAACACAAGTGTAGGTGGTTCTCTCTCAGAAAATGTAAGTTCGAAGTGTAGGCATGTTATGATGGCTCTCTCTTGAATGAAAAGTGGGTGAAGGGGTATATATAGCCTCCACACAAAATCTAAGCATTACACACAATTTACCAAACTCGGTGAGACCAAATCGTGAAACTTGGTCGGACCGATTCAGTTCAAAATGTGAACGTTAGGATTTTTGGTGGGACCGACACGTCAACTCGGTGGGATTGATTTCATTAGGGTTAGGGCATAACATAATCTCAGTGAGCCCGATTGCACAAACTCGGTGGGACCGATTTTGGTAATAAGCTAACCAGAGAGTTGGTCACACAAACTCGGTGGGACCGATTCGCTCATCTCGGTTGGACCAAAACGTTACGAAGGGGAAATAGAGAGTCCGAAGTGCGAACTCAGTGGGACCGATCGCTCATCTCGGTTAGACCGAAACGTTACAAAGGGAAACAGAGAGTTTGCAATCCCATCTCGACGAGACCGAGATCCCTATCGGTGAGACCGAAAAGAATAGGGTTTTGTGGCGGTGGCTATGTCAACTGAACTCGGTGGTGCCGGATGGAAAGTTTCGGTGGGGCCGAGTTTGACTTTTGTTTTGGGACATATGTGTATATGAGGAAGTGGTTGAGGGTTTTGGAGCATATCATTAAGCATTTTGAGCAAGTAACCCATTAAGCAACACCTCATCCCCTTTTAATAGTATTGGCTTTTCCTATAGACTCAATGTGATCTTGGATCACTAAAAGGTAAAATGTAGAGTCTTGAGCTTTAGAGCTTGAGTCAATCTTTTGTTCTTAGCATTTTGAGGGGTCCACATTTCTAATCCATGCCATGCCAATCATTGAGCTTTCCTGAAATATTTATCTTGAAATAGTATTGGCTCAATGAGCTATATGTTGTTAGGAATTACCAAAACCACCCAGGGATAGTTGCACTTTCACAGACACACCACCATCACCAACTGAGTCTTTTATAGGAGTAGGGGTAGAGAAACATGTATAAATTGTAACATTTGGTTCTGCTCCTTGGCACGATCGATAGATAGAAATAACGATTGGAAACGCTAGGGCAGGGCTATTTCCGCCAGATAAGCAGGGTACGTAGTAGCTAGGTTGGCGCATCGTCGGTTTGGTCACATGCGGTCTGACATGTTCTAGTGTTTCTAGCAAGATGCCTGTGCGTTGCACGAAGTTGATGTAAAAGGTAATCAAAATTTATAAATTGACGGATGGAGTACTAGTTACAGTGATGCATATAATTAAGCAAGGGGATCGCACATGACGGTATTGACTGGAACAAGAATGCAATAGCACAATAAGAATTAAGGCCACGATGATGCGATCGCAATGGTGGTTACAAGAGGCAAGAAGAAAGATGCATCCATCAACCTACGACCTCCTCCTCCTCAACTTAGTGCGTCGGGCCACCGACCGGCGGCTAAGGAGCGGCGACTTTTGTGACGAGGTCAAGGTGCTTCTCAGCAAAGGCATCCAAAGCTTCCAGCCGGTTGAGGAAGGCCAACGTCGTAGCGTCCTCACTGGCCTTGTAGATACCTATGTACACGATTTGCTCATACATATGGATGTGTAGGTTGACGAATTCTTGCAAGGCGAGACGCCTCGCGGCAAGCGCGACCTCCAGGTGGACATTCTTCATGGCGTCGGCGGGCAGTCGCAGGGCCACCAATGCTTGAAAGAGGTTCCGACCATGGAGGCCGATTAGGGTGGCAGGCAATGAGGAGCTCGGGCGCGCGGGCTGGAGGAGTACGGCGATGTAGTCCGCGAGCTTCTTGAGGACGGTCAACTTGTTGGTGGTGGCAATGATCATCTGGTCCAACTGAGAGTCGTAGTTGGCGTCGACGGCGGCCATCCACCAGCCGGGCGCCAACACCGTCTGGAGACGATCCTCGGCGCCATGCCGCAGGCCGGCATCATGGACCATCTAGCACAGCCGCTGGCCGCTCGCATGCATCGCCACCATGGGTCTGGAGTGAGCACTTGTGCGCTTAGTGTAGGTGCTTAGGCAAATGCTTAGGTGCGTACGATGTGGTAGATGCATTGGAATGGACGGGCGCCTTTATATGAGTGCAAACTGCGTTGCATTCACATCGTGCAGCCTGTTTTCCCGGTCCGCCTCCCATTACTCCCGTCATGCATTCACGATGCTAATTGAAGGAGGATGCATCATTGGCCGTTCAACATTTTGGGTAGCTCTACCCCCTCCCTCGTCGGCATTAAAGCTGTATCAGGAACTGCGCCGCCCGCTGTCAAATCAAATAGTACTGCATCGCCCGCTGCACGCCCGGCTAAACACGCCTCCTCGCCTCCATCAAACCCCTCCGTTAAACCTGCATGCAAACCGAGAAACCTACTCTGGCCACACGTCCGTTCATGAGCGGGCCGGAATTAAATGCAACACCGGCTGAGCTCCTCCCTCCACCCTCAGTTTAAATGAGGCCAGATGCCGGCCAAGCTCCTACCGTCCACCCTCTATTTAAACAAGGCCAGACAGACAGCGGGCAAGAATCGCACCCCTCTACCGCTCCACATCTCCTCCTTCACCATTTTCTCCACTCTTTCGATGGCTTCCGAGGAGCCTTCTCTGGCATACTACTCGACTAGGTGGCACGCTGAGCCCTCCGCATATGGGCAAGGCCACTCGGTGCTTCACCAAACTCGCTTGGCCCGACAAAGCCAGTTGCTGCCCCAAGCCGGCGCGTGGTTCAGCAACTCGCCACTCTAGTTCAGCTTGATGAGGAGTGGCGAGTTGCTTCACGCCGGCACGGCGGCGAGCACGACGGTACGGGCGTCATTGTTGTCGCGTCGTACCGCGCCACCAGTGTTTGCGGTGGCCGCACCTCTCGTGTTTGTGGGCGCGCCTCCCGTGCCTGTGGCAGCGCCATGCAGGCATAGACAGAAGCCAGGTGCATGGATAGCGACGAGTTGGTGGCCAGCTTCTCTTTGTCAGCCGCCATCATCGAGGAGAAGTAGAACACGGGAGGCCCCCGCCACTTGGGTCCCATGAAGGACACAGCCGAGGCAACGACTGCGCATGCAGGTGGTTTCTTTGCTACTTCGTCTCTTCTGAGGACCTTCGTCGACCCCACAAGTGTCTGCCGGACATGAGGAAGACAAAGGGATCCACGGGCGGCCATTTAGATTAGGTACTCCCTCTCCCACTGGCGGGAAATATTTGTTCTAAAAATGGATAAATTGGATGTATCTATAACTAAAATAAGACTAGATACATCCATTTCTAGGACAAGTATTTTCGGACGGAGGTAGTATTAATTATACCAAGAGAGATGGATTAGCACCGCTTAGTTCATGTAAATGTAATGAAATCCATCATGTTTATATGAAGATCCGGCTTTTTTATATGAAATCCTTCATGCTTATATGAAATCAGTCTGTGTTTGCACAAATTTCATCTGGTTGGTTAGAGTTGTGAAAATGTATGCCGCTGGTGTTTGATGTCGTCCTCCACGGAAGGAAGCGGGAGGAAATTTTCCGGCTGTCGTTGGAGATGTTTGTATGCTGAAAATAATAGAGTCACATCCAATCCATTTGAGTTAATTGCATGTATGATTCTCCCTCTATAAAAAGTTAATTGCATGTACAGTGTACATGTGACTTGCAGGGTGGCTACAGCTTCGTACAGAAAGTTAAAAAGAAACAAGTCCATCCTTAATCTTGTATTCTAAGTACTCCGTGGGTTCCACGATCAGTACAGTAGCGAAAGAAGTATATATTATAAGTAATATATAATATAAAAATCTAAAGTTACAGTTAAAGACAAAATTCAAACTCAGGTCATCGCGTTGCGAGCATCCGGTGCGAACCAGTCCAGCACATTTTTGTTGTAGACCATGCTGGAGATATATCTCCATGTCTACTCTTATACTCCATCCATTCCTAAATATTTGTCTTTTTTAGATTTCAAATGGACTACCACATACGGATGTGTATGTAGACATATTTTCGAGTGTAGATTCACTCATTTTGCTTCGTATGTAGTCACTTGTTGAAATCTCTAAAAAGACAAATATTTAGGAACGGAGGGAGTAGAAAACAGAGTTGGTGATGATGGTGTGCGTGCCATCTTGCAATATAGGCCATTGGATATATATCTAACAGATAGGAAGGAAACTATGGCAATTTTGCAAAAAGATACCCACACCCCTCTCCACGTTTGCAAATAAGGCCTTCCCCCATTTATCCTTTTCTCTCAGAAGATAAACTACTCATACAATGCATCTTGATGTTCCGTGCAATGCACGGGCATCTAGCTAGTTTGTTAATAGTTACTGCGATAATTGGGTTGAAGTGGTATATTTTATGTCTTCCCCGAATGATTTCAGATTCACTAGTATTAACAAAGAAAAGGTTGCCTTGTTAATAGAAAACAGTGTGAAAAATATCACATGAGGCCAGTAAAAACAAGGCACACTAGGTTCAGTGTCATCGTCACTACAGGTGTGCACGCGCGAGAGGTCTACATATCAAGGGGGCTACGGAGAAAAATACGTATCGAGTGTGTCTGAGCGAGGCACATAGACGCAATGTTTGAGAGAGAAATCAATTGGCAGATTAAGATCAGATCGAGTTGTCACCCTTCTGCTGTCATTGTTGGGGTGGGGTGGGGAGGGGGAGGGAGAGAAAGGTGTATCGAGAGTGTGCGCGGTAGGCACATAGGCACAACTAGCGAGTGTGTGTGTGTGTATGTGTATGTGTTTGAAAGAGCAGTAGATAGATTACTATCAAGATCGAGGTGCCACCCTACTCCCTCAGTGTCGGGTAGTGTGTGTGTGTGTATGTTTGAGAGAGAAGCCAGTCGATAGATTAGTATCAAGATCGATGTATCACCCTACTCCTTCGGTGTCAGGAAGTGTGTGTGTTTGGGTGTGTGGGGGGCAGTGACATTTACATATCTCTACTCTTATAAAATACAGAGTTGGTGATGATGGTGTTCCCGCCATCCTGCAATATAGGCCATCTAATTTATATCTGACGGATAGGAAGGAAACTATGGCAATTTTGCAAGAAGATGCCCACACCCCTCTCCACATTTGCAAATAAGGCATTCCCTCATTCATCCTTTTCTCCCACAAGATAAACTACTCATACAAATGCATCTTGATGTTCCGTGCAACGCATGGGCATCTTGCTAGTAGGGAGAAGGAGTTTGTGTGACACATATCTATATTAAGGGATAGGTAGATAGCATGTGTGTGAGGCATACTTAAAGCATCACGGAGATAAACAAACAGTGTGCATGCAAGTGCTGGAAAAATGAAGCGAGAAACAATGTCTACGCGCGCGCGCGCGTGTGTGTGTGTGTGTGTGTGTGTGTGTGTGTGAGAGAGAGAGAGAGAGAGAGAAATCTCAAAACGAAAGGTGCTCTGCTGGAATCCCATTGTATGTATTCATATGGTTCCGGAACTCGATTTAACCTTAGGCATATGTGTGAGAGACATAATTATACTTTGAGACATTAGTGGTTGTGGGTGGGTGGAATTAAAGGGGTGGGCATGTTCGACAAAGGAGCGTGTGTGTTTCTATGTGAGAGACTTGTAGGACGGGGTAGAAAGATGAATTCTAACCTAGATGGAGGGAGAGAAATACACAAAGTGCGCGCATGTGATTTCGATGCCCATGGGGAAATGAGATATGTATGCATGTGAGAGAGATTCCACAATTCATTCACGTATCACTATCTAGCGATCATGGACGTGCATCACTTGAACATAAATCAATATCTACTTCGTATCGTTGCCAAAGGTACAATATCGATTCAATGCTATAAAGATTGGGCACTCACATATCACATTTTTTCTATCTAAATAAACCTTTTCAATTGTGCATGCCAAAGTTACAGTGATGTTTCTTCAAACAACCAATGTAGCTATCATTTACATGCACCATTGTTACTCTTGCATTCAAATTCATTAGTCTTGGATGATTTAAGGTTCTATTATGAAGTAATATATGTAATATTCATATATGAATTCAACGGTACGCAATTTATGAGATGGAGGCTATGCACTCATATGAGGTAACACTTTTAAGTAGCGGACTACAATATCCATTTCTTTTGTGAGACTACAATATCCTCTACACTAACATGTCAATGCATTATATTTAAAGTAAATAACCAATGGCACTAAACTATCTATTTACACGAGAAATACATAGGCTGGGCGTTTGATCCATTTTTTTGTGAACGCGCCTCTACACCCGTACGATTGGTCGCGCCCGTGTGAACGTCCAAGTTATCGGCGCTTCATCCCGAGTTATTGTCTCTTTTTGGGGTGGACTCCACACCAGTTATTAACTGCTAACGCGTGCCTCGTGTACACAGTCTCGCATGACCTTCCCACTAGCACGGTCCAAAATTAGTTGAAACTAGATACAAACGATCCCGCGGGCGGCAAAATCTCCCGCCTCCTTCTAAAAAATTTGCCACCTAGTCTTTAGCAAGCAAAATTCTCCTTTTGTCCTTGGTGCACGGAGAACAACAGTTACAATACCGCCCTCATCTACATAATAGGTCGGGGCTACTTTGGTAACTATCGGTTCCCCCCCACCACACGGCACCCCCATTTCCTCTCCCCCTCCCGCAAAAACAACTAACTCCACAGCACCAGAGCATCTTACATCACTCCGTCCATACTTCATCGGCCTTTCTACCCCTCCCTTCTCGAAACCCTAGACTGCTCATCCACCGGCGTACCAGAATGTAGCGATCCGACCTCAGGCAGTCAAATCTCTGTGTTCAGTGTCATCCCTAGATCGGTAATGCTGACACACACAGTACTCGGAGGATTTAAAGCAAAGTGGCAATCACACACTTATTACATCGAATGTATCAAGAGAGAACTTATTACAATAGATATGGCTTAAGGCCATCTAAAATAAGATAACAGCAGAAGGCTTGGAAGATAAAGTGAGTCCATCAACTCCAACGGCATAGCTGAGTGCATGACAAACAACCTAGCGCACCATACTCTTCGTCTGAAAAGTCTGCAACATGATATGTTGCAGCCCGAAACGGGTCAGCACATAGAATATGCTGGCAATATAACACAGTAGAGCAATGAACAGATAAATGATATCACTACATGCATATATGGCTGGTGGAGGCTCTATGGTTATATTGTTTTGCGAAAAGACAATTTTCCCCTACAACAAAGGAATATATTTTATTTAACTATCATGGTGGTTGAAACATTGAGAAGGTTCCTCCAATTCAATCCCAATTAGAAAGTAATTAGCAACCCAAAAATAACTTAGAGTGTTGAGATCAAATCAATAATTCAAGTACCAGATACTTAAGATGTCCATAACCGGGGACACGGCTAACCATGATTAGTTTATACACTCTGCAGAGGTTTGTGCACTTTCCCCCACAAGACTCGATCTCCTCCGTTGGATTTCTCGCACTACATGGTGTTTGAGAAATGGATGACCGAGACACAGTCTTTCAGAAGCATTAACTCTTAACCCTGGGTAGACAGTACCAACCTACATCTCCTACATCTGCTAGCCTACCACTAGAAGAGGTCATGCAACCTACTCAACTATGCTAGAGCCCATAATAGCTTGTGGCTGCACACGGAAGTTTCTAGCATGAATAATCTTATGAACCCTTTGAGCCTAGGTGGCGAACCACAGGATGATCACACGGGTACTCCGGGATATCCTAGGACAACACTGGATTCTCCAAGTGCCCGCAACCAATCCACCCAGATGTGTATTTAAGTAGCCACCTTAAGTTAACCATTAATTAACATCTCACATCTATCATGGATACACTCATACCCAATCCACGTCTACGAGCATAGCATGGCAAAAAGCATAACGTAGAAGTAACTCCTAGGATTTGATAATAAAACAGGTAATAGGTTCTACCTCATCATCTACTTCCCAATACCCACAAGTTAAACACATCCTAATCATGCAATGTTTGAGGATTGTAACTAATGCACAAAAACTGGGTATGAAAGGAGTATGATCAATGTGTTACTTGCCTTGCTGACGATCCGCAAAACCTAGTGACTCGTAGTAGCACGCTTCGCACTCCGGAAATTCTGTCACAAACCAACAATAGCATACATAAGCAATCAAGCAAAGATGCACGTAACTCAAATAAGAAGATCGAATCTGAAAACTCAACTGAAGAGATTCAATTTGCAAAAAGAATCAATCGAATCGGAGCTACGGACTGAAACTACGGTCAAAAGAACTTCAAATTCAAATTTGCTTGAAACCAAGTTTTAAATTGTCAAAACCTTGTTCAAGTTGATTAAACAGAAAGAGGGTCTCGAGACGAAGATGTTGGCGTTGGTTTCACTGGATTTGGACAAACGGTTAAAAAGTTACGAGGGTTTGAAGATCAGAGGCTAATTTGCGATAAAAATAATCGTGGATAGGTCCCAGACCGAAAATAAAATAAAATTAAAAATACTAACGAACAAACATTTACTAACAGAACCAATCTAACGAAAACCGTTCACTAATAGATCTAAACGAACGAACGTTCGTTAAATGACACGACACCACAGCACGAATCTAAGGGCAGGTAAACTGCCGGGAGAACACACTTAAGAGGGCAGCTAAACTGCCGGGAGAGTATTTCTCCCGGCAGATAGAACTGCCACAAGAACAGCTGCCGGTGATTACTTCTCCTGGCAGATAACTTCTCCCGACAGTTTGTGTGCCCCAAAGAATTTACTTGTCGGCAGTTTTTCTGCCTGCACAAACACATTTACCCGACAGGTAATATGCCAGGACGTGTTGTTTCACAAGCAACCTAAGCTATTCTGGGTAATATCAAATCACTATGTTTCAAGCAGTCACGACAGATCATTCAGCTCATAGATACACTTCACTCAAAGTTGCATGTAGGGCTTCACTCGAAATTACATAACATGTAGGTTACATATGTTTTAAGGTACATGCATGAAACGATCATATATTAAGGACATTGTACAACAGAAGGCAAAGTACATATCTTTCTACGTAAATAAATTGCGCCAAACCAAAATGAGTATACTGTGGCTAAATGTGCCAAAATAAACCACCAAAATGGACAGAATGAAACTTGCCAATGTCTCCCGAGTTCAACTAACAACACATATACATATATATCATCACTGCAGCAACTTTCAGATCTTCCAGACCTCAATCAACTTGTGCATCTTTGAGAAACCTGCAACAGATCGGAAATTCAAAATGGAGCTCTCGTTTCTGATTTTAAATCAACATTTTAAAGATTTCAGCATGCTGCACTGAACATACATAGAAGATACTATAGTTTTTTTACAGTACTCCCAAAATCCGGCCCTATGCATACACTGGTGACACCAGGTTACGAAGAACAAAAATCAATGCATCTCATAATCCTATCTCCCAGTATTAAATTAAGATGACATGATATAATTGTTGGATTAGCATTAAATTAAGGGTAGGATAAGATGAATGCTTCTGGACTGCGCGCTACTGAAATTAGTCAATACTTTGCATATTTACCAAAAGGATTTAGAATTTCTTCAGATTATGTTTGTACTCCCAGTGGAGCAGCCGTAAAACTATATTAAAAAACAGTGCAGATTTCCGAAGCACAAGATAACTTGAACCGGATTTTGAAGATGAACCAGACATAGAAGTGTTGACATATGTCGAATTCATTTCTGGTATATAAAAGATGATGTCTAATTGGTTTCTAGTATATAAACCAGACAAAGCTCGGTCATGAAAAACAAAAGTTAAATCTGGCAATTAAAAAGAGTGGTCTGCTAATAACTTGAAATACACCATTCGAGTTCAACTACATCTTTCTCACCATTAAAAATTATTCTATGATTTTGAGAACAAGACTGCAACAAAGAGTTAATATTCTAGAAAAAAACTGACAACTTCAAAGCATAAAGGTTGCTACAACTGAAAATACGTACAGATATTTTGGCTGCAGCCTTGCTTGAAGGGGCATCACTCTTATTGCACATGTATGTTTCAAAAAACTGTAAATCAGAGCAGAGCTGCAGCAATTAATAAACATATTTTTTGTGTTGCAAGGATAATGTATTAGATAAGAGGGCATGTTATAATACCAGCCATCAAGTATACCTTTAAGGTTGTCCACATATGATTTTTTTGCTCAACATCAACCTTCCCCAATCATCTTTGACCCAGCTTTGCTCACAGCCTACTCCTCTTCCCCTTCTGGCTTCACCAAAACATATATTATCTTGCTAGTGGCCTGTAATGGGAAGTCTTCAAAATCAACATTATGGGGTTTGACTAATAATAATGAATAACATGAACTTGTTCTGTGAAAATACAATATATAACTTTAGATACAGTGATCTATATTCTTTCCTTGACCACACAAATGGCGGGAGAAAATAGTTCTGATAATCTCTTAGTTTTCTTGGGGGAAAGGAGTACATACGACATGCCTTGCAGATGGTTAAATAGTTGAAGCTAGTGAACATAGGTGCACCATAGACACTAACAGCTTATGAAGCCATGCCTTCAAAATAGCTGGCCTGGCTCTAACTCTATCTCAATTAATTTTAGAATATAGCAAACTTATAGTTTAAAACTGTATATAGCAACGTTAAGTATGTGTAAGGGTATATAAACTTTAGAAGAATTGTGAAATGCAAACCTAGGGATAGTAGATCAGTAGCAGCAAAAAGAAGTTCAGCCAAGGAAACCTTTGTCAATCAGACAAATTCATATACCATAGCATTCCAAAATCCTATCTCCATGGTATCACATTTTTGATATGGTTGTTAGATCATTTGTTAAAATGGCATGTTAATTAACATCACGTATGTTGGTTGAGGGCGATCGTACACCTAAATTTTCATTACTCAAAAAACCTGAGGGACAATAAAATATATATGGTGATTAAGAATGAGAAGGTACAATCAATAATCTGCAAGTGTCAATACTTTAAGAAGTGCATTATGGGGAAGGTTTACAACAGATTTACTGATGATTTGTTTGATTATTTCATAACTCACCTATGTTGGTTGATCCTGACATTCACTAACTTAATTAATACAATAATATCCATAGAAGGATACTCACAATATCATAAACACACATGGTACTAAATTATAAACAGGTTATCAGTTGCTGAAATAAAGCATCATATGACCTTTGACAAATAAACAAATTCAACATCAGTCTTCAATACATGAAGCAAAAGGTGTGTGCTCCTCCCCGAAAGAAGATTAAATGTCCCGGGCAATCTGTACCAAGAATAAGCAATAACAAGTTTAACCAAACAAGGCATTATAATTCCTGAATCAAGGGCAATCAATTTGCTAGTGATACATATACTGCCGACAAGTATTAATCATGTGCACCGTCTGCCTACTGAGCTGAGGGTGATGCGATGAACAAATAATAATAGAGATCAAAGTTGTAGTCACAAGTTACAACCTGTCAATATCAAGCATACTGAGTTGAGGGTGATGCGATGAACAAATAATAGAAGACACAAGGGCTCCTACAAATTGAAGAGTGCACACTTATTGCAGGAGCAATGCTTGCAGCAACAACTATCCATGGCCACATCCACCTTTTGCGCACTCAAAGGATTTCAGATTATTAGACTGAAAAAGATAAAGAACTATACCGAGGCAAAATACAGCAACACAATCACATCCTGCAATCCAGTTTCGGTGTCACAACACAAGTCCTCATTTGATAAGTTCAGAAAAAACATAACTTACTCTGGTGCGTAGGGGAGCATCGTGGAGAAGGTGCTTCCAGGGGGACGAGCTCCAGGAGGTTGAAGCGGCTGCCTGAGGAAGCAGGATGGTGGAGGACGGTGGTAGATCTAGGTCGCGGGAGAACCCCACGTGGGGAGGTGGCGCTGCTTGGGACGCACATGCACAGGGGAGGGTTGTCGGCGGGGCGGGGTGTGCTCAGCCATGGCGTTGGTCGGGGAGCTTGGGGAGGAGGCTGAGAGTCAGCGGCCAGAGCTAGGAGGTCGGGGAGGAACCGGCGAAGGATGCTCTGCGACGGAGGTTCGTGCTCGAAGACGGCGGTGCGCTTGGCCGCCTGGTCAGGGACGAAGATGCTGCTGCGGTGAAGGGCGGCGGATGGTGGTCGGGGAGGAAGGCGGCACCACGGTGAGCCGGTGACTAGGGTGGTCAGCCTCGGCGGCGGCGGCGGAGGCTTAGGTCTGGGTGATTTGGGGGTTCTTCTGTTCTGGAGGCTAGGTGAATTTGGGAGGACCCATTTGTTATTTTGGACAGGAAATTTTCAGCCTCCCCCGCCGCTTTGGCTTCTCCTCCCACGCCAGCGCGCGTCTGGGCCTTATGTGGGCCCACAAACAGCACCGGCAGATAATATGCCTTGGTTTAGTTGTGCCGGCAGATTATGTGACCCTAGACGTGAGCAATGATTACTGGCAGTGCATCTGCCCCGGTTGTGTGACTTCTGCCGGCAGTTACACTGACTCTAAGTACTTGTGCTGGCAGTAGCACGACCTCCGGCAGATTATCTGCCCCTAATAATGTATTTCTCTCCGCAGTTAATTGTCCCTAATTAGAGGTTGTGGTGTAGTGGAATAAACCGACGAAAAACTGATCTAATAAAATAAACCACGAAACTAAAAAACCGGGTTAAACTAAAAAACGAACGGTCAACGGCGGCGGCTCCGGCGGCGGGATCCGGCAACGGCGGCGGCGGGCGGCCATGCGGCGGTGGCTGGCGGTGGCGTGTGGCGGGGCAGCGGCGGCGGTGGCGGCTGGTGGCGGCGTGGGCAGTGGCGGCTAGGGTTTGGGGCGGGGCGCAGGGCGGCTGGGTGGGCTGGGGGCGGCCTTGCCTCGCCTTATAAAGCCCCGGGCGGCAGTGTCCTGTTCGGAAAAATCCTAATAAATAAAATAAAAATCTAAAAATGCCAAAGCAAATTTTCACCGTCTAAATAAAATATTTATAACATGATGAACATTTTCTTGGCCTAAATTGCAATTTTAGAAATATGCATATATTTTCCTCATTCAAATAAAATTGCAATAAAAAACAAATAAAATATTTATTTGATTTTAATATTTTTCCTTCAATGTTTCTTTTATTTTCGAGAAGTCATATTATCTCCTCTCATATATTTTTAATATGAAATATTTTTGGAGAGAAAAATAATTAAAATCAAAATGATCCCCGTTTCAATATTTGAGAAAATTCAAATATGAAAATCATGAAATCCCAACTGTCTCTGTGGGTCCTTGAGTTGCTTAGGATTTTTAGGATCACAACCGAAATGCAAATAAAATATGATATGCATTGATGACCTATGTATATCATTCCAAATTGATAATTTGGGATGTTACAAACCTACCCCCCTTAAGATGAATCTTGTCCTCGAGATTCGGGTTGGCTAGAAAGTAGGTGTGGATGGTCTTTCCGTAGATCATCCTCTCGTTCCCAGGTGGCTTCATCCTCGGTATGGTGGCTCCATTGTACTTTGCAGAACTTGATAACCTTGCTGCGAGTAACTCGGCTGGCAAACTCGAGAATCTTGACTAGTTTCTCCTCATAGGTCAGATCACTATCCAAGTAAATTGCCTCCAGGGGCACTATATCTCTCAGAGGGATATCGGCCATCTCAGCATGACACTTCTTCAACTGAGAAACGTGAAACACATCATGAACTCCTAACAATCCTTCGGGTAACTCCAACTTGTAGGCCACTTCTCCCATACGTTCCAAAACTCGATATGGTCCTACAAATCTCGGGGCTAGCTTTCCCTTGACTCCAAAATGTTTAACTCCTCGCAGAGGTGACACACAGAGATATGCTCTATCTCCGATTTCATAGACTAACTCCTTACGTTTCGAGTATGCATAACTCTTCTGCCTGGACTGAGCTACCTTCAGTCTATCTCGAATCAACTTAACCTTCTCTTCAGACTATTTGATCAAGTCTGGTCCAAACAACTGACGGCCTCCGACTTCATCCCACATCAATGGTGTCATGCACCTTCTTCCATACAATGCTTTGAAAGGTGCCATCTTCAAACTGGCCTGATAGCTACTGTTCTACGAGAACTCCGTATAGGGTAAATTGTCATCCCAACTAGATCCATAATCTAGCGCACAAGCTCTCAATGTGTCCTCCAGGATCTGATTGACTCTCTCGGTTTGTCCATCTGTCTGCGGATGAAAGGTTGTACTGAACTCTAGCCTGGTACCCAAAGTCAGGTGCAGTTGGTGCCAAAACTTTGAAGTAAAACGTGTTCCTCTATTTGATACGATAGTCCTCGAAACTCTGTGCAGACATACAATCCTGGTCATGTATATCTTGGCCAACTTTGCACTAGTATAGGCGGTCTTCACTGGGATAAAGTGAGCTACTTGGGTGAGATGATCCACTACTACCTAGATAGAATCAGGTCCTGGGTAATCCAGTGATAAAATCCATGCCAAGCTTGTTCCACTTCCATTCGGGTATCGGCATAGGTTGCAGTAGTTCTGCTGGCTTCTGATGTTCTGCCTTCACTCTCTCACATACATCACATACAGCTACATACTCGGTGATATCCTTCTTCATTCCAGTCCACCAGAAACGCTCCTTTAAATCCAGATACATCTTGGTGTTTCGGGGTGTATCGAGTATGGCGAGTCATGGGCTTCCTGAAGTATCAACTTCCTGATCTCCGTATTATTGGGCACATATACACGGTCCTCAAACCACAAGGTGTCGTGCTCATCCTCACGAAAACCTTTGGCCTTTCCTTTTCACATATTTTCCTTTATTTCAGCAATTTCTTTGTCATCCTTATGAGCTTATCGAATCTTTCCCAATAGTGTTGATTGAACCTCCATTGCTGCAACAAAACCTCTAGGGACTATCTCCAAACAAAGCTCCCTGAGATCCTCAGCTAACTCCTTTGGCAATCCTCTGCTTACGAGGGTATTGGCGTAACTCTTCCGGCACAAAGCGTCTGCTACGACATTGGCCATGCCTGGATGATAGTGCAACTTCATATCATAATCCTTTATGAGCTCCAACCATCTCCTTTGCCTGAGGTTCAGCTCCTTTTGTGTGAAAATGTACTCCAAATTCTTATGATCCGTGTACACATCGCAATGGTTTCCAATAAGAAAATGTCTCCGGGTCTTGAGTGCATGAACTACGACTGCTAACTCCAAATCATGCGTAGCATAATTCAACTCATGTGGTCAAAGCTTACGTGAGGCATATGAAACAACTCTTCCACTTGCATAAGTACTCCTAGTCCTAAGCGAGAAGCGTCACAATACACTTGGAAATCCTTGCGTATATCCGGCAGGATCAGCACTGGGGTTGTAACCAAACGTTTCTTCAACTCCTGAAAACTTGCCTCACATTCATCAGTCCATTTGAATTTGGTGTCTTTCTTCAACAGCTCCATCATAGGATTTGCAATCTTGGAGAAATTCTCAATGAATCTCCGATAGTATCCCGCAAGTCCCAGAAAACTGCGGATCTCTCCAACTGAGGTGGGTGCCAACCACTCAGTGACTGACTGAACCTTGCTAGGATCTACTGCTATACCTTCACATGATATAACATGTCCAAGAAATCCAACTTCATTCAACCAAAACTCACACTTACTGAACTTAGCGTATAACTGGTGTTCTCTGAGCTTCTCAAGAACTAAAAGCAAATGATCCTTGTGCTCCTCTTCATTCTTCGAGTATACCAAGATATCATCAATAAACACCACGACAAACTTATCCAAGAACTCCATGAACACCTTATTCATCATAGTCATGAAATAGCCTAGGGCATTAGTCAATCCAAATGACATAACTGTATACTCATATAACCCGTACCTTGTGGGAAAGCTGTCTTGGGTATATCCTATTATCGAATCTTCAACTGGTGATACCCTGATCGCAGATCGATCTTGGAAAATACTTTAGCTCCTTGCAACTGATCAAACAAGTCATTGATCATCGGCAGCGGATACTTGTTCTTAATCGTCACTTCATTCAATGCACGATAATCAACAACCATTCTCAATGATCCATCTTTCTTCTCAACCAAGAGCACTGGGGCTCCCCACGGCGATGAACTTCGTCGAATGTATCCTTTCTCCAATAACTCCTTGATCTGCTTCTTAATCTCCTCCAGATCATTTGCGGGCATCCGGTATGATCTCTTCGATATTGGTCCGGTGCCTGGCAATAACTCTATCAAAAACTCAATCTCTCGATCCGGTGGCATGCCTAGTAACTCCTCTGAAAATACATCTGGATAATCCTTCACTACATGCACTTCCTCCTGAACAACTCCCGTGAGAGAATTTACTTGGGTCATCCTCGGCGCATGCCTGGATACATACTTGATCCGTTTTCCCTCCGGGGTGGTGAGTAGAATTGACCTACTAGCACAGTCAATGTTCCCCCATACTTCGATAACCAATCCATTCCTAGCATCACATCCAATCCTTGTGACTCCAGAATTATTAGGTCTGAGGGGAAAACATGCCTACCAATGGTTAAGGGTATTTGATTGCACCATTGGCTGGCCATATACTCTGCACCTGGTGAGCTTACTAACAAGGGTGTCCTAAGGGCTATGGTGGGTAACTTAAACTTGTCCAAAAATCCCCTTGAAGTGTATGAATGCGATGCACCAAGTATCAAAAAGAACGAGAGCGGTAAATGACTTAACCAAAAACTTACCTATAACTGCATCTGGCTGCTCTTCAACCTCCTCCACGTTCACGTGGTTCACATGTCCCCTGTTGAAAGGGTTGGGCTTCCTCCCAGAGCTTCCATTGCCATTACCATTCTTTGCTTCAGAACATTCAGTGGCGTAATGTCCTATCTTCCCGTACTTGAAACAAGTAATGTGACTTAGATCCTTCTTGGTGGGCGTTACTGGGTTAGAGCGGTTCTGATTGCTGCCTGCTCCATTCTCGTTTCCATTCTTGGGGCCACTGTGGTTATGCGAACTTCCTCCATTCTGAGTATGGCCTCCATGGTTATGGGTAAATCCTCCCGAGTTCGGGGTGAAACGAGGCTTCTGCTGAGCTCCTGAGTTGTACTTCCCCTGTCCATACTTCCTCTTGCGGCCCTCAATCTGCTGTTGCTTCCCTTCAATCATAATAGCCATGTCTACCAACTCCTGATAGTTAGCGAATGTCGCTACCATCAACTGCATACATGTCTCATCATTCAGCCCTTCCATAAACTTCTCCTGCTTTGCGGCATCGGTGGCCACATCATCTAGGGCATAACGGGCTAACTTGCTGAACTCATCCACGTACTACCCGACGGTACGATTTCCTTGGCGCAAGTTGAGAAACTCACGCTTCTTCATGCTCATAGCCCTAGTTGAGACAGCTGTCGTGAGAAATGCTTGCTGAAACTAATCCCAAGTGACATTGGCTATAGGGAAAGTGGTCGTGTAATTCTCCCACCATGCGCCTGTGGGTCCATCCAATTGATGTGCAGCAAAACGCACCTTCTCAGCATCTGTGCAACCTGCGGTGGTCAACTCCCTTCCAATCCTGCGTAGCCAGTCATCCGCAACTATGGGCTCGGTGCTTTTGGAAAACACCGATGGTTGTAACCTCAGAAAACGGGCTAAGTTGTCAACTGGAGGTGGTGGCGGCGGGTTGTTGTTTATATTGTTGTTGTTGTTGCCTTGATTCTGGACGCAATTACGTCAGTGTATTCTGCTGTTGGATCAACTGAGTGAGCTCCGTTGGGAAGGCAAATCTAGGGTCACATCTCGGAGGCATCTGGTGGGTTTTAGAGGGGAGAGATTAGAATAGAATGTGGTCTAATGAGAAAGCACTACCCATATGCACATGAGACAAACATAATCAATATCACTCCAAAACAATATCAAGCAAGGGCATACAATCGATCTAACTATCGTTATAGTGCTCAGACTACTAATATATACACGGGGAAATACTACTAATAATATGGTGGTCTACTTGAAATTTTGATCGACAGAAGACTCCATGATATCTGCTCCAGCTCCGTCTTCATAATCATCATCACTGGGGTCGGAGTCGGTGTCGTCGATGATGATGTAGTCCTTCCGGTGGTCATCATCTCCTCCTGGCGCAGGGTCTCCCATGAATACTCCTAGCTTCCTTGTCAAGTCGTCATTCATCTCCACTAGTACAGTGATTTCCCCCTCATATCCGTCGCATGTAGACTTGAGTTCATCTTCCAGCTCTATGTTCCTAGTCATCAACTTCTTCAGATCTATCATGCTTGCGCACATCTGGTTCTCCTGGCGACGAATGTGATGATTTAACTCCTGGATGAAGGCTGCAATGGACTTGTCCTTCCTCGTGCTGATCATCTCCCATTTCTCATCTCGGCGCCCACATATCTGGTAGATAGTGTCCTTAAGTTCCTTGTGGTAGACTGCGCCAATGCGTCCCATGGCGATGTGAGCTGCCATGCTCTTTCCTAAACTCCAGGTTGGTGCATCAAATGAAAACTCTATGGGCTCAGTAACTAGCGTGAACGTCCTTCCTGGAACTTGAACTCGAATCATCCAACGCTGCTCTTCTGGTAAAGTGGCGGTATAGGTCCCGGTGAAGCTTGGTATTCCGATGTTCAGGTACCTAGTGACTTCCTTCAAGTGTCATCCAAAAGGCGTGTCTTCATCCGGCTGTGTAAACTTATTCCTTTTGACCGCCATCCTAAAGAGTAGAAAATGGAGAGGAGTCAGAAATGAGTAGTGAAGATTGACCTATGGCTCATCTTAGTGGTCGTGTCCTACATTCAGCGTGTGCTCTGATACCATCTTGTAGCGATCCGACCTCAGACGGTCAAATCTCTGTGTTAAGTGTCATCCCTGGATCGGTAATGCTGACACACACAGTACTCAAAGGATTTAAAGCAGAGTGGCAATCACACACTTATTACATCGAATGTCTCAAGAGAGAACTTATTACAATAAATATGGCTTAAGTCCATCTAAAATAAGATAATAGCGGAAGGCTTGGAACATAAAGTGAGTCCATCAACTCCAATGGCATAGCTGAGTGCATGACAAACGACCTAGCGCACCTTACTCTTCATCTGAAAAGTCTGCAACATGATATGCTGCAGCCCGAAACGGGTCAGCACATGGAATATGCTGGCAATATAACACAGTAGAGAAGTGACAAATAAATGCTATCAGTACATGCATATATGGCTGGTGGAGGCTCTACGGTTATATTGTTTTGCAAAAAGCCAATTTTTTCCTACAACAAAGGAATATATTTTATTTAACTATCATGGTGGTTGAAACATTGATCAGGTTCCTCCAACTCAATCCCAATTAGAAAGTAATTAGCAACCCAACAAATTAGCTTAGAGTGATGAGATCAAATCAATAATTCAAGTACCAGATACTCAAGATATCCATAACCGGGGACACGACTAACCATGATTAGTTTATACACTCTGCAGAGGTTTGCACACTTTTCCCCACAAGACTCGATCTCCTTCGTTGGATCTCTTGTACTACATGGTGTTTGAGAAACGGATGACCGAGACACAGTCTTTCAGAAGTATTAACTCTAACCCTAGGTAGACAGTACCAACCTACATCCCCTACATCTGCTATCCTACCACTGGAAGAGGTCATGCAACCTACTCAACTATGGTAGAGCCCATAATAGCTTGTGGTTGCACACCGAAGTTTCTAGCATGAATAATCTTATGATCCCTTAGAGCCTGGGTGGCGAACAGTAGGATGATCACACAGGTACTCCGGGATATCCTCGGATAACACTGGATTCTCCAGGTGCCCGCAACCAATCCACCCAGATGTGTATTTAAGTAGCCACCTTAAGTTAACCATTAATTAACATCTCACATCTGTCATGGATACACTCAAACCCAATCCACATCTACGAGCATAGCATGGCAAAAAGCATAACGTAGAAGTAATTCCCAGGGTTTGGTAATAAAACATGTAATAGGTTCTACCTCATCATCTACTTCCCAATACCCACAAGTTAAACACATCCTAATCATGCAATGTTTGAGGATTGTAACTAATGCACAAAAGCTGGGTATGAAAGGAGTATGATCAATGTGTTACTTGCCTTGCTGACGATCCGCAAAACCTAGTGACTCGTAGTAGCACGCTTAGCACTCCGGGAATTCTATCGCAAACAAACAATAGCATACATAAGCAATCAAGCAAGGATGCATAGGTAAAACTCAAATAAGAAGATCGAATCTGAAAACTCAACTGAAGAGATTCGATCTGCAAAAAGAATCAATCGAATCGGAGCTACGGACTGAAACTACGGTCAAAAGAACTTCGAATTCAAATCTGCTTGAAACCAAGTTTTAAATTGTCAAAACCTTGTTCAAGTTGACTAAACAGAAAGAGGGTTTCGAGGCGAAGATTTTGGCGTTGGTTTCACTGGATTTGGACAAACGGCTAAAATGTTGCGAGGGTTTGAAGATCAGGGGTTAATCTGCGATGAAAATAATCGCGGATAGGTCCCTAGCCGAAAATAAAATAGAAAGAAAAAGACTAATGAACGAACGTTCGCTAACAAAACCAATCTAACAAAAACCGTTCACTAACAGATCTAAACAAACGAACATTCGTTAAATAAATAATTTGACGAAAAACCGATCTAATAAAATAAACCGCGAAACTAAAAAAACGGGTTAAACTAAAAAACGAACGGTCAATGGTGGCGGGATCCGGCTCCGGTGGCGGCGGGCGGCGACAGCTGGCGGCGGCGCGGGCAGTGGCGACTAGGGTTTGGGGCAGGGCGCGAGGCGGCTGGGTGGGCTGGGGCGGCCTCGCCTCGCCTTATAAAGGCCCGGGCGGCAGTGTCCTGGTCGGACACGGCCCGTTAAGGCAGTTCGCCGATACTCTCCTGAACCGCAGCGCATCTGCAGCGGCTCATTCGTACTCCCCACCGGAGATGCTTCGTCCATCCCCCCCCCCCCCCCCCCCCCCCCCCGAGCCGCCCCACCGATGCCCCCTCAATGGCCTCTGGTCCTCTTCGCTGACACCTTCCTCAACCCTACTGGAGCCGCTTCGCCGACACCTCGTCAACCCTATCGGAGTAGCTTCTCCTATACCATTCTCAACCCTACCGGGGCCGCTTTGCCAACTCACAAGTCCACGGCCTCAGATCCGCTTCGTCGCACCCTCATCGAACCTACCGGAGCAGCTTCTAACGCCCGTCCACGACCCTAGATCCGAATCGTCGACACCATCCTTAACCCAACCACCGGAGCAGCTTCACTGACGCCCTGGTCCACGGCCAGAGATCCGCTTCACCCACACCGTAGTCCACCCTACCGGAGCCGCTCCACAAACACCGTACTCGAAGGTTCTAGATCTCCTTACCGGACCCCGACAGCCAACACAGCGTCATCACCCTTGACGTTTCTAACCTGATTCCCACTGCCTGGCAAGATGCCAAGCACCCGCCATGGACTAGGTACTTGTCACCTTTAAACCCATCCAGCATCACCTTCCCGATGTACTTCAAATATACTAACAGGTCGCTGTTACCTGTTATGCAGCTGGCAAAAACTACAAGGAATATGTTTCTTCTGAATCTAACAGCTTGGCCAACCAAGATCCTGGAATGAGGCATTGCTATGATCTTGTAAGTGCGTCTCTCTCTCTTGTATTGTTGTGTGCCTGCCAGCGTGCTCTGCTAGGATTTTCGACCAGTAATCCCTTTGTGCAGACAATGATTTCTACTACTGGCTGCTAAATTAGATATGTAGATTTCATACATGATACTACCTCATACCTCCGTTCCTAAATATAAGTCTTTCTAGAGATTCCACTAT
Organism: Triticum monococcum; assembly: GCA_034509565.1. Taxonomy (NCBI): domain Eukaryota; kingdom Viridiplantae; phylum Streptophyta; class Magnoliopsida; order Poales; family Poaceae; genus Triticum; species Triticum monococcum. The sequence continues at coordinate 421,591,464 of CM067846.1, read as the reverse complement.
AGGCTACATACGGAGAAAAATGAGTGAATCTACACTCGAAAATGCATCTATATACATCTATATGTGGTCAATACTGGAATCTCTACAAAGACATATATTTACGAACAGAGGTAGTACATTACACAAAATCGTAGGTGGCATGTAGGAATTCCACTGCACTACATTAGGCTTCCTTAGAGTGCCTGCTAGTCCAGCACACAAAGTCATGGCTAGTTTATGCTACGCACACAATCGTTAATTGGTGGTTTAAATATGTGCAAGGGATATGCAATGTATTATCATGTAGAGATGTCTGAAATTAGCCGTGTCAACTTACAGATAGGGTTACACAATGAAAAAGTACAATATGTATGAGGCAATTTCATGGAACATCGCAAAAAAGGAGAGGTAGCGGTGAGCCTATACAGTGTGCTATGGTAGGTCACTCCTCCATTGCAATCATCGTGACATGGTATTTGTATGTCAGTTCTATTGGCCAAGTTTCTTAGGGACAATTATTACGAGTTATCCTAAGAAAATAAGCACCTGTGAATATAAGCTCCAGGTAATAAGACAACCAGTTCTTTTCATTGCCTTCCTTTTCAGCTAATCTTTGGTATGATCAGTGAAAAGTCTAGATTGCAGTATATTTTGTCATTTTGCTGCCCATATGAAAATTAATTTGACTTGCAAACATCACAAATTGAACCAAGTGCAGTAATTAATATGATAGGAAACAGACCATCACTATTTGTTCAAAATACAAACACAAAGATACCATCTACTTGGCACAATCTACTTTGGTCAATGTCTTCCATAGACATCCCATTGCCTAATTTAAACGAAAAATGCATGACCCACATTTAAATGAAGAACAATTATTTATTGAAATTCGATGGTCCAAGTGGCTGGTTATTATCATATAGCAGCAACACCTGAAAGCATCATATAGCAGCAACAGCTCATCGCAACTCATCATACAGTAGCAGCAGTGTACATTTCATCATATACAAGCAGCAGCTCATAACAATTCATCATATAGCAGCAACAAGATCAGATCATAGCAATTCATCATATAGTAGCAGCAGGAGCAGCTCATAGCAATTCATCATATAGCAGCAGCAGGAGCATCCTATAGTAACTCATCATAGAGCAGGAGTATCAGCTCATAAAAATTCATCATATAGCAGTAGCATCTCAAAGCAATTCATCGTATAGCAGTAGCAGGAGCAGCTCATAGCAATGCATCATATAGCAGCAGAAGCAGCTCATAGCAATTCATCGTATAGTGGATCAGAATGAAATTTTGGCAAAAAAATCATAGGAGATCCTCACCTTGTTGGATGAGCTTAGCCTTTAACAGTGTAACGCCCTCGATGCGGCTATATCTCCTACGTATCGAAGCACGACTTAGAGGCATAACCGCATTGAAAGCAATGTCGCAAGTAAGGTAATCTTCACAACAACCCATGTAAATAGATAATAAGGGGAAAGGTACATAGTTGGCTTACACTCGCCACGTCAAACAGAGTACATAAATAGCATTACATCATCCAATCACTCATGGCCCGACTACGGTGCCAAAATAAAAGATCAACCCAACATGCGACACGGTCCCGATCGCCCCAACTGGGCACCACTACTGAACATGAGGGAAAGACACATAGTAACGGTGTGAGTCCTCATCGAACTCCCACTTGAGCTGAAGCGCGTCATCTGGAACGGAGTCATCAGGCCCTGCATCTGGTTTGGAAGTAATCTGTGAGCCACAGGGACTCAGCAATCTTGCACCCTCGCGATCAAGACTATTTAAGCTTATAGGTAAGGCAAGGTAAATATGTGGAGCTGCAGCAAGCGACTAGCATATATGGTTGCTAACCTGTTTGAAAAAAAGGGAGAAGAGAAGGCAAAGCGTGAACGAAGAACTAGAGAACATCCTGCGACAAGCATTACTCTAACACCGTGTTCACTTCCCGGACTCCACCGAGAAGAGACCATCACGGTAACTCACATAGTTGATTCATTTTAATTAAGTTAAGGATCAAGTTATCTACAACCGGACATTAACAAATTCCCATCTGCCCATAACCGTGGGCATGGATTTCGAAAGTTCAAATCCCTATAGGGGGTCCCAACTTAGCCCATGACAAGCTCTCACGGTCAACGAAGGATATTCCTTCTAGCGGGAAGACCCGACCAGACTCGGAATCCCGGTTACAAAACATTTCGACAAGGTAAAACTAAACCAGCAACACCGCCCAAATGTGCCGACAAATCCCGATAGGAGCTGCACATATCTCTTTTTGAGGGCACACTCAGATTGTCTTAGGTACGGGTAGGCGAGCCCAGAGTTGCCCTTGGTGGCCACCGGCAGCTGACAGGTTGGACCAACACTCAGAGGAGCACTGGCCCGGGGGGGTTTAAATAAGATGACCCTCGGGCTCCGGAAACCCAAGGGAAAAAGAGGCTAGGTGGCAAATGGTAAAACCAAAGTTGGCATTGCTGGAAGAGTTTTATTCAAGGTGAACTGTCAAGGGGTTCCCATTATTACCCAACCGCGTAAGGAACGTAAAATCCGGGAACATAACACCGATATGATGGAAACTAGGGCGGCAAGAGTGGAACAAAACACTAGGCTAAAAGGCCGAGCCTTCCACCCTTTACCAAGTATATAGATGCATTAATATAACAAGATAATATAATGATATCCCAACAAGAAAATAATGTTCCAACAAGGAACGGTCTCCAATCTTCACCTGCAACTAGCAACGCTATAAGAGGGGCTGAGCAAAGCGGTAACATAGCCAATCAACGGTTTGCTAGGACATGGTGGGTTAGAGGTTTGACATGGCAATTTGGGAGGCATGATAAGCAAGTGGTAGGCATCATAGCATAGGCATAGCAAAAGAGCGAGCATCTAGCAAAGCAAAGATAGAAGTGATTTCGAGGGTATGATCATCTTGCCTGCAAAGTTGTCAGAGTTGACTGGATCCTCAAAAGCAAACTCAACGGGCTCCTTGTTAGCGAACTCGTCTCCCGGCTCTACCCAAACAAGACAAACCAGCAAGAGGAACACAATCAACCACGTGCAAAGCTCGACAACATGATGCAAACATGGTATGCTATGCGAGATGCGATATGTGATGCATATGCAAGATTTGAAAAGGAATGAATGAACCTGGCATCAACTTGGAAATCCAAGTGTGCCACTGGAAAGGTGATGTGATTTCAGTTGAAATCGATATAAAGATCGCCGGAATCAGATGCACGGTTTGGAAATGGCAAGCAATTCAAATATGGCACCGGTCTGCGATATACGACAAGTAACCATCTAAATGCAACAAGGCAAACATGCTACAGCACTCAAACATGGCTACAAAATACATGGTAGGGATCCACTCATGATGCTTAACAAAAGATGAACACTGAGCTACGGCCAATTCATCCATTAACAGGTTCAAATAAGCATGGCAAAAGTGCAATTGGTAAACAGATTTCAGACAGTGAAATTAACACTTGTCTGGAATTTCAGATCAGGTAGCACACTTTGGAGCAAGAAAAATATATGCTACAAGAACTTAACATGGCAAAGAAAGGCATGGCATGGAGCTACTCAAAGAGCTTAACAAAAGTCCCTTAGTGACCTTGAGCCAAAAGGGATCAGAAAATACATTTGCAAGCATGTGAACATGGCAAAAACATAATCAGATCACAGACTTAGTGAAAAACTGGAGCATGCAAATCAGATATCAAGTAGGCATGTTTACGAGCTCGATGCACTCACTACAGAGCATGTCATGACAAACTAAGCATACACCCATCAAGAATACACATTATACTAGCTAGACATGGCAAGAACAACAACATAGCATGCATCGATCAACTACTACATCCTCGGCAAAATCGCTAACAAGTAGACAATCTGCCCAGATTCACGGAATAGCAAAAGTAGAGCTCGATTGACTCAAGCTAGGTTGCTCCATAATTTCAAACAAAGACATGGATGGATAGAGCACTACAAGATTAACAAACCATCCTTACTGATCATCCTCAAAAGAGGCACGGATCACTAGGAAACAACAGGAACATATGGCATATGAAAATGATGCAATGAGATGAAATGATGTACTCTCTGAGATGAACATTTTGATATGCTACACGCCCAAAACGGATCTACGGATGCAAAGTTACGGCACGAAGAACATAGCAAAATAATCTGCAGGCTTAGGAAAAAGATGAAGTCAACCCTAGTTTCCAGATCTGGATCCGGCGCGCGGATCGAGGTTCGTCGGGGAGGTCGGCCGGACTTGGTGCTCGAGCTCGCCGGAGAGAAGCCGGGTCGGAGGAGGAGGGGGACGACTCCGGCTGGCGAGGTGGCCGGAGAGTGCGGTGGCCGCGGCGCGGTTGCCGGCGTAGATCGGCGAGGAGGGAGTCGGCGGCCGGGGCGGCGATGGTGGCCGGAGCTCGCGCGGCCTCCGGCGACGGCTTGCAGTGGGGTTGGCCTGCTCGGTCGCCGGAGCGGAGGAGGACGGCAGCAGGGCGAAGGCGCGGGCGGTGACGCGCGCGTGGGCCGGGAGGGCCTGCCCCGGGCCCGAGCGGGCTGCGGTGGCAGCGGGCTGAGTGGACCCACGTGGCGCTCTGTCAGTGGCCGCTGGCGGCGGCGCGGCGTGTCCGGCCGGATACGGACATGTTCGGCGCGGCACGAGGCAATTTTTAGGGTTTCGGGGGAGAAGAACCCATGGATTTCGGAGGGGGCCTATTTATAGGCATAGAGGGAGCTAGGAGAGTCCAAATGAGGTGCGGTTTTCGGCCACGTGATCGTGATCGAGTGCTCTAGATAATGGAGAGGGTTTTGGTGGGTTGTGGGACAAATTGGAAGGGTGTTGGGCTGCAACACACACGACGCCTTTTCGGTCCCTCGGTTAACCGTTGGAGCATCAAACGAAGTCCAAATGGTACGAAACTTGACAGGCGGTCTACCGGTAGTAACCCAAGGCAGCTTGGTAAGTCTCGGTCCAATCCGGAAATGTTTAATCCCCACACACGAAAGAAAGGTAGAAATGACCACCGGAGGAGAACGGAGCGCCAGAATGCAAAACCGACAACGGGGAAAATGCTCGGATGCATGAGACGAACACGTATGCAAATGCAATGCACATGATGACATGATATGAGATGCATGAAAACAACAACAACACATGGAGACAAAAACCCGAACCCGAGGAAATAAAATAACTTAACACCAGAAACGACAAGAGTTGGAGTACATATAAGGTAAATTACATCCGGGGTGTTACAACACTCCACCACTACGAAAGGATCTCGTCCCGAGATCTAGGACTGGAAGAACGCTGGGTACTCAGAACGGAGGTGATCCTCGCGTTCCCAGGTGGCTTCACGGTCGGAATGGTGTGACCACTTGACTTTGAGGAATTTGATTGACTTATTACGAGTCTTGCATTCAGTCTCTTCAAGAATAGCAATGGGGTGCTCACGATAAGAGAGATCTTCTTGGAGATCAATGTCTTCGAAGTTGACGGTGCGGTCAGGAGTCTTGAAGCACTTACGGAGCTGAGACATGGAACACGTCATGCACATTTGCAAAGTTTGAAGGAAGCTCGAGTTGATAGGCAAGATCGCCTCTCTTGCTGACGATCTTGAAAGGTCCCACGTATCTAGGGGCAAGCTTCCCTTTGATACCGAAGCGACGAGTACCTTTCATTGGAGAGACGCGGAGGTAAACATGGTCTCCGATCTCGAAAGCCAAATCACGGTGCTTACTATCATAGTAGCTCTTCTAGTGCGATTACGCTGCTTTGAGGTTATCTTGAATGACTTTACACATCTCCTCTGCCTCTGTGATTAAGTCATTTCCCAGAAGTTGACGTTCACCGGTTTTAGACCAGTTGAGAGGGGTACGTCACTTCCTGCCATACAGAATTTCGAATGGGGCCTTGCCCGAACTTGCTTGAAAACTGTTGTTGTAGGAGAATTTGGCGTATGGAAGGCAATCCTCCCACTTCATACCGAAGGAGATCACACAAGCCCTGAGCATATCTTCAAGAATCTGATTGACACGCTTGACTTGACCGCTAGTTTGATGATGGAAAGCTGTGCTAAAGCAGATGTTAGTGCCCATGGCCTTCTGAAAAGAATCCCAAAACTTGGAGGTAAAGATGCTGCCACAGTCTGAAGAGATCACCCGTGGAACGCCGTGCAGCGAGACAATTCGAGAGGTATAAAGCTCCGCCAATTGAGGTGCAGTGATAGACTCTTTGATAGGAAGAAACTGAGCCACTTTAGTGAGTTTGTCGATGACAATGAATATAGCATCATTGCCACGCTTGGACTTTGGAAACCCAGTCACGAAGTCCATCTCAATGTGGTCAAACTTCCATTCTGGAATGGCAAGAGGTTGGAGGAGACCAGCTGGCCTTTGTTGTTCTGCCTTCACTCTTTTGCAGACATCACACTCATTCACGAACTGAGCAATCTCGCGCTTCATTCGAGTCCACCAATAAGCCTGCTTGAGGTCCTGATACATCTTCGTACTCCCAGGGTGGATGGAGAGGAGTGAATTGTGAGCCTCATTCATGATAACTTTATGAAGGTCACCCTTGGGCACAACAATACGATCCTCGAAGAAGAGAGTATCCTTGTCATCAAGGCGGTAGCACTTGTACTTGGGTTGAGTCTTGGCAATCCCAATCTTCACCTTCTTCACCATAGCATGAAGAAGTTGAGCCTCGCGAATCTGGTCTTCCAAGGTAGGAGAGGCTTGAAGGTTGGCGAGGAAACCTTGAGGAACAACTTGCAGATTAAGTTTGCGGAAAGCTTCACAAAGCTCGGGTTGATAAGGCTTGAGAATCAGACTGTTGCAATAAACCTTCCTGCTCAATGCGTCAGCAATCACATTGGCCTTGCCTGGAGTATACTCGATACTCGGATTATACTCTTGAATCATTTCGACCCATCGAGTCTGCCTGAGGTTGAGATTAGGCTGAGTGAAGATGTACTTGAGACTCTTGTGGTCAGTGAAGATGTCCACTTTTCTTCCCAATAAGAGATGTCTCCAAGTCAAAAGAGCATGCACAACCGCCGCCAACTCGAGGTCATGAGTGGGGTAGTTCTTCTCGTTGGGCTTCAACTGGCGAGAGGTATAAGCCACAACTTTCTTTTCTTGCATCAACACTGCACCAAGACCTTGGAGAGAGGCATCGCAGAAGACCTCGAATGGTTTGGATTCATCAGGAGGAGTCAGAACTGGAGCAGTGACCAATTTCTCTTTCAAAGTGTTGAAAGCGATGTCACATTCTGGAGACCAAACGTACTTGACGTGCTTCTGGAGAAGATTTGAGAGAGGCTTCGCGATCTTTGAAAAGTTCTCAATGAACCTTCGACAGTAGCTTGGGAGACCAAGGAAGCTACGGAGTTGCTTCACGTTTTGAGGTGGTTCCCAATTCACAATTGCGGACACCTTCTCAAGATTCACCGCAATGCCCTTGGCAGAGATGTATGCCCAAGATAAAGAACCTCATCGAGCCAAAATTCGCACTTTGAGAACTTGGCATAGAACTGGTGTTCTCTGAGCTTATCGAGTACCAAACGCAAGTGCTTGGCATGATCTTCCTTGTTCTTCGAAAAGACCAGAATGTCGTCGAGATAGACCAAAACAAAGTCATTGGTGTAGGCATTGAAAATGAAGTTCATCATGCGAGAGAAAGTCGGTGGAGCGTTGACGAGGCCAAAAGACATGACAGTGTATTCATATGAACCATAGCTTGTTCTGAAAGCCGTCTTGGGAATATCTTGCTCACGGATTCGAGTCTGGTGATAGCCCATATGGAGATCAAGCTTGGAGAATACTTGGGCACCTTTGAGTTGTTCGAACAGCTCGTTGATGTTGGGAAGTGGGTACTTGTTCTTGATTGTCTTCTTGTTCAATGGATGGTAATCAACGCAAAGTCGGTCCGTTCCATCCTTCTTCTTCACAAAAAGAACTCCACAACCCCACGGAGAAGAACTAGGTCGGATGAGACCCATTCGTTCTTGAATATCGAGTTGCTTCTTCAGCTCCTTCAACTCTTCAGGTCCGAGCTTATAAGGACGCTTGCAAACCGGTTCCGTGCCAGGCTCAAGATCGATGACGAATTCAACTGGCCGGTGCAGAGGCATTCCTGGAAGCTCTTCTAGAAAGATGTCTTGATATTCGCAAACGACTGGAATTTGCGAGATGGCATCCAGTTCACCCTTCTCATTGAGAGAAAACAGACGGATTGTATCATCGCGAGCGGCAAAAACAATTACATCCTCAGACGAATGAGTCAATTGAATCTGCCTGGCAGCACAATCAAGATGTGCCTTGTGCTTAGAAAGCCAATCCATTCCAAGAATAAGATCAATATCCGAGTCACCAAGAACCGTTGGAGAAGCCAGAAACTTGTAGTCACCCAAGGTGATAGTAACATCTAGAACGATGGAGTTAGCATGCATGCGCTTACCGGGAGAGACAACTGCTAACGGACTAGGCAAAACTTGCAAGGCCAACCCATGCTTAGATGCAAACGGTCTTGAGATGAAACAATGTGATGCACCAGTGTCAAAAAGAACTTTAGCTGGAATATCGTTAACAGGGAGGTTACCCATGATGACATCTGACGAGTCCTCTGCCCGAGCTGCGTTCATCAAGTTAACCTTGGCGTTCTTGGGGTTATGCTTGACCACAACTGTACTTGCCGATCTTACAGGAGGAGGAGGAGGGAGGCACCTCTGATTGAAGCATTTGTTGGCATAGTGACCCTTCTGTTGGCACTTGTTGCACGTGACCTCTGAAAGCGGACGGTGATACGGAGCACTCGATCTTGGAGTTTGAGACGAAGTCTTGTTCTGAAAGCCAGGGTTGGGTGGGTGGGAAGATCCACTGCCACCTTTGCTCTTCTGTTGATACGGCTGACGGAATGGAGGAGGAGGAAGCCAATACTTCTGCTGCTTGGCCACTTGAGTAGAGGAAGAAGGAGTAGCATCTCTGACTCGCTTCTTGGAAGCATCACACTTCAGTTGAGCAGCCTCTTGCTTCAATGCCATGTTGTAGAACTCATCGTACCTCAAGGGCTCAAAGAGAACAAGAGCTAGCTGGATTTCTTCTCTGAGACCACCCCTGAACTGGTATATCATGCTCTTCTCGTCAGGGATGTCCTGCTTAGCAAAGCGGGCGAGCTCCTGAAACAACTTGTTGTAATCATAGACAGACATAGAACCTTGCTTCAGGTTGCGAAATACCTCACGCTTGCTTTCAACCACGCTCTAAGGAATATGATGAGCTTTGAAGTCTTGACGGAATTCATCCCAGGTAATCACACGGCCTCCTCTGGAATCTTTGTACTGCTGAAACCATTCTGCTGCTTGGTCTTTGAGTTGGAAGGAAGCGAACTTGACAAAGTCCTCAGGCCTGACGTTACTGCACTCGAAATGCTTGCACAAGTCCACGAGCCAATCGTCAGCATCAGTTGCCTCAACACAATTGCTGAAGGTCTTTGGCTGGTTAGCAAGGAACTGGTTGAGTGTAGCAAAGTGATTCTGATTGTTGCCTTGGTTGCCTTGGTTCGCTTGGTTGCGCTCTTGAAGAATTTGCATGATCAACTGCGTGTTTGCATTGCTAGCGGCCATCACAGCTTGCCATGCCTCCGGAGGAGGTGGTGGTGGTGGCGGATCAGGATTCGGAGTCGTGCGCATTGGAGGAGCCATCCTGAAGAGGTTGACATCCATTAGCACACTGATAGATAAATATTGAAGCTGAACCAAACGGGTTGAAATTGCAACATATAGTCTTCACATCCGAACAAAATGAACGAATGCATTCCAATTGAAATGGTCACATATCCATAAATTGAGAAGCCACTTAGAATTTAGGTAGAGGAATAAATCAACAAGGTACAGAACAAGAACGAATACTCGGTAGGAAATGCCAATCTCAAACCAAATATCCGTGGAAGAAGAACTAGAGCTACAAGAATTCCCACCTATGAAACTCCCGAACCATTCCAGTTATGCAATCAGGTGTTGGGGATACAGGGGAAGCATAATATCTCACCCAAATCTAGCAAATCCTACATCCAGCTGTATCCATCCTTCAACACATAACCGAGAAAAACTTCGGAAACCATCTACCTCAACCTTTGAAAAGCATCCGTTATACAAGTTATGGCAATACTCCCAAACTCCCGCCCCAGTACTGGGTGGCGTCGAGGTTATCTCACCAACAACTGCATAAAAGAGATTTTCGATGTCGGCATACTAAACTCAGGTATTCCAGAACTGCAACGATAAAATTGTGACGACAACACCTCGGAGCTCAACTCCCCGGGACACTGCCACAACCCCTAAATGATAGGAGGCATCAAGAACATTGTTCTCATCACAAATCAATCGGAACGATTCCAAGATACCCGCGTGATCCTAATTTTTTTTGTGAAATTTGAGAAGAGAAGAGTCAAAACTCTACGCCAGGATGCCTTACCAAAGCGATGAGGGGACTGGGGAGTAAAAAGAATTCCTAAACTCTCTGATATATAATTCCTAAAAGACTCAAAACATTTTTCTAGGCTCAACAACGGCTGCTAAAAATGATCAATCAGTGGGGGCTCCTAAGGTCGGGGAAGGCTCTGATTACGGACTTCTAACGCCCTTGATGCGGCTATATCTCCTACGTGTCGAAGCACGACTTAGAGGCATAACCGCATTGAAAGCAATGTCGCAAGTAAGGTAATCTTCACAACAACCCATGTAAATAGATAATAAGGGGAAAGGTACATAGTTGGCTTACACTCGCCACGTCAAACAGAGTACATAAATAGCATTACATCATCCAATCACTCATGGCCCGACTACGGTGCCAAAATAAAAGATCAACCCAACATGCGACACGGTCCCGATCGCCCCAACTGGGCACCACTACTGAACATCAGGGAAAGACACATAGTAACGGCGTGAGTCCTCATCGAACTCCCACTTCAGCTCAAGCGCGTCATCTGGAACGGAGTCATCATGCCCTGCATCTGGTTTGGAAGTAATCTGTGAGCCACAAGGACTCAACAATCTCGCACCCTCGCGATCAAGACTATTTAAGCTTATAGGTAAGGCAAGGTAAATATGTGGAGCTGCAGCAAGCGACTAGCATATATGGTGGCTAACCTGTTCGCAAAAGAGAGCGAGAAGAGAAGGCAAAGCGTGAACGAAGAACTAGAGAACATCCCGCGACAAGCATTACTCCAATACCGTGTTCACTTCCCGGACTCCGCCAAGAAGAGACCATCACGGTAACTCACACAATTGATTCATTTTAATTAAGTTAAGGTTCAAGTTATCTACAACCGGACATTAACAAATTCCCATCTGCCCATAACCGTGGGCATGGATTTCGAAAGTTCAAATCCCTGCAGGGGGTCCCAACTTAGCCCATGACAGGCTCTCATGGTCAACGAAGGATATTCCTTCTAGCGGGAAGACCCGATCAGACTCGGAATCCTGGTTACAAGACATTTCGACAAGGTAAAACTAAACCAGCAACACCGCCCGAATGTGCTGACAAATCCCGATAGGAGCTGCACATATCTCTTTCTGAGGGCACACTCAGATTGTCTTAGGTACGGGTAGGCGAGCCCAGAGTTGCCCCTGGTGGCCACCGGCAGCTGACAGGTTGGACCAACACTCAGAGGAGCACTGGCCCGGGGGGGGGGGTTAAATAAGATGACCCTCGGGCACTGGAAACCCAAGGGAAAAAGAGGCTAGGTGGCAAATGGTAAAACCAAAGTTGGGCATTGCTGGAAGAGTTTTATTCAAGGCGAACTGTCAAGGGGTTCCCATTATTACCCAACCGCGTAAGGAACGCAAAATCCGGGAACATAACACCGATATGCGGAAACTAGGGCGGCAAGAGTGGAACAAAACACTAGGCTAAAAGGCCAAGCCTTCCACCCTTTACCAAGTATATAGATGCATTAAGATAACAAGATAATATAATGATATCCCAACAAGAAAATAATGTTCCAACAAGGAACGGTCTCCAATCTTCACCTGCAACTAGCAACACTATAAGAGGGGCTGAGCAAAGCGGTAACATAGCCAATCAACGGTTTGCTAGGACATGGTGGGTTAGAGGTTTGACATGGTAATTTGGGAGGCATGATAAGAAAGTGGTAGGCATCGTAGCATAGGCATAGCAAAAGAGCGAGCATCTAGCAAAGCAAAGATAGAAGTGATTTCAAGGGTATGATTATCTTGCCTGCAAAGTTGTCAGAGTTGACTGGATCCTCAAAAGCAAACTCAACAGGCTCCTCGTTAGTGAACTCATCTCCCGGCTCTACCCAAACAAGACAAACAAGCAAGAGGAACACAATCAACCACGTGCAAAGCTCGACAACATGATGCAAACATGGTATGCTATGCGGGATGCGATATGTGATGTATCTGCAAGATTTGACAAGGAATGAATGAACCTGGCCTCAACATGGAAATACAAGTGTGCCACTGGAAAGGTGATGTGATTTCGGTTGAAATCGATATAAAGATCGCCGGAATCGGATGCACGGTTTGGAAATGGCAAGCAATTCAAATATGGCACCGGTCTGCGATATACAACAAGTAACCATCTAAATGCAACAAGACAAACATGCTACATCACTCAAACATGGCAAAAAAATACATGGAAGGGATCCACTCATGATTCTTCACAAAAGATGAACAATGAGCTACGGCCAATTCATCCATTAACAGGTTCAAACAAGAATGGCAAAAGTGCAATTGGTAAACAGATTTCAGACTTAGTGAAATTAACACTTGTCAGGAATTTCAGATTAGGTAGCACACTTTGGAGTAAGAAAAATTTATGCTACATGAACTTAACATGGCAAAGCAAAGCATGGCATGGAGCTACTCAAAGATCTTAACAAAAGTCCCTTAGTGACCTTGAGCCAAAAGGGATCAGAAAATACATTTGCAAGCATGTGAACATGGCAAAAACATAATCAGACCACAGACTTAGTGAAAAACTGGAGCATGCAAATCAAATATCAAGTAGGCATGTTTACGAGCTCAATGCACTCACTACAGAGCATGTCATGACAAACTAAGCATACACCCATCAAGAATACACATTATACAAGCTAGACATGGCAAGAACAACAACATAGCATACATGGATCAACTACAACATCCTCGGCAAAATCGCTAACAAGTAGACAATCTGCCCAGATTCATGGAATAGCAAAAGTAGAGCTCGATTGACTCAATCTAGCGTGCTCCATAATTGCAAACAAAGACATGGATGGATAGAGCACTACAAGTTTAACAAATCATCCTTACTGATCATCCTCAAAAGAGGCACGGATCACTAGGAAACAGCAGGAACATTGGCATATTGGTAAGAACAGATCAAGGACTTGGTGGAATTGCTAAGTCCCTGAAATCAACATTAACAAATGCACCACTTTGCAAGCTTGTGCTAGTCACCACACACATCACAAAAATACATGGATAGCACCTCTGTAAAGATGGCAAAGCATATAACAAAACACATGTAGAGCTCAGGGGCATATCATGCACACATTAATCATGGCAAAAATGACAAATAGCTATTTGGAGCAACAGATCTGACAATTAACTCAAATAGCACTCTTCCAACAGCATTTCGGGCATCAAGATGAACTCAAATGAAAATGATGCAATGAGATGAAATGATGTACTCTCTGAGACGAACATTTTGATATGCTACACGCCCAAAACGGATCTACGGATGCAAAGTTACGGCACGAAGAACATAGCAAAATAATCTGCGGGCTTAGGAAAAGATGAAGTCAACCCTAGTTTCCAGATCTGGATCCAGCGCGTGGATCGAGGTTCGTCGGGGAGGTCGGCCGGACTTGGTGCTCGAGCTTGCCGGAGAGAAGCCGGGTCGGAGGAGGAGGTGGACGAGGCCGGCCGGCGAGGTGGCCGGAGAGTGCGGTGGCCGCGGCGCGGTCGCCGGCGTAGATCGGCGAGGAGGGAGTCGGCGGCCGGGGCGGCGCTGGTGGCCGGAGCTCGCACGGCCTCCGGCGACGGCTTGCGGCGGGGCTAGCCGGCTCGGTCGCCGGAGCGGAGGAGGACGGCGGCGGGGCGAAGGCGCGGGCGGCGACGCGCGCGTGGGCCGGGAGGGCCTGCCCCGGTCCCGAGTGGGCGGCGGCGGCGGCGGGCGGAGTGGAGCCACATGGCGCTCTGTCTGTGGCCGCGGGCGGCGGTGCGGCGTGTCCGGCGCGGCGCGAGGCAATTTTTAGGGTTTGGGGGGAGAAGAACCCATGGATTTCGGAGGGGGGCTATTTATAGGCATAGAGGGAGCTAGGAGAGTCCAAATGAGGTGCGGTTCTTGGCCACGCGATCATGATCGAACGCTCTAGATAATGGAGAGGGTTTTGGTGGGTTTTGGGCCAAATTGGAAGGGTGTTGGGCTGCAACACACACGATGCCTTTTCGGTCCCTCGGTTAACCGTTGGAGCATCAAACGAAGTCCAAATGGTACGAAACTTGACAGGCGGTCTACCGGTAGTAACCCAAGGCCGCTTGGCAAGTCTCGGTCCAATCCGGAAATGTTTAATCCCCACACATGAAAGAAAGGTAGAAATGACCACAAGAGGAGAACGGAGCGCCGGAATGCAAAACGGACAACGGGGAAAATGCTCGGACGCATGAGACGAACACGTATGCAAATGCAATGCACATGATGACATGATATGAGATGCATGACAACAACAACAACAACACAGGTAGACAAAAACCCGAACCCGAGGAAATAAAAGAACTTAACGCCGGAAACGGCAAGAGTTGGAGTACATATAAGTTAAATTACATCCGGGGTGTTACAAACAGCACCTCAAGGCCATGGACTGGGAGGAGGGGAGGGGGGAATAAGGTGCCTTCTACCACAGTGTGGCATCAGCCGTAGTTGTACGGCGCCCGCCGGAGTAGTGTGTTGCACGGACCATAGTGGAGAAGCTGCTGGAGACCATGAGAATGAGGGGCAGCGCCAGAGGGAGGAGCAGTTGGGGAGATTTGGTCCTACCCGCCGACCATGTAGGCTAGCTGGACAGAGCATCATTGAGGACCAGGCCAGATGGGACCAGTGGTGATGGCTCGCTGGAGGAACCCTAGCGCTGCAGGCAAGGGATCGAGGTAGAGGGAAAGGGGAGAGGAGATGCAAGCGGGCAGGGAAATGAACGCTTGTGTGTTTGTCTTTACTTGAGGGTCTTGTGTGACGCGGGTGTGAGCGGTTGCATTTTGAGTGTAATATAGGCAGACAACTGAGTCATTTCACTATTCCCCTTCCCTTAAATTTTTAGTGAGCTTCTACCCGAAACACCCCCCTCCAAAGCGAAATAAGTTAAACCCAAGCACATAACTCAAAAATGACTTCTTTACATCTTTTATCGCTTATTTTGACAATAAGCTCTGAAAAGGCAGAATAGAACTAGTGTCGGACTTAGGGTTCCGGCAAAACCCTTGAGGTTCGAACACTGGGGTGCGCACAATCTCAAGTCTTAGCGCGTCGAACTCGCAGAACAAAGGGACACAAGATTTATACTGGTTTGGGCCACCGTTGCGGTGTAATACCCTACTCTAGTGTGGTGTGGTGGATTGCCTCGTGGGCTAAGGATGAACAGTGACAAGGGGAAGAACGACCTCCTAAGAAGAGGTCTTCTTGTGCTTGGCGAGCTTGTGTGGTGTCTGGTGGTCTGAATGATCCTCTCCCCTTGCTAAGGTGGTGGCTAGTCCTATTTATAGAGGCCCTGGTCCTCTTCCCAAATATTGAGCATGAAGGGATCCCACAACGGCCAAGTTTGAAGGGGGACAGCTAGTACAAGTTATCCTGAAAAAAGTAGTCTTCGCCTACGAAAGGCTCTAGTGGTGACGCCATCTTGGGCTCGATGGTGACCTCCGTCCTGCTGGTCTTGGTCTTGTTGCACCGATATGGAAACCTTTGCTTGATGCCTCGGGACTCCGTGCCTGAGCTTGCCTCTTTAGCACCAAGGAGGAAACGAGGACACTGTGCGCACTAGCGCCCGCCTGGCCTTGGTCATCATGGCTTACGTCACGGGGACCTCGCGAGGTCTCCCTTACCTTGATCTCTCCGCCCCTCATGAGCCAGCCTGGTGAGGCTGCCCCGAGGAGGTCTTGCGTCGTCCGCCTCGCAAGGCTTGGCCCCTCGCGAGGGTCTTGAGTGCTTGCTAGTGAAGATTGGCCGCACAGGGCCGCTGTGGAGCCACACCATGGGCCGCAGGTAGGCAAGTCTAGGGACCCCCATTCCCAGAACACCGACAGTAGCCCTGGGCCCAAGGCATGCTCGGACTTGGCTTCAAGGCGAAGCCAATGGGCAAGTGCGGGGCGCCGCGGGCCCTAACAGCCTGCGGCCTCGGTTGACGTGTGGCGGTTGATTGGACGTGGGCATCTCCGCTTCCCCATGCTGCCTCGGCAACTGCCCGACTTGACGAGTCCTTGCTGCATGCAGAAAAAGATCATTATTACCTTAGATCATGGAGGCCGGGGGTTGGCCTCCCCTTGGCTATAAATGGGAAGAGGGGGCGGAGCCCTTGTCACCCATCTCTTCCTTCACTTCTCCCACTCCTTCTTCTTCCTCGCTTCAACACTTGCTGCATCGACCATGGCGCCGATACGGAGGTTCTCAGCCGCGGAGAAGGGAAAGACCCCCCTCAACGAGCCCGAGCCACTTCCACCGAAGAAGAGGCTGTCCCATCGTCACGAAATAGTCGTGAGGCTGGAGGTGTCGAGGCCATGGTACGAGAGGCCACCTCCCGGGTATCCGCTGCCCCTGTGCGCCCTAGCCGAGTGCTCCGGAGGGAGGAGCGGAGAATGACACCGTCCTTGCCGTGGCCGTGGTCGCCGCACCGCGGTGGTGCACGCCGCCGCCCCAGGAGCCCACGCCGTAGACTCCTCGCGCAAATTCGTACTGTGGGCGGTGATGCCTCCGCGCACTTGGATTTGCTTCCCGCAGTTCTTTGCCACTGAGATGCCACTGAGGGGCCCCCTCGAGCTTTGGTTGCAGCACGCCAACTGCGATGCCCCGATGACTGGGGCGGAGGTTGAAGTCGTCTCCTCCGGGAGGATCTTCATGACTCGCGGTTGGGGCTAGGTCGCTTGAGTCTACCATGCGGAAGGCGCCCTCGTCATCCACTTTGAGTACGACAGCGCCTCCATGATGTTCTTCAAGGTCTTCGATGAGGAAGGCCGCCACTTGGAGTGCTGCCCTGAAGGGGGTCACCAGGTCAGCGTAGCGGCGGACGCCGAGCCTGCCGCTGGCCTCGCTAGCAGCTCCTCCAGCGACAGCAGTGACTCCTGGTGGTCCAGCGACTCTCCTGAGCTCGACGAGACTCCGGAGACAAGGGACGACAACTACATGCCCCCGAGCTCTCGCCGCGCTCGGAGCAAGGCCGCGGCATCCGGGCCGCCGTCGCTGATCTGGATGAGGTTGGCGCCGGCCTCCGGAAGCCCACTGTTGACGATGGTGTCGGCGGTGTTTGGCACGCGTAGATAGGGCCTCTAGAAACTTCCTTCTTTTGTTCCCTGCGAGGAATCAAGGCGGACCTCGTGGGGGCGTGTAAAGGGTCTATAATGTCTTTTGTTGATATTATCCTCATTATGAAAATTTGCGAACGCATGTCCTGCTTCGACTCGATCTCCCCTTTCCAAACCCGCGGCAGCTCGGTGCTCTACGCCGATAGGTTCCGGTCCCCAGGCAGGCTGCAGCTGTCGTTGGTATGCCAGGTCTCGATGCCATGGTCTAGGCCAGGAGGTGAGCGGCTCGAGGTCCAGTAAGAGCTCCTAAGGTGCGATGCTCAAGAGGTCCCCCTTAGCGCGCAAGCAGCCACCTGAGGATGGGAAAGGGAGGCGACGTTGCCACAGTAGGGGAGCGAAAGGCGAGATTCTTATGCCATAGCGCTCAGCCGACCCGGGTGCAGGACTTATCTTGGTAGCCCAGAGCTGCTTCCTCGTGACGCGCCAGACTCGTGTGCCAACGGTCGTAGTGTACCCAGGTTAGGTCCGTGCGAGCCTCCCCCCTTCTCTGTGCTCTTCTACGTGCTCTACGTCCTCAGGTCCCGGCGCTCGAGCGAGCTCAGCCGCTGCTGGTATGCCAGGTCGCGGTGCCGTGGTCAAGGCCAGGGGGTGAGGGCTGGAGAGCCAGTAAGAGCTCCTGAGTCGTGATGCTCAGGAGCCCCCCTTTTAACGCACAAGCAAATTGCATGGGAGAAGCGGGAGCCCGCGGTACCGCCCGCTGTAGTCCTCAAGAGGTTCCTGCAAGTTAGCGCGAGGAAGGACACAAAATGCTGCTATGGTTACTGGTCTGCCACTGGTTGCTTCGCAAGGAGGTGAAGGCACTGAGCGTCCGGTGAGGTGACGTGCGCGGGCGGGCCACGAGCTGATGTCTACTACACAACCTTCTTCTTGTAGACATTTTTTGGCCTCCAAGTGTAGAGGTTTGTAGGACAGTAGCAAATTTCCCTCAAGTGGATGACCTAAGGTTTATCAATCCGTGGGAGGCGTAGGATGAAGATGGTCTCTCTCAAACAACCCAGCAACCAAATAACAAAGAGTCTCTTGTGTCCCCAACACACCCAATACAATGGTAAATTGTATAGGTGCACTAGTTCGGCGAAGAGATGGTGATACAAGTGCAATATGGATGATAGATAAAGGTTTTTGTAATCTGAAAATATAAAAACAGCAAGGTAACTAATGATAAAAGTGAGCGTAAACGGTATTGCAATGAGTTGAAACAAGGCCTAGGGTTCATACTTTCACTAGTGCAAGTTCTCTCAACAATAATAACATAATTGGATCATATAACTATCCCTCAACATGCAACAAAGAGTCACTCCAAAGTCACTAATAGCGGAGAACATACAAAGAAACCACCTCAAAGTTATCCTTTCTGATCGATCTATCATAGAGTTCGTACTAGAATAACACCTTAAGACACAAATCAACCAAAATCCTAATGTCACCTAGATACTCCAATGTCACCTCAAGTATCCATGGGTATGATTATACGATATGCATCACACAATCTCAGATTCATCTATTCAACCAACACAAAGAACTTCAAAGAGTGCCCCAAAGTTTCTACCAGAGATTCAAGACGAAAACATGTGCCAACCCCTATGCATAAGTTCACGAGGTCACGGAACTCGCAAGTTGATCAACAAAACATACATCAAGTGGATCACGTGATATCCCATTGTCACCACAGATAAGCACATGCAAGACAAACATCAAGTGTTCTCAAATCCTTAAAGACTCAATCCGATAAGATAACTTCAAAGGGAAAAGTCAATTAATCACAAGAGAGCATAGGGGAGAAACATCATAAGATCCAACTATAATAGCAAAGCTCGCGATACATCAAGATTGTTCTGAATCAAGAACACGAGAAAGAGAGGTCAAACACATAGCTACTGGTACATACCCTCAGCCCCGAGGGTGAACTACTCCCTCTTCGTCATGGAGAGCGGCGGGATGATGTAGATGGCCACTGGAGAGGGATTCCCCCCTACGGCAGGGTGCCGGAACGGGCCTAGATTGGTTTTCGGTGGCTACGGAGGCTTCTGGCGGCGGGACTCCCGATCTAGGCTATTTTCTAGAGGTTTATGTATTTATAGGAATTTTTGGCGTAGGTCTCATGTCAAGAAGTTGTCCGAGTCATCCACGAGGTAGGCCCACGCGCCCGGGGGGTGGGCGCGTCCCCCACCCTTGTGGACGGCCCTGGACTCTTCTGGCCCAACTCTTTTACTCCGGGGTCTTCTTTTGGTCCATAAAAAATCGTCAAAAATTGGCACCTCAATTGGACTCCGTTTGGCATTCATATTCTCTAAAACTCAAAAACAAGGAAAAAAACAGAAACTGGCACTGGGCTCTAGATTACGAGGTTAATCCCAAACATCATATAAAATAGCATATAAATGCATATAAAACATCCAAGGTTGATAATATAATAGCATGAAACAATAAAAAATTATAGATATGTTGGAGATGTATCAAGCATCCCCAAGCTTAATTCCTGCTCGTCCTCGAGTAGGTCAATGATAAAAACAGAATTTTTGATGTGGAATGCTACCTAGCATAATTCTCAATGTAATTTTCTTTATTGTGGCATGAATGTTCAGATCCGAAAGATTCAAGACAAAAGTTTAATATTGACATAAAAATAATAATACTTCAAGCATACTAACAAAGCAATTATGTCTTCTCAAAATAACATGGCCAAAGAAAGCTATCCCTACAAAATCATATAGTCTGGCTATGCTCTATCTTCATCACACAAAATATTTAAATCATGCACAACCCCGATGACAAGCCAAGAAATTGTTTCATACTTTTGATGTTCTCAGACTTTTTCAATCTTCACGCAATACATGAGCGTGAGCCATGGACTTAGCACTATAGGTGGAATAGAATGGTGGTTGTGGAGAAGACAAAAAGGAGAAGATAGTCTCACATCAACTAGGCGTATCAACGGGCTATAGAGATGCCCATCAATAGATATCAATGTGTGTGAGTAGGGATTGCCATGCAACGGATGCACTAGAGCTATAAGTGTATGAAAGCTCAAAAAGAAACTAAGTGGGTGTGCATCCAACTCGCTTGCTCATGAAGACCTAGGGCATTTTGAGGAAGCCCATCATTGGAATATACAAGCCAAGTTCTATAATGAAACATTCCCACTAGTATATGAAAGTGACAACATAGGAGACTCTCTATCATGAAGATCATGGTGCTACTTTGAAGCACAAGTGTGGTAAAAGGATAATAGCATTGCCCCTTCTCTCTTTTACTCTCATTTTTTTGTTTTTTTGTTCTTTTTGGGGCCTTCTCCCTTTTTTATGGACTCTTTTTTCTTTTCTTTTTTCATCCGGAGTATCATCCCGACTTGTGGGGGAATCATAGTCTCCATCATCCTTTGCTCACATCGGTCAACGCTCTAATAATGATGATCATCACACTTTTATTTACTTACAGCTCAAGAATTACAACTCGATACTTAGAACAAAATATGACTCTATATGAATGCCTCCGGCGGTGTACCGGGATGTGCAATGACTCATGACTGACATGTATGAAAGAATTATGAATGGTGGCTTTGCCACAAATACGATGTCAACTACATGATCATGCAAAGCAATATGACAATGATGAAGCGTGTCATAATACATGGAACAGTGGAAAGTTGCATGGCAATATATCTCAGAATGGTTATGGAAATGCCATAATAGGTAGGTATGGTGGCTGTTTTGAGGAAGGTAAATGGTGGGTTTATGGTACCGGCAAAAGTTGCGCGGTACTAGAGAGGCTAGCAAAGGTGGAGGTGAGAGTGCGTATAATCCATGGACTGAACATTAGTCATAAAGAACTCACATACTTATTGCAAAAATCTATTAGTCATCGAAACAAAGTACTACGCGCATGCTCCTAGGGGGATAGATTGGTAGGAAAAGACCATCGCTCGTCCCCGACCGCCACTCATAAGGAAGACAATCAATAAATAAATCATGCTCCGACTTCATCACATAACGGTTCACCATACGTGCATGCTACGGGAATCACAAACTTTAACACAAGTATCTCTCAAATTCAAAACTACTCAACTAGCATGACTCTAATATCACCATCTTCATATCTCAAAACAATCATCAAGTATCAAACTTCTCATAGTATTCAATGCACTCTATATGAAAGTTTTTATTATAGCCATCTTGGATGCCCATCATATTAGGAATAAATTCATAACCACAGCAAATTATCATGCTGTTCTAAAGGACTCTCAAAATAATATAAGTGAAGCATGAGAGTTCATCTATTTCTTCAAAATAAAACTACCATCGTGCTCTAAAAAGATATAAGTGAAGCACTAGAGCAAATGACAAACTACTCCAAAAGATATAAGTGAAGATCAATGAGTAGTCAAATAATTATGCAACTATGTGAAGACTCTCTAACATTTAATAATTTCAGATCTTGGAATTTTATTCAAACAGCAAGCAAAACAAAAGAAAATAAAATGACGCTCCAAGAAAAACACATACCATGTGGTGAATAAAAATATAGCTCCAAGTAAAGTTACCGATGAACGAAGACGAAAGAGGGGATGCCTTCCGGGGCATCCCAAGCTTAGGCTTTTGGTTGTCCTTGAATATTACCTTGGGGTGCCTTGGGTATCCCCAATCTTAGGCTCTTGCCAGTCTTTATTCCATAGTCCCTCGAATCTTAACCCAAAACTTGAAAACTTCACAACACAAAACTTAACAGGAAACTCGTAAGCTCCGTTGGTATAAGAAAATAAATCACCACTTAGTTACTGTTGTGAACTCATTCTAAATTCGTATTGGTGTAATATCTACTGTATTCCAACTCATCTATGGTTCATACCCTCCGATACTACTCATAGATTCATCAAAATAAGCAAACAACATATAGAAAACAGAATCTATCAAAAACAGAACAGTCTGTAGTAATCTGGATCAAACGTATACTTATGGAACCCCAAAAATTCTTAAATAAATTTCTGGACGTGAGGAATTTATCTATTAATCATATTAAAAAAGAATCAACTAAGTAGCACTCTCCAGTAAAACGTAGCAGCAAATCTCATGAGTGCTAAAGTTTCTGTTTTTTACAGCAAGATCGGAAAGACTTTCCCCAACTCTTCCCAAAGGTTCTACTTGGCACAAACACTAATTAAAACATAAAAACTCAATCATAATATAGGACAGATAAATTATTTATTACTAAACAGGAACAAAAAGCAAGGAACAAAAATAAAATCGGGTTGCCTCCCAACAAGCGCTATCGTTTAACGCCCCTAGCTAGGCATTATGATTTCAATGATGATCACATAAAGGATAAGAATTGAAACATAAAGAGAGCATCATGAAGAATATGGCTAGCACATTTAAGTCTAACCCACTTCCTATGCATCGAGATTTTGTGAGCAAACAACTTATGGGAACAAGAATCAACTAGCATAGGAAAGCAAAACAAGCATAACTTCAAAACTTTAAGCACATAGAGAGGAAACTTGATATTATTGCAACTCCTACAAGCATATATTCCTCCCTCATAATAAATTTCAGTAGCATCATGAATAAATCCATCAATATAACCATCACATAAGGCATTCTTTTCATGATCTACAAGCATAGAAAATTTACTACTCTCCACATAGGCAAAATTCTTCTCATTCGGAATAGTGGGAGTATCATAAGAAACTCGAATACTACAAATTGTTTCCACATTAAAAGAGTAATGTTCAGAAAAAGGGTAATCATAATCATGACAAGTTTTAATATAATCACCCCTACTTTTTATAGCATACGTATCATCACAATAATATCATAAGTAGCAACTTTGTTCTCATCATAATCGATTGAAACCTCTTCGAAGATAGTGGAATCATTACTAAATAAAGTCATGACCTCTCCAAATCCACTTTTATAATTGTCACAATAAGATTCAACACCCTCCAAAATAGTGGGATCATTACTTCCTAAAGTTGACACTCTTCCAAACCAACTTTCATAAATATAAGCATCATAAATAGGAGGCATGCTATCATCATAATAAATTTGCTCATCAAAACTTGGGAGACTAAAAATGTGATCTTCATCAAACGTAGCATCCCTAAGCTTTGGACAAACATTAATTGAAGAAAATACATTCTCAAACATGTCATTCTCATCAAACATAGAATCCCCAAGCTTGGGCCTTTTCATATCATAAGCATAATCACTCTCATCATTAATAGTATGGATAGCACCAATAGTATAAAAATTATCATCATCACAATGAGTAATCGGAGCAACATCATTTGGTAGGGATACATTTTTACCTTTGCTTCTCCGTCTTTTATTTTTCTTCTTCACATCATGTGTGGGTTTTATCCTCTTTTTGGAGCTCCTTATTAATGAGATTGGTTGAATAGGAGGCTCCTCCTCGTTACCTGATTCATCATAAGAAATAATAGGAGAATATTGGGAAGTTTCTTCCCATTAATTAGTATTATCTTCATCTTCTATTTGTTTTCTTGTCTTTATTTAATTGGCAATATAAGGATTTTCAATGCAATTCACCGCACAATACATAAAAATTTCTTCTAGATCAAAATTAAGAAATCTATCAAGATTAAATTTTGGAATACCCTCAGTTATACGTTTCATTTCTTCATACCCAAAAAGAAGACTAAGCACTTTATGATGCTCAAGGGTAATCAAGTTATCACAATTTTTGGACATGATTTGATCATGAAACAAATAGCATTGGAGCTTTAAATGACCATGTTGATTGCAAAGTTCACAAGGATGGCGATAAATATTGAATCTTTCAGCACAATCATCGAGCCTTTCTTGCAACCATTTAGTTTCCAAATACTTATGCCTCTTACAAAGTCTATC
The DNA here is from genome assembly GCA_034509565.1 of Triticum monococcum. Taxonomy (NCBI): domain Eukaryota; kingdom Viridiplantae; phylum Streptophyta; class Magnoliopsida; order Poales; family Poaceae; genus Triticum; species Triticum monococcum. Next base: position 421,567,003 of record CM067846.1, on the reverse strand, counting down.
TTCCCAATTTGGTGTGTGCTTGCAAGCTCTATGTATTCCACAAAAGTTGACATGCTTATAAGAGACATTTTCATCATGACTAGTGCAATCATCATTAGTGCCATGGATATCCAAGGAATTCATACTAACAACATTGCAATCATGCTCATCATTCAAATATTTAGTGCCAAACATTCTAATGCATTCTTCTTCTAACACTTTGGCACAATCATCGGAATCCTTATTTTCATGAAAGACATTAAAAAGATGAAGCATATGAGGTACCCTCAATTCCATTTTTTTTGTAATTTTCTTCTATAGACTAAACTAGTGATAAAACAAGAAACAAAAAGATTCGATTGCAAGATCTCAAGATATACCTTCAAGCGCTAACCTCCCCGGCAATGGCACCAGAAAAGAGCTTGATGTATACTACACAACCTTCTTCTTGTAGACGTTGTTGGGCCTCCAAGTGCAGAGGTTTGTAGGATAGTAGCAAATTTCCCTCAAGTGGATGACCTAAAGTTTATCAATCCGTGGGAGGCGTAGGATGAAGATGGTCTCTCTCAAACAACCCTTCAACCAAATAACAAAGAGTCTCTTGTGTCCCCAACACACCCAATACAATAGTAAATTGTATAGGTGCACTAGTTCAGCGAAGAGATGGTGATACAAGTGCAATATGGATGATAGATAAAGGTTTTTGTCATCTGAAAATATAAAATAGCAAGGTAACTAATGATAAAAGTGAGCGTAAATGGTATTGTAATGAGTAGAAACAATGCCTAGGGTTCATACTTTCACTAGTGCAAGTTCTCTCAACAATAATAACATAATTGGATCATATAACTATCCCTCAACATGCATCAAAGAGTCACTCCAAAGTCACTAATAGCGGAGAACAAACAAAGAGATTATGGTAGGGTACGAAACCACCTCAAGGTTATCCTTTCTGATCGATCTATCGTAGAGTTCGTACTAGAATAACACCTTAAGACACAAATCAACCAAAACCCTAATGTCACCTAGATACTCCAATGTCACCTCAAGTATCCGTGGGTATGATTATATGATATGCATCACACAATCTCAGATTCATCTATTCAACCAACACAAAGAGCTTCAAAGAGTGCCCCAAAGTTTCTACCGGAGAGTCAAGACGAAAACGTGTGCCAACCCCTATGCATAAGTTCACGAGGTCACGGAACTCGCAAGTTGATCACCAAAACATACATCAAGTGGATCACGTGATATCCCATTATCACCACAGATAAGCACATGCAAGACATACATCAAGTGTTCTAAAATCCTTAAAGACTCAATCCGATAAGATAACTTCAAAGGGAAAACTCAATTCATCACAAGAGAATAGAGGGGGAGAAACATCAGAAGATCCAACTATAATAGCAAAGCTCGCGATACATCAAGATCGTTCCAAATCAAGAACACGAGAAAGAGAGGTCAAACACATAGCTACTGGTACATACCCTCAGCCCCGAGGGTGAACTACTCCCTCCTTTTCATGGAGAGCGCCGGGATGATGAAGATGGCCACCGGAGAGGGATTCCCCCCTTCGGCAGGGTGACGAAATGGGTCTACATTGGTTTTCGGTGGCTACAGAGGCTTCTGGCGCCGGAACTCCCGATCTAGGTTATTTTCTGGAGGTTTCTGTATTTATAGGAATTTTTGGCATAGGTCTCACGTCAAGAAGGTGCCTGAGTCGTCCATGAGGTAGGCCCATGCGCCGGGGGGGGGGGGGGGGTGGGTGGGTGCGCCCCCAACCTCGTGGACGGCCCGGGGCTCTTGTGGCCCAACTCTTTTTCTCCGGGGTCTTCTTTGGTCCTAAAAAAATCGTCAAAAATTGGCACGTCAATTGGACTCTGTTTGGTATTCCTTTTCTGTAAAACTCAAAAACAAGGAAAAAACAGAAACTGGCACTGGGCTCTAGGTTAATAGGTTAGTCCCAAAAATCATATAAAATATCATATAAATGCATATAAAACATCCAAGGTTGATAATATAATAGCATGGAACAATCAAAAATTATAGATACGTTGGAGACGTATCACGAGCCAGAGCACGACCTCTCAGATTTGTCAGCGTTTGTCGGCGTTCTGGGAACGGGGGTCCCCAGACTTGCCTGCCTGCGGCCTGCAGCGTGGCTCAAGCGGGGGCCCAGCGTGGCCCATCTTCATCAGCTCAAGCTCAAAGACCCTCGCATGGGGCCAAGCCTCGCGGGGAGGACGACAGGAAGCTTCCTTAGAGGCAGCCTCATCAGGCAGGCTCGCGAGGAGGCGGAGAGATCAAGGCAGGGGTACCTCGCGAGGAACCCGTGACGCAAGCCATGACGATCGAGACCAGGCGGGCGCCGGCCTGCGCAGTGTCCTTGTTTCCCCTTTGGTGCAAAGGGGGCAAGCATAGGCCAAGGCATCAGGCAAAGGTTACCATTCCGGTGCAACGAGACCAAGACCAGCCAGACGGGAGGACGGAGGTCACCTGGAGCCCAAGACGGCGTCATCGCCACTGCTTTTGGCAGCCGAAGACCACCTTTGGTCAGGATAACTTGTACTAGATGTTCCCATTCAAAATGGCCAATTGTTGGCGCCCTTCCTGCTCATTATTTGGGGAGAGGCCCAAGGCCTCTATAAATAGAGCTAGCCACCACAAAGTAGGGAGAACCCCCGGGAGAGATCTGGTAGAACCCCAACAGAGAGAGAGAGAGGCGACTGAACTCACCCTAACAGTTCATCGCACCAGCTCAAGAACACCTCTGGCGAGGCTGTTCTTCCCTTGTACTGTCCATCATCAGCCCCAAAGGCAATCCACCACACCACACACTGGAGTAGGGTATTACACCACAACGGTGGCCCAAACCAGTATAAACATCGTGTCTCTTGTGTTGTTCATCATTTTCATCTTAGTTCGCACAAGAGGATCGGACGTAGATCGGTAGGGGAGAGATCTCCGCACGCACCCCAGTGTTCAAACCTCAAGGGTCTGTCGGAACCCGAAACCCGACATTTGGCGCACCTGGTAGGGGTGCGCCGGAGTCCTCCTTCCTCCGTGTCGCGTTCCGCCGCTTCTCCACCCAGATGTCAAGCAACCCGGCTGCCAATGCCAACCACTAGGCGGCGTGGCCCGCCCACGCCGTGTCGCCATCTCAGCGCAACCTGAACCTTGCGCCTCAGGCAGCTCGCGCTCCGTAGGGCACTGCGGGGCGCGGGCGATGCAGCGAGATGCCGCCTGCCCTCACGCCATGACAGGTGCGGGCCGCAGCAAGGACCTCGAACGACGTCGCTACCACGACACCATACACCCGATGGGAGCGGGCGAACTCCAGGGCCTCCCTCACGGTGGCCCGAGAGCTACTATGGTGCCGCTTACTGGAAGGCGGCCGCGACGTGTTGTTGGAGCGAGTGGCCGAGCTCCTGGCCGCCGCCGCCTCGGGAGCGCCCCCCTTCTGCATCCAGCTGCCGCCCTAGATCCAGGACAGGTCGCACGACGGCATTATGCGTGTCCACGCGATTTCAGGCGGGCCCTAGGGCCGGTCCAGCGCCAACACCTCCGCCGGCACCGGGCGGCAGATCACGCCGGCCCTTCCCCAGGCACACAAAGGGATGCGCGCCGCGGCCTTTGGCCTCGGCGGACCACTGCGTCATCACATACAAGGCGACGACCCAAGCCAGACTACGTGGCACGCGGGCGCTACATCGAGGTCCACGAGGTGGTCGCCCCGAAGGCCTACGTACCCCGCATGGTGGATCAAGGGCACAAGCTGGAAGAAGGTCACGGCTCGTTCCACGGGCCTGGCTGGGACAAGGAGGCGCCAGAAGCCGAGCTCTTTCAGGAACCCCAAGAGAGCATGGACAATCGCGCCGACAGCGGCAACTATCGGGTACCACTCATCCCTCAGGAGCAAGCTTATGCTAACCAAGGGTCGCAGGAGGTACAGGTCGTCGCAGCGGATGGCTGCCCCAACGCTGCAGCCTCTTATCCCTTGGGAGGAGGGTGCAGGGGGCTGTAGGAAAGGGGCCGAGATCCGGGCTCCCCCCCGTGGCGGTCGGGTCAAGATGTTCTCCGGAGGTAGGCCCTCTGCCGGGGAGGTGCCCCATGGCCTGCCCCTGGCGGAGGACCCGTGGTCGTTGGGGGAACCGCTGGCGATCGCTCTACCCCATTGGCGTCGTCCTTGGTTTCCGGTCGCCATCAATGGCGGCAGAGTGAGGCGCAAGGCGGGGCCCTCGTCTGGCGATATGAAGCAAGGCCAGTACCTGTGAAGAAGGCCTAGTGCCTGTGAAGCTCGCCACCCCGTGACACTCTCACGTAATAATGAGTGGGGCTGTACACGCCCCGAAGTCCCAGGAGCGCCGACCTCAGGCCCTGGGGCTCCCGCCCACGCCCAGTGGCAGCACTTAGCTCCGTGCTGGTGAGAAGACGTCGAAGACTAGACTAGGCGCTGGACGCGACTTTTTTGTTTTTCTTCCGCCTTTTTGATTTTTTGCTTCTTCCTTGTCAGCAAGTTTCTTTGGTTTGGATTTAAGTTGGATTTGAGTTCGAAGCTTGCGTGCATTCGGGGAGGGGGTGTTTAATCTCGTTCGAGCAATCTCTCATGTTCTGGTTTCGTATTTACGCCCCAAGCTAGCGTCAGCTGCCCCCCCTCACGAGCCCCTCGTGAGCCGGGACGGGCCAAGCACGCCTACAGCCAGGACCACTGTCTCCACACCCTCTCCGGAGGTCCTCGTCACAGGATTAGCAGGTTAATCGAGGGACGCCGGAGGCGTAGCATCCCCCCCCCCCCCGCAGGCCCGCTTAGGGCACGCCAGGGCTGGAAGGTAAACGAATCAACCGAACCATCACCGGGCTAGCGACTAAACTCACGCATAACGTTGTGCTCACCAGAGTACGGATTACAAATCTTTACATGAGGGGCCTCCCCTCCCATAATGCTCTTATATTCTTCAGGGCCAAGCCCGAGTCTTCTTCATGTAGGATAAACTGCGGAGACATGCGGTCAGTCGGACATATCACTCACCACATCTTTTGGGGCGCCCTCAGAAGCGTCACTGGCGTCGTCGACATTGTCACCATCGCCGCCAGCATCCCCATCATTGCCAGGATCATCCACAACGTCGCCTTCATTGGCGCCCATGACCACGCAGTCGTCATCAGACGCGAAGGCCCTGACGAGGGCGTCCACATTGTCCTCCACCCACCGCGCCAGGTCACCTCGGACGGCAATGGGCACGGGTGCGATGGCAGCGTCGAAGTCAAAGTGGGGGTCCCTGTCCTGCAGATAGCTAAAGACACGGGAGAAGGCACGCCCGAGCAAGGCTCGGCTCCTCTCTTTGACAAGCCAGCGGGACCTCTCAGACCGGTTCTCTAGAAGCGTCACCACATCAGTGAAAAATTGGAGGTTGTCGGCGTAGTTGACCTCGTGCGGCTCCCTAGCAGCAGCCTCGCAGACATAGCCCAAAGCTGTGTTGGCCCTCTCTCGGAGCGTTTGAAGCATGGGGGCATGCACATGCTCCAGAACCCGCCGCCGACGGAGCTTGTCCTCACTTCGCTGCGAGACGGCCTCGGCGTCATCGACCCTCTGTTGAAGAAGAAGCTGCTTGGCCCGGGAAGAGGATAGCTCCGCCTGCGCCATGCCGAGGGCGGCTGCGGAGGAATCCGCACACCGCGTTGCTTTGGTCAGTTTGGCCCTGAGGGCTGCGGTCCTGCCCTCAGCCTCGGCCTTGATCAGCCGCAACCTCGTCTGAAAGCACAAGTGCTCCCTGGGTGGTTTTGGTAATTAATATCAACATATCTCTTGTTGGACTAACACTTTTACCTAGTATGTTTCAGATAAGTTCAACAATGGAGTGGCATGGACTAGAGGATGTGGAACCCCTTCAAGATGCTAAGGACAAAGGATTGGCTCAAGCTTCAAGATGAAGACTCTACATTTTCTATTTTGGTGATCCAAGATCACATTGAGTCTATAGGAAAAGCCAATACTATCAAGAGGGGATGAGGTGTTGCTTAATGGCTTGCTTGCTCAAATTGCTTAGTGATATGCTCCAAAACCCTCAACTACCTTCCCACATCCACATATGACCTAAACCAAAAGTCAAACTCGGCCCCACCGATTCTATCTATCCGGCGCCACCGAGTTTCAGATGTCATAGCCACTGCCACAAACCCTAGCAAATTAGTTTCACCGATAGGGATCTCTGTCTCACCGAGATGGGATTGTAATCTCTCTATGTATGTCCATTACCAAAATCGGTCTCACCGAGTTTGAGCAATCGGTACTACCGAGATTACAATGCAAACCCTCTGGTTAGCTTATTACCAAAATCGGTCCCACCGAGTTTGTGTAATCGGCCTCACCGAGTTTGCCTGACCAACTCTCTGGTTAGCTTATTACCAAAATCGGTGCCACCGAGTTTGTGTAATCGGTCACACAGAGATTACGTTATGCCCTAACCCGAACCATATCGGTCCTACCGAGTTGCATCTCAGTCCCACCGAAAATCCTAACGGTCACTAGGTTTGCTGAATCGGCCCGACTGAGTTTAACCATTCGGTCCCATCGAGTTTTGCAAATTGTGTGTAACGGTTAGATTTTGTGTGGAGGCTATATATAACCCTCCACCCACTCTTCATTCATGGAGAGAGAGCCATCAGAACATACCTACACTTCCAATACACATTTTCTGAGAGAGAACCACCTACACTTGTGTTGAGGTCAAGATATTCCATTCCAACCATATGAATCTTGATCTCTAGCCTTCCCCAAGTTGCTTTCCACTCAAATCTTCTTTCCACCAAATCCAAATCCTGTGAGAGAGAGTTAAGTGTTGGGGAGACTATCATTTGAAGCACAAGAGCAAGGAGTTCATCATCAACACACCATTTGTTACTTCTTGGAGAGTGGTGTCTCCTAGATTGGCTAGGCGTCACTTGGGAGCCTCCAACAAGGTTGCGGAGTTGAACCAAGGAGTTTGTAAGGGCAAGGAGATCGCCTACTTCGTGAAGATCTACCGCTAGTGAGGCAAGTCCTTCGTGGGTGACGACCGTGATGGAATAGACAAGGTTGCTTCTTCGTGGACCCTTCGTGGGTGGAGCCCTCCATGGACTCGCGCGACCGTTACCCTCCGTGGGTTGAAGTCTCCATCAACGTGGATGTACGATAGCACCAACTATTGGAACCATGACAAAAACATCCGTGTCTCCAATTGCGTTTGAATACTCCAAACCCTTCTCTTTACATTCTTGCAAGTTGCATGCTTTAGTTTCCGCTGCTCATATACTCATTGCATGCTTGCTTGATATGTATTGTGTTTGTTAAACTTGTGCTTAAACTCCACTTAAACTTAAGAATATTAAAAACTGCAACTTTTGGCACTTAGTGTCTAATCACCCCCCTTCTAGACACCTCTTCTCGATCATTTCAATTGGTATCAGAGCTTTGGTCTCCATTGCCTTGGTTTAAACACCATTGGAGGAAGATGGATGTGTCTACTTTGGGGAGTCTTAGACAGAGAGTGCCTATTCTTGATGGAGAGTATTTTCATGAGTGGAAAAATGAAATGCTTGAGATTTTCAATGAATATCATTTGAACAAGTACATTACTAGCCCTTGTGCACCTCATGTTGATCCTTTGCACCCTACCCTAGATGAAGATATTGACATGATTCGCAATCTTAGAACTGTTGATCTCATCATTAGAGGCTTGCTTAGAAACTTGATTAGATGTTTGCCTACTCTCAAGTGTGCCTACACCATATGGAGATTTCTTGAGGAACGATTTCCAGATTATTCCTTGAAAAATTTAGACGAAATTCTCCATAAGTCTATTTCCTTGAGTAAGATGAACTCTGGTGATCCTAGCTTTGGTGATTGTCTATTTGAGCTTACCAGTCTCATGCGTGCTAAAGGAAATGTTGGAATCATTAGCGATATCATATCCGAAGCTATTAGAATTCATAAAGGTAACCATTGTTATGATCATTTATCTAATGAATTACCCTCTGTAGGAATTGATCAATCACAAGATGATGTTGAACATGGATACTATGATGAAGATGATGATAGTGACTATGATCTTGATGATGCAATGAGGCATTTTGGTCTTATGGCAAATCTTCGCGGCTACATGGCCGGAGGAAAGGAATGGGTCGTTGATAGTAGATGTACTGATCATATGACCGGAGATAAAGATATGTTTTGTGAGCTTGCTGAAAACGACGGCCCTAAAAAATATGTCACTTTTGGTGATAATTCAAAGGGTAAGGTGGTTGGCCTTGGTAAGGTGGCCATCTCACATGATAGCTCCATACAAAATGTCATGCTCGTTGAATCCCTTGGATACAATTTACTTTCAGTTTCTAGACTTGCGGATTTCGGTTTCAATGTCTTATTCACTAAAGTATATTGCCAAGTGTTTCGTAGAGACAATCATAAAATGGTATTTACCGGTATACGTAGAGGAGATCTTTACATTGTTGATTTCACTAAAAAGGCTCAACCTAGAACTTGCTTAATTACCAAATCTTCTAAAGGCTGGTTGTGGCATAGAAGACTAGGTCATGTTGGTATGCGAAATCTTGATAAGCTTATTAAAGGTGATCATATCCTTGGAATAAAAGATGTCATATTTGACAAGGATAGACTTTGTAGTGCTTGTCAAGCAGGGAAACAAGTTGGAGGAAGTCACCGCGCGAAGAACATCATGACCACAAGAAGACCACTCAAGCTACTTCACATGGATCTCTTTGGTCCAAATGCCTACAAGAGTCTCGGTGGTAACTCATTTGGTATAGTCATAGTTGATGATTTTTCAAGATTTACGTGGGTGTTCTTTCTTGATGACAAATCGCAGGTCCAAAAGATCTTCAAAAACTTCGCTAGGAAGGCCCAAAATCAGTTTGACGTGAAGATCAAGAAGGTTCGGAGCGACAACAGAACGGAGTTCAAGAACGCAAATGTGGACACCTTTCTTGACGAAGAAGGGATTTCACACGAGTTCTTGGCTACGTACACACCTCAAAAAAATGGAGTTGTTGAAAGGAAGAACCGGACTCTTATCGAGATGGCAAGAACGATGCTTGATGAGTACAAAACACCAAAGCACTTTTGGGCGGAAGCGGTTGAGACAGCTTGTCATGCAACAAATCGCTTGTATCTTCACAAGCTACTTGGCAAGACGGCATACGAGCTCCTCACCGGTAACAAACCCCAAGTTGGATACTTTCGAGTATTCGGCTCAAAGTGCTACATTCTTGATAAGCATCGTCGTTCTAAATTTGCTCCTAAATCTCATGAAGGTTTCCTACTTGGTTATGGCTCAAACTCTCACACTTACCGTGTCTACAACAATTTCACCCGAAAGGTTGAAGAGATGGTAGATGTGAAGTTTGATGAATCTAACGGCTCGCAAGTAGAGCAATTGCCAATTGATGTAGGAGACAAAGACCCTTCGGAAGCAATTCAAGACTTGTCCATTGGCAAGATTCGTCCAACGGAAGTGAAGGAGAGTACCTCATCCGTCCAAGTGGAAGCTTCTACCTCACGACAAGGTGAACCAAGAGTTGATGCATCCACAAGTGGGACACGCCAAGATGAAGAACATGAGGAAGCGCACCAAGATGAACATCAACAACCTCCTTCTCCACCATGACAAGAGAACGACAACGTCAACAATGAAGAAGGCCAAGAAGAAGCACAAGATGAAGAGGATGTTCCACCCCGACCCAAGCAAAAGCTTTCATGAGTTCAAGCAAGAATTGCTAAGGATCATCCCGTTGAGAAAATCTACAATGATATCCAAACCGGGAGAATCACTCGCTCTAAAACTCGTTTAGCTAACTTTTGTGAACATTACTCATTCATCTCTAGCATTGAACCTATGAAGGTTGAAGAAGCATTGGAGGATCCGGACTGGATAAACGCTATGCATGAAGAGATACACAACTTTGAGAGAAATCAAGTGTGGACATTGGTTGAGAAGCCTGACAACAACCACAACATCATTGGTACCAAATGGGTGTTTCTCAACAAGCAAGATGAAGATGGACAAGTGGTTCGCAACAAAGCACGTCTCGTCGCCCAAGGCTACACACAAGTTGAAGGTATGGACTATGGTGAGACATATGCTCCCGTTGCTAGACTTGAGTCCATTCGCATCTTACTTGCTTATGCTAATCACCATGATATCACCTTGTACCAAATGGACATTAAAAGTGCTTTTCTAAATGGCAAAATTGAGGAGGAAGTTTATGTTAAGCAACCTCCCGGCTTCGTCAATCCTAAGAAACCTAATCATGTTTACAAACTTCACAAAGCCCTTTATGGTCTTTAATAAGCTCCTAGAGCATGGTATAAATGCTTGACCAAGTTCCTTATTGAAAAAGGCTTTGAAATTGGTAAAATTGATTCTACTCTTTTTAATAAAAGGGTTAACGGAGAACTATTTGTGTGCCAAATTTATGTTGATGATATCATATTTGGTTCAACTAACCCTCATTTTAGTGAGAAGTTTGGAAAGCTCATGTCGGAGAAGTATGAGATGTCTATGATGAGTGAACTCAAATTCTTTCTCGGTTTGCAAATCAAGCAAACTAAGGAAGGTACCTTTGTCTCTCAAACGAAGTACACCAAGGACTTATTCAAGAAGTTCAATATGCAAGAATGCAAAGGTATGATTACACCCATGCCTACTAGTGGACATCTTGATTTGACCAAAGATGGTGAACCGGTTGATCAAAAGGTTTATTGCTCTATGATTGGTTCATTGTTATATCTATGTGCCTCTCGTCCCGATATTATGCTAAGTGTGTGCATGTGTGCACGATATCAAGCTGCTCCTAAAGAGTGTCATCTTAAGGCTGTGAAAAGGATAGTGAGATACCTAATCCATACTCCAAATTTTGGCATTTGGTATCCTAAGAGGTCCTTGAGGGAGTCCTGGATTAGGGGGTGTTCGGGTAGCCGAACTATACCTTCAGCCGGACTCCTGGACTATGAAGATACAAGATTGAAGACTTCGTCCCGTGTCCGGATGGGACTTTCCTTGGCGATGCGGATATTCAAGATCTCCTACCATTGTAACCGACTCTATGTAACCCTAACCCTATCCGGTGTCTATATAAACCGGAGGGTTGTAGCCCGTAGGACATCAATTCCATATACAACAATCATACCATAGGCTAGCTTCTAGGGTTTAGCCTCCTTGATCTCGTGGTAGATCTACTCTTGTACTACCCATATCATCAATATTAATCAAGCAGGACGTAGGGTTTTACCTCCATCGAGAGGGCCCGAACCTGGGTAAAACATCGTGTTCCTTGCCTCCTGTTACCATCCGGCCTAGATGCACAGTTCGGGACCACCTACCTGAGATCCGCCGGTTTTGACACCGACAGTCCTCTTTTGATCTTGTTGGCTACTCCGATTCGGACTATGCCGGAGACAAGGTTTACAGAAAATCCACTTCGGGTACTTGTCAATTCCTTGGTAGATCTCTTGTGTCTTGGTCTTCCAAGAAACAAAACTCGGTATCCTTATCCACCGTCGAAGCGGAATACATTGTCGCTGGTTCATGTTGTGCTTAATTACTTTGGATGACCCAAACTCTTAAAGATTATGGGATATATGTGAAACATGTTCCATTTTTATGTGACAATGAAAGTGCTATTAAGATTGCTCACAATCTCGTGCAACATTCTCGAACTAAGCATATTGAAGTTCGTCATCATTTCATTCGAGATCATGTTGCCAAAGGGGACATTAACCTTAAGCATGTTCGCACCGATAAGCAATTGGCAGATATATCACTAAACCACTTGATGAGAAAGTGTTTTGCAGGTTGAGAGGTGAATTGAACATCATTGATGCTTCAAACATGGAGTAGGAACTCCATTTGATACATGCGGGGCATGAGCCTATGACTAACCCTCGATATTTCTCTTATGATGCTATTCATATGTCTTGGATATATTTGTACCCTGCATGTTATCTAACCCGTGTAGGTACTTGGTTGAATCTAAATCTATGAGATTGCAACTCACTCACATCTTGAGCAATCTCTACATCACCAAGTCTCTACACAATGGTGGTTGAAGACAAGGAAGAACGAAACAATTCAAACATATCCTTTGGCAAATTCTATGATGAGTCTCATGATTGTCATTTTGGATACACAAGTGCTCTTCCTTGCAAAGCTAACCCATGTAGGTAGATGAACTCAAACTCCAAGTGGTTCTCCCAACCCTTGATGAACTACATCAACCTTGAGCAACCCACACAAGTTCAACTACAACACCACCACCCAAGGTACGTTATTCCATCTTAGAGAAGCTTTACTCCAAGTCATGAATCAAAGCAACTCTACAAGATGTGAATACATCAAAAGGCTTAAACGAAAAATGGTAACCCCATTTTGAGCTTAAACGATGAGTATGACCGATGATCAAGTGCTCTCACTTGACTCCTAAGTCAATATACTCTAACATAGGTGACTTTGTCGCCGACCATCTCTAGATGAAGTTCTCATGTGTCTCTTCGTGCTTTTGTCTCTTGCATATTTGTTTCCCCTCATCTAGAACTTTTTGTTTATTTTCTTTCCTTTTTGTTCTGCATTTTCTGCATCCAATCCATTGCAAATCTTTTAGTAAATTCCTTGCATATCCTTGTGAGATCTTACTTGTCTAGTGAGCTGAGGTGACAAGTGGTTTCACTCTAATGAACTCGGTCACACCGGTTTGTTCTCTTCGGCCCAACCGAAATCTTTCGATGCAACCGAAGCACACAACTCGGAGTCACTGATTCCACCACAGGAAAACCAACTTGCCACTTATTCCTGATTTTTGTTTGCTCTAGCTCCACTCAATGATTCTTGTCCTCTACCAGCATCATATTAGACATGCTGCTTTGCTCTGTGACTCGAGGACCAACCCATTTGTATCACATGTCCAGAAGAGCCCTTCTTGGAAATTGATGTCAAAGGGGGAGAGAGTTTCTCAACTAGGAGAAAGTAATATCATCAAAGACCCCAGATGCTTGGTGTTCAAGAGGGGAGATGTCACATGTCTTTAAGAGGGGAAAGACATGTTTGGTTGCTTACTTTAGCTCAAGCTCTGTTGTTTCTTTTTTGTTGCTCTGGTTTTCTGTTCCCTATCTTCTCCCAATATCCCATGCATATTCAGGGGGAGCAAGACATCTAAGGGAAGGAAATCTCTGATTTTATTGCATATCTTTACCTTTGGGGACATGTCTATATCCAATGTGGTACTTAGTACTCACTCCACATGTCATCCCAATCTTGGTTCTCTTGTGGTTTCTCTTGCTTGCTCTGGTCAGTAGGTGTATCTGTGTTATTTAACCTTGTTTGCGCAGGTTCATCCCATCCTAAGCCAACTCAAGACCACAAGGTGAGTATATGCATCACAGTCATGTGAATGAGAAGTTCTTGCTGATGTACATACTGTTTGCAAGAAAGAATCATGAGCATGAAGGTACATTTATCACATTCACATCATTTGCTCTAATGCATATAGCCAAGATACATGTAACACGTTGCTTACTCTGTCATGTTTACGCATTCACATGCTCCTATATTCAATATTCACATGATTGCATACATGTAGGGGGAGCCTATGCATGTTACATGTCTTTCCAAAGCTTTACTTGCTATTCTCTATATCTTTATCTAAAGCTTTGATGTATGTTGTCATCAATTACCAAAAAGGGGGAGATTGAAAGCACAAGTGCTCCCTGGGTGGTTTTGGTAATTAATGTCAACATATCTCTTGTTGGACTAACACTTTTACCTAGTATGTTTCAGATAAGTTCAACAAGGGAGTGGCATGGACTAGAGGATGTGGAACCCCTTCAAGATGCTAAGGACAAAGGATTGGCTCAAGCTTCAAGATCAAGACTCTACATTTTCTATTTTAGTGATCCAAGATCACATTGAGTCTATAGGAAAAGCCAATACTATCAAGAGGGGATGAGGTGTTGCTTAATGGCTTGCTTGCTCAAAGTGCTTAGTGATATGCTCCAAAACCCTCAACTACCTTCCCACATCCACATATGACCTAAACCAAAAGTCAAACTCGGCCCCACCGATTCTATCTATCCGGCGCCACCGAGTTTCAGATGTCATAGTCACTGCCACAAACCCTAGAAAATCAGTTTCACCAATAGGGATCTCGGTCTCACTGAGATGGGATTGTAATCTCTCTGTGTATGTCCATTACCAAAATCGGTCTCACCGAGTTTGAGCAATCGGTACTACCGAGATTACAATGCAAACCCTCTGGTTAGCTTATTACCAAAATCAGTCCCACCGAGTTTGTGTAACCGGTCTCACCGAGTTTGCCTGACCAACTCTCTGGTTAGCTTATTACCAAAATCGGTCCCGCCGAATTTGTGTAATCGATCACACGGAGATTACGTTATGCCCTAACCCTAACCATATCGGTCCTACCGAGTTGCATCTCAGTCCCACCGAAAATCCTAACGGTCACTAGGTTTGCTGAATCGGTCCGACCGAGTTTAACCATTCGGTCCCACCGAGTTTGGCAAATTGTGTGTAACGGTTAGATTTTGTGTGGAGGCTATATATACCCCTCTACCCACTCTTCATTCATGGAGAGAGAGCCATCAGAACATACCTACACTTCCAATACACATTTTCTGAGAGAGAACCACCTACACTTGTGTTGAGGTCAAGATATCCATTCCAACCATATGAATCTTGATCTCTAGCCTTCCCCAAGTTGCTTTCCACTCAAATCTTCTTTCCACCAAATCCAAATCCTGTGAGAGAGAGTTAAGTGTTGGGGAGACTATCATTTGAAGCACAAGAGCAAGGAGTTCATCATCAACACACCATTTGTTACTTCTTGGAGAGTGGTGTCTCTTAGATTGGCTAGGTGTCACTTGGGAGCCTCCAACAAGATTGTGGAGTTGAACCAAGGAGTTTGTAAGGGCAAGGAGATCGCCTACTTCATGAAGATCTACCACTAGTGAGGCAAGTCCTTCATGGGCGACGGCCATGATGGAATAGACAAGGTTGCTTCTTCATGGACCCTTCGTGGGTGGAGCCCTCCATGGACTCGCGCAACCGTTACCCTCCATGGGTTGAAGTCTCCATCAACGTGGATGTACGATAGCACCACCTATCGGAACCACGACAAAAACATCCGTGTCTCCAATTGCATTTGAATACTCTAAACCCTTCTCTTTACTTTCCGCTGCTCATATACTCATTGCATGCTTGCTTGATATGTATTGTGTTTGTGAAACTTGTTCTTAAACTCCACTTAAACTTAAGAATATTAAAAACTGCAACTTTTGGCACTTAGTGTCTAATCACCCCCCCTCTAGACACCTCTTCTCGATCTCTTCATCGTCCCGTGTTCGTGCTCGAGGGCCGAGCGAGCTTCCGCCACGCGGCGATCGACTTCTTCCTGGGCTCGGGCTTCGCGTGCGACAACGTCATCCTCCGCCTGGGCCACCAGGCGCTCCCTTGTCTCCAACCGCTCAAGGTCAAGGTTGCGCTCGGCGGCCTCCAGCGTCAGCACCTCCTCGCGCTTTAGAAGCTCCACCCGGTCAACAAAGGACGCCCCCATCGACTCAAGGGCCGCCTGGCGCAATTCCACTTGCTGCTCCAGGGAGTTGCTCCAGGCTTGGAGCTCCCGTGCGCGCTCCTCCGCATCCTTCCGCCGCCGGTCTGCCTCCCGAGCCTCCTCAACAGCCAGGGAGCAGGCCTCCCGTGAAGCTGCCAGCGACGCCTCAGCCTTCGCGTTGTCAAGATCACGCTGATGACACGCGAGGGCTACAGCAACCTTTAGTTTGCACTTGTCCTCAACAAGGCGCAAACCTTCGGCCTCAAGGCGCGCATCCTCATCAGCAAGCTCTTCTCCGATTCAGCTCACCGCATCCGTCGCCCCCTGGAGGAACTCTTCATGAAGGGCACGACGCCCCCGAGCATGCCTGAGCACCTCTTCCACATCACCTTCCTCCACTGGAGCATGCAGAGGGCCCCGGGGCGGTAAGCCCCCTCTAGGCATGGGGCAGGGGGCTGCCGCCCCAGCTGTCACCGGATGGACCTCCCTGAAAGTCCGGCCCGGCGTCGATCCACCCACAGAGGAGGAGGCAAGGACAGACCTCAGCCATTCGCCTTCTATGACCAGTGAAGGGGCACGGGGCAAGCCTGACGCGCCCCAAGAAGACTCACGAAGAAAGGGCATCAGGCGAGCAAGCTCGAGGCGCCCTATGGAGCATATCACTCCACCAACCGGTCCAGCGGCGAGGGCGCCACCTGAGCTCGGCGGACCCGGAGCCAGCAAAGGGGGCAAAGCTGCTGGGGCTGGCTCCTGGGTCGACACGGTGGACTCAGCAAGGCGGGACCTGAAGGGCCACGGTCGACCACGAGGATAACAGAGCAAGTGAGCAGGGAGAGAAGAAGGCTTACTCGTCCATGGCAAAGTACTTCATGCGCTTCAACAAGCGGCAAGGGCGGTCGCTGCCACCAGAGGCCTCCTTCCTCTTGCGAAGGGCCTCGAAGTCTACACAAAACTGACCCAAGCACTTGGGGCGGGGGTCGGCCTGGGGCGCAGAAGAAGCCTCAGGATTGTCGGCGCCGGAGGAGTCAACTTTGGGGGCACCGTCGGGCATCGCCTCGCGAAGAATGGCTGGGGGCTTGGGAGCCCCGGCCTCAGGAGCCGAAGGCCAAAACCCTACATCAACCGCCGCTCTAGGGCGGGTCTCGGGAGATGCCGCCTTTGAGGCTTCACGCCGCGCCACCACCCCGACATCAGTCACCTCGGCCCCCGCCGGCTCTCTTCCTGCTCTGCCGCCTGGGGAGGGACCGCTGTGGGAGGCGGGGGGAGCAACCACGACAACTGGGTTCTCGCGTGGCCCCGTGAGGCTAGCCGGGCGCAGCCCCCACTCGTCGAAGCTGGGCATTTGCTTCACGAAATCGGCCCTGCCGGAACAAAGGTACAGAAGGACGCCACCGCTCCATAGGCTGCCTGGGGAAGGATCACCAGCCAAGACCCGAAGCACCGTTCGCAGCACTTCAGGCGCCAAATCCTCCTCCTGAAGCCGCATGCGGTCTCCGCGCCCCGCAAAGTCTCACATCCGGCGAGAGTGGCGCTGGAGAGGAGCAATGCGACACAGAAGGAACTCCCTCACCACCTTGGGCGCTGTCACATTGTGCGCCCTCAAACTTTCGAAGTGGCGCCAGACGAAAGCGAGCCGGGGGCTCGTGAGCGGTTCATGACCCCAGCCTGGGTTGGGAACAGCAGGCAAGGTCAGGTGCGAGAGCAAGGGGCTAGGCACCCCGACGTCCATGTATAGCCACCGCTCTCTAAACCTGGCCTGAGAGGGCAGAAGGCCGAAGTCAATCCCTGAAGCAGCCGTCTCGGGCACGGCGAAGAGGCTTACACACCCCGAGCACTGAGTGGGATCGCTCAGGCGCAAAGAGAAGAAGTGTCGCAGCAGAGCAACAGAAGGAGGGATGCCTATCATCGCCTCGCACACGAAAGCAAAGACGGCCAAGATGGTAATGGATTCCGGCCCGAGGTGCATCATGTGGATCTGATAATGGGAGAGCACAGCATTGAAGAAAGCAGAAAAGGGGGGGAACCAGACCCGCCCATAGGGCATCGGCAAAGAATCAGACCTCCGTGACGGTCCTAGCAAGAAAGGCGCGGGATGCGAGCCAAACTATGGTCCGGCCGCACTCGTTGAAGATGGAAGCGAGGGTAGAGTGGACCTTGTCCAAGGCTTCTGGTTTGAGTATGATTGACCGATCGACGGCGGGGGCTGCTACTGGAGGTGAGCAAGACGAAGGCGCGGGCTTCTTCCCCCTTCCCTTCTTTGTCAGCGCCATGGCTTTGGGGAAGGGGAAGAGCTCGGGCCGGATTGGCGGCGGAGGTTGGAGCTCGGAGAGGAGGAAAGGTAGGAGGCAAGCGGGCAGCCAAAGGAGGAACAACTGTGTGCAACTACGGGTCCGCTTAGCCGGGCGCACAGCAAGGCGTCATGGGAAGTGCAGACGCCCACGCCCAATCAACCGCCACGCGACGCCCAAGGCCGCAGGCTGTTAGGGCCCGCGGCGCTTCGCGCTTGCCCCTTCGCTTCTCTGCTAAGCCAAGTCCGCGCGCGCCTTGGGCCCGGGGGCTACTGTCGGTGTTCTGGGAATGGGGGTCCCCAGACTTGCCTGCCTGTGGCCTGCGGCGTGGCTCAAGCGGGGGCCAAGCGCGGCCCATCTTCATCAGCTCAAGCTCAAAGACCCTCGCGAGGGGCCAAGCCTCGCGGGGCGGACGACAGGAAGCTTCCTCAGAGGCAGCCTAATCAGGCAGGCTCGCGAGGAGGCGGAGAGATCAAGGCAGGGGTACCTCGCGAGGAACCCGTGATGCAAGCCATGACGATCGACACCAGGCGGGCGCCGGCCTACGCAGTGTCCTTGTTTCCCCTTTGGTGCACAGGGGCAAATACAGGCCAAGGCATCAAGCAAAGGTTAGCATTCCAGTGCAACGAGACCAAGACCAGCCAGACGGCAGGACGGAGGTCACCGTGGAGCCCAAGACGGCGTCATCGCCAGTGCTTTTGGCAGCCGAAGACCACCTTTGGTCAGGATAACTTGTACTAGATGTTCCCCTTCGAAATGGCCAATTGTTGGCGCCCTTCCTGCTAATTATTTGGGGAGAGGCCCAGGGCCTCTATAAATAGAGCTAGCCACCACCGAGTAGGGAGACCCCCCGGGAGAGATCTGGTAGAACCCCAGTAGAGAGAGAGAGAGGCGACTGAACTCACCCTAGCAGTTCATCGCACCAGCTCAAGAACACCTTTGGCGAGGCTGTTCTTCCCTTGTACTGTCCATCATCAGCCCCAGAGGCAATCCACCACACCACACACTAGAGTAGGGTATTACACCACAATGGTGGCCCGAACCAGTATAAACATCGTGTATCTTGTGTTGTTCATCATTTTCATCTTAGTTCGCACGAGAGGATCAGACATAGATTGGTAGCGGAGAGATCTCTGCGCGCACCCCAGTGTTCAAACCTCAAGCGTCTGCCGGAACCCGAAACCCGACAGCATTGCAGGGATGGACCCGAGCACAAGCACCGTGCCGGCATGAGAGGCTCCCGTGGCGGGCAATAGTCAAGCGGGTAGTGACGATAGGTAGCTTATGCATGGAAAGCAAACTAGCTGAGGTAAATGCAAGAACGATACATGCCACTGGGTCAGACCCGAGGGCCTGGGGACGGTGCAGCCCGGGGGCGCCCCCAGCAGGGTAAACTAAAGATGCAAGTGGATACATTCCATAGGGACATGCCCACGCGACTGATACGTCCATTTTGCATCATGCTTTTATATCAATATTTATTGCATTATGGGCTATTATTACACATTATGTCACAATACTTATGCCTATTCTCTCTTATTTTACAAGGTTTACATAAAGAGGGAGAATGCCGGCAGCTGGGATTCTGGGCTGGAAAAGGAGCAAATATTAGAGACCTATTCTGCACAGCTCCAAAAGTCCTGAAACTTCACGGAAGATGTTTTCCAAATATATAAAAAATACTCAGCGGAAGAAACTCACCAGGGGGCCACACCCTGCCCACGAGGGTGGGGGGTGCGCCCCCTACCTCGTGGGCCCCCTGGTGGCCCTCCGGTGGCCATCTTCTGCTATATGGAGTCTTTCGATGGGAAAAAATCATAATCCATCTTCTCGGACGAAACTCCGCCGCCACGAGGCGGAACCTTGGCGGAACCAATCTAGGGCTCTGGCGGGGCTGTTCTGCCGGGGAAACTTCTCTCCCGGAGGGGGAAATCATCGCCATCGTCATTACCAACGCTCCTCTCATCGGGAGAGGGCAATCTCCATCAACATCTTCATCAGCACCATCTCATCTCAAAACCCTAGTTCATCTCTTGTATCCAATTCTTGTCTCCAAGTCCGGGATTGGTGCTAGTAGGTTGCTAGTAGTGTTATTTACTCCTTGTAGTTGATGCTAGTTGGTTTATTGGTGGAAGATCATATGTTCAGATCCTATATGCATATTAATACCCCTTTGATTATGAACATGTTTATGCTTTGTGACTAGTTACTTTTGTTCCTGAGGACATGGGAGAAGTCTTGCTATTGGTAGTCATGTGAATTTGGTATTCGTTCGATATTTTGATGAGATGTATGTTGTCTCTCCTCTAGTGGTGTTATGTGAACGTCGACAACATGACACTTCACCATTATTTTGGGCCTAGAGGAAGGCTTTGGGGAGTAATAAGTAGATGATGGGTTGCTAGAGTGACAGAAGCTTAAACCCTAGTTTATGCGTTGCTTAATCAGGGGCTGATTTGGATCCATATGTTTCATGCTATGGTTAGGTTTACCTTAATACTTTTGTTGTAGTTGCGGATGCTTGCAATAGAGGTTAATCATAAGTGGGATGCTTGTCCAAGTAAGGGCAGCACCCAAGCACCGGTCCACCCACATACCAAATTATCAAAGTACCGAACGCGAATCATATGAACGTGATGAAAACTAGCTTGACGATATTCCCATGTGTCCTCGGGAGCGCTTTACATCATATAAGAGTTTGTCCATGCTTGTCCTTTGCTACAAAAGGATTGGGCCACCTTGTTGCACTTTATTTACTTTTGTTACTTGTTGCTCGTTACAAATTATCCTATCACAAAACTATCTGTTACCACTTATTTCAGTACTTGTAGAGAATACCTTGCTGGAAACCGCTTATCATTTCCTTCTGCTCCCCGTTGGGTTCGACACTCTTACTTATCGAAAGGACTACGATAGATCCCCTATACTTGTGGGTCATCAAGACTCTTTTCTAGTGCCATTGCCGGGGAGTGAAGCGCCTTTGGTAGGTGGAATTTGGTAAGGAAAAATTTATATAGCGTGCTGAAATTTACTATCACTTGTTACTATGGAAAGTAATCCTCTGAGGGGCTTTTTCGGGGTATCTTCACCCCGACCAGTAGAGAAAATAGTTGCTCCTCAACCTATTGAACCTACTGAAAATGAAAATGAAAAGGAAAATGCTTGCTTTGAAGTTCCTGCGGGTATGATAGAAAAACTTCTAGCTAATCCTTTTTTAGGACATGGAACAAAACATCCTGATGAACATTTGATATATGTGGATGATGTTTGTGGATTATTTAAGCTTGCAGGTGTACCCGGAGATGTTGTTAAGAAGAAGGTCTTCCCTTTATCTTTGAGGGGAGATGCATCGACATGGTATAGGCTATGTGATGATACGAGGTCTTGGAATTACAAACGATTGAAATTGGAATTTCATCAGAAGTTTTATCCTATGCATCTTGTTCATCGTGATCGCAATTATATATATAATTTTTGGCCTCGCGAAGGAGAAATCATCGCTCAAGCTTGGGGAGGCTTAAATCAATGTTATATTCATGCCCCAATCATGAGCTCTCAAGAGAAATTATTATTCAAAAACTTTATGCTCGGCTTTCTGGTAACAATCGCACCATGCTTGATACTTCTTGTGCTGGCTCTTTTATGATGAAGACTATTGAATTCAAATGGGGTTTATTGGAAAGAATTAAACGCAACTCTCACTACAAGGATACCCCTTATAAAGCAACACAGCTTCTACAACATTTTGGCTAAACATTGTAAAATTCATAATAGATACGCATATTATAGGTTGCAGATATGCGTTGCAGAATTCTAGCTCTTGATCCTACCGTGGGACATATATGAAAAAAATAAAACAAATAAAACAAAAAAAGGAGAGAGGGATGCGCCAGAAACAGAGCCCCCGATGCCCCTCGTCTCTCCCAAATCGCCGCCACCAATCGCCTCGCCACCTTACTCCCACCTCGCTGCCGGCCCTCCCCTCCGCTCCTCCCACATCACGGCTATGGAGGCTACCAGATCCGCCTCATCCCCCACCCACCCATCCCTCTCACATCCCACCTCTCTCTCTCTGGATGCAGCTCCTCATTGCGCCACCTGCGGCGGGCTGATTCAGGCGACGTCCGGCGAATCCCGCCATCATGAAGCACAACCCGAGGTCCCCTCACACCACGGCGCCCTTCCATATGGCTAGATCCGGCGCTCGCGGCTACGAAAGCCCAGCCGCGACCTTCCCTTGATGGCTAGGGTTTCGGGAGTCGGCGCCGGTGGCCATGACGTCCTTCTCGTCCGGTGAGTGAATCCCCTCCCCTGGCTTTGTCCTCTCTCTCTTCCCCTTTCTCTAACCTCTGTTCTTCTCTTCTCCTGTAGACGTCTAGGTTTGCACCCCCGATTCTATTGGAGCAAATCGCTGTCAAAAAAGTTTGGCCCTTGTGCGATGTACACTTTTGTGCGATGAAAACTTGACAAGCCTGCAGACCGAGTTCCGATCTCCGTTTATTTACATTCATGCACTGATTGCTATTCTATTAAATTAGTAATTATTAGATATCAATGGAGCATCAAATTTTAAAAAAATTCTTATTAGTCATCAATCCTTGATACATAAGTCGGTAATCCTTTCAAATTTTATTTACTACTTCATATATGCGGATGTAAGTGCATCTAGTGCCACCCCTAGTTGGTTTTGGAGTATTGACGACAAACCTAGTTGAGGGACTAATGTGTTTGTGAGAATTGCAGGATAACACAGGTAGAAGTCCCTCATTGATTCGGTTTAGCTACCAGAGATGACCCCTAAAAATGTACGAAGACATTGAAGACAATGGTGGTTTATGAAGACATTCGTGTCGAAGACAATGACATGTGAAGACTCCCCATGAAGCCTATGGAACTCGAAGACTTAGATCCTTCGTAGTTTTACTTCATTCATGTTGTGTCATAGGAACCACCGTACTGTTAAGTGGGGTCCAAGAGAACCAGTCTGGATGACTGAAGTGATGCCTAATCCAAATCCTATGTCTTCGAGTGAAGACAATGAGAGAAAATCTTGTCCAGAGTCAAACAAGTCAGCTTTACTTGTAGCCCAAGTAAAGTTGCCGTGTGAGTTCGAAATCCGACCGTTAGTACACATGTCAGTTCCTTAGTGACCCAGGGTCATTTCGGACAAATCAGGTCGGGTTGCCAAGTGGCTATAAATAGTCCACCCCTACAACCATAAATGGTTGGCTGCTCAGATTTCAGTGCACGGCTTTTGTCGTTTGAGAGCAACCCACCTCAAAGCCTTTGAGAGAAAATCCCTAGCGAGGAGAAAAGCCCTAACCACCCAGAGCCAGAGTAATTGGGCATCACTTAAGTCTTCTTGTCTAGTGATCTGAAGACTTATTACACTTGAGGACTGTGCATCCTCCAGACGGTTAGGCGTCGCGTTCTGAGCATCCAAGAGAAATTGTGGATTGCCGGTGAACGAAGTCTGTGAAGGTTTGGGAGTCTACCTTGAAGACTTACTAGAGTGATTGGGCGAGGTTTGTGTGACCTTAGCTCAAGGAGAAAACGGTGAGGACTGGGTGTCCTAAGCTGCGTGTTCAGGACTGGGTGTCCGGGACTGTGTGTCCTTTGGTTTAAATACCTAGCCGCTCCAACCAGACGTACAGTTGTCACAGCAACTGGAACTGGTCCAACATATCATTGTCTTCAACGTGTCACTGGTTTCATCTTCACCTCCCTTTACTTACCAGTACACATTGTGAAGCCATTGCATGCTTGCTTTATCTTCTGTCTTCACAACTTGACTGTATGATCTGTTTGGCTTCATAACTTCTTCCTACCTGATCCTCATTACACTAAAGCTGTTTGCCACTGTGCTTTCACTATATTGTATACTTGACTATGGCTTGCCTTGTGTAATCTAACTTCCGCTGCATAGTGATAGGCTTGTCCACTCTATTTGTCTTCATAACTTCCACGTTTTGAAGACTTTCATAGAAATCGCCTATTCACCCCCCTCTAGTCGATATAACGCACTTTCAATTGGTATCAGAGCAAGGTGCTCCCTTGTTCTGTGTGATTCGGTTTAACCACCTGGAGTTTTAGCTATGTCGACTGCAGGGATAATTAAAGTCTCCGCTGCGTGCCCCGTCTTCGATGGAACTGAATATCCCTACTGGAAGAATAAGATGCGCATGCATCTTGAAGCCATTGATGTCGACCTATGGTATGTCGTCGAAAACGGCGTTCCCAAGGCTGGAGAAGGTGTCACTGCTGCTGATGTCAAG
Source organism: Triticum monococcum (assembly GCA_034509565.1). NCBI lineage: Eukaryota > Viridiplantae > Streptophyta > Magnoliopsida > Poales > Poaceae > Triticum > Triticum monococcum. The sequence goes on along the minus strand of CM067846.1, from coordinate 421,542,846 downwards.
AAGTTCACTCAACTGGACTCTACTGCCAAGAATATTATCTGTGGTCATCTGACCAAGGGACAGTACGGCCGTGTGAGTGCCTTGAAGACATCCAAGCTGGTCTGGGATTGGCTCTCCAAAGTCAATGAAGGCATCTCAACCCAGAGAGATCAGAGAATCAGTGTTCTTCGCAACCTCTTCAACCGCTTCAAGCGAAATGACAATGAGAATGTCCAGCACACATTTGACTGGCTCACTGACATCACAAATGAGCTTCAAGCCCTCGGCGCCACTGAGATCACCAAACATGAAATCGTCAAGACGCTGCTGAGATCACTTGACAGCTCGTTTGACATCCTAGCCCTGATGATTCAAGAACGTCCAGACTTCAAGACACTCGATCCGTCTGACATACTTGAGAGGCTCAACACACATGAGTTTCAACTTTCTAAGAAAAGAGATATCTATGGTCCAAGCTATGGGCGAACTCGTGCCTTGAAGGCAAAAGCTGTGTCCTCATCTGAAGAAGAATCTGACAGCAGTTCTGATGATCCTGAAGACATTGGAAGGGAACTTGCAATGCTAGTGAAGAAGTTCCAGAAATTCACCAAGAAGAAAGGCTTCAGAAAGTCTTCACGATCAAGCTCAAGAAATGATGAAGCTTCTGCTCATGACTACAAGAAGAAAACATGTCACAAGTGCAAGAAAACTGGACACTTCATCTCTGAGTGTCCACAATGGGACAATGAGAGCAGAAAGAAGAAGAAGAGCAAGGAATATGACTCTGACGATAAGAAGAAGAAGAAATACTCAAAGTCTTCTTCCAAGTCTTCCTCAAAGTCTTCAACACACAAGAAGAGTTCATCTGGCAAGGCTCGTGCGTTTGTTGGCAAGGAAATGGATTCAGAGGAGGAGTCCGCTTCTGAGGAGGCAGAGGTGGAGTCTGAGGAGGAGTCTGATTCAGGCATTGCGAGTCTGGCTACAGCCTATGTCGCCAAATCCATCTTCAACACTGAAGACAATGACTTCATCACCAACACCGATGCAAATGACAAGGACGACTCTACTCCTACCTACTACTTCATGGCACGTGGTGCCAAGGTAAACACACGCACTACTCACTATCAAACATCAAGTGACGATGACTCTGATTGTGATTCAAAACCCAGCTACAAAACACTTGCTAAAATTGCAACTGAAAAAGAAAAGGCCATGGAACATATTCAAAAACTGTTAGATAGAAGCGATGATCTGTTGGGTGCTGAAATGACTCGTTCTGAATCCTTAATTGAAGACATAAAAAATCTTCATGTTAAGTATCAGGCACTCGAAGATCGTCTTGAGACTCTCTCAACTACTCATGAAAAGCTTTCCTATGATTATCTTCAAAAGAAGCAAGATCTTGAGAAGTTGAGAGCGGATCATGAAGATCTTCAAAAGGAAAACGAGTCACCTCGAGCCGAACAGATCAGTTCTGCTCAGGAAGGATTTGAACCACCATGCCTTAGATGCATTGAGCATGATAATGCTACTTCTGTTGCTGAATGTTCCACTGCTACTGCTATTGCAATATCTTCAACTGTTGAAGTGGTAACTAACCCCTCTGCTGAGGATACCACTGCTATTGCTGATGAGAATGCTAGGTTGAAGACATTGCTTGAAACAGGGATGTACAAAAGTCTCAAAGGACATCAGACATTATGTGATGTCCTCAAGAAGCAGATTCTGAACCGAAACCCTAGGAAAGAGGGTGTTGGGTTCGTGAGGAAAATTAATGCAGATGGATCTTACTGGAAACCTGAGCAGTACCCCAAAACCACATGGGTTGCTGCAAAGGAATCCTCAGCAGATCCATCCAATCTATCTGGATTCACTTGTGCTGATCCTATTATCATTGATGAATCCTTTGATGCAAACTATAAACTATTTAAAAATCAGAATGGTGAAGTATTTGCCAGGTACATTGGTACTAACTGCAGGAATGGACCGCCTATGAAGAAGATCTGGGTTCCAAAAACGTGTCTGGAGAATCTTCCTGTGAATGTCCTCATGACACCTCACATGAAGAAGACAAACCTCAGACCAAAGGCTTCATACGGTCCAAAGGCTTCATACAGGCAGAGGACTCACCTGAGTCGCACTAACGCAAATGTTTTGCAGGGAAACCATGCTCAGGCATATGAGAGCGGTTCTTCAAACCGTCATGCTCATATGACCAAGAACTATTCTGCCTATTCTTATGAGTACTGTTGCCCACCTGCTAGACTGTTTGCCAGGGCTCCAAAGCCAAAATTCTCAGATGCTGCACTTAGACTTATTGCTTCTAAGCCACCCTTGAAGATGTGGGTGGTTAAGAAAGCTTAACTCTCTTTTGCAGGGAAAGGTCTCCAGCAGAAAACCAAAATCTTCTGACGCTATTGCTGGGGACCTTAAAAATCTTGTGGGGCGCAAGATCAAATGCCCGAATGGCATCACTATGTATTTCATACCTGAATCGCATGATACTCTCCCTACTTGCCCTAACCTGGATTTAAGTTTTCATAACCCATTGGTTCGTCAAATGTTTTTTCTTCACAATACTCTTGGTGAAGCCTATCCCCCTAACTGCACTGTAGGGTGCGACACCAGCGACTTCAGAGTCTTCAGAATGGATTATTGATAGTGGGTGTACAAATCACATGACTGGCAAAAGAAGTCTCTTTATGGACTCAACCTTACGTCCATCTGACAAGAGCCACATCACATTTGCTGACACTGGTAAAAGTAAGGTACTGGGTCTAGGTAGAGTTGCAATCTCAAAGGATCAACACATGGATAAAGTCATGTTTGTTGAATCCCTCGGCTTCAACTTAATGTCTGTCTCAATGCTTTGCGATTTGAACATGATTGTAATCTTTGGAAAATTTCATTGCCTGGTACTAATGGAATCTGACAAGTCTCTAGTGTTTGAAGGGTATCGGAAAGATGATTTGTACGTGGTAGATTTCTCAGCAGGGCCACAGCTTGCAGTATGTCTTCTCGCAAAGGCTTCAGAATGCTAGCTTTGGCATCGAAGGCTTGGGCATGCTGGCATGAGGAACCTCAACACCCTTGCAAAGAAGAAGCATGTCATAGGCATCGAGGGCGTCAAGTTCAAGAAAGATCACTTATGCGGTGCCTGTGAAGCAGGGAAGATGACAAGGGCAAAACATCCTTCGAAGACAATCATGACCACTACTCAACCCTTCGAACTGCTTCACATGGATCTCTTTGGTCCCACTCACTACTCAACTTTTTCCACTACTGCTTGCCTCTATGGCTTCGTCATTGTTGATGATTACTCTAGATATACTTGGGTGCACATAATCCTTTACAAGACTGAAGTGCAGGATGTCTTCAGACACTTCGCAAATCGGGCTATGAACAATTATGGCGCCAAGATAAAGCACATCAGAAGTGACAATGGCACAGAATTCAACAACACTGGCCTTGACACATATCTTGATACATTGGGCATCACTCATGAATTCTCAGCTCCATACACGCCACAACAGAATGGCATCGTCGAACGCAAGAACAGAACACTTATTGAGATGGCCAGAACAATGCTAGATGAGTACAAGACTCCAAGAAAATTCTGGACTGAAGCCATTGACACTGCATGCCATACTATCAACCGTGTATATCTTCACAAGCTTCTGAACAAGACATCTTATGAACTTCTAACTGGCAAGAAGCCAAATGTCAGTTACTTCAGAGTATTTGGATCAAGATGCTGGATCAAGGACCCTCACCACACCTCAAAATTTGCTCCAAAAGCACATGAGGGCTTTATGCTTGGATATGGAAAGGATTCGCACTCCTACAGAGTCTTCAATATCTTTCACTACAAAGTGGTTGAAACAGTGGATGTGCGGTTCGATGAGACCAATGGGTCACAAAGAGAGCAACTGCCAAACGTGCTAGATGAAGTTCCAGCCAGTGAATCAATCAAGCTAATGGGAACTGGAGAAATTATACCTTCTGAAGCTCATCCTGAAGAAGAACTTATCATCTCAGCACCTGATCCACACGAAGACAATGCTCAGCCTGAAGACATTCCTCCCCATGACAACGTAGATCAGCAAGAGTAAAGTCTTCGACCCCTACATCCTCGTGTTGCCAATGAAGTGCAGATTGACAGAATAATTGATAGCATCAATGCACCTGGTCCACTGACTCGTTCAAGGGCAACTCAACTGGCAAATTTCTGCGGACACTTCGCATTCGTTTCAATCACAGAACCCAAGAAAGTTGATGAAGCTTTTATGGAACCTAAATGGATTCAAGCTATGCAAGAAGAGCTTCAACAGTTTGAGCTGAACAATGTATGGGAGTTGGTTAAGCGTCCTGATCCACGAAAGCATAACATAATAGGCACCAAATGGATATACCGCAACAAGCAAGATGAGCATGGCCAAGTCGTCAGAAACAAGGCTCGTCTCGTTGCTCAAGGATATACTCAAGTGGAAGGCATTGACTTCGATGAAACATTTGCTCCTGTGGCCAGACTTGAAGCCATCCGCATACTGCTGGCCTATGCAAATCATCACAACATAATTCTGTATCAAATGGATGTGAAGAGTGCCTTCCTCAATGGCAAAATTGAAGAATAAGTGTATGTTGCACAACCACCTGGGTTTGAAGATCCAAAACATCCTGACATGGTTTACAAGCTCAATAAGGCACTATATGGCCTCAAACAAGCACCTCGGGCCTGGTATGATACACTCAAATACTTCCTGAAGAGCAAAGGCTTCATACCTGGTTCGCCAGATCCCACTCTCTTCACGAAGACATATGATGGTGAACTGTTTGTGTGCCAAATATATGTGGATGACATTATCTTCGGCTGTACCAATCAGAAGTACAGTGAGGAATTCGGATATATGATGCAAGAGCAATATCAGATGTCTATGATGGGGGAGCTGAAATTCTTCCTCGGTCTTCAGATACGGCAACAACACAATGGCATCTTCATATCTCAAGAGAAGTATCTCAAAGATTGCCTGAAGAAGTTCAGTATGCAAGACTGCAAAGGCTTCACAACACCAATGCCAGCCAAACATCATCTGGGTCCTGACGACAATGGTAAAGAGTTCGATCAAAAGGTATACCGCTCCATGATTGGTTCTTTGCTTTATTTATGTGCATCTAGGCCAGATATTATGCTTAGTGTTTGCATGTGTGCTCGATTCCAAGCGGCACCAAAGGAGTCGCATCACTTAGCTGTGAAGCGAATACTTCGATATTTGGCTCACACCCCAACTCTAGGGTTATGGTATCCAAAGGGCTCAGAGTTTGATCTGGTTGGATTTTCGGATGTTGATTACGCTGGTGACAAGGTCGATCGGAAGTCCACATCAGGCACATGTCACTTTCTGGGCCGATCACTTGTCTGTTGGTCTTCAAAGAAGCAGAACTGTGTATCTCTCTCCACTGCTGAATCTGAATACATTGCTGCTGGATCCTGCTGCGCTCAGCTTCTATGGATGAAGCAAACCCTCAAGGATTATGGCATTCATCTGAAGCAAGTGCCACTTTACTGCGACAACGAAAGCGCCATCAAGATCACCAACAACCCAGTTCAGCACTCGAAGACAAAGCACATTGAAATTCGTCATCATTTTCTCAGAGATCATGTTGCAAAGGAAGACATTGATATCATACACGTCAAAACTGAAGAGCAATTGGCAGATATCTTCACCAAGCCCTTGGATGAGAAGAGATTTTGCAAGTTACGGTGTGAGCTAAATATCTTGGAATCCTCAAATGTCCTGTGATCAGGCACACATCCTAACACTTATGCATGTTGATGACTTAGATGTGCAACACACGAAGTAACGTATATCTTCAATCATTGAAGACATACATTCTAAGTGTGAATACATTAACGTGGAATTTGACTTCGGAGCGCCACGATAATTGTGCGCCGTGTCTGGGTCTAATACTTCCTATACGGTGGGTAACGCCACCACCAAATTTTTTGTTTGAAGCGTTCCACTCATGGCGTTACATTTGCTATGTCTTCACATTTGATTTGGCTTCAATCTCAACATGTCTTCATGATTATCTTCACTATGTTGATTATCTATATATATGTACTGGTGTTCTGTCCTCTACAGCATTCACTTATAGCTATGTCTTCTTGTTTGAACCTTTTGAACTAAGTGAATGTGATCGGACCCTAACCTCTCCGTGCTTCCTACCTCAAACTCTATCTCTCCAAGTCGTATGCATTCTATTGAAACTGTCGAATGTCTTCACTGCATCCTTGTCAGCCGAAGACACAGAGACAAACTTTAAAACCGTTTTCAATGTCATTTCATCAACAAGAAATCCGGAGTAGTGGGAACGGCACCCGACAAACAAGGCGTGCGTGGGGGGTGGAACTGCCCCCACAATACCGCATGCTGGCCACGTACTGATCAGATGCGAATCGCCAGGGGCACCTGAGTAATAGCGCAGTGCCGCCCCTATCCCTATAAATACACGATTCACTGCGGTCATTATCCCTTCTTCCACCCTCGCACGAACCCTAGCGCCACCGCTAACTCTCAACGACGCCGGCGACGAAGTGCTTCACTGCCGCAACCTCTCCGACGCCGTTCTCACACCGACTGCGGACATCGGTCTCTCCGCCATCGCCGTAGGTGTCTTCCGTCGCCAAGTTAGGGCGCGGAGGATCGAACTGCTCGGCCTCAACTCTCACCTCGTCTAGCAGTTCCAAGTGTGGTAAATAAAACTTCTTTTACAGCCTCTTTTGATCCTATAGCTCCATCACTTTCTGCCATAAGAAGTTTCTATTCACACAAGTTTCATCTCTCTCATCTGCATCTCATAACTTGCCTAGTATATTCACTTGTTCTTCATGAAGTAGTTAGATTCCTCACTTGTACTGATCTATGGGTTCGTACAAATCTGGAACCAACTTCTTTTCTATAAAGTGAATGTCTTCGCATGATGAGGTCAATATCTTCTAAACTGATTTATCTTCAAAATCTTCTGAGAATGCATATGACCTCTTCCCCTTCCCTCGCACCTTAATGCTGTCACAGGTACATGTCCGTGGGAGAATCTTTTGGTTCTCATAGTCTGCATTCATTTGCAGAGTTCTTACAGCGTCACATCAATTCTCCCGAAGCAAGTTCCTGTTGGTCAAGCAAAAGGAAGCCTTTGAAGACTTTGAATCTCTTGAAGCCTTCCAAGTTAAGCTTCATGGCAGCAGAAAAACCAGCAAGGAAGGGAGGCAGACAGAGACGTGGTGAAATGTCTAAAGATCTGCCTGAAGACTTGGCAGAAATGTACCAAACTGATCCTGAAGAGAGCTATGGTCAGCGCAAGACACGAATCCAATGGATTCGAAGATATTGGGCAGAGCAGTGGTTCCAATACCGCTTTGTCACCAAGGAATATGCAGAGAAGTGCACCATCAAGAGACCATGGGGAGATGTCTTGTACAAAAATCTCGTACCCCGGTCCAGAGACGAAGCCATTGCTCAAGGCTTCTTTCCATGCATGGTGAGAGGACCACAGCCAGCTGACGCACATCTGTCATCACTTCTCTGGTGTCCCGATGACACCCTGTTCAAGCGCCAACTTCCAATTTGCTCAGAACTCTGCGAAGCAAAACAAGAAGGAGTTTGGGCTGGACTTCAACCCTGGTCCCTCTAAGCCAAGGGCAGATGGCACACGCGACGCAAATCCCAATATCATCAGGCCGTATGCCAATCTCGAAGGCCTCATCACTCGCATTCTAGTCCAAGGAACTGCCGTGAACGACCCTCCAGCAGACACTGAGTCTGATGATGCTCCTGCTGCACCGGAGCCGAAGGAGACGAAGAAGAAGCCAAAAGCTTCAAAGCCAGCCGCGTCTCCCAAGATCTCCAGAGCGAAGCCATTGGCCACTGCACCTCCTGAAGCAAGTGTGCAGTCTGAAGACTTATCGCGAGTCTCCAAGCCCCAAGAAGCCAAGAAGCCTCAGCCACACACTGGCAAAGAGCTCAGAGCTGCTACCATTCTGCGCAGCGACGCCATTGATCTGTCCAGTGACGAAGATCTTGGCGATGACGCTCTTGAGCAGCTCATCAAGAGCAAGGAGGAGGCTGAAATCTTCAACAATCTGCCTCTGTTTGATGCAACAATCATCCACAACTTCATTGATGAGTGGTTTGATACACCCAACATCAGCTTCGATGATCTGCAGCTGCCCATAGGCCTCAGCGTCGCCTTCCAAGGCGCCATTGCTTCAGAACTTGCAATTGCCCAGCGCATTGTTGAACTGAAGCAAAAGATTGATTTTGAAAAGGCATAGTTCAAGCAGAATATGGCCCAGGTCAGCGTCCAAGAAGTCAAGGACTTCAAAGTCATGCTGCACGAGTTGAAGGAAAACTTTATGAAGAAACGTGTAGAAGCTCAGGGTTTGCGTGAGCGCATGAAGACTTTGGCTGACCTCTGTGTGCAGGCCTACAATGAGGCCGAGAAGCGCAAGGCACTTGGGCGTCCCGGCATCGACCCCAGGATGGCCGCGAAGAAAAAGAAGAAGCCCACTATGGCTGAACAAGAGGCACCAAGGGAAGAAGCTGTTCCGATTGTCTTCCCCGCTGCCAAGACTGGCTCGAAGCCAAAGCACCGCTCAACCCCTTCAGAGCTCAAGAAGACACGGACAGCCGAAGCTGAAGCAAGGAAGAGGAAACACCCTGAAGCCTCTCCTTCTGACCCCACCATCAAGAAGCGCAAGACCAAGAAATCTCGGGCTGCTCCCACAGAGCCCTTGCTAGTCGAACCCCTCTCCGTCCGCTTTCCTAACGAAGATCGTCAGCTGACCGTGCATGAGCCTACTTCCACAGAGGCTCCGCACGCTGAAGACATTCCAGTAGCCGACCCCAACGCTGCTGAAGACATTGGTCTCCAAGACAATGTGCAAGGTGATGCAGTCCTTCCTCAGCTTGAAACAAGCGAAATGATCAGCATTGGTCGTCCCTTGACGCCAATCACCCAAGATGCATCATGGGCAGATCACCCGCAGGAGGAAGAGAATGAGCCCCAGCCCACTGCAACTCCACCAGCGTCGCCTGCATTCCGTAGGCTTCACAAAGGGCCAAGGGCTCAGGCTGCTGATGACATTCCGGCTGCATCAGCCGAAGAACATGAAGAAGAACTACAAGCTCCGTCTCCCCCGAACCAACAAGATGAAGTTCTCAAGGAGAACATACCTGAATCCATCCCTCTCACTACACGTGTTGAGGCTGACAACATTGCGGCTGCCACACCCAACACTGAAGCATTTGTGGAGCCCGACCAACCAACAGCTTCAAGAGACACTGAAGCTACTGCCTCTGAACCTTCTGTGCCTGAGTCTGCTGCCGGTCCACAGTTCAACTATCATGTTGCGCACAGGCCCCAGGTCCAGAAGCCAATCCCATGACTGCCAAGGTTCCCAGGTCCTGCATCAGCTCCTGGCTCCTTTAATGTCAATAGCTTCAGGGCAGATAACACCTTCTTCAACCGCTCCAAGAACCCTTATTCAAGGGAACGGATTGTATCAGATAGGTTCTGGAGCTACCCACAGCGCAACTACTACTCCTGCGTCCTATACAACCAAGGCTGCATCTTTCCTCACCAGTGCCTTGAGGTTGAAGCTGTTGCTGGTCTGCCTGGTCTGGAAGAAGCACTGGATTGCTTCAAGCAAGTTGGCCTGCTGCCGTTTATCACAGATGAAGAGCACTGGAATGAAGAGCTTCTGCTCCAGTTCTATGCCACACTGCACATCAAAGGCTACAACAGAGATCCGAAGACTTGGGTCCTGGAGTGGATGACCGGAAATGTCCATCATGAAGCCAATGCATTCGATATCATTGAGCTTACCGGCCTACCCACTCCTGGCGAACTCTTCGAAGAAGGCTGCCAACTCCATGCTGAAGCAATTGAGAGCATATTTCAGCGACCTGAGCCAAATATGAGTCAGATGCTCTCAATGATGAAGCCATTGCTTCCTGATGCACCTTACCCAACTGAGTTCTTCATTGAAGACTTAGAGTACCTGCCCAGAACTATCTATCACATTGTCAGGCGGACTCTATGGCCCATTAAGGGGCACTCTCGATATGCCAAGGTTGAAGGTGCCATGAAGACTCTCATCTTCTGTATCCTGCATGGCAAATGCTTCAACGCCCAGGATCTCATTGTACGCCAACTTGCAGCGTCTGGCTCAGATCTCTTTGGTCTGAAGATTTATGCTCCTTGGGTTATGAGGCTAATCAAGCTCCACTCTGCTATCTCCTATCAGCCCTCTGCCCGCAACCATAGAATCTTCTTACCTGATGTGGACACCTCTGCTGAAGCCATCTATCCTGAGCCTGCCAAGCAACCACCCAGTCTTCAGAATGTAGAACACCAGAGCTTCACTCAGAATGATGAAGGTGTTGAAGCCATCTCCAGAGTGTATCCAATGATTGGCACCACACGTGCCCCTGCATCAACTGAAGCCACTGATAACACAGCTGCATAGAGACCCAAGAAACGCGCTCGTACACTCACTGACCGTGAACTTCTTGTGGCTCTGCACCAAAAGCAAGATAGGCATCACGACTGGCTCAAAAGGCAGATGCGCAGTACCATGCAAGACGTCAATCGCATCCGAAATCTGGCCACCAAGAATGCCTTTGTCGCACATGAAACCTGTCGCCGCACTTGGAAAGGCCTCACCATGATGTGCACTGAAGCTGAACTTCAAGAGGATGGCTTCAAAGAAAGATTCAAGTTTGACTCCACACCCCCAGAAGAGCTGTGCTGCGCGGAACTCCGTCGCTTGAAGAATCAGAGTTCTCTTCCTCTGCTGCCACAGTGACTGGAAAAATCATTGAGGAAGAAGACGACGCTACATCGCCAACACCTTCGTCAGCGCGCGTCGACCCTGCACCAAGCTCTTCCGCACCACCAAATGCCTCCACCGACCCTGCTGTGCCTGGGAACGCGTAGAAAACTCTATGTCTTCAAACCTTTTTGGTCATCACTGACAAAAGGGGGAGAAGCATATGATGTTTATAGTCTTCAAGCGGGTCAATAATATGGGCGGGTGCTTTATATTTTGCATTTTGCTTCGTGCTTACAACTCTCGTTTTGCTACATTTGGTTCTTTGAGTTGTAACACTTAAACTTGATGGTCGTCTGCTACTTGTTTGCCACTATGTTTGTGCGAAGATAAATTCCGCATGTACGACGATAATTTCCGCACTTATATCATTTCGCAGACGTCCATTTTTCATTATGCATGTCATTCTCTTCATATACCTTTACATGCATGATGGATTGTCATCATAAGTTGAAGTGGATTCCCACAAGTACAACCTGCCATGTGCATTTGCGTTCCAGAAGCAAATCACTTATATGCACATCTTCAGGGGGAGCCCTTGCAGCTTATGAAGACAATTCCTTTACAATTTCACAAATTATATTCCCCGTTGAAAACTTCAACTAGTTTGTCATCAATCACCAAAAAGGGGGAGATTGTAAGTGCATCTAGTGCCACCCCTAGTTGGTTTTGGAGTATTGACGACAAACCTAGTTGAGGGACTAATGTGTTTGTGAGAATTGCAGGATAACACAGGTAGAAGTCCCTCATTGATTCGGTTTAGCTACCAGAGATGACCCCTAAAAATGTATGAAGACATTGAAGACAATGGTGGTTTATGAAGACATTCATGCCGAAGACAATGACATGTGAAGACTCCCCATGAAGCCTATGGAACTCGAAGACTTAGATCCTTCGTAGTTTTACTTCATTCATGTTGTGTCATAGGAACCACCGTACTGTTAAGTGGGGTCCAAGAGAACCAGTCTGGATGACTGAAGTGATGCCTAATCCAAATCCTATGTCTTCGAGTGAAGACAATGAGAGAAAATCTTGTCCAGAGTCAGACAAGTCAGCTTTACTTGTAGCCCAAGTAAAGTTGCCGTGTGAGTTCAAAATCCGACCGTTAGTACACGTGTCAGTTCCTTAGTGACCCAGGGTCATTTCGGACAAATCAGGTCAGGTTGCCAAGTGGCTATAAATAGTCCACCCCTACAACCATAAACGGTTGGCTGCTCAGATTTCAGTGCACGGCTTTTGTCGTTTGAGAGCAACCCACCTCGAAGCCTTTGAGAGAAAATCCCTAGCGAGGAGAAAAGCCCTAACCACCCAGAGCCAGAGTAATTGGGCATCACTTAAGTCTTCTTGTCTAGTGATCTGAAGACTTATTACACTTGAGGACTGTGCATCCTCCAGACGGTTAGGCGTCGCGTTCTGAGCATCCAAGAGAAATTGTGGATTGCCGGTGAACGAAGTCTGTGAAGGTTTGGGAGTCTACCTTGAAGACTTACCAGAGTGATTGGGCGAGGTCTGTGTGACCTTAGCTCAAGGAGAAAACGGTGAGGACTGGGTGTCCTGAGCTGCGTGTTCAGGACTGGGTGTCCGGGACTGTGTGTCCTTTGGTTTAAATACCTAGCCGCTCCAACCAGACGTACAGTTGTCACAGCAACTAGAACTGGTCCAACATATCATTGTCTTCAATGTGTCACTGGTTTCATCTTCACCTCCCTTTACTTACCAGTACACATTGTGAAGCCATTGCATGCTTGCTTTATCTTCTGTCTTCACAACTTGACTGTATGATCTGTTTGGCTTCATAACTTCTTCCTACCTGATCCTCATTACACTGAAGCTGTTTGTCACTGTGCTTTCTATATTGTATACTTGACTATGGCTTGCCTTGTGTAATCTAACTTCCGCTGCATAGTGATAGGCTTGTCCACTCTATTTGTCTTCATAACTTCCACGTTTTGAAGACTTTCATAAAAATCGCATATTCACCCCCCTCTAGTCGATATAACGCACTTTCAGCGGACCCCATCTTAAATAGTCTATTACAAGAGTTATAATATTTAAGGAGGGATGCAGTCTTAATAGGTCTCTGTATGATAGTTTTGATGAGTTACTAATCAAAGTTTTTGTTGAAATTTCAGTCTTCTGGAGTCTGATCGTCAGGCTATCTAGGTGGTGGTGTAGCTTGCTAATGGTGGCTTTCACATCCATCTCAAATACTAGAGAACGTGGACCTGTTGGGGGAAGCACGTACTCCTTTGTTTTAGTGAGCAGGTGAATTAACAATCCACATTGTTTCTTCTATATGATGTTTCTTTGATATTATTGATATGATTCAGAACACTGATAAATACTTCTCTCCACGCCTGTTAATGTACTGATTGTTGTATGCTCTTATTATTCTAAACAATTTGGACTACTAGCTAAATACCCGTGCGTTGCTATGGGATAACATTCATGAACATGTCAAATGTGATACTGTTTTTTGTAGTATGTGATACATTGTTACCACCGGTGGTGCTTCATGAGGGCAAAAGCATGCCATGGCCTGCCCAGCCCGTGGGGTAAAAATACATGTAGTAGTATAGATATAGGAGTAGCCCAGCTCACAGCTGCCTTGCTTGCTTGTAGTGTCGCCTCTTCACGGTTCTTTCTTGGCCTCTGGACTCTATTGCTCGATTCCTCTTCCTATCGAGCAGAGTAATATGGGCATGAGCAACGCGTACAGCCGCATGGAGGGCCAGAGAGACGTGGCACGGAGCCGCCGTCGAGTCGCCGGTCGCACCGCCACAGCAAGTAGCAGCGCCGTGCGATGTGGAGGCCCAAGGGCGACCCATGCAGTGGTGGCCAGCCGGGCGAGTAGCAACCTAGACGACGAGCGCTGGTGCACAAGCACATGTGCAGCCCCAAAACTGTCTCTTGGACAGTACTAATTTTCGTATAAAATGTAGGTTATAACACTCTGAAATTCAATCAATTGATAATAAATATCTTAATTTGGTACTAGATATTTTTCATGGACAGCAGGGCTAATCAACGCGGAATTGATTTGGTTTTCAAGAGAAAAAAGAGATATAATGTTGAGAAAGATTTATCAGCAGCAGCTCTTCATCCATCGCTTGAGTTGAAATATTTGTGTTTCTTTAAATTTTGCCTGTCTAGGTTTTCCTCTGTAGCACCGCCACTGACTGTTACTTTCCAATTGTATTTCCATACACTGACGTCCTTCTCTTCCTTCGGTTTGAAAAGCTAGTATGCAACTCCCCAGTTAAATTCCTATGTCTTGCTAGCCTGTTCCTCTAAAACACACCACATATACACCGAATATTCTATGTTACTGTACACATTTTCTTTGTCATTTGGTTATGTGATTGTCCTATCATAACATGTAGTTATTATATATGGACTTGGGTCAGGTCAATGCATAGGATTCGTCTATATCAAGTACTTAGCTACAAAACTAAAAAAAGGTACTTATCTACTACCGATGTACATCATAGTGAAAATAAAACTGAATCCCAATACCCCACTTAGATGCAACCTACACCTGAGCTTTATGCATGTTCATGTGCAAACTATGCATATACTAAAGCTTGCAGCAAGCACACACACATATACACCAGCAGCGGCTCACTATTAATCATCATGTTAGTCATTCATTAAGTAGAGGCTCACTGTTTGTTTGTGCGCAGGTTTCCAAAGAAATAAATACTCAATGCCATTCGGTGGTTTTCAATGTGCCAGTCTCCTTTTCTGCTCTTATTTAATTATTTATGTACTCCTATCTTGCCAGTGATTTACCTATTGTTGTATGTAATTTAATGTGAGGCACCGCACTCATCCGTTCCGGCAATATCGAGATGGAGGCCAACACCATGGACGGCTGGAGCTGCGAGTATATTTGTCCAAGATATTGCAGTGTTCGTAGTCATGGTTCTGGTAACTGTCTATGATCTCCATATCTTAACTATTTGTGAAGACGGAAATGCAAGTAATATTCTTCTTAGATGCTCTTGCCCTTTTGATTCGTAAATTGCTAAACTGACAACTGAGCTCTCACTACTTGTATTCATAAATTGCTGAATTACCCACATGAACTCTTGCTGTCACAGTCCGTAAATTGCTGAATTTCTCATTATGTCGCTTGCACTGTTCCATATGAGCAATGTCTACTGTGCTTTTAACCCGTCAACTAAGTAGGTACTATGTTATTAGTGGCTTGCTTTTAGGCCACAACCACATCTGTTTATTTTCCTCTGAGTCTGTTTATGTTTGTTATGTGACCTGAAGTAGTATATTGAGTTCTAAGGGAATACTTTCAGGTCCGAACTTTTCTTTGTATTAGTCGTAATCTAGCCGGGCAACCAATGTATCGGAAGTAATGACCCTTTGTAAGAAGTAATGTTTCTCATTTGTAGGGCAACCCATCACTATTTGCATCATGTCAATGCATTTTGTATTAACGATTCATTTGGTTATTTTATTTGTACATATACATGGATGATTATATGGGTGCGTGGCAAGTATACTACAATGATGATGATGATGATGTTCCGGTTCACGATGATGAAGATGATGTCTGTTTTCAGTTTTAGTTATGATGGTTGTTTTCAGTTTTAGTTAAGTTGTAGGGATGCTGTTCCTGTTGGATGATGTTCCTTGGTTAGGTTTTAGTTAAGTTGTAGGGTTGTTGATGGATGCTGTCAGTTTAAGTTTCATTGTCAATAGAATGTTTAGATTATGCATCACATTTGGATGTTATTCCTCCTGTAATATCAACTATTGTAATCCCACATTTTTTCTCAATATATGATTTCTTCCTCTCGCGCGTATATTTTTTCTTTTGACTTGATATACATACTTAGTACCATTATGTGAAGCATTAATTTAATTGTTGGCAATATATAAAATATTATTCACATTTTATACGTAAAACACCTGAAGCATTGCAAATTCTTTGTTGCGAAGCAATGAGATTTTGATTCCTGTACATTAACCACCAACGTATATGAGTGTTGTAAAAGTCCGTTTTATGTGTTGCACTCCTGCAACGGTTCCTTTTACCAACGGAAGTATAAGCATTGCATTATGCGCTAGCAACACTGGATAAGCCAACGCATCCCAAACCGTTGGTAAAGTCCCTGGCAACGCATATATGGACTTTTAGATACGGAAAAATGCGTTGCTATAGGTGGGGTCCTATTGTAGTGTCTGAAGAATGGGACCTCGACAGTGGTAAGGAGTCAGGTATGACACCTAGTTTTGATTGTGTTAAATATTTTATGGATACCGATATTTTTCGTAAATTTAGCACTAAATATGGACTTGACTCTGAGATAGTAGCTTCTTTCTGTGAATCTTTTGCTACTTATGTTGATCTCCCCAAGGAGAAGTGGTTTAAATATTATCCTCCCATAGAAGTAAAAGTAGCTGCACCTATTAAAGTTGAAGAAAAGGGTATCACTTATAATGATCCTATTGTTCCTACTTCTTATGTTGAGAAACCACCTTTCCCTGTTAGGATAAAGGATCATGCTAAAACTTCAACTGTAGTCCGTAAAAGCAATATTAAAACATATACACCTCCTGAGCAAGTTAAAGTTGAGCCTAATATTGCTATTGTTAAAGATCTCTTGTCTGATAATATTGATGGGCATGTTATTTATTTCTGTGATGAAATTGCTAGAATTGCTAAACCTTGTGCTAAAGATAAACCTAGACCTATGGTAGGCATGCCTGTTATTTCTGTTAAAATAGGATATCATTGTTATCATGGCTTATGCGACATGGGTGCTAGTGCTAGCACAATACCTCATTCCTTATACAAAGAAATTATACATGAGATTGCACCTGCTGAAATAGAAGATATTGATGTCACAATTAAACTTGCCAATAGAGATAATATTTCACCAATGGGAATTGTTAGAGATGTTGAAGTCTTGTGTGGGAAAAGTAAATATCTTGCTAATTTTCTGGTTCCCCACAAGATAGCTTTTGACCCATTATATTTGGTAGACCCTTCTTGAACACTGTTAATGCTACCATAGATTGCAAAAGAGATGTTGTTACTATCGGTTTAGATGATATGACTCATGAATTTAATTTCTCTAAATTTAGTAGACAACACCGTGAAGAAGAATTACCTAGGAAGGATGAAATTATTGGTCTTGCTTCTATTGCCGTACCTCCTAGTGATCCTTTAGAACAATATTTGCTAGACCGTGAAACTGATATGTTTATGAATGAAAGAAGGGAATTAGATGAAGTATTCTTTAAACTGGAACCTATTCTGAAAAACAATTTACCTGTTGAAATCCTAGGGGATCCTCCTCCACCCAAGGGTGATCCCGTATTTGAGCTTAAACCGTTACCTGATACTCTTAAATATGCTTATCTTGATGAGAAAAAGATATATCCTGTTATTATTAGTGCTAACCTTTCAGAGCATGAGGAAGAGAGATTATTGAAAACTCTGAAGAAGCACCGTGTTGCTATTGGGTATACTCTCGATGATCTTAAGGGCATTAGTCCCACTCTATGTCAACATAACATTAATTTGGAAGATGATGCTAAACCAGTTCATGATCATCAACGCCGGCTGAATCCTAAAATGAAGGAAGTGGTAAGAAAGGAGATACTAAAGCTCCTTGAGGCAAGTATAATTTATCCCGTTGCTGATAGTCAGTGGGTAAGTCTTGTCCATTGTGTCCCTAAGAAGGGAGGTATTACTGTTGTTCCTAATGATAAAGATGAATTGATTCCTCAAAGAATTATTACTGGTTATAGGATGGTAATTGATTTCCACAAATTAAATAAGGCAACTAAAAAGGATCATTACCCCTTAACTTTTATCGATCAAATGCTAGAAAGATTATCCAAACATACACATTTTTGCTTTCTAGATGGTTATTCTGGTTTCTCTCAAATACCCGTGTCAGCCAAAGATCAATCAAAGATTACTTTTATATGCCCTTTTGGTACCTTTGCTTATAGATGTATGCCTTTTGGTTTATGTAATGCACCTGCTACCTTTCAAAGATGCATGATGGTTATATTCTCTGACTTTTGTGAAAAGATTTGTGAGGTTTTCATGGATGACTTTTCCGTCTATGGATCTTCTTTTGATGATTGCTTGAGCAACCTTGATCGAGTTTCGCAGAGATGTGAAGAAACTAATCTTGTCTTGAATTGGGAAAAGTACCACTTTATGGTTAATGAAGGTATTGTCTTGGGGCATAAAGTTTCTGAAAGAGGTATTGAAGTTGATAAAGCCAAGGTTGATGCTATTGAAAAGATGCCATGTCCCAAGGACATCAAAGGTATAAGAAGTTTCCTTAGTCATGCCGGTTTTTATAGGAGGTTCATTAAGGACTTCTCGAAAATTTCTCGGCCTCTGACTAATTTATTACAAAAATATATACCATTTGTTTTTTATGATGATTGTGTAGAAGCATTTGAAATACTTAAGAAAGCATTGATCTCTGCACCTATTGTTCAACCACCTAATTGGAATTTACCCTTTGAAATTATGTGTGATGCTAGTGATTATGCTGTAGGTGTTGTTCTAGGACAAAGAGTTGATAAGAAACTAAATGTTATTCAATATGCTAGTAAAACTCTGGACAATGCCCAAAGAAATTATGCTACTACTGAAAACGAATTCTTAGCATTTGTGTTTGCTTGTGATATGTTTAGATATTATATTGTTGATTCTAAAGTAATTATTCACACTGATCAAGCTGCTATTAAATATCTTATGGAAAAGAAAGATGCTAAACCTAGACTTATTAGATGGGTTCTCTTGCTACAAGAATTTGATTTACAAATTGTTGATAGAAAAGGAGCTGAGAACCCCGTTGCAGACAACTTGTCTAGGTTAGAAAATGTGCTTGATGACCCACTACCTATTGATGATAGCTTTCCTGATGACCAATTAAATGACATAAATGCTTCTCATACTGCTCCATGGTATGATGATTATGCTAATTACATTGTTGCTAAGTTTATACCACCTAGTTTCACATACCAGCAAAAGAAAAAGTTCTTCTACGATTTGAGGCATTACTTTTGGGATGACCCACATCTTTATAAAGGAGTAGATGGTGTTATTAGACATTGTGTACCTGAGCATGAACAGGAACAGATCCTACGCAAGTGTCACTCCGAAGCTTATGGAGGACACCATGCTGGAGATAGAACTGCACATAAGGTATTGCAATCTGGTTTTTATTGTCCTACTCTCTTCAAGGATGCCCGTAAGTTTGTCTTATCTTGTGATGAATGTCAAAGAATTGGTAATATTATTAGACATCAAGAAATGCCTATGAATTATTCACTTGTTATTGAACCATTTGATGTTTGGGGCTTTGATTATATTTGACCTTTTCCTTCCTCTAATGGTTATACACATATTTTAGTTGTCGTTGATTACGTTACTAAGTGGGTAGAAGCTATTCCAACTAGTAGTGATGACCATAACACTTCTATTAAAATGCTTAAAGAAGTTATTTTTCCAAGATTTGGAGTCCCTAGATATTTAAAGACTAATGGTGGTTCACATTTTATTCATGGTGTTTTCCGTAAAATGCTTGCTAAATATGATGTTAATCACAGAATTGCATCTCCTTATCACCCTCAGTCTAGTGGTCAAGTAGAATTGAGTAATAGAGAACCCAAATTAATTTTGCAAAAGACTATTAATAGGTCTAGAAAGAATTGGTCCAAGAAACTTGATGATGCATTATGGGCCTATAGAACTGCATATAAAAATCCTATGGGTATGTCTCCGTATAAAATGGTCTATGGAAAAGCATGTCACTTACCACTCGAACTAGAACACAAGGCTTATTGGTCTATTAAAGAGCTTAATTATGATTTTAAACTTGCCGGTGAGAAGAGGTTATTTGATATTAGCTCACTTTATTAATGGAGAACCCAAGCCTACGAAAATGCCAAGTTGGTTAAAGAAAAAGTTAAAAGATAAGATGACAAAAGAATACAAAAGCGTGAGTTTAATGTAGGTGATTATGTATTGCTATACAACTCTCGTTTAAGATTTTTTGCAGGAAAACTTCTCTCTAAATGGGAAGGTCCCTACGTGATCAAGGAGGTCTACCGTTCCGGTGCCATAAAAATCAACAACTTCGAAGGCACAAATCCGAAGGTGGTGAACGGTCAAAGAATCAAACATTATATCTCAGGTAATCCCATAAATATTGAAACCAATGTTATTGAAACCGTAACCCCGGAGGAATACATAAGGGACACTTTCCGGAACGTTTCAGACTCCGAAAAGGAATAGATATGTGGTACGGTAAGTAAACCGACTCCAAACCAGTTTTAAGGCAATATTTCTCCATTTTGGAATATTTAGAAAAATAGAAAAATAAGTAGAAGTCCGGGAAGGACACGTGGCCTCCATAAGGGTGCAGGGCGCGCCCTACCCTACTGGGCACGCCCCCCTACCTCGTGGGCACCTCATGTGCTCTCCGGACTCCGTTTTCATACACGACACGTATTTTGGTTGGTAAAAATTCATTATATAATCTCCCGGGGGTTTTGACTCCCGTATCACGCAAAAATCTCCTGTCTTTGTTTCGAGCTGTTTTCTGTCAGGGTTGTCAAGGCCAAGCACTATGTCATCTCCCTCCTCCTCCAACCATGAGGGCAACGATGCTTGGCTAATGAAGATAGAGCTGAAGAGAGAAGAACCCATGGAGATCAACAAGGATGAAGGGATCAAGAAGGCCATGGAGGACCAAGTTCTGGCAATAGAAGACACCCTTCAACTAGATCACAATCTTCTAACCCCAACAGAAATCGAAGCTTTCAACATGATTGAGTTAGCTCGTATACAAAATAAGTATCTCACACGTGAAAATATTTTGTTGGAGGAGCACATCATCGCTCTCAAGGGCATTATCCGCAAGTTAGAAGACCTCCTACTCTCAATGTGCGACTATCCATTATCAACATCCCCACCTTCTTCACCAACAAAGGAGACATAATCACATGGTGGGCACTCCACTTGGCAACTGCCAAGCTTGGGGGAGTGCCCCGGTATCGTATCACCATCACTTTTATCTTTACCGTTTTTCTTAGTTCGATCCTTTTGGTTATATCTTGATCTAGTAGAATAAAAGTTCTTAGTATGATCTAGTTGTGAGTTTTGCTTTATTATCCTTCTATGTAATCGAGTCCGTGAGCTATATAATAAAGATTAGTGTTGAGTCAAGGGCTTGATTATTTTGCCATGATCCAAAGTGAATAAAAGAAAAGAGAAAGAAATGAAAAGAAACAAAGATATCATGTGAGTCTTATGGAGAGTAATGAGCTCACATAGAAATAGTATGATGAATAAAAGTTGTTGAGGGTTGACAAACCCAGTTTTGGTCATCATTGCAATTAATAGGAAGTAAAAAAGAAAGAGAGGTCTTCACATATAAATATACTATCTTGGACATCTTTTATGATTGTGAGCACTCATTAAAATATGACATGCTAAAGATTTGACATTGGACAAGGAAGACAACATAATGGGTTATGTTTTCTTATATCTGAGATGAATTATATTGTCTTGGATCTTCCAACATGATGAGCTTGCCTTTCCCCCCTCATGCTAGCCAAATTCATTGCACCAAGTAGAGATACTACTTGTGCTTCCAAATACCCTTAAACCAGTCTTTCCACAAGAGTCCACTATATCTACCTATGGATTGAATAAGATCCTTCAAGTAGGTTGTCATCGGTGCAAAGCAATAAAAATTGCTCTTTAAATATGTATGATTGATTGGTGTGGAGGAAATAAGCTTTATACGATCGTGTGATATGGAATTAATAAAAGCGACAGACTGCATAATAAAGGTCCATAGCACAAGTGGCAATATAAAGTGGCGTTCTTTCGCATTAAGATTTTGTGCATCCAACCATAAAAGCGCATGACAACCTCTGCTTCCCTCTGCGAAGGGCCTATCTTTTACTTTTATCTCCTACATTGCATAAGAGTCATGGTAATCTTCACCCTTCCTTTTTACATTTTTCCTTTGGCAAGCACAATGTGTTGGAAAGATCCTGGTATATATGGCTAATCGGATGTGAGTTTTCATGAACTATTACTGTTGACATTACCCTTGAGGTAAAACATTGGGAGGCAAAACTATAAGCCCCTATCTTTCTATGTGTCCGATTAAAACTCCATATCCATAAGTATTGAGTGAGTGTCGGCAATTGTGAAAGATTATATGATAGTTGAGTATGTGGACTTGCTGAAAAGCTCTTATACATTGACTCTTTCCTATGTTATGATAAATTGCAATTGCTTCAATGACTGAGATTGTAGTTTGTTAGTTTTCAATGAAGTTTACGATTCATACTTGATATTGTGATTGAATTATTACTCTAGCATAAGAGATTATATGACAAGAAATAAAATAAGTTGCTATTCTAAGAATGATCATGATGCCCCCATGTCCGTATTTTATTTTTATTGACACCTCTATCTCTAAACATGTGGACATATTTTTCGATTTCGGCTTTTCGCTTGAGGACAAGCGAGGTCTAAGCTTGGGGGAGTTGATACGTCCATTTTGCATCATGCTTTTATATCAATATTTATTGCATTATGGGTTGTAATTACACATTATGTCACAATACTTATGCCTATTCTCTCTTATTTTACAAGGTTTACATAAAGAGGGAGAATGCCGGCAACTGGGATTCTGGGCTGGAAAAGGAGCGAATATTAGAGACCTATTTTGCATAGCTCCAAAAGTCCTGAAAGTTCACGGAAGATGTTTTCCAAATATATAAAAAATACTCAGCAGAAGAAACTCACCAGGAGGGCACACCCTACCCACGAGGGTGGGGGCGCGCCCTACCCCCCTGAGCGCGCCCCCTACCTCGTGGGCCCCCTGGTGGCCCTCCTGTGGCCATCTTCTGCTATATGGAGTCTTTCGATGGGAAAAAATCATAAGCCATCTTCTCGGACAAAACTCAGCCGCCACGAGGCGAAACCTTGGCGGAACCAATCTAGGGCTCTGGCGGAGCTGTTCTGCCGGGGAAACTTCCCTCCCGAAGGGGTAAATCATCGCCATCATCATCACCAACGCTCCTCTCATCGGGAGAGGGCAATCTCCATCAACATCTTCATCAGCACCATCTCATCTCAAAACCCTAGTTCATCTCTTGTATCCAATTCTTGTCTCCAAGTCCAGGATTGGTGCTAGTAGTGTTAATTACTCCTTGTAGTTGATGCTAGTTGGTTTAATTGGTGGAAGATCATATGTTCAGATCCTATATGCATATTAATACCCCTCTGATTATGAACATGTTTATGCTTTGTGAGTAGTTACTTTTGTTCTTGAGCACATGGGAGAAGTCTTGCTATTAGTAGTCATGTGAATTTGGTATTCGTTTGATATTTTGACGAGATGTATGTTGTCTCTCCTCTAGTGGTGTTATGTGAACGTCGACTACATGACACTTCACCTTTATTTTGGGCCTAGAGGAAGGCTTTGGGGAGTAATAAGTAGATGATGGGTTGCTAGAGTGACAGAAGCTTAAACCCTAGTTTATGCGTTGCTTCGTAAGGGGCTGATTTGGTTCCATATGTTTCATGCTATGGTTAGGTTTACCTTAATACTTTTGTTGTAGTTGCGGATGCTTGCAATAGAGGTTAATCATATGTGGGATGCTTGTCCAAGTAAGGGCAGCACCCAAGCACCGGTCCACCCACATACCAAATTATCAAAGTATCGAACGCGAATCATATGAACGTGATGAAAACTAGCTTGACGATATTCCCATGTGTCCTTGGGAGTGCTTTACATCATATAAGAGTTTGTCCAGGCTTGTCCTTTGCTACAAAAGGATTGGGCCACCTTGCTGCACTTTATGTACTTTTGTCACTTGTTGCTCGTTACAAATTATCCTATCACAAAACTATCTGTTACCACTTATTTCAGTACTTGCAGAGAATACCTTGCTGGAAACCGCTTATCATTTCCTTCTGCTCCTCGTTGTTTTCGACACTCTTGCTTATCGAAAGGACTACGATAGATCCCCTATACTTGTGGGTCATCAGCGACATGGGAATAATGCAGCCCGAGGGGCGCTCCCAGCTGAATGAACTTGGAAAATGTCACCTGGTTTGGTTGTCTAAGGAATGTTGGGGTAGCTGAAGGCGCGCGCTGAAGAAGTCACTCCTCACGAGCCATCGAGACCCTGAGCCTCGGGAGGATCTGGGGGCTCAGGTGGCCTCCTGAGGACCGTCTCCATCTTCGCTAGGACCGCGTGATGCCTGGCTTCCTGGGTCGCCAAGATGCTTCGTAGATTGCACTGGAAGGCAGATGCGGCGCTCGGCAGGCCGAACGGCATGCGCACATAGCTGTGAGGTGGACCCTCACACCGACCAACACGCGAAGGCCAGAATTGCTCCTGAGACACGGCCCTGTTGAGCCCTGGGATGTCGACGTAGACGCGCAGCTCACCACCCTCGCCTGGGTGGGGAGCTACACCAGGTGGGCGGTGGTCGCCGCGCATTGCCCTTGCTTCCTGAAGCTCCTGAGTGGTCTTGATGATGAACTCCTAAGCGCCGGGCGCTCCTCATCCGGTGCCCTCCTGAGGGAAACGTGCCGCGAAGCACGCCTCCACGTGGTGTCCGAGCGCCTCCCTCATGATCTTAGCCAGGTCTGAGGCCCTGCAGAAGAGAGCCCCCGAGCCCTGCCCGAGGAGGGTGCTGGGCGCGCCTTCCTATGCGAGGGAGGGAGGCGCCCCAAGCGGGCGCCGATCCTGAGGTGGAGCCGCCAAAGGCGCCGCTCCCCTAAGGCCCAGTGCGGAGTAGCTTCTTCTTCTTCTTCTTCTTCTTGGGGTTGGCGTCAGGAGGGTATTGCACACATGTGATGTCAGGGTCTTCGACTGCTATGGCTTGGAAGGCGCGCTCGAGGGAGCACACCGCGTCTCTTTCTTCGCAGGGGACTGTGATGATTCCGCTGCTTCTCGGCATCTTGAGGATGTGTAGCCATGGTGGGTGACTGCCATGAATTTGGCTAGCGCTGAGTACCCGAGGATGGCATTGTACGGCAGGCGGATGTGGGCGATGTCGAAGTCGACGAGCTCGGTGTGGTAGTTGTCACGTTGAACGGAGGTGACAGGGAGACGAACTTGCCCTATCTGGGTGTCGGAGCCATCAGTCACTCCTGAGAAGGGCTTGGTGGGCTGAAGCTGATAGTATGGCACTTGAAGGCTATCGAACGTCTCGACGGATAAGACACTAAGCCGTGTGCCGCCATCGATGAGGGTCTTGGTGACTTGGACATTGCTGATGATGGGTGAACAGAGCATCGGGGGATGCCGGCGGTTGCCACGCATTTGAGTTGGTACGCCGAGCTAAAGGTGATGGCGTACTCAGACCATCTGAGCGGGCGCGTGGCCTCGAGCTTGGGGAGGGATGCATTCACCTCATGAGAGAACTGCTTGAAGATGCACTGGGAAGCCAGGGCCTGAGCACCACCCAAGATGCAAGCGATGGCGCATGGCTCCTGGAAGCCCCCAGCCCCTTCGTCCTGTTGGTGGTCATCCTTCCTCCTTGGC
The DNA here is from genome assembly GCA_034509565.1 of Triticum monococcum. NCBI lineage: Eukaryota > Viridiplantae > Streptophyta > Magnoliopsida > Poales > Poaceae > Triticum > Triticum monococcum. Next base: position 421,517,396 of record CM067846.1, on the reverse strand, counting down.
AATGGCGGTAGCGGAGGGAGGCCAGGATTGCCCTGAGGACAGTCCTTGCGAGGATGGTCCCCCAGGCGCCCTCACGAGGCTGGTCCTGCCAGCGGTCCTCGCGAGGCTGGTCGCGCCACTCCTGGCGGGGCCCGCGGTCATCCCAACGTCCTCCACCGCGTCCACTTCCTCGGCCATAGCCCCGGTGGCTGCACTCGGGGCATCGACCGAAGCGTCCGTGTCGAATGGCCCTGAGCTCTTGACAATCATTGGTGTTGTGGTTGCTCATGTTGTGGAAGGCGCATAACATACAGCTGCCCTTGGATGACTCGGGGAGGTCCCGGCCGCACTTTGTGTCTGGCTTTGCCGTGAGTACGGCCACTCCTTTGCGCTTCACGTCCTTGACCTTGGCCTTCTTCTCCTCTGGATCTGCAGTAGGGAGCTCGAGGAGGGAGATACGCCCCTCCTCAGCTATTGCACACTCGGTTGCTATGTGAATAGTTGCAAAGTCATGCACAACTCCTCATGGATGGTGAGCTCCTCCTTCATCTTGATGTCACAGACGCCATCAGAAAACGGTGAGATGATGGCCTCGTCCATCACCTTGGGGATCTTGAGATGCACGCTCTTGAAGTGTTGGATGTACTTCTGCAGGTTCTCTCTCGGTTGTTGCTTGATGCGGCGTAGGTCACCCGCGGCCGGAGGTCGGTCGCGTGTGCCCTGGAAGTTGGTGACGAAGCGGTCGCGCATCTCACCCCAGGAGGAGATCAAGCCTGGAGGCAGGTTCTGAAGCCACGAGCGGGCACCGTCCTTGAGAGCCATGGGAAACCAGTTCGCCATGACCTTTTCGGCACTGTTGGCCGCCTCGATGCTCAGCTCATAAAGCTGCAGGAACTCTGCGGGGTCGGGGTGTCGTCGTAGCGTGGAGGTAGGTACGGCTCGAACTTGCCTAGCTAGGCAATGCTACGCAGCTCGGGAACGAGAGCCCGGCAGCCTGCGGTGGCCACCGGAGCCCTCTACAGGGGTAGAGCCTGCCCTTGATGCCCGTGCACCGCCGGCACATGCGGCACGCGTTCTTGTCATGGTGCCAGGAGCGCTGGAGCGTTTTCTTGTAGCCGGGGAACCTCTCGGCAGCTTTCTTCTTCATGCGCGGACACACGGCTCGGTGGGTCACGCCGCGAGACCGCACATCTTGGGGCGAGGACGCCGTCTTGACACGGAGGAGGTGGAGGCCCTTCATGACCCGCGCGTCTCGGCGCATGGGCGCTGTCTAGGTGCGGAAGAGGCGGAGGCACTCCGTGATCTACATTGCCCACAGCTAGAGGTGGGCGAGGCAGCGAGAGGGATGGTGCGGGAGAGCCTCCAGCGGCGCTGACGAGCTGCGATGCGGTCCAACCAGTCCTCGTAGAGGTCATCGACCGGGCGGTAACGCAGGAGCTCGCGTGCCATGAGCAGCGTGGCCTGCGTGTCTGTGGGTGGGCGGCGAGCGTGAGATGACGAGCCGGCCGGAGTCAGTGACGGGGTGGCGGTGCGGCCGTCCCACCGCATGGAGGGGTGTAGTGAGGAGGCCTGCTGCTCATTTGCCGCCGGGCCGGTGGCGGCGTTCGCAACAGGGGACGGAGAACAACGGGGAGGCCGGCCAACAGGGGCCGTCTGAGCGACACGGGCGGCGAGGGCGGCCTGGCGCTCGGCGCGCGTCCGACATGGGTGTGGTGGAGCGAAAGGATGCGGATCAACGGAAGGAAAGCTTCAGCGCACTCCTACCTGGTGCGCCAAATGTCAGATTTCGTGTTCCGGCAAAACCCTTGAGGTTCGAACACTGGGGTGTGCATGAAGATCTCTCCCCCTCTAGCTCTCGCAATCACCACAATCTCAAGTCTTAGCGCGTCGAACTCGCAGAACAAAGGGACACAAGATTTATACTGGTTCAGGCCACCATTGCAGTGTAATACCCTACTCCAATGTGGTGTGGAGGATTGCCTCGTGGGCTGAGGATGAACAATTACAAGGGGAAGAACGGCCTCCTGAGGAGAGGTGTTCTTGTGCTTGGCGAGCTTGTGTGGTGTCTTGTGGTCTCAATGATCCTCTCCCCTTGCTAAGGTGGTGGCTAGTCCTATTTATAGAGGCCCTGGTCCTCTTCCCAAATATTGAGTGGGAAGGGATCCCACAACGGCCAAGTTTGAAGGGGGACAACTAGTACAAGTTATCCTGACAAAAGTAGTCTTCGCCTGCCAAAGGCTCTGGTGGTGACGTCGTCTTGGGCTCTACGGTGACCTCCATCATGCCTTCATGCTGGTCTTGGTCTTGTTGCACCAATATGGAAACCTTTGCTTGATGCCTCGGGACTCCGCGCTTGAGCTTGCCTCTTTGGCACCAAAGAGGAAACGAGGACACTGCACGCGCTGGCGCCCGCCTGGCCTTGGTCGTCATGGCTTACGTCACGGGGACCTCGCGAGGTCTCCCTTGCCTTCATCTCTCCGCCCCTTGCGAGCCAGCCTGGTGAGGCTGCCCCCGAGGAGTTCTTTTTCATCCGCCTCGCGAGGCTTGGCCCCTCGCGAGGGTCTTGAGTGCTTGCTGGTGAAGATGGGTCGCACAGGGCCGCTGGTGGAGCCATGCCGTGGGCCACAGGCAGGCAAGTCTGGGGACCCCCATTCCCAGAACACCGACAACTGGCCCTTAACCTGCAATTCAATTGTGCGTGCAATGATGAATCACTCCTTCCTGCTATAGTGTACATTTAGGCATCATCATACATGGCACAACCTAATACATGTGCATTCCATTATAGAATCTGGAATGTGGAATGTTTATGTTAGTTCATACGTTGCACATGATGTTTAAATGCCCCTTAAATTTGGTCAGTCAAGTGATGGTCTTTAAGCCTCCTTTTTTGCTTCTTTTCTTGATACTCCCTCCTTCCATCTATATAGGGCCTAATATGTTTTTCAAGACCGCCTTTGACTATTGATAAGAATAATAATAATACATGAGATGTATAATGCGAAAATTATATCATTGGAAGCTCCTTTCACGTACGAATTTGACGGTATGCTTTGCGTAACTTGCATGACATATATTATTGCTCTAACACTTGGTCAAAGTTAGCCTCGAAAAATGATTAAGCCCTATATAGATGGAAGGACAGAGTATGTAAGATTTGCTCACACATATGTTCAATTGCTTGTTTGCATCAGCCAGCCATACTAGGACTATTTGCTTTGATTACCTGTTGTTCTTGACCTAACACACTAACAGAGCTTGTCAACTATTTAAACACTAAGGGCTGCTATAGTGGGGGCTTGTCTAACTCATAGGTGACATAAAGGTTTGGCTATACACTAAAGTAGGCTCTCCAAGAGTACCTGGAGATACCGTTTGGAGGTATGCCTAGTTTTTACATAGTGCACATATAGTAAATGCTCATTTCATTGTGTTCAAGTGCAAGAGATGTGGCATGTCTCATTATGTGGTGTTGTTTTGTTATAATCTCATCCTTTTGTGTTGTTCACAGACTAGAAAGTATGCATATTTATCTTCCAAGGAGATGAGTAACTAGTTTGTGTCACCTTGCAGAGGGGGGTGCAATGCAGATCAGATTGAGGATTTCCAAGTACAAGATGTCTGGAAGGAGCCTTGCAAGACAAGTAGCAACAGCGCTGAGCCTGTTCAACTAGTTAAGGTAAGTCACTGTATCCAACTCAATTGTTCAATTCCTTGTTTATTTCAAGCATAGTTAATTTTCTCTTTTCAATTGCTTTATTTGTCCTTAGTTAATGAGATGCCCAAACAATGATGCCTGATGTTGGGTACTTGTATAACTATTAGTTGACATAATTAAAGGCCTTACCATTTAATTACTCCGGCGAAGTGTGCCTGAAGCTTTGATGTCTATTAACCAACTATTACTGCATGAGGCTCACAATCTAGTTTATACTAGGCTAATGATTGCATAGTTTTGCTTGTTGTAGTAGGTTTGTACGAATCCCTCTGCTGTTCATTATGCTCCCTAAGACATTAATTGAGCTACAGAATGGCCGACTTCTTGCTTACTTATACACAACATGCTATCTAAATTTGTAACTTGTCTGTGTTTTGGATTTGGCCCCAACATCATGCTCCTCTGGTGAGCTAAGAGAGATTTCTATATGTATGCTGCACAGGCTACCATTTTTATAATTTTTAAGATATCATCTGCTTATGCTTCATGACGTGTAACATGATTGTTAGTCCTATTTTGCCATGTACAAAATAGTTTGTCTTGCTCCCTTCACTGTTGTAACTATATTTTTGCCATAGTCATGTGTACTTACAGAAACATTTCAGGATGAAGTGACATCAACACAAAGATCTGTGAGTAGTGTGGAATGGCCATTATCGGATGATTATGGATTGGAATTGGAATGTGCTGATGTTCTCAAGCATCAACTAGAGGTGGCAAGATAACATGTACATGATTCTCAACGTATAATCAACAAGTTGAGACTGGACATGCAGGTATTAGATGCAGGAGTCAAAAAATGAAACAAGACACTCAGGTAACCATGAAGGAATTGGAGATTTTGCAGACTGAAATTTGTGCTATCTGAATCCGGCCAATCCTATTTTTTGGAGATATTATAGTTCAAATGGTAAGTTCTGTTGATGCGTGTCCATTATGTATGAGCTTTATTTGTCTAGTGTATGTAATTTGCTATTTGTGTATTCTTTATTATCACTGGTGCCAAACTATAATGCCCAGTGGGTATATTCAGCTATAATTTCTTTATTGTATAGTGTAGGATTATTCTACGTTTCTATGCCTTAGTCTTTTTATTTTATAGTGTATGTTTTTTAGAGGTGATAGTATAGAGTAGGATAATTATTGAATATTCTATATCGTTGAAATGGGGGCCAACACGCCCAAAAATTTCCTGGATGCCATACAAACAAACAAACATGTGTAGTCAAAGAGGGCCTTAATTGGGTTGGTTAAAATAATATTAAGTGGATCCCAAATGATGTGGCCCACCGTAACAACAGCTCTTAGCAGGTTGTTAACAGGCCAAAAGCTTGATAGGGTCATATAAATGGAAATGGCCCACGGGCCTCTAGTAGGCCGAAATACATGTCAATTTTGTCTTGCCCCTTTTACTTTACGGGCTAGTAAGAGGCCGAAAGTGTTATGGGCCAGAGGAGGCCCAATTTTCAAACTAGGCTTTTAATAGGCCAAAAGTCGCGTTGGGCTGAAATGATGCCCTGCAAAACGTGGGCCCCTAGTGGACCTAAAGTCAAAGGCCCAACTGTTGTACGGGCCGTTAACCGGCCGAGAGACAAAATGGGCTAGGAGTTGGCCCATTTACCGAATGGGCCCAGGACAGGCCTAAAGTCACAGCTGGCTAGAATTGGCCCAACTGCGGAATGGGCCGAGAAAAGGCCGAAAGACGTTCTGGGCCATTAGCGAGCCGGGACTGACAATGGGCTGCTAACAGGATGAAAGAAGCTCGGGCCGCAATTGGGCCCACAGACATAGCTGGCCGTTAACGGGCTAAAACTGACGATGGACTGGAAGTTTTCAAATCTAGAATGGGCCTTTGATGGGCCGATTCTGTGTAACATGTATGGGTCATGCTTGTAAATGGGCCTGACTCAAGTAGGCCGCTAATGGGCCGGCCCGGTTATTTTGACAGGCCCAGCCTTTTAACCTGAATGGGCCACTGTTGGGCCGGTCCACGTGTCAACATATCATAGGCGCATCTCGCCCATTGGTTGAGTGACACCTGGGCCAACGCGGAGCTGACATGTGATTCCGTTGGCCAATGAGAATTTGACATGTGGAAAATCGGCATTGGTCGTGGCTGTTAGTGGGTTATTGGATCCAAAACCAGACCCGATAGCTTAACAGCGACCCATTACGGTGGATGCCATGTGTCCGTCACCCTTGACGAAAGCACTTCCATGACGCGGCAGTTATCGTCATGGAAGTGAACACTTCAGTGATGATAATTTTGGTAATCTCATGGAACACTTCTACGATAGCACAGGTATGACTATCTTGATTCTGTCATAAAATCATCATGGATGTACATGCATGACAGAAAACGTGACCTATTGTGACCAACACATATCATCATGGAAGTGTATTTTTTGTAGTGTGACACCTAACCAATATAGGAGACACCACTCTCCAAAAGGTAATAGATGGTGTGTTGATGATGAATTCCTTGCTCTTGTGCTTCAAATGATAGTCTCCCCAACACTCAACTCTCTCTCTCTCTCACAGATTTGGATATGGTGGAAAGAAGATTTGAGTGGAAAGCAACTTGGGGAAGGCTAAAGATCAAGATTCTTGTGGTTGGAATGGAATGTCTTGGTCTCAACACATGAGTAGGTGGTTCTCTCTCAGAAAATGAATGCTGGAAGGTTAGGCACATTATTATGGCTCTCTCCACGAATGGGGACGGGTGGAGGGGTATATATAGCCTCCACACGAAATCTAGCTGTTACACACAATTCAGCAAACTCGATGGGACCGAAGCGAGAAAATCGGTCACACCGATTTAGCTCAAAATGTGAACGTTCGGCTTTTCAGTGGGACCGATATGATCAACTCGGTGGGACTGATGTGCTAGGGTTAGGGCAAAACCTCAACTCGGTTTAACCAATTACACAAACTCCGTGGGACCGATTTTGGTAATAAGCAAAACAGAGAGTTGGTCAAGCAAACTCGGTGGGACCGATTGCATATCTCGGTGGGACCAAGATAATTGCAACAGGCAAGAAAGAGTTTGCAAGCCCATCTCGATGAGACCAAGATCCCATCAGTGTGACCGAACTGATTAGGGTTTCTAGCAGTGGCTATCTCAAATGAACTCGGTGGCACCGGATAGATCAAATCGGTGGGGCCGAGTTTGGCTTTAGGTTTAGGACATATGTGGAAATGAGAAAGTGGTTGAGGTCTTTGGAGTATATCACTAAGCACTTTGAGCAAGCAATCCATTAAGCAACACCTCATCCGCTTTTAATAGTATTGGCTTTCCTATGGACTCAATGTGATCTTGGATCACTAAAATGAAAATGAAGTGTCTTGAGCTTTTGCCAATCTTTGTCCTTAGCATCTTGAAGGGGTTCCACATCCTCTTGTCCAAGCCACTCCACTGTTGAACTCATCTGAAATATACTAGATGAAAATATTAGTCCAACAAGAGATATGTTGACACTAATTACCAAAATCACCCAGGGAGCACTTGTGCTTTCAATCTCCCCTTTTTTGTAATTGATGACAACATGCATCAAAGATTTAGATAAAGATATGAAGATAAGTAAAGCTTTGGAAAGACATGTAACATGCATAGGCTCCCCCTACATGTATGCAATCATGTGAATATGGAATATAAGAGCATATGAATGCATAACCATGACAGAGCAAGCAATGAGTTACATGTATCTTGGCTATATGCATCAGAGCAAATGATGTGAATATAGGAAACGTACCTCCATGTTCATGATTTCTTCTTGCAAACAATATGTACAGTAGCAAGAAATCATCATGCGCATGGATGTGATGCATATACTTACCTTGTGGTCTTGAGGTAGATTTGCAAGAGATGAACCTGAGTAAACAAGGTTAGATAACACATGAACATCTACCTGGACAAAGCAATTTAAGAAAACACAAGAGTACCAAGATTGGGATGACATGTAGAGAGTGAGTACTAGGTACTCTATATGAATATACACATGTCCCCAAAGAGTAATGATATGCAATGAATTCGAAGATTTCCTTCCCTTAGATGTCTTTATCCCCTTGAACCTTATATTGGATAGTGGGAGAAGATAGGGCAAAATAAAATCATAGAAAACCAGTCAAAAAAAATCATAGCACAATCAACATAACAAACTTAACACATACTAACATGTCTTTCCCCTCTTGAAGACATGTGACTTCTCTCCTCTATGGATAACAAGCATCTGGAGAAGCTTAAGGAGTGCATTCTCTCTTATGTGATAAGCTTTGATGTGCTCTCTCTCCCCCTTTGACATCAATTTCCAAGAAGGGATCTTCTGGAGCATGAGTCAAGTAGGTTTGATCCTTGAGTCACATTACGAAGTAACATGTAATATAAGATGCTGGTAGAGGACAAGAATTATCGAGTGGAGCTGGAACAAATATGCAGGTTGCAAATGGCAAAGTGTTTTCTCCGCATTGAAATCAGTAACGCTGAGCCTTTTTCTTCAGTGGCACCGAGTTGTTGCGGTTTAGCCGAAAGAAACTAACCGGTGAGGCCGAATTCAACACAAAGGGAAAACAATTGTCATCTTACCTCACTAGGCAAATAAGATCTCACAAAGATTTGCAAGGAATTAACTAAAGGATTTGCAATGAATTGGATGCAGGGAATGCAGAACATAACAGAGAAAAATAAAAGAAATCTGGATGAAGTTTTTTTTCTTCTGAAAAGGGAAACAAACATGCAAGAGACAAACGCAAGAACTCAGAAGAAAACACTAGAGAACTTCATCTAGAATTGGTCGGGGACAAAGTCACCTATGTTAGAGTATATTGACTGAGGAGTCAAGTGAGAACACTTGATTGTAGGTCATATTCATCGTTTAAGCTCAAAATGGGATTGCCATTTTTGTTTAAGCATTTTGATGTATTCACATCTTGTTGAGCTGCTTTGACCCATGACTTGGGGTAAAGCTTCTCTAAGATGGAATGACATCCCTTGGGTGGTGGTGTTGAACTTGATCATGTAGTTGAACTTGTGTAGGATGCTCAAGGTTGATGTAGCTCATCAATGGTTGGAAGCACCACTTGTAGTTTAAGTTCATCTACCTACATGGGTTAGTCTTGCAAGGAAGATAACTTGTGTATCATGAAATTTGATACCAAATGAAATTAGATATATATGATTTGTCAAATGATATGTTGAAAGGTTTCATGCTTCCTCGTCTTCAACCACCATATTGTAGAGACTTGGTGATGTAGAGATTGCTAAATACGTGAGTGAGTGGCAATCTCATAGAATTAGGTTCATCCAACTACCTACAAGGATTAGATAGCATGCAAGGGTGCAAGTATATCCAAGACATATGATCATCATCATAAGAGAAATATCAAGGATTAGTCAAAGGCTCATGCCTTGCATGTATCCAAATGGAGTTTCTACTCCAAGTTTTAAGCATCAATCATGTTCAATTCACCTCTCAAATGGCAAAATACTTTCTCATCAAGCGGTTTGGTGAAAATATCCGACAATTGCCTATCAGTACGAACATGCTTAAGATCAATGTCTCATTTAGCAACATGATCTTGAATGAAATGATGACGAACTTCAATATGCTTAGTTCGAGAATGTTACAAGGGATTGTGAGCAATCTTAATAGCACTTTCATTGTCACAAAGCAACGGAACATGTTTCAAATAGATCCCATAATCTTTAAGAGTTTGGGTCATCTAAAGTAATTGAGCACAACATTAACAGGCGGCAATGTATTCTGCTTCGGCGGTGGATAATTATACCGAGTTTTGTTTCTTGGAGGACCAAGACACAAGGGATCTACCAAGAAATTGACAAGTACCTGAAGTGGACTTTCTATCAACCTTGTCACCGGCATAGTCCGAACCGGAGTAGCCAACAAGATCAAAATAAGACCTCTTAGGAGACCAAATGCCAAAATTTGGTGTATGAATTAAGTATCTCACTATCCTTTTCGCAGCCTTAAGATGACATTCTTTGGGGGGGCGCTTAATATTGTGCACACATGCACACACTTAGCATAATATCAGGACAGGATGCACATAGATATAACAATGAACCAATCATAGAGCGATAGACCTTTTGGTCAACCGGTTTGCCATCCTTAGTCAAGTCAAGATGTCCACTAGTAGGCATGGGTGTATTCATACCTTTGCATTCTTGCATGTTGAACTTCTTGAATAGGTCCTTGGTATACTTTGTTTGGGAAACAAAGGTACCCTCCTTAGTTTGCTTGATTTGCAAACCAAGAAAGAACTTGAGTTCACTCATTATAGACATCTCAAACTTCTCCGACATTAGCCTTCCAAACTTTTCAATAAAATGGAGGTTAGTCGAACCAAATATGATATCATCAACATAAATTTGGCACACCAATAATTCTCCATTAACTCTTTTAGTAAAAAGAGTAGAGTCAATTTTTCCAATCTCAAAGCCTTTTTCAATAAGGAACTTGTTCAAGCATTTATATCACGCTCTAGGAGCTTGTTTAAGACCATAAAGAGCTTTGTGAAGTTTGTAAACATGGTCAGGTTTCTTAGGATTAACAAAGCCGAGAGGTTGTTTAACATAAACTTCCTCCTCAATTTCACCATTTAGAAAAGAACTTTTAATGTCCATTTGGTACAAGGTAATATGATGGTGATTAGCATAGGCAAGTAAGATGTGGATGGACTCAAGTCTTGCAACGGGGGAATATGTCTCACCATAGTCCATACCTTCGACTTGAGTGTAGCCTTGGGCGACGAGACATGCTTTGTTGTGAATGACTTGTCCATCTTCATCTTGCTTGTTGCGAAACAACCATTTGGTACCGATGATGTTGTGGTTGTTGTCAGGCTTCTTGACCAATGTCCACACTATGTTCCTCTCAAAGTTGTGTAGCTCTTCGTGCATGGCATTTATCCAATCCGGATCTTCCAATGATTCTTCAACCTTCATAGCTTCAATGCTAGAGATGAATGAATAATGTTCACAAAAATTAGCCAAACGAGTTTTAGAGTGAGTGATTCTCCCGGTTTGGATATCATTGAAGATTTGTTCGACGGGATGGTCTCGTGAAACTCTTGCTCTAACTCATGAGAGCATTTGTTTGGGTTGGGGTGGAACATCTTCTTCATCATCTTGTTCTTCCTCTTGGCCTTCTTTGTTGTTGACATTGTCATTCTCTTGTTGAGGTGGAGAAGGAGGTTGATGATGTTCATCTTGGTGTAGTTCCTCGTTTTCTTCATCTTAGCGTGTCCCACTTGTGGATGCCTCTGTGTCAACTCTTGGTTCACCTTGTCATGGGGTAGAAGCATCCACTTGGATGGACGGCGTACTCTCCTTCACCTGCGTCGGGCTAATCTTGCCAATAGACAAGTCTTAGATTGCTTCCGAAGGGTATTTGCCTCCTACATCAATTGGCAATTGCTCTACTTGCGAGCCGTTAGATTCATCAAACTTCACATCTAACGTCTCTTCAACCTTTCGGGTGAAATTGTTGTAGACACGGTAGGTGTGAGAATTTGAGACATAACCGAGTAGGAAACCCTCATGAGATTTAGGAGCAAATTTAGAATGACAATGCTTATCAAGAATGTAACACTTTGAGCCGAATACTCGAAAGTATCCAACTTGGGGTTTGTTACCGGTGAGAAGCTCGTATGCCGTCTTGCCGAGTAGCTTGTGAAGATATAAGTGATTTGTTGCATGACAAGCTGTCTCAACCGCTTCGCCCAAAAGTGTTTTAGCGTCTTGTACTCATCAAGCATCGTTTTCGCCATCTCAATGAGAGTCGGGTTCTTCCTCTCAACAACTCCATTTTGTTGAGGCATGTACGTAGCCGAGAACTCATGTGAAATCCCTTCTTCATCAAGGAAGGTATCCACATTTGCGTTCTTGAACTCCGTTCCATTGTCGTTGCGAACCTTCTTGATCTTCACTTAAAATTGATTTTGGGCCTTCCTAGCGAAGTTCTTGAAGATCTTTTGGACGTGCGATTTATCATCAAGAAATAGCACCCACATAAATCTTGAAAAACCATCGACTATGACTAAACCAAAAGAGTTTCCACCGAGACTTTTATAGGCGTTGGGACCAAAGAGATCCATATGAAGTAGGTCGAATGGTCTTCTCGTGGTCATGATGTTCTTCACGGGGTGGCTTCCTCCAACTTGTTTTCCTGCTTGACAAGCACTGCACAATCTATCCTTGTCAAATATAACATCTTTCACTCCAAGGATATGATAACCTTTAATAGGCTTATCAAGATTTCGCATGCCCACATGACCTAACCTTCTATGCCACAACCAACCTTTAGAGGATTTAGCAATTAAGCAAGTTCTAGGTTGAGCCTTTTTAGTGAAATCAACAATGTATAGATAACCTCTACATATACCGGTAAAGACCATATTATGATTATCTCTTCAAAACAATTGGCAATCTACTTCAATAAATAGGACATTGAAGCCAAAGTCGGCTAGTCTAGATATGAAAAGTAAATTACAGCCAAGAGATTCAATGAGCATAACATTTTGTATGGAGCTATCATGTGAGATGGCCACCTTACCAAGGCCAACCACCTTACCCTTTGAGTTATCACCAAAAGTGACGTACTTTTGAGGGCTGTCATTTTCAGCAAGCTCACAAAACATATCCTTGTCTCCGGTCATGTGATCGGTACATCCACTATCAAGAACCCATTCCTTTCCTCCAACCATGTACCGTGAAGATTAGCCATAAGAACGAAGTGTCTCATAGACTCAACGAGATCAAAGTCACTATCATCATCCTCATCATAGTATCCATGTTCAACATCGTCTTGTGATTGATCAATTCCTAGAGAGAGTGATTCATTAGATAAGTGATCATCACAATGTTCATCTTTATGAATTATAATGGCTTCAGAGATGATATTGCTAACAACATCTCCTTTGGCACGCATAAGGTCGCAAAGCTCAAATAAACAATAACCAAACTTACGATCATTGGAATTCATCTTACTCAAAGCAATAGATTGTGAAGAATCTCATATAAGTTTTGCAAGGAATAGTTTGGGAATCGTTCCTTAAGAAATCTCCATATGGTGTAAGCACAATCAAGAGTAGGCAAGCAACCAAACAGATTTCTAGGCAAACCTCTAGTAATAAGATTGACAGTTCTAAGATTGCGGATCATGTCAATAGACTCATCAGGGATAGGATGCAGGGGGTCAACAAGGGGTGCACACGGGCTAGTAATATACTTGTTCAAGTGATATTCACTGAAAATCTCAAGCATCTCATTTTTCACTCATGAAAGAACTCTCCATCAAGTATATGCACTCTACGTCTAAGACTTCCCAACATAGACTCATCCATCTTCATCCAATGGTGATTAAACCAAAGCAATGGAGACCAATGCTCTGATACCAATTGTAGGATCGAGAAGAGGTGTCTACAGGGGGGTGATTAGACCCTCAACAAGGAAAAGTAGCAATCTTTAATTCTTTTAAGTTAAGGTGGAGTTTTAGCACAAGTTTAAACATTCGCAATACATTTCAAGCAAGGATAGAAAGAGTATATTGTCGGCGTTCTGGGAACGGGGGTCCCCAGACATGCCTGCCTGCGGCCCGCGGCGTGGCTCAAAAGGGGGCCCAACACGGCCCATCTTCACCAACACAGACCCAAGACCCTCGCGAGGGGCCAAGCCTCACGGGGTGGACGACGTGGAGCTTTCTCAGGCACGGCCTCATCAGGCTGGCTCGCAAGGAGGCGGAGAGATCAAGGCGGGGTACCTCACGAGGTGCCCGTGATGCAAGCCATGATGACTCAGGGCGCCAGGCGGGTGCCAGCCCGCGCAGTGTCCTCCTTTCCTCTTTGGTGCAAAGGGGGCAAGCGCTAGCCGCGGAGTACCAAGGCATCAGGCAAAGGTTGCCATTTCGGTGCAACAAGACCAAGACCAGGAGGACTGCAAGACGGAGGTCACCGTGGAGCCCAAGACGGCATCACCACCAGAGCTTTGTGCAGGCGAAGACTACTTTTGTCAGGATAGCTGATACTAGCTGTCCCCTTTCAAATTAGCCCGCCATTGTTGGCTCCCTTCCCGCTCGATATTTGGGAAGAGGACCAGGGCCTCTGTAAATAGGGCCAGCCACCCATAGAAGAGGAGGTTTTTTGGGAGGAGAGTTTCTAGAGGCAGCTAGAGCGAGAGGTTTTTAGCTAAGGGTTTAGAGAAGGGGATCGAGATCCGAAAGAGAGAGTAGGGTGACTGAACTCCTCCCAGCAGTTCATCCCCCCAGCCAAGAATAGACCCTCGCGAGGATGTTCTTCCTTGTATTGTTCATCATCATCAGCCCAAGAGGCAATCCACCACACCACACACTGGAGTAGGGTATTACACCGCAACGGTGGCCCGAACCAGTATAAACCCTGTGTCTCTTGTGTTGTTCTTTCCATCGCTTAGATCTTAGCAAGGCGGAGGGGTGCAGGTAGGTAGGAGGCAAAATCTCCGCGCGCATCCCAGTGTTCGAACCTCAAGGGTCTGCCGGAACCCGAAATCCGACATTTGGCGCGCCAGGTAGGGGTGTGCCGGAATTCGTCTTCCACCACCCCGTTCTCCTCCGACCATCGCGCCCATGTCTGACGCTCGTCGGGCCCGCGGAGAGCGCTAGGCCGCCCTCACTTCCCACGTCGCCCAGACGGCCGATGTCGGCGGGCGTCCTCGCCGTTCCCCATCACCTGCCGTCAACCCCGCCACCGGCCCGGCGGGGGACGAGCAGCGAGCATCGTCTCAGCATCCGTCCGTGCGGCAAGACGGCCGCACCGCAACTCCCTCGCTCACCCCGGCTGGTTCTTCATCCCGCGCGCTCCGCACACCAATGGAGGCTTGAGCTGCGCTCATCGCGGCAAACGAGCTCCTGCACTACCGTCCCGTCGATGACGTCTACGAAGAATGGCTCGACCGAGTCGCCGAGCTCGTCCGCGCCGCAGGGGGCTCTCCCGCGCCGCCCATTTCGCTGCATCGCACCCCGCCTCGCGCGGGCGACGAAGCTCCGGCGGCGCCCCGGCCGCCTCCTCCTCAGGAAGGTGCCATGGCTCCAAGGCGCGTGGTCCCTGGGCGGAACCCACTCCGTCAGGTGCCAGCGCAGCAACAGCAGAGCTGTCAAGAAGTCCCTCCCCCGCAAGAAGTTGCCCGGGCGCTCCCTGCTCCAGCGCATCGCGACCATGCTCCTGCTCCCGCGCATCAAGACCCCGCGCTGCTCTCATCTGCAGCGCATGGGGACGTGCAAGACCAAGCTCTCCGTCACCCAAGGCCTCCCGTGGCCACAGCAGGCTGCCGCGCCTTCACCACCGAGCTGCGCAGCGTCGTGTGGCCCGGCAAGTTCAAGCCAGACCTGCCTCTTCGTTACGACGGCACGGCTGACCCTGCGGAGTTCCTCCAGCTCTACGAGCTGGGCATCGAAGCTGCCAACGGAGACGAGAAGGTCATGGCGAACATGCTTCCCATGGCGCTCAAGGACGGGGCCCGCACCTGGCTCCTGAACCTGGCTCCAGGCACGATCTCCTCCTGGGACGAGATGCGCACCCGCTTCATCGCCAACATCCAAGGTACTCGCGATCGGCCACCCGCCATCAGCGACATGCGCCGCATCAAGCAACAACCCGGGGAGACCCTGGAGAAGTACATCCAGCGCTTCAACAACGCACGCCTCAAGATTCCCAAGGTGACTGAGGAGGCCATCATCTCAGCCTTCTCCGACGGCGTGCGCGATGTCAAAATGAAGGAGGAGCTGGCAATGCATGAAGACCTGTGCACTTCCTTGGAGCTGTTCAACTTGGCAAACAAGTGCGCCAGGGCTGAGGAAGGACGTCTCTCCCTCCTTGAGCTGCCTGCCGCAGACCAAGAAGGGAAGAAGCCCAAGGCCAAGGATGTGAAGCGCAAGGGGGCTGCCGTGCTCGCGGCAGAACCAGACACCAAGCGGGGCAGAGATCAGCCCGAACCTTCCAAGGGCAGCTGGTATTGCGTGTACCACGACCTCCACACCCACAACACCAACGAATATCAAGAACTTCGAGCCATGCGAGAAGGAAGGATTGGCCGTTGCCCCGACCGCGGTGACCGGGGCTACGGTCGAGGAGGAGGAAGGAACGCAGGACGCTGGGAAGACCGTGGCCCGCACGAGGGGTGGCGCGATCAACCTCGCGAGGATCGCTGGCAAGACCCGCCTCGCGAGGGAGACTGGAGGGATCAGCCTCGCGAGGATCGCCCGCAAGGCAACGCAGGCCTCCCTCCGCTATTGCCGCAGCCAAGGAGAAACGAGGACCGCCACCAGGACGAGGGGGCTGGGGGCTTCCAGGAGCCGCGCGCGATCGCCTGCATCCTGGGTGGAGCTCAAGCCCCAGCCTCCCAACGTATCTTCAAGCAGTTTGCTCGCGAAGTGAATGCAATTCTCCCCAAGCTCGAAGCAACGCGCCCCCTCAGGTGGTCGGCGTGCGCCATCACGTTCAGCTCAGCAGATCAACTCAAGTGTGCGGCTACAGCCGGGGTCCTCCCGATGTTTTGTTCCCCAATCATCAGCAACGTGGTGGTCACCAAGACCCTCATCGATGGCGGGGCAGGGCTTAATGTCCTGTCCGTGGAAACATTCAACAATCTCCAAGTGCCCTACAGCCAACTTCAGCCAACCAAGCCTTTCTCCGGAATCACCGACGGCTCCATGGTCCCGATTGGGCAGGTTCGCCTCCCTGTCACCTCCGGGCCACGCGACAACTACCACACCGAGCTCATCGACTTTGAGGTCGCTCACATTCGCCTACCGTACAACGCCATCCTTGGGTACCCAGCACTGGCCAAGTTCATGGCCGTAACTCACCATGGCTACAACGTCCTCAAGATGCCAGGAAGTGGCAGAGTCATCACGGCGCCCTGTGAAGAGAAGGACGTGGTGTGTTCCCTGGAACGAGCCTTTCAGGCCGCGTCACTGGAAGACCTGGATCGCGGAAGCAGGAGGCTTCCCGAGACCGCCCCCAAGAAGAAGAAGACATCGTCCGGCCCGGCCCCTCAGGAGACAAGCCCCTCTGGGCCCGTGCCTGCCCAGGGGGAACCTCCTTCCATCGCATAGGAAAGCGCGCCCGGCGCCCTCCTCAGGCAGGGCTCGGGGGCTCTCCCCTAGAGGGCCACCGACCTAGCTAGGGTCACGAGGGAGGCGCTTGGGCACCACATGGAGGCGTGTTTCGAAGCACGTTTCCCTCAAGAAGGAGCAAGGCAAGGAAAGCCAGACCCTCAGGAGTTCGTCGGCAAGGCCATTCAGGAGCTACAGGAGTCAAGAGTCATGAAAGGCGGCTGCCGCCTACCAGCAGTGGCTCCCCTTCCAGGCGAGGATGGTGGGCTGCGCGTCTGCATCGACATACCAGGGCTCAACCGAGTCGCCTCCCTGGAGCGCCTCTGGCCCACGCGAGGGGGCGCGGCGGAGGTCCACCCCGCAACTATGTTCGCATGCCTTACGGCTTGCCGAACGCGGCTGCCACGTACCAGCGCCTCATGAGGGGCACCATGGAGGCACAAGAGGCCAGGCATTCCGCAGCCCTGGCGGAGATGGAGATGGTCCGCGAGGAGCTGCCAGCGCCTCCGGAGCCTCTCGAGGCCCCTGGGCCTGGGGCTCATGAGGATCGGCTTCCGCAGCCCACCGAGTCTGCTACACCAACACCCCTTCATCCTCAACGTCATCAGGTGACATCTTTCAAGTTTCACTTCCAGCTGGGAGCGCCCCCAGGGCTGCATTATTCCCAGGCCGCGTGGGTCCGTCCCTGCGGCGTGTATCCCTTTTATTTCATGTTGTTATCTTACCTTGTTGGGGGCGCCCCTCGGGCTGCATCATCCCCAAGCCGCTCGGGCCAGGCCCAGCGGCACGTATCCCATTTGCGTTTATTTCCGGTTAAGCGTTAGAACCACCATGCTTGATTATTTGATGCCGGTCCACGAAACCTCTTCTTCTCCATGCCGACCACTTGCACGTTACAGGGGGTACCTGAGCATCGCGACTCAGGGCTCTTACTGGCTCTCCAGCCCTCACCCTCTGGCCTTGACCACGGCATCGCGACCTAGCATACCAGCAACGGCTGAGACCAGCTCGAGGGTCGGGACCCGAGGACGTAGAGTGCAGGCATCTAACCAAATTTGTAGGGACAGATCACAAGATAAGGCCCAGTGCCAAGCGCAACCCGCCTAGAGGTAGGGCCCCGTGAGTCCCGCGTTGGCTCACGGGTGCCCAGATACACCTCGCCAGGCCCTACCGTGCCAGCCACGTGTCAGGGCGGGGCTGTACATGCCCCGGGGGCTCCTCCCGGAGGGGGCCCCCTCCCAGGTACTAGTGGAAGCACCATGCTCTGCGCTGGCTGACGACACTGTCGAGGAGCGACTATGCCCGTACACATACGGAAGCGCTATGCTCCGCGCTGGTGATAAACAACTGAGGGTGGCCCCCGGGCTGCGTCAACCTCAAGGAGCCTAGAGCTCAGTGTCTAGCCTCATCGTAACACCTCCCCTCGGGAGTGCCGCGCGAGGGGGATGGGCACGGGGGCTGCGCCTGGGTCACGCCCAGACGCACGCCGCCCAGCCAGGCCCCCCTGGGCCTGGTTCGTCGCGCGCCTCTCCCCGAGTGGAGCCAAGGTATGAAGGCCGTTTGGGCGTTAAGGGGGACTCCTGAGCATCGTGACTCAGGAGCCTAATTGGTCACGTAGCCCCTCACTCCATGGTCCCGTCCTGGTTTCCGGTCGGGACTAATGCTGGGTGAGGTATGCGCGGGGCCGGGCTCTGCAGACGTAGAACAGTAGATCCACCCACATCATACCTCCCTACTTGCTGTTCATGCGCAAAGGGGGACTCCTGAGCATCGCGACTTAGGAGCCTAACTTGTCATGTAGCCCCTCACTCCTTGGTCCCATCCTGGTTTCTGGTCGGGACTAACGCTGGGTGAGGTACGCGCGGGGCCGGGCTCTGCCGGCGTAGAGCATAAGCAACTAGGAAGGAAAAGCGCAAATTTCAAGGAATTCAAAAGCAAATATTACAGTCCACACTATTATCCCAATACCAAACGCAAGTTTAAACGCCTCCCCGAGACATGATACATGTGCAGGAATTAAAGGCAGGATAGGAGCTACGACGGAGTCACTTGTCGGCGGTGGAGCAGCGCGGAGTGGGTTTGCCTCACGGAGTAGCGGGGTCGGCAGCGCCTTGCTTCGGCTTGGTGCTGAAGGCCCGGAACTTCCCCAGCAAAGCCTCCGCGCGACCCTTCACGGCCTCGGCAGCAGCAGCGGCACGCTCGCCGCTTGCTGGCTCTAGCAGTCTGTCAAGGTCGACGCCGGGATCGCGAAGGTAGATGTGGGTGAGGACCCACGTCAGCGCTGCAGAAGACAGGACACACGCCTCGGCCTCGGCCGTGGGGCCAAGGCCAAGGGCGACATCTTCAAGATCACGAACCAGGAAGGGAAGCAGCTTGGCGGGGCCGTCCTTGGTACCAGCCAGCAGGCTCTCCAGGCCGCTGTCGTAAAGCGTCCTCAGCGAGGAGCGAGCCTTCGCCTCCATCTCCGTGAAGGCCACGCGGTCCTCGGGAAGAACCAGGGCCTTGTCGTCCAGCTCGGCCTTGCTTGCCCCCAACTCCTGCTCCAGCGCGCCTAGGCGGTCGCGGCGCTTCCTGAGCTTGGCCTCCTGGCCCTCGACGGCCGCCTCGCGAGCCTTCACGCCTTCTTCCTGCTCTTGGCAAAGGCGGACCTCTTTCGCGAGCTGGTCCCGCAGGCCTTGCAGCTCGTCCTCCAGCGCCTTGCAGCGACCACGGATGTCGACCACCTCCCCCAGGGCTGCATCACGATCAGCCTTCGCCTCAAGGGCGGCCTGCTTCTCCTCATCGCAAGCCGTCGAGGCCTGGACCAGCGCCGCCCGAATCAAAGCATCGGAGCGAACCCATCCAGAAGCCAGCTCCAAGCGCCCGGCCACCAAGCGAGGGTCGGCGCCAAGAACATCCTGCCGCAGTCGGTCCAGCTCAGCAACAGCACGATCCAGAACGGCAGAAGGAGTCGGAGAGACAACAGCTGGTGGAGTAGGAGGAGAAGGCGGCAGCGCAGCCACACCATCCTGAGGTGGAGTCTGCCGCGCCTCAACGGCTGTGGTGGCAGCGGCAGGCAAGGACACCTCAGGAGTCACTTGGGCCGTGGGGGCCGAGCTCGCCCCAGCCGGCTCAGCCAGGCCTCGCGAGGACGACCGGGCAGGAGAAGCCTGTGTGTCGCGGTCACCCTCCTTCGCGGGCAGAGGTGCTACCACGGATGGAACCTCTGGAGCCCCCTTTGACTTCTTTGCTGCGGGCGCCAGCCTATCCAAGAGATGTGGACGTCAAGCCTCAGAAGCAGAGCAAGAAATAAAGACAAGGACCAAATGCTTACGAGTCGTTGCCAGTGAGCTCAAGCAGCCTCCGGCCAAATTTGAAGCCTGAAAGCCGGCTGGAAGGATCAACCTCAGGAAGCTTGGAAGCGGAAGGTGCGTCTACGGTCCGCCTCAGGGCCGAAGCAGACCCGCGGGAGATCAGCCCGGTCCTGTCCTTCTTCAGGATCGGGGGCAAGCTCCCGCCGTCATCCTCGTCGTCATCGCTCGGAGAAAGGCAGAGAACGTGGGACCTGCGTCGGGGGAGGGGAGCCTTCGAGTCCCCGTCAGTCGCCTCGGAGTCAGGCCCTTTTCTCGCTCCCCTCCTTCCTCCTCTTCGCTGGAGTCGTCGGAGGGCACGTCCACTGGTTCCTCGGGAGCTTCCATTGGCACGGGCCCATCCCCGTTGAAGACGGGCATGGACTTCACTACCCGCTCCCAGTCGTCGCGGAGGAACAAGGGCACAGGAGCACCCTCCAACCTCGCCACATCACCCCGACCAGAGATTGGAGGACCGCAGCCAGATCTCCGTCGGCCAAGGCCGCGGGGCTCGGATGGGGCCTCCACATCGGAAATGAGTGCTGCCGAAGCGGAGCCAGCTGGTGCTCCAGGAATTCTCTCAGCAGCGACGCGCCGGTCAGCTTCACCGACGCCATGTTGGCCGGCCTCAGATCCGCGCCCATCTTCTCCAACACCATCTTCGCGTGGGGGTCCGCGAGCTCCGCTCGACCCCAATCGCTGGAGCTCGTGGGCTGCTCCGTGGGCAAGATCAGCCGAGGGTGGATGCGCCCAGCATCCACCAAGACCCACTTGCTCCTGAAGCCCTCAATCCTTTTCCCAGGGTTCGAGATGGCAATGGCGCCACCGTACGCGATGAAGCTCGCGCACGCGGAAGCAGGACCGCGAGAGGTCCGGAGGTAGAAGTAGTGGCGCAGCAAGGCCACTGAGGGTTGCACCCCAACGTGAGCCTTGCAATAATAAGCAAAGACTACCAGGAGAAGGACGGAGTTGGGATGGAGATGCAGAGCCTGTAGCTTGTAATGGCGGAGGACATAGAAGAAGAACTCGGAGAAGGGAGGCACCAGGCCAGCGGCAATGGCACTTACGGAGAACGGATAGAAGGTGCTCCCCTGACCCTCGGGGGTGGCAGAGCCGGCCTTGAACACCCTCGCCTCGTCGATGCCCCACGTCGTCGCCATCCAGCGCAACCGGGCAAGGCTCGCCTCCGACACGTTCGGCGAGTCCAGGGCAGACGAGTACCAAGCTACGGCCGGGGGCTAACGAGGCGCCGTGGCTTCCTAGGTCGCACGGTCGGAGCAGATCTGGAAATTTCGGAGGAAGGAAGGAGAGGCGCAAGAAGGGGGATCTGAGCAGCAACCGGGGAAAGCAAGAAGCAAGGCCTAGGCAGATGCCACTCCTTTATCAACTCGCGCGGTTGCTAAGGCGCCCACGTCCAATCAACCGCCACGCGGCGCCCAGGCCGCAGGCTGTTAGGGCTCGCGGCGCTTCGCTCTTGCTCTTCCGCCTCCCTGCACGGCCAAGTCCGGGCGCGCCTTGGGCCCGGGGGCTGCTGTCGGTGTTCTGGGAATGGGGGTCGCCAGACTTGCCTGCCTGCGGCCCGCGGCGTGGCTCAAAAGGGGGCCCAGCACGGCCCATCTTCACCAACACAGACCCAAGACCCTCGCGAGGGGCCAAGCCTCGCGGGGCGGACGACGTGGAGCTTCCTCAGGCACGGCCTCATCAGGCTGGCTCGCGAGGAGGCGGAGAGATCAAGGCGGGGTACCTCACGATGTGCCCGTGACGCAAGCCATGACGACTCAGGGCGCCAGGCGGGTGCCAGCCCGCGTAGTGTCCTCCTTTCCTCTTTGGTGTAAAGGGGGCAAGCGTAGCCGCGGAGTACCGAGGCATCAGGCAAAGGTTGCCATTTCGGTGCAACAAGACCAAGACCAGGAGGACTGCAAGACGGAGGTCACCGTGGAGCCCAAGACGGCGTCACCACCAGAGCTTTGTGCAGGCGAAGACTACTTTTGTCAGGATAGCTGATACTAGTTGTCCCCTTTCAAATTAGCCCGCCATTGTTGGCTCCCTTCCCGCTCGATATTTGGGAAGAGGACCAGGGCCTCTATAAATAGGGCCAGCCACCAACGGAAGAGGAGGTTTTTTGGGAGGAGAGTTTCTAGAGGCAGCCAGAGCCAGAGCGAGAGGTTTTTAGCTAAGGGTTTAGAGAAGGGGATTGAGATCCAAAAGAGGGAGTAGGGTGACTGAACTCCTCCCAGCAGTTCATCCCCCCAGCCAAGAACAAACCCTCGCGAGGCTGTTCTTCCTTGTATTTTTCATCATCATCAGCCCAAGAGGCAATCCACCACACCACACACTGGAGTAGGGTATTACACCGCAACGGTGGCCCGAACCAGTATAAACCCTGTGTCTCTTGTGTTGTTCTTTCCATCGCTTAGATCTTAGCAAGGCGGAGGGGTGCAGGTAGGTAGGAGGCGAAATCTCCGCGCGCACCCCAGTGTTTGAACCTCAAGGGTCTGCCGGAACCCGAAATCCGACATATATGAGCAGTGGAAAGTAAAGCATGCAACTCGCAAGAAAGTAAAGGGATGGGATTGGAGTGTGCAAACGCAATTGGAGACACGGAGATTTTTGGCGTGGTTCTGATTGGTGGTGCTATTGTACATCCACGTTGATGGAGACTTCAACCCACTTTCGGAGTAAATAGCCATGGGTAGCCTAGCCGGCTTCCCCTGGCCCTCCTAAAAAAATTACAAGCTCGTCCGGCTCCCAAGAACCAAAGACCTGGGGCCGCCTTCCCTTTGCCGGCTGTCATCCAGGCCGGCTTCGGGAGGCGGCCCAACCTCAGCCCTCATGAAGAAAGCCATAGGAAGGCCAACTTCGAGAAGCCGGCCGCGAGAAGGCCGGCTCCAAGAAGCCGGCTCCCATGAAGCAGTCAAGACCGTACCCTCAAAGTTTGCATCCACCCAGCGATGATGAAGCGGGGCGTGGCTACAGTGAAGCCTGCCACCCCCAAAACCCGGAGCACGACCGGCACAGTGCGCCGTACGGGTGAACACGACCCGCCCAGTGCGGCAGTATTGCCACGACGACCCTGACGCCATCCATGACGGGCCACTAGCGTGGCCCACGAGGCGGTGGGACCATTCGGGCAGAGAGACGCCTGAAGGCGGCCACACTTCCTCCCAGTCGGCCAGAGAGAGAGCCGACTCCCCATAGCCGGCCTGCCATCCTCCTCGAAGGAGACACCCTATTAAGGAGACAAGACATGGTGAGGCTACAGTAATCGCCCGCCGGACGGCGGTACTGTAGCCACGCCCACCACGACCAAGCCCGCGTCATCAGCCTAGAGCAACAGTAAGCAGCCACCTACCAGGCCCTGGACGGTGGGGCCTGCTTGTCGACCAAGAGGCCGACAGCCAGCGGGACCCACCAGTCGGCGGGCCCCAGCGACCGGCGCAGAAGCCGGCGAGCGCAGTCACAGATAGCTGGGCCCCGCGCCCAGCCGGATTACCATTGTACCCCCGGGGGGTAGGCCTATATAAACCCCCCGGTGCACCCATGCAAAGGGTTCGACCCCTGACTAGTTTTAGACACATAGGAGGAGAAGAAGCAAGCTAGCCGTGCCCTTCTTCCTCCTTCCACCAAAACAACTCAAGGAGCATTGTGTAGCTACTTGTTCATCTAGTGATCATGCGGAGACCCCGCAGAGCAGCAGTAGGGGTGTTATGTCCACAGAGAGCCCTGAAGCTGAGTAAAGTCCGCCGGCGAGCTTATCTTCGCCTCGTCCCGTTTCCAGGCACCGGCGATGTCTTATTGGCTCCCACAATGATAAGCCACCCGTTGGCATATGTCGCACCTACCACCCGACATTTGGTGCCCACCGTGCGGTCGGCGGCGTACTGGCGTTCTATCCCCGCCACCCGGGGCGGCAGGGATAGAACGCCAGTACGCCGCTGACCGCACGGTGGACGACGTCGGCGACCCAGATCTGGGGGCGGCCGCCATGGAGGACGCCGTTGCGGGGGACAACGCCGAGCCCGGAGGCACAGGGCTCACCGCCAGCTTCGAAGACTGGCCGGATGATGCTGATGTAGAAGTCGTCCCGCGCCGCCAGCCGGCGGCCGACCATCAAGGCGCGGGCTCGTCCACCGCGCTGGCTGCCAGCAGCGGCGCACAGAAGCGCCGGGCCGCGTCGACCCTCTTCGGCAGCCGGCCGAAGAAGCCGAAAGCCTCCGCTCAGAAGCCGTGGCGACAAAACGAGACGAGGCGTCCGCGAAGGCGGCCCGCTTCCGCAAAGCGGTGAAGCAGCCTCAAACAGTCTCAGCGTAAGTCGTCGTTTGCCTGGACAGACTTTTCTCATTGTTTTTCTTCTGCTTTGAACATTCTTCCTGACCTTTCTCCGTTTGATGAACAGGGCGCCGCTTTCCCTTGAGCGGGGCCCGAGCGGCTCCGTGGTTGGGCCAACTGGAGGGTCTTCAGGCCCCTGCCGCGTGGACCCCGCTGCCGACCTCAGGGAGGCCACGGAGCGGAACGCCCATGAGGCGCGGGAGGAGCGGGAAGCGGCGGAACGGGCAGCCGCCCAGGCGGCGAAGGAGCAGGCCGACGCGGCAGCCAAGGCCTAGGCGGAGGCGGCGACCACGGAGACGGAGGCGGAGGGTTCGCGTAACCAGCCTCTGCTGCTCGCCATCCCGCTCCGATCCGTGGCCCCGGACACCGCATTGCCCCTGGCGGAGGAAATCGTCCAAGACGCGCCGCTGATGGAGAGGGGAGAGGACCTCGTGGTCCTCGCGGAGAGGGCGCCAGCGACGGCGCCAACCGGAGCAGGCCAAGGCGGCCAATCGTCAGCGGCGCCAGAGGAGCCGGCTGGGGGGAAGCCGGCGAGCGGAGCCGGCCTCGAGGTGCAGCTGGTGGCGCATCAGCGCGCGGGGGGAAACGCGGCTCCGCTGGAGTCGCGCCGAGCTGCGGGCGCCGGCCAGTCGGCGGAGGCCTTGGAGGCGGCCAGCACCGCCACGTCCGAGTGGACTCCCAGCGGGGGAACGGGCGAGCTGAATGTGGCGGCTCAAGGGGTCCGGAGCCGGCTTCAAGCGCAGGCCGCCCTGCTGCAGCAGCTCACCCAGGAGTTCTTGTCGACGCGGACCGCCATCCGGGTGAGTTTTTATTTTTGGCCGCGTTGGTTTCTTGATTTCTTCCGTGGGGGCGCGTCAGCGCACCCACTAGGTGGGACCGATTGCATATCTCAGTGGGACCGAGATAATTGCAATAGGCAACAGAGAGTTTGCAAGCCCATCTCGGTGAGACCGAGATCCCATCGGTGTGACTGAACTGATTAGGATTTCTGGCAGTGGCTATGTCAAATAAACTCGATGGCGCCGGATAGATCAAATTGGTGGGGCCAAGTTTGACTTTAGGTTTAGGACATATGTGGAAATGAGAAAGTGGTTAAGGGCTTTGGAGTATATCACTAAGCACTTTGAGCAAGCAAGCCATTAAGCAACACCTGATCTCCTTTTAATAGTATTGGCTTTCCTATGGACTCAACGTGATCTTGGATAACTAAAATGAAAATGAAGAGTCTTGAGCTTTTGCCAATCTTTGTCCTTAGCATCTTGAAGGGTCCACATCCTCTTGTCCAAGCCACTCCACTATTGAACTCATCTGAAATATACTAGATGAAAATGTTAGTCTAACAAGAGACATGTTGACATTAATTACCAAAGTCATCCAGGGAGCACTTGTGCTTTCAGCTGGGGGTGTGACTGTAACACCCTGGATATGATTTACCCAATATGTAATCCAACTATTGCCGTTTCCGGCGTTAAGTTATTTTATTTTCTCGGGTTTGGGTCTTTGTCTCCGTGTGTTGTTATCGTTGTCATGCATCTCATATCATGTCATCATGCGCATTGCATTTGCATACGTGTTCATCTCATGCATCCAAGCATTTTCCCCGTTGTCCGTTTTGCATTCCGGCGCTTCGTTCTCCTCCGGTGGTCATTTCTACCTTTCTTTCATGTGTGGGGATTAAACATTTCCGGATTGGACCGAGACTTGCCAAGCGGCCTTGGTTTACTACCGGTAGACCGCCTGTCAAGTTTCGTACCATTTGGACTTCGTTTGATACTCCAACGGTTAACCGAGGGACCGAAAAGGCCTCGTGTGTGTTGCAGCCCAACACCCCTCCAATTTGGCCCAAAACCCACCAAAACCCTCTCCATCATCTTGAGCATTCGATCATGATCGCGTGGCCGAAACCTCATTTGGACTCTCCTAGCTCCCTCTACCTCTATTTAAGGACCCCTCCTGAAATTCGCAGATCTCCTCTTCCCCTTACCCTAAAAATTTCTCCTCCGCCGCCGCCGGACACGTCTGGACGGAGCAGACGTGTCCGCTCGCCGCCACCGTCCAACCGCGCCGTGCCACATGTCCCAGGCGGGCGCCCACATCGCCGCCGCCGCGCCGGCCCGCCTGAGCCCACGTCGGGCCCCCGTGGCCCAGAGGAGCCGCGCCGCCCGCGCCCTTTCTCCTCCCCGACGCACCTCGCCGCGCCGCCGCCTTCCCGTCGCCGCGCCGCCGTGGGCCGCCATCGCCGCCGCCGCCACCAACCCTCGCCGGCGCCGCGTGCCACCGCAACCTCGCGGGCCGCCCCGTCCGCCGGCGGCAACGCCACCTTGCCCGCCGCCACCCCGGCGACCCTCCGGCCGCCGTCCGCAGCTACTCCGGCGACCCTCCGACGATCCTCGTGAAGCATGCAAATCTCAGATCTATTTTGCCTCGGTTGACTTTTTCTCCCGAAACCCTAATCCATATGTCTATGTTCATCATGCTATATCTCTGCATCCGTAGCTCTGTTTTTGACATATAGCATATCAAAATGTTGGTCTCAGAGAGTACATCATTTCATTCCATTGCATCATTTTCATTTGAGTTCATCTTGATGCCCGAAATGCTGTTAGAAGAGGGCTACTTGAGATAATTGTCAGATCTGCTGCTCCATTTAGACATTTGTCTTTTTTGCCATGATTGTTGTGTGCATGATATGCCCTGATGCTCTACATATGTTTTGTTAAGGGTTTTGTCATCTTTCCAGAGGTGCAACCCATATATTTTTCTGATGTGTGTGGTGACTAGCACAAGCTTGCAAAGTGAGGCACTTGGTAATTCTGTTTTCAGGGACTTAGCATTTCCACTAAGTCCTTGAGCTGTTTAGTTCATGATGCCATATGTTCATGTTGTTTCCTAGTGATCCGTGCCTCTTTTGAGGATGATCAGTAAGGATGTTTTGTTAATCTTGTAGTGCTCTATCCATCCATGTCTTTGTTTGCAATTATGGAGCACCCTAGCTTGAGTTAATCGAGCTCTACTTTTGCTACTTTGTGAATCTGGGTAGATTGTCAACTTGTTTGCAATTTTGCCGAGGATGTTATAGTTGATCCGTGCATGCTATGCTATTGTTCTTGCCATGTCTAGCTTGCATTTTATGTATTCTTGATGGGTGTATGCTTAGCTTAGCATGACTTGCTCCATATTGAGTGCATCGAGCTCGTAAACATGCCTACTTGATATCTGTTTTCAGCATGCTCCAGTTTTCACTAAGTCTGAAAACTAATTATGTTTTTGCTATGTCCACCTGCTTGCAAATGTATTTTGTGATCCCTTTTGGCTCAAGGTCACTAAGGGACTTTTGTTAAGCTCTTTGAGTAGCTCCATGTCATGCTCAGGTCCTGTAGCATATAGTTTTGTTGCTCCAAAGAGTGCTATCTGATCTGAAATTCCAGACAAGTGTTAATTTCACTAAGTCTGAGATCTGTTTACCATATGCAGTTTTGCCATGCTTGTTTGAACCTGTTAGTGGATGAATTGGCCGTAGCTCAGTGTTCATCTTTTGTTAAGCATCATGAATGCATCCCTGCCATGTATTTTTTTGCCATGTTTGGGTGCTGTAGCATGTTCATCTCATTGCATTTAGATGGCTACTTGCTGTAAATCGCAGATCGTGGCGATATTTGAATTGCTTGCCATTTCCAAATCGTAACTCCGATTCCGGTGATCTTTATATCGTTTTCAAGCGATTTCATCTAATCTTTCCAGTGGCACACTTGGTTTTCCAAGATGAGGCTAGGTTCATGCTTTACTTGCCAAATCTTGCATATGCATCCTGCATCGCATCCCGCATAGCATACCATGTTTGCATCATCTTGTTTGATCCTTGCACGTGGTTGATTGTGTCCTTGTTGCTTGTTTGTCTTGTTTGGGTAGAGCCGGGAGACAAGTTCGCTAATGAGGAGCCCGTTGAGTTTGCTTTCGAGGATCCAGTCTACTCTGACAACTTTGCAGGCAAGATGATCATACCCTCGAAATCACTACTATCTTTGCTTTGCTAGATGCTCGTTCTTTTGCTATGCCAATGCTACGATGCCTACCACTTGCTTTCAAGCCTCCCAAATTGCCATGTTCAGCCTCTAACCCACCATGTCCTAGCAAACCGTTGATTGGCTATGTTACCGCTTTGCTCAACCCCTCTTATAGTGTTGCTAGTTGCAGGTGAAGATTGGAGACCGTTCCTTGTTGGAACATTTATTTACTTGTTGGGATATCATTATGTTGCCTTGTTATCTTAGTGCATCTATATACTTGGTGAAGGGTGGAAGGCTCGGCCTCTCGCCTAGTGTTTTGTTCCACTCTTGCCACCCTAGTTTCCGTCATATCGGTGTTATGTTCCCGGATTTTGCGTTCCTTACACGGTTGGGTTATAATGGGAACCCCTTGATAGTTCTTCTTGATTAAAGCTTTTCCAGCAATGCCCAACCTTGGTTTTACCATTTGCCACCTAGCCTCTTTTTCCCTTGGGTTTCCGGAGCCCGAGGGTCATCTTATTCTAACCCCCCCGGGCTAGTGCTCCTCTAAGTGTTGGTCCACCTATCAGCTGCCGGTGGCCACCAGGGGCAACTCTGGGCTGGCCTACCAGTACCTAGGACAATCTAAGTGTGCCTTGAGAAAGAGATATGTGCAGCTCCTATCGGGATTTGTCGGCACATTCGGGCGGTGTTGCTGGATTAGTTTTAACCTGTCGAAGTGTCTTGAAGAACCGAGGTACCGAGTCTGATCGGAACGTCTCGGGAGGAGGTCTATTCCTTCGTTGACTGTGAGATCTTGTCATGGGCAAAGTTGGGACTCCCCTGCAGGGATTTGAACTTTCGAAAGCCGTGCCTGCGGTTATGGGCAGATGGGAATTTATTAATGTCCGGTTGTAGATAACTCAAACCTTAACTTAATTAAAATGAATCAACTGTGTGAGTTACCGTGATGGCCTCTTCTCGGCGGAGTCCGGGAAGTGGACACGGTGTTGGAGTAATGTTTGCCGCAGGATTGCCCTCTTTAGTTATGCGTTCGCGCTTTGCCTTCTCTTCTCGCTCTCGTTTGCGAATAGGATAGCCACCTTATATGCTAGTCGCTTGCTGCAGCTCCACATATATTTACCTTGTCTTACCTATTAAGCTTAAATAGTCTTGATCGCGAGGGTGCGAGATTGCTGAGTCCCTGTGGCTCACAGATTACTATTACACCAGATGCAGGGCCTAATGATACAGCTCCAGATGGCGCGCTTGAGCTCAAGTGGGAGTTCGACTAGGACTCTCAGCGATACTATGTTTCCTTTCCTGATGATCAGTAGTGGTGCCCAGTTGGGGTGATCGGGACCGTGTCGCATGTTAGGTTGTCTTTTATTTTGGTGTCGTAGTCGGGCCATGAGTGTTTGAATGATGTAATGTTATTTATGTACTTGATTGACATGGTGAGTGTAAGCCAACTATGTTATCTCCCCTTTTATTTATCTATATTGCATGGGATGTTGTGAAGATTGCCTAACTTGCGACATATGCCTTCAATGCGATTATGCCTCTAAGTCGTGCCTCGACACATGGGAGATATAGTCGCATCGAGGGTGTTACAAGTTGGTAATCAGAGCCTTCCCCGACCTTAGGAGCCCCCACTGATTAATCATTTTTAGCGGCCGAGTTGTGTCTAGAAAAATGTTTTGAGTCATTTAGGAATTATATATTGGAGAGTTTAGGAATTATTTTTACTTCCCAGTCTCCTCATCGCTCTGGTAAGGCATCCTGACGTAGAGTTTTGACTCTTCTCTTCTCAAATTTCACAAAAAAAAAATTTTAGGATCACGCGGGTATCTCGGAATCGTTTCGATGGTT
The DNA here is from genome assembly GCA_034509565.1 of Triticum monococcum. NCBI lineage: Eukaryota > Viridiplantae > Streptophyta > Magnoliopsida > Poales > Poaceae > Triticum > Triticum monococcum. Next base: position 421,487,080 of record CM067846.1, on the reverse strand, counting down.
TTATGACGAGAACATTGTCTTGGTGCCTCCTGTCAGGGGTTTTGTGGAAGTGTCCCGGGGAGTTGAGCTCTGAGGTGTTGTCGTCATAATTTTATCGTTGCAGTCCTGGAATACCTGAGTTTAGTACGCCAACATCGAAAATCTCTTTTATGTAGTTCGTTGGTGAGATAACCTCGACGCCACCCAGTACTGGGGCGGGAGTTCAGGAGTATCGCCATAACTTGTATAATGGATGCTTTTCGAAGGTTGAGGTAGATGGTTTCCAAAGTTTTTCTCGGTTATGTGTTGAAGGATGGATACAGCTGGATGTAGGATTTGCTAGATTTGGGTGAGATATTATGCTTCCCCTGTATCCCGAACACCTGATTGCATAACCGGAAAGGTTCGGGAGTTTCATAGGTGGGAACTCTTGTAGCTCTAGTTCTTCTTCCACGGATATTGGTTTGAGATTGGGATTTCTTTACGATTATTCGTTCTTGATCCGTACCTTGTTGATTTATTTCTCTACCTTAATTCTAAGTGGCTTCCTAATTTATGGATATGTGACCATTTCAAGAGGAATGCATTCGTTCATTTTGTTCGGATGTGAAGACTATATGTTGCAATTTTCATTCCATTGGTTTCAGCTTCATTTTATCTGTCAATGTGCTAACGGTGGTCAACCTCTTCAGGATGGCTCCCGCTAAGAGCACCAATCAGAATCAGAATCAAGATTCGCCACCACCTCCACCTCCTCCGGAGGCATGGCAAGCTGTGATGGCCGCAACCAATGCAATCACGCAGTTGATCATGCAAATTCTTCAAGAGCGCAATCAAGGCAACCAAGGGAACCAAGGCAACAATCAGAATCACTTTGCTACACTCAACCAGTTCCTTGCTAATGGGCCAAAGACTTTCAACAATTGTGTTGAGGCAACTGATGCTGATGATTGGCTTGTGGATCTGTGCAAGCATTTCGAGTGCAGTAACGTCAGGCCTAAGGACTTCGTCAAGTTCGCTTCCTTCCAACTCAAAGATCAAGCTGCAGAGTGGTTCCAGCAGTACAAAGATTCCAGAGGTGGACGTGTGATCACTTGGGATGAATTCCGTCAAGATTTCCGAGCTCATCATATCCCTCAGAGTGTGACTGAAAGCAAGCGTGAGGAATTCCGCAACCTGAAGCAAGGCTCTTTGTCTGTCTATGACTACAACAAGCTGTTCTAGAAGCTCGCCCGCTTTGCCAAGCAGGACGTTCCTGATGAGAAGAGCATGATATACCAGTTCAGGGGTGGTCTCAGAGAAGAAATCCAGCTAGCTCTTGTTCTCTTTGAGCCCTTGAGATACGATGAGTTCTACAACATGTCACTGAAGCAAGAGGCCGCTCAACTGAGGTGTGATGCTTCCAAGAAGCGAGTCAGAGACACTAGTCCTTCTTCCTCTATTCAAGTGGCCAAGCAGCAGAAGTATTGGCTTCCTCCTCCTCCGTTTCGTCGGCCGTATCAGCAGAAGAGCAAAGGTGGCAGTGGTTCTTCCCACCCACCCAACCCTGGTTTCAGAAGAAGACTTCGTCTCAAGCTCCAAGATCAAGTGCTCCATATCACCGTCCACTTTCAGAGGTCACATGCAACAAGTGCCAACAGAAGGGTCACTATGCCAACAAGTGTTTCAACTAGAGGCGTCTTCCTCCTCCTCCTGTCAGATCGGCAAGTACAGTTGTGGTCAAGCATAACCCCAAGCACGCCAAGGTCAACTTGATGAATGCAGCTCAGGCAGAGGATTCGTCAGATGTCATCATGGGTAACCTTCCTGTTAATGATATTCCAGCAAAAGTTCTTTTTCACACTGGTGCATCGCATAGTTTCATCTCGAGACCGTTTACATCGAGGCATGAATTGGTTTTGCAAGTTTTGCCTAGTCTGTTAGCAGTTGTCTCTCCCGGTAAGTGCATGCATGCTAACTCCATCGTTCCAAATGTTACTATCACCTTGGGGGCTACAAGTTTCTAGCTTCTCCAACGGTTCTTGGTGACTCGGATATTGATCTTATTCTCGGAATGGATTGGCTTTCTAAGCACAAGGCGCATCTTGATTGTGCAGCCAGGCAGATTCAATTGACTCATTCATTTGAGGATGTAATTGTCTTTGCCGCTCGTGACGATACCATCCGTCTGTTTTCTCTCAATGAGAAGGGTGAACTGGATGCTATCTCGCAGATTCCAGTCGTTTGCGAATATCAAGACGTCTTTCCAGAAGAGCTTCCAGGAATGCCTCCGCACCGGCCAGTTGAATTCGTCATCGATCTTGAGCCTGGCACGGAACCTGTTTGCAAGCGTCCTTACAAGCTCGGACCTGAAGAGTTGAAGGAGCTGAAGAAGCAACTTGATGTTCAAGAAAGAATGGGTCTCATCCGGCCTAGTTCTTCTCCATGGGGTTGTGGTGTTCTTTTTGTGAAGAAGAAGGATGGAACGGACCGACATTGTGTTGACTACCGTCCATTGAACAAGAAGACTATCAAGAACAAATACCCACTTCCCAACATCAACGAGCTGTTCGAACAACCCAAAGGTGCCCAAGTATTCTCCAAGCTTGATCTCCGTATGGGTTATCATCAGATTCGAATCCGTGAGCAAGATATTCCCAAGATGGCCTTCAGGACAAGCTATGGTTCATATGAATACACTGTCATGTCTTTTGGCCTCGTCAACGCTCCTCTGACTTTCTCTCGCATGATGAACTTCATCTTCAACGCCTACACCAATGACTTCGTTTTGGTCTATCTCGACGACATTCTGGTTTTCTCGAAGAACAAGGAAGATCACGCCAAGCACTTGCGTTTGGTACTCGATAAGCTGAGGGAACACCAGTTCTACGCCAAGTTCTCCAAGTGTGAATTTTGGCTCGATGAGGTTCTTTATCTTGGTCATATCATCTCTGCCAAGGGCATTGCCGTCAATCCTAAGAAGGTGTCTACAATTGTGAATTGGGAACCTCCTCAGAATGTGAAGCAACTCCGTAGCTTCCTCGGTCTCGCAAGCTACTGCCGAAGATTCATTGAAAACTTTTCTAAGATCGCGAAGCCTCTCTCAAATCTTCTTCAGAAGCACGTCAAGTACGTTTGGTCTCCGGAGTGTGACATTGCTTTCAACACTTTGAAAGAGAAATTGATCACTGCTCCAGTTCTGACTCCGCCTGATGAATCCAAGCCGTTTGAGGTCTTTTGTGATGCCTCTCTCCAAGGTCTCGGTGCAGTGTTGATGCAAGAGAAGAAAGTTGTGGCTTATACCTCTCGCCAGTTGAAGCCCAATGAGAAGAACTACTCCACTCATGATCTCGAGTTGGCGGCACTTGTGTATGCTCTTTTGACTTGGAGACATCTCCTATTGGGAAGAAAAGTGGACATTTTCACTGATCACAAGAGTCTCAAGTACATCTTCACTCAGCCTAATCTCAACCTCAGGCAAACTCGATGGGTCGAAATGATTCAAGAGTATAATCCGAGTATCGAGTATACTCTAGGCAAGGCCAATGTGATTGCTGACGCATTGAGAAGGAAGGCTTATTGCAACAGTCTGATTCTCAAGCCTTATCAACCCGAGCTTTGTGAAGCTTTCCGCAAACTTAATCTGCAAGTTGTTCCTCAAGGTTTCCTCGCCAGCCTTCAAGTCTCTCCTACCTTAGAAGACCAGATTCGCCAAGCCCAGCTTCTTGATGCTATGGTGAAGAAGGTGAAGATTGGGATTGCCAAGAGTCAACCCAAGTACAAGTGCTACCGCCTTGATGACAAGGACACTCTCTTCTTCGAGGATTGTATTGTTGTGCCCAAAGGTGAACTTTGTAAAGTGATCATGAACAAGGCTCACAATTCTCTCCTCTCCATCCACCATGGGAGCACGAAGATGTATTAGGACCTCAAATAGGCTTATTGGTGGACTCGAATGAAGCGCGAGATTGCTCAGTTCGTGAATGAATGTGATGTCTGCAGAAGAGTTAAGGCAGAACACCAAAGGCCAGCTGGTCTCCTCCAACCTCTTGCCATTCCAGAATGGAAGTTTGACCACATTGAGATGGACTTCGTGACTGGGTTTCCAAAGTCCAAGCGTGGCAATGATGCTATATTCATTGTCATCGACAAACTCACTAAAGTGGCTCACTTTCTGCCTATCAAAGAGTCAATCACTTCAGCTCAATTGGCGGAACTCTATACCTCTCGAATTGTCTCTCTGCATTGGTATTCCTCAAGTGATCTCTTCAGACCGTGGCAGCATCTTTACCTCCAAGTTTTGACATTCTTTTCAGAAGGCCATGGGCACCAACATCCGCTTCAGCACAGCTTTCCATCCTCAAACTAGCGGTCAAGTCGAGCGTGTCAACCAGATTCTTGAAGATATGCTCAGGGCTTGTGTGATCTCCTTCGGCATGAAGTGGGAGGATTGTCTTCGTTATGCTGAATTCTCCTACAACAACAGTTTTCAAGCAAGTTCGGGCAAGGCCCCATTTGAATTTCTGTATGGCAGGAAGTGTCGTACCCCTCTCAACTGGTCTGAAACCGGTGAACGTCAGCTTTTGGGAAATGACTTAATCACAGAGGCAGAAGAAATGTGCAAATTCATTAGAGATAACCTCAAAGCAGCCCAATCCCGCCAGAAGAGCTACTATGACAGTAAGCACCGTGATTTGGCTTTCGAGATCGGAGATCATGTTTACCTCCGCGTCTCTCCTATGAAAGGTACTCGTTGCTTCGGTATCAAAGGGAAGCTTGCCCCCAGATACGTGGGACCTTTCAAGATTGTCAGCAAGAGAGGTGACCTCGCCTATCAACTCGAGCTTCCGTCAAACTTTGCAAATGTTCATGATGTGTTCCATGTCTCTCCGCTCCGAAAGTGCTTCAAGACTCCTGACCGCACCGTCAACTTCAAGGACATTAAGCTCGAAGAAGATCTCTCCTATCCTGAGCACCCAGTTGCTATCCTTGAAGAGACTGAACGCAAGACTCGCAACAAGTCGATCAAGTTCCTCAAAGTCAAGTGGTCACACCATTCCGACCGTGAAGCTACCTGGGAACACGAGGATCACCTCCGTTCTGAGTACCCGGCGTTCTTTCAGTCCTAGATCTCGGGATGAGATCCTTTCGTAGTGGTGGAGTGTTGTAACACCCCGGATATGATTTTCCCAATATGTAATCCAACTCTTGCCGTTTCCGGCGTTAAGTTATTTTATTTTCTCGGGTTCGGGTCTTTGTCTCCGTGTGTTGTTATCGTTGTCATGCATCTCATATCATGTCATCATGCGCATTGCATTTGCATACGTGTTCATCTCATGCATCCGAGCATTTTCCCCGTTGTTCGTTTTGCATTCCGGCGCTTCGTTCTCCTCCGGTGGTCATTTCTACCTTTCTTTCGTGTGTGGGGATTAAACATTTCTGCATTGGACTGAGACTTGCCAAGCGGCCTTGGTTTACTACCGGTAGACCGCCTATCAAGTTTCGTACCATTTGGACTTCGTTTGATACTCCAACGGTTAACCGAGGGACTGAAAAGGCCTCGTGTGTGTTGCAGCCCAACACCCCTCCAATTTGGCCCAAAACCCACCAAAACCCTCTCCATCATCTAGAGCGTTCGATCACGATCGCGTGGCCGAAAACCGCACCTCATTTGGACTCTCCTAGCTCCCTCTACCTCTATTTAAAGATCCCTCCCGAAATTCGCGGATCTCCTCTTCCCCTTACCCTAAAAATTTCTCCTCCGCTGCCGCCGGACATGTCCGGACGGAGCGGACGTGTCCGCTCGCCGCCACCGTCCAACCGCGCTGTGCCACATGTCCCGGGCGGGCGCCCACATCGGCGCTGCCGCGCCGGCCCGCCCGAGCCCACATCGGGCCCCCGTGGCCCAGAGGAGCCGCGCCGCCCGCGCCCTTTCTCCTCCCCGACGCCCCTCGCCGCGCCGCCGCCTTCCCGTCGCCGCGCCGCCGTGGGCCGCCATCGCCGCCGCCGCCACCAACCCTTGCCGGCGCCGCGTGCCACCGCAACCTCACGCGCCGCCCCGTCCGCCGGCGGCAACGCCGACCTCGTCCGCCGCCACTCCGGCTCCCCGGCGTCCGGATCCGGCGAGATCCGGCCCGAGAGCGTCTCTGGCCGCCGTCTGCAGCTACTCCGGCGACCCTCCAGCGATCCTCTTGAAGCGTGCAAATCTCAGATCTATTTTGCCTCGGTTGACTTTTTCTCCCGAAACCCTAATCCATATGCCTATGTTCATCATGCTATATCTCTGCATCCGTAGCTTTGTTTTTGACATATAGCATATCAAAATGTTCGCCTCAGAGAGTACATCATTTCATTCCATTGCATCATTTTCATTTGAGTTCATCTTGATGCCCGAAATGTTGTTAGAAGAGGGCTACTTGAGATAATTGTCAGATCTGCTGCTCCATTTAGACATTTGTCATTTTTGCCATGATTGATGTGTGCATGATATGCCCTGATGCTCTACATATGTTTTGATAAGGGTTTTGTCATCTTTCCAGAGGTGCAACCCATGTATTTTTGTGATGTGTGTGGTGACTAGCACAAGCTTGCAAAGTGAGGCACTTGGTAATTCTGTTTTCAGGGACTTCGCATTTCCACCAAGTCCTTGAGCTGTTTAGTTCATGATGCCATATGTTCATGTTGTTTCCTAGTGATTCGTGCCTCTTTTAAGGATGATCAGTAAGGATGTTTTGTTAATCTTGTAGTGCTCTATCCATCCATGTCTTTGTTTGCAATTATGGATCACCCTAGCTTGAGTCAATCAAGCTCTACTTTTGTTACTTTGTGAATCTGGGCAGATTGTCAACTTGTTTGCAATTTTGCCGAGGATGTTATAGTTGATCCGTGCATGCTATGCAATTGTTCTTGCCATGTCTAGCTTGCATTTTATGTATTCTTGATGGTTGTATGCTTAGCTTATCATGAATTGCTCCGTAGTGAGTGCATCGAGCTCGTAAACATGCCTACTTGATATCTGTTTTCAGCATGCTCCAGTTTTCACTAAGTCTGAAAACTGATTATGTTTTTGCTATGTTCACATGCTTGCAAATGTATTTTGTGATCCCTTTTGGCTCAAGGTCACTAAGGGACTTTTGTTAAGCTCTTTGAGTAGCTCCATGCCATGCTTTACTTTGTCATGTTCAGGTCCTGTAGCATATAGTTTTGTTGCTCCGAAGAGTGCTATCTGATCTGAAATTCCGGACAAGTGTTAATTTCACTAAGTCTGAGATCTGTTTACCATATGCAGTTTTGCCATGCTTGTTTGAACCTGTTAATAGATGAATTGGCCGTAGCATAGGGTTCATCTTTTGTTAAGCATCATGAATGCATCCCTGCCATGTATTTTGTTGCCATGTTTGGGTACTGTAGCATGTTCATATCATTGCATTTAGATGGCTACTTGCTGTAAATCGTAGATCATGGCCATATTTGAATGGCTTGCCATTTCCAAACCGTAACTCCGATTCCGGTGATCATTATATCTTTTTCAAGCGATTTCATCTCATCTTTCCAGTGGCACACTTGGTTTTCCAAGTTGAGGCCAGGTTCATGCTTTACTTGCCAAATCTTGCATATGTATCCCGCATCGCATCCCGCATAGAATACCATGTTTGCATGATCTTGTTTGATCCTTGCACGTGGTTGATTGCGTCCTTATTGCTTGTTTGTCTTGTTTGGGTAGATCCGGGAGACAAGTTCGCTAACGACGAGCCTGTTGAGTTTGCTTTCGAGGATCCAGTCAACTTTGACAACTTTGCAGGCAAGATGATCATACCCTCGAAATCACTACTATCTTTGCTTTGCTAGATGCTCGCTCTTTTGCTATGATGCCTACCACTTGCTTTCAAGCCTCCCAAATTGCCATGTTCAGCCTCTAACCCACCATGTCCTAGCAAACCATTGATTGGCTATGTTACCGCTTTGCTTAGCCCTCTTATAGCGTTGCTAGTTGCAGGTGAAGATTGGAGACCGTTCCTTGTTGGAACATTTATTTACTTGTTGGGATATCATTATGTTGCCTTCTTATCTTAATGCATCTATATACTTGGTGAAGGGTGGAAGGCTCAGCCTCTCGCCTAGTGTTTTGTTCCACTCTTGACACCCCAGTTTCCGTCATATCGGTGTTATGTTCCCGGATTTTGCGTTCCTTACGCGGTTGGGTTATAATGGGAACCCCTTGATAGTTCATCTTGATTAAAGCTTTTCCAGCAATGCCCAACCTTGGTTTTACCATCTACCACCTAGCCTCTTTTTCCCTTGGGTTTCCGGAGCCCGAGGGTCATCTTATTTTAAACCCCCCCGGGCTAGTGCTCCTCTAAGTGTTGGTCCACCTGTCAGCTGCCGGTGGCCACCAGGGGCAGCTCTGGCTGGCCTACCCGTACCTAGGACAATCTGAGTGTGCCCTGAGAAAGAGATATGTGCAGCTCCTATCGGGATTTATCGGCACATTCGGGCGGTGTTGCTGGATTAGTTTTAACCTGTCGAAGTGTCTTGAAGAACCGAGGTACCAAGTCTGATCGGAACGCCTCGGGAGGAGGTCTATTCCTTCGTTGACCGTGAGAGCTTGTCATGGGCTAAGTTGGGACTCCCCTGCAGGGATTTGAACTTTCGAGAGCCGTGCCCGCGGTTATGGGCAGATGGGAATTTGTTAATGTCTGATTGTAGATAACTCAAACCTTAACTTAATTAAAATGAATCAACTGTGTGAGTTACCGTGATGGCCTCTTCTCGGCGGAATCCGGGAAGTGGACACGGTGTTGGAGTAATGTTTGCCGCGGGATTGCCCTCTTTAGTTATGCGTTCGTGCTTTGCCTTCTCTTCTCGCTCTCTTTTGCGAATAGGATAGCCACCTTATATGCTAGTCGCTTGCTGCAGCACCACATATATTTACCTTGCCTTACCTATTAAGCTTAAATAGTCTTGATCGCGAGGGTGCGAGATTGCTGAGTCCCTGTGGCTCACGGATTACCATTACACCAGATGCAGGGCCTGATGATACAGCTCCAGATGGCGCGCTTGAGCTCAAGTGGGAGTTCGACGAGGACTCTCAGCGATACTATGTTTTCTTTCCCGATGATCAGTAGTGGTGCCCAGTTGGGGTGATCGGGACCGTGTCGCATGTTAGGTTGTCTTTTATTTTGGCGTCGTAGTCGGGCCATGAGTGTTTGAATGATGTAATGTTATTTATGTACTTGATTGACGTGGCGAGTGTAAGCCAACTATGTTATCTCCCCTTTTATTTATCTATATTACATGGGATGTTGTGAAGATTGCCTAACTTGCGACATCTGCCTTCAATGCGATTATGCCTCTAAGTCGTGCCTCGACACGTGGGAGATATAGTCGCATCGAGGGTGTTACAGTGGCATACTGCAAAACGGACGAAACAGACTTTGATTCAACCACCTACGGTCGAAACGAGGTCCTGTTCATTGGGAGGCGTCTACGTACAGCAAAATGTAGGAAACACACTTTTGTTCAATCGCTTACGGTCAAAATGGGGTCCTGTTCATCGGGAGGGGTCTGACGTACCTCAAAATGGAGGTAACGAACTTATGTTCAACCGCCTATAGTCGAAATGGGGTCCTTTTCATCAGGAGGGGTGTGGTGTACAGCAAAATGAAGGACTGGGCTATTGTTCATCCATCGTTAACGTCCTCCATCCTCCATGGGCTACTGTTCATCCACCGCCAACTGCCTACGGCCTCCACGGGGTCCTGTTCATCCACCCCCAATCAGCTGGGGTGTGGCGTACCTCGGCATGACCTCCTCTAAGTCTTGTTAATCCAACACCAACAGCCTACTACCACGGGGTCCTGTTCATCCAACCCCCACCGGCTGGGGTGGGGCGTACGAGCCAGCGGCAGCAACGGGAGCTGTTCATTCACATCCAACCAATCGGCTAGATCAACTCACCATGTCTCGCGCAAGGGGCTCGATCGATGCAAGTCTCAACTCGATCTACTACGTATTCACTACTAGGGAAAACCTTATACACAGAATCTTAGCAGCAGCGCGGCATAAAAAGGGGCGCTGCTGCTAATTAGTAGCAGCGCGGCTATGGAAAGTGCGCTAATGGTGCAAATTTAGCAGTAGCGCGTGATGCTTAAACTGCGCTGCTACAAAAATCCGCCGACAGTACACAATGACCTAAGTTTACCAGTAGCGCGGTGTCAGGAAGCGCACTCCTGCTAATGCCATAGTAGTAGCGCGCTTTTTTGTCACGTTTGTAACACCCCGGATATGATTTACCCAATTTGTAATCCAACTCTTGTCGTTTCCGGCTTTAAGTTAATTAATTTTCTCGGGTTTGGGTCTTTGTCTCCGTGTGTTTTTATTGTTGTCATGCATCTCATATCATGTCATCATGTGCATTGCATTTGCATACGTGTTCATCTCATGCATTCGAGCATTTTCCCCGTTGTCCGTTTTGCATTCCGGCGCTTCGTTCTCCTCCGGGGGTCATTTCTAGCTTTCTTTCGTGTGTGGGGATTAAACATTTCCGGATTGGACCGAGACTTGCCATGCGGCCTTGGTTTACTACCGGTAGACCTCCTGTCAAGTTTTGTATCATTTGGACTTCATTTGATACTCCAACGGTTAACCGAGGGACCGAAAAGGCCTCGTGTGTGTTGCAGCCCAACACCCCTCCAATTTGACCCAAAACCCACCTAACTCTGCTCCATCGCCTAGAGCGTTCGATCATGATCGCGTGGCCGAAAACCGCACCTCATTTGGACTCTCCTAGCTCCCTCTATGCCTATATTTAGACCCCCCCATTCCAAATCCCGGGTCTCCTCCCCCGAAACCCTAAAATCTCAGATCCGCCGCCACCGGACACGTCCGGACGGCGCCAGACACGTCCGCCGAGCCCGCCGCTGCCACGTGGCGCCGCGCCACTTGCCCGCCGCCCGCCCCCGCCGAGGCCCGCGGAGCCCGATCCGGGCCCCCGCGGCCCATCTCCTCACCGTCGCCGCCCGCGGGAGGAGCCGTCCGAGCGCCGCGCCTCTCCTCCCGGCTCCGCCGCCTCCTTCACTAGCTCCGGCGGCCGGAGCACCGCGCCGCACCGAGCTCCGGCGACCGCGCCCCGCTCCGGCAGCCCCTCCGTCGCGGCCCAGCGTCCCGCGCCCCGGACCCCGCCGCCTGTCCACCGACCACGCCGGCTCCGAAGAGCGCCGCCCGCCGCCATCCACCGCCCCGGCAAGCCCGCCGGCGAACTCCGGCCGGTGATCCTCCGGAGTTGCGCCACTGCTACAGTGCATGCCGGATCTCAGATCCAGATCCAAAATATCGGGTTGACTTTTTCCTCCGAACCCTAACCCATGTGCCTATCTTTGACCTGTGATATCTCCTTATCCGTAGCTCCGATTTGGGCATATAGCATATCAAAATGTTAGTCTCAGAGGGTACATCATTTCATTCCATTGCATCATTTTCATTAGAGTTCATCTAGATGCCCGAAATGCTGTTAGAAGAGGGCTACTTGAGTTAATTGTCAGATCTGCTAGTTCATCTTAGACATTTGTCATTTTTGCCATGATTGTTGTGTGCATGATATGCCATGGTGCTCTTTATATGTTTTGTTAAGGGTTTTTTCATCTTTCCAGAGGTGCAACCCATGTATTTTTGTGATGTGTGTGGTGCCTGGTGCAAGCTTGCAAAGTGAGGCACCCGGTAAATATGTTTTCAGGGACATAGTAGTTTCACTAAGTCCTGGGATTGTTTAGTTCATGATGCCATATGTTCATGTTGTTTCCTAGTGATCCGTGCCTCTTTTGAGGATGATCAGTAAAGGAGTTTTCTTAATATTGTATTTCTCTATCCATCCATGTCTTTGTTTGCATATATGGAGCACCCTAGCTTGAGTCAATCGAGCTCTGCTTTTGCTTCGTTGTGAATCTGGGCAGATCGTCAACTTGTTTGCAATATTGCCGATGTTATTGTAGTTGATCCGTGCATGCTATGCCATTGTTCTTGCCATGTATAGCTTGTATTTTGTGCCTTCTTAATGGATGTATGCTTGTCTTGCCATGACTTGCTCTGTAGTGAGTGCATCGAGCTCGTAAACATGCCTTCATGAGTTTTGTTTCAGCATCTCCCAGTTTTCACCAAGTCTGAAAACTGATTATGTTTTTGCTATGTTTGTGTGCTTGTTAGTATATTTTGTGATCCCTTTTGGCTCAAGGTCACTAAGGGACTTTTGTTAAGCTTGTTGAGTAGCTCCATGCCATGTCTTTTTTTGTCATGTTCAGGTCCTGTAGCTTGTTGTTTTGTTGCTCCGAAGAGGGCTATATGATCTGAAATTTCAGACAAGTGTTAATTTCACTAAGTCTGAGATCTGTTTTACTATTTGCGTTTTTGCCATGCTTGTTTGAACCTCCTAATGGATGAATTGGCCGAAGCTCAGTGCTAGACTTTTGTTAAGCATCTTGAGTGCTTCCCAGCCATGTATTTTGTTTTCATGTTTGGGTGCTGTAGCATGTTCATCTCATTGCATTAAGATGCCTACTTGCTATAAATCACAGACCGGTGTCATTTAAATCGCTTGCCATTTCCAAACCGTAACTCCGATTCTGGTGATCTTTATATCGTTTTCAAGCGATTTCATCCCATCTTTCCAGCGGGACACTTGGTTTTCCAAGTTGAGGCCAGGTTCATGCTTTTCCTGTCATATCTTGCATATGCATCCCGCATTGCATCCCGCATAGCATACCATCTTTGCATCGTGTTGTTTGAGTTTGCATGTGGTTGATTGTATCCTTGTTTCTTGTTTATCTTGTTTGGGTAGAGCCGGGAGACGAGTTCGCTAACGAGGAGCCCGTTGAGTTTGCTTTCGAGGATCCAGTCAACTCTGACAAAATTGCAGGCAAGATGATCATACCCTCGAAATCACTACTATATTTGCTATGCTAGTTTGCTCGCTCTTTTGCTATGCCAATGCTACGATGCCTACCACTTGCTTTCAAGCCTCCCAAATTGCCATGTTCAGCCTCTAACCCACCATGTTCTAGCAAACAGTTGATTGGCTATGTTACCGCTTTGCTCAGCCCCTCTTATAGCGTTGCTAGTTGCAGGTGAAGATTGGAGACCGTCCCTTGTTGGAACATTTATTTACTTGTTTGGATATCATTATATTGCCATGTTATCTTAATGCATCTATATACTTGGTGAAGGGTGGAAGGCTCGGCCTCTCGCCTAGTGTTTTGTTCCACTCTTGCCGCCCTAGTTTCCGTCATATTGGTGTTATGTTCCCGGATTTTGCGTTCCTTACGCAGTTGGGTTATAATGGGAACCCCTTGATAGTTCGTCTTGATTAAAGCTTTTCCAGCAATGCCCAACCTTGGTTTTACCATTTTCCACCTAGCCTCTTTTTCCCTTGGGTTTCCGGAGCCCGGGGGTCATCTTATTTAACCCCCCCGGGCCAGTGCTCCTCTGAGTGTTGGTCCGACAGAGTAGACTGCGGGGCCACCTCGGGGCAACTTGAGGGTTGGTTTTACTCGTAGGATGTCTCATCTGAGTGTGCCTTGAGAACGAGATATGTGCAGCTCCTATCGGGATTTGTCGGCACATTCGGGCGGTGTTGCTGGTCTTGTTTTAACCTGTCGAAATGTCTTGTTGTACCGGGATACCGAGTCTGATCGGAATGTCTCGGGTGGAGGCCTATTCCTTCATTGACCGTGAGAGCTTGTAATGGGCTAAGTTGGGACTCCCCTGCAGGGATCGAACTTTCGAAAGCCGTGCCCGCGGTTATGGGCAGATGGGAATTTGTTAATGTCCGGTTGTAGATAACTTGAACCTTAATTTAATTAAAATGAATCAACCGAGTGTGTTACCGTGATGGCCTCTTCTCGGCGGAGTCCGGGAAGTGGACACGGTGTTGGAGTAATGTTTGCGCAGGTTGCTCTCTAGTTTCTCGCTCGCGCTTTGCCTCCTCTTCTCGCTCTCTTTTGCGAATAAGTTAGCCACCATATATGCTAGTCGCTTGCTGCAGCTCCACATATATTTACCTTACCCTACCTATTAAGCTTAAATAGTCTTGATCGCGAGGGTGCGAGATTGCTGAGTCCCTGTGGCTCACAGATTACTATTACACCAGATGCAGGGCCTGATGATTCAACTCCAGATGGCGCGCTTGAGCTTAAGTGGGAGTATGATGAGGACTCTCAGCGTTACTATGTTTCTTTTCCTGATGATCAGTGGTGGTGCCCAGTTGGGGTGATCGGGACCATGTCGCTTGTCGGGTTATCTTTTATTTGGCTCCGTAGTCGGGCCATGAGTGTTTGGATGATGTATGTTATTTATGTACTTGATTGACATGGCGAGTGTAAGCCAACTATGTTATCCCTTTTTCTTTGTCTATATTACATGGGATGTTTGTGATGATTACCCGACTTGCGACATATGCCTTCAATGCGATTATGCCTCTAAGTCGTGCCTCGACACGTGGGAGATATAGTCGCATCGAGGGTGTTACAAGTTGTTAATCAGAGCCTTCCCTGACCTTAGGAGCCCCCACTGATTGATCGTTTTTAGCGGCCGAGTTGTGTCTAGAAAAATGTTTTGAGTCAATTAGGAATTATATATCGGAGAGTTTAGGAATTATTTTTACTTCCCAGTCTCCTCATCGCTCTGGTAAGGCATCTTGACATAGAGTTTTGACTCTTCTCTTCCCAAATTTCACTAAAAAAATTTTTAGGATCACGCGGGTATCTTGGAATCGTTCCGATGGTTTTATGATGAGAACATTGTCTTGGTGCTTCCTGTCAGGGGTTTAGTGGAAGTGTCCCGGGGAGTTGAGCTCTAAGGTGTTGTCATCATAATTTTATCGTTGCAGTTTTGGAATACCTGAGTTTAGTACGCCGACATCGAAAATCTCTTTTATGCAGTTTGTTGGTGAGATAACCTCGACGCCACCCAGTATTGGGGCGGGGGTTCGGGAGTATCGCCATAACTTGTATAACGGATGCTTTTCGAAGGTTGAGGTAGATGGTTTCCGAAGTTTTTCTTGGTTATGTGTGGAAGGATGGATACAGCTGGATGTAGGATTTGCTAGTTTGGGTGAGATATTATGCTTCCCCTGTATCCCCAACACCTGATTGCATAACCGGAAAGGTTTGGGAGTTTCATAGGTGGGAATTCTAGTAGCTCTAGCTCTTCTTCCACGGATATCGGTTTGAGATTGGGATTTCTTACCGATTATTCGTTCTTGATCCGTACCTTGTTGATTTACTTCTTCTACCTAATTCTATGTGGCTTCGCAATTTATGGATATGTGACCATTTCAAGAGGATTACATTCATTCATTTTTGTTTGGATGTGAAGACTTTATGTTGCAATTTTCATCCTGTTGGATTCAGCTTTATTTATCTGTCTATGTGCTAACGGTGGTCAACCTCTTCAGGATGGCTCCCGCTAAGAGCACCAGTCAGAACCAGAATCAAGATCCGCCACGACCTCCACCTCCTCCGGAAGCATGGCAAGCTGTGATGGCCGCAACCAATGCAAACACACAGTTGATCATGCAAATCCTCCAAGAGCGCAATCAAGGCAGTCAAGGGAATCAAGGCAACAATCAGAACCACTTTGTTACACTGAATCAGTTCCTTGCTAATGGGCCGAAGACGTTCAGCAATTTTGTTGAGGCAACCGATGCTGACGATTGGCTTGTGGATCTGTGTAAGCATTTTGAATGCAGCAATGTCAGGCCTGAAGATTTCGTCAAGTTCGCTTCCTTCCAACTCAGAGATCAAGTTGCAGAATGGTTCCAGTAGTACAAGGATTCCAGAGGTGGACGTCTGATCACTTGGGATGAATTTCGTCAAGATTTCCGAGCTCATCACATCCCTCAGAGTGTGACTGAAAGTAAGCGTGAGGAATTCCGCAACTTGAAGCAAGGCTCTTTGTTTGTATATGACTACAACAAGTTGTTCCAAAAGCTTGCCCGCTTTGCCAAGCAGGACGTACCTGATGAGAAGAGCATGATATACCAGTTCAGGGGTGGTCTCAGAGAAGAAATTCAGCTCGCTCTTGTCCACTTTGAGCCGTTGAGATACGATGAGTTCTACAACATGGCACTGAAGCAAGAAGCCGCTCAGTTGAGGTGTGATGCTTCCAAGAAGCGAGTCAGAGACACTACTCCTTCTTCCTCTACTCAAGTGGCCAAGCAGCAGAAGTATTGGCTTCCTTCTCCTCCGTTTTGTCAGCCATATCAGAAGAGCAAAGGTGGCAGTGGTTCTTCCCACCCACCCAACCCTGGCTTTCAGAACAAGACTTTGTCTGAAGCTCCAAGATCGAGTGCTCCGTACCACCGTCCGCTTTCAGAGGTCACGTGCAACAAGTGCCAACAGAAGGGTCACTATGCCAACAAGTGTTTCATCCAGAGGCGTCTTCCTCCTCCTCCTCCTGTCAGATCGGCAAGTACAGCTGTGGTCAAGCATAACCCCAAGCACGCCAAGGTCAATTTGATGAATGCAGCTCAGGCAGAGGACTCATCAGATGTCATCATGGGTAACCTTCCTGTTAACGATGTTCCCGCAAAAGTACTTTTTGATAATGGTGCATCGCATTCTTTCTTGTCATGCCCGTTTGCATTGAAGCACAATGTTGATACTAAGATCATGCCCAAAGTCATGCAAGTTGTTTCTCCCGGCAAGCTTTTGACTTCGAGTTTGGTTGCTCCCGATATCTCTATCACGTTGGGAGACTACAAGTTTCTCTCTTCTCCGGTGGTTCTTGGTAACTCGGATATTGATCTTATTCTCGGAATGGATTGGCTCTCTAAGCACAAGGCGCATCTCGATTGTGCAGCCAGGCAGATTCAATTGACTCATTCGTCTGAGCATGTAATTGTCTTTGCCGCTTGTGATGATACAATCCGGTTGTTTTCTCTCAATGAGAAGGGTGAATTGGATGCTATCTCGCATGAAAGTGCGTTATATCGACTAGAGGGGGGGGGGGTGAATAGGCGATTTTTATGAAAGTCTTCAAAACGTGGAAGTTATGAAGACAAACAGAATGGACAAGCCTATCACTATGCAGCGGAAGTTAGATTACACAAGGCAAGCCATGGTCAAGTACACAATATAGTGAAAGCACAGTGACAAACAGCTTCTGTGTAATGAGGATCAGGTAGGAAGAAGTTATGAAGCCAAACAAATCATACAGTCAAGTTGTGAAGACAGAAGATAAAGCAAGCATGCAATGGCTTCACAATGTGTAATGGTAAGTAAAGCGAGGTGAAGATGAAACCAGTGACACGCTGAAGACAATGATTTGTTGGACCAGTTCCAGTTGCTGTGACAACTGTACGTCTGGTTGGAGCGGCTAGGTATTTAAACCAAAGGACACACAGTCCCGGACACCCAGTCCTGAACACGCAGCTCAGGACACCCAGTTCTCACCGTTTTCTCCATGAGCTAAGGTCACACAGACCTCGCCCAATCACTCTGGTAAGTCTTCAAGGTAGACTCCCAAACCTTCACAGACTTCGTTCACCGGCAATCCACAATTTCTCTTGGATGCTCAGAACGCGACGCCTAACCGGCTGGAGGATGCATAGTCCTCAAGTGTAATAAGTCTTCAGATCACTCAGACAAGAAGACTTAAGTGATGCCCAATTACTCTGGCTCTGAGTGGTTAGGGCTTTTCTCCTCGCTAGGGATTTTCTCTCAAAGGCTTCGAGGTGGGTTGCTCTCAAACGACAAAAGCCGTGCACTGAAATCTGAGCAGCCAACCGTTTATGGTTGTAGGGGTGGACTATTTATAGCCACTTGGCAACCCGACCTGATTTGTCCGAAATGACCCTGGGTCACTAAGGAACTGACACGTGTACCAACGGTCAAATTTCAAACTCACACGGCAACTTTACTTGGGCTACAAGCAAAGCTGACTTTTTTGACTCTGGACAAGTTTTCTCTCATTGTCTTCACTCGAAGACATAGGATTTGAATTAGGCATCACTTCAGTCATCCAGTCTGGTTCTCTTGGACCCCACTTAATAGTACGGTGGTTCCTATGACACAACATAAATGAAGTAAAACTACGAAGGATCTAAGTCTTCGAGTTCCATAAGCTTCATAGGGAGTCTTCACATGTCATTGTCTTCAATATGAATATCTTCATAAACCACCATTTTCTTCAATGTCTTCGTACAATTTTAGGGGTCATCTCTGGTAGCTAAACCAAATCAATGAGGGACTTCTACCTGTGTTATCCTGCAATTCTCACAAACACATTAGTCCCTCAACTAGGTTTGTCGTCAATACTCCAAAACCAACTAGGGGTGGCACTAGATGCACTTACAATCTCCCCCTTTTTGGTGATTGATGACAAACTAGTTGAAGTTTTCAACGGGGAATATAATTTGTGAAATTGTAAAGGAATTGTCTTCATAAGCTGCAAGGGCTCCCCCTGAAGATGTGCATATAAGTAATTTGCTTCTGGAACACAAATGCACATGGCAGGTTGTACTTGTGGGAATCCACTTCAACTTATGATGACAATTCACCATGCATGTAAAGGTGTATGAAGAGAATGACATGCATAATGAAAAATGGACGTCTGCGAAATGATATAAGTGCGGAAATTATCGTCGTACATGCGGAATTTATCTTCGCAAAAACATAGTGGCAAACAAGTAGCAGACGACCATCAAGTTTAAGTGTTACAACTCAAAGAACCAAATGTAGCAAAACGAGAGTTGTAAGCACGAAGCAGAATGTAGCAAAATATAAAGCACCCGCCCATATTATTGACCCGCTTGAAGACTATAGACATCATATGCTTCTCCCCCTTTTGTCAGTGATGACCAAAAAGGTTTGAAGACATAGAGTTTACTACGCGTTCCCAGGCGCAGCAGGGTCAGTGGAGGCATTTGGTGGTGCTGAAGAGCTTGGTGCAGGGTCGACGCGCGCTGAAGAAGGTGGTGGTGATGTGGCGTCGTCTTCTTCCTCAATGATTCATCCAGTCACAGTGGCAGCAGAGGAAGAGAACTCTGAATCTTCAAGGGACGGAGTTCCGCGCAGCACATGTCTTCTGGGGGTGTGGAGTCAAACTTGAATCTTTCGCTGAAGCCATCCGCTTGAAGTTCAGCTTCAGTGCACATCATGGTGAGGCCTTTCCAAGTGCAGCGACAGGTTTCATGTGCGACGAATGCATTCTTGGTGGCCAGATTTCTGATGCGATTGACGTCTTGCATGATACTTCTCATCTGCCTTTTGAGCCAGTCGTGATGCCTATCTTGCTTTTGGTGAAGAGCCACAAGAAGTTCTCGGTCATTTAGTGAATGAGCATGTTTCTTGGGTCTCTGTGCAGCTGTGCTGTCAGTGGCTTCAGTTGATGCAGGGGCACGTGTGGTGCCAGCCACTGGATACAATCTTGAGACGGCTTCAACACTTCATCATTCTGAGTGAAGCTCTGGTGTTCTGCATTCTGAAGACTTAATGGTTGCTTGGCAGGCTCAGGATATATAGCTTCAGCAGAGGTGTCCACATCAGGTAAGAAGATTCTATGGTTGCGGGCAGAGGGCTGATAGGAGATAGCAGAGTGTAGCTTGATTAGCCTCATAACCCAAGGAGCATAAATCTTCAAACCAAAGAGATCTGAGCCAGACGCTGCAAGTTGGCGTATAAAGAGATCCTGTGCGTTGAAGCATTTGCCATGCATGATACAGAAGATGAGAGTCTTCATGGCACCTTCAACCTTGGCATATGGAGAGTGCCCCTTAATGGGCCAGAGAGTCCGCCTGACGATGTGATATATAGTTCTGGGCAGGTACTCTAAGTCTTCAACGAAGAACTCAGTTGGATAAGGTGCATCAAGAGGCAATGGCTTCATCATTGAGAGCATCTGACTCATATTTGGCTCAACTCGCTGGAATATGCTCTCAATGGCTTCAGCATGGAGTTGGCAGCCTTCTTCGAAAAGTTCGCCAGGAGTGGGTAGGCCGGTAAGCTCAATGATATCGAATGCATTGGCTTCATGATGGACATTGCCGGTCATCCACTCCAGGACCCAAGTCTTCGGAACTCTGTTGTAGCCTTTGATATGCAATGTTGTAATGCCCCATATGTAACCTTCCTGAATTGTACTCCAACTCTTGCCGTTTCCGGCATTAAGTTATATTTAATTCTCGGGTTCGAGTCTTTGTCTCTATGTGTTGTTTATGTTTTCGTGCATCTCATATCATGTCATCACGTGCATTGCATTTGCATACATGTTCATCTCATGCATTCGAGCATTTTCCCCGTTGTCCGTTTTGCATTCTGGCGCTTCGTTCTCCTCCGGTGGCCATTTCTAGCTTTCTTTTGTGTGTGGGGATTAAACATTTCCGGACTGGGCCGAGACTTGCCATGCGGCCTTGGTTTACTACCGGTAAACCGCCTGTCAAGTTTCGGGTCATTTGGACTTCGTTTGATACTCCAACGGTTAACCGAGGGACCGAGAAGGCCTCGTGTGTGTGCAGCCCAGCACCCCTCCATTTTGGCCCAAAACCCACCAAACACTACTCCATCGTCTCGGTCGTCCGATCACAATCATGTGGGCGAAAACCGCACCTCATTTGGACTCTCCTAGCTCCCTCTAGGTCTATAAATAGGCCCCTTCCCCGAAATCCGGATCTCTCCCCCGTCCAAACCCTGAAATTCCAGATCCCGCCGCCGCCGGACACGTCCGCCACCGACGGACACGTCCGGTCCGCCCGCCGCCGCCAAGTGGCACGCCACCAGTGGCTCGCGCCCGCCGCCGCCGCCGCGGGCCGGGGAGCCCGAAGCCGGCCCCCGCGGCCCGACCTCGCCCGCGCCGCCACCCGAGAGCCTCGCCGCCGCCTCCTTCAACTCCGGCGGCCGGAGTTAGCCCGCGCCACCGCGGGCTCGCCGGAGTAGCCCGGCCCGACCTCGCTGGCCGCCACCCGCCGCATCCCGCCGAGCTCCGCGCCGCCCCACGCCTCGGCTTCCACGCCGACCTCGCCGGCGGCCACCACCGCGCCGCGCCCACGCCGGCCCGCCTCTCCTCGCCGGCCGCCCCTCGCCTCCCCGGCTCCGGTGAGCCCGGCCACCGCCGCCATCGCCGGATCGGGCGCCCCTACTACAGTGCCGCCGCCGTGAACAGTGAATCCAGATCGGATCTGGGTTGACCTCTCCCCCTCTAACCCTAATTCCGTATTTTTTATGCTACCTTTGACCTGCCATATCTTTGCATCCATAGCTCCGATTTAGGCATATGATATATCAAAATCTTCCTCTCGGCGAGTACATCATTTCATCCCATTGCATCATTTGCATTTGAGGTCATCTTGGTGCCCAAAATGCCGTTGGAAGGAGGCATCATGAGTTAAATTGCAGATCCGTTAGCCCTACATTGACTTTTGTCATTTTTGCCATGATTATTGTGTGCATGATATGCCTATGCCCCTTTGGGATGAATTGTTAAGCATGTTGTCTTGTTTACAGAGGTGCCTCCCTTGCATTTTTAGGATGTGTATGTTGTCTTGTGCAAGCTTGCGAAGTAGGGTACCTGAGTTTACTGATTTCAGGGACTTTGTGAAAATCACTAAGTCTGGGATGTTTTAGTTCACGATGCTATATGTCCAGCTTGTTTCCTAGTGATCCGTGCCTCTTTTGAGGATGATTTGTAAGAGTGATTTGTTATGTTTGTTGTGCTTAATCCATCCATGTCTTTACTTGTTATGTTGGAGCAACCTAGGTTGACTCAATCGAGCTCAACTTTTGCATAGTTGTTGTTTTGGGCAGATCGTGAACTATTTTGCGATTTTGCCGGAGTTATTGCTAGTGATCCATGCATGCTATGCCATTGTTCTTGCCATGTCTAGCTAGCATTTTGTGCCTTTTTAATGGATGTATGCTTGCCTTGCCATGACTTGCACCGTAGTGAGAGCATCGAGCTCGTTTACATGCCTCCGTGAGTTATGATTTCAGCATGTCCCAGTTTTCACTAAGTCTGAAAATTGATTGTGTTTCATCGATGTTCGTGTGGTCGGTAGAGTATTTTGTGACCCCTTTTGGCCCCAGGTCATTATGGGTGTTTTGTTAAGCTTGTTGAATAGCTCCATGTCATGCTCTTACTTGCCATGTTCAGGTTTTGCTTCATGTTGTTTTGCTGCTCCGAAGAGAGCATCGTGGTCTGAAATTTCAGACTAGCGTTAATTTTGCTAAGTCTGAAATCTGTTTTGCTTATTCAGTTTTGCCATGCTTGTTTGGAGCCCTTTATGGATGATTTTTCCTATGCCTCAGTCCTGGTGATTTGTTAAGCTTCTTGAGTACATCACTGCCATGCAATTTGTTTTCATGTTTGGTGGCTGTAGCATGTTCATTTTGTTGCGTCTAAGAGCCTACTTGCTGTAAATCGCAGATCGGTTCGTTTAGTAAAACGCTTGCCATTTCTAAACTGTAGCTCCGATTGCCATGATCTTTATATCATTTTCAGGGGATTTCTTCCCTTCTATCCAGTGGCACACTTGTTTTTCCATGTTGAGGCCAGGTTCATGCATTTCCTGTCACGTCTTGCATTTTGCATCCCGCATCGCATCCCGCATAGCATATCATCTTTGCATCTTATTGGTTGCCTTTGCACGTGGTTGATTGTATACTTGTTGCTTGTTTGTGTTGTTGGGTAGAGCCGGGAGACGAGTTCGCTAACGAGGAGCCCGTTGAGTTTGCTTTTGAGGATCCAGTCAACTCTGACAACTGTGCAGGCAAGATGATCACACCCTCGAAATCACTACTATCTTTGCTATGCTAGTTTGCTCGCTCTTTTGCTTTGCCAATGCTACGATGCCTACCACTTGCTTGTCAGCCTCCCAATTGCCATGATTGAACCTCTAACCCACCTTTGTCCTAGCAAACCATTGATTGGCTATGTTACCGCTTTGCTCAGCCCTTCTTATAGCGTTGTTAGTTGCAGGTGAAGATTGGAGCCGTTCCTTGTTGGAACACTTATTTACTTGTTGGGATATCATTATATTGCTATGTTATCTTTACTCATCTATATACTTGGTAAAGGGTGGAAGGCTCGGCCTCTCGCCTAGTGTTTTGTTCCACTCTTGCCGCCCTAGTTTTCGTCATATCGGTGTTATGTTCCCGGATTGTTGCGTCCCTTACGCGGTTGGGCTATAATGGGAACCCCTTGATAGTTCGCCTTGATTAAAGCTTTTCCAGCAATGCCCAACATTGGTTTTACCATTTGCCACCTACCCCTTTTCCCCTTGGGTTTCCGGAGCCCGAGGGTCATCTTTATTTTAGCCGCCCACGTGCCAGTGCTCCTCTGAGTGTTGGTCCGGAACGTCAGCCGCCGGTGGCCACCAGGGGCAACTCTGGGCTGGCCTACCAGAAGTTTAGACAATCTGAGTGTGCCCTGAGAAAGAGTTATGTGCACCTCCTATCGGGATTTGTCGGCACATTCGGGCGGTGTTGCTGGACTAGTTTTGACCTGTCGAATCATCTTGTTGTACCGGGATACCGAGTCTGATCGGTGGGTCCTGGGTGGAGGTCTATTCCTTCGTTGACCGTGAGAGCTTGTTATGGGCTAAGTTGGGACCCCCCTGCAGGGATTGATCTTTCGAAAGCCGTGTCCGCGGTTATGGGCAGATGGGAATTTGTTAATGTCCGGTTGTAGACAACTTGAACCTTAAATAATTAAAATGAATCAACCGAGTGTGTTGCCGTGATGGCCTCTTCTCGGCGGAGTCCGGGAAGTGGACACGGCGTTGGAGTTATTTTTGCGTAGGCTGCTCTATATAGTTTTCCGCTCGTGCTTTGCCTCCTCTTCTCGCTCTCTTTTGCGAATAAGGTAGCCACCATATATGCTAGTCGCTTGCTGCAGCTCCACTTATACATTACCCCTTTCCTACCTATTAAGCTTAAATAGTTTTGATCGCGAGGGTGCGAGATTGCTGAGTCCTTTGTGGCTCACAGATTACTATTGCACCAGATGCAGGGACAGATGATACCTCTCCGGATGGCGCGCTCGAGCTGAAGTGGGAGTACGACGAGGACTCTCAGCGTTACTATGTGTCTTTTCCTGATGATCAGTAGGGATGCCTATTCGGGGTTAGATTCAGGGCCTTGTCGCATGTTGGGGGTCTTTTCTATTTTGGCGCCGTAGTCGGGCCATGAGTGATTGTATGATGGATGTTATTTATGTACTTTGATGTGACGTGGCGAGTGTAAGCCAACTATGCTGTTATTCCCCTTTATATCATATATGTACATGGGTTGTGTAATGATTCCCGACTTGCGACATTGCTTTCAATGCGCCTATGTCTCTAAGTCGTGCCTCGACACGTGGGAGACATAGCCGCATCGAGGGCGTTACAAGTTGGTAATCAGAGCCTTCCCCGACCTTAGGAGCCCATTGCTTGATCGTTTTTAGTAGCCGAGTTGTGTCTAGAAAAATGTTTTGAGTCCTTAGGAATTATATATCGGAGAGCTTAGGAATTCTTTTTACTTCCCAGTCTCCTCATCGCTCTGGTAAGGCATCCTGACGTAGAGTTTTGACTCTTCTCTTCTCAAGTTTCACTAAAAAAAAATTTAGTATCACGCGAGTATCTTGGTTTTGTTCCGATGGCTTATGATGAGAATACTGTCTTGGTGCCTCCTGTCAGGGGTTTAGTGGAAGTGTCCCGGGGAGTTGAGCTCTGAGGTGTTGTCATCATAATTCTATCGTTGCAATTCTGGTATACTTGAGATATGTGCGCGACATCGAAAATCTCCTTTATGCAGTTCGTTGGTGAGATAACCTCGACGCCACCCAGTACTGGGGCGGGAGTTCGGGAGTATCGCCATAACTTGTATAACGGATGCTTATCGAAGGTTGAGATAGATGGTTTCCGAAGGTTTCTTGGTTATGTGTTGAAGGATGGATGCAGCTGGATGTAGGATTTGCTAGCTTGGGTGAGATATTATGCTTCCCCTGTATCCCCAACACCTGATTGCATAACCGGAAAGTTTCGGGAGTTTCATAGGTGGGAATTCAAGTAGCCTTAGGATATCTTTCCAACGGATGTGTGATGTGAAATTGGGGTTCGACGTCTAGTGGTTCGCCTATTCACGGTCGATTTTACAGTGGCCTCGTTGTGTCTTAAAGAGTCCTTGGCTATGCTGACTCGGGGACACTTCGTATGTCATGTGCACTGCCTTGTACATGATGGTGCTGTACGGTCGAGCCCGTGTAGGTCCTACCACGAAAACTTCGGACGAAATTTCTATCATGTGTTTGTTCCGGCTTATTCCGCAAGCCAACCCTTGGTTTTATTTAGAGTTGTGGTATTCGTTCTGCTTCGACGTCATATGTTGATTCCATCCCTCGTTGATGTACCTCTTCTACCTGATTCTTCGTGGCTTCGCAATTTAGGAATATGTGACCACTTCAAGAGAAGTGCATTCGTTCATTTTGTTCGGATGTGAAGACGTTATGTTGCAATTTTCATTCCGTTGGTTTCACCTTCAATATTTCTCTATTTGTGTGCTAACGGTGGTCAACCTCTTCAGGATGGCTCCCGCTAAGAGCACCAGTCAGAACCAGAATCAAGATCCGCCGCCATCTCCGCCTCCTCTGGAAGCATGGCAAGCTCTGATGGCTGCTACTAATGCAAATACACAGCTAATCATGCAAATCATCCAAGAGCGGAATCAAAGCAGTCAAGGAAATCAAGGCAACAACCAGAACCATTTTGCAACTCTGAATCAGTTCCTTGCAAATGGTCCAAAGACGTTCAGTAACTGCGTTGAGGCTACCGATGCTGATGATTGGTTAGTCGATCTGGGCAAGCATTTTGAATGTAGCAACATCAGACCTGAAGATTTCGTCAAGTTCGCGTCTTTCCAGCTCAAGGATCAGGCCGCAGAGTGGTTTCAGCAGTACCGGGATTCCAGAGGTGGACGTTTGATCACTTGGGATGATTTCCGTCATGATTTCCGAGCTCATCACATCCCTCAAAGTGTGACTGAAAGAAAACGTGAAGAATTCCGCAATCTGAAGCAAGGCTCTTTGTCTGTCTATGACTACAACAAGTTGTTCCAGAAGCTCGCCCGTTTTGCCAAGCAGGATGTTCCTGATGAGAAGAGCATGATCTATCAGTTCAGGGGTGGTCTTCGTGAAGAAATTCAGCTCGCTCTTGTCCTCTTTGAGCCGCTGAGATACGATGAGTTCTACAACATGGCACTGAAGCAAGAGGCTGCTCAGCTAAGGTGTGATGCTTCCAGGAAGCAAGTCAGAGACACTACGCCTTCTTCCTCTACTCAACTGGCCAAGCAGCAGAAGTATTGGCTTCCTCCTCCTCCGTTCCGTCAGCCGTATCAGCAGAAGAGCAAAGGTGGCAGTGGCTCATCCCACCCACCCAACCCAGGCTTTCAGAACAAGACTTCGTCTCAAGCTTCAAGATCGAGTGCTCCGTACCACCGTCCGCTCTCTGAGGTCACGTGCAACAAGTGCCAACAGAAGGGTCACTACGCCAATAAGTGTTTCAACCAGAGGCGTCTTCCTCCTCCTCCTCCTGTCAGATTGTCAAGTACAGTTGTGGTCAAGCATAATCCCAAGCACGCCAAGGTCAATATGGTGAATGCAGCTCAGGCAGAGGATTCGTCAGATGTGATCATGGGTAACCTTCCTGTTAACGATGTTCCTGCAAAAGTACTTTTTGATACAGGTGCATCGCATTGTTTCATCTCGAAGCCTTTTGCATCTAAGCACGGGTGGTTTTCTCAAGTTGTGCATAAGCCATTAGCAGTCGTCTCTCAGAGTAAATGCTTGCTTGCTAACTATGAAGTTCCGGATATTTCTATCTCGCTGGGTGACTTTAAGTTTCTGGCTTCCCCAATGATTCTTGGTAATTCTGATATCGATCTTATTCTTGGGATGGACTGGCTCTCTAAACATAAAGCTCAGCTGGATTGTGCAGCCAGGCAGATTCAACTGACTCATTCGTCTGAGGAAGTAATTGTCTTTGCTGCTAGGGATAATACCATCCGGTTGTTCTCTCTCAATGAAAAGGGTGAATTGGATGCTATTTCGCAGATTCCGGTTGTTTGTGAGTATCAAGATGTCTTCCCAGAAGAACTCCCAGGCATGCCTCCAAACCGACTGGTTGAATTTGTGATTGAACTTGAGCCCGGTACGGAACCTGTGTGCAAACGTCCCTACAAGCTCGGCCCCGAAGAGCTGAAGGAGTTGAAGAAACAACTCGATGTTCAAGAAAGAATGGGTCTCATTCGGCCTAGTACTTCTCCGTGGGGTTGTGGTGTTCTTTTTGTGAAGAAGAAGGATGGAACGGACCGACTTTGTGTTGATTATCGTCCATTGAACAAGAAGACCATCAAGAACAAATACCCACTTCCCAACATCAATGAGCTGTTTGAACAACTCAAGGGTGCTCAAGTATTCTCCAAGCATGACCTCCATATGGGTTATCATCAAATTCGCATTCGTGAGCAAGATATTCCCAAGACGGCGTTCAGAACAAGCTATGGGTCATATGAATACACTGTCATGTCTTTTGGCCTCGCCAACGCTCCTCCGACGTTCTCTCGCATGATGAACTTCATCTTCAACCCCTACACCAACGACTTCGTTTTGGTCTATCTCGACGACATTCTGGTTTTCTCGAAGAAGAAGGAAGATCATGCCAAACACTTGCGTTTGGTTCTTGACAAGCTAAGGGAACATCAGTTCTATGCCAAGTTCTCCAAGTGTGAATTTTGGCTCGATGAGGTTCTTTATCTTGGCCATATCATCTCTGCCAAGGGCATTTCCGTGGATCCTGGGAAGGTGTCTGCAATCGTTAACTGGAAACCTCCTCAGAATGTGAAGCAACTCCGTAGCTTCCTCGGTCTTGCAAGTTATTGCCGAAGATTCGTTGAAAACTTCTCCAAGATCGCGAAGCCTCTCTCAAATCTTCTTCAGAAGCACGTCAAGTACGTTTGGTCTCCGGAGTGTGATATCGCTTTCAACGCTTTGAAAGAGAAATTGATCACTGCTCCAGTTCTAACTCCGCCTGATGAAACCAAGCCGTACGAGGTCTTTTGTGATGCCCCTCTCCAAGGTCTAGGTGCTGTACTGATGCAAGAGAAGAAAGTGGTTGCTTATACCTCTCGCCAGTTGAAGCCTAATGAGAAGAACTACCCCACTCATGATCTCGAGTTGGCGGCAGTTGTGCACGCATTGTTGACTTGGAGACATCTTCTATTGGGAAGGAAAGTGGACATTTTCACTGATCACAAGAGTCTCAAGTACATCTTCACTCAGCCTAATCTCAACCTCAGGCAGACTCGATGGGTCGAAATGATTCAAGAGTACAATCCGAGTATCGAGTATAATCCAGGCAAGGCTAATGTGATTGCTGACGCTTTGAGCAAAAAAGCATATTGCAACAGTCTGATTCTCAAGCCTTATCAACCCGAGCTCTGTGAAGCTTTCCGCAAACTTAATCTGCAAGTTGTTCCTCAAGGTTTCCTCGCCAACCTTCAAGTCTCTCCTACCTTGGAAGACCAGATTCGCCAAGCCCAGCTTCTTGATGCTATGGTGAAAAAGGTGAAGATTGGTATTGCAAAGAGTCAGTCCAAGTACAAGTGCTACCGACTTGATGACAAGGACACTCTCTTCTTCGAGGATCGAATTGTTGTGCCCAAAGGTGAACTTCGTAAAGTGATCATGAATGAGGCTCGCAACTCTCTCCTCTCCATCCACCCTGGGAGCACGAAGATGTATCAAGATCTGAAGCAAACCTATTGGTGGACTCGAATGAAGCGCGAGATCGCTCAATTCGTGAATGAATGTGATGTCTGCAGAAGAGTGAAGGCAGAACACCAGAGGCCAGCAGGACTCCTCCAACCTCTCGCCATTCCAGAATGGAAGTTTGACCACATTGAAATGGACTTCGTGACTGGGTTTCCTAAGTCCAAGCATGGCAATGATGCTATATTTGTTGTCATCGACAAGCTCACCAAAGTGGCTCATTTCCTGCCTATCAAAGAGTCGATCACTGGAGCTCAATTGGCGGAGCTCTATACCTCTCGAATTGTCTCTCTGCACGGTATTCCTCAAGTGATATCTTCAGACCATGGCAGCATCTTTACCTCCAAGTTTTGGGATTCTTTTCAGAAGGCCATGGGCACCAGCATTCGCTTCAGCACTGCTTTCCATCCTCAAACAAGCGGTCAAGTCGAGCGTGTCAACCAGATTCTTGAAGATATGCTCAGGGCTTGTGTTATCTCCTTCGGCATGAAGTGGGAGGATTGCCTTCCTTATGCTGAATTCTCATACAACAACAGTTTCCAAGCAAGTTCCGGCAAGGCCCCATATGAAATTCTGTATGGTAGGAAGTGTCGTACACCTCTCAACTGGTCTGAAACTGGTGAACGTCAGCTGCTGGGTAATGACCTAATCACAGAGGCAGAAGAAATATGCAAGGTCATTCGTGATAACCTCAAAGCAGCCCAATCCCGCCAGAAGAGCTACTATGATAGTAAGCACCGTGATTTGGCTTTCGAGATCGGAGATCATGTCTACCTCCGCGGCTCTCCTATGAAAGGGACTCGTCGCTTCGGTATCAAAGGGAAGCTTGCCCCCAGATACGTCGGGCCTTTCAAGATCGTCAGCAAGAGAGGCGACCTCTCCTATCAACTCGAGCTTCCTGCAAACTTCGCCAATGTTCATGATGTGTTCCACGTCTCGCAACTCCAAAAGTGCTTCAAGATGCCTGAGCGCACCGTCAACTTCGAGGACATTGAGCTCCAAGAAGATCTCTCCTACCGTGAGCACCCAGTTGCAATCCTTGACGAGACTGAACGCAAGACCCGCAACGAGTCAATCAGATTTCTCAAAGTCAAGTGGTCACACCATTCCGACCGTGAAGCTACCTGGGAATGCGAGGATCACCTCCATTCTGATTACACGGAGTTCTTTCAGTCCTAGATCTCGGGACGAGATCTTTTCGTAGTGGTGGAGTGTTGTAACGCCCCATATGTAACCTTCCCGAATTGTACTCCAACTCTTGCCGTTTCCGGCATTAAGTTATATTTAATTCTCGGGTTCGGGTCTTTGTCTCCGTGTGGTGTTTATGTTTTCGTGCATCTCATATCATGTCATCACGTGCATTGCATTTGCATACATGTTCATCTCATGCATTCGAGCATTTTCCCCATTGTCCGTTTTGCATTCCGGCGCTTCGTTCTCCTCTGGTGGCCATTTCTAGCTTTCTTTCATGTGTGGGGATTAAACATTTCCGTACTGGGCCAAGACTTGCCATGCGGCATTGGTTTACTACCGGTAGACCGCCTGTCAAGTTTCGGGTCATTTGCACTTCGTTTGATACTCCAACGGTTAACCGAGGGACCGAGAAGGCCTCGTGTGTGTGCAGCCCAACACCCCTCCATTTTGGCCCAAAACCCACCAAACTCTGCTCCATCGTCTCGGTCGTTCGATCACGATCGTGTGGGCGAAAACCGCACCTCATTTGGACTCTCCTAGCTCCCTCTAGGTCTATAAATAGGCCCCTTCCCCGAAATCCGGATCTCTCCCCCGTCCAAACCCTAAAATTCCAGATCCCGCCGCCGCCGGACACGTCCGCCACCGACGGACATGTCCGGTCCACCCGCCGCCGCCACGTGGCACGCCACCAGTGGCTCACGCCCGCCGCCGCCGCCGCGGGCCGGGGAGCCCGAAGCCGGCCCCCGCGGCCCGACCTCGCCCGCGCCGCCACCCGAGAGCCTCGCCGCCGCCTCCTTGAACTCCGGCGGCCGGAGTTAGCCCGCGCCACCGCGGGCTCGCCGGAGTAGTCCGGCCCGACCTCACCGACCGCCACCCGCCGCATCCCGCCGAGCTCCGCGCCGCCCCGCGCCTCGGCTTCCACGCCGACCTCGCCGGCGGCCACCACCGCGCCGCGCCCACGCCGGCCCGCCTCTCCTCGCCGGCCGCCCCTCGCCTCCCCGGCTCCGGTGAGCCCGGCCACCGCCGCCATCGCCGGATCGGGCGCCCCCTGCTACAGTGCCGCCGCCGTGAACAGTGAATCCAGATCGGATCTGGGTTGACCTCTCCCCCTCTAACCCTAATTCCGTATTTTTTATGCTACCTTTGACCTGCCATATCTTTGCATCCGTAGCTCCGATTTGGGCATATGATATATCAGAATCTTCGTCTCAGTGAGTACATCATTTCATTCCATTGCGTCATTTGCATTTGAGGTCATCTTGGTGCCCAAAATGCTGTTGGAAGGAGGCATCATGAGTTAAATTGCAGATCCGTTAGCCCTACATTGACTTTTGTCATTTTTGCCATGATTATTGTGTGCATGATATGCCTGTGCCCCTTTGGGATGAATTGTTAAGCATGTTGTCTTCTTTACAGAGGTGCCTCCCTTGCATTTTTAGGATGTGTATGTTGTCTTGTGCAAGCTTGCGAAGTAGGGTACCTGAGTTTACTGATTTCAGGGACTTTGTGAAAATCACTAAGTCTGGGATGTTTTAGTTCACGATGCTATATGTCCAGCTTGTTTCCTAGTGATCCGTGCCTCTTTTGAGGATGATCAGTACGAGTGATTTGTTATGCTTGTTGTGCTTAATCCATCCATGTCTTTACTTGTTATGTTGGAGCAACCTAGGTTGACTCAATCAAGCTCAACTTTTGCATAGTTGTTGTTTTGGGCAGATCGTGAACTCTTTTGCGATTTTGCCGGAGTTATTGCTAGTGATCCATGCATGCTATGCCATTGTTCTTGCCATGTCTAGCTAGAATTTTGTGCCTTTTTAATGGATGTATGCTTGCCTTGCCATGACTTGCACCGTAGTGAGAGCATCGAGCTTGTTTACATGCCTCCGTGAGTTATGATTTCAGCATGTCCCAGTTTTCACTAAGTCTGAAAACTGATTGTGTTTCATCGATGTTCGTGTGCTCGGTAGAGTATTTTGTGAACCCTTTTGGCCGCAGGTCATTTTGGGTGTTTTGTTAAGCTTGTTGAATATCTCCATGCCATGTTCTTACTTGCCATGTTCAGGTTTTGCTTCATGTTGTTTTGCTGCTCCGAAGAGAGCATCGTGGTCTGAAATTTCAGACTAGCGTTAATTTCGCTAAGTCTAAAATCTGTTTTGCTTATTCTGTTTTGCCATGCTTGTTTGGAGCCCTTAATGGATGATTTTGCCTATGCCTCAGTCCTGGTGATTTGTTAAGCTTCTTGAGTACATCACTGCCATGTAATTGGTTTTCATGTTTGGTGGTTGTAGCATGTTCATTTTGTTGCGTCTAGGAGCCTACTTGCTGTAAATCGCAGATCGGTTCGTTTAGTAAAACGCTTGCCATTTCTAAACCGTAGCTCCGATTGCCATGATCTTTATATCGTTTTCAGGGGATTTCTTCCCCTCTATCCAGTGGCACACTTGGTTTTCCAAGTTGAGGCCAGGTTCATGCATTTCTTGTCACGTCTTGCATTTTGCATCCCGCATCGCATCCCGCATAGCATATCATCTTTGCATCTTATTGGTTGCCTTTGCACGTGGTTGATTGTATCCTTGTTGCTTGTTTGTGTTGTTGGGTAGAGCCGGGAGACGAGTTCGCTAACGAGGACCCCGTTGAGTTTGCTTTTGAGGATCCAGTCAACTCTGACAAATGTGCAGGCAAGATGATCACACCCTCGAAATCACTACTATCTTTGCTATGCTAGTTTGCTCGCTCTTTTGCTTTGCCAATGCTACGATGCCTACCACTTGCTTGTCAGCCTCCCAATTGCCATGATTGAACCTCTAACCCACCTTTGTCCTAGCAAACCATTGATTGGCTATGTTACCGCTTTGCTCAGCCCTTCTTATAGCGTTGTTAGTTGCAGGTGAAGATTGGAGCCGTTCCTTGTTGGAACACTTATTTACTTGTTGGGATATCATTATATTGCTATGTTATCTTTACTCATCTATATACCGTGTAAAGGGTGGAAGGCTCGGCCTCTCGCCTAGTGTTTTGTTCCACTCTTGCCGCCCTAGTTTCCATCATATGGATGTTATGTTCCCGGATTGTTGCGTCCCTTACGCGGTTGGGCTGTAATGGGAACCCCTTGATAGTTCGCCTTGATTAAAGCTTTTCCAGCAATGCCCAACATTGGTTTTACCATTTGCCACCTACCCCTTTTTCCCTTGGGTTTCCGGAGCCCGAGGGTCATCTTTATTTTAGCCCCCCACGGGCCAGTGCTCCTCTGAGTGTTGGTCTGGAACGTCAGCCGCCGGTGGCCACCAGGGGCAACTCTGGGCTGGCCTACCGGAAGTTTAGACAATCTGAGTGTACCCTGAGAAAGAGATATGTGCAGCTCCTATCGGGATTTGTCGGCACATTCGGGCGGTGTTGCTGGACTAGTTTTGACCTGTCGAATCATCTTGTTGTACCGGGATACCGAGTCTGATCGGTGGGTCCTGGGTGGAGGTCTATTCCTTCGTTGACTGTGAGAGCTTGTTATGGGCTAAGTTGGGACCCCCCTGCAGGGATTGATCTTTCGAAAGCCGTGCCCGCGGTTATGGGCAGATGGGAATTTGTTAATGTCCGATTGTAGACAACTTGAACCTTAAATAATTAAAATGAATCAACCGAGTGTGTTGCCGTGATGGCCTCTTCTCGGCGGAGTCCGGGAAGTGGACACGGTGTTGGAGTTATGTTTGCGTAGGCTGCTCTATATAGTTTTCCGCTCGTGCTTTGCCTCCTCTTCTCGCTCTCCTTTGCGAATAAGGTAGCCACCATATATGCTAGTCGCTTGCTGCAGCTCCACTTATACATTAGCCCTTTCCTACCTATTAAGCTTAAATAGTTTTGATCGCGAGGGTGCGAGATTGCTGAGTCCTTTGTGGCTCACAGATTACTATTACACCAGATGCAGGGACAAATGATACCTCTCCGGATGGCGTGCTCGAGCTGAAGTGGGAGTACGACGAGGACTCTCAGCGTTACTATGTGTCTTTTCCTGATGATCAGTAGGGATGCCTATTCGGGGTTAGATTCAGGGCCTTGTCGCATGTTGGGGGTCTTTTCTATTTTGGCGCCGTAGTCGGGCCATGAGTGATTGTATGATGGATGTTATTTATGTACTTTGATGTGACGTGGCGAGTGTAAGCCAACTATGCTATTATTCCCCTTTATATCATATATGTACATGGGTTGTGTAATGATTCCCGACTTGCGACATTGCTTTCAATGCGCCTATGTCTCTAAGTCGTGCCTAGACACGTGGGAGACATAGCCGCATCGAGGGCGTTACAAATGTGGCATAGAACTGGAGCAGAAGCTCTTCATTCCAGTGCTCTTCATCGGTGACAAACGGCAGCAGACCCACTTGCTTGACGCAATCCAGTGCTTCTTCCAGACCAGGCAGACCAGCAACAGCTTCAACCTCAAGGCGCTGGTGAGGAAAGATACGGCCTTGGTTGTATAGGATGCAGGAATAGTAGTTGCGCTGTGGGTAGCTCCAGAACCTATCTGATACAATCCGTTCCCTTGAATAAGGGTTCTTGGAGTTGTTGAAGAACGTGTTATTTGCCCTGAAGCTATTGACATTAAAGGAGCCAGGAGCTGATGCAGGACCTGGGAACCTTGGCAGTCGTGGGATCGGCTTCTGGACCTGGGGCCTGTGCGCAACATGATAGTTGAACTGTGGACCGGCAGCAGACTCAGGCACAGAAGGTTCTGATGCAGTAGCTTCAGTGTCTCTTGAAGCTGTTGGTTGGTCGGGCTCCACAATTGCTTCAGTGTTGGTTGTGGCAGCCGCAATGTTTTCAGCCTCAACACGTGTAGTGAGAGGGACGGATTCAGGTACGTTCTCCTTGAGAACTTCTTCTTGTTGGTTCGGGGGAGACGAAGCTTGAGGTTCTTCTTCATGCTCTTCGGCTGATGCAGCCGGAATGTCGTCAGCAGCCTGAGCCCTTGGCCCTTTGCGAAGCCTACGGAATGTAGGCGACGCTGGTGGAGTTGAAGTGGGCTGGGGCTCATTCTCTTCCTCCTGTGGGCGATCTTCCCACGACGCATCTTGTGTGATTGGTGTCAATGGACGACCAATGCTGATCATTTCGCTTGTCTCAAGCTGAGGAAGGGCTGCATCACCTTGTACATTGTCTTCGAGACCAATGTCTTCAGCAGCGTTGGGGTCGGCTGCTGGAATGTCTTCAGCGTGCGGAGCCTCTGTGAAAGCAGGCTCATGCACAGTCAACTGACGATCTTCGTCAGGATAGCGGACGGAGAGGGGTTCGATGATCAAGGGCTCTGTGGGAGCAGCCCGAGATTTCTTGGTCTTGCGCTTCTTGATGGTGGGGTCAGAAGGAGAGGCTTCAGGGTGTTTCCTCTTCCTTGCTTCAGCTTCGGCTGTCCGTGTCTTCTTGAGCTCTGAAGCGGTTGACCAGTGCTTTGGCTTCGAGCCAGTCTTAGCAGTGGGGAAGACAATCGGAACAGCTTCTTGCCTTGGTGCCTCTGGTTCAGCCACAGCAGGCTTCTTCTTTTTCTTCGCAACCATCCTGGGGTCGATGCCGGGACGCCCAAGTGCCTTGCGCTTCTCGGCCTCATTGTAGGCCTGCACATAGCGATCAGCCAAAGTCTTCATTCGCTCCTGCGAACCCTGAGCTTCTGCATGTTTCTTCAGAAAATTTTCCTTCAACTCGTGCAACATGATCTTGAAGTCCTTGACTTCTTGGACGCTGAGCTTGGCCATATTCTGCTTGAACTGAGCCTTTTCAAAATCAATCTTCTGCTTCAGTTCAACAATGCGCTGGGAAATTGCAAGTTCTGAAGCAATAGCGCCTTGGAAGGCGACGCTGAGGCCAATGGGCAGCTGCAGATCATCGAAGCTGATATTGGGTGTATCAAACCACTCATCGATGAAGTTGTGGAGGATTGCTGCATCAAACAGAGGCAGATTGTTGAAGATTTCAGCCTCCTCCTTGCTCTTGATAAGCTGCTCAAGAGCGTCATCGCCAAGATCTTCGTCACTGGACAGATCAATGGTCTCACTGCACAGAATGGCAGCAGCTGTGAGCTCTTTGCCTGTGTGTGGTTGAGGCTTCTTGGGGCTTGGAGACTCGTGATAAGTCTTCAGACTGCACACTTGCTTCAGGAGGTGCAGTTGCCAATGGCTTCACTCTGGAGATTTTGGGAGAAGCAGCTGGCTTTGAAGCTTTTGGCTTTTTCGTCTGCTCCGACTTCGGTGCAGCAGGAGCGTCATCCGACTCAGTGTCTGTTGGAGGGTCGTTCACGGCAGTCCCTTGGATTAGAATGCGAGTGATGAGGCCTTCGAGATTGGCATACGGCCCGATGATATTGGGATTGGCGTCGCG
Organism: Triticum monococcum; assembly: GCA_034509565.1. Taxonomy (NCBI): domain Eukaryota; kingdom Viridiplantae; phylum Streptophyta; class Magnoliopsida; order Poales; family Poaceae; genus Triticum; species Triticum monococcum. The sequence continues at coordinate 421,450,784 of CM067846.1, read as the reverse complement.
TGTGCCATCCGCCCTTGGCTTATAGGGACCAGGGTTGAAGTCCAACCCCAACTCCTTCTTGTTTTGCTTCGCAGAGTTCTGAGCAAATTGGAAGTTGCGCTTGAACAGAGTGTCATCGCGACACCAGAGAAGTGATGACGGATGTGCTTCAGCTGGCTGTGGTCCTCTGACCATGCATGGATAGAAGCCTTGAGCAATGGCTTCGTCTCTGGACCGGGGTACGAGATTTTGTATAATACGTCTCCCCACGGTCTCTTAATGGTGCACTTTTCTGCATATTCCTGAGTGACGAAGCGGTATTGGAACCACTGCTCTGCCCAATATCTTCGAATCCATTGGATTCGTGTCTTGCGCTGACCATAGCTCTCTTCAGGATCAGTTTTATACATTTTTGCCAAGTCATCAGGCAGATCTTTAGACGTTTCACCACGTCTCTGTCTGCCTCCCTTCCTTGCTGGTTTTTCTGCTGCCATGAAGCTTAACTTGGAAGGCTTCAAGATGTTCAAAGTCTCCAAGGGCTTCCTTTTGCTTGACCAACAAGAACTGGCTTCAGGAGAATTGATGTGACGCTGTAAGAACTCTTTTGATCGAACTCTTTACCATTGTCGTCAGGACCCAGATGATGTTTGGCTGGCATTGGTGTTGTGAAACCTTTGCAGTCTTGCATACCGAACTTCTTCAGGCAATCTTTGAGATACTTCTCTTGAGATATGAAGATGCCATTTCGTTGTTGCCGTATCTGAAGACCGAGGAAGAATTTCAGCTCCCCCATCATAGACATCTGATGTTGCTCTTGCATCATATATCTGAACTCCTCACTGTACTTCTGATTGGTGCAGCCGAAGATAATGTCATCCACATATATTTGGCACACAAACAGTTCACCATCATATGTCTTCGTGAAGAGAGTGGGATCTAGGGAACCAGGTATGAAGCCTTTGATCTTCAGGAAGTATTTGAGTGTATCATACCAGGCCCGAGGGGCTTGTTTGAGGCCATATAGTGCCTTATTGAGTTTGTAAACCATGTCAGGATGTTTTGGATCTTCAAACCCAGGTGGTTGTGCAACATACACTTCTTCTTCAATTTTGCCATTGAGAAAGGCACTCTTCACATCCATTTGATACAGAATTATGTTGTGATGATTTGCATAGGCCAGCAGTATACGGATGGCTTCAAGTCTGGCCACAGGAGCAAATGTTTCATCAAAGTCAATGCCCTCCACTTGAGTATATCCTTGAGCAACGAGACGAGCCTTGTTTCTGACGACTTGACCATGCTCATCTTGCTTGTTGCGGTATATCCATTTGGTGCCTATTATGTTATGCTTTCGTGGATCGGGACGCTTAACCAACTCCCATACATTGTTCAGCTCAAACTGTTGAAGCTCTTCTTGCATAGCTTGAATCCACTCAGGTTCCATAAAAGCTTCTTCAACTTTCTTGGGTTCTGTGATTGAAACGAATGCGAAGTGTCCGCAGAAATTTGCCAGTTGAGTTGCCCTTGAACGAGTCAGTGGACCAGGTGCATTGATGCTATCAATTATTCTGTCAATCTGCACTTCATTGGCAACACGAGGATGTATGGGTCGAAGACTTTGCTCTTGCTGATCTATGTTGTCATGGGGAGGAATGTCTTCAGGCTGAGCATTGTCTTCGTGTGGATCAGGTGCTGAGATGATAAGTTCTTCTTCAGGATGAGCTTCAGAAGGTATAATTTCTCCAGTTCCCATTAGCTTGATTGATTCACTGGCTGGAGCTTCATCTAGCACATCTGGCAGTTGCTCTCTTTGTGACCCATTGGTCTCATCGAACCGCACATCCACTGTTTCAACCACTTTGTAGTGAAAGAGATTGAAGACTCTGTAGGAGTGCGAATCCTTTCCATATCCAAGCATAAAGCCCTCATGGGCTTTTGGAGCAAATTTTGAGGTGTGGTGAGGGTCCTTGATCCAGCATCTTGAGCCAAATACTCTAAAGTAACTGACATTTGGCTTCTTGCCAGTTAGAAGTTCATAAGATGTCATGTTCAGAAGCTTGTGAAGATAGACACGGTTGATTGTATGGCATGCAGTGTCAATGGCTTCAGTCCAGAATTTTCTTGGAGTCTTGTACTCATCTAGCATTGTTCTGGCCATCTCAATGAGTGTTCTGTTCTTGCATTCAACGATGCCATTCTGCTGTGGCGTGTACGGAGCTGAGAATTCATGAGTGATGCCCAATGTATCAAGATATGTGTCAAGGCCAGTGTTCTTGAATTCAGTGCCATTGTCACTTCTGATGTGCTTTATCTTGGCGCCATAATTGTTCATAGCCCGATTTGCGAAGCGTCTGAAGACATCCTGCACTTCAGTCTTGTAAAGGATTATGTGCACCCAAGTATATCTAGAGTAATCATCAACAATGACAAAGCCGTAGAGGCAAGCAGTAGTGGAAAAAATTGAGTAGTGAGTGGGACCAAAGAGATCCATGTGAAGCAGTTCGAAGGGTTGAGTAGTGGTCATAATTGTCTTCGAAGGATGTTTTGCCCTTGTCATCTTCCCTGCTTCACAGGCACCGCATAAGTGATCTTTCTTGAACTTGACGCCCTCGATGCCTATGACATGCTTCTTCTTCGCAAGGGTGTGGAGGTTCCTCATGCCAGCATGCCCAAGCCTCCGATGCCAAAGCCAGCATTCTGAAGCCTTTGCAAGAAGACATACTGCAAGCTGTGGCCCTGCTGAGAAATCTACCACGTACAAATCATCTTTCCGATACCCTTCAAACACTAGAGACTTGTCAGATTCCATTAGTACCAGGCAACGATATTTTCCAAAGATTACAATCATGTTCAAATCGCAAAGCATTGAGACAGACATTAAGTTGAAGCCAAGGGATTCAACAAACATGACTTTATCCATGTGTTGATCCTTTGAGAATGCAACTCTACCTAGACCCAATACCTTACTTTTACCAGTGTCAGCAAATGTGATGTGGCTCTTGTCAGATGGACGTAAGGTTGAGTCCATAAAGAGACTTCTTTTGCCAGTCATGTGATTTGTACACCCACTATCAATAATCCATTCTGAAGACTCTGAAGTCGCTGGTGTTGTACCCTAAAGCGTAGTTAGGGGGATAGGCTTCACGAAGAGTATTGTGAAGCAAAAACATTTGACGAACCAGTGGATTATGAAAACTTAGATCCAGGTTAGGACGAGTAGGGAGAGTAGCATGCGATTCAGGTACGAAATACATAGTGATGCCATTCGGGCATTTGATCTTGCGCCCCACAAGATTTTTAAGGTCCCCAGCAATAGCGTCAGAAGATTTTGGTTTTCTGCTGGAGACCTTTCCCTGCAAAAGAGAGTTAAGCTTTCTTAACCACCCACATCTTCAAGGGTGGCTTAGAAGCAATAAGTCTAAGTGTAGCATCTGAGAATTTTGGCTTTGGAGCCCTGGCAAATAGTCTAGCAGGCGAGCAATAGTACTCATAAGAATAGGCAAAATAGTTCTTGGTCATATGATCATGACGATTTGAAGAACCTCTCTCATATGCCCGAGCATGGTTTCCCTGCAAAACATTTGTGTTAGTGCGACTCAGGTGAGTCCTCTGCCTGTATGAAGCCTTTGGACCATATGAAGCCTTTGGTCTGAGGTTTGTCTTCTTCATGTGAGGTGTCATGAGGACATTCACAGGAAGATTCTCCAGACACGTTTTTGGAACCCAGATCTTCTTCATAGGCGGTCCATTCCTGCAGTTAGTACCAATGTACCTGGCAAATACTTCACCATTCTAATTTTTAAACAGTTTATAGTTTGCATCAAAGGATTCATCAATGATAATAGGATCAGCACAAGTGAAGCCAGATAGATTGGATGGATCTACTGAGGATTCCTTTGCAGCAACCCATGTGGTTTTGGGGTACTGCTCAGGTTTCCAGTAAGATCCATCTGCATTAATTTTCCTCACGAACCCAACACCCTCTTTCCTAGGGTTTCGGTTCAGAATCTGCTTCTTGAGGACATCACATAATGTCTGATGTCCTTTGAGACTTTTGTACATCCCTGTTTCAAGCAATGTCTTCAACCTAGCATTCTCATCAGCAATAGCAGTGGTATTCTCAGCAGAGGGGTTAGTTACCACTTCAACAGTTGAAGATATTGCAACAGCAGTAGCAGTGGAACATTCAGCAACGGAAGTAGCATTATCACGCTCAATGCATTTAAGGCATGGTGGTTCAAATCCTTCCTGAGCAGAACTGATCTGTTCGGCTCGAAGTGACTCGTTTTCCTTTTGAAGATCTTCATGATCCGCTCTCAACTTCTCAAGATCTTGCTTCTTTTGAAGATAATCATAGGAAAGCTTTTCATGAGTAGTTGAGAGAGTCTCAAGACGATCTTTGAGTTCCTGATACTTAACATGAAGATTTTTTATGTCTTCAATTAAGGATTCAGAACGAGTCATTTCAGCACCCAACAGATCATCGCTTCTGTCTAACAGTTTTTGAATATGTTCCATGGCCTTTTGTTGTTCAGTTGCAATTTTAGCAAGTGTTTTGTAGCTGGGTTTTGAATCACAATCAGAGTCATCGTCACTGGATGTTTGATAGTGAGTAGTGCATGTGTTTACCTTGGCACCGCGTGCCATGAAGCAGTAGGTAGGAGTAGAGTCGTCCTTGTCATTTGCATCGGTGTTGGTGATGGAGTCATTGTCTTCAGTGTTGAAGATGGACTTGGCGATGTAGGCTGTAGCCAGACTTGCAATGCCAGAATCAGAATCCTCCTCAGACTCCACCTCTGCCTCCTCAGAAGCGGACTCCTCCTCTGAATCCATTTCCTTGCCAACAAACGCATGAGCCTTGCCAGTTGAATTCTTCTTGTGTGATGAAGACTTTGAGGAAGACTTGGAAGAAGACTTTGAGTATTTCTTCTTCTTGTCGTCGGAGTCATATTCCTTGCTCTTCTTCTTCTTTTTGCTCTCATTGTCCCACTGTGGACACTCAGAGATGAAGTGTCCAGTTTTCTTGCACTTGTGACATGTTTTCTTCTTGTAGTCATGAGCAGATGCTTCATCATTCCTTGAGCTTGATCGTGAAGACTTTCTGAAGCCTTTCTTCTTGGTGAATTTCTGGAACTTCTTTACTAGCATTGCAAGTTCCCGTCCAATGTCTTCAGGATCATCAGAACAGCTGTCAGATTCATCTTCAGAAGAGGACACAGCTTTTGCCTTCAAGGCACGAGTTCGCCCATAGTTTGGACCGTAGATATCTCTTTTCTCAGAAAGCTGAAACTCATGTGTGTTGAGCCTCTCAAGTATGTCAGACGGATCGAGTGTCTTGAAATCTGGACGTTCTTGAATCATCAGGGCTAGGATGTCAAACGAACTGTCAAGTGGTCTCAGCAGCGTCTTCACGATTTCATGTTTGGTGATCTCAGTGGCGCCGAGGGCTTGAAGCTCATTTGTGATATCAGTGAGCCGGTCAAATGTGTGCTGGACATTCTCATTGTTATTTCGCTTGAAGCGGTTGAAGAGATTGCGAAGAACACTGATTCTCTGATCTCTCTGGGTTGAGATGCCTTCATTGACTTTAGAGAGCCAGTCCCAGACCAGCTTGGATGTCTTCAAGGCACTCACACGGCCGTACTGTCCCTTGGTCAGATCACCACAGATGATATTCTTGGCAGTGGAGTCCAGTTGAGCGAACTTCTTGACATCAGCAGTAGTGACCCTTCTCCAGCCTTAGGAACGCCGTTTTCGACGACATACCGTAGGTCGACGTCAAGGGCTTCAAGATGCATGCGCATCTTATTCTTCCAGTAGGGATATTCAGTTCCATCGAAGACGGGGCACGCAGCGGAGATTTAATTATCCCTGCAGTCGACATAGCTAAAACTCCAGGTGGTTAAACCGAATCACACAGAACAAGGGAGTACCTTGCTCTGATACCAATTGAAAGTGCGTTATATCGACTAGAGGGGGGGTGAATAGGCGATTTTTATGAAAGTCTTCCAAACATGGAAGTTATGAAGACAAACAGAATGGACAAGCCTATCACTATGCAGCGGAAGTTAGATTACACAAGGCAAGCCATGGTCAAGTACACAATATAGTGAAAGCACAGTGACAAACAGCTTCAGTGTAATGAGGATCAGGTAGGAAGAAGTTATGAAGCCAAACAAATCATACAGTCAAGTTGTGGAGATAGAAGATAAAGCAAGCATGCAATGGCTTCACAATGTGTAATGGTAAGTAAAGGGAGGTGAAGATGAAACCAGTGACACGCTGAAGACAATGATTTGTTGGACCAGTTCCAGTTGCTGTGACAACTGCACGTCTGGTTGGAGCGGCTAGGTATTTAAACTAAAGGACACACAGTCCCGGACACCCAGTCCTGAACACGCAGCTCAGGACACCCAGTCCTCACCGTTTTCTCCTTGAGCTAAGGTCACACAGACCTCACCCAATCACTCTGGTAAGTCTTCAAGGTAGACTCCCAAACCTTCATAGACTTCGTTCACCGGCAATCCACAATTTCTCTTGGATGCTCAGAACGCGACGCCTAACCGGCTGGAGGATGCACAGTCCTCAAGTGTAATAAGTCTTCAGATCACTCAGACAAGAAGACTTAAGTGATGCCCAATTACTCTGGCTCTGGGTGGTTAGGGATTTTCTCCTCGCTAGGGATTTTCTCTCAAAGGCTTCGAGGTGGGTTGCTCTCAAACGACAAAAGCCGTGCACTGAAATCTGAGCAGCCAACCGTTTATGGTTGTAGGGGTGGACTATTTATAGCCACTTGGCAACCCGACCTGATTTGTCCGAAATGACCCTGGGTCACTAAGGAACTGACACGTGTACCAACGGTCAGATTTCAAACTCACACGGCAACTTTACTTGGGCTACAAGCAAAGCTGACTTGTCTGACTCTGGACAAGATTTTCTCTCATTATCTTCACTCGAAGACATAGGATTTGAATTAGGCATCACTTCAGTCATCCAGACTGGTTCTCTTGGACCCCACTTAACAGTACGGTGGTTCCTATGACACAACATGAATGAAGTAAAACTACGAAGGATCTAAGTCTTCGAGTTCCATAAGCTTCATAGGGAGTCTTCACATGTCATTGTCTTCAATATGAATATCTTCATAAACCACCATTTTCTTCAATGTCTTCGTACAATTTTAGGGGTCATCTTTGGTAGCTAAACCGAATCAATGAGGGACTTCTACTTGTGTTATCCTGCAATTCTCACAAACACATTAGTCCCTCAACTAGGTTTGTCGTCAATACTCCAAAACCAACTAGGGGTGGCACTAGATGCACTTACATCGCAGATTCCAGTCGTTTGCGAATATCAAGACGTCTTTCCAGAAGAGCTCCCAGGAATGCCTCCGCACCAGCCAGTTGAATTTGTTATTGGTCTTGAGCCCGGTACGGAACCTATGTGCAATCGTCCTTACAAGATCGGACCTGAAGAGTTGAAGGAGCTGAAGAAACAACTCGATATTCAAGAAAGAATGGGTCCCATCCGGCCTAGTTCTTCTCCGTGGGGTTGTGGTGTTCTTTTTGTGAAGAAGAAGGATGGAACGGACCGACTTTGTGTTGATTACCGTCCATTGAACAGGAAGACCATCAAGAACAAATACCCACTGCCCAACATCAACGAGCTGTTCGAACAACTCAAGGGTGCCCAAGTATTCTCCAAGCTTGATCTCCATATGGGTTATCATCAGATCCGAATCCATGAGCAAGATATTCCCAAGACGGCCTTCAGGACAAGCTATGGGTCATATGAATACACTGTCATGTCTTTTGGCCTCGTCAACGCTCCTCCGACGTTCTCTCGCATGATGAACTTCATCTTCAACCCCTACACCAATGACTTCGTTTTGGTCTATCTCGACGACATTCTGGTTTTCTCGAAGAACAAGGAAGATCATGCCAAGCACTTGCGTTTGGTTCTTGATAAGCTGAGGGAACACCAGTTCTACGCCAAGTTCTCCAAGTGTGAATTTTGGCTCGATGAGGTTCTTTATCTTGGTCATATCATTTCTGCCAAGGGCATTGGCGTGAATCCTGAGAAGGTGTCTGCAATTGTGAATTGGGAACCTCCTCAGAACGTGAAGCAACTCCATAGCTTCCTTGGTCTCGCAAGCTACTGCCGAAGATTCGTTGAAAACTTTTCTAAGATCGCGAAGCCTCTCTCAATTCTTCTCCAGAAGCACGTCAAGTACGTTTGGTCTCCGGAGTGTGACATTGCTTTCAACACTTTGAAAGAGAAATTGATCACTGCTCCAGTTCTGACTCCGCCTAATGAATCCAAGCCGTACGAGGTCTTTTGTGATGACTCTCTCCAAGGTCTTGGCGCAGTATTGATACAAGAGAAGAAAGTTGTTGCTTATACCTCTCGCCAGTTGAAGCCTAATGAGAAGAACTACCCCACTCATGATCTCGAGTTGGCGGTAGTTGTGCATGCTCTTTTGACTTGGAGACATCTTCTATTGGGAAGAAAAGTGGACATTTTCACTGATCACAAGAGTCTCAAGTACATCTTCACTTAGCCTAATCTCAACCTCAGGCAAACTCGATGGGTCGAAATGATTCAAGAGTATAATCCGAGTATCGAGTATACTCCAGGAAAGGCCAATGTGATTGCTGACGCTTTGAGCAGGAAAGCGTATTGCAACAGTCTGATTCTCAAGCCCTATCAACCCGTGCTTTGTGAAGCTTTCCGCAAACTTAATCTGCAAATTGTTCCTCAAGGTTTCCTCGCCAACCTTCAAGTCTCTCCTACCTTGGAAGACCAGATTCGCCAAGCCCAGCTTCTTGATGCTATGGTGAAAAAGGTGAAGATTGGGATTGCCAAGAGTCAACCCAAGTACAAGTGCTACCTCCTTGATGACAAGGACACTCTCTTCTTCGAGGATCGAATTGTTGTACCCAAAGGTGAACTTCGCAAAGTGATCATGAACGAGGCTCACAATTCTCTCCTCTCCATCCACCCTGGGAGCATGAAGATGTATCAGGGCCTTAAGCAGGCTTATTGGTGGACTCGAATGAAGCGCAAGATTGCTCAATTCGTGAATGAATGTGATGTCTGTAGAAGAGTGAAGGCAGAACACCAAAGGCCAGCTGGTCTCCTCCAACCTCTTGCCATTCGAGAATGGAAGTTTGACCACATTGAGAGGGACTTCATGACTAGGTTTCCAAAGTCCAAGCATGGCAATGATGCTATATTCGTTGTCATCGATAAACTCACCAAAGTGGCTCATTTTCTGCCTATCAAAGAGTCGATCACTGCAGCTCAATTGGCGGAACTCTATACCTCTCGAATTGTCTCTCTTCATGGTATTCCTCAGGTGATCTCTTCAGACCGTGGCAGCATCTTTACCTCCAAGTTTTGGGATTCTTTTCAGAAGGCCATGGGCACCAACATCCGCTTCAGCACAGCTTTCCATCCTCGAACAAGTGGTCAAGTCGAGCGTGTCAACCAGATTCTTGAAGATATGCTCAGGGCTTGTGTGATCTCCTTCGGCATGAAGTGGGAGGATTCTCTTCCTTATGCTGAATTCTCCTACAACAACAGTTTTCAAGCAAGTTCGGGCAAGGCCCCATTTGAAATTCTGTATGGCAGGAAGTGTCGTACCCCTCTCAACTTGTCTGAAACCGGTGAACGTCAGCTGCTGGGTATTGACTTAATCACAGAGGCAGAAGAAATGTGCAAAGTCATTCGTGATAACCTCAAAGCAGCCCAATCCCGCCAGAAGAGCTACTATGATAGTAAGCACCGTGATTTGGCTTTCGAGATCGGAGATCATGTTTACCTCCGCGTCTCTCCTATGAAAGGGACTCGTCGCTTCGGTATCAAAGGGAAGCTTGCCCCCAGATACGTCGGACCTTTCAAGATTGTCAGCAAGAGAGGCGACCTCGCCTATGAACTCGAGCTTCCGTAAAACTTTGCAAATGTTCATTATGTGTTCCATGTCTCTCAGCTCCGAAAGTGCTTCAAGACGCCTGACTGCACCGTCAACTTCGAGGACATTCCTCCAACATATCACAACTGGCTAGATAGGTTCCAAAAAGATTTCACCCTACTCCAATACAGAACAAAGGTTGAGTTGAGAGACTTTATTCTCTCCTTTGTAAACAACCTCCGCCCCCACTAGTTAGTCCAGATTTCTCATAGATCTCACTCCTTCCCAATGTGGAGGATGAGGTGCTTGTAAATATGGTTTGTACATTGTAACCTGCTTTTTGAGTAATAGAAACACAATGGGAGCCTCTCCCACTGTATAACTTCTCAAAAAAACTTCGAGGACATTGAGCTCCAAGAAGATCTCTCTTATCGTGAGCACCCCGTGGCTATCCTTGAAGAGACTGAACGCAGGACTCGCAACAAGTCAATCAAATTTCTCAAAGTCAAGTGGTCACACCATTCCGACCGTGAAGCTACCTGGGAATGCGAGGATCACCTCCGTTCTGAGTACCCGGCATTCTTTCAGTCCTAGATCTTGGGACGAGATCTTTTCGTAGTGGTGGAGTGTTGTAACACCCCGGATATGATTTACCCAATTTGTAATCCAACTCTTGCCGTTTCCGGCTTTAAGTTATTTTATTTTCTCGGGTTCGGGTCTTTGTCTCCGTGTGTTGTTATCGTTGTCATGCATCTCATATCATGTCATCATGTGCATTGCATTTGCATACGTGTTCATCTCATGCATTCGAGCATTTTCCCCGTTGTCCGTTTTGCATTCCGGCGCTTCGTTCTCCTCCGGGGGTCATTTCTAGCTTTCTTTCGTGTGTGGGGATTAAACATTTCCGGATTGGACCGAGACTTGCCATGCGGCCTTGGTTTACTACCGGTAGACCGCCTGTCAAGTTTCGTATCATTTGGACTTCGTTTGATACTCCAACGGTTAACCGAGGGATCGAAAAGGCACCGTGTGTGTTGCAGCCCAACACCCCTCCAATTTGGCCCAAAACCCACCTAACTCTGCTCCATCACCTAGAGCGTTCGATCATGATCGCGTGGCCGAAAACCGCACCTCATTTGGACTCTCCTAGCTCCCTCTATGCCTATATTTAGACCCCCCCATTCCAAATCCCGGGTCTCCTCCCCCGAAACCCTAAAATCTCAGATCCGCCGCCGCCGGACATGTCCGGACGGCGCCGGACACGTCCGCCCAGCCTCGCCGCTGCCACGTGGCGCCGCGCCACTCGCCCGCCGCCCGCCGCCGCTGAGGCCCGCGGAGCCCAATCCGGGCCCCCGCGGCCCATCTCCTCGCCGTCGCCGCCCGCGGGAGGAGCCGCCCGAGCGCCACGCCTCTCCTCCCGGCTTCGCCGCCTCCTTCACCAGCTCTGGCGGCCGGAGCACCGCTCCGCACCGAGCTCCGGCGACCGCGCCCCGCTCCGGCAGCCCCTCCGTCGCCGCCCGGCGTCCCGCGCCCCGGACCCCGCCGCCTCTCCACCGGCCACGCCGGCTCCGACGAGCGCCGCCCGCCGCCATCCACCGCCCCGGCATGCCCGTCGGCGAACTCCGGCCGGTGATCCTCGGGAGTCGTGCCACAGCTACAGTGCACGCCGGATCTCAGATCCAGATCCAAAATATCGGGTTGACTTTTGCCTCCGAACCCTAACCCATGTGCCTATCTTTGACCTGTGATATCTCCTTATCCGTAGCTCCGATTTGGGCATATAGCATATCAAAATGTTAGTCTTAGAGGGTACAACATTTCATTCCATTGCATTATTTTCATTAGAGTTCATCTTGATGCCCGAAATGCTGTTAGAAGAGGGCTACTTGAGTTAATTGTCAGATCTGCCAGTTCATCTTAGACATTTGTCATTTTTGCCATGATTGTTGTGTGCTTGATATGCCATGGTGCTCTTCATATGTTTTGTTAAGGGTTTTGTCATCTTTCCAGAGGTGCAACCCATGTATTTTTGTGATGTGTGTGGTGCCTAGTGCAAGCTTGCAAAGTGAGGCACCCGGTAAATCTGTTTTCAGGGACTTTGTAGTTTCACTAAGTCCTGTGATTGTTTAGTTCATGATGCCATATGTTTATGTTGTTTCCTAGTGATCCGTGCCTCTTTTGAGTATGATCAGTAAAGGAGTTTTCTTAATATTGTAGTGCTCTATCCATCCATGTCTTTGTTTGCATATATCGAGCACCCTAGCTTGAGTCAATCGAGCTCTACTTTTGCTTCGTTGTGAATCTGGGCAGATCGTCAACTTGTTTGCGATTTTGCCGATGTTATTGTAGTTGATCCGTGCATGCTATGCCATTGTTCTTGCCATGTATAGCTTGTATTTTGTGCCTTCTTAATGGATGTGTGCTTGTATTTCCATGACTTGCTCTGTAGTGAGTGCATCGAGCTCGTAAACATGCCTTCATGAGTTATGTTTCAGCATGTCCCAGTTTTCACTAAGTCTGAAAACCGATTATGTTTTTGCTATGTTCGTGTGCTTGTTAGTATATTTTGTGATCCCTTTTGGCTCAAGGTCACTAAGGGACTTTTGTTAAGCTTGTTGAGTAGCTCCATGCCATGTCTTTCTTTGTCATGTTCAGGTCATGTAGCTTGTTGTTTGTTTCTCCAAAGAGGGCTATATGATCTGAAATTTTAGACAAGTGTTAATTTCACAAAGTCTGAGATTTGTTTTACCATTTGCGTTTTTGCCATGCTTGTTTGAACCTCCTAATGGATGAATTGGCCGAAGCTCAGTACTAGACTTTTTTTAAGCATCTGGAATGCTTCCTTGCCATGTATTTTGTTGTCATGTTTGGGTGTTGTAGCATGTTCATCTCATTGCATTTAGATGCCTACTTGCTGTAAATCGCAGACCGGTGTCATATTTAAATCGCTTGCCATTTCCAAACCGCAACTCCGATTCCGGTGATCTTTATATCGTTTTCAAGAGATTTCATCCCATCTTTCCAGTGGCACACTTGGTTTTCCAAGTTGAGGCCAGGTTCATGCTTTTCCTGTCATATCTTGCATATGCATCCCGCATTGCATCCCGCATAGCATACCATCTTTGCATCGTGTTGTTTGAGTTTGCACGTGGTTGATTGTATCCTTGTTGCTTGTTTGTCTTGTTTGGGTAGAGCCGGGAGACGAGTTCACTAACGAGGAGCCCGTTGAGTTTGCTTTTGAGGATCCAGTCAACTCTGACAACTTTGCAGGCAAGATGATCATACCCTCAAAATCACTACTATCTTTGCTATGCTAGTTTGTTCGCTCTTTTTCTATGCCAATGCTACAATGCCTACCACTTGCTTTCAAGCCTCCCAAATTGCCATGTTCAGCCTCTAACCCACCATGTCCTAGCAAACCGTTGACTGTCTATGTTACCGCTTTGCTCAGCCCCTCTTATAGCGTTGCTAGTTGCAGGTGAAGATTGGAGACCGTCCCTTGTTGGAACATTTATTTACTTGTTGGGATATCATTATATTGCCATGTTATCTTAATGCATCTATATACTTGGTGAAGGGTGGAAGGCTCGGCCTCTCGCCTAGTGTTTTGTTCCACTCTTGCTGCCCTAGTTTCTGTCATATCGGTGTTATGCTCCCGAATTTTGCGTTCCTTACGCGGTTGGGTTATAATGGGAACCCCTTGATAGTTCGTCTTGATTAAAGATTTTCCAGCAATGCCCAACCTTGGTTTTACCATTTCCCACCTAGACTCTTTTTCCCTTGGGTTTCTGGAGCCCGAGGGTCATCTTATTTAAACCCCCCCGGGCCAGTGCTCCTTTGAGTGTTGGTCCGACCGAGTAGACTGCGGGGCCACCTCGGGGAAACTTCAGGGTTGGTTTTACTCGTAGGATGTCTCATCTGAGTGTGCCCTGAGAACGAGATATGTGCAGCTCCTATCGGGATTTGTCGGCACATTCGGGCGGTGTTGCTGGTCTTGTTTTAACCTGTCGAAATGTCTTGTTGTACCGAGATACCGAGTCTGATCGGAATGTCTCGGGTGGAGGTCTATTCCTTTGTTGACCGTGAGAGCTTGTCATGGGCTAAGTTGGGACTCCCTTGCAGGGATTGAACTTTCGAAAGCCGTGCCCGCAGTTATGGGCAGATGGGAATTTGTTAATGTCCGGTTGTAGATAACTTGAACCTTAATTTAATTAAAATGAATCAACCGAGTGTGTTACCGTGATGGCCTCTTCTCGGCGGAGTCCGAGAAGTGGACACGGTGTTGGAGTAATGTTTGCGCAGGTTGCTCTCTAGTTTCTCGCTCGCGCTTTGCCTCCTCTTCTCGATCTCTTTTTCGAATAAGTTAGCCACCATATATGCTAGTCGCTTGCTGCAGCTCCACATATATTTACCTTACCCTACCTATTAAGCTTAAATAGTCTTGATCGCGAGGGTGCGAGATTGCTGAGTCCCTGTGGCTCACAGATTACTATTACACCAGATGTAGGGCCTGATGATACAGCTCCAGATGGCGCGCTTGAGCTTAAGTGGGAGTACGACGAGGACTCTCAGCGTTACTATGTTTCTTTTCCTGATGATCAGTAGTGGTGCCCAGTTGGGGTGATCGGGACCATGTCGCTTGTTGGGTTATCTTTTATTTGGCGCCGTAGTTGGGCCATGAGTGTTTGGATGATGTATGTTATTTATGTACTTGATTGACGTGGTGAGTGTAAGACAACTATGTTATCCCTTTTTCTTTGTCTATATTACATGGGATGTTTGTGATGATTACCCAACTTGCGACATATGCCTTCAATGCGATTATGCCTCTAAGTCGTGCCTCGACACGTGGGAGATATAGTCGCATTGAGGGTGTTACAACGTCGCTGCTGCTAATTTTGAAATTGTGCACACTGTTGGCCCGTTTAGCAGTAGTGCGTGATAGGAAAGCGCGCTGCTGCTACGCTCATAGCAGCAGCGCACTTTTGCTCCCGCGCTACTGCTAAGACGCAGCACCCACCACCCTTTTCCACCTCCCCCTCCCCATCTCCTCTCCTCCCTTTCCCCTACCTCCCACATCCTCCCTCTCTCACTCTTCTTCTTCCTCAATACTTCTCCCCCCATTACTCTCCCTCTTCTACCTACCTTTCTCTCTCTTCATTACTCCTAGCTATAACTACACCACCTCCATTAATGCATCTCCTTTATCTTTTTCCTTCCCCCTCCACTAGTTGAAGTTGTCTCCTCCCAAATTAGCTAGCTAGGTAGATGTGGCATTTAGTTAAGTGACCTATTTGCCCCCTAACTAGATCTTTCTTTGTCAAGAAGAGCTTTGTGCACTTTTGACCTCCCTACATCATCATCTCCACCGTGTGCTCGATCTCAAGATAGAGGTGTGATTAATATTTCATGCTTTTGCAAAATGGAAATATGTTTATGTGTGTGTGATATGTTTATGGAAATTGTGTGTGTGGCATGAGTTCATGCCAAATTGTGCTTTTGAGTTGCCTATGTTTTGCCGAAATGTCGATTTATTTCCGTTTTGGTGAATTCCGGGCAAACTCTAGATCTATATATGTCCTATTTTTAAGGAAGGTCAGGCCGAATTTTTGTATGACTTTGATGAATGCATGCATTTTTATAATCAGTTTGTTTATTATTACCGTGCAGAGTTGACGATGGTCAGTGGAACAATGTTGGACAGGTGGTTGTGGTCGGTAGTGAAGGTCATGAAGGAAAATAATTGGACAGAGGTTTTATGTCCATGTCAAAAATGCAAAGGAATAGTTTGGCTTGACCCCCATGACGATGGTCGTGTCGAAGCACACCTGCTCATGACTGGTTTCATGGATGGCTATACACGGTGGATAATTGAAGATGAGGATGACGATGTTGAGGATGCCGACGGGGCAAGCAATTATGACATGGGGCAAGACGAAGAGATGATCGATAATGGCAGTGTGGAAGAGGCCGGACATGGCGGCAGAGAAGGGGCCGGACATGGCGGCGGAGAGAACAACATAGACTCCACGCAACAGAGTTTGTCGGTACTAAGTTCAATCGTGTGGGACCCTCATGTTCAAGCATTGCTTCGCAAGGAGATGAGTACTGAGAGAGCTGCTTCTAGAGAGGAGGCTAACTGGAGCAACTGGTGGTAGACTCAAACACTCCATTGTATGATGGTTGCAATCCTGAGGTGACCCGCTTGAGTTTCATGCTCCAACTCCTGAAGACGAAGGCTAAAAAAATGGACCGACACTAGCCTCGATGAGCATCTCAAGTACCTAAAGGTTGTTCTTCCCGCGGGTAATCTATGTCCTAGTACTGTTGATGAGGCCAAGAAGATCGTGTGCCCTCTTGATCTGCCACACGTTAGTTACCATGCATGCATCAACGATTGCATAATTTATCGGAAGGAGCACGCGGAAAAAACAAGTTGTCCGGTGTGCAATGCTTCTCGATACAAGAAGGCTGGGAAGAAATGTCCCCAGAAAGTGGTATGGTACTTACCGATCACTCCCCGTCTCTAGAGGTATTTTGTAGATCCCAAGGAAGCAAAGGTAATGCGCTGGCACGCGGAGAGGAAGAAGCCCGACGATGGAGATGATCCGAAGCTGAGACATGTCAAGGATGGAAGCCAGTGGAGAGCGTTCAACAACTTCTATCGGTATTTTGGATGTGATGCAAGGAACATCATGCTCGGCGCGTGTACCGATGGCATGAATCCGTTTGGCAATCAGAGCACCAACCATAGCACATGGCCCGTTTTTGTATGGATGTACAACCTCCCCCCTGGTTGTGCATGAAATCGAAGTACATTCACATGAGCATGCTTATTCAAGGGCCGAAACAACCAGGAAATAATATTAATTTGTATCTGGAGCTACTTCAAGAGGATTTAGACACGTTATGGAAAACACCGGCCAAGACATGGGACGCCAGCAAAGGCGAGTATTTCAATATGAGAGCCGCGCTGATCACGACAGTGCAGGACTATCTCGGTTACGGATATGTGGTAGGCCAGGGGTGCCATGGATATTGCGGATGCACGCGGTACATGGATGATATGACGTCTCAGCAGCTAACGTCAAGGAAAGATGGCGGGTCTAGGAAAATCGTGTACATGGGGCATTGAAGATGGCTCGAACAGGACGACCCGTGGAGAAACCATGGAGATCTATTCAATGGTCACGCTAAGCATCGAGGACCTCCACGTAAGCGGAGCGGTGCCGAAATCGATGAGCTGTTGAAAAACTAGAAGGAGTGCCCCGCGTCGGGAAAGACGATGAGAAAGGCACCGGAGCCGTTGCTGAAGGTATGGAAGACGAGGTCTGTGTTCTGGGACTTGGAGTACTGGCACAAACTCGATATACCTCATTGCCTTGATCAAATGCATATCTGTAAGAATGTCCTTGAGAGCTTGCTCGCAACCCTGATGAACATGCCGGATAAGACCAAGGATGGGCCAAAGGCAAGAAAAGACTTGCAAGATTTGAAAATAAGGGAAGATCTGCACATGTCGCCCCGTAAAATGTCAGACGAGACAGAGACGGAGACAGAGGCACGGGAGAAGAAGGGCAAGAAAATAAAGAAAGAGGATTATTGCCCATCTTCTTGCTTCACCTTAAGTCAGGCTGAGATCCATCAATTCTTTAAGTGCCTTACCGGAGTCAAAGTTAGTTCCAGTTACTGTGGCAAGATAAGCAGATATCTAGACACGGACAAGAAAAGGTTCAACGGGATGAAGTCCCATGACTGTCATGTGATGATGACGCAGATACTACCTGTTGCCATTAGAGGGATAATGGACAAGCACGTCGGTGACATGCTTATTGGTCTCTGCTACTTTTCGACGTCATCTCTCGAAAGTCGATCAGCGTGAAGCAGCTCTGAAGGCTACAGGAAGAGATCGTTGTGATACTCAATGAGCTTGAGATGTACTTCCCGCCCGCGTTCTTTGACGTCCTGGTGCATCTGTGTGTCCATATTGTGGATAACATAATAGACCTGGGGCCGTCATTCCTGCACAACATGATGCCGTTTGAGAGGATGAATAGGATCATCAAAGGATTCGTTCGTAACATGTCCAAACCGGATGGAAGCATTGTCCAGGGCTATTTGACACAAGAGTGCATCTCTTTCTGTGAGAATTTTCTATATGGCGCAGACCAGCTGCCTGGTGTTAGTGTTGGTTTGCCCGTTAACAAGCACGATGGGAGGCTCGAAGGAGAAGGTCACTGCAACGGTCGCAGGAAATTGCACGTGGCATACTCAGATCAACGCAGCAACTTTGACAGAGCAAACTTGGTAATGCTACAACATCTAGACGAGGTAGATCCTTTCGTGGCACTGCACAAAGAAATTATCGCAAAGAAGTATCATGACCGGGGGGTATGCAAGACAGACGCCGAAGTTACTAGAGAGCACAACTCCACTTTCCTGCATTGGTTCAAAGAGCATATTATTGCTAATCCCCCGGAGGAGGGCTCTAAGGATGGATTGCTCATATACGCCTTAGCACATGGCCCCTCGCCCAACCTCGTAACCTATCAGGCATATGATATCAACGGATACACGTTCTACACGGAGGCCAAAGATATGGACAGTGATGATCAGAACTCAAGGGTGACGATGGGATGCATGACCGGCAGCAACAATGACGCAACTGAATGATTTTATGTAAGGGTCGAGGAGATATGGGAGCTAGACTACTTTGGACTGTACAACACGACGATGTTCCATGTCAAATGGGCTAAGAATGAGGGAAGATGACGATGATGATGAAGTATACGTCAAAATAAGAATCAATACTACATTACCAAAGAAAAACCGTACTCCATGGAAAAGGTAAAGTCACAATGAGGGGCTCAATTATTCTTCGACGAACAAGAAGGGAAAGAAGCTGACTCAAAAACGAAAACGTCAGCGCTGAGGAATCGGTCAAATGATGTAATATATATATGTTCCTATTTTGTATACACACTTAGCCATTATTATGCATGGGTCCAATGATGTAATATATATGTTCCTATTTTGCATACATATTTAACCGTCAAATGATGCAATATATATCGCCTTCCCTTCGCTCACTGCTCTCGGAAATGAAAAAAGTGAGAAAAATAAAGGAAAAGAAAAGGGGAAACTGGTTATAGCAGTAGCGCTTTACTGAAAAAGAGCTACAGCTAGTCAAGGTAGCAGTAGCGGTTTCCGTATAAAACTGCTATAGCTGCCCGTAATAGTAGTAGTGCGTTTCATATAAATGCGCTACTGCTACGCCCACTTAACCCAAAATTCTCACTCTCCCTGCTTCACCCCGCCTCTTTTCCCCCAAATCCCCACTCTCTTCCCCGGCCCCGTCGCACCGCCAGGCCCAACCCAGGCACGCTGGCCCCCGACCCCGGCGCGCTCGCCCCCGACCCCGCCGCGCCCGACCCAGGCGCGCTCACCCCCGGCGCTGGCGCTCGCCCCCGACCCCGCCGCGCTCGCCCCCGACCCGTTGGCCCTCGCCTCCCTCCTCTGCTTCCTCCCCTCCCAACCTCGGCCATCGTCGGGCCTGCCTCCTCGCCCCTGCACCCTCTATAAACCACCCCCCTCTCTCTCTCTGCTAGCTAGGGTTCTTCGGTTAATTTACTTAGGTTTTAGTTATATTAATTAGGTTATGTATTTAGTTATGAATTTAGATAGGTTTCAAAATTAGCTGAATTTATATGCAAATTTGAACGGGACATGTGATATGTGGATCATGTTTTGGACATGTCATGTTTTGGTAAATGATCCGAGTGGCCTATGTTACGCCGGAATGTTGATTCATTTCCATTCCGGTGAATTTCAGGCGCTCGATATGTCCATTTTTTTAGCAAAGGTCATACCGAAATTTCCCGTGCATAAAGGCATGATTTGTGCTACATAGTTGGCATATCGAGTGCTGGCACATAGATTTCTTTTTTATGTCATTTCTCATAGGACACTTAATCATAGGAAACATGTCGAACAACGAAGAAACTGGGCCTTCTGACCAAGATGCATATGAGATGGATTATCAGGGTGAACAAGACTACCTCGACTTTCTGACTGCTAAGCAAGGTTTGCAGGTCCACCTCGATGATGGTACTGACGCCGACATCGACACCGACGGCGCCGGCACCGATGGCGGCGCCGAGACCGGTGGGGAAGGTACCGGCGCCGATGCCTCTACCGAAAACAGCAAGCATAAGAAGCAGAGGATAGGAAAACCTAACAAACTAGGGATTGGACAACTTGTGATCACAAAGATGGCACCTGGCAAGTTTGAGCCGTTAGAGCCGGAAGAACCTCGCAAGTGCTATGGGAACCAAGTAGGATGCATCCTACAGGAATGCACGAGCATCAACGACGATGACTTAATGAGTAAAGAACATTTGACGCAGTTGCTCCTAACGAAGTTGCACAAGAGATTCAAGTTCCCCGACCGGGATGATAACATAGAACAACCGTGGGATGATCCAATGATGAAAAAGATTAACAATCACACCATGGGCATGTTCAGCAATGATTTGGCCTCCTGGAAAGGGAGGGTGAAATGAGCTATTGAGGCTGAGGAACCCCTGTCCAAGATTCTGGAGGAAAATCCGACACTTACGGAAGAGGAGTTCGAAAAGTTCAAGGACACTTGCGCTACCAAGGACACCAAGGCTAAGGCTGAGAAATTCAAGAGCCTTCAGCAAAGGAACACGGGGAAGCATCGCCTCGGAAGCCGTGGCTACCACGGTAAAAGGCCCATATGGGATAAGGAGGACGCGGAACATGAAGCCGCGGGTCTCCCAGACCCCTTCGCGAAGTTCACCAACCCCTTGGAGCGTGACTTCATCAGGGCCCACTACAAGTGGGACAAGGAGAAAAAGGTTTTTTACACGGACCAGATCACGAGGAAATTGATTAGACTACTGGAGAAGCAACACCAGCTTGCAGCCAAAAGCCCTACTTCTCCGATGAGGCCCAAGTGGGACACCCCTCTCAACCGGGCCTTGAACAAACTTAAGGGACTCCCTTTGGGCCAGCGGCCGCAATATGGTCGTGTGCACGGCGCTGGAGATGGCGCCACGTGGAAGGTGTTTTACAACGAGGGCCCGGAGGCCAAGAAGCAGAAAAAGAAGTTTAGTCAGGCGGACATCCACGCGAAGATGAAGCTTGCGGTCGAGAAAAAAGCAGCTGAGGACGCGAAAAAAGCGGCCGAGGACAAATATGAGTTGTCATAGCAGGCAGTCAATGCAGCTGTAACTGCCTGCAGAAATGATTTCGCTACTAACTTGGCTCCACTTATCATCAATTGGACGAAGGAAAATCCAGACAAGACGGTACATGATTTCCCGTTGCCCAGTTTCGTCGGGAGCAACTCCATGAACAACATCATCGCACCATCACTTGCCCACGCAACCGGGCCTCCTCTCGCAGCCGCTCCCGCTCATAGCAGCCCGTCCTAAGTCTCTGGCGTGTTCGGTGGGCCTTCGTCTTTGGCTGAGCTCGACACCATCACGGTAATTACATGTCGCACCACCATATATATATATAATATTCCATTTTTGTTGCTTTTTAGATGTTTTACGCCACAGACATATGTATTTGCAGGTGAAAGAAACCCCGTGCACCATACTCTACTTGATCAAAGTCCAGAAGGTGGACGTGGGAAAGGGGATGATAATGGACCCCTTGCAACCCACGTTCCACAACCAGCCGATCCCTGCTGGGCACTTCAGGGTTAGCTTGTCCAGTGTGAAATTGGGGCACGAGGATTTGCCTCCTCTAGTACAGCATGTGGGAGCGAACGACGAGACCCCGCCACGGATTGGAAGCTGCAAGGGTTGGGTGCTGCTATGGCCGAAGAATCTTATTCGTCTGGAGCCGACCGAGAGCACACCAATAACCACACATCAACAAGCATGTGCGGAGGCCACCACCCCGCCTATGCAATTACCAGCTCCTGTAGTGCCGGGTGAGAGCGGCAGAGGACATGATGAAGGGGGTGCAATAGTGCCGGCTGATGTAATTTGTCCTATAGAACAGAGAATGGATGATGAGACGGAGGTCGACCCTATGGATTTCCTCAATACAAACGCGTATGACTGTGACATAGAATTGATGAGTCAACCATATGACGAATCGGGCTATCAGCTTGCTAATGAGGATATGGATGATATGCCCGGGCAGGAAGGTCGTAGCAGGGATTGCAAAAAGTCTCTCTTCATGAAATCCTCACAGGACACGCCTGAAGATGCCGCCTCAACACAGGCTCAACTAGCCGGGCGCGAGGGTCTTACAGTACTTAGCCCGGGAACACTGGGGCAGGGGTTAAGGAAGGGTCTAGAAGGTGTGCCCAAGAAAAAGGAGAGAAAAAGATCGGGGAAGATAGCTGCCTCCAAACAAGCCAGAGCACATAGTAGCCAGACGATGCATTCTGAAGAGCGTGTACCCATGAAAGGTGCGGCCATGTTCCATCTCACGGGTGAGCCGATGCTACTGCCGAAACTGCTGGAGGCACTATCAGGGAATCTCAGGAGACTACACGACCATGTGTTGTCGACTGAGAAAAGCCTACTAGCCTCAGAAGGATCCAGGATATCCGACATATGCGGCTCGTGTGCCTGTGGGGAAGTGCTACGTCGAGACACGGCCGACGGAGGTGTTCTTCCTGCGGTTTAACAATATCTTTGAGATGTTTCTGACAAGGCGGCTCGATTTTACAATCGTCCGCCTTTTTGCGCTACATATGAGCTCCGTCATGAAGAGTGAAGAAGTCTCGCAAATCTGTGTGGCGGATCCGTGCTACATGCACGAGTCTTTCTTGAGTCTCGGCGACTTTCAGCGTGAAACTACTAGGGACTACCTCCAAAACTTCATGGTACAGAATAAGGACCGGGAAATTGTCCTCGTGCCTTATCATCCAAAGTAAGTCAGTTCCAAACAACCCTTTGATACATTTCAATCATTCCTTCTCTCTCTATGGGGAATAATTTGAGGTGTCTTTTCCCCGCAGCAACGGGCATGCCGTCCTTATCGTTCTTTACCCGCAAGTCTCCCACGCCGTGTATTTTGACCCTTCCAAAGACTACGAGAAAAAAGACTACACCCACATAATGAATATTCTATATGATTCTCTCCAAGGCTTCAACATTAGAGGTGGCCACATGCAGATCAGGAAACAAAGGAACAAGAAGATGGGTTTCGTGCATAAAAACTAACTTCTCCTGCATCCATGTCCCAAAACCAAGCAAGAAGGATGGATTCTACATCGTCCATCTCATGATTCAGTTCAACACGGATCACCAAAAGCTTCGCATGAGAAACAGAAATGATGATCATATCCACAAGTGGCTAGAATCTCATGGAGAAGCGGATTATAAACTTAGAGATGACTTCTTTCGCATCCAAAGCGACATTGCGAGGATCATCATGAAAGAAGTCGTCGATGTAAAGGGGATGTTCCACCACGGCCCTATATCACGAGCTGACGTTCGAACTCGCATAGGCATGCAACATCTAGACCTCACGCCGTTCAAGGAGCTAGGTGTTGGGGAACGTAGTAATTTCAAAAAAATTCCTACGCACACGCAAGATCATGGTGATGCATAGCAACGAGAGGGGAGAGTGTTGTCTACGTACCAACGCAGACCGACTGCGGAAGCGATCACACAACGTAGAGGAAGTAGTCGTACGTCTTCCCGATCTGACCGATCCAAGCACCGTTACTCCGGCACCTCCGAGTTCTTAGCACACGTTCAGCTCGATGACGATCCTCGGGCTCCGATCCAGCAAAGCGTCGAGGAAGAGTTCCGTCAGCACGACGGCGTGGTGACGATCTTGATGTACTACCGACGCAGGGCTTCGCCTAAGCACTACAACGGTATGATCGAGGTGGAATTTGGTGGCAGGTGGAATTTGGTGGCAGGGGGCACCGCACACGGCTAAGGAACGATCTCAAGGATCAACTTGTGTGTCTATGGGGTGCCCCCTGCCCCTGTATATAAAGGATGGAGGAGGAGGAGGCCGGCCAAGGCATAGGGTGCGGCCAGGATGGGAGTCCTACTAGGACTCCAAGTCCTAGTAGGAGTCCACCAAAAGGGGAGGAAGGGAGAAGGAATAGGAGGAGAAGGAGAGGTGGCCGGCCCCCTTTTCCCTAGTCCAATTCGGACCAAAGGGGAGGGAGGGCGCAGCAGCCTTTTCCTCTTCCCACTAAAGCCCATCAAGGCCCATTACCTCTCCCGTAACTACCCGGTACTCCGAAAAATACCCGAATCACTCGGAACCTTTCCGATGTCCGAATATAGTCGTCCAATATATCGATCTTTACGTCTCGACCATTTCGAGACACCTCGTCATGTCCCCAATCTCATCTGGGACTCCGAACTCCTTCGGCACATCAAAACTCATAAACTCATAATATAACTGTCATCGAAACCTTAAGCGTGCGGACCCTACGGTTCGAGAACAATGTAGACATGACCGAGACACATCTCCGGTCAATAACCAATAGCGGGACCTAGATGCCCATATTGGCTCCTACATATTCTACGAAGATCTTTATCGGTCAGACCGCATAACAACATACGTTGTTCCCTTTGTCATCGGTATGTTACTTGCCCGAGATTCGATCGTCGGTATCCAATACCTAGTTCAATCTCGTTACCGGCAAGTCTCTTTACTCGTTCTGTAATACATCATCCCACAACTAACTCATTAGTTGCAATGCTTGCAAGGCTTAAGTGATGTGCATTACCGAGAGGGCCCAGAGATACCTCTCCGACAATCGGAGTGACAAATTCTAATCTCGAAATACGCCAACCCAACATCTACCTTTGGAGACACCTGTAATGCTCCTTTATAATCACCCAGTTACGTTGTGACGTTTGGTAGCACCCAAAGTGTTCCTCCGGCAAACGGGAGTTGCATAATCTCATAGTCATAGGAACATGTATAAGTCATGAAGAAAGCAATAGCAACATACTAAACGATCGTGTGCTAAGCTAATGGAATGGGTCATGTCAATCAGATCATTCAACTAATGATGTGACCTCGTTAATCAAATAACAACTCTTTTGTCCATGGTTAGGAAACATAACCATCTTTGATTAACGAGCTAGTCAAGTAGAGGCATACTAGTGACACTCTGTTTGTCTATGTATTCACACATGTATTATGTTTCCGGTTAATACAATTCTAGCATGAATAATAAACATTTATCATGATATAAGGAAATAAATAATAACTTTATTATTGCCTCTAGGGCATATTTCCTTCAGTCTCCCACTTGCACTAGAGTCAATAATCTAGTTCACATCGCCATGTGATTTAGTAGCAATAGTTCACATCACCATGTGATTAACACCCATAGTTCACATCGTCATGTGACCAACACTCAAAGGGTTTACTAGAGTCAGTAATCTAGTTCACATCTCTATGTG
Source organism: Triticum monococcum (assembly GCA_034509565.1). Classification (NCBI taxonomy): domain Eukaryota; kingdom Viridiplantae; phylum Streptophyta; class Magnoliopsida; order Poales; family Poaceae; genus Triticum; species Triticum monococcum. The sequence goes on along the minus strand of CM067846.1, from coordinate 421,425,458 downwards.
ATTAACACCCAAAGAGTACTAAGGTGTGATCATGTTTTGCTTGTGAGATAATTTTAGTCAACGGGTCTGTCACATTCAGATCCGTAAGTATTTTGCAAAATTCTATGTCTATAATGCTCTGCATGGAGCTACTCTAGCTAATTGCTCCCACTTTCAATATGTATCCAGATTGAGACTTTAGATTCATCTGGATCAGTGTCAAAAACTTGCATCGACGTAACCCTTTATGACGAACCTTTTTGTCATGTCCATAATCGAGAAACATATCCTTATTTCACTAAGGATAATTCTGACCTCTGTCCAGTGATCTACTCCTAGATCACTATTGTACTCCCTTGCCAAATCAGTGCAGGGTATACAATAGATCTGGCACACAGCATGACATACTTTATAGAACCTATGAATGAGGCATAGGGAATGACTTTCATTCTCTTTCTATCTTCTGCCGTGGTCGGGCTTTGAGTCTTTACTCAACTTCACACCTTGTAACACAGGCAAGAAACTTTTTCTTTAACTGTTCCATTTTGAACTACTTCAAAATCTTGTCAAAGTATGTACTTATTGAAAAACTTATCAAGCGTCTTGATCTATCTCTATAGATCTTGAAGCTCAATATGTAAGCAGCTTTACCGAAGTCTTTCTTTGAAAAACTCCTTTCAAACACTCCTTTTATGCTTTACAGAATAATTCTACATTATTTCCGATCAACAATATGTCATTCACATATACTTATCAGAAATGTTGTAGTGCTCCCACTCACTTTCTCGTAAATACAGGCTTCACCGCAAGTCTGTATAAAACTATATGCTTTGATCAACTCATCAAAGCGTATATTCCAACTCCGAGATGTTTGCACCAGTCCACAGATAGATCGCTGGAGCTTGCATATTTAGTTAACACCTTTAGGATCGACAAAACCTTCTAGTTGCATCGTATACAACTCTTCTTTAGCAAATCCATTAAGGAATGCAGTTTTGTTTATCCATTTGCCAGATTTCATAAAATGCGGCAATTGCTAACATGATTCGGACAGACTTAAGCATAGATACGAGTGAGAAAATCTCATCATAGTCAACACCTTGAACTTGTCGAAAACCTTTTGCGACAATTCTAGCTTTGTAGATAGTAACACTACTATCAGCGTCCGTCTTCCTCTTGAAGATCCATTTATTTTCTATGGCTTGCCGATCATCGGGCAAGTCAACCAAAGTCCATACTTTGTTCTCATACATGGATCATATCTCAGATTTCATGGCTTCAAGCCACTTTGCGGAATCTGGGCTCACCATCGCTTCTTCATAGTTCGTAGGATCATCATGATCTAGTAGCATGACTTCCAGAACAGGATTACCATACCACTCTGGCGCGGATCTTACTCTGGTTGATCTACGAGGTTCAGTAGTGTCTTGTTCTGAAGTTTCATGATCATCATCATTAGCTTCCTCACTAACTTGTGTAGGTGTCACAGAAACATTTTTCTGTGATGTACTACTTTCCAATAAGGGAGCAGATACAGTTACCTCGTCAAGTTCTACTTTCCTCCCACTCACTTCTTTCGAGAGAAACTCCTTCTCCAGAAAGTTTCCGAATTTAGCAACAAAAGTCTTGCCTTCGGATCTGTGATAGAAGGTGTATTCAATAGTTTCCTTTGGATATCCTATGAAGATGCACTTCTCCGATTTGAGTTTTGAGCTTATCAGGATGAAACTTTTTCATATAAGCATCGCAACCCCAAACTTTAAGAAACGACAACTTTGGTTTCTTGCCAAACCATAGTTCACACGGTGTCGTCTCAACGGATTTAGATGGTGCCCTATTTAACGTGAATGCTGCTGTCTCTAATGCATAACCCCAAAACGATAGTGGTAGATCGGTAAGATACATCATAGATTGCACTATATCCAATAAAGTACAGTTATGACGTTCGGACACACCATTATGCTGTGGTGTTCCATGTGGCATGAGTTTGTGAAACTATTCCACATTGTTTTAATTGAAGACCAAACTCGTAACTCAAATATTTGTCTCCGCGATCAGATCGTAGAAAATTTATTTTCTTGTCACGATGATTTTTCACTTCACTCTGAAATTCTTTGAACTTCTCAAATGTTTCAGACTTATGTTTCATTAAGTAGATATACTCATATCTGCTCAAATCATCTGTGAAGATCAGAAAATAATGATACCTGTCGTGAGCCTCAATATTCATCGGACCACATACATCAGTATGTATGATTTCCAACAAATCTTTTTCTCGCTCCATTGTTCCGAAGAACAGAGTCTTAGTCATCTTGCCCATGAGGCATGGTTCGCAAGCATCAACTGATTCATAATCAAGTGATTCCAAAAGCCCATCATCATGGAGTTTCTTCATGCGCTTTACACCAATATGACCTAAACGGCAGTGCCACAAATAAGTTGCACTATCATTATTAACTTCGCATCTTTTGGTTTCAATATTATGAATATGTGTATCACTAAGATCGAGATCCAATGAACTATTTTCATTGGGTGTGTAACCATATAAGGTTTTATTCATGTAAACAGAACAACAATTTATTCTTTTACTTAAATGAATAACCGTATTACAATAAACATGATCAAATCATATTCATGCTCAACGCAAACACCAAATAACACTTATTTAGGTTCAACACTAATCCCGAAAGTATAGGGAGTGTGCGATGATGATCATATCAATCTTGGAACCACTTCCAACACACATCGTCACTTCACCCTTAACTAGTCTCTGTTTATTTTGCAACTCCCGTTTCGAGTTACTAATCTTAGCAACTGAACTAGTATCAAATACTGAGGGTTTGCTATAAACACCAGTAAAGTACACATCAATAATATGTATATCAAATATACTTATGTTCACTTTGCCATCCTTCTTATCCGCCAATCACTTGGGGTAGTCCTGCTTCCAGTGACCAGTCCCTTTGCAGTAGAAGCACTTAGTCTCAGGCTTAGGATCAGACTTGGGCTTCTTCACTTGAGCAGCAACTTGCTTGCCGTTCTTCTTGAAGTTCCCCTGCTTCTCATTGCCCTTTTCTTGAAACTAGTGGTCTTATCAACCATCAACACTTGATGTTTTTCTTGATTTCTACCTTCGTTGATTTCAGCATCACGAAGAGCTTGGGAGTTGTTTCCGTTATCCCTTGCATATTATAGTTCATCACGAAGTTCTACTAACTTGGTGATGGTGACTAGAGAATTCTGTCAATCACTATCTTATCTGGAAGATTAACTCCCACTTGATTCAAGCGATTGTAGTACCCAGACAATCTGAACACATGCTCACTAGTTGAGCGATTCTCCTCCATCTTTTAGCTATAGAACTTGTTGGAGACTTCATATCTCTCAACTCGGGTATTTGCTTGAAATATTAACTTCAACTCCTGGAACATCTCATATGGTCCATGACGTTCAAAACGTCTTTGAAGTCCCGATTCTAAGCCATTAAGTATGGTGCACTAAACTATCAAATAGTCATCATATTGAGCTAGCCGAACGTTCATAACGTCTGCATCTGCTCCTGCAATAGGTCTGTCACCCAGCAGTGCATCAAGGACATAATTCTTCTGTGCAGCAATGAGGATAAACCTCAGATCACGGATCCAATCCGCATCATTGCTACTAACATCTTTCAACACAATTTTCTCTAGGAACATATCAAAATAAACACAGGGAAGCAACAACGCGAGCTATTGATCTACAACATAATTTGCAAAATACTACCAGGACTAAGTTCATGATAAACTTAAGTTCAATTAATCATATTACTTAAGAACTCCCACTTAGATAGATATCCCTCTAATCCTCTAAGTGATCACGTGATCCAAATCAACTAAACCATAACCGATCATCACGTGAGATGGAGTAGTTTTCAATGGTGAACATCGTTATGTTGATCATATCTACTATATGATTCACGCTCGACCTTTCGGTCTCCGTGTTCCGAGGCCATATCTGTATATGCTTGGCTCATCAAGTATAACCTGAGTATTCCGCGTGTGCAACTGTTTTTCACCCGTTGTATTTGAACGTAGAACCTATCACACCCGATCATCACGTGGTGTCTCAGCACGAAGAACTTTCGCAACGGTGCATACTCAGGGAGAACACTTCTTGATAATTTAGTGAGAGATCATCTTATAATGCTACCGTCAATCAAAGCAAGATAAGATGCATAAAAGGATAAACATCACATGCAATCAATATAAGTGATATGATATGGCCATCATCATCTTGTGCTTGTGATCTCCATCTCCGAAGCACCGTCATGACCATCGCAGCATCGTTGTCGTCTCGCCAATCTTATGCTTCCACGACTATCACTACCTCTTAGTGATAAAGTAAAGCATTACATCGCGATTGCATTGCATACAATAAAGCGACAACCATATGGCTCCTGCCAGTTACCGATAACTCGGTTCCAAAACATGATCATCTCATACAATAAAATTTAGCATCATGCCTTGACCATATCACATCACAACATGCCCTGCAAAAACAAGTTAGACGTCCTCTACTTTGTTGTTGCATGTTTTACGTGGCTGCTACGGGCTTAAGCAAGAACTCATCTCACCTACGCATCAAAACCACAACGATAGTTCGTCAAATAGACTCCGTTTTAACCTTCTCAAGGACCGGGCGTAGCCACACTTGGTTCAACTAAAGTTGGAGAGACAGTCGCCCGCAAGCCATCTATGTGCAAAGCACGTCGAGGGAACCGGTCTCGCGTAAGCGTACGCGTAAGGTTGGTCCGGGTCGTCTCGTCCAACAATACCGCCGAACCAAAGTATGACATGCTGGTAGGCAGTATGACTTGTATCGCCCACAACTCACTTGTGTTCTACTCGTGCAAATAACATCAAACCATAAAACCTAGGCTCTGATACCATTGTTGGGGAACGTAGTAATTTCAAAAAAATTCATACGCACATGCAAGATCATGGTGATGCATAGCAATGAGAGGGGAGAGTGTTGTCTACGTACCAACGCAGACCGACTGCGGAAGCGATCACACAACGTAGAGGAAGTAGTCGTACGTCTTCCCGATCCGACCGATCCAAGCACCGTTACTCCGGCACCTCCGAGTTCTTAGCACACGTTCAGCTCGATGACGATCCTCGGGCTCCGATCCAGCAAAGCGTCGAGGAAGAGTTCCGTCAGCACGACGGCGTGGTGACGATCTTGATGTACTACCGACGCAGGGCTTCGCCTAAGCACTACAACGGTATGATCGAGGTGGAATTTGGTGGCAGGGGGCACCGCACACGGCTAAGGAACGATCTCAAGGATCAACTTGTGTGTCTATGGGGTGCCCCCTGCCCCTGTATATAAAGGATGGAGGAGGAGGAGGCCGGCCAAGGCATAGGGTGCGGCCAGGATGGGAGTCCTACTAGGACTCCAAGTCCTAGTAGGAGTCCACCAAAAGGGGAGGAAGGGAGAAGGAATAGGAGGAGAAGGAGAGGTGGCCGGCCCCCTTTTCCCTAGTCCAATTCGGACCAAAGGGGAGGGGGCGCAGCAGCCTTTTCCTCTTCCCACTAAAGCCCATCAAGGCCCATTACCTCTCCCGTAACTACCCGGTACTCCGAAAAATACCCGAATCACTCGGAACCTTTCCGATGTCCGAATATAGTCGTCCAATATATCGATCTTTACGTCTCGACCATTTCGAGACACCTCGTCATGTCCCCAATCTCATCTGGGACTCCGAACTCCTTCGGTACATCAAAACTCATAAACTCATAATATAACTGTCATCGAAACCTTAAGCGTGCGGACCCTACGGTTCGAGAACAATGTAGACATGACTGAGACACGTCTCCGGTCAATAACCAATAGCGGGACCTGGATGCCCATATTGGCTCCTACATATTCTACGAAGATCTTTATCGGTCAGACCGCATAACAACATACGTTGTTCCCTTTGTCATCGGTATGTTACTTGCCCGAGATTCGATCGTCGGTATCCAATACCTAGTTCAATCTCGTTACCGGCAAGTCTCTTTACTCGTTCTGTAATACATCATCCCACAACTAACTCATTAGTTGCAATGCTTGCAAGGCTTAAGTGATGTGCATTACCGAGAGGGCCTAGAGATACCTCTCCGACAATCGGAGTGACAAATCCTAATCTCGAAATACGCCAACCCAACATCTACCTTTGGAGACACCTGTAATGCTCCTTTATAATCACCCAGTTACGTTGTGACGTTTGGTAGCACCCAAAGTGTTCCTCCGGCAAACGGGAGTTGCATAATCTCATAGTCATAGGAACATGTATAAGTCATGAAGAAAGCAATAGCAACATACTAAACGATCGTGTGCTAAGCTAATGGAATGGGTCATGTCAATCAGATCATTCAACTAATGATGTGACCTCGTTAATCAAATAACAACTCTTTTGTCCATGGTTAGGAAACATAACCATCTTTGATTAACGAGCTAGTCAAGTAGAGGCATACTAGTGACACTCTGTTTGTCTATGTATTCACACATGTATTATGTTTCCGGTTAATACAATTCTAGCATGAATAATAAACATTTATCATGATATAAGGAAATAAATAATAACTTTATTATTGCCTCTAGGGCATATTTCCTTCACTAGGGTCCATCCTCGATGATATGGAAGGATGGAACTTCTAGTGATTTATGATGCCGATGATGATGATATGTGTCGGTTGAACTTGTATACTTTTTGTAGCGATGGAACTTTGTGATGTCCATGGTCCCTGCCGAACTTGCGTAATGCTACTTTGTTAGTTTGCGTACGATGACCTGCGTACCTCTAGTTAACTAATTTGCGTACTGTATGATGCATCTAGTTGCTAACCCTTTCTTTTTCGGTGTTGCTCTAGTATATTTTGTTGCATATATATGATTGTACATCCTCTTCATGAACATGCATCTCTAACAGGTACCTAGTTTCTTGATGGCGAGATGGAAGTGCTATGTCGTGTACAAAGGGAAGGTTCCGGGGGTGTACAACGAGTGGCATGAGTGTCAGGCGCAAGTGAATGGGTTCTCGGGCTCCAGCCATAAAGGCTTCAAAAGCAGACAAGAAGGAGAAGCTAGTTACTTGAGGTTCACACTAGCGCGAGAGAGGACTCGTAACCTCCACCTCATGTACTGCATAGTTCCGCTCTCACTCATAGGGATAGCTCTTCTCGCGTATACCTTTGTTTAGATGGATCACGTTCTAGTTGCAAGTATTCGAGACTTGCATGTATCGCTATTTTCAAGATGATGACAAGATACCACTTTGTGTTGGATGATGATTATGATGAGACTATTTGTATGTATATGCTATGATTACATTTCTGGTCTCGCGGACATTTGTATGTGTATCATGATGAAATTTGTATGTGCTAAAGATTCTTCTATAAAGCCTATTCAAATACAAAACTAATATGCCCAAAAAAACTACTAAAATTAGCAGTAGCGAGTGGAGAAAAGTTAGCAGCAGCGCGGTAGTAGTAGTAGTAGCGCGTACAGGAGAAGCACGCTATAGCTATTAGCAGCATCGAGCTTCCACTAAGAGCGCTGCTGCTACACTTGTGTAGCAGTAGCGCTGGTGAGCACGCGCTACTGCTACGTGTTAGCTGTAGCGCCTTATTAGTAGCGCTGGTCCCCGCGCTACTGATAGACCTAAAACCCGTGCTGCTGCTAGCCTTTTCCCTATTTGTGATTGTGCACGCGACAACAACGGGAACTGTTCATCGAGAGGCAACCAACTGGCTAGGTCAACTCACATACGTCTCACACGGGGGCTCGATGCAATGCATCGATAGACCGGCCCGCCCAGGACGAAAGTCCCATCTATTGTCATAACTTGTTGTCATAGAAGTAGGATTCCACCACATCTTTGATGATACGTGTTTTGTCACAATTATCGACATGGAAGTGTCACATCCATGACAGACAAAGTTTTCGTTTGGGCCATAATGTGATGGAAGTGTCTTTTTTAGTGTTTACTCCTATTCTCTGCAATTCATAGGGGATTTACGAAGAACCTTAGAGAGGTCGCGTCCATGAGGAACCCTTAAATACCTTAGTTGTAACCCATAGGGGGAGACTACGGTAATGTCATGTGTGGCATGAAGTCTACCTAGAGTAGAATTTGTTCTGTACCTGGCTCCGCCAGCATAGTCATCAAGAGTGGCTTAAGTATCTAGAATACACTACCGATACATAGATCAAGATCAAAACATACCAATGGGGATTCCAGAATCCTTGAGAACGCCTTTTTCCTCTGTTATTTCACTTGTTACTTGTGCTATTGTCCTTCATTTACTTTTATGTTAATTACTTAGTTCATTCTTAAAAAGTAATTATTACTCATTTGCACCCTCTCTCTGTCTGGAGCATACATTTACTTGCAGGCACAAATACATAATTCATTACAAGCGGCAACACCTGATTCCTGTGCTCACCGTGGGATTGATACTCTTACTTCGAAGAAGATACAAATGAACCTTGTGCACTTGCAATAAATTAGGAGTATTTGTCTTCAAAACAGTAAGGGCTATAATGGACCGAAAGCTGTGGAAGGGAGAAAAGGAGATTTTGAAGGAAAATATGGAGGGGAGATATTTGGGAGTAATTAATAAAGGAGAGACAATTGAGGCTATGTAATGTAGGGTAGGTGGAAGGATCTATGTAAGGGCCGTAATGGGTCGAAAGCTTGGAAGAGAGAAAAGTAGATTTTTGAGAAAACTAGAACAATGCATGTGCATTGCAATGGGATATAAATATTCTAGTATGTTAGCTTGTGATTTACCTTTCAATAATAATGCGATTGTGTAAATAAATATTCTTCAAACTCTAACCATGAATTGCCTTATATTTTGATTATAAGTTTGGTAAGTAAATTAAAGTGGAATTGGTTCAGAAGGTAAGTAAATTAAGGTGATTGATTATCATATACATGGAAGGTTGGACGGAGGGATGGTGGGAACAGGTGAAATGGGAACCTTACGTTCTTTTGAAGTACTAGAGACTAGAGACTAGAGATTTGATACGTCTCCAATGTATCTATAATTTTTTATTGTTCCATGCTATTATATTATCAATCTTGGATGTTTTATATGCATTTATATGCTATTTCATATGATTTTTGGGACTAACCTATTAACCTAGAGCCCGGTGTCAGTTTTTGTTTTTTCCTTGTTTTTGAGTTTTACAGAAAAGGAATATCAAACGGAGTCCAAATGACCTAAAAATTTACAGAGATTTTTTATGGACCAGAAGAAGCCCCCGAAGCAAAAGAGTTGGGCCAAAAGAGTCCCGAGCCAACCACATGGGTGGAGGGTGCGCCCTACCCCCCCCCCCCCCCGGCGCGTCCTCCGTCCTTGTCGTTGACTCGTGAACCCTCCTGATTTGTTCTCGATGCCAAAAATTCCTGTAAATATAGAAACCCCTAGAAATAAACCTAGATCAGGAGTTCCGCCACCGCAAGCCTCTATAGCCACTAAAAACCAATCGGGACCCTACTCTAGCACCCTGCCGGAGGGGGAAGTCATCACCGGTGTCCATCTTCATCATCCCGGCGCTCTCCATGACGAGGAGGGAGTACTTCACCCTCAGGGCTAAGGGTATGTACTAGTAGCTATGTGTTTGATCCCTCTCTCTCTCGCTCTCGTGTTCTCGATTTAGCACGATCTTGATGTACCATGAGCTTTGCTATTATAGTTGGATCTTATGATGTTTCTCCCCCTCTGCCTTCTTGTAATGGATTGAGTTTTCCCTTTGAGGTTTATCTTATCAGATTGAGTCTTTAAGGATTTGAGAACACTTGATGTATGTCTTGCATGTGCTTATCTCTGGTGACAATGGGATATTCACGTGGTCTACTTAATGTATGTTTTGGTGATCAACTTGCAGGTTATGTGACCTTGTGAACCTATGCATAGGGGTTGGCACACATTTTAGTCTTGACTCTCCAGTAGAAACTTTGGGGCACTCTTTGAAGTTCTTTGTGTTTGTTTGAATAGATGAATTATCGTATAGTCAAACCCACCGATACTTGTGGTGGCATTGGAGTATCTAGGCGACATTAGGGTTTCGGTTGATGTGTGTCTTAAGGTGTTATTTTAGTATGAACTCTAGGGTTGTTTGTGACATTTATAGGAATAGCCCAATAGATCGATCAGAAAGAATAACATTGAGGTGGTTTCGAACCCTACAATAATCGCTTCATTTATTCTCCGCTATTAGTGACTTTGGAGTGACTCTTCGTTGCACGTCGAGGGATTGTTATATGATCAAATTATGTTATAATTGTTGAGAGAACTTGAACTAGTGAAAGTATGAACCCTAGGCCATTTCCTAGCATTGCAATACCGTTTTCGCTCACTTTTGTTACTAATTACCTTCCTGTTTTTATATTTTTAGATTACAAAACCTATATCTACTATCCATGTTGCACTTGTATCACCATCTTGAAAGTGCTAGTTATCGACTAGAGGGGGGTCAATAGGCGATTTTTATGAAAGTCTTCAAAACATGGAAGTCTTGAAGACAAACAATAGAAATGAACCTATTAACATGCAGCGGAAGGTAGACTACACTAAGCAAGCCATAGTTAAGTATACAATGAAGTGGAAGCACGAAGACTAATAGCAGCTAGGCAGTATGGATCAGGATGGAAGATAGTATGAAGCCAATCAGAATAAACAATCACACAGTGAAGACAAACAGATAATGCAAGCAGGCAATGACTTCACAAGGACCAACTGTAGATAAAGAGAAGGAAAGGATAGAACCAGTTGCTTGGTGAAGACAAGGATTTGTTGGACCAGTTCCAGATGTTGTGACAACTGTACGTCTGGTTAGGGAGGCTGAGATTTAACTCAGAAGACCGTGTCTTCACCTTATTCCCCTTGAGCTAAGGACACATAGTCCTTGCCCAATCGCTCAGGTAAGTCTTCAAGGTAGACTTCCAAACCTTCACGGACTTCGTTCATCGGCGATCCACAATGACTCTTGGATGCTCAGAATGCGACGCCTAACTGGCTGGAGGATTCACAATCCTCAAGTGTAACAAGTCTTTAGATCACACAGACGGGAAGACTTCAGTGATGCCTAACACTCTTTGGCTCTGGGTGTTTGGGGCTTTGTCCTCGCAAGGATTTCTCTCTCAAAGGCTTCGGAGGTGGGTTGCTCTCAAACGACAAAAGACGTGCACTAACTCTGAGCAGCCACCAATTTATGGTGTAGGGGGTGGGCTATTTATAGCCACTAGGCAACCCGGCCTAATTTGTCCGAAATGACCCTAGGTCACTAAGGAACTGACACGTGTTCCAACAGTCAGATTTCAAACACACGCGACAACTTGACTTGGGCTACAAGTATAGCTGACTTATCTAGCTCTGGATAAGATTTGCTCTCATAGTCTTTGCTCGAAGAATTAGGATTTTGTTGAGCATCACTTTAGTCATTCTGACTTTGTTCACTTGGACCCCACTTAATAGTACGGTGGTTCCTATGACTCAACAAAGAAGAAAAAGAAGCTATGAAACAACAATGTCTTCGTGCTCCAAAGTCTTCATGCGATGTCTTCTCCAGTCATAGTCTTCAATTTGAATATCTTCACATACCACCATTGTCTTCAATGTCTTCACACATTTTTAGGGGTCATCTCCGGTAGGTAAACCGGATCATTGAGGGACTACTACTTGTGTTATCCTGCAATTCTCACAAACACCTTAGTCCCTCAACCAGGTTTGTCGTCAATACTCCAAAACCAACTAGGGGTGGCACTAGATGCACTTACAATCTCCCCCTTTTTGGTGATTGATGACAAACTGGTTGAAGTTTGCTACGAGGATAAAAGTACGTGAAATTGTAAAGGATTGAGGTATTGTCTTCGTAAGTAGCAAAAAGGCTCCCCCTAAAGATGTGCATATAAGTATTTTGCTTTTGAATGCAAAAGCACATGGTAGGTTGTACTTGTGGAGATCCTATTCTACTTATGAAGACAATTCATCATGCATGAAAGGATATAGCGAAGATAATGACATGCAAAATCAAAAATGTAAGTCTGCAAAATGACTTCGTGCGGAATTTATTGTTCCACATGCGGAATTTATCATCGCATCACATAGTTGACAGAAAAGGTAGCAGATGACCATCAAGTTTAAGTGTTACAACTCAAAGAACCAAATGTATCAAAAGAGAGAGTTATAAGCACTTGGCAAATGTAGCAAAAGTATAGCAACCACCTTTATGGACCCGCTTGAAGACTATCAACTCATATGCTTCTCCCCCTTTTGCCAGTAATGACCAAAAAGGTTTGAAGGCATAGAGATTTCTAGTCATTCCCATGAGGAGTAGGCGAAGCAGCAGCGTCGTCGTTGAGGTTTGGTGGTGCAGACAAACTTGGTGCAGTGTCGATACGGGCCGACGTTGGAGGTGGTGAGGTAGCATCATCTTGGTCATCAATGACTCTGGCATTAACTGTTGCAGATGAGGAAGAATAGTCAGAGTCTTTGAGTGAGGGAGTCTGACGCAAGTGAGCGTTCTAGGGAGGAGTTGAATCAGACTTCAATCTCTCTGTGAAGCCATCCTGTTGAAGATCATCTTTAGAGATCAGCAGAGTCAAACTCTTCCACGACCGGCGACAGGTTTCATGAGTGACAAAGGCATTCTTGGTGGCAAGGTTGCGAATGCAGTTGACATCCACCAAGAGGCTATGCATTTGATGCTTGAGCCAGTCATGATGCTTATCCTGTTTATGATGTAGGGCGACTAGAAGCTCTCGGTCATTGAGAACACGAGACCGCTTCCGAGGCCTTTGGGCAATTGTGCTTCTAGTGGCTTCAGTTTGGGTACGAGAGGCAGGTGCAGTGTCGGGGTAAATAGCCATGGGTAGCCCAGCCGGCTTCCCCTGGCCCCTCAGAAAAAATTATGAGCCCATCCGGCTCATAAGAAGACTCAAGACCTGGGCCGCCTCCCCCCTAGCCGACTACCTTCCTGGCCGGCTTCGGGGGCGGCCCGCCCTTTACCCTCATGAAGAAAGCTGTGGAGGGCCGGCTACGGCAGGGCCGGCTACGGCAAGGCCGGCTACGAGAGGCCGGCTGCAACAAGGCCGGCTACAGCCAGGCCGGCTCCCATAAAGCTGTCAACGTCGTACCCACAATGTACGCGTCCACTCTGCGATGATGAAGCGGGGCGTGGCTACAGTGGAGCCTGCCACCCCCAAAACCCGGAGCATGCCTGGTACAGCGCGTCGTGCGGGCAGCCGCGGCCCGCCCGGCGCGGCAATTTAGCCACGGTGGCTCTGACGCCGTCCACGACGGGCCGCCAGCGTGGCCCCCGAGGCGGTGGGCCCCTTCGGGCAGAGAGATGCCGAAGGTGGCCGCACCTCCTCTCAAGCCGGCAAGATAGAGGGCCGGCTTCACATAACCGGCCTGCCACCCTCCTCGAAGGAGACGCCCATTAAGGAGGCAAGATGCGGCGGGGCTACAGTAATCGCCCGCCAAGGCGGCGTTACTGTAGCCACACTTACCCCGACCAAGCCTGCGTCAACAACACGGAGTAACAGTAACCAGCTGCCGACCAGGCCCTGGCCGGTGGGGCCGGCCTGTCAACCCAGGAGCCGGCAGCCGGCGGGACCCACCAGCCGGCGGGCCCCAGAAGCCAGCGCAGAAGCCGGCGAGCATAGTCACAGACAGCTGGGCCCTGCGCCCAGTCGGATTACCATTGTACCCCCGGGGGGTAGGCCTATATAAACCCCCTGGTGCACCCATGCAAAGGGTTGGACTCTCATTCTAGACCTAGACACGACACAAGGAGAGGAAGCAGGCTGAGCTGAGCCCTTCTTCCTCCTTCCACCCAAAACAGCTCAAGGAGCATTGTAGCTACTTGTTCACCTAGTAACCATGCGGAGACCCCACGGAGCAGCAGTAGGGGTGTTATCTCCCCGGAGAGCCCTGAAGCTGGGTAAGATTCGCCGGCATGCATGTCTTCGCCTCATCCCGTTTCCAGGCACCGGCGACGTTCTATTGGCCCCCGCAATGATAAGCCACCCGTTGGCATATGTCTCTCCTACCTCCCGACATGCAGCCAATGGATAAAAACGAGTGACGGCCTGAACCCCTTCAATGGGCTGTGTGAAGCTTTGGTGATCAGCATTGTGAAGATAAACATGCTCTTTGGCAGGCTCTGGGTAGATGGCTTCGACAGACAGATCAACCTCTGGCAAGAATATGAGATGATTGCGTGCAGAAGGCTGATAGTTGATTGCATAGTGAAGCTTGATGATGCGCGTTACCCATGGATCATAGAACTTCAGACCAAAGATATCGGAGCCAGATGCAGCCAATTGTCTGATGAAGAAGTCTTGAGCATTGAAGCTGATGCCATTGAAGATGTAGAAAACCAGTGTCTTCATTGCTCCTTCAAGCTTCGCTGCATGAGGATGTCCTTTGACAGGCCATAGAGTTCGCCTGCTGATATGGTAAATAGTGCGGGGAAGATACTCTAGGTCTTCAACAAAGAACTCCTTGGGATAGTCAACGTCATGGGGCAGTGGCTTCATCATGCTCAGCATTTGGCTCATGTTAGGCTCTGGCTTCTGGAAGATGCTCTCCAAAGCATTCTAGTGTAGCCGACAACCTGGATCATAATGTTCGCCAAGAGTGGGCAGGGCAGTAAGCTCAATGATGTCTTGGGCTTTAGCTTCATGGTGCACGTCACTTGTCATCCACTCAAGGATCCAAGTCTTCGGATCCCTGTTGTAGCCCCGAATGTGGAGGGTAGCATAAAATTGCTGCAGAAGCTCTTCATTCCAATGTTCTTTGGCAGTCACAAACTGTAGAAGGCCAGCATCTCTGAAGCAGTCAAGGGCTTCTTCTAGGCAGGGCAGGCCAGCCATGGCTTCGCAGTCTAGACGCATATGAGGGAAAATGCGCCCCTGATTGTATAAGATGCAGGAATAGTAACTACGCTGCTGATAACTCCAGAATCGATCGGATGAAATTCTTGGCCTTGTGTAGGGGTTCTTGGCACTGTCAAAGAATGTGTTGTGTGCCTTGGCCATTCATATTAAACGATCCTGGTGAAGTTGCAGTACCGGGAAACCTTGGCAGTCTAGGCTTTGGCTTCTGGACCTGAGGCCTATGTTCCACATGATAGTCGAATTGTGGTCCAGGAGCAGGAGGAGGTACCAGAATGGGCCAATGAACCATGACAGGTTGGCTGCGGTCAAAAGCCAGCTCAATGGTATGAGGCCTTGGAGGAGGCACAGGAGCATTGGCATTGACGTGGGCTTCGAGCTGCACAATGGCTTCGGGATTCACATGCACTTCTGGTGCCACATTAGCTTCAGGCGCCACATTTGCTTCGGCCATGACAACGTCATTGGCTTCAGTATTGGTGTTTGTGGCCACCACAGTATTTTCAACCTCCACTTGAGTTGCTGGAGGGTCGGACACATTCTCCTTGAGAACAACTTCTTGGTTGGATGGGGGTGTAGCAACACATTCTTCTTCTTGACTTGGTTCTTCTTGTTCATCGGCTGATGCAGCCGGAATATCTTCAGTAGCTTTGGCTTCATACTCTAAGATGTTCACAGTTCGAGTGGCATCAGGAAACACTTGGCACGATACTGAGTGGTGGTGCTCTTCTCCTTCTGGAACACTCGACAGAGTGACTTGTGGTCTTGGTCCTTTGCGAAGCCTGCGGAATGCGGGCGACGCCTTTGGAGAGGGAGTCGGCTAGACCACAAAATCATCATCTTCAAGCACTGGAGTGGTGGCTTGAGGTGGGGGGGGGTACTTGGTGATTCTTGACGGGGGGAGTCTTGAGGGTGATCAGCCCATGAGTCATCATGATCAATTGGCGTCAAAGGATGACCAATGCTGATGAGTTCGATGTTCGTTAGAATAGGCGATGATACCACGTTGTGCTCGATCTGAGGAAGGACTTCATCATCTTCAACATTGTCTTGGGGACCAATGTCTTCAGCTGTGGTGGGGTCAACAGCTGGATCTTCTTCAGCTTCAGGGGCCTCTGTGGTAGCAGGCTCATGAACTATCAACTGGCGCTCACGGTGTTCAGACACAGGATGAGCCACTGAGATTGGCTCGATGGCAAGGGGTTCTGTGGGAGCAGCCCGATCTTTCTTCTTGGTTTTTCTCTTCTTGGTCGGTGGAGCGTCGTCAGTGGTGTTCTTGGTCTTGCGCTTACGGGCTTCGGCTTCAGCTGCCCTTGTTTTCTTGAGTTTAGAAGCAGCTGTGGGGACCTTAGGCTTCGAGCCTGTCGTACTGGAAGGGAAGACAATGTGAGGTTCTTCCTGCCTTGATGCTTCAGCTTGGGCCACAACAGGCTTCTTCTTCTTGGCAGCCATTCTGGGGTCGATGCCAGGTCGCCCTAGAGCCTTGCGTTTTTCTGCTTCATTGTGAGCTTGAACACTTTTCTCGGCAAAGTATTTCATTCTCTCTCTTGAACCCTTTGCTTCCTGGCGTTTTTGATGGAACTGCTCTTTGAGCTCATGCAGCGTCTACTTGAAGCTTTGAATATCAGCAACACTGAGGTTGGCCACATTCTTCTTGAACTGAGCCTTTTCGTAATCAATTTTGTTATTCAATTCAACAATCTTCTAAGCCAGAGCCAGCTCAGAACCAATGGCACTGTGGAAAGAGACACTGATGCCAATTGGAAGCTCAAGGTCGTCGAGATTGATGCTGGGGTTTTCAAACCATTCATCTATGAAGTTGTTCAAGATGTCCACATCAAATAGGGGTAGATCATTGAAGATCTCCGCTTCTTCCTTGCTCTTTATCAGCAGCTCAAGAGCGTCATCGCCAAGATCGTTGTCACTTGACAGATCAATGGCTTCATTCTCATTCCTCAGAACGGCAGCTGGGGTTAGTGCTTGACCAGAGATTTGAATGGGCTTCCTCTTCTTCTTCTCAGTCTTGGAGATGTGTGATAGATCTTCAGACTGCACACTGGCTTCAGGAGGTGCAGTGGCCAGAGGCTTCGCATGCGAAGCTTTTGGTGCAGAGGAGGGCTTGGAAGCCTTTGGCTTCTTCTGCTTCTGTGGCTTGGGAGGTGCAGGCGCTTCATCAGAATCAACGTCATCTGCAGAGTGCTCCACGGCTGCCCCCTGAACAGCAATGTGTGAGATGAGACCGTCAAGGTTGTAGAAGGGCCTGATGATATTGGGTTCAGCATCACGGGTGCCATCATCCCGAGGAGCAGATGGACCTGGGTTGAAGTCTAACCCAAGCAATTTCTTGTTCTCTTTGGCAGATGCCTTAGCAAACTGAAGGTTGCGCTTGAACAGATTGTCGTCGCGACAACATAGCAGTGATGATGGGTCGGCATTTGCAGGCTGTGGTCCACAAACCATACAAGGGTAGAAACCCTGAGCAATAGCTTCAGGTCTGTTCTTGGGTTGAAGATTTCGAAAGAGAATATCACCCCAAGGACACTTGAGGGCATTCTTCTCAGCATACTCCTTGGTCACGAACTTGTATTTGAACCATTGCTCTTCCCAATACCTTCGAATCCATTGGATTCGTGTTTTGCGCTGATTGTAATCCTCTTCGGGATTAGTATTGTACAGCTCATAGAGATCTTTGGGCAAATCCTTTGATGCATCCCCACGGCACTTCCTGCCTCCCTTCCTTACTGACTTATCTGCGGCCATGTAGTTCAGACTGAATGGCTTCAAAACTGTCAAAGGCTTTCGTCTGGTGGTCAGACAGGAACTGGCTTCGGGAGAATTGATGTGACGCTTTAAGAACTCTGCAAATGAATGCAGACTATGAGAACCAAGGGATTCTCCCACGGACATATACTTGTGACAGCATTAGAGATGCGAGGGAAGGGGAAGAGGTCATATGCATTCTCAGAAGATTTGAAGATAAATCAGTTTAGAAGACATTCACCACATAGTGCAAATACATTCACTCATATGTTGAGAGTTGGTTCCAGATTTGTACGAATCCAAGAATAAGTACAAGTGAGGAATCTAACTACATTGTGAAGCATAAGTGAATATACTAGGCAGGTTATGAGATGCAGAACTGGATAGATCCAAATTTGTAGGGACAGAAACCACTTGTGGTTGAAAAGGATGAATCTATCGGATCAAAAGGATTGTAAAAGAGGTTTTATTTACCACACGAAGAACTGCTAGACAGAGTAGGACATGAGGCCGAGCAGTACGATCTTCCGTGCCCTAACTTGGTGACGAAGGACACCTACGGCGACGACAGAGAAGACGATGTCCGCGGTCGGCGTGAGGACGTCGTCGAGGACTAGCGGTGGCGCTAGGGTTTGTGCGAGAAGGAGAAGTGGAAGAAGAGATAATGACTGGGGTGTGGCGTGTATTTATAAGGACAGGGACGGCACAGCGTTATTACGCAGGTGCCCCTGGCTGTTCACATCTGAGGGACACGTGGCGAACATGCAACACATTGGAAGTTGTTCCATGTTCCCACACATGCCTGGATTGTCCGGTGGTCGTTCCCGCTTCTCCGGTTTCAGGCAAAAAGGATTGAGCATTTAAAACAGATTTAATGTTTGCCTCTGTGTCTTCTTCTAGCAAGGACGCAGAGAAGACATTCAATGGTTTCAATAGAATGCATACGATTTGGATAGATAGATTTGAGACGGGAGCATAGAGAGGTTAGGGTACGATCACATTCATTTAGTTCAAAAGATTCAAACGAGAAGACATAGCTATAAGTGAATGATGTAGAGGACAAAACGCAAATATATGAATATATCTGAATAAGACCAAATCAATATAGTGAAGATAAACATGAAGACATGTTCATATTGAAAAAAACCAAATGCGAAGACTTTGCAAATGTAACGCCAACAGAAAATGTTTCAAGCAAAAGTTTGGTGGTGGCGTTACCCACCGTATAGGAAGTATTAGACCCAGACACGACACACAATTATCGTGGCGCTTCGAAGTCAATTTCTGCGTTAATGTATTCACACTTAGAGTGTAAGTCTTCAGTAATTGAAGATATACGTTACTTCGTGTGTTGCACATCTAAGTCATCAACATGCATAAGTGTTAGAATGTGTGTCTGATCACAGGACATTTGAGGATTCCAAGATATTTAGCTCACACCGCAACTTGCAAAACATTTTCTCATCCAAGGGCTTTGTGAAGATATCTACCAGTTGCTCTTCAGTGTTGACGTGAATGATATCAATATCTTCCTTCATGACATGATCTCTGAGAAAGTGATGACGAATTTCAATGTGCTTTGTCTTCGAGTGCTGAACAGGGTTGTTGGCAATCTTGATAGCGCTTTCATTGTCACAGTAGAGTGGTACTTGTTTCAGATGGATACCATAATCTTTGAGTGTTTGCTTCATCCATAGAAGCTGAGCGCAGCAAGATCCAGTAGCAATGTATTCAGATTTAGCAGTGGAGAGAGATACACAATTCTGCTTCTTTGAAGACCAACAAACAAGTGATCGTCCCAGAAAGTGACATGTGCCTGATGTAGACTTGCGATCCACCTTGTCACCAGCATAATCAGCATCCGAGAATCCAACTAGATCAAACTTTGAGCCCTTTGGATACCATAATCCTAGTGTTGGGGTGTAAGCCAAATATCGAAGAATTCGCTTCACAGCTAAGTGATGCGATTCCTTTGGTGCCGCTTGGAATCGGGCACACATGCAAACACTAAGCATGATATCTGGCCTAGATGCACATAAATAAAGTAAAGAACCAATCATGGAGCTGTATAACTTTTGATCAAACTCTTTACCATTGGCGTCAAGACCCAGATGACTTTTGGTTGGCATTGGCATCGTGTAACCTTTGTAGTCTTGCATTCCAAACTTCTTCAGGCAGTCTTTGAGGTATTTCTCTTGAGATATGAAGATGTCATTGCTTTCCTAACGTATTTGAAGACCAAGGAAGAACTTTAGCTCACCCATCATGGACATTTGATATTGCTCTTGCATCATCTGTCCAAACTCATCACTGTATTTTTATTAGTGCAGCCGAAGATAATGTCATCCACATATATTTAGCATAGAAACAGTTCACCATCATATGTCTTTGTGAAGAGTGTGGGGTCCAGGGAACCAGGTTTGAAGCCTTTTCTCTTCAGGAAGTCTTTGATTGTGTCAGACCAAGCACGAGGGGCTTTTTTGAGGTCATACAGTGCCTTATTGAGCTTGTATACCATGTCGGGATGTTTTGGGTCTTCAAAGCCAAGTGGTTGTGCAACATACACTTCTTCTTCAATCTTGCCATTAAGAAAGGCACTTTTCACATCCATTTGATATAGAAGGATGTTATGATGATTTGCGTAGGCTAGTAGTATGCGAATGGCTTCAAGCCTAGCCACGGGAGCAAATGTTTCATCGAAGTCAATTCCTTCAACTTGAGTGTATCCTTGAGCAACGAGACGAGCCTTGTTTCTGACAACTTGACCATGCTCATCTTGCTTGTTGCGATATATCCATTTAGTGCCTATGATATTGTGTTTACAAGGATCAGGACGCTTGACCAGTTCCCACACATTGTTCAGCTCAAACTGTTGAAGCTCTTATTGCATAGCTTGAATCCATTCAGGTTCCATGAAGTCTTCAACAACTTTCTTGGGTTCAGATATTGAGACAAATGCAAAGTGCCCACAGAAATTTGCTAGCTGTGTTGCCCTTGAACAAGTGAGTGGACGAGGTGCGGTGATGCTATCAATTATCTTCTCAATCTGTACTTCCTTTGCAACACGAGGATGAACTGGATGAAGATTTTGTCCTTGCTGATCATTATCATCATTAGGAGGATTGTCTTCAGGTTGAGCATTGTCTTTAGGTTGATTAGGTGCAAAAATGATAAGTTCCTCTTTAGCCTAAGCTTCAGATGGTATGATTTCTCCTGTTCCCATAAGCTTGATGGATTCACTAGGTGGAATTTCGTCTTGCACATTTGGCAGGTGCTCTCTTTGCGAGCCGTTAGTCTCATCGAACCGCACATCCACAGTTTCAACCACTTTGTAGTGAAAAAGGTTGAAGACTCTGTAGGAGTGTGAATCCTTTCCGTAACCAAGCATAAAACTTCATGTGCTTTCGATGCAAATTTTGAAGTGTGATGTGGATCCTTGATCCAGCACCTAGCACCAAATACTCTAAAGTAACTGACATTTGGCTTCTTACAAGTAAGGAGTTCATAGGATGTCTTCTTCAAAAGCTTGTGAAGATAAACACGGTTGATGACATGGCATGCAGTATCAATGGCTTCGGGCCAGAACTTTCTTGGAGTCTTTTATTCATCAAGCATTGTCCTTGCCATCTCAATGAGTGTTCTGTTCTTGCGTTCCACGATGCCATTCTGCTGCGGCGTGTACGAAGCTGAGAACTCATGAGTTATGCCCAAGGTATCAAGATAAGTGTCGAGGCCGGTGTTCTTGAATTCTGTGCCATTGTCACTTCTGATGTGCTTGATCTTTACGCCATAGTTGTTCATGGCTCGATTGGCGAAGCGTCTGAAGACATCCTGCACTTCAGTCTTGCAGAGGATTATGTGTACCCATGTATATCTTGAATAATCATCAACAATGATGAAGCCATAGAGACAAGCAGTAGTAGTTAGAGTAGAGTAGTGAGTAGGGCCGAAAAGGTCCATGTGTAGCAGTTTGAAGGGTTGAGTTGTTGTCATGATTGTCTTCGAGGGATGCTTGGCCCTCATCATCTTTCCAGCTTCGTAGGCACCACATAAGTGATCCTTCTTCAACTTGACGCCCTCGATGCCTATGACGTGCTTCTACTTTGCGAGAGTATGCAAGTTCCTCATGCCAGCATGCCCTAGCCTCCGATGCCAGAGCCAGCACTCTGAAGCTTTTGCAAGAAGACATACGGCAAGTTGTGGTCCTATTGAGGAATCTACCAAGTACAAATCATCTTTGCGGTACCCTTCAAAGACTAGAGACTTGTCAGATTCCATTAGAACAAGGCACCGATATTTTCCAAATATCACAATCATGTTCAAGTCACAAAGCATTGAGACAGACATTAAGTTGAAACCAAGGGATTCAACAAGCATCACTTTATCCATGTGTTGATCCTTTGAGATTGCAACTCTACCTAGACCCAATACCTTGCTTTTACCAGTGTCAGCAAATGTGATGTGACTCTTGTCAGATGGACGTAAGGTTGAGTCCATGAGAAGACTTCGTTCGCCAGTCATGTGGTTAGTGCATCCACTATCAATAATCCATTTTGAAGTAGCTGGTGTCATACCGTATAGTGCAGTTAGGGGGATAGGCTTCATGAAGAGCATCGTGAAGCATAAACATTTGACGAGCAAGTGGATTATGAAAGCTTAGATCGAGGTTAGGACTGATAGGATGAATAGCAAGCGACTCAGGAACGAAATACATAATAAGACCATTTGGGCATTTTATCTTGCGCCCCACAAGTTGTTTTAGGTCCCTAGCAATAGCGTTAGACGCCTTTTGATTTCCGGCTGGAGACCTTTCCCTGTAAAAGAGAGTTACGTTTTCTTAACCACCCACATCTTCAGGGGTGGCTTCGAAGCAATGAGTCTACATGCATCATCTGAGAACTTTGGCTTTAGAGCCCTAGCAAATAGTCTTGCAGGAGGTGAATAATACTCATAAGAATAAGCAGAGTAGTTCTTGGTCCTATGAACATGGCGGTTTGATGAAACACACTCATATTCATAGGCCTGAGTATGGTTTCCCTGCAAAACATTTGTGTTAGTGCGACTCTGGTGAGTCCTCTGTCTGTATGAAGCCTTTGGACCATATGAAGCCTTTGGTCTGGGGTTTGTCTTCTTCCCTTGTGGTGTCATGACGACATTCACAAGAAGATTCTCCAGACACCTTTTGGGCACCCAGACTTTCTTCATAGGTGTCCCATTCCCGCAGTTAGTACCAATATACCTGTCAAACACTTCACCATTCTGATTCTTAAACAGTTTATAGTTTGCATCAAAGGATTCATCAATGATAATAGGGTTAGCACAAGTGAAGCCAGATAGGGTGGATGGATCCACTGAAGGTTCCTTTGTAGTAACCCATGTGGTTTTGGGGTACTGCTCTGGCTTCAAGTAAGAGCCATCAACATTCATTTTCCTTTCGAACCCAACACCCTCTTTCCTAGGGTTTCGGTTCAGAATTTGCCGTTTGAGGACATCACATAGTGTATGATGCCCTTTGAGACTTTTGTACATCCCTGTTTCAAGCAATGTCTTCAACCTAGCATTTTCATCAGCAATAGAAGTGGCATCCTCAGCAGAGGGGTTAGTTACCACATCAATAGTTGAAGATATTGCAACAGTAGCAGCAGTAGAACATTCAGCAACAGAAGTAGCGTTATCATGCTCAAGGCATTTTAGACATGGTGGTTCAAATCCTTCCTAAGCGGGACTGATCTGTTGAGCATGAAGTGACTCGTTTTCCTTTTGAAGATCTTCATGAACTGCTCTTAATTTCTCAAGTTCTTGCTTCCTTTGAAGATTATCATAGGAAAGCTTTTCATGAGTTGTTGAGAGCGTTTCATGACGACTTTCAAGTTCCTCATACTTAACATGAAGATTTTTTACATCTTCAATTAAGGACTGAGATTGAGTCATTTACGCGTCCAACGGGTCATCACTTTTGTCTAACAGTTTTTGAATATGATCCATAGCTTTATGTTGTTCAGTTGCAATTTTAGCAAGTGTTTTGTAGCTGGGTTTGGAATCACAATCAGAGTCATCTTCACTGGATGTTTGATAGTGAGCATTGCGTGAGATTACCTTGGCACCACGTGCCATGAAGCAATAGGTGGAAGCGGAGTCGTCCTTGTCATTAGCATCAGCATAGGTGATGAAGCCATTGTCTTCAGTGTTGAAGTTGTACTTGGCAATGTAGGATGTAGCTAGACTTTCAACGATAGAGTCGGATTCCTCCTCAGACTCCACCTCCGCCTCCTCAGAAGTAGACTCCTCCTCTGAATCCATTTCCTTGCCAACAAATGCACGAGCCTTGCCAGATGAGCTATTCTTGTGTGATGAAGACTTTGAGGAAGACTTGGAAGAAGACTTTGAGTATTTCTTCTTCTTCTTGTCATTAGAATCATATTCCTTGCTCTTCTTCTTGTTCTCATTATCCCACTGCGGACACTCAGAGATGTAGTGACCAGGTTTCTTGCACTTGTGGCATGTTCTCTTCTTGTAGTCATGAGTAGAAGCTTCATCATTCCTTGAGCTGGATCGTGAAGACTTTCTGAAGCCTTTCTTCCTAGTGAACTTCTGGAACTTCTTCACAAGCATAGCAAGCTCCTTTCCTCTATCTCCAGGATCGTCAAAACTGCAGTCAGATTCTTCTTTAGATGAGGAAATGGCTTTTGCCTTCAAGGCGTGAGTTCGGCCATAGTTGGGACCATAGATATCTCTTTTCTCAGAAAGCTGAAACTCATGTGTGTTGAGCCTTTCAAGTATGTCAGACGGATCGAGTGTCTTGAAGTCAGGGCATTCTTGAATCATCAGGGCTAGGGTTTCAAACGAGCTGTCAAGTGATCTCAGGAGTGTCTTGACAATTTCATGCTTGGTGATCTCAGTAGCGCCGAGAGCTTGAAGCTCATTTGTGATGTCAGTGAGGTGATCAAATGTGAGCTGAACATTCTCATTGTCATTTCTCTTGAAGCGGTTGAAGAGGTTGCGAAGGACACCGATCCTTTGATCTATCTGGGTTGAGACGCCTTTGTTGACCTTGGAGAGCCAGTCCCAGACTAGCTTTGACATTTCCAGAGCACTCACACGGCCATACTGTCCTTTGGTCAGATGACCATAGATGATGTTCTTGGCAGTAGAATCAAGTTGAACGAACTTCTTGACATCAGCAGGGGTGACACCTTCACCTGTCTTGGGAACGCCTTTCTTGATGACATACCGGAGGTTGACATCAATGGCTTCAAGATGCATGCGCATCTTACTCTTCCAGTAGGGATATTCAGTTCCATCCAAGACGGGGCACGCAGCAGAGACTTTGATTATCCCTGCAGTCGACAAAGCTAAAACTCCAGGTGGTTAAACCGAATCACACAGAACAAGGGAGTACCTTGCCTTGATACCAATTGAATGCACTAGTTATCAACTAGAGGGGGGTGAATAGGCGATTTTTATGGAAGTCTTCAAAACATGAAAGTTTTGAAGACAAACGATAGAAATGAACCTATTAACATGGAGCGGAAGGTAGACTACACTAAGCAAGCCATAGTCAAGTATACAATGAAGTGAAAGCACAAAGACTAATAGCAGCTAGGTAGTGTGGATTAGGATGGAAGATAGTATGAAGCCAATCAGAATAGACAGTCACACAGTGAAGACAAACAGATAATGCAAGCAGGCAATGACTTCACAAGGACCAACTGTAGATAAAGAGAAGGAAAGGATAGAACCAGTTGCTTGGTGAAGACAAGGATTTGTTGGACCAGTTCCAGTTGATGTGACAACTGTACGTCTGGTTGGGGAGGCTGAGATTTAACTCAGAAGACCATGTCTTCACCTTATTCCCCTTGAGCTAAGGACACACAGTCCTCGCCCCATCACTCAGGTAAGTCTTCAAGGAAGACTTCCAAACCTTCACAGACTTTGTTCACCGGTGATCCACAATGACTCTTGGATGCTCAGAACGCGACGCCTAACCGGCTCGAGGATTCACAGTCCTCAAGTGTAATAAGTCTTCAGATCACACAGACGGGAAGACTTCAGTGATGCCTAACACTCTTTGGCTCTGGGTGTTTGGGGCTTTGTCCTCGCAAGGATTTCTCTCTCAAAGGCTTCGGAGGTGGGTTGCTCTCAAACGACAAAAGTCGTGCACTAACTCTGAGCAGCCACCAATTTATGGTGTAGGGGTGGGCTATTTATAGCCACTAGGCAACCCGACCTAATTTGTCCGAAATGACCCTGTGTCACTAAGGAACTGACACATGTTCCAACGGTCAGATTTCAAACACACGCGGCAGCTTGACTTGGGCTACAAGTAAAGCTGACTTATCTAGCTCTGGATAATATTTGCTCTCATAGTCTTCGCTCAAAGACGTAGGATTTAGTTGAGCATCAGTTTAGTCATTCTAACTTTGTTCACTTGGACCCCACTTAACAGTACGGTGGTTCCTATGACTCAACAAAGAAGAAAAAGAAGCTACAAAACAACTATGTCTTCGTGCTCCAAAGTATTCATGCGATGTCTTCTCATGTCATAGTCTTCAATGTGAATATCTTCACATACCACCATTGTCTTCAATGTATTCACACATTTTTAGGGGTCATCTCTGGTAGGTAAACCGAATCATTGAGGTACTACTAATTGTGTTATCCTACAATTCTCACAAACACATTAGTCCCTCAACCAGGTTTGTCGTCAATACTCCAAAACCAACTATGGGTGGCACTAGATGCACTTACACATCTCTTCGCCGAACTAGTGCACCTATACAATTTACCATTGTATTGGGTGGGTTGGGGACACAAGAGACTCTTTGTTACTTGGTTGCAGGGTTGTTTGAGAGAGACCATCTTCATCCTACACCTCCCATGGATTGATAAACCTTAGGTCATCCACTTGAGGGAAATTTGCTACTGTCCTACAAAACTCTATGCTTGGAGGCCCAACACGAGTCTACAATAAGAAGGTTGCGTGGTAGACATCAAGCTCTTTTCTGGCGCCATTGCCGGGGAGGCTATGTAAGCTGCACTTACATCCCCTCAATGAAGCTCTTTTCTGGCGCCGTTGGCGGGGATGTTAGAGCTTGAAGGTACATCTTTAGATCTTGCAATCAAGTCTTTTAGTTTCTTGTTCTATCACTAGTTTAGTCTATAGAAGAAAATTAAAAAAATGGAATTGAGGTTGCCTTATATGCTTCATCTTTTTAATGTCTTTCGTGAAAATAAGGATTCCGATAATTGTGCCAAAGTGTTAGAAGAAGAATGCATTAAAATGTTTGGCACTAAATCTTTGAATGATGAGCATGATTGCAATGTTGTTAGTATGAATTTCTTGAATATCCATGATGCTAATGATAGGCAAAGCCACAAGCTTGGGGATGCTATGTTTGATGAAGATGATATTTTTTGTCCCCCAAGTTTTGATGATCAAATTTATTATGATGATAGCATGTCTCCTATTTATGATGATTGTATTGATGAAAGTGGGTTTGGAAGAGTATCAACTTTAGGAAGTAATGATCCCACTATTTTGGAGGGTGTTGAATCTTATTGTGATAAATATGAAAGTGGATTTGGAGAGTTCGTGACTTTATTTAGTGATGAATCCACTATTTCGGAAGAGGTTTCAATTGATTATGAGAACAAAGTTGCTACCTATGATGATTATTGTGATGACATGTATGCTATAGAGAATAATGATAACCATGAAACTCGTCATCATGATTTTAATTTTCAATTGGATTATGCCTCACATGATAGTTATTTCGTTGAGTTTGCTCCCACTACTATTTTTTTAACCATGAAGACTGCAGGGCTTGCACCCCACAGCATTTTATTAATAAAAGCAAAAGGCATACAGGGTTTCCTCAAGGTGAGGAAAGAAAGAAAAAAAGAGAAGAGGATAGGCTCTAAAGAAGGCTATACAGAGAAGGGGTGCACTATACCTAATAATTACAAAGAAACAGAATATACTGAGAAGGGCTCCCACTACTATTGATGAGAATAGATTTGCTTATGTGGATAGTAATAAAAAATTTATGCTTGTGGATCATGAAAGTAATGCTTTCTGTGATAGCTATATTGTTGAATTCATTCATAATGCCACTGAAAATTATTATTAGGGAGGAATATATGCTTGTAGGAGTTGCAATAATATCAAGTTTCATCTCTGTGTGTTGAAAATCTTGAAGTTATGCTTGTTTTGCCTTCCTATGCTTGTTGATTCTTGTTCCCATAAATTGTTTGCTCACAAAATCCCTATACATAGGAAGTGGGTTAGACTTAAATGTGCTAGTCATATGCTTCATGATGCTCCCGTTATGTTTCAATTCTTATCATTTACGTGGGCATCATTGAAATCATCATACTAGCTAAAATGCATTAAAGAAAAGCGCTTGTTGGGAGACAACCCAATATTCATACCTACTATTTTTGTGTGTTCACGTGATTAGGCTACTGTATTAATCATGTTTTATAGCTTTTGTTTCAATAAAGTGCCAAGTAAGACCTTTGAGATGGTCTATGGTGATAGTTAATTTGATCTTGCTGAAAAACAAAAACTTTTGCACTGAGGAAAATAATTCTCATTTTTAACAGAAGCATCGTAAAATATGGATTATTTTTTCAAAAGATTAATAAACAAATTTCTCAGGTTTTCCTAATTTTTCAGAATTTTGGAGTTACAGAAGTATTCCAGAGTTACAGATTACTATAGACTGTTCTGTTTTTGACAGATTCTGTTTTCTATGTGTTGTTTGCTTATTTTGACGAATCTATGAGTAGTATCGGAGGTTATGAACCATGGAGAAGTTGGAATACAGTAGATATTACACCAATATAAATAAAGAATGAGTTCACAACAGTACCAAAAGTGGTGATTTATTTTCTTATACTAACGGAGCTGATGAGATTTTTTGTTGAGTTCTGTGTTCTGAAATTTTCAAGTTTTGGGTGAAGTTTCGATGGACTACGAAATAAGGAGTGGCAAGAGACTAAGCTTGAGGATGCCCAAGGCGCCCCAAGCTAATATTCAAGGAAAACCAAGAGCTGAAGCTTGGGGATGCCTCGGATGGCATCCCCTCTTTCGTCTTCGTTCATCGGTAACTTTACTTGGGGCTATATTTTTATTCACCACATGATATTTGTTTTGCTTGGAGCATCATTTTCTTTTACTAGGATTTGCTTTCTGTTATTTATAGTAACGTTTTGCATCTTTTAGTTCAATAAAAAAGGTCAAGTATAGCCTTTACCATGCTTATTTTACAAGTCTATATGTTGCTGTTTGAAAACAAAAAGGTTGCTGTTATGTTTTTAATATTTGTGAATAGTCAAAACATGATAAAATCTTGAAACTTTTACACAATGAGAAACAACAAATTTTCTACAGTGTTGTAATTTTTCAGAATTTTTGGAGTTAGAGAAGTATGATTCCTCTAGCATTCTTTACAGACTATTCTCTTTAGACACATTGCTGTTATGTTTGCATTATTTGCATATGTTTGCCTGTTTAATGATTCTATTTGAGGATAGGAGTGTTAAATATGCAAAGGTATTTAGTATGCAATATCAAATAATAATTTTAGTGATTTCCTACTATAGAGAATGATAAGGTTTTGTATGGATTTATACTAACCTATCTCATGAGTTCTTGTTGAGTTTTGCGTGGATGAAGTTTTTGAGAATTAGGGAAACCGTGATATGAGAGGAATTAAGGATACACAAAAGCTTAATCTTGGGGATGCCCAAGGCATCCCTAGTCAATATTTCAACAAGTCTCAAGCATCTAAGCTTGGGGATGCCCCGGTTGGCATCCCACCTTTCTTCTTCAACAACTATCGATCAGTTTTGGTTGAGCCTAAGTTTTTGCTTCTTCACATGATATGTGCTATCCTTGCAATGTCATTTTATTTTGTTTTGCTTGTTGTTTGAATAAATCACTTAAGATCTGAAATTTTATTTATGAGAGGGAGTCTTCACATTGTTACATCATTATTCAACTACTCATTGATCTTCACTTATGTCTTTTGGAGTAGTTTGTCATTTGCTCTAGTGCTTCACTCATATCTTTTTAGAGCACGAAGGTAGTTTTATTTTGTAGAAATTGTTGAAATCTCATTCTTCACTTATATTATTTTGGGAGTCTCTAAATAGCATGGTAATTTGCTTTGGTTATAATTTAGTCCTAATATGATAGGCATCCAAGAGGGATATAATAAAAACTTTCATATAAAGTGCATTGAATACTATGAGAAGTTTGATCCCTTATGATTGTTTTGAATATGAAGATGGTGATATTAGGGTCATGGTAGTGAGTAGTTGTGAATTTGATAAATACTTGTGTTGAGGTTTGTGAGTCCCGCAGCATGCACGTATAGTGAACCGTTATGTAACAAAGTTGGAGCATGAGATATTTTTTTATTGTCTTCCTGATGAGTGGCGGTCGGGGACGAGTGATGGTCTTTTCCTACCAATCTATCCCCCTAGGAGCATGCGCGTAGTACTTTGTTTCGGTGACTAACAGATTTTTGCAATAAGTATGTGAGTTCTTTATGACTAATGTTGAGTCCATGGATTATACGCACTCTCACCCTTCCACCATTGCTAGCCTCTATTGTGCCATGCAACTTTCACTGGTACCATACACCCACCATATACCTTCCTCAAAGCAGCCACCATACCTACCTATTATGGCATTTCCATAGCCATTCCGAGATATATTGCCATGCAACTTCCACTGTTTCGTTTATTATGACACATTCCATCATTGTCATATTGCTTTGCATGATCATGTAGTTGACATTGTATTTGTGGCAAAGCCACCATTCATAATTCTTTCATACATGTCACTCTTGTTTCCTTGCACATCCTGGTACACCGCCGGAGGCATTCATATATAGTCATATCTTGTTCTAGTATCGAGTTGTAATTTTTTTATTTGTAAGTAAATAGAAGTATGATGATCTTCCTTTTTAGAACATTGTCCCATGTGAGGAAATAAAAGGAAGAAAAAAGGGAGAAAATGAAAAAAAGAAGAAAAAAAGGAAAAGAAAGAAAAAAAGAAAAAATTGAGAGAAAAGGAGAGAAGGGGAAATGTTACGATCATTTTCCATACTTGTGCTTCAAAGAAACACCATGATCTTCATGATAGAGAGTCTCCTATGTTGTCACTTTCATATACTAGTGGGAATTTTCATTATAGAACTTGGCTTGTATATTCCAACGATGGGCTTCCTCAAATTGCCCTAGGTCTTCATGAGCAAGCAAGTTGGATCAGGGGCAGAGACAAGGGGCGAGCAGGGGCTAGACCCCTGCCAATCGTTCGCCCCCCGCCCAACGATTTCTAGTAGGTAGTAGTATACGTAGTATACTGTATATGAGCTAATTGGCTGGAGATAATCACATCATTAGCCCATATAAGATTTTTTTAGAGAAATTAGCCCATATGAGTACTAATATAATAACTATCCTAGACCTAAAGCCCAATAGCCCATGTCATTGTCAAATGTCAATCCATCCTTACGGCCATGCGATCAATCCATCCATTGATCGTTTCCCTGCACTAGGGCATTGTTTGCCGCTAACGCCTGACGCCCAGCCGCCGGCTGCCCAGCTGCCACTCCCAGCCCCTGCTCAGGTAAGGTGCTCACCACGTCGCTGCCACCATGCCATCGCCGCCCCTACCCTATCGGCTGCGCTCATCTGTCGTCTTTTGTTCGTTGTGTGTCCAGTGTAAGTACTAGAGGAGAGGAGGAGGCTTCATTACATCAGAGTTTTATAGTGATAAAGGATGATCAGATAGAGGAAGGTACCAGTACGTACTTGTAGCTATCAGTTACTATGAATTAAAATCCTACTATCATAATCTGGTGTGTTAGTGTTGTCTACAAAATAGTGAATTAATCTATTAATCATGGTTTTCCTTTATATAGTAGTCAATGAGGAAGTGAAAAGCACCAAAAAGTAGGGGGATAAATTCCTTTTTCATGCCAGTTGGGTCAACTTCAAGCTCTAACATTACTGATGACAAAAATGTGATTCCATCTCAGGAGCAACCTGTTGAAGATAACCAAACAAATGATATTCCCGTTGATATGCAAACTAATGAGCAACAGGTTGTGGCACCGGAAGAAGTTGCAGCAGGAGAAGGTACAGTTGAAAGCACAAAATATGCAAGGGACCCCGGTATGCGCCAACAAATTTTGGAACTCCCTCATGATGAGCAAGAAGAAGCACGTCGCTTCTATATAATAAAGCAGGAAAAAATCATCGTCGATTTCAATACAGTTATTTCAATTCTTTTCCTTCGCTTGAGTATTCGATGGAAACACATCGTGCATACTGCCTACCTTGTTTTCTCTTCACAAAAAGGCCAAGTGGACGGTGTGGCTCTGATGCATTCACAGTCAAGGGATTTAATAATTGGAAGAAGGTGAATGGTGGAAATGAATGTGCTTTCTTAACTCACATGGGCAAAGATTCCAACTCTGCTCATAACTTTTCTCATGATAATCTAAAAAATAGTGTGACTCACATCAACAAGGCAATGGTGAAAGTGTCTGACAACAAAGTTGCAGATGCAAGGCTAAGGCTTAAAGTTACAATTCATTGCATCAAGTAAGCAAAAATTTCTTCTTTGAGAATTCAAATATTCTATAATGTACAATAAAGTAAGTTATAACTTTTTTTCTCGTTGATTTCATCAGGTGGCTAACATTCCAAGCTTGTGCTTATAGAGGACATGATGAATCTCCAGGATTAAGTAATCAGGGTAATTTTCTTCACCTAGTGAGGTTCTTGACGTCTTATAGCAAAGAGGTGAATGCGGTTGTTTTGGAAAATGCTCCAAAGAATGTGAAGTACACCTCCCATATAGTGCAACTAGAAATACTCAGATTACTTTCTAGTAGAGTTAAGAGAAAAATTAGAGATGAAATTGGTACTAGCAAGTTTTGCATAATGGTAGATGAAGCATGAGATGAGTCTAAAAATCAGCAAATGGCATTGGTTCTTTGATTCCCAAGCACTGAGGGGTTCATACAGGAGCGTTTTCTTGATGTAATTCATGTCACTGACACTATTGCTTTGACTCTCAAGAAGGCGATTTGCAAAGTCCTTTCTGATAATAATTCGAATGTCCAAGAGATTAGAGGACAAGGCTATGACGGGGAAAGTAATATGAGAGGTGAATGGAATGGATTGAAGGCTCTAATTCTGAATGACTGTTGTCAGTGTCAAAACTGGCGGATCTCGGGTAGGGGGTCCCGAACTACGCGTCTAGGCGGATGGTAACAGGAGGTAGGGGACACGAAGTTTTACCCAGGTTTGGGCCCTCTTGATGGAGGTAAAAACCCTACGTCCTGCTTGATTAATATTGATGATATGGGTAGTACAAGAGTAGATCTACCACGAGATCAGAGAGGCTAAACCCTAGAAGCTAGCCTATGGTATGATTGTATGTTATTGTTGTGTCCTACGGACTAAAACCCTCCGGTTCATATAGACACCGGAGAGGGTTAGGGTTACACAAGGTCGGTTACAAAGGAGGAGATATCCATATCCGTACTGCCTAGCTTGCCTTCCACGCCAAGGAGAGTCCCATCCGGACACGAGACGAAGTCTTCAATCTTGTATCTTCATAGTCCAATAGTCCGGCCAAAGGATATAGTCCGGCTGTCCGGAGACCCCCTAATCCAGGACTCCCTCAGTAGCCCCTGAACCAGGCTTCAATGACGATGAGTCCGGCGTGTAGTATTGTCTTCGGCATTGCAAAGCGGGTTCCTCCTCCAAATACACAACGGAAGAATTTGAATACAAGGATAGTGTCCGTCCCTGCAAAATAAGTTGCACATACCATCGTAGAGAGAATAATATTTCCACAAATCCAATTTGCTAACTTGTTTTGGCAACACGACATTATGTCATGGCCCGGTGATTATTTAAACCGTTTCCTTCAACTAGCCCCGCACATAACGCAAGGCAGTTTTTTGACACGTCTTGTCAAAGCAGAGATCGTGTCCCTTATCACGGGATTCTCATCAATACGGGTGTGGGTAACCCAACCGCACCATTGATTACGGCGCTTGGGGGATAAGCGAGTTTTACCAGGCTAGTGGGGACGCTTAGTTTAGTCCGCCCATATAAAGGGATAAGGATTCACCTTTTCATCCACGCCTTCTTCCTCCTTTTCTCATCCATTTTCGCACACTCGAGCTCTAGTGCCCAAGTCTG
The DNA here is from genome assembly GCA_034509565.1 of Triticum monococcum. Lineage (NCBI taxonomy): Eukaryota > Viridiplantae > Streptophyta > Magnoliopsida > Poales > Poaceae > Triticum > Triticum monococcum. The sequence continues at coordinate 421,391,551 of CM067846.1, read as the reverse complement.
CACTTCCCACCTCAACCTTCTCCAACCATCTCCGGAGCGGGAGGCAGGTGGATGGTCTCCTCCGTCACAGAGGGACACATCAAGAAGCTGAGGAGAGCCAGATACCTGCCCGACGATATCGCGCACCGGCTCCCAGATGAGGGGCAGCTCATCCCCACCCCCAGGCCCCATGAGAGGGTAGTGTTCCTTACCCATTTCCTCCGTGGACTGGGATTCCCTCTCCACCCATTCGTCCAGGGGCTCATGTTCTACTACGGCCTGGATTTCCACGATCTGGCCCCGAACTTCATCCACAACATCTCGGCGTTTATCGTCGTGTGCGAGGCCTTCCTCCGCATCAAGCCCCACTTTGGCTTATGGCTAAAGACCTTCAATGTCAAGCCGAAGGTAGTGGGCAGCCGCCAGGCAGAGTGTGGAGGCGCCATGGTGGGCAAGATGCCCAACATTACATGGCTCGAGGGCTCCTTCATGGAGACCATAAAGGGGTGGCAATCGGGGTGGTTCTACATCACCGAGCCGCGTGACCCTGCATGGGCAGCGGCCCCCGAGTTCCGATCTGGCATCCCCATGCGGCTCACCTCCTGGAAAGAGAAGGTCCTCTCCCGGGGTAGTTCGGGAGAGCTGACTGGACTCCAAACATGTATTCAAAACATGGTGAACAAGAAGCTCAAACTCGTCAACGTAGTCCAGGTCATGCTCATCCGCCGGATCCTCCCGTGTCAACAACGGGCCTTCAACTTGTGGGAGTTCGACCCGGCCCATCACCAAACTCTGAACAGGCTCTTCGATACAACACACGAGGATGCCTGGAAGGTGCTATTCAAGGGCGCCGAGGTTCCTCCTCCTACTACCGAGGATCGCGGATTCTGCACGAAGCGCCAAGCCAGCGCGGTAAGCTGTTTTACCTCTTACATGACACTTGTTTTTCATAGTTTGACTCTATGCGGGATCTAAGCTCCCGTTCCTTTAACAGGACTGGCAGGAAACGGCCGGAAAGATCGACTATCTGGCTCCCTCGCCCGAAGGCCCAGTAAACGCTCTCCTGATAGAGATGCTGACTACGGCTCCTTACAAGGTGCCAGAGAAGACCAAGAAGGCCAAGGGAACCCGAAAGAGTTCCCGACGCCACATGTTATCGGACTCATCGTCCGATGACTCTACGGCACACTCCTCCCCCGAAGACGAGGAGGAAGAAGAAGACGCTCCCCCTTCAGTTGGGGGAGACAAGAAAAGGAAGGCCGCCCCAACTGGGGGGCGAAGGGTCCAAGAAGGGAAGGAGTCTCTTTCCGGACAGCTCCACCGTCGCCGCTGAAGGCGAAGACGAGTGGTTGCCCAGGGCCAAGCCCCTGGGGAGGTTGTGAGTATTCGTATACTAGAGTAACTCATAGCATTCCTTTGTCGCACTGCTTCCCCTAACGCCAAATATGATTATGCAGGCCGCCACAAGCCCGTATCGATGCATCGTCGGACGACTCCCTGGGCTCGTCGGATATGGATAGCGATCCACTTCCGACCGCCACCTCCCCTTGCCCTGCGGACGACGCCGAGGTGTTGTCTCAAGAGGCACCGGGTCGAGTGGAGACAGTCCCGGAGGTGCCTCGGGGCGACCTTCCGGACTCCGGGAGCCGAGGGGACAAGGCCCCTGAGGGCCCCAAGTTCGGTCCTGAGCCGAACACCGCGCCAGAACCTCCAGCGGTTCCGGACTCGGGCAGGTGGCCTCCTTCTAAGAGGGGTGAGACGCCTGTGCCGGTGACCTCTGTCCATCCAGAGGCGTCGGACAATCTGCTGGAAGCGCTTCGCAGCGCTTCCATCGACGAGGAGCACCGTACTATTATGAGTGCGGTGGTCCAGAAGGTTCAGTCCACCAAGAGCGGATTAACTAAAGCCTATGCCAGCCTTCTAACAGGCTTTGAGGTAAGTGTTTAGAATATAGGAAAAATATTACCGCATAGACAGTAGCCCCTGATGCTCTGTTCGGTGTTCGAAAAGAAAAGCCGAATAGAGGATCAAATAATACCGTAGGAGTCTAACATAAGTATGTCTATATGCGTATGAAGGCTTCGCTGCTAGCCTCAGCTGCACTGACTGCGGAGGTCGCCACACTGAAGCAGGACCTCGAGGGGTCCAAGAAAGAGCTCGGCCTTGCCAAGAGACAGCTTGAGGAGAACAAGGGTAAGTAATACCCTGTCTATAGATATGTATATATAAAAGAAGACGCGATTGCAAAATGACAGGATCATCTTATATTTGCCAGGGACCACGACCGAGGTGGCGTCCCTGAAGCAAGCGCTATCCAAGGCCGAAGACAAAGCGGCCAAGGAGTGCACCAAGCGGGAAAGGCAAGAAGCATGGGTGGGCGAGGTGCAGCAAGAGCTCCACGCTCTCGTGTCGAAGCATGAGGCGTTGGAGCATGACTCGAAGAGTGCCAAGGCCGAAGCACAGAAGGCCCTCCAGGAGATTGATGCGACAAGGAAGATAGCGGCGGGTAAGGCATTCTATATGCAAAGCAAGCATGTGAAAGTAAATTACCTGTTACTTACCCAAATCCGGAGCTCTCCAGGAGAATTCGCAGATTTGCCCCGCAGCGTGTCGGATGCCGCACAGTTTTACCAGGCCAAGGAGGGAAGCTCAACGGATAAGTTGTTCTGGGCCCAATATACTGGGACCGAACACCCGGTGCCTATGAGCGACCAGCTAAAGCAGTTGGTCGAGCTGCACAAGGCGGCCGAACAGGCCATGAAGGGCTTTATAGTCCGGCTGTTGCCTGGCGACGCCCTTCCAAACAGCTACTTCGGTCTGGTGAGGCGGCTTGTGGATGCCTGCCCACGGCTGGAAGTCGTCAAGCGGTCCGTCTGCATCGAAGGTGCACTCCGGGCTTTCCCCCGTGTGAATGTGCAATGGGCCAAGCTAGACGTCGTGAAGCTGATCAAGGAAGGACCGCCGCAGGGCAAGGAGCATCGCACCCCAGAAATTTATTATGAGGGTGTCCTGAAGGGTGCCCGTCTTGTAGCGGACGAATGTTCAAAGGATGTAATATTTGAGTAAACTTGCTCGTGTGATCCTGTATGATGAAAACTTGTTTCATATGCGCTATGCAACGCTTGTTTGAATTTAAAATATTAACTTCTCTTTGGCTGTTTATCCAATCTGAGGGATGGCTAGTCCTAGGCTTCTGCCCCCATGCCGTGAGTGCTGGGGTGTTTGGGATAAACCTGAGCACTCTTGTTCCCATGTTTGGGTCCTTCGAGGGAGGTGCTCAGCACAGCGAACAAGGCAACCAGACTAATAATGCTTTATCACTCTCACTTAGCCATAGAATTCTATAATTTTAAATTTTGGCGAAGCCCCTGGTATTCGGAAGGCCGAATTCGGGGCGCGATACACGCCTTTAAGCCGGTTAGGACCGGCTCCTCGCTCTAAGCGGCATAAGTCTTTAGGGACTCGAAACCTTGCCAAACAGCGACCAGTCTCTCGCCTTATCATGACAGTCAGTTTTAGCTTTCTCTACTGAGGTGCTTAGCCCAGCAGAACCGGGGCACAATCGCAGTAGTTCTCCTAGCGCTACCTTAGCCAATAGAGCGGAACGTAAGGTACCAAAACATAGGAGCCGGGCAAACCCAACATTTGACCAAAGACATGATTCGGAGCTGATGCATATAATGCTATAAGTTCGGGGTGCCGCACTTGTGAAAGTGTTCGGATTTCTCACACCATATTGTGGGGTACTTAAGACCCTAGTGTGTTGGCCGTACCAAAGTGTACGGTTGCAAGGTGTCATTAATGAACACATATATATAAAACAAGAATGCAATAATAGTCGTAATGTTATGCATTGTTTATTCAAAGAGGTGTGTTAAAGCAGAATGATACAGATAGTGCGATAAGCAAAAAGTAGGACTATGTCCCTTCCAAGGGCAAGCTGAGCAATAGTATTAAAACAAATATTTCACTCGTTATCGTAATCCACCTGGGAGTTTTGTGGTGTGACGTAGCTTTCTGCCTCTCTTGGTTGCTGCATCATGTGGTCGGCAATCATGCTGCCGGACAAGGTTTCCAGAGATTAGAGTCCTGAAAGAGAAAAATAATAAAGCGGGAAGCCCTAGTGCGGTTTAGGCCGCGTCTTGGAGCGTGCCGTAGTTGTGCCCCCTCCCCACCTATGCCCATGGTATTTTTAATGCATAATTATGTATGTGTGGCACGAATTTTGTCGTTTGGCTTGGGCCGGGGTGGGGGCCGCATTGCTACGCGAGCTCAGATCGTGCCAGGTAGTCTAGATGTCGATTACTCTGAGCGCGCTTGAAGGTGTCCGGGTCTTGAAACTTCGAACTGGTGGATTGCCTTGAGAGGCTACTTTGCGCTTCTGCTGCGAGGGCCGTAGTGTGCTCCTCCGTTCGGAGAGAGCGCTCTGTGTTTCCATTAACTGTAATAACCCCACGAGGTCCTGGCATCTTGAGCTTGAGGTATGCATAATGCGGTACCGCATTGAATCTCGCAAATGCGGTTCGCCCGAGCAGCGCGTGATAACCACTGCGGAACGGGATTATATCGAAGATTAATTCTTCGCTTCGGAAGTTATCTGGGGATCCGAAGACCACTCCAGTGTAATGGAGCCTGTGCAATGGGCCTCTACACCTGGAATGACGCCTTTAAAGGTCGTTTTTGTGGGTTTGATCCTTGAGGGGTCTATACCCATTTTGCGCACTGTGTCCTGATAAAGCAGGTTCAGGCTGCTACCGCCATCCATAAGGACTCGAGTGAGGTGAAATCCATCAATGATTGGGTCTAAGACCAGTGCGGCGAATCCGCCGTGACGGATACTAGTTGGGTGGTCCCTGCGATCGAAGGTGATCGGGCAGGAGGACCATGGGTTGAACTTTTGGGCGACTGGCTCCAATGCATATACGTCCCTGAGAGCATGCTTCCGCTCCCTCTTGGGGATGTGGGTTGCGTATATCATGTTCACCGTCCGCACTTGTGGGGGGAACCTCTTCTATCCTCCGATGTTCGGCTGTCGGGGCTCCTCTTCGTCATCGTTGTGTGACCCCTTATCTTTATCTTCGGCAATTAACTTGCCGGCCTGCTTGAACACCCAGCATTCCTTGTTGGTGTGGTTGGCTGGCTTGTCAGGGATACCGTGTATTTGACACGAGCGATCGAGTATGCCGTCCAAACTAGACGGGCCTGGAGTGCTTTTTTTAAAATAGCTTTTTCCGCTGACCAGGTTTAGAGCCTTTGAATCCGGCATTGACTGCCGTATCCTCAGTATTATCGCTGTTAATGCGGCGCTTATGTTTGTTGCGACGTGACCTGCTATTGCCGTCCTTGGTATCCGAAGTACCATGATTTTTTGATATGTTGTTACTGCGAGCCAGCCAGCTGTCTTCTCCCGGGTCATGAGTGTCGTGAGGGCTGCCATAGATTTCGGCTTTTCCTGTCCAAGGTGCCGGGCAAGCCACTCGTCGCGGATGTTATGCTTGAAGGCTGCTAGGGCCTCTGCATCCGGACAGTCGACGATTTTATTTTTCTTTTTTACGAACCGTGTGCAGAATTGCCTGGCCGATTCTTCTGGCTGCTGAATTATGTGGCTCAAGTCATCGGCGTCTGGTGGTCGCACATAAGTGCCCTGAAAGTTGTCGAGGAATGCGGCTTCCAGATCTTCCCAACAGCTAATGGACTCTGCTGGCAAGCTGTTAAGCCAATGACGCGCTGGTCCTTTGAGCTTTAGTGGGAGGTATTTGATGGCGTGTAAGTCATCGCCGTGGGCCATGTGGATGTGGAGGAGGAAATCCTCGATCCATACCACAAGATCTGTTGTGCCGTCGTATGATTTAATATTTACGGGTTTGAAACCCTCTAGGAGTTGATGATCCATTACTTCGTCTGTGAAGCATAGGGGGTGTGCGGCGCCTCTGTATTGGGCTATATCGTGACACAGCTCGAATGGGTCTTGCCCGCTGTGTTCGGCCCGGTCGGATTGACTTTTACTGTATCCGGCATGACATTTATCGTCTCGCATAGTGGCGCGCCCTCGTGATCCGCAGATCGACCTTGCATGTTTTGCTTTGTCCTCCAATACGTCTCGCAGGTCTGGCGTATTTCCCCATGCCTTTTTATTTGAATGGCGTCGGGGTGCGGGCTAAGCTTTTGGCTGGAATGCTTCTCTATCATGGACATGAGGTGGCCGATCAGCCGCGTCATACACTTCTTCCTCCAGTCGAGGTAGCAACCTGCATTTTGGGTAACTCTTGGAGGGGCACTCGAGTTTATATTCCTCGGCCGCGAGGACTTCAGTCCATCTATCAGCTACCAGATTTTGATCAGCTTGAAGCTGCTGCTGCTTTTTCTTAAGGCTATTTGCCGTGGCCATAAGCCGGCGCTTGAAGCGCTCTTGTTCGACAGGATCCTCTGGCACGACGAATTCGTCATCGCCGAGGCTTTCCTCGTCTTCGGAGGGGGCATGTAATTATCATCCTCCACTTCTCCGTCTGCCGCTCTCTCAGGAGGGCTGGCTCCAACATCCTCCTGCTCCAAATCTTGCTGGAGGGGATTGTTGTTATCTTCGTCACTATCCAGAGTGTTATTATCTCCTGTGCCGGTATCACCACTTTTGCTTTGGTGGGACTTAGAGCGGCGCCGCTGATGTCAGTGCTTGGGTTGTTTCTTGGAGGGGTCATCCGCCGCTGTCTCGTCGCCATTCCCTTCTTTGGGTGTGTCCACCATGTATATATCGTATGATGAGGTGGCTGTCCAGTGCCCTGTGGGCACTAGTTCATCTTCGTCTCCCGCATCGTCGTCCATACCGTCAATGTCTTCGGAGTCAAAGTCGAGCATGTCGGTTATGTCATCGACAGTGGCTACTAAGTGGGTGGTGGGCGGGCCGCGAATTTCTTCGTCGTCCGCATCCCAATCCTGCGGGCATAGTTCGGCCAGGATCCTTCTGACAAGGAGAGAGACCTTAACAAGTTCAGTATGTCGCCAAAGGGCGAGTGCTGAAAAATATCCGCCGAGGTAAACTCCATGATCGGAGCCCAATCGGATTCTCTAGGAATGGGCACAGGCGGTTCGGAGTCCGTGGCTGGAGAGAGATCCGGCAGTTTGTCAACACGGCTCTCGTGCAGTGTCAGGTCGATGTTCGGCTTGATCATCGATGAGGGTAAGGCCTCCGTGGCGGGGTCCATCCACCCGTCCATGGACGGAGCATCTGGCTCTGAATTGAGGGTCGGAGCGGCTGCCGGTGCGATCTCCTGGACACTGTCTGACGGTAGAGCTAAATCGTACTCATCGTGACCGCGTGACGCACAAGGCAGAGGCTCGAATTCGTCGAAGATCAATTCTCCGCGGATATCTGCCGTGTAGCTTAAGCTTCCAAACCTGACCTGATGGCCAGGGGCGTAGCTTTCAATCTGCTCCAGATGGCCAAGCGAATTGGCCCGTAGTGCAAAGCCGCCGAATACAAAAATCTGTTCAGGAAGAAAAGTCTCACCCTGGACTGCATCGCTAACAATGATAGAAGGAGCCATCAAGCCTAACAGCGACGAAACAGAGGAACTCTCAATGAAAGCACCAATGTCGGTGTCAAAACCGGTGGATCTCGGGTAGGGGGTCCCGAACTGCGCGTCTAGGCGGATGGTAACAGGAGGCAGGGGACACAAAGTTTTACCCAGGTTCGGGCCCTCTTGATGGAGGTAAAACCCTACGTCCTGCTTGATTAATATTGATGATATGGGTAGTACAAGAGTAGATCTACCACGAGATTAGGGAGGCTAAACCCTAGAAGCTAGCCTATGGTATGATTGTATGTTATTGTTGTGTCCTACGGACTAAAACCCTCTGGTTTATATAGACACCGGAGAGGGTTAGGGTTACACAAGGTCAGTTACAAAGGAGGAGATATCCATATCCGTACTACCTAGCTTGCCTTCCACGCCAAGGAGAGTCCCATCCGGACACGAGACGAAGTCTTCAATCTTGTATCTTCATAGTCCAACAGTCTGGCCAAAGGATATAGTCCGGCTGTCCGGAGACCCCTAATCCAGGACTCCCTCAACTGCCCTTATGCATACTATGTGCATTGCATGACTCATCAGTTACAGTTGGCGCTTGTTGCGGCGTCAAGGGAGGTACATGATGTGCATAACTTTTTCCAAAATGCAAATTTCATTATAAATGTTGTTAGCGCATCGACTAAACGTAATGATGAGTTGTTAGAAAATAAAGTTGCGGAGATTGCACGTTAAAGTGAATTGGGAGAACTCGATACAGGAAAAGGGCAAAATCAGATAGGAACTTTACAGAGACCTGGCGGCAATAGATGGAGCTCCCACTTCAAGTATTCAGAGTTTACAAAATATGTTTGGCGCTACAGTTGAGGTCCTAAGGAGTATAGCAAATGACCGTGCAGCCTCGAAATATTCTAGAGGAGATGCCATAGGAGCCCTAAAAATAATTATGTCCTTTGATTTTGTGTTTATTTTACATCTGATGGATAAAGTCATGAAAATCACTGATGTTTTATGTCAAACACTCCAAAAGAAGTCACTAGACATTCTCAATGCATTAGATTTGGTCTCAAACACAAAGTTGCTACTTGGTATGCTGAGAGAAGATGGTTGGGATCCCCTTTTAAAGAAGGTTCAATCTTTTTGTTTGAAGCATGAGATAGACATTCCTGATCTGAATAAGAGGTAACATATATTTTCTTGTACATACAATTTAGGATATTATTTATCATATTTAGTAATATATGATGTGATTTGTAGGTACGTAGATGTAACAAAGTCTCGCAACAAACATGATAACACTACTACATTACATCACTACAAAGAAGATGTGTTCAATGTTGCCATAGATTAGCAATTGGTTGAGCTAAACGATCGCTTCGGTGTTCAAAACACAGAGCTTTTCACACTTTGTGCATCTTTGGATCCATGACATGACTCATTTGACGGGTCTAATATATGCACATTAGTGGAAAAAAATTATCCTGTCGACTTTTCTAGTCAAGAACGAGCTCACTTGGAGTCTCAACTTCCCCATTTTCAGGTTGATGTTGCAACCATTCGGAGCTAAAGAGTTCGCCCTCACTTGCTAATTTGACTATTGGAAAATTTAAAACAGGTAAAGTTGCTACATACTCAATGGTTAAATGATTCATAAATTACTGAAGTTGTTCATAACTCTTGCTTATTTGACTGCTTGACTATTAAATACAGGTAAAGCTGCTACATACTCAATGGTTGATAGATTACTACGGTTGGTCATAACTCTTCCGGTGTCAATCGCGACAACCGACCAAGCTTTTTTAGGTATGAAACTAGTCAAGACACGTCTTCGAAACAGAATGGGAGACGACTTTCTTCGGCATTACATGGTCGTCTATATTGGGAAGGAAATAGCTGCAAAGATCACATCTGATGAATTTGTTCAACACTGGTGGTCGTAGAGCTCATTTTAAGCTAATAGATATGTAACTTTATTTTATAGTTCTATGGACATTTCATAGGCTTTGTCCTCAACGTTATTGTGAGACTTAATATGTCATGATATTTCGTCTATTCTAAGCTATTCTAAGCATTGGTTTCTCGCCCCCCTCATGTTCAAATCCTGGCTCTGCCCCTGAGTTGGATGCACACCCACTTAGTTTTCTTTCTGACCTTTCATAAACTTATAGCTCTAGTGCATTCATTGCATGGCAATCCCTACTCACTCACATTGATATCTATTGATGGGCATCTCCATCCGTTGATATGCCTTGTTGATGTGAGACTATATCCCTCTTTTTTGTCTTCTACACAACCACCTTCTATTCCACATATAGTGCTATGTCCATGGCTCACGCTCATGTATTACATCAAAGTTTAAAAGGTTTGAGAACATCGAAAGTATGAAACAATTGCTTGGATTGTCATCAGGGTTGTGCATGATTAAATATTTTTTGTGATGAAGATGGAGCATACCTAGACTATATGATTTTGTAGGGATAAGCTTTCTTTGGCCATGTTACTTTGAGAAGACATAATTGCCTTGTTAGTATGCTTGAAGTATTATTATTTTTATGTCAATATTAAACTTTTGTTTTGAATCTTATGGATTAGAATATTCTTGCCACAATAGAGAAGATTACATTGATAAATATGTTAGATAGCATTCTGATACGTCTCCAACGTATCTATAATTTTTGATTGTTCCATGATATATTATATTCTGTTTTGGATGTTTAATGGGCTTTATTATACACTTATATAATATTTTTGGGACTAACCTATTAACCGGAGGCCCAGCCCAAATTGTTGTTTTTTTTGCCTATTTCAGTGTTTCCAAGGAAAAGGATATCAAATGGAGTCCAACGGAATGAAACCTTCGGGAACGTGATTTTCGGAACAAACGTGATCCATAGGACTTGGAGTCTATGTAAAGCAATCAACGAGGAAGGCACGAGGCAGGAGGGCGCGCCCACCTCCCCCAGGCGCGTCCTCCACCCTCGTGGGCCCCTCGTTGCTCCACCGACGTACTTCTTCCTCCTATATATACCCATATACCCTGGAAACATCAGAGACGGAGCCAAAACCCTATTTCCACCGCCACAACCTTCTGTACCGAGACATCCCATCTTGGGGCCTTTTCCGGCGCTCCGCCGGAGGGGGCATTGATCATGGCGGGCTTCTACATCAACACCATAGCCTTTCCGATGATGTGTGAGTAGTTTGCCTCAGACCTTCAGGTCCATAGTTATTAGCTAGATGGCTTCTTCTCTCTCTTTGGATCTAAATACAAACTTCTCCTCGATCTTCTTGGAGATCTATTCGATGTAATCTTGTTTTGCGGTGTGTTTGTCGAGATCCGATGAATTGTGGGTTCATGATCAAGTTTGTCTATGAACAATATTTGAATCTCCTCTAGATTCTTTTATGTATGATTGGTTATATTTGCAAGTATCTTCGAATTATCAGTTTGGTTTGGCCTAATAGATTGATCTTTCTTGCAATGGGAGAAGTGCTTAGCTTTGGGTTCAATCTTGTGGTGTCCTTTCCCAGTGACAGCAGGGGCAGCAAGGCATGTATTGTATTGTTGCCATCGAGGATAAAAAGATGGGGTTTATATTATATTGCATGAGTTTATCCCTCTACATCATGTCATCTTAATTAAAGCATTACTCTGTTCTTATGAACTTAATAATACTCTAGATGCATGTGGGATAGCGGTCGATGTGTGGAGTAATAGTAGTAGATGCAGGATTGTTTCGGTCTACTTGTCACGGACGCGATGCCTATATACATGATCATACCTAGATATTCTCATAACTATGCTCAATTCTACAATTTCTCGACAGTAATTCGTTTACCCACCGTAATACTTATGCTCTTGAGAGAAGCCACTAGTGAAACCTATGGCCCAGGTCTATCTTCCATCATATTAATCTTCCAACACTTAGCTATTTCTATTGCTGTTTATTTTACTTTGCATATTTATTTCTCTTTATCATAAAAATACAAAAAATATTATCTTATCATATCTATCAGATGTCACTCTCGCAAGTGACCATGAAGGGATTGACAGCCCCATTACCGAGTTGGTTGTGAGGTTCTTATTTTTTTGTGTAGGTGCGTGGGACTCGAGCGTAATCTCCTACTGGATTGATACTTTGGTTCTCAAAAACTGAGGGAAATACTTACGCTACTTTACTGCATCACCCTTTCTTCTTCAAAGGAAAACCAACGCGGTGCTCAAGAGGTAGCAAGAAGGATTTCTGGCACCGTTGCTGGGGAGATTCGCGCCAAGTCAAGTCAAGATTTGACTCCCGACAACGAGCCATTTCTGGCGCCGTTGCTGGGGAGTCTACGCACAAGTCAAGACATACCAAGTACCCATCACAAACTCTTATCCCTCACATTACATTATTTGCCATTTGCCTCTCGTTTTCCTCTCCCCCACTTCACCCTTGTTGTTTTATTCGCCCTTCTTTTGTTTGTCTTTCCATTTGCTTTGATGTCTTACTTGGCTCATTCGCTCGTTTGGTTGGAATAGTTGTTTATTTATTTCTAAATAGAGAACCTAAGATCTATGGATCCTCATCCGCTTGCTAATCTTTTTAAGAGATCCAATTATGATGAACCAATTGCTAGTGAGTTTTGTGCACTAGTTTATCTTTATGAAGTTTTGCTTGAAATTTGTGAATCTAAAAATTGTGATGAAGTACTTTATGGAGTGATTCACGATGGATCTTTGAATAGAAAGCATGATTGCAATGATGATAGTATAAATTCTAATAATGTCAATTGTGCTTATAATATGCAAAACCCTAAGCTTGGGGATGCTAGTTTTGCTATGTCTACTACTTGTTGCAATGATCATGATTGGGGTGATTCTTCTTATAATCTTGAAAATTTATTTAAGCCCCATGATGAATATGAGATTGATTATAATATTTGCAATAATATTGAAAGTGGGTTTGGAAGAGTGTCAACTTTAGATCCCACATATTTGGAGAATGTTCAATCTTATGAAGTTTTTGATAAAAGTGGGTTTGGAGAGTGACTTTAGTTAATGTTAATCCCACTATTTTGGAAGAGTGTCAACTTTGCATACATGTGGATCGTGTTAAGAATATGTTTTGTTATAGTTATATTGTTGAATTTGCTTATGATCCTACATGTAATTATTATGAGAGAGGAAAATATGGTTTTAGAAATTTCATGTTACTAAATTACCTCTCATTATGTTGGCATTGCTATTGTTTCTTTCCGCTTCCTTACATATGCTAGTTTTTGCTTGCCTTGATAATTTGTTTGCCTATAAGATGCCTATGCATAGGAAGTATGTTAGACTTATATGTGCTTGTCATGTGTTTTATGATGCTCTCTTTGTGCTTCAATTCTTGTCTTTCATGTGAGCATTGTAGAAATCTTATGCCTAGCTAAAAGGCTTTAAAGAAAAGCGCTTATTGGGAGACAACCCAATATTTTTCCTTCCCGTTATTTAATAAATGATTTATATATCCTCTGTTTTGTTTCTGTTTTTTGTGTTTAATTAGTGTTTGTGCCAAGTAGAACCGTTGGGAAGACTTGGGGAAAGTCTTTTTGATCTTGCTGTAAAAAACAGAAACTTTAGCGCTCACAAGAATTGCTGCCATTTTTATTTGGAGAGTCCTATTTAGTTAATTATTTTTTCATATGATTAACAGATAAATTACTCATGTCCAGAAATTTATTTTAGAATTTTTGGGGTTCCAGAAGTTTGAGTTAGTTACAGATTACTACAGACTGTTCTGTTTTTGACAGATTCTGTTTTTCGTGTGTTGTTTGCTTATTTTGATGAATCTATGGCTAGTACAAGAGTTTATAAACCTTAGAGAAGTTGTAATACAGTAGGTTTAACACCAATATAAATAAATAATTAGTTCAATACAGTACCTTGAAGTGGTGTTTTGTTTTCTTTCGCTAATGGAGCTCATGAAATTTTCTGTTGAGTTTTGTGTTGTGAAGTTTTCAAGTTTTGGGTAAAGATTTGATGGATTATGGAACAAGGAGTGGCAAGAGCCTAAGCTTGGGGATGCCCATGGCACCCCAAGGTAATCTAAGGACACAAAAATGCCAAAGCTTGGGGATGCCCCGGAAGGCATCCCCTCTTTCGTCTTCGTCCATCGGTAACTTTACTTGGAGCTTTATTTTTATTCACCACATGATATGTGTTTTGCTTGGAGCGTGTTGTATGATTTGAGTCTTTGCTTTTTAGTTTACCACAATCATCCTTGCTGTACACACCTTTTGAGAGAGACACGCATGATTCGGAATTTATTAGAATACTCTATGTGCTTCACTTATTTCTTTTGAGCTATATAGTTTTTGCTCTAGTGCTTCACTTATATCTTTTAGAGCATGGTGGTGGATTTGTTTTATAGAAACTATTGTTCTTTCATGCTTCACTTATATTATTTTGAGAGTCCTACAAAACAGCATGGTAATTTTCTTTAATCATAAAAATTAGTCCTAAAGTGATATGCATCCAGGATTAGTAAAAAACAAATTTTCTTATGAGTGTGTTGAATACTATGAGAAGTTTGATGCTTGATAATTGTTTTGAGATATGAAGATGGTGATATTAGAGTAATTCTAGTTGAGTGGTTATGAATTTGAGAAATACTTGTGTTAAAGTTTGTGATTCCCGTAGCATGCACGTATGGTGAACCATTATGTGATGAAGTCGGAGAATGATTTATTTATTGATTGTCTTCCTTATGAGTGGCGGTTGGGGACGAGCGATGGTATTTTCCTACCAATCTATCCCCCTAGGAGCATGCGCATAATACTTTTCTTTGATAACTTGTAGATTTTTGCAACAATTATATGAGTTCTTTATGACTAATGTTGAGCCCATGGATTATACGCACTCTCATCCTTCCACCATTGCTCGCCTCTCTAATACCGCGCACTTTTCGCCAGTATCATACACCCACCATATAACTTCCTCAAAAAAGCTACCATACCTACCTATCATGGCATTTCCATAGCCATTCCGAGATATATTGCCATGCAACTTACCACCGTTTCATTTACTATGACACGCTTCATCATTGTCATAATTGCTTTGCGTGATCATGTAGTTGACATCGTATTTGTGGCAAAGCCACCATTCATAATTATTTCATACATGTCACTCTTGATTCATTGCATATCCTGGTACGCCGCCGGAGGCATTCACATAGAGTCATATTTTGTTCTAAGTATTGAGTTGTAATTCTTGAGTTGTAAGTAAATAAAGTGTGATGATCATCATTATTAGAGCATTGTCCCAAGTGAGGAAAGGATGATGGAGACTATGATTCCCCCACAACTCGGGATGAGACTCTGGACGAAAAAAAATAAAGGCCATAAAAAAGTAGAAGGCCCAAAAAAAGAACAAAAAATGAGAGAAAAAGAGGGAAGGGACAATGCTACTATCCTTTTTCCACACTTGTTCTTCAAAGTAGCACCATGATCTTCATGATAGAGAGTCTCCTATGATATCACTTTCATATACTAGTGGGAATTTTTCATTATAGAACTTGGCTTGTATATTCCAATGATGGGCTTCCTCAAAATGCCCTAGGTCTTCATGAGCAAGCGAGTTGGATGCACACCCACTTAGTTTCTTTTGTTGAGCTTTCATGTACTTATAGCTCTAGTGCATCCGTTGCATGGCAATCCCTACTCACTCACATTGATATCTATTGATGGGCATCTCCATAGCCCGTTGATATGCCTAGTTGATGTGAGACTATCTTCTCCTTTTTTTGTCTTCTCCACAACCACCATTCTATTCCACATATAGTGCTATGTCCATGGCTCACGCTCATGTATTGCGCGAAGATTGAAAAAGTTTTAGAATATCAAAAGTGTGAAACAATTGTTTGGCTTGTCATCGGGGTTGTGCATGATTTAAATATTTTGTGTGATGAAGATAGAGCATAGCCAGACTATATGATTTTGTAGGGATAACTTTCTTTGGCCATGTTATTTTGAGAAGACATAATTGCTTAGTTAGTATGCTTGAAGTATTATTATTTTTATGTCAATATTAAACTTTTGTCTTGAATCTTTCGGATCTGAATATTCATACCACAAATAAGAGAATTACATTGAAAATTATGCTAAGTAGCATTCCACATCAAAAATTCTGTTTTTATCATTTACCTACTCGAGGACGAGCTGGAATTAAGCTTGGGGATGCTTGATACGTCTCCAACGTATCTATAATTTTTTATTGTTCCATGCTATATTATATTCTGTTTTCGATGTTTAATGGGATTTATTATACACTTTATATTATTTTTGGGACTAACCTATTAACCGGAGGCCCAGCCCAAATTCTTGTTTTTTGCCTATTTCAGTGTTTCGAAGGAAAACGATATCAAACGGAGTCCAAACGGAATGAAACCTTCGGGAACGTGATTTTCAGAACAAACGTGATCCAAAGGACTTGGAGTCTACGTAAAGCAATCAACAAGGAAGGCACGAGGAAGGGGGGCGCCCACCTCCCCCAGGCACGCCCTCCACCCTCGTGGGCCCCTCGTTGCTCCACTGACGTACTTCTTCCTCCTATATATACCCATATACCCTGGAAACATCAAATACGGAGCCAAAACCCTATTTCCACCGCCGCAACCTTCTGTACCCGTCAGATCCCATCTTGGGGCCTTTTCCGGCGCTCCGCAGGAGGGGGCATTGATCACGGAGGGCTTCTACATCAACACCATAGCCTTTCCGATGATGTGTGACTAGTTTACGTCAGACCTTCGGGTCCATTGTTATTAGCTAGATGGCTTCTTCTCTCTCTTTGGATCTCAATACAAAGTTCTCCTCGATCTTCTTAGAGATCTATTCAATGTAATCTTCTTTTGCGGTGTGTTTGTCGAGATCCGATGAATTGTGGGTTTATGATCAAGTTTATCTATGAACAATAACTGAATCTCCTCTGAATTCTTTTATGTATGATTGGTTATCTTTGCAAGTCTCTTTGAATTATCAGTTTGGTTTGGCCTACTAGATTGATCTTTCTTGCAATGGGAGAAGTGCTTGGCTTTGGGTTCAATCTTGCGGTGTCCTTTCCCAGTGACAGCAGGGGCAGCAAGGCACGTATTGTATTGTTGCCATCAAGGATAAAAAGATGGGGTTTATATCATATTGCATGAGTTTATCCCTCTACATCATGTCATCTTACTTAAAGCATTACTATGTTCTTATGAACTTAATACTCTAGATGCATGCTGGATAGAGGTAGGTGTGTGGAGTAATAGTAGTAGATGCAGAATCATTTCGGTCTACTTGTCACGGACGTGATGCCTATATACATGATCATACCTAGATATTCTCATAACTATGCTCAATTCTATCAATTGCTCGACAGTAATTCGTTTACCAACCGTAATACTTATGCTCCTGAGAGAAGCCATTAGTGAAACCTATGGCCCCCGGGTCTATCTTCCATCATATTAATCTTTCAACACTTAGCTATTTCTATTGCCGTTTATTTTACTTTGCATCTTTATTTCTCTTTATCATAAAGATACCAAAAATATTATCTTATCATATCTATCAGATCTCACTCTCGTAAGTGACCGTGAAGGGATTGACAACCCCTTTATCGTGTTGGTTGCGAGGTTCTTATTTGTTTGTGTAGGTGTGTGGGACTCGAGCGTGATCTCCTACTGGATTGATACCTTGGTTCTCAAAAACTGAGTGAAATACTTATGCTACTTTATTGCATCACCCTTTCCTCTTCAAGGGAAAACCAACGCAGTGCTCAAGAGGTAGCACATTCCACATCAAAAATTCTATTTTTATCATTTACCTACTTGAGGACGAGTAGGAATTATGCTTGGGGATGCTTGATATGTCTCCTATGTATCTATAATTTTTGATTGTTCCATGCTATTGTATTATCAATATTGGATGTTTTATATGCTATTTTATATGATTTTTGGGACTAACCTATTAACGTAGAGCCCAGTGCCAGTTTCTATGTTTTCCTTGTTTTTGAGTTCTACAGAAAAGGAATATCAAACGGAGTCCAAATGACCTAAAATTTTACGGTGATTTTTTATGGACCAGAAGAAGCCCCCGAAGCAAAAGAGTTGGGCCAGAAGAGTCCCGAGCCAACCACAAGGGTGGAGAGCGTGCCCTACCCCCCCCCCCCCCCCGGGCGCGTCCTCCATCCTTGTCGTTGACTCCTGGACCCCCCCTAACTTGTTCTCGACGCCAAAAATTCCTATAAATATAGAAACCCCCCCAAAACAAACCTAGATCGGGAGTTCCACTGCCGCAAGCCTCTATAGCCACCAAAAACCAACCGGGACCATGTTCTGGCACCCTAACGGAGGGGGAAGTCATCGCCGGTGGCCATCTTCATCATCCCGGCGCTCTCCATGACAAGGAGGGAGTACTTCACCCTCGGGGCTGAGGGTATGTACCAATAGCTATGTGTTTGATCTCTCTCTCTCTCTCTCTCTCTCTTGTGTTCTTGATTTGGCATGAACTTGATGTACCGTGAGCATTAAATGGATCCTATGATGTTTCTCCCCCTCTAACTTCTTGTAATGGATTGAGTTTTCCCTTTGAAGTTATCTTATCGGATTGAGTCTTTAAGGATTTGAGAGCACTTAATGTATGTCTTGCATGTGCTTATCTCTGGTGAAAATGGGATATTCACGTGATCTACTTTATGTATGTTTTGGTGATCAACTTGTGGGTTCTGTGACCTTGTGAACTTATGCATAGGGGTTGGCACATGTTTTCGTCTTGACTCTCTGGTAGAAACTTTGGGGCACTCTTTGAAGTTCTTTGTGTTTGTTTGAATAGATGAATATGAGATTGTGTGATGCATATCGTATAATCAAACCCACGGATACTTGTGGTGACATTGGAGTATCTAGGCGACATTAGGGTTTTGGTTGATGTGTGCCTTAAGGTGTTATTTTAGTACGAACTCCAGGGCTGTTTGTGACACTTATAGGAATAGGCCAATAGATCGATCAGAAAGAATAACTTTGAGGTGGTTTCGTACCCTACAATAATCGTTTATTCTCCGCTATTAGTGACTTTGGAGTGAATCTTTGTTGCACGTCGAGGGATTGTTATATGATCTAATTATGTTATCATTGTTGAGAGAACTTGCACTAGTGAAAGTATGAACCCTAGGCCTTGTTTCCAAGCATTGCAATACCGTTTTCGCTCACTTTTTTTACTAATTACCTTGCTATTTTTATATTTTCAGATTACAAAAACCTATATGTACTATCCATATTGCACTTGTATCACCATCCCTTCGCCGAACTAGTGCACCTATACAATTTACCATTGTATTGGGTGTGTTGGGGACACAAGAGACTCTTTGTTATTTGGTTGCATGGTTGTTTGAGAGATACCATCTTCATCCTAGGCCTCCCATGGATTGATAAACCTTAGGTCATCCACTTGAGAGAAATTTGCTACTGTCCTACAAAACTTTGCGCTTGGAGGCCCAACACGAGTCTACAAGAAGAAGGTTGCGTAGTAGATATCAAGATTATGGAGAGGAGATTATTTCGTAAGAAGTTATGGAGGGGAGAGAAATTTGGGAGAAACTAACAGGGAAGAGAGAGATTTGGGAGAAATTAATATATGGTAGGTGAAAAGATATGTGTAAGGGCCATAATGGGTCAAAAACTATGAAGGAAGAAAAGGAGATTTTGGGGGAAATTATGGAGGGGGGGGGGATTTCGTAAGAAGTTATGGAGGGGAGAGATTTGGAAGAAATTAATAGGGGCAAGAGATATTTGGGAAGAATTAATAGAGGGTAGGTGAAAATATATGTGTAAGGGTCATAATGGGTCGAAAGCTATGCAAGGGAGAGAAGAAGATTTTGGAGAAAACTATGGAGGGGGAGGGTTTGGTAAGAAGTTATGGATGGAAGAGATATTTGGAAGAAGTTAATAGATGAGAGAGAGATTTGGGAGAAATTAAAAGATGGTAGGTGAAAAGATATGTGTAAGGGCCATAACGGGTCAAAAGCTATGGAAAGAAGAAAAGGGAGATTTTGGAAGAAATTATGTAGGGGAGGATTTGGTAAGAAGTTATGGAGGGGAGAGATATTTGGGAGACATTAATAGGGGGAGATATTTGGAAGAAACTAATAGAGGTTAGGTGAAAATACATGTGTCGGTGTCAAAACCGGCGGATCTCGGGTAGGGGGTCCCGAACTGTGCGTCTAAGGCGGATGGTAACAGGAGGCAGGGGACACGATGTTTTACCCAGGTTCAGGCCCTCTTGATGGAGGTAATACCCTACGTCCTGCTTGATTGTTCTTGATGATATGAGTATTACAAGAGTTGATCTACCACGAGATCAGAGAGGCCAAACCCTAGAAGCTAGCCTATGGTATGATTGTATGTTGTCCTACGGACTAAAACCCTCCGGTTTATATAGAGACCGGAGGGGCTAGGGTTACACAAGGTCGGTTACAAAGGAGGAGATATGCATATCCGTATTGCCTAGCTTGCCTTCAACGCCAAGTAGAGTCCCATCCGGACACGGGAGAAGTCTTCAATCTCGTATCTTCACAGTCCAATAGTCCGGCCAAAGGATATAGTCCGGCTGTCCGGAGACCCCCTAATCCAGTACTCCCTCAGTAGCCCCTGAACCAGGCTTCAATGACGATGAGTCCGGCACGCAGTGTTGTCTTCGGCATTGCAAGGCGGGTTCCTCCTCCGAATACACCACGAAAGAGTTTGAACACAAGGATAGTGTCCGACCCTGTAAAATAAGTTCCACATACCATCGTAGAGAGAATAATATTTCCACAAATCTAATCTGCTAACACGTTTTGGCAGCATGGCATCATGCCACGGCCCGGTAATTATTTGAACCATTTTTGTTTAACCAGCCCCGCACATAACATGAGGCGGTTTCTTGACACGTCTTGTCAAAGCAGAGATCTTGTTCCCCTTATCACGGGATTCTCATCAATACAAACGTGCGTAACCCAACCGTGCCTGTTGGTATGACTCCTAAATCTTAGGTATGTCTCGAACGGCCACAAGGAGGACGCCTGATATTCATCCCCTTTATAAAGGGACAAGGCTTTTTCTTTTTTCCCTCCCGTGCTCAATCAAATCCTTCCCCTGCCTCGAGTTCTAACACCCAAAGCTCAGGTCAGGTGCTTCGGACCTTCAATCATGTCCGGATCCAGCCTTCAAGGCCGGTGGATGCCTTCCTCCATCACAGAGGAGGACATCGAGAAGTTGACAGAGTCCAGATATCTCAGCGCCCAAATTTTGCATAGGCTGCCCGCCCGAGGGCAGGTCATCCCTACTCCTGAACCCAATGAGAGCGTTGTGTTCGTCTCCCACTTCCTCCGAGGACTAGGCCTCACTCTGGATCCCTTTGTTAGGGGTCTTATGTTCTATTACGGGCTGGATTTTCACGATCTGGCCCCGGATTCCCTTCTTCACATCTCGTCATTTATTGTCGTATGTGAGGCCTTCCTCCGCATTACCCCTCACTTCGGCCTGTGGCTCAAGACCTTCGATGTGAAGCTGAAGATGGTCGAGGGGCAGTACGCAGTGTGCGGAGGTGCTCTAATAAGCAAAATTGCTGATGCTCCATGGCCAAAGGGTTCCTTTCCGGAGGTGTCCGGATTGTGGCAATGGGAGTGGTTTTACGTCACAGCTCCCCGAAGTGCCAAATGGGTAGCCGCCCCCATCTTTCGCTCGGGCCCCCCACCACAACTGATGTCATGGATCAGCAGGGGGCTGAGCTGGGGTCCAGCCAAGGACGTACCAATATTGCAGAGCCGTATCCGAGATCTCTTCGAGGGAGATTTCTGTCTGGTTATGGTAATGCAAGTTATGCTGGTTCGTCGAGTCCAGCCTTGCAAACGTCGGCCCCTCCGCATGTGGGAATTCAACCTGGAAGGACCGCACACTATTCAGCATTTCCTCGGCATGACGAACGAGGAGATGTACAAACCATTCTTCGAACCCCAAATAGAGTGTCCGGACACTACCGAGGACGTGAGCCTGAGCTGCAACCACCCTGCTGCCCAAGTAAGTAATCCCATGGCCGAACACACTGTCCTTTTATTTATCATGACATCATTCTGAAGAATCGCTCTTTAACCAGGACTGGATAACAAAGGTGAAGATGATCCGGTGTTCGGCCCCCCTTCCCGAAGGCTTGGACAATCCGTTGCTGGAAAAGATGCTCGAGCCAGCACCTTGTCTAGTGCCCTCAAAGGAAGATGAAGGGGGGAATAAAGAGGGCGAAAGTGGGCCTCCATCGCTACCTATTCTGATCGAGGGAATGAGCGCCTCCGTGAGGGAGGATAACCAAGGGGAAGAATCTGACATTTTCTCTCCCCGAGGAAGGAAGAGGACTACCTCTGAAGATCTAGAAACTAAGGTTTCCAAACGGGAGAAGAAATCTCCGCCAGAGGGTCCTGCCCCGGAGGGTATTCTCGCCGCACAATGTCCACGCGGGGATCAGCCCTCTACCGAGTTGTAAGTAATCAAAAAGTACTTAATAGTTAATATATCCTACCTTACTTCCGAAGACAATAACCGATGCTTGTAAATTGTAGTCCGGATCACAACCCTTCTTGACAGAGTTCATCTTCGGGGGATCTTCTTTCGGCGATGATGGAGAGTGAAATGCCTCCCCCTGACTCCCCAGCTCAAGAAGCGGGCGACCTTGAAGTGTCGTCGCGAAGGGTGTCTCCGGATCCAATATCGCCAGAGGATAACCCTTTGGCTGCCCGGCATCCCCAGTATCTGGCTCCTGAGGAGAGCAACAGCAAGGGTCCGTACTGTGTGCGGTCGGACGCGCTGAAGGATCTTCTGGGGCAAGCTGTCGTCTCGGAAGCGTATCATACGGTAATGGGTACGGTAATTGAAAGGATTTCATCCACCGAAAGCGGTTTGCACGAAGCTTTTATGAGTCTGCTGAAGGGCTTCGAGGTACGTGAAATAATGTATGCCTTTAATAGTACCGCATACATTAGGTATGCCCATGCAGATAGTAGCCCCTGAGACTCTGGTTGTCATCGAGAACGGCGACAAACAGAGGATCATGGTCCCAGGTAATAACCAGCCCGCCTTTATGTGCAGGTGGTTGAAGCTCTGGTGGCTAGCCGGACTGATGGGTTTGCCGAACTAAAGCGGCAACTGGATGCGGCAGATGCCGACATCGTGCTTGTCAACAAGCGGCTTGACGAGGCACAGGGTGAGTGATTTTTCTGGTGATCGTCACATAATAAGAGAAGCATGATGCCAGTATCTTTAATATGTTGTGACTACAGATGGAGCTGCCACCGTGGAGACCCTTCGGGCGGAGCTTGCCCGAGCCAAGGAGCAAGCAAGGAGTAGCAATGTGGCCGCTTTACAGGAGGCCGAAGAGTTAAGGGCCGAACAGGCCATGCATTGCGAGAACAAGGAAAAAATAGCCAAGATGGCTGTAGAGTTAAAAGATGCTGCTGACCGTTACTGGTTTCTTGAAGAAGAAAACCGGGTGAAGGCGACGGACCTAGAGAATGCCCGGGTGGCTGCCAAGGAAGCCCGCTCCAAAATTAGAATGACGAAGGAGGAGCTGAATCAAGCTGCAAATATCGTGGGAAGCCCTTCTTGTTGCGGACTAAGTTTGGAGATCTGAAGTATGCCCCTCTGGACCAGCTATGGAGTTCTGTGGACGTGTACATCGATTTGGCTACAAGTGCTGCTGATGCAGCCGAGTACTTCAAGGATCAGAAAGGTCCCAAAGTGGAAAAGTTGTTCTGGTCATAGTTTCACGCTCCAGTCCGTCTGCTGCTGCTGAATGAGCGATTGACCGGTTGGGCCGAGCTCCATAGGTTGTCCGGACTTGCCATGAGGTCCGTTGTGGATCACCTGTGGCCGGGAGGGCCAAGGCCGAGTAGCTATTTTAGCTTAGTGCAACAATTCCTTGAAGTTGTGCCATGCATCGATGTTGTAAAGAGATCAGCGTGCATAGAAGGTGTGCGGATGGCCCTTGCCCGTGTCAAAACATATTGGGCGGAGATGGAGGCCACCACTGTTGCGGCACAGGGTTCGGCCATAGGCCGAGTGGATGCGAGCACTACTTTGAAGAAGTCCTTGAAGGCGCCCATTCGATAGAGGCTCAGAGCTCGAAGAATATTATTTTCCAGTGACATGTAGCCCCATTGTACAAACAATGTTTTTCTGAATTAATCAAGGCTGTATTTATACTTTTGCCTGAAAGTACTATGATGCCTCCTGCGCGGCCGTTTATGTATATATGTATATAACCTGAAAGTTTGCAGTCGTCGGCTTCCGCCCCCACGCGTATAATGTGGGGGTGTTCGCAAAAGATGCATATCCACACTTGATCCAATGTCTTGGTCCGTTAAGGAGGTGATAGCGTAGCGAACGAGGCAATCGGGCTATATTGCTTTAACCCTTTCACTTAGCCATATGAGTTTGACAGTGGGGCTACTATATAGCCCCTGGTACTTCTGCGCTTGTTCGAATACGGTGCGCGTACGTACATGACCGGGAAACGGTCCTTCGCTAATGCGGAGGAATCCCGAAGATTCTGATTAGTCATCGAGTGGCTGACCAGTCTCTCGCTATATCATGACAGTCAGTTTTCAGCTTTCTCTACTGAGGTGCTCATCCGGGTGAACTAGGGCGCAATCACAGTAGTTCTCCTAGTGCTACCTTAGCCGATATAACAGAACGTAAGGTACCAAAACGTGGGAGCCGGGCAAACCCAACATTTTACCAAAGACATGATTCGGCGCTGATGCATATAGGGCCAAACTCGCGACGCCGAACACTCCCTAAGGTGTTTGGTCTTTATAACAGATACCGGGCTAAACAATGCCCTTGATAAGACACCCTATGTGTCCAGGTACGTGCAAAATCCTGGCGTGGCCACATGCCAATAACGCCGGCATCCTTCTCGGTTGTGTGGAGTATCCGGAGGATGTGAGCAACATGAGATAGTAAAAAGGTTTACATAGGGCCTTAATCTAAAAAGAAACCTTTGGGTGGGTCCCTGCTGCACGTCTGTGCATGTTTCTCCGTTGTGCCATGTCCTGGATGGGTGTAGCACGATTGTAACCTGCAAAAGGAAAGAACTTAGGTGAAAGTTGTCATGCCGAAAAGAAGAATGAGTTATCAGAATTCCAGAGAAGCCTGGTTGAGCCGGGCTGGCCCTGATTACACGCGGGAAGCCCCTGGTATCGTTTTATGAGGGTTCGGAAACCAATCTCATGCATGTATGATGGAACGCTGGACTGATCTAACCGTGTCCGTGGTCTTGACGACCTGCCATTTTTCTGGTTGGTGAGGCCGTCTAGTGTGCGGCTATTAGAGCCGCCGCGTCCTCTTCCGTACGTGAAGAACGGTTCGTATTTCTGCTAACTGTAATGACCCCTCGTGGACTGGGCTTCTTGAGCTTGAGAAAAGCATAATGCAGTATTGCGTTAAAACGAGCGAAAGCCACCCTTCCGAGTAGTGCTTGAAAATCACTTCAGAATGGAGCGATGTGAAAAATTAATGTTTCACTTCGGAAGTTATCGGGAGGACCGAATACCACCTCTAGTAGTAGAGAGCCCGTGCAGTGGGCCTCTTGGCCTGGTATTACTCCCTTGAAGGTAGTATTACTGTGGCTTATTTGTGTCGGGTCTATCCCCATTTTGCGGACTGTGTCCTGATATATCAGATTGAGATCACTGCCGCCGTCCATGAGGACCATTGTGAAATGGTACCCATTTATTATTGGGTCTAACACCAAGGCCATCAATCCTTCCCACCGGATATGTGTATCGTGATCCCTACGATCAAAAGTGATCGGGCAGGCCAACCAGGGGTTGGACCTAGGGTGACGGGCTCTATGGCGCGTGTGCATCAGAGTGCGTGATTGCTTCTCCTCCTTGTCACATGGATCACGTTTACTGTTTTAACCTCCGGTGGGAACTTTTTCTGTCCTCCGGAGCTTTGCTGGCGAGGTTCATCCTCGTCTTTGCTTGGTGTCTCTTCCCCTTTGTGTTCAGCGTTTAGCTTATTGGCCTGCTTGAAGAGACAACATTCTCCATGGGTATGATTTGCAGGTTTGTCTGGGGTGCCGTGAATCTGACAGAGTTTGTCAAGAATTTTGTTTAGGCTAGATTGTCCTTCTATGCTGCCTTTGAAAGGCTTTTTCCGCTGACCTGGTCTGGAGCCCCTGAATCCGGCATTTATCGCCGTATTATCTGGGCTACCTTCTTTATTTCGATGCTTGTTTTTGTTGCGTCATGATTTACCATTGCCATCCGTTACTTCGGATGTGCTTTGGTCGCTGGTGCTGCTACGGGCCAACCATTTGTCCTCGCCCACACAAAAGTGGGTCATGAGGCCTGTTAGGGCTGCCATTGTTCTCGGTTTTTCTTGACCGAGGTGTCTGGCGAGCCATTCGTCTCGGACGCTGTGCTTAAAAGTTGCTAAGGCTTCGACGTCCAGACAGTCGACTATTTGGTTCTTCTTGGTGAGGAACCTGTTCCAAAGCTTTTGGGTGGACTCTCCGAATTGTTGGATTATATGACTTAAATCATCTGCATCCGGAGGTCGGACGTAAGTCCCTTGAAAATTGGCCCAGAAAGCGTCCTTGAGCTCCTCCCAACTTCCAATTGAGTTTTCAGGGAGGCCTTTCAGCCAGTGCCTAGCTGGCCCTTTAAGCTTGAGGGGCAACTATTTAATGGCATGGAGATCGTCTCCACGAGCCATATGAATATGGAGGATGAAGTCCTCTATCCAGACTCCAGGGTCGGTGGTTCCGTCGTACGCCTCAATGTTCACCGGTTTGATTCCTTCTAGGAATTCGTGATCCAGCACCTCATGAGTGAAACATAGTGGGTGTGTGGCACCCCTGTATTGGGATGCGCCATAGTGTTCGGATGGTTGTAGTATTCGGTGTTGGTTGTGTACCGTAGCGTGCTTCCTAGATCCATAGATAGATCTGGTCGCGCCGGATTTTTGACGCAAGTTCTCACATAGAACGTGTGTTGACTTATGTGTGACTTTGTTAGCCGCTCTATCGCGTTCACAGGGTGGTGGATCCGGCCGGTTGGTCGTATCACTTATCGGCTGTATGGGCTCTAAGGCCTCATCGTTGAATTCCGGTAATAGCTTGTGCTTTGGATAGCTATTCAGGTGGTAGCTTCTACCATACTTTGTTACTTTGTTCCACTTGCTGTTGAGCGTACCTTGTGCGACCTTGAGCCTTTGCTTCTGTTTTTTTAGGCTTCTCACTATGGCAGTAAGCCTTCTGCGGAGGTTTTCTTGCTCCAAGTGTATTTCCGGGATGATGGGTGCATCTTCGTCCGGACTGTTGTCTTCCCTAGACGGGGATTGATGAGGCTTATCTTCGGCGTCATTGTGTTCGGACGTCAGATCCGTACTATGTTTGCAATTTGCATCTTGATCATTTTCTACCACCGGGGTGGTGCAGTTGTCATGTTTTCCAGAGTCGTGTGGACTATTATTATCGTTGTTTTTGCTATGGCAGGACTTAGAGCGGCACCGCTGACGTCGGCGCTTGGGTTGCTTCTTGGAGGGATCATCCTCCGCTTTCTCATCGCCATTGGCTTCGTTGGGGGTGTCCACCATGTAAACGTCATGTGATGAAGTAGCGGTCCAGCACCCTGTGGGCGGTGGTTCCAGTTCATCTCCTGCATCGTCGTCCATACCGTTGATGTCTTTGGAGTCGAAGTCGAGCATGTCGGTTAAGTCATCGACAGTGGCTACTAAGTGGGTGGTGGGTGGGCAGCAAATTTCTTTGTCGTCCGCATCCCTTCCTAGCCGGACATAGTTCGGCCAGGGTTCTCCTAATAGGGAGAGAGACCTTAATGAATTCAGCACATCTCCGAAAGGTGAGTGCTGAAAGATATCTGCGGAGGTGAACTCCATGATCGGCGCCCAGTCGGACTCGACGGGCACGGATATGAGCGGTTCGCAGTCCGTGGCCAGAGATGAAATTAGTGGTTCGGCAACACAGCTCCCATAAGGGGTGAAGTCAGTATCCAGCTCTATCGCGACTGAGAGTGCGGCCTCCGTTGCGGGGTCCATCCCTCCGCTCTCGGATGGCGCGACTTGCTCCGGATAAAAGGCCGGAGTAGCTGTAGATGCGATCTCCCGAACACTGTCCGACGATAGAGCTACGTCTTGCTCGTCGTGACTGTACGGCGCGTCCGGCATGGGCTCGAATCCGTCGAAGATCAAGTCTCCATGGATATCGGCCGTGTAGTTCAAGTTTCCAAATCTGACCTGATGGCCACGGGCGTAGCTCTCAATCTGCTCCAGATGGCCAAGCGAATTGGCCGGCAGTGCAAAGCCACCGAATATGAAGATATGTCCGGGGAGGAAAGCCTCACCCTGGACCGCATCTCTAGCGATGATCGAAGGAGCCATCGAGCCTTATGGTGACGACACAGTGGAACTCTCAATGAAAGCACCAATGTCAGTGTCAAAACCGGCGGATCTCGGGTAGGGGGTCCCGAACTGTGCGTCTAAGGCAGATGGTAACAGGAGGCAGGGGACACGATGTTTTATCTAGGTTCGGGACCTCTTGATGGAGGTAATACCCTACGTCATGCTTGATTGTTCTTGATGATATGAGTATTACAAGAGTTGATCTACCACGAGATCAGAGAGGCTAACCCCTAGAAGCTAGCCTATGGTATGATTGTATGTTGTCCTACGGACTAAAACCCTCTGGTTTATATAGACACCGGAGGGGGCTAGGGTTACACCAGGTCGGTTACAAAGGAGGAGATATGCATATCCGAATTGCCTTGCTTGCCTTCCACGCCAAGTAGAGTCCCATACGGACACGAGACGAAGTCTTTAATCTCGTATCTTCACAGTCCAACAGTCCGGCCAAAGGATATAGTCCGGCTATCTGAAGACCCCCTAATCCAGGACTTCCTCAACATGTGTAAGAGCCATAATGGGTCGAAAGTTGTGAAAGGGAGAGAATGCGATTTTGTAGGAAATTATGGAGGGTGGAGGATTTGGTAAGAAGTTGTGGAGGGAGAGAGATTTGGAAGAAATTAATAGGAGAGAGAGGGAGATTTGGGAGAAATTAATAGAGGGTAGGTGAAAAGATATGTTTAAGGGACATAATGGGTGAAAAGCTATGGAGGGAAAAATGAGATTTTGGAGGAAATTATGGAGGGAAAATGATTCGGTAAGAAGTTATTGAGGGAGAGAGATTTGAGAGAAATTAATAAAGGGTAGGTGAAAAGATATGTTTAAGAGCCATAATGGGCCAAAAGTTATGGAAGGATGAAAAGGATATTTAGGAAGAAATTATGAAGGGCAAAAGATTTGGTAAGATGTTATGGAGAGAAAGAGATTTGGAAGAAATTAACATGTCAGGGAGAGATTTGGGATAAATTAATAAAGGATAGGTGAAAAGATATCTATAAGGGCTATAATGGGTCAAGAGCTATGGAAGGGATAAAAGGAGATTTTTGAGGAAATTATGGAGGGGGAATTTGGTAAGAAGTTATGGAGGGGAGAGAGATTTAGGAAGTAACCAATAGAGGAGAGAGAGAGTTTTGAGGTTATTCAATGTAGGGTAGGTGGGAGGATCTGTCTAGCGGGAGGATCTGTGTAGTGGATGGAGGGATTGAGATCTAGATCTAGAGATGATGTGGGGGCGGGGGTAGAGATATAAATCTAGATCTATATGGGTCTGGGTAGAGGTTTTGATCTGGATCTAGAGAATGTGGGAAAGGCCAAGGTAGAGATTTAGATCTAGATCTATAGATAGTGAGGGTGGGGGAGGGGTCTAGCGACGGTGCAGGGAAATGGGCGGGAGTATATATATCGAGATATAGGTTAATAATGAGAGATGTGTAAGCAGGGGAAAGATGAAGCTTGGAGGGGATACTGAGGTAGAAGTTGAAGGAAATATTCCCTACAAGCAATAATAAAGTTGCTATTTATATTTCCTTATATCATGATAAATGTTTATTATTCATGCTAGAATTGTATTAACCAGAAACTTAGTACATGTGTGAATACATAGACAAACAGAGTGTCCCAAGTATGTCTCTACTAGACTAGCTTGTTAATCAAATATGGTTAAGTTTCCTGACCATAGACATGTGTTGTCATTTGATGAATGGGATCACATCATTAGAGATTGATGTGATGGACAAGACCCATCCGTTAGCTTAGCATTATGATCGTTTTGTTTTATTGCTATTGCTTTCTTCATGACTTATGCATATTCCTCTGACTATGAAATTATGCAACTCCCGAATACCGGAGGAACACCTTGTGTGCTATCAAACGTCACAACGTAACTGGGTGATTATAAAGATGCTCTACAAGTGTCTCCGAAGGTGTTTGTTGAGTTGGCATAGATCGAGATTACGATTTGTCACTCCGTGTATCAGAGAGGTATCTCTGTGCCCTCTCGGTAACGCACATCACTATAAGCCTTGCAAGCAATGTAAATAATGAGTTAGTTATAGGATGATGCATTTCGGAACGAGTAAAGAGATTTGCCGGTAAGGAGATTGAACTAGGTATGATGATATCGACAATCGAATCTTGGGCAAGTAACATACCGATGACAAAGGGAATAACGTATGTTGTTATGCAGTTTGACCGATAAAGATCTTCGTAGAATACGTGGGAGCCAATATGAGCATCCAGGTTCCGCTATTGGTTATTGACCGGAGATGTGTCTCGGTCATGTCTACATAGTTCTCAAACCCGTACGGTCCGCACGCTTAACGTTTGATGACGATTTGTATTATGAGTTATGTGTTTTGGTGATTGAAGTTTGTCTGGAGTCCCGGATGAGATCACGGACATGACGAGGAATCTCGAAATGGTCGAGAGGTAAAGATTGATATATTGGACGAAGGAATTCGGACACCGGAAAGGTTTCGGGATGTTTCAGATATTTATCAGGGAACAGAGGGGTTACCGGAACCCCCCGGGGAAGTTATGGGCCCTAATGGGCCATAAGGGAGTAGGAGAGGGCAGCCCATAGGGTGCCCCCCCCCCGCCAAGGGCAGTCCGAATTGGACTAGGGGGAGGGGGCATGCCCCCTGCTACCTCTTGAGCATTGCGTTGGTTTCCCTTGAAGAGGAAAGGGTGATGCAACAAAGTAGCATAAGTATTTCCCTGAGTTTTTGAGAACCAAGGTATCAATCCAGTAGGAGACTACACGCAAGTCCCTCGTACCTACACAAACAAATAAGAACCTCGCAACCAACGCGATAAACGGGTTGTCAATCCCTTCACGGTCACTTACGAGAGTGAGATCTGGTAGAGATAATAATAATAATAATAATAATAAGATAAATATTTTTTGTATTTTATGATATAGATTGGAAAATAAAGATTGGAAAATAAACGGCAATAGAAATAGGTTGTTGACGGGAGATTAATATAATGGAGAGTAGACCAGGGGGTCATAGGTTTCACTAGTGGCGTCTCTCAAGATAGCATAAGTATTACGGTGGGTGAACAAAATAGTTTCGAGCAATTGATAGAAAAGTGCATAATTATGAGAATATCTAGGCATTATCATGTATATAGGCATCACGTCCGCAACAAGTAGACCAAAACGATTCTGCATCTACTACTATTACTCCACACATCGACCGCTATCCAGCATGCATCTAGAGTATTAAGTTCATAAGAACAGAGTAATGCTTTAAGTAAGATGACATGATGTAGAGGGATAAACTCAGGCAATATGATATAAACCCCATCTTTTTATCCTCAATTGCAACAATACAATACAATACAATACATGCCTTGCTGCCCCTGCTGTCACTAGGAAAGGACACCGCAAGATTGAACCGAAAGCTAAGCACTTCTCCCATTGCAAGAAAGATCAATCTAGTAGGCCAAACCAAACTAATAAATCGAAGAGACTTGCAAAGATAACCAATCATACATAAAAGAATTCAGAGGAGATTCAAATATTGTTCATAGTTAAACTTGATCATAAACCCACAATTCATTGGATCTCAACAAACACACCGCAAAAGAAGATTACATCGAATAGATCTCCAAGAAGATCGAGGAGAACTTTGTATTGAGATCCAAAGAGAGAGAAGAAGTCATCTAGCTAATAACTATGGACCCGAAGGTCTGAAGTAAACTACTCACACATCATCGGAGAGGCTATGGTGTTGATGTAGAAGCCCTCTGTGATCGATTCCCCCTCCGGCGGAGCTCCGAAAAAGGCCCCAAGATGGGATCTCTTGGGTACAGAAGGTTGTGGCGGTGGAAATAGGGTGTCGTGGTGCTCCTGGATGTTTTCGGGGTATATGGATATAGGAGGAAGAAGTAGGTCGGTGGACACACGAGGGGCCCACAAGGGTGGAGGGCGCGCCCCCTGCCTCATGGCCTCCTCGTTGATTTCTTGACGTCCACTCCAAGTCCCCTGGATCACGTTTGTTCCAAAAATAACTCTCCCGTAGGTTTTATTCCGTTTGATATTCCTTTTCTGCAAAACACTGAAATAGGCAAAAAATAGCAATTTGCACTGGGCCTTGGGTTAGTAGGTTAGTCCCAAAAATAAAATAAAAGTGTATAAATAAGCCCATTGACATACAAAATAGATAATATAATAGCATGGAACAATCAAAAATTATAGATATGTTGGAGACGTATCAAGCATCCCCAAGCTTAATTCCTGCTCGTCCTCGAGTAGGTAAATGATAAAAACAGAATTTTTGATGTGGAATGCTACCTAGCATAATTTTCAATGTAATTTTCTTTATTGTGGCATGAATGTTCAGATCCGAAAAATTCAAGACAAAAGTTTAATATTGACATAAAAATAATAATACTTCAAGCATACTAACTAAGCAATCATGTCTTCTCAAAATAACATGGCAAAAGAAAGTTCATCCCTACAAAATCATATAGTTTGGTGATGCTCCATTTTCGTCACACAAGAATCACGCAATTGTTTCATACTTTAGTAATATCAAACTTTTTTCAAGTTTCACGCAATACATGAGCGTGAGCCATGGATATAGCACTATGGGTGGAATAGAATAATGATAGGGGTTATGTGGAGAAGACAAAAAGGAGAAAGTCTCACATCGACGTGGCTAATCAACGGGCTAGGGAGATGCCCATCAATTGATGTCAATGCTAGGAGTATGGATTTCCATGCGACGGATGCACTAGGGCTATAAATGTATGAAGGCTCAACAAAAGAAACTAAGTGGGTGTGCACCCAACTTGCTTGCTCACTGTAACGCCCTCGATGCGGCTATATCTCCCATGTGTCGAGGCACGACTTAGAGGCATAACCGCATTGAAAGCAATGTCGCAAGTTAGGCAATCTTCACAACATCCCACATAATATAGATAATAAAAGGGGAGATACATAGTTGGCTTACACTCGCTACGTCAATCAAAGTACATAAATAGCATTACATCATCCAATCACTCATGGCCCGACTACGGCGCCAAAATAAAAGATCAACCCAACATGCGACACGGTCCCGATCGCCCCAACTGGGCACCACCACTGATCATCAGGGAAAGAAACATAGTAACGGCGCGAGTCCTCGTCGAACTCCCACTTGAGCTCAAGAATGTCATCTGGAACGGAGTCATCAGGTCCTGCATCTGGTTTAATGGTAATCTGTGAGCCACAGGGACTCAGCAATCTTGCACCCTCACGATCAAGACTATTTAAGCTTATAGGTAAGGCAAGGTAATATATGTGGAGCTGCAGTAAGCGACTAGCATATAAGGTGGCTATCCTGTTCGCATAAGAGAGCGAGAAGAGGAGGCAAAGCGCGAACGAATAACTAGAGAGCAACTTGCGGCAAGCATTACTCCAACACAGTGTTCACTTCCCGGACTCCGCCGAGAAGAGACCATCACGGCAACTCACACAGTTGATTCATTTTAATTAAGTTAAGGTTCAAGTTATCTACAACCGGACATTAACAAATTCCCATCTGCCCATAACCGTGGGCATGGCTTTCGAAAGTTCAAATCCCTGCAGGGGAGTCCCAACTTAGCCCATGACAAGCTCTCACGGTCAACGAAGGAATAGACCTTCTCCTGACACATTCCGATCAGACTCGGTATCCCGGTTCTACAAGACACTTCGACAAGTTAAAACAAATCCAGAAACACCGCCCGAATGTGCTGATGAATCCCGATAGGAGCTGCACATATCTCGTTCTCAGGGCACACTCAGATTGTCTAAACTTCCAGTAGGCCAGCCCAGAGTTGCCCCTAGTAGCCACCGGCGGCTGACGAGTTGGACCAACACTCAGAGGAGCACTGGCCCAGGGGGGGCTTAAATAAGATGACCCTTGGGCTCCAGAAACCCAAGGGAAAAAGAGGCTAGCTGGCAAATGGTAAAACCAACATTGGGCATTGCTAGAAAAGCTTTAATCAAGGCGAACTATCAAGGGGTTCCCATTATAACCCAACCGCGTAAGGAACGCAAAATCCGGGAACATAACACCGATATGACGGAAACTAGGGCGGCAAGAGTGGAACAGAACACTAGGCGAGAGGTCGAGCCTTCCACCCTTTACCAAGTATATAGACGCATTAAGATAACATGGCAATATAATGATATCCCAGCAAGTAAATAATGTTGCAACAAGGAACGGCCTCCAATCTTCACCTGCAACTAGCAACGCTATAAGAGGGGCTGAGCAAAGCGGTAACATAGCCAAACAACGGTTTGCTAGGACATGGTGGGTTAGAGGTTTGACATGGCAATTTGGGAGGCATGATAAGCAAGAGGTAGACATCGTAGCATATGCATAGCAAAAGAGCGAGCATCTAGCATAGCAAAGATAGTAGTGATTTCAAGGGTATGATCATCTTGCCTGCAAAGTTGTCAGAGTTGACTGGATCCTCGAAAGCAAACTCAACGGGCTCCTCATTAGCGAACTCGTCTCCCGGCTCTACCCAAACAAGACAAACAAGCAACAAGGCCACAATCAACCACGTGCAAACTCAAACAACATGATGCAAACATGGTATGCTATGCGGGATGTGATATGTGATGCATATGCAAGATTTGACAAGGAATGAATGAACCTGGCCTCAACTTGGAAAAACAAGTGTGCCACTGGAAAGGTGAGATGAAATCGCTTGAAAACGATATAAAGATCACCGGAATCGGAGTTACGGTTTGGAAATGGCAAGCGATTCAAATATGGCACCGGTCTGCGATTTACAGCAAGTAGCCATCTAAATGCAACAAGATGAACATGCTACATCACCCAAACATGTCAACAAAATACATGGCAGGGATCCATTCATGATGCTTAACAAAAGATGAACACTGAGCTACGGCCAATTCATCCATTAACAGGTTCAAACAAGCATGGCAAAAATGCATTTGGCAAACAGATTTCAGACTTAGTGAAATTAACACTTGTCTGGAATTTCAGATCAGGTAGCACACTTTGGAGCATGAAAACTATATTCTATAGGACCTTAACATGGCAAAGTAAAGAATGGCATGGAGCTACTCAAAGAGCTTAACAAAAGTCCCTTAGTGACCATGAGCCAAAAGGGATCAGAAAATACATTTGCAAGCATGTGAACATGGCAAAATAATAATCAGTTCTCAGACTTAGTGAAAACTGGAGCATGCAAAATCAGATATCAAGTAGGCATGATTACGAGCTCGATGCACTCACTACAAAGCAAGTCATGACAATCTAAGCATACACCCATCAAGAATACACATTATGCAAGCTAGACATGGCAAGAATAATAACATAGCATGCACGGATCAACTACAACATCCTCGGCAAAATTGCTAACAAGTAGACAATCTGCCCAGATTCACGAAATAGCAAAAGTAGAGCTCGATTGACTCAAGCTAGGGTGCTCCATAATTGCAAACAAAGACATGGATGGATAGAGCACTACAATATTAACGAAACATCCTTACTGATCATCCTCAAAAGAGGCACGAGTCACTAGGAAACAACATGAACATATGGCATAATGAGATAAACAGTCCAAGGACTTAGTGGAAATGCTAAGTCCCAGAAATCAGCATTAACGAATGCTCCACTTTGCAAGCTTGTGCTAGTCACCACACACATCAAAAAAATACATAGGTTGCACCTCTGGATAGATGGCAAAATATATAACAAAACACATGTAGAGCTCAGGGGCATATCATGGACACAATAATCATGGCAAAAATGACAAATATCTAATTGGAGCAGCAGATCTGACAATTATCTCAAATAGCATTCTTCTAACAGCATTTCGGGCATCAAGATGAACTCAAATGAAAATGATGCAATGAGATGAAATGATGTGCTCTCTGAGATGAACATTTTCATATGCTATATGCCCAAAACGGAGCTACGGATGCAAAGTTACGATGCGATGAACATAGCAATTTATCTAGGGTTTCGGGCAAAAAGCCAACCGAGGGAAATCCTCATATCCAGATCTGGCGCGGATTTCGAGGATCGCCGCCATTATTGTTCACCAGAGAGGGTTGGGGCGGTGGCCGGAGACGACGAGGGAGGCCAGAGAGGGCGGTGGAGGCGGCGACCACGGCGTGGGGCTGCGGCGAGGTCCGGCCGCTTCGGGCGGGCGGCGCGCCGGAGCGGGGCGGTTCGCCGGAGCGGCGGCCGGTGGCCGGGCAAGGCGGCGGCGGTGGAATGCGCGGCGGTGCGTCGGTGGAGGCGACCGGCACCGACGAAGATGAGGCGCGGGGCGCGCGCGGAGCTGCCGGGCTGGGAGGGCCCCACCTGGGCCCGGGCGGGCCGGCGCGGCGGCACGCAGTGGCGATGTGGGCACGGGGCGCGGCGAATCGGCAGCTGCCACGTGGCGGCGGACACGGCGGGCGGACACGTCCGTCGGTGGAAGAAGATGTCTGGCGGCGGCGGGGAGAGTTAGGGTAGGTTTGCACCGCGAATTTTGGTGGGGGGAGGTGTATATATAGGCATAGAGGGAGCTAGGAGAGTCCAAATGAGGTGCGGGCTTTGGCCACGCGATCGTGATCGAACGCTCTAGATGATGGAGAGGGTTTTGGTGGGTTTTGGGCCAACTTGGAGGGGTGTTGGGCTGCAACACACACGAGGCCTTTTCGGTCCCTCGGTTAACCGTTGGAGCATCAAACGAAGTCCAAATGGTACGAAACTTGACAGGCGGTCTACCGGTAGTAAACCAAGGCCGCTTGGCAAGTCTTAGTCCAATCCGGAAATGTTTAATCCCCACACACGAAAGAAAGGTAGAAAAGATCACCGGAGGAGAACGAACCGCCGGAATGCAAAACGGACAACAGGGAAAATGCTCGGATGCATGAGATGAACACGTATGCAAATGCAATGCACATGATGACATGATATGAGATGCATGACAACGACAACAACACACGGAGACAAAAACCCGAACCCGAGGAAATAAAATAACTTAAGGCCGGAAACGGCAAGAGTTGGATTACATATTAGGAAAATCATATCCGGGGTGTTACAACACTCCACCACTACGAAAGGATCTCGTCCCGAGATCTAGGACTGATAAAACGCTGGGTACTCAGAACGGAGGTGGTCCTCGCGTTCCTAGGTAGCTTCACGGTCGGAATGGTGTGACCACTTGACTTTGAGGAATTTGATTGACTTGTTGCGAGTCTTGCGTTCAGTCTCTTCAAGAATAGCAACGGGGTGCTCACGACAAGAGAGATCTGCTTGGAGCTCAATGTCCTTGAAGTTGACGGTGCGATCAAGAGTCTTGAAGCACTTTCGGAGCTGAGAGACATGGAACACGTCATGCACATTTGCAAAGTTTGAAGGAAGCTCGAGTTGATAGGCAAGATCACCTCTC
Organism: Triticum monococcum; assembly: GCA_034509565.1. Taxonomy (NCBI): domain Eukaryota; kingdom Viridiplantae; phylum Streptophyta; class Magnoliopsida; order Poales; family Poaceae; genus Triticum; species Triticum monococcum. The sequence continues at coordinate 421,354,206 of CM067846.1, read as the reverse complement.
TTGCCGACGATCTTGAAAGGTCCCACGTATCTAGGGGCAAGCTTCCCTTTGATACCGAAGTGACAAGTACCTTTCATAGGAGAGACGCGGAGGTAAACATGATCTCCGATCTCGAAAGCCAAATCACGGTGCTTACTGTCATAGTAGCTCTTCTGGCGGGATTGGGCTGCTTTGAGGTTATCTCGAATGAGTTTGCACATTTCCTCTGCCTCTGTGATTAAGTCATTACCCAAAAGCTGACGTTCGTCGGTTTCAGACCAGTTGAGAGGGGTACGGCACTTCCTGCCATACAGAATTTCAAATGGGGCCTTGCCCGAACTTGCTTGAAAATTGTTGTTGTAGGAGAATTCAGCATATGGAAGACAATCCTCCCACTTCATGCCGAAGGAGATCACACAAGCCCTGAGCATATCTTCAAGAATCTGATTGACACACTCCACTTGACCGCTAGTTTGAGGATGGAAAGCTGTGCTGAAGCGGATGTTGGTGCCCATGGCCTTCTGAAAAGAATCCCAAAACTTGGAGGTAAAGATGCTGCCACGGTCTGAAGAGATCACTTGTGGAATACCGTGCAGAGAGACAATCCGAGAGGTATAGACTTCCGCCAATTGAGCTGCAGTGATAGACCCTTTGATAGGCAGAAATTGAGCCACTTTAGTGAGTTTGTCGATGACAACGAATATAGCATCATTGCCACGCTTGGACTTTGGAAACCCAGTCACGAAGTCCATCTCAATGTGGTCGAACTTCCATTCTGGAATGGCAAGAGGTTGGAGGAGACCAGCTGGCCTTTGGTGTTCTGCCTTCATTCTTCTGTAGACATCACATTCATTCACGAACTGAGCAATCTCGCGCTTCATTCGAGTCCACCAATAAGCCTGCTTGAGGTCCTGATACATCTTCGTGCTCCTAGGGTGGATGGAGAGGAGTGAATTGTGAGCCTCGTTCATGATAACCTTATGAAGATCACCTTTGGGCACAACAATACGATCCTCGAAGAAGAGAGTATCCTTGTCATCAAGGCGGTAGCACTTGTACTTGGGTTGACTCTTGGCAATCCCAATTTTCACCTTCTTCACCATAGCATCAAGAAGCTGGGCTTGGCGAATCTGGTCCTCCAAGGTAGGAGAGACTTGAAGGTTGGCGAGGAAACCTTAAGGAACAACTTGCAGATTAAGTTTGCGGAAAGCTTCACAAAGCTCGGGTTGATAAGGCTTGAGAATAAGACTGTTGCAGTAAGCCTTCCTGCTCAATGCGTCAGCAATCACATTGGCCTTGCCTGGAGTATACTCGATACTAGGATTATACTCTTGAATCATTTCGACCCATCTAGTCTGCCTGAGGTTGAGATTAGGCTGAGTGAAGATGTACTTGAGACTCTTGTCGTCAGTGAAGATGTCCACTTTTCTTCCCAATAAGAGATGTCTCCAAGTCAAAAGAGCATGCACAACTGCCGCCAACTCGAGGTCATGAGTGGGGTAGTTCTTCTCATTGGGCTTCAACTGGCGAGAGGTATAAGCCACAACTTTCTTCTCTTGCATCAACACTGCGCCAAGACCTTGGAGAGAGGCATCACAAAAGACCTCGTACAGTTTGGATTCATCAGGCGGAGTCAGAACTGGAGCAGTGACCAATTTCTCTTTCAAAGTTTTGAAAGCGAAGTCACATTCGGGAGACCAAACGTAATTGACGTGCTTATGGAGAAGATTTGAGAGAGGCTTCACGATCTTAGAAAAGTTTACAACGAATCTTCGACAATAGCTTGCGAGACCGAGGAAGCTACGGAGTTGCTTCACGTTCTGAGGTGGTTCCCAATTCACAATTGCAGACACCTTCTCAGGATTCACCACAATGCCCTTGGCAGAAATGATATGACCAAGATAAAGAACCTCATCGAGCCAAAATTCGCACTTGGAGAACTTGGCGTAGAACTGGTGTTCCCTAAGCTTATCGAGTACCAAACGTAAGTGCTTGGCATGATCTTCCTTGTTCTTCGAGAAAACCAGAATGTCGTCGAGATAGACCAAAATGAAGTCATTGGTGTAGGTGTTGAAGATGAAGTTCATCATGCGAGAGAACGTCGGAGGAGCGTTGACGAGGCCAAAAGACATGACAGTGTATTCATATGAACCATAGCTTGTCCTGAAAGCCGTCTTGGGAACATCTTGCCCACGGATTTGAATCTGGTGATAACCCATACGGAGATCAAGCTTGGAGAATACTTGGGCTCCTTTGAGTTGTTCGAACAGCTCGTTGATGTTCGGAAGTGGGTATTTGTTCTTGATAGTCTTCTTGTTCAATGGACGGTAATCAACACAAAGTCGGTCCGTTCCATCCTTATTCTTCACAAAAAGAACACCACAACCCCACGGAGAAGAACTAGGTCGGATGAGACCCATTTGCTCTTGAATATCGAGTTGATTCTTCAGCTCCTTCAACTCTTCAGGTCCGAGCTTGTAAGGACGCTTGCACACTAGTTCCGTGCCAGGCTCAAGATCGATGATGAATTCAACTGGCCGGTGCAGAGGCATTCCTGGAAGCTCTTCTAGAAAGACGTCTTGATATTCGCAAACGACTGGAATCTGCGAGATAGCATCCAGTTCACCCTTCTCATTGAGAGAAAATAGACGGATTGTATTATCCCGAGCTGCAAAGACAATTACATCCTCAGACGAATGAGTCAATTGAATCTGCCTGGCTGCATAATCAAGCTGAGCCTTGTGCTTAGAAAGCCAATCCATCCCGAGAATAAGATCAATATCCGAGTTACCAAGGATCATTGGAGAAGCCAGAAGCTTGAAATCACCCATCAAGATAGAAATATTCGGAACCTCGTAGTTAGCGAGCAAACATCTACCCGGAGATACAACTGCTAACAGTTTATGCATAACTTGAGAAAACCACCCATGCTTAGATGCAAAAGGTCTCGAGATGAAACAATGCGATGCACCAGTGTCAAAAAGAACTTTTGCGGGAACATCGTTAACAGGAAGGTTACCCATGATGACATCTGACGAATCCTCTGCCTGAGCTGCATTCACCATATTAACCTTGGCATACTTGGGGTTATGCTTGACCACAGCTGTACTTGCCGATCTCACAGGAGGAGGAGGAGGGAGATGCCTCTAATTGAAGCATTTGTTGGCATAGTGACCCTTCTGTTGGCACTTGTTGCACGTGACCTCTGAAAGCGGACGGTGATACGGAGCACTTGATCTTGGAGCTTGAGACGAAGTCTTGTTCTAAAAGCCAGGGTTGGGTGGGTGGGAAGATCCACTGCCACCTTTGCTCTTCTGATACGGCTGACGGAACAGAGGAGGAGGAAGCCAATACTTCTGCTGCTTGGCCACTTGAGTAGAGGAAGGAGTAGCATCTCTGACTCACTTCTTGGAAGCATCACACTTCAGTTGAGCAGCCTCTTGCTTCAATGCCATGTTGTAGAACTCATCGTATCTCAAAGGCTCAAAGAGAACAAGAGCTAGCTGGATTTCTTCTTTGAGACCACCCCTGAACTGGTATATCATGCTCTTCTCATCAGGGACGTCCTGCTTAGCAAAGAGGGCGAGCTTCTGAAACAACTTGTTGTAGTCATAGATAGACAAAGAGCATTGCTTCAGGTTGCGGAATTCCTCACGCTTGCTTTCAACCACGCTCTGAGGAATATGATGAGCTTTGAAATCTTGACGGGATTCATCCCAGGTAATCACACGTCCTCCTCTGGAATCTTTGTATTGCTGGAACCACTCTACAGCTTGGTCTTTGAGTTGGAAGGAAGCGAACTTGACAAAGTCCTCAGGCATGACGTTACTGCGCTCGAAATGCTTGCACAGATCCACTAGTCAATCGTCAGCATCAGTTGCCTCAACACAATTGCTAAAAGTCTTTGGCTGATTTGCAAGGAACTGGTTGAGTGTAGCAAAGTGATTCTGATTATTGCCTTGGTTTCCTTGGTTCGCTTGGTTGCGCTCTTGAAGAATTTGCATGATCAACTACGTGTTTGCATTGGTAGCGGCCATCACAGCTTGCCATGCCTCCAGAGGAGGTGGTGGTGGTGGCGGATCAGGATTCGGAGTCGTGCGCATTGGAGGAGCCATCCTGAAGAGGTTGACATCCATTAGCACACTGGTAGATAAATATTGAAGCTGAACCAAACGGGTTGAAATTGCAACATATAGTCTTCACATCCGAACAAAATGAACGAATGCATTCCAATTGAAATGGTCACATATCCATAAATTGAGAAGCCACTTAGAATTTAGGTAGAGGAATAAATCAACAAGGTACGGAACAAGAACGAATACTCGGTAGGAAATGCCAATCTCAAACCAAATATCCGTGGAAGAAGAACAAGAGCTACAAGAATTCCCACCTATGAAACTCCCGAACCATTCCAGTTATGCAATCAGGTGTTGGGGATACAGGGGAAGCATAATATCTCACCCAAATCTAGCAAATCCTACATCCAGCGGTATCCATCCTTCAACACATAACCGAGAAAAACTTCGGAAACCATCTACCTCAACCTTTGAAAAGCATCCGTTATACAAGTTATGGCAATACTCCCAAACTCCCGCCCCAGTACTGGGTGGCGTCGAGGTTATCTCACCAACAACTGCATAAAAGAGATTTTCGATGTCGGCATACTTAACTCAGGTATTCCAGAACTGCAACGATAAAATTGTGACGACAACACCTCGGAGCTCAACTCCCCGGGACACTGCCACAACCCCTAATGACAGGAGGCATCAAGAACATTGTTCTCGTCACAAATCAATCGGAACGATTCCAAGATACCCGCGTGATCCTAATTTTTTTTGTGAAATTTGAGAAGAGAAGAGTCAAAACTCTACGCCAGGATGCCTTACCAGAGCAATGAGGGGACTGGGGAGTAAAAAGAATTCCTAAACTCTCTGATATATAATTCCTAAAAGACTCAAAACATTTTTCTAGGCTCAACAACGGCTGCTAAAAATGATCAATCAGTGGGGGCTCCTAAGGTCGGGGAAGGCTCTGATTACGGACTTCTAACGCCCTTGATGCGGCTATATCTCCTACGTGTCGAAGCACGACTTAGAGGCATAACCGCATTGAAAGCAATGTTGCAAGTAAGGTAATCTTCACAATAACCCATGTAAATAGATAATAAGGGGAAAGGTACATAGTTGGCTTACACTCGCCACGTCAAACAGAGTACATAAATAGCATTACATCATCCAATCACTCATGGCCCGACTATGGTGCCAAAATAAAAGATCAACCCAACATGCGACACGGTCCCGATCGCCCCAACTGGGCACCACTACTGAACATCAGGGAAAGACACATAGTAACGGCGTGAGTCCTCCTCTGGAATCTTTGTACTGCTGGAACCACTCTGCAGCTTGGTCTTTGAGTTGGAAGGAAGCGAACTTGACAAAGTCCTCAGGCCTGACGTTACTGCACTCGAAATGCTTGCACAGATCCACTAGTCAATCGTCAGCATCTGTTGCCTCAACACAATTGCTGAAAGTCTTTGGCTGATTTGCAAGGAACTGGTTGAGGGTAGCAAAGTGATTCTGATTGTTGCCTTGGTTGCCTTGGTTCGCTTGATTGCGCTCTTGAAGAATTTGCATGATCAACTGCGTGTTTGCATTGGTTGCGGCCATCATAGCTTGCCATGCCTCCGGAGGAGGTGGAGGTGGTGGTGGATCAGGATTCGGAGTCGTGCGCGTTGGAGGAGCCATCCTGAAGAGGTTGACATCCATTAGCACATTGATAGACAAATATTGAAGCTGAATCCAACGGAATGAAAATTGCAATATATAGTCTTCACATCAGAACAAAATGAACGAATGCATTCCAATTGAAATGGTCACATATCCATAAATTGAGAAGCCACTTAGAATTTAGGTAGAGGAATAAATCAACAAGGTACGGATCAAGAACGAATACTCGGTAAGAAATCCCAATCTCAAACCAAATATCTGTGGAAGAAGAACTAGAGCTACAAGAATTCCCACCAATGAAACTCCCGAACCTTTCCGGTTATGCAATCAGGTGTTGGGGATACAGGGGAAGCATAATATCTCACCCAAATCTAGCAAATCCTACATCTAGTTGTATCCATCCTTCAACACATAACCAAGAAAAACTTCGGAAACCATCTACCTCAACCTTCGAAAAGCATCCGTTATACAAGTTATGGCGATACTCCCAAACTCCCGCCCCAGTACTGGGTGGCGTCGAGGTTATCTCACCAATGAACTGCATAAAAGAGAATTTCGATGTCGGCGTACTAAACTCAGGTATTCCAGAACTGCAACGATAAAATTGTGATGACAACACCTCGGAGCTCAACTCCTCGGGACACTGCCACAACCCCTAAAGACAGGAGCCACTAAGAACAGTGTTCTCGTCACAAAACCATCGGAATGATTCCAAGATACCCGCGTGATCCTAAATTTTTTTAGTGAAATTTGAGAAGAGAAGAGTCAAAACTCTACGTCAGGATGCCTTACCAGAGCGACGAGGAGACTGGGGAGTAAAAAGAATTCCTAAACTCTCCGATATATAATTCCTAAATGACTCAAAACATTTTTGTAGACTCAAGAACGGCTGCTAAAAACGATCAAGCAATGGGGGGCTCCTAAGGTCAGGGAAGGCTCTGATACCAACTTGTAACGCCCTCGATGCGGCTATATCTCCCAGGTGTCGAGGCAAGACTTAGAGGCATAACCGCATTGAAAGCAATGTCGCAAGTTAGGCAATCTTCACAACATCCCATGTAATATAGATAATAAAAGGGGAGATACATAGTTGGCTTACACTCGCCACGTCAATCAAAGTACATAAATAGCATTACATCATCCAATCACTCATGGCCCGACTACGACGCCAAAATAAAAGATCAACCCAACATGCGACACGGTCCCAATCGCCCCAACTGGGCACCACTACTGATCATCAGGGAAAGAAACATAGTAACGGCGTGAGTCCTCGTTGAACTCCCACTTGAGCTCAAGCGCGTCATCTGGAATGGAGTCGTTAGGTCCTGCATCTGGTTTAATAGTAATCTGTGAGCCACATGGACTCAGCAATCTCGCACCCTCGCGATCAAGACTATTTAAGCATATAGGAAAGGCAAGGTAATATATGTGGAGCTGCAGCAAGCGACTAGCATATAAGGTGGCTATCCTGTTCGCATAAGAGAGCGAGAAGAGGATGCAAAACACGAACGAATAACTAGAGAGCAACCTGCAGCAAGCATTACTCCAACACCGTGTTCACTTCCCGGACTCCGCCGAGAAGAGACCATCACGGTAACTCACACAATTGATTCATTTTAATTAAGTTAAGGTTCAAGTTATCTACAACCGGACATTAACAAATTCCCATCTGCCCATAACCGTGGGCACGGCTTTAGAAAGTTCAAATCCCTGCAGGGGAGTCCCAACTTAGCCCATGACAAGCTCTCACGGTCAACGAAGGAATAGACCTTCTCCCGAGACATTCCGATCAGACTCGGTATCCCGGTTCTACAAGACACTTCGACAAGTTAAAACAAATCCAGCAACACCGCCCGAATGTGCCGACGAATCCCGATATGAGCTGCACATATCTCATTCTCAGGGTACACTCAGATTGTCTAAACTTCCGGTAGGCCAGCCCAGAGTTTCCCCTGGTAGCCACCGGCGGCTGACGAGTTGGACCAACACTCAGAGGAGCACTGGCACGGGAGGGTTTAAATAAGATGACCCTTGGGCTCCGGAAACCCAAGGGAAAAAGAGGCTAGGTGGCAAATGGTAAAACCAAGGTTGGGCATTGCGGGAAAAGCTTTAATCAAGGCAAACTATCAAGGGGTTCCCATTATAACCCAACCGCGTAAGGAACGCAAAATCCGGGAACATAACACTGATATGATGGAAACTAGGGCGGCAAGAGTGGAACAAAACACTAGGCGAGAGGCCGAGCCTTCCACCCTTTACCATGTATATAGATGCATTAAGATAACATTGCAATATAATGGTATCCCAGCAAGTAAATAATGTTCCAACAAGGAACGGCCTCCAATCTTCACCTGCAACTAGCAACGCTATAAGAGGGGCTGAGCAAAGCGGTAACATAGCCAAACAACGGTTTGCTAGGACATGGTGGGTTAGAGGTTTGACATGGCAATTTGGGAGGCATGATAAGCAAGAGGTAGGCATCGTAGCATAGGCATAGCAAAAGAGCGAGCATCTAGCATAGCAAAGATAGTAGTGATTTCGAGGGTATGATCATCTTGCCTGCAAAGTTGTCAGAGTTGACTAGATCCTCGAAAGCAAACTCAATGGGCTCCTCGTTAGCGAACTCGTCTCCCGGCTCTACCCAAACAAGACAAACAAGCAACAAGGCCACAATCAACCACGTGCAAACTCAAACAACATGATGCAAACATGGTATGCTATGCGGGATGCGATATGTGATGCATATGCAAGATTTCACACGGAATGAATAAACCTGTCCTCAACTTGGAAAAACAAGTGTGCCACTGGAAAGGTGAGATGAAATCGCTTGAAAACGATATAAATATCACCGGAATCGGAGTTACAGTTTGGAAATGGCAAGCGATTCAAATATGGCACCGGTCTGCGATTTACAGCAAGTAGCCATCTAAATGCAACAATATGAACATGCTACAGCACCCAAACATGTCAACAAAATACATGGCAGGGATCCATTCATGATTCTTAACAAAAGATGAACACTGAGCTACGGCCAATTCATCCATTAACAGGTTCAAACAAGCATGGCAAAAATGCATTTGGCAAACAGATTTCAGACTTGGTGAAATTAACACTTGTCTGGAATTTCAGATCAAGTAGCACACTTTGAAGCATGAAAACTATATGCTACAGGACCTTAACATGGCAAATAAAAGCATGGCATGGAGCTACTAAAAGAGCTTAACAAAAGTCCCTTAGTGACCTTGAGCCAAAATGGATCAGAAAATACATTTGCAAGCATGTGAACATGGCAAAAGCATAATCAGTTCTCAGACTTAGTGAAAACTGGAGCATGCAATATCAGATATCAAGTAGGTATGTTTACGAGCTCGATGCACTCACTACAGAGCAAGTCATGACAATCTAAGCATACACCCATCAAGAATACACATTATGCAAGCTAGACATGGCAAGAACAATAACATAGCATGCACGGATCAACTACAACATCCTCGGCAAAATTGCTAACAAGTAGACAATCTGCCCAGATTCACGAAATAGCAAAAGTAGAGCTCGATTGACTCAAGCTAGTGTGCTCCATAATTGCAAACCAAGACATGGATGGATAGAGCACTACAAGATTAACAAACATCCTTACTGATCATCCTCAAAAGAGGCACGGATCACTAGGAAACAACATGAACATATGGCATAATGAGATAAACAGTCCAAGGACTTAGTGGAAATGCTAAGTCCCTGAAATCAGCATTAACAATGCTCCACTTTGCAAGCTTGTGCTAGTCACCACACACTTCAAAAAAATTCATAGGTTGCACCTCTAGATAGATGGCAAAACATATAACAAAACACATGTAGAGCTCAGGGGCATATCATGCACACAATGATCATGGCAAAAATGACAACTATCTAATTGGAGCAGCAGATCTGACAATTATCTCAAATAGCATTCTTCTAACAGCATTTCGGGCATCAAGATGAACTCAAATGAAAATGATGCAATGAGATGAAATGATGTTCTCTCTGAGATGAACATTTTCATATGCTATATGCCCAAAACGGAGCTACAGATGCAAAGTTACAATGCGATGAACATAGCAATTTATCTAGGGTTTCGGGCAAAAAGCCAGCCGAGGCAAATCCTCAGATCCAGATCTGGCGCGGATTTCGAGGATCGCCGCCATTACTGTTCACCGGAGAGGGTTGGGGCAGTGGCCGGAGACGACGAGGGATGTCGGAGAGGGCGGTGGAGGCGGCGACCGCGGCGTGGGGCGGCGGCGAGGTCCGGCCTCGTCGGGCGGGCAGCGCGCTGGAGCGGGGCGGCTCGCTGGAGTGGCGGCCGGTGGCCGGGCGAGGCGGCGGTGGTGGAACGCGCGGCGGCGCTTCGGTGGAGGTGGCCGGCACCGGCGAAGACGAGGCGCGGGGCGCGCGCGGAGCTGCCGGGCCGGGAGGGCCCCGCCTGGGCCCGGGCGGGCCGGCGCGGCGGCGTGCAGTGGCGATGTGGGCGCGGGGCGCGGCGAATCGGCGGCTGCCACGTGGCGGCGGACATGGCGCGCGGACATGTCCGTCGGTGGAAGAAGATGTCCTGCGGCGGCGGGGAGAGTTAGGGTAGGTTTGCATCGCGAATTTTGGAGGGGGAGGTGTATATATAGGCATAGAGGGAGCTAGGAGAGTCCAAATGAGGTGCGGTTTTCAGCCACGCGATCGTTATCGAACGCTCTAGATGATGGAGAGGGTTTTGGTGGGTTTTGGTCCAACTTGGAGGGGTGTTGGGCTGCAACACACACGAGGCCTTTTCGGTCCCTCGGTTAACCGTTGGAGCATCAAACGAAGTCCAAATGGTACGAAACTTGACAGGCGGTCTACCGGTAGTAAACCAAGGCCGCTTGGCAAGTCTCGGTCCAATCCGGAAATGTTTAATCCCCACACACGAAAGAAAGGTAGAAAAGACCACTCGAGGAGAACGAAGCGCCGGAATGCAAAACGGACAACGGGGAAAATGCTCGGATGCATGAGATGAACACGTATGCAAATGCAATGCACATGATGACATGATATGAGATGCATGACAACGACAACAACACACGAAGACAAAAACCCGAACCCGAGGAAATAAAATAACTTAAGGCCGGAAACGGCAAGAGTTGGATTACATATTAGGAAAATCATTGTTGGAATACACAAGCCAAGTTCTATAATGAAAAACTCCCAGTAATATATGAAAGTGACAAAACAAGAGACTCTCTATCATAAAGATAATGGTGCTACTTTGAAGCACAAGTGTGGAAAAAGGATAGTAGCATTGCCCCTTTTTATTTATTTATTTTTCTTTTTCTTTTCTTTTTATTTTTTTGGGCCTTTCTTTTTTTTGCCTTTTTTTATTTGGGATAATGCTCTGTTAATGATGATCATCACACTTCATTTATTTACAACTCGATACTAGAACAAAATATGACTCTATATGAATGCCTCCGGCGGTGTACCGGGAAGGGCAATGAATCAGGAGTGACATGTATGATAAATTATGCATGGTGGCTTTGCCACAAATACAATGTCAACTACATGATCATGCAAAGCAATATGACAATGATGAAACATGTCATGAATGAACCGGTGGAAAGTTGCATGGCAATATATCTCGGAATGGCTATGGAAATGCCATAATAGTTAGGTATGGTGTCTGTTTTGAGGAAGATATAAGGAGGTTTATATGTGACAGAGCGTATCATATCTCGGGGTTTGGATGCACCGCCGAAGTTTTCACCAACTCTCAAGGTGAGAAAGGGCAATGCATGGTACCGAAGAGGCTAGCAATGATGGAAGGGTGTGAGTGCGTATAATCCATGGACTCAACATTAGTCATAAAGAACTCACATACTTATTGCAAAAATCTACAAGTCACCAAAAACCAATAGTACGTGCATGCTCCTAGGGGGATAGATTGGTAGGAAAAGATCATCGCTCGTCCCCGACCGCCACTCATAAGGAAGACAATCAAAGAACACCTCATGTTTCAAATTTGTTACACAACGGTTACCATTCGTGCATGCTACGGGACTTGCAATATTCAACACAAGTATTTCTCAAATTCAAAATTACTCAACTAGCACACTCTAATATCACCACCTTTATATCTCAAAACAATTATCAAGTCTCAAACTTCTCATAGTGTTCAATGCACTTTCTATGATAGTTTTTATTATACCCTTCTTGGATGCCTATCATATTATGACTAGTTTCATAACCAAAGCAAATTACCATGCTGTTCTGAAGGACTCTCAACATAATATAAGTGAAGCATGAGAGATCAATGATTTCTATGAAATAAAACCACCACCGTGCTCTAAAAGATATAAGTGAAGCACTAGAGCAAAATTACCTAGCTCAAAAGATATAAGTGAAGCACATAGAGTATTCTAATAAATTTCAATTCATGTGTGCCTCTCCCAAAATATGTGTACAGCAAGGATGATTGTGGTAAACTAAAAATGAAAGACTCAAATCATACAAGACGCTCCAAGCAAAACACATATCATGTGGTGAATAAAAATATAGCCTCAAGTAAAGTTAATGATGGAAGAAGACGAAAGAGGGGATGCCTTCCGGGGCATCCCCAAGCTTAGGCTTTTGGTTGTCCTTGAATTTTACCTTGGGTTGCCTTGGGCATCCCCAAGCTTAGGCTCTTGCCACTCCTTGTTCCATAATCCATCAAATCTTTAACCAAAACTTGAAAACTTCAGAACACAAAACTTAAACAGAAAATCTCATGAGCTCCGTTAGTATAAGAAAACAAACCACCACTTAAGGTACTGTAATGAACTCATTCTTTATTTATATTGGTGTTAAACCTACTGTATTCCAACTTCTCTATGGTTCATAACCTCCGATACTAGCCATAGATTCATCAAAATAAACAAACAACACCCGAAAAACAGAATCTATCAAAAACAGAACAGTCTGTAGTAATCTGTAGGTTTCGAATACTTATGTAACCCCAAAAATTCTAAAATAAATTTATGGACGTGATAAATTTATCTATTAATCATATTCAAAAATAATCAACCTAATCACGCTCTCCAGTAAAAAATGGTATCGAATCTCGTGAGTGCTAAAGTTTCTGTTTTTTACAGCAAGATCGCAAAGACTTTCCTCAAGTCTTCCCAAAGGTTCTACTTGGCACAAACTCTAATTAAAGCATAAAACCACATCTAAACAAGGCTAGATGAATTATTTATTACTAAACAGAAACAAAAATCAAGGAACAAAAATAAAATTGGGTTGCCTCCCAACAAGCGCTATCGTTTAACGCCCCTAGCTAGGCATAAAAGCAAGAATAGATCTAGGTGTTATCATCTTTGGTATGCAATCCATAAGTAGCTCTCATAATATTTTCATAAGGTAATTTAATTTTATTTCTAGGAAATTGTTCCATGCCTTTCCTTAACGGACATTGGAATCTAATATTCCCTTCATTCATATCAATAATTGCACCAATCGTTCTAAGGAAAGGTCTACCAAGAATAACGGGACATGTAGGATTGCAATCAATGTCAAGAACAATGAAATCTATGGGTACATAATTCCTATTTGCAACAATAATAACATCATTAATCATTCCCATAGGTTTCTTAATAGTGGAATCCACAAGATGCAAATTTAAAAAACAATCATCAAATTCACGGAATCCTAACACGTCACACAAAGTTTTTGGAATCATGGAAACGCTAGCACCCAAATCACATAAAGAATAGCATTCATGATCTTTGATACTAATTTTAATAGTAGGTTACCACTCATCATAAAGTTTTCTAGGGATAGAAACTTCCAATTCAAGCTTTTCTTCATAAGATTGCATTGAAGCATCAACGATATGTTTAGTGAAAGCTTTATTTTGATTATAAGCATGCGGAGAATTTAGCACAGATTGCAACAAGGCAATACAATCTATTAAAGAACAATTATCATAATTAAATTTCTTGAAATCCAAAATAGTGGGTTCATTGCTACGTAAAGTTTTGACCTCATCAATCCCACTTTTACCAATTTTTGCATCAAGATCTAAAAACTCCCAATCATTGGGACGCCTTTTAACTAAAGTTGACTCATCTCCAGTCCCATCATTATCAAGATTCATATTGCAAAACAAAGATTTAATAGGAGACACATCAATCACTTTTAGATATTCATTCTTATTATCATCAAAACTAGAAGAACACGATTTTATAAAGCAATCTTTTTTAGCATGCATCCTAGCGGTTCTTTCTTTGCACTCATCAATGGAAATTCTCATGAATTTGAGAGACTCATTGATATCATGCTTAGGTGGAATAGATCTAAGTTTGAAAGAATCAACATCAAGAGAAATTATATCCACGTTCCTAGCCAACTCATCAATCTTAGACAATTTTTCTTCAATGAACGCATTGAAACTCTTTTGCGAACTAATAAATTCTTTAATATTAGATTCAAAATCAGAGGGCATCTTATTATAATTTCCATAAGAATTTTTGTAGGAATTACCATAATTATTAGAGGAATTACTAGGAAACGGCCTAGGATTTAAATTACCTCTATACGTGTTATTACCATAATTGTTCCTACCAACAAAATTTACATCCATAGATTCATTATTATTCTCAATCAAAGTAGACAAAGGCATATCATTAGGATCAGAAGAAACACTCTTATTAGCAAACAATTCCATAAGTTCATCCATCTTTCCACTCAAAACATTAATTTCTTATATTGCATGCACCTTTTTACTAGTAGATCTTTCAATGTGCCATTGAGAATAATTAACCATAATATTATCTAGGAGTTTGGTAGCTTCTCCTAAAGTGATTTCCATAAAAGTGCCTCCCGCTGCCGAATCTAAAAGATTTCTAGAAGCAAAATTTAATCCGGCATAAAATTTTTGTATAATCATCCAAAGATTCAAACCATGAGTAGGGCAATTACGTATCATTAATTTCATCCTCTCCCAAGCTTGTGAAACATGTTCATGTCAGGACCCCGATTCCAAGTCACACTGATCTAGCCTGTAACACCTCATATCACTTTGCGGCCTCACGCACTGTATTCCCACAGGTGTCTCCTTACCATGGCCCGGGACCATTTGCGCCTTTTGGCTCACATATATGATAGTGTCGCTAGCATCTATATGACAGAGAACCCGAGCCGACATGGCTAGTCATGAACCCAAAGTGGCACAAACTTACGGGGATAGGCATACATGATTCAACATCGAGCATGTCGGTCAGTAGTGTGTGAATCCAGGCTGTAGCACTTGGCTAACACGACTTCGGTGAACCTGGGCTGTAGCAGGCTAGGCAGGACTCCGGATGTCACCGCATGACATTTCCCCGAAGGGACAATCACAGGAACGAAGTCAATCACATGTCGTCCAGTCAAGTGCTCGAGCAGTAGTGCTGGGCTAGCAGGACTCCGGTGAACCGGGCTGTAGAGGACTACTATGGCTCATGGAAGCACTAGACTACATTTCCCCATAAGAGAGGCTGCCAAGGATAAACAACTAGATTGTCGGATCCCACACATACCAAGCATTTCAATCATACACACAATATGCTCGATATGTGTAAATATAACATGGCATCACAACAAAACTCTACAACTCAAGTACTTTATTAAAAGGCTTTGGAGAGCCATACATAACATATTCATACAAGTAGGGGTCACATGACCCGACACTCAAGTCATACAAGCGTACAAGCACATGCGGAAGCAAACTAGTCTGAGTACAGACACTAGAAAGAAAGAAGGATTGACAAAGCCTGTCTATCTACATATGGCCCTCCATGGCTCGGAATCACCACCTGGGTGGCAAGTCACTCATTGACATCGAGGTCTACGTAAAACCCGTCGGAGGGGGCGGTGTTGTCGTCTGAAAACAATAATTAAAGCAAGATGAGTACAAAGGTACTCAGCAAGACTTACAACAGATCCTACTATACATGCTCATTCTCAAGAAGGTAGTGGAGTTATAGCAGCAAGCCAGCTTTGACTCTTGGCTAAGCTATCCTACGAGACACCACTTGTAAAAGAGTTTTCGCACACGAGTCCACTAATCACCATCACAATACTCCACCGTGGATCCTCCCTTGCCATCCTACGAAGGGGCCATCCGCGGTACTCACACTTATCTTGAATCTTTTAGTAGTAACCATTAACTTGTCTATGAACTGTATAGGCAACCAAGTAGTCCTTTACCGCGGACGCGGCTATTCGAATAGAAGATGTTAACCCTGCAGGGGTGTACTTCTTCATACACGCTCTCACCACTTATCGTCATTTACATGACATGTACTCGGCAACCTTCAAGCGGAAGCCCAACGAGGGTGTCGGCCACGTCCTACCTAAACACTCAAGTCTCTAGTCCAGGTCTATCACCTTTCCAGGTTCCATATGCATGGAGTCCGGCCGAGGTTTCCACATACGGCCCCGAACGATGTGTACAGGGTTCCCGAGACACCAAACGGGCGACTCGGTACACCGTGCCATGGTGTATCTACCGCATCATAGCCCACCCCTAGGGTCAGCGCTATGCACGGCCACCAACACATAACCTATAAACACCAGAAACTAGTTGCAACTCCTGGACAGAGAGCTAGGGTGGTTAAGAAGCCGAGAGGGTCCATTGGTTTCAGTCCCAATGTATGGTAGTAACTGATTCTTGAATCACAGATACAGATCTCAGTTCTTAAGGACAGCCTCAATGAAACAACCCACCATGTACTCCTACATGGCCTCTCATCGATACCTTTACCAAATCATGTTCAACACATCCCTCACATTACCGACGTAATCATTTCACTCTAGCCCATCACCAAGATGAACCAGACCTGACACAACTCTAGGCATAGCAGGCATAGCAAGGTAGGAAACACATACATGGCTCAATCAACTCCTACACATGCTAGTGGGTTTCATATAGTTACTGTGGCAATGACAGGTCATGCAGAGGATAAGGGTTCAACTACCGCAGCACACAGCAGTTTGAAACGTTGCTATCTTAATGCAGTAAATGAGAGCAGGAGCGAGAACATGGGATTGTATCGATATGATCAATGGGGCTGCTTGCCTGATGGAGTAGTAGTAGGGTACTACCCTTCAGTCGGATAATCGAAGGTATCCTCGGAGGCAGAACCTACCACGAAAGACACCACAGAACACAATCATCACATGGCAATATGCAACAATATGATGCATGCTATGACATGGCAATATGATGTGTCCTGGCTAATGCATTGTAAAACATGTTGGTTTGAGTCTATTTGAATCAAAGGTTCAAATGGAAGCTCATGTTATTAAGTCATATAAGTGCATTAGCTTGTTTCACCTAAACAACAAGGTTAAAGTGTTCTATCATGCATGAAACCATTACGGATGGAAAGATTGAATTTTTCTGATCAAATTTCATACATAAATCTTTGCATTTGGAGTTATAGATTAAAAGTTATGAATTTTTCAAGTTTGTAGTATTTTTTGGAATTTCCTGTATAAAAGTAAATCCAGAAAATAATTATTGCGTTAGCAGTGCGTCATGGTGACGTCAGCGGTCCACGGAGCCGGTCCAGGTCAAACCTGACTAGTGGGACCCCCGTGTCAGTGT
This sequence comes from Triticum monococcum, assembly GCA_034509565.1. NCBI lineage: Eukaryota > Viridiplantae > Streptophyta > Magnoliopsida > Poales > Poaceae > Triticum > Triticum monococcum. Next base: position 421,336,875 of record CM067846.1, on the reverse strand, counting down.
AATTAGCCTAACTAATTTTTAGTTAGCACTAAACCTACCTTTATTAGCAGACGGGTCCCACCTGTCATGGACTCAGGGAGGAGTCAATATGGGCCCACACGGAGTCAACCAGGGTCAAACGGGGTCAAACTCGGTGGTGTTCAGCTGCCAGCGAGGCCAGACGCGGCGGGGCAATGCGGGTTTTGCACTCCAACGACTAAAAGGACGGCGGAGACCTCCTACGCGTAGCTAGGAGCAAGCCGCGTCGAGTGGTGGCAGTGGGGGAGCTCGGGGTCGCCGGAAACGACACCGGCGATGACCTTGGCAGTCGCCAGAGTTTGGGCGAGGTCGAACCCGAGGCTACGGGGCACGGCGAGGCGCGTGGGGTGGTGCGTTGGGCTCCTGCGAGTGCGGTGAGGACGGTGACGTGCCCGGAATCAAGCCCAAGTGGTTGTGGCCACGACGGTGACGTGCGGTGGCGGCGGCGGGTGCAGCCGAGCTCGGTGCGGTTGCTACGAAGCACGAGAGCAAGGACGGGAGGGATGGAGAGGTGCAGCAGCTCACGGCGAACACGACGGTGCAGACGACGTGGTCGGGGACGAGCTGGTGCGGCGGAGACGGCGAGGGGGATCTGCGGTGGCGTTCAGTGAAGACGAGCTCGATGGAGACGAGGGAGAGTGTCCGAGCGTTTGGGGCTCGGCTAGCTCGACGTTGTGGACGACGGCGGAGCTCGTTGAAAGGTCAGCGCGGCGCGGGGACGATGGAGAACGCGGTTATGTCGACGGTGCGGCGGCAGGGGCATCGGCCATGGCGAGAGAGAGCGAGGGAGAGAGACAGGGGAGAATGGGTGTGTCTGTGAGGTCGAGGCGGCGACATGGAGCTCGCCCAGGTGTCCATGGGCGCGAGCGGCAAGCAGGTGGCGCGGTGGCGAGCTCTCGCGCGCCGGCATCACCTCCTACCTGGCTGGCGGGAGGAAGCAGCTGGCTGGCATGGGCTAGCACAGTGCTGGGCCGCCAGGTGGGCCGGGAGGTGGGCTGCGGCCAGGTAAGCGGTTTCTTTTATTTCTATTTTTGTTTTTTTTCTATTTTCTGTAACTGTGTGGCTTTATTAAAAATAGTTAAACACTTCCAAAAATCCTGAAAATAATCAGGGGCTCTGTTTGGATTATTTCCAACAGCCCACACTTATTTCCAGAATTATTTGGGCATTTAAAATATTTTATAGCATTTAAATGCCCAAATGCAAATAGGTAATGATTTAATCCAATGACCTTATGTGTCCTAGAAAATTGTGAACCCATTTTGTCGGAGGTTCTAACCCAAGACAAAAAGGGTGGACATTTTAGAAGGGCATTTCAGGTTCATTGAAAATGATTTTAGTAAACCCTAGTTGTTTCCAGGGGGTGTTGGGTGTTCTGCCATCCCCATTTCAATTTTCTGGAGAAGTAGACATGATGCAACACTCTAATGCATGAACTAGCTAGGGTGTGACAACTCGCCCCCACTCAAAATAATCTCGTCCTGAGATTTAGGATCCGTTGGAAAGAAGTTGGGGTACTCAAGTCGAAGACGATCCTCCCTTTCCCAAGTGGCTTCTTTCTCAGAGTGGTGTGACCATTGAACCTTGAGAAACTTGATGTTATGGCGTCGGGTGGTACTCTCGGCTTGATCAAGGATACGAACGGGATATTCCCGATATGTGAGATTATCTTGGAGATCAAGCGTTTCGTGGTCCACTCCACGGATAGGATCCGCGAAGCAACGCCTAAGTTGAGAAACGTGGAAGACATCATGAACTCTGGAAAGATGCGGAGGTAGTTCCGATTGGTAGGCAACTTCTCCTCGTTTGGCAAGAATGCGAAAGGGTCCATTGTAACGAGGAGCCAATTTGCCTTTGATATCGAAACGATGGGTTCCCTTCAAAGGAGTAACCCGAAGGTAAGCTTTCTCGCCGACTTCATAAGTCATGTGCTTATGTTTGCAGTCATATTGACTCTTTTGATGAGATTGGGCTGTTTTCAATTTCTCATGGATAACGCGAACCTGCTCTTCTGCTTCCTGAATCATATCCGGGCCAAAGAGTTGTCTTTCCCCGGTTTCTGACCAGTTAAGGGGCGTTCGACATTTTCGTCCATAGAGAACTTTGAAAGGAGCTTTGCCCAAGCTAGCTTGATAACTATTGTTATAAGCGAACTCTGCGAATGGAAGGCATTTCTCCCAATCCATACCGAAAGAGATGACCGAAGCTCGGAGCATATCTTCCAGAATTTGATTGACTCGTTCTACTTGACCACTTGATTGGGGGTGGAAGGCGGTGCTAAAGGAGAGACGGGTTCCCATAGCATTTTGGAAACTTTCCCAAAATCGAGAGGTGAAGAGACTCCCACGGTCTGAGTTAATTTCCAATGGGACACCATGAAGAGACACTATTCTGGAGATGTACAAGTCAGCTAGCTGGCTAGCGATTATACTCTCACGAACAGGTAGGAAGTGGGCTACTTTGGAAAGACGATCAAAAATGACGAAGATAGCATTATTCCCTCTCTTGGTCCTGGGAAACCTAGTAATGAAATCCGTACTGATTTTATCCCATTTCCATTCAAGAATAGCCAAAGGTTGAAGGGTGCCAGCAGGCCATTGATGCTCTGCTTTAACACGACGACAGACGTCACAATTAGCAATGTATTGAGCAATTTCTCTCTTCATCCTAGTCCACCAAAACCTCTGGCGTAGGTCTTGATACATCTTTGTACTACCGGGGTGAATGATGAGAGGGGATTCATGAGCTTCCTTAAGAATCAGCCGCCTCAGGTTTCATGCCTTGGGAACCACTAAGCGGTTTCCAAAGAATACGACACCTTGATCATCAATGGAGAAACAATTCGTGACTCCTTTCTTAATGTTTCTCTTAATACGGGAGATTCCCGGATCTACCTTCAGTGCTTTGATGATCTGATCCGTAAGGGTAGGTTTCGCCACCAGGGTTGATAGGAATCATCGAGGAACAATGTGAAGGTTAAGCTTCCGAAATTCCTCATGGAGAAGTGGTTGACCTTGTTGTAACATCAGGTTGTTACAATAGGATTTACGATTTAGTGCATCAGCCATGACATTGGCTTTTCCCGGGGTGTAAGTTATCCCTAAGTCATAATCTGAGATCAACTTGACCCAATGTCTTTGCCTGAGATTCAAATCCGATTGGGTGAAGATATATTTCAGACTTTGGTGATCAGTGAAGATCTCGCAACGATTACCGAGAAGGTAATGTCGCCAAGTTTTAAGTGCATGGACTACAGCTGCAAGCTCCAGATCATGTGTGGGATAGTTTTCCTCGTGTGGGTGTAATTTACATGAAGCATAGGCAATTACCTAACGATCTTGCATGAGTATGCAACCTAGTCCTTGTCGCGAGGCGTCGCAATAGATAATAAAGTCCTTGGAGAAATCTGGTGGTACCAGTACGGGAGTAGATGTCAGGCGTCTTTTCAGTTCCTGAAACCTAAACTCGCACTGTGGGGTCCACTTGAACTTTTTATATTTCTTGAGGAGTTCAGTTAGAGGTTTAGCAACCCTGGAGAAATTCTCGACGAAGCGACGACAGTAGCTCGCTAAGCCAAGGAAACTCAGAACTTGCTTGACTGTTTCTGGTGGAGTCCAATCAAGGACGGCTTGAACTCGCTCGGGATTGATAGCAATACCCTTACCAGAGATTACATGGCCTAGGTAGGTCACTTCTGGCAACCAAAATTCACATTTGGATAATTTGGCATAAAGGCGATGCTCTCAAAGTTTCGTCAATACCAGCCTTAGATGTTTGGCATGTTCTTCCTCATTCTTGTAGTAGATGAGTATATCATCGAGGTATACCCCGATGAATTTATCCAAATACTCCATGAAGATTGAGTTCATTAACCGAGAGAAGGTGGTTGGGGCATTGGTTAAACCGAAGGACATGACGGTGTACTCGTATTGACCATAACGAGTAACAACGGCCGTTTTGGGAATGTCCCCGTTTTTTATTTTGATTTGATGGTAGCCCAACCTCAAATCCATTTTGGAAAAGACTAAGGATCCAGCGAGCTGATCATACAGATCATTGATCCTGGGGAGCGGATACTTGTTCTTGATAGTGACCAAGTTGACAGGTCGGTAATCTACAACCATCCGATCCGTTCCATCCTTCTTCTTGACGAAGAGGACGGGGCAAGCCCAAGGAGAAGAACTGGGACGGATGAAACCCTTTTTCAAGGACTCATCGAGTTGTTTCTTAAGCTCAGCTAGTTCTAAGGGTGCCATCTTATAGGGTCTTCTAGAAATTGGGACGGTTCCTGGAACAAGGTCTATCACGAACTCGACATCCTGTCAGGTGGAACACCTGGCAGTTCTTCTGGAAAGACATCCGGGAAGTCTTGGACTATCGGAATATCTTCAAGGTCTGGAAGGGGGTTGGCATTTAGGAAGTAAAGCTGGCGCTTGGCCACTTGAGTTAAGACATTGACTGTCTTGCCCAATGGGTGAGTAAGTTGAACAGTTCTAGTAGTGCAGTCAATCTTAGCATAATGGGCTGACATCTAACATCCAGTCCATACCCAAGATGATGTTTATGTCCGAGGACTTGAGAGCTATTAGTGATGCAAGGAAGACAAGTCTATCGACAAGAATTTCATTCCCATGGCTTACTCTAGAGGTTTGCCATTTGGAACCTGGAGTTTGATTTACCATGGAAGTGGGCATGTCACAGAATGTCATGTTATGCAATCGAGCATAGCTCTCAGATATGAATGAATGAGATGCTCTAGTATCGAAAAGAACAGATGCCGGATGGCAATTAACAAGGAGCGTACCAAGGACGGCGTTAGGATCATCACGATTCTCCTCAGCTGAGACATAGTTGACATGGCAACGTGCAGTGGTGGCTGGCTTGGCGTAGAATGTCTTTCCCGCTGGCTTACCACGGCCAACGGACTTTCCAGACTGGTTGGGGTTGTTGTTTTAGGGACACTCTCGACTGTAGTGACCCGGCTCTCCACACTTGAAACATGTCACAACATTGGGGCGTGGAGAAGCATTAGCAGCGGGGCCACCATAGGTCTTAGGCGGTGCAAACTGTTGGTTGGGGCGAGGCGCCTCAAAGGATGGCCTCAGAGTGAATCTGGGTGGCAGAGCTGTGTTTGGAATCCACACCCAGCACTTTTGAGATCCACAGCCGGATGAAGAACCAAAATCACGGGAGTGCTTGCATGAAGCGTCATAGTCAGTCTGACCTGTCTCAGCACTGATGGCCTTATTGACCAGCTTCTGGAAGGACGTGCACTCGTGCAGATAGAGGCCACGGCAAAGCTCGGGGCTAAGTCCCTTATGGAACCTTGCCTGCTTCTTGGCGTTGGTGGATACCTCTTCAGGAGCATAACATGCCAGATTTCCAAACTCACGACTGTATGCATCCACGGTCAGTCTGCCTTGGGTGAAATTACAGAATTCTTCCCGCTTACGATCCATGAGACCCTCCGGAATGTGATGCTCACGGAAAGCCTCACTGAACTCAGCCCAAGTAGTGATTTGGCCATCCGGGTGCATAGCCTCAAAGTTTTCCCACCAAAGGCTAGCAGGGCCTTCGAGGTGATAGGCGGCGTAGGTAACCTTATCAGCTTCGGCTACGTTGGCAGAACGTAGCTCATGGGTGATGCTGCGGAGCCAATCATCCGCATCGAGGGGCTCGACGGAATGATTAAACTTTGGTGGGTACAACTTGACAAAGTCATTCATCGACACCAAGTAGTTCCTCTGTTGACATGCAGTATTCTGCTCAATCCACTCGAGCAAGCGGTTAGTCCCACGCTTATTTCTTTCTGCCTCTAGCATAACTTTGGCCAGAGAAGGCCGGTGAGGCAGATTCTCATCCCTAGCTGCACTGGCTTCACCCTGCTCCAGGGCAGCAGGGTTGTTGCGGGTGTTGACCATCCTAGGGAAAACAAGACAATGGTTTAGACAAGGATGGCACAATCTTGCCAAGGAAGTGCGGAATGTAATGGATAACATGGAATGATGAGATGTTCATTTGCACGACATGGCAATATAGAAACTGCCATATATATAACATCGGTCATACAGACCGTACATAGTTTAGTACAAGCCCAGGCTAGAGTACAACTACGGTGAAAGACGCTACATCTCATCGGAGGCATTCCAAGCTCCTATACATTATTTTTCTACACCCCTGGAACGTGATACACACCAAGTCGTATTCCACGAGTCACGCAGGACTATGTAGAATACAACTATTACAATACTAGTGAAGCTACTACCAACTCAGACGTTTCCGTAGTAATCTTCATAGGGATCACCACCATGTCCTGGGAGCTGAACATGATCATCTGGAAACAGTTGGTCCTGTGGAGCTTGCGGTCCATAGGGACTCGGGTGTGGCCTTGGTCCAACAAATGGTGGCAGACGGGGTCCACGGGGAGGGGTGATGCCTCCTACATCACGCAGTCCATACAATCTGGCAACCCAGACCGCACGGGGTACAGGTCCCTCATGTCCATGTATCCAGCCTGCACGGCAGGTGCAAACCGTGTCAAAGTGGCCCAGTGGTCAGAACGAGAGTTGAAGAGCTCCATTCGCAAGGCACAATTTTCATGGTCCTTGTCCTCAAGCATCTCGGCAGTGGTGCGGAGTAGTGAATCCTCATGTGTAGAGTCACAGTACAAAGCCTAATAGTACCCCTGTGCCCCAGGGAGTGAGGCTGGCATGTAGCAGAAATCGGTGTTCCAAAGCAAGGCAGTTCTAGCTCGAATGATAGTCATCATTGAGTAAGTTGCGTCCTGCACGGACATCTCGATAGTAACCCCAAGTCCATAAGAGCAGTGGAGGGGTTCAGTAGCTCCAGGATAAGAGGGGTATATCCTGACGGTACAAAGGTATTGGCTCTGATTGAAGTCTCGAAACTGCTCCTCGACGGTATACTCAAGGTACCATCGATAGCCTGTCTCGACCATCACCCAGACCAGCATGGCCGTGTGACCCGGTACATCAAGGCACCGAGTCAGACGAACCACTTGATTATGTGAACGGGTGGCCATCTAAAAGCACGAAATAATGCAAAGGCATTAGTATTTTCTAAGAGAAATCGGACAACATAACGGCTGTAAATGCTCAGAAAAGATTCGAGACATTCACAACAGTTGGCAAAACCACTCAACAACATCATATCAAGGTTCTGGTTCAACTGGCAATATACTAAAAGTAGTAGAAACTGAAACGGGTTTGTAACCAACAATCCTATAAGTTACTACAGATTAGTAACACATGAACCTGATAGAGAGAAGAGAGCCTTGTCCTTAACCCATGTAGAACAAGAAGAGAATGACTCAGATCAGAGGGCATAAGGTAAAGAAGTAAAAGAGCCTTACGTCCCTCCCACAATCAATTCCCCTACATATAACTAAAGCATTTCTAGACTCGACATCGACCAGTTTGGCTCAATGAACCTACAGGCAGTCCGGCTCTGATGCCAACGCTGTCAGGACCATGATTCCAAGTCACACAAATCTAGCCTGTAACACGTCATATCACTTTGGGGCCTCACGCACGGTATTCCCACGGGTGTCGCCTTACAATGGCCCGGGACCATTTGCGCCTTTTGGCTCACGTACATGATAGTGTCGCTAGCATCCATATGACAGAGAACCCGGGCCGACATGGCTAGTCATGAACCCAAATCGGCACAAACTTACGGGGACTGGCATACATGATTCAACATTGAGCATGTCGGTCAGCAACGTGTGAATCCGGGTTGTAGCACTGGGCTAACAGGACTCCGGTGAACCCGGGCTATAGTAGGCTAGGCAAGACTCCGGATGTCACCGCGTGACATTTCCCCGAAGGGACAGGCACAGGAACGAAGTGCATCACATGCCAGCCAATCAAGTGCTCGAGCAGTAGTGTTGGCTAGCAGGACTCCGGTGAACCAGGCTGTAGCGGACTACTATGGCTCATGGAAGCACTAGACTACATTTCCCCATAAGAGAGGCTGCCAAGGAAAAACAACTAGATTGTCGGATCCCACACATACCAAGCATTTCAATCATACACATAATATGCTCGATATGTGTAAATACAACATGGCATCACAACAAAACTCTCCAACTCAAGTACTTTATTTAAAGGCTCCGGAGAGCCATACATAACATGTTCATACAGGTAGGGGTCACATGACCCGACACTCAAGTCATACAAGCATACAAGCACATGCGAAAGCAAACTAGTCTGAGTACAGACACTAGAAAGAAAGAAGGCTTGACAAAGCCTGTCTATCTACATAGGGCCCTCCATGGCTCGGAATCACCACCTGGGTGGCAAGTCACTCATCGACGTCGAGGTCTACGTAAAACCCGTCGGAGGGGGCGATGTTGTTGTTTGAAAACAGTAATTAAAGCAACATGAGTACAAAGGTACTCAGCAAGACTTACAACAGATCCTACTATACATGCTCATTCTCAAGAAGGTAGTGGAGTTATAGCAGCAAGCCAGCTTTGACTCTTGGCTAAGCTATCCTAGGAGACATCACTTGTAAAATAGTTTTCGCACACGAGTCCACTAATCACCATCACAATACTCCATCGTGGATCCTCCCTCACCATCCTACGAAGGGGCCATCGGCGGTACTCACACTTATCTTGAGTCTTTTAGTAGTAACCATTAACTTGTCTACGAACTGTACAGGCAACCAAGTAGTCCTTTACCGCGGACGTGGCTATTCGAATAGATGATGTTAACCCTGCAGGGGTGTACTTATTCATACACGCTCTCACCACTTATCGTCATTTACACGACATGTACTCGACAACCTTCAAGCGGAAGCCCAACGAGGGTGTCGGCCACGGCCTACCTAAACACTCAAGTCTCTAGTCCAGGTCTATCGCCTATCCAGGTTCCATCCGCAGGGAGTCCGGCCGAGGTTTCCACATACGGCCCTGAACGACGTGTACAGGGTTCCCGAAACACCAAACGGGCGACTCAGTACACCATGCCATGGTCTATCTACCGTTGGAAATATGCCCTAGAGGCAATAATAAAAGCATTATTATTATATTTCCTTGTTCATGATAATTGTCTTTTATTCATGCTATAATTGTGTTATCCGGAAATCGTAATACATGTGTGAATACATAGACATCAACATATCCCTAGTAAGCCTCTAGTTGACTAGCTCATTGATCAACAGATAGTCATGGTTTCCTGACTATGGACATTGGATGTCATTGATAACGAGATCACATCATTAGGAGAATGATGTGATGGACAAGACCCAATCCTAAACATAGCACAAGATCGTATAGTTCGTTTGCTAGAGTTTTTCCAATGTCAAGTATCTTTTCCTTAGACCATGAGATCGTGTAACTCCCGGATACCGTAGGAGTGCTTTGGGTGTGCCAAACATCACAACGTAACTGGGTGACTATAAAGGTACATTACAGGTATCTCTGAAAGTGTTTGTTGGGTTGGCAGGAATCGAGACTGGGATTTGTCACTCCATATGACGGAGAGGTATCTCTGGGCCCACTCGGTAATGCATCATCATAATGAGCTCAAAGTGACCAAGTGTCTAGTCACGGGATCATGCATTATGGTATGAGTAAAGTGACTTGCCGGTAACAAGATTGAACGAGGTATTGGGATACCGACGATCGAATCTCGGGCAAGTAACGTACCGATTGACAAAGGGAATTCTATACGGGGTTACTTGAATCCTCGACATCGTGGTTCATCCGATGAGATCATCGAGGAGCATGTGGGAGCCAACATGGGTATCCAGATCCCGCTGTTGGTTATTGACCGGAGAGCCATCTCAGTCATGTCTACATGTCTCCTGAACCCGTAGGGTCTACACACTTAAGGTTCAGTGACGCTAGGGTTGTAGAGATATGAATATGCAGTAACCCAAAAGTTGTTCGGAGTCCCGGATGAGATCCCGGACGTCATGAGGAATTCCGGAATGGTCTGAAGGTGAAGAATTATATATAGGAAGTGCAGTTTCGGCCATCGGGAGAGTTTTGGGGGTCACCGGTATTGTACCGGGACCACCGGATGGGTCCCGGGGATCCACCGGGTGGGGCCACCCATCCCGGAGGGCCCCATGGGCTAAAGTGGGGAGGGGAACCAGCCCATAGTGGGCTGTTGCGCCCCCCTTGGCTCACCCCCTGCGCCTAGGGTTGGAAAACCTAGGGTGGGGGGGGCGCCCCACTTGCCTTGGGGGCCACTCCACCCTTGGCCGCCGCCCCCCCTAGGAGATCCCATCTCCTAGCGCCGGCGCCCCCCTTTGGGGAGCTTATATAAAGGGGGGAGGGAGGGGCAGCCGCACCCTTGACTCTTGGCGCCTCTCTCTCCCCTGCTACACCTCTCCCTCTTGCTGTAGAATGACGAAACCCTGCTGCGGTGACTCCTGCATCCACCACCACGCCGTCGTGCTGTTGGGTCTTCATCAACCTCTCCTTCCCCCTTGCTGGATCAAGAAGGAGGAGACGTCACGCTGACCGTACATGTGTTGAACGCGGAGGTGTCGTCCGTTCAGCGCTAGGATCTCCGGTGATTTGGATCGCATCGAGTACGACTCCCTTATCCCCGTTCTCTTGAACGCTTCCGCTCGTGATCTACAAAGGTATGTAGATGCAATCCGATCACTCGTTGCTAGATGAACTCATAGATGGATCTTGGTGAAACTGTAGGAAATTTTTTGTTTTCTGCAACGTTCCCCAACAGTGGTATCAGAGCTAGGTCTATGCGTAGTTCTCTTTGCACGAGTAGAACACAATTTGTTGTGGGCATAGATGTTGTCAACTTTCTTGCCGCTACTAGTCTTATTTTGCTTCAGCGGTATTGTGGGATGAAGAGGCCCGGACCAACCTTACACGTACGCTTACGTGAAACCGGTTCCACCGACTGACATGCACTAGTTGCATAAGGTGGCTGGCGGGTGTCTGTCTCTCCCACTTTAGTTGGAGCGGATTCGATGAAAAGGGCCCTTATGAAGGGTAAGTAGAAGTTGACAAATCACGTTGTGGCTTTCACGTAGTAAGAAAACGTTCTTGCTAGAACCCTATTACAGCCACGTAAAACTTGCAACAACAATTAGAGGACGTCTAACTTGTTTTCGCAGCAAGTGTTCTGTGATGTCATATGGCCAAAGTTGTGATGAATGATGAATGATATATATGTGAGGTATGAGATCATGTTCTTGTAATAGGAATCACGACTTGCATGTCGATGAGTATGGCAACCAGCAGGAGCCATAGGAGTTGTCTTTATTTTTTGTATGACCTGCGTGTCATTGAGAAACGCCATGTAAATTACTATACTTTATTGCTAAACGTGTTAGCCATAGTAGTAGAAGTAATAGTTGGTGAGCAACTTCATGGAGACACGATGATGGAGATCATGGTGTCATGCCGGTGACAAGATGATCATGGAGCCCCAAGATGGAGATCAAAGGAGCTATGTGATATTGGCCATATCATGTCACTATTATTATTTGATTGCATGTGATGTTTATCATGTTTTTACATCTTGTTTACTTAGAACGACGGTAGTAAATAAGATGATCCCTCATAATAATTTCAAGAAAGTGTTCCCCCTAACTGTGCACCGTTGCGACAGTTCGTTGTTTTGAAGCACCACGTGATGATCGGGTGTGATAGATTCCAACGTTCACATACAACGGGTGTAAGACAGATTTACACATGCAAACACTTAGGTTGACTTGACGAGACTAGCATGTACAGACATGGCCTCGGAACACAGAAGACCGAAAGGTCGAGCATGAGTCGTATAGAAGATACGATCAACATGAAGATGTTCACCGACGTTGACTAGTCCGTCTCACGTGATGATCGGACACGGCCTAGTTAACTCGGATCATGTTATACTTAGATGACTGGAGGGATGTCTATCTGAGTGGGAGTTCATTGAATAATTTGATTAGATGAACTTAATTATCTGAACTTAGTCTAAAATATTTACAATATGTCTTGTAGATCAAATGGCCAATGTTGTCCTCAACTTCAGCACGTTCCTAGAGAAAACCAAGCTGAAAGACGATGGCAGCAACTATACAGACTGGGTCCGGAACCTGAGGATCATCCTCATAGCTGCCAAGAAAGATTATGTCCTACAAGCACCGCTAGGTGAAGCACCTGCTCTCCCTGCAGAACAAGACGTTATGAACGCTTGGCAGACACGTTCCGATGATTACTCCCTCGTTCAATGCGGCATGCTTTACAGCTTAGAACCGGGGCTCCAAAAGCGTTTTGAGAGACACGGAGCATATGAGATGTTTGAAGAGTTGAAAATGGTTTTTCAAGCTCATGCCCGGGTCGAGAGATATGAAGTCTCCGATAAGTTCTTCAGCTGTAAGATGGAGGAAAACAGTTCTGTCAGTGAGCACATACTCACTATGTCTGGGTTACATAACCGCTTGTCTCAGCTGGGAGTTAATCTCCCGGATGACGCGGTCATTGACAGAATCCTTCAGTCGCTTCCACCGAGCTACCAGAGCTTTGTGATGAACTTCAATATGCAGGGGATGGAAAAGACCATTCCTGAAGTATTTGCAATGCTGAAATCAACAGAGGTAGAAGTCAAAAAGGAACATCAAGTGTTGATGGTGAATAAAACCACTAAGTTCAAAAAAGGCAAGGGTAAGAAGAACTTCAAGAAGGATGGCAAGGGAGTTGCCGCGCCCGGTAAGCAAGCTGCCAGGAAGAAGCCAAAGAATGGACCCAAGGCCGAGACTGAGTGCTTTTATTGCAAGGAAAGTAGTCACTAGAAGCGGAACTGCCCCAAATACTTAGCGGACAAGAAGGCCGGCAAAATGAAAGGTATATGTGATATACATGTAATTGATGTGTACCTTACCAGTACTCATAGTAGCTCCTGGGTATTTGATACCGGTGCAGTTGCTCATATTTGTAACTCAAAGCAGGAGCTGCGGAATAAGCGGAGACTGGCGAAGGACGAGGTGACGATGCGCGTCGGGAATGGTTCCAAGGTCGATGTGATTGCCGTCGGCATGCTACCTCTACATTTACCTACGGGATTAGTTTCAAACCTTAATAATAATTATTTAGTGCCAGCTTTGAGCATGAACATTGTATCAGGATCTTGTTTAATTTGAGATGGCTACTCATTTAAATCCGAGAATAATGGTTGTTCTATTTATATGAGAGATATGTTTTATGGTCATGCTCCAATGGTGACTGGTTTATTCTTAATGAATCTCGAGCGTAATGCTACACATATTCATAGTGTGAATACCAAAAGATGTAAAGTTGATAATGATAATCCCACATACTTGTGGCACTACCGCCTTGGTCACATAGGTGTCAAACGCATGAAGAAGCTCCATGCAGATGGACTTTTAGAGTCTCTTGATTACGAATAATTTGACACGTGCGAACCATGCCTCATGGGTAAAATGACCAAGACTCCGTTCTTAGGAACAATGAAGCGAGCAACCAACTTATTAGAAATCATACATACTGATGTGTGCGGTCCAATGAGTGTTGAAGCTCGCGGTGGCTATCATTATGTTCTCACCCTCACTGATGACTTGAGTAGATATGGGTATGTCTATTTAGTGAAACACAAGTCTGAGACCTTTGAAAGGTTCAAGGAATTTCGGAGTGAGGTTGAGAATCAACGTGACAGGAAAATCAAGTTCTTGCGATCAGATCGTGGGGGAGAATACTTGAGTCACGAATTTGGCACACACTTAAGAAAATGTGGAATAGTTTCACAACTCACGCCGCGTGGAACACCTCAGCGTAATGGTGTGTCCGAACATCGTAATCGCACTCTATTAGATATGGTGCGATCTATGATGTCTCTTACCGATTTACCGCTATCATTTTGGGGCTATGCTTTAGAGACTGCCGCATTCACTTTAAATAGGGCTCCGTCGAAATCCATTGAGACGACACCGTATGAATTATGGTTTGGGAAGAAACCTAAGCTGTCGTTTCTAAAAGTTTGGGGATGCGATGCTTATGTCAAGAAACTTCAACCTGAAAAGCTCGAACCCAAGTCGGAAAAATGCGTCTTCATAGGATACCCTAAATAAACTATTGGGTATACCTTCTACCTCAGATCCGAAGGCAAAATCTTTGTTGCCAAGAATGGATCCTTTCTAGAGAAAGAGTTTCTCTTGAAAGAAGTAAGTGGGAGGAAAGTAGAACTTGATGAAGTATTACCTCTTGAATCGGAAAATGGCGCAACTCAAGAAAATGTTCCTGAGGTGCCTGCACCGACTAGAGAGGAAGTTAATGATGATGATCATGAAACTTCAGATCAAGCTGCTACTGAACTTCGTAGGTCCATAAGGACACGTTCCGCACCAGAGTGGTATGGCAACCCTGTCTTGGAAATCATGTTGTTAGACAATGGTGAACCTTCGAACTATGAAGAAGCAATGGCGGGCCCGGATTCCGACAAATGGCTGGAAGCCATGAAATCCGAGATAGGATCCATGTATGAAAACGAAGTATGGACTTTGACTGACTTGCCCGATGATCGGCGAGCCATAGAAAATAAATGGATCTTTAAGAAGAAGACAGACGCGGATGGTAATGTGACCATCTATAATGCTAGGCTTGTCACTAAGGGTTATCGACAAGTTCAAGGGGTTGACTACGATGAGACTTTCTCACCCGTAGCGAAGCTGAAGTCCGTCCGAATCATGTTCGCAATTGCCACATTCTATGATTATGAGATATGGCAAATGGACGTCAAAATGGCATTCCTTAATGGTTTCCTTAAGGAAGACTTGTAGATGATGCAGCCGGAAGGTTTTGTCGATCCTAAGAATGCTGACAAGGTGTGCAAGCTCCAACGCTCGATTTATGGGCTGGTGCAAGCATCTCGGAGTTGGAACATTCGCTTTGATGAGATGATCAAAGCATTTGGGTTTATCCAGACTTATGGAGAAGCCTGCGTTTACAAGAAAGTGAGTGGGAGCTCTGTAGCATTTCTCATATTATATGTAGATGACATACTTTTGATGGGAAATGATATAGAACTCTTGGACAGCATTAAGGCCTACTTGAATAAGAGTTTTTCAATAAAGGACCTTGGAGTAGCTGCTTATATATTAGGCATCAAGATCTATAGAGATAGATCAAGACGCCTCATAGGTCTTTCACAAAGCACATACCTTGATAAGATATTGAAGAAGTTCAATATGGATCAGTCTAAGAAGGGGTTCTTGCCTGTGTTGCAAGGTGTGAAATTGACCTCAGCTCAATGTCCGACCACGGCAGAAGATATAGAAGAGATGAGTGTCATCCCCTATGCCTCAGCCATAGGGTCTATTATGTATGCCATGCTGTGTACCAGACCTGATGTAAACCTTGCCGTAAGTTTGGTAGGAAGGTACCAAAGTAATCCCGGCAAGGAACACTAGAAAGTGGTCAAGAATATCCTGAAGTACCTGAAAATGACTAAGGAAATGTTTCTCATTTATGGAGGTGACGAAGAGCTCGTCGTAAAGGGTTACGTCGACGCTAGCTTCGACACAGATCTGGATGACTCTAAGTCACAAACCGGATACGTGTATATTTTGAATGGTGGGGCAGTAAGCTGGTGCAGTTGCAAACAGAGCATCGTGGCGGGATCTACATGTGAAGCGGAATACATGGCAGCCTCGGAGGTAGCGCATGAAGCAATTTGGGTGAAGGAGTTCATCACCGACCTAGGAGTCATACCCAATGCGTCGGGGCCGATCAAACTCTTCTGTGACAACACTGGAGCTATTGCACTTGCCAAGGAGCCCAGGTTTCACAAGAATACCAGGCACATCAAGCGTCGCTTCAACTCCATTCGTGAAAATGTTCAAGATGGAGACATAGATATTTGTAAAGTACATACGGATCTGAATGTCGCAGATCCGTTGACTAAACCTCTCCCTAGGGCAAAACATGATCAACACCAGAACTCTATGGGTGTTCGATTCATCACAATGTAACTAGATTATTGACTCTAGTGCAAGTGGAAGACTGTTGGAAATATGCCCTAGAGGCAATAATAAAAGCATTATTATTATATTTCCTTGTTCATGATAATTGTCTTTTATTCATGCTATAATTGTGTTATCTGGAAATCGTAATACATGTGTGAATACATAGACACCAACATGTCCCTAGTAAGCCTCTAGTTGACTAGCTCGTTGATCAACAGATAGTCATGGTTTCCTGACTATGGACATTGGATGTCATTGATAACGAGATCACATCATTAGGAGAATGATGTGATGGACAAGACCCAATGCTAAATATAGCACAAGATCGTATAGTTTGTTTGCTAGAGTTTTTCCAATGTCAAGTATCTTTTCCTTAGACCATGAGATCGTGTAACTCCCGGATACCGTAGGAGTGCTTTGGGTGTGCCAAACGTCACAACGTAACTAGGTGACTATAAAGGTACATTACAGGTATCTCCGAAAGTGTCTGTTGGGTTAGCACGAATCAAGACTGGGATTTGTCACTCCGTATGACGGAGAGGTATCTCTGGGCCCACTCGGTAATGCATCATCATAATGAGCTCAAAGTGACCAAGTGTCTAGTCACGGGATCATGCATTACGTTATGAGTAAAGTGACTTGCCGGTAACAAGATTGAACGAGGTATTGGGATACCGACGATCGAATCTCGGGCAAGTAACGTTCCGATTGACAAAGGGAATTGTATACGGGGTTGCTTGAATCCTCGACATTGTGGTTCATCCGATGAGATCATCGAGGAGCATGTGGGAGCCAACATGGGTATCCAGATCCTGCTGTTGGTTATTGATCGGAGAGCCATCTCGGTCATGTCTACATGTCTCCCGAACCCGTAGGGTCTACACACTTAAGGTTCGGTGACGCTAGGGTTGTAGAGATATGAATATACAGTAACCCGAAAGTTGTTCGGAGTCCCGGATGAGATCCCGGACGTCACGAGGAGTTCCAGAATGGTCCTGAGGTGAAGAATTATATATAGGAAGTGCAGTTTCGGCCATCGGGAGAGTTTCGGGGGTCACCTGTATTGTACCGGGACCACCGGATGGGTCCCGGGGGTCCACCGGGTGGGGCCACCCATCCCGGAGGGCCCCATGGGCTAAAGTGGGGAGGGAAACGAGCCCATAGTGGGCTGGTGCGCCCCCTTGGCCCACCCCCTGCGCCTAGGGTTGGAAACCATAGGGTGGGGGGGCCCACTTTCCTTGGGGGCCACTCCACCCTTGGCCGCCGCCCCCTAGGAGATCCCATCTCCTAGGGCCGGCGCCCCCCTTTGGGGAGCCTATATAAAGGGGGAGGGAGGGGCAACCGCACCCTTGACTCTTGGCGCCTCCCTCTCCCCTGCTACACCTCTCCCTCTTGCAGTAGAACGGCGAAGCCCTGCTACGGTGACTCCTGCATCCACCACCACGCCGTCGTGCGGCTGGATCTTCATCAACCTCTCCTTCCCTCTTGCTGGATCAAGAAGGAGGATACGTCACGCTGACGGTAAGTGTGTTGAACACGGAGGTGCCGTCCGTTCAGCGCTAGGATCTCCGGTGATTTGGATCACGTCGAGTACGACTCCCTCATCCCCGTTCTCTTGAACGCTTCCACTCGCGATCTACAAAGGTATGTAGATGCAATCCGATCACTCGTTGCTAGATGAACTCATAGATGGATCTTGGTGAAACCGTAGGAAAAGTTTTGTTTTCTGCAACGTTCCCCAACGTCTACCGCATCATAGCCCACCCCTGGGGTCAGCGCTATGCACGGCCACCAACACATAACCTATAAACACCAGAAACTAGTTGCAACTCCTGGACGGAGAGCTAGGGTGGTTAAGAAGCCGAGAGGGTCCATTGGTTTCGGGCCCAATGTATGGTAGTAACTGATTCTTGAATCACACATACAGATCTCAGTTCTTAAGGACGGCCTCAATGAAACAACCCACCATGTACTCCTACATGGCCTCTCATCGATACCTTTACCAAATCATGTTCAACACATCCCTCACATTACCGACGTAATAATTTCACTCTAGCACATCACCCAGATGAACCAGACCTGACACAACTCTAAGCATAGCAGGCATAGCAAGGTAGGAAACACATACATGGCTCAATCAACTCCTACACTTGCTAGTGGGTTTCATCTAGTTACTGTGGCGATGACAGGTCATGTAGAGGATAAGGGTTCAACTACCGCAGCACACAACAGTTTGAAACATTGTTGTCTTAATGCAGTAAATGAGGGCAGGAGCGAGAACATGGGATTGTATAGATATGATCAATGGGGCTGCTTGCCTGATGGAGTAGTAGTAGGGTACTGCCCTTCAGTCGGACAATCGAAGGTATCCTCAGAGGCAGAACCAACCACGAAAGACACCACAGAACACAATCATCACATGGAAATATGCAACAATATGATGCAGCCTATGACATGGCAATATGATGTGTCCTGGCTAATGCATTGTAAAACATGTTGGTTTGAGTCTATTTGAATCAAAGGTTCAAATGGAAGCTCATGTTATTAAGTCATATAAGTGCATTAGCTTGTTTCACCTAAAGAGCAAGGTCAAAGTGTTATGTCATACATGAAACCATTACAGATGGAAAGATTGAATTTTTTTGATCAAATTTCCTATATAAATCTTTGCATTCGGAGTTACAGATTAAAAGTTATCAATTTTTGAAGTTTGTAGTATTTTATGGAATTTCCTGTATAAAAGATAATCCAGAAAATAGTTATTGCGTCAGCAGTGCGTCGTCAGCGGTCAACGGAGCCGGTCCAGGTCAAACCTGACCAGTGGGACCCCAGTGTTAGTGTAATTAGCCTAACTAATTTTTAGTTAGCACTAAACCTAACTTTATTGGCAGACGGGCCCCACCTGTCATGGACTCAGGGAGGAGTCAACCTGGGCCAACACAGAGTCAACCAGGGTCAAACTTGCTGGCGTTTAGCCGCCAGCGAGGCCAGACGAGGCGAGGCAGTGCGGGTTTTGCAATCCGACGACCAAAAGGATGGCGGAGACCTCCTACGCGTAGCTGGGACTAAGCCGCGTCGAGTGGTGGCAGTGGGGGAGCTCGGGGTCGCCGGAAACGACGCCGGCGACGACCTTGGCGGTAGCCGGAGTTCGGGCGAGGTCGAACCCGAGGGTACGGGGCACGGCGAGGCGCGTGGGGTGGTGCGTTGGGCTCCTGCGAGTGCGGTGAAGACGGTGACGTGCCCGGAATCATGCCCAAGTGGTTGTGGCCACGACGGCGACGTGCGGTGGCGGCGGCGGGTGCGGCCGAGCTCGGTGCGGTTGCTACAAAGCGCGAGAGCAAGGACGGGAGGGATGGAGAGGTGCAGCAGCTTACGGCGAACACGACGGTGCAGACGACGCGGTTGGGGACGAGCTAGTGCGGCGGAGACGACGAGGGGGATCTGCGGAGGCGTTCGATGAAGACGTGCTCAATGGAGATGAGGGAGAGCGTGCGAGCGCTTGCGGCTCGGCTAGCTCGACGTTGCGGACGACGGCGGAGCTCGTGGACAGTTCAGCGTGGCGCGGGGATGACGGAGAATGCGGCTATGTCGACGGTGCGGCAGGGGCGTCGGCCACGGCGAAAGAGAGCGAGGGAGAGAGACAAGGGGAGAACGGGTGTGTCTGCGATGTTGAGGCGGTGACGTGGAGCTCGCCCAAGTGTCCACAGGCGCGAGTGGCAACCAGGTGGCGCGGTGGCGAGCTCTCGCGCGCGGGCGTCACCTCCTGCCTGCCTGCCTGGCGGGAGGAAGCAGCTGGCTGGCACGGGCCAGCATAGTGCTGGGCCGCCAGGTGGGCCGGGAGGTGGGCTGCGGCCAGGTAAGCGGTTTCTTTTATTTCTGTTTTTTTTTCTATTTTTTGTAACTGTGCGGCTTTATTAAAAATAGTTAAACACTTCCAAAAATCCTGAAAATAATCAGGGGCTCTGTTTGGATTATTTCCAACAGCCCACACTTATTTCCAGAATTATTTGGGCATTTAAAATATTTTATAGCATTTAAATGCCCAAATGCAAATAGGTAATGATTTAATCCAATGACCTTACGTGTCCTAGAAAATTGTGAACCCATTTTGTCAGAGGTTCTAACCCAAGACAAAAAGAGTGGACTTGTTAGAAGGGCATTTCAGGTTCATTGAAAATGATTTTAGTAAACCCTAGTTGTTTCCAGGGGTGCTGGGGGTTCTGCCATCCCCATTTCAATTTTCTGGAGAAGTAGACATGATGCAACACTCTATTGCATGAAGTAGCTAGGGTGTGACAGTTCATGATCAAGTTGCTTAAAATTCATAATATCATTTTTAAGAGAGATGATCTTAGCGGGAGGAAAATACTTAGAGATAAAAGCATCTTTGCACTTATTCCATGAATCAATACTATTTTTAGGCAAAGAAGAAAACCAAGTTTTAGCACGATCTCTAAGTGAAAATTGAAATAGCTTCAATTTAACAATATCATTATCCACATCTTTCTTCTTTTGCATATCACACAAATCAACAAAGCTATTCAGATGGGTAGCGGCATCTTCACTAGGAAGGCCGGAAAACGGATCTTTCATGACAAGATTCACCAAAGCGGCATTAATTTCACAAGATTCGGCATCGGTAAGAGGAGCAATCGGAGTGCTAATAAAATCATTATTGTTGGTATTAGAAAAGTCACACAATTTAGTATTATCTTGAGCCATCGTGACAAACAATCCAACACACAAGCACACAAGAAACAAGCGAAAAGAGACGAATGGCAAAGAGAAGGGGAACGGAGAAAGAGGGCGAATAAAACGGCAAGGGTGAAGTGGGGGAGAGGAAAACGAGAGGCAAATGGCAAATAATGTAATTCAAGGGATAAGAGTTTGTGATGGGTACTTGGTATGTCTTGACTTGATGTAGATCTCCTCGGCAACGGCGCCAGAAATCCTTCTTGCTACCTCTTGAGCACTGCGTTGGTTTTCCCTTGAAGAGGAAAGGGTGATGCAGCAAAGTAGCGTAAGTATTTCCCTTAGTTTTTGAGAACCAAGGTATCAATCTAGTAGGAGACTACACGCAAGTCCCTCGTACCTACACAAACAAATAAGAACCTCGCAACCAACGCGATAAAGGGGTTGTCAATCCCCTCATGGTCACTTACGAGAGTGAGATCTGATAGAGATAATAATAAGATAAATATTTTTGGTACTTTTATGATATAGATTGGAAAATAAAGATTGCAAAATAAATGGTAATAGAAATAGCTTGTTGACGAGAGATTAATATAATGGAGAATAGACCCGGGGGCCATAGGTTTCACTAGTGGCCTCTCTCAAGATAGCATAAGTATTACGGTGGGTGAACAAATTACTGTCGAGCAATTGATAAAAAAGTGCATAATTATGAGAATATCTAGGCATGATCATGTATATAGGCATCACGTCCACGACAAGTAGACCGAAACGATTCTGCATCTACTACTATTACTCCACACATCAACCGCTATCCAGCATGCATCTAGAGTATTAAGTTCATAAGAACAGAGTAATGCATTAGGCAAGATGACATGATGTAGAGGGATAAATTCAAGCAATATGATATAAACCCCATCTTTTTATCCTCGATGGCAACAATATAATACATGCCTTGCTGCCCCTACTGTCACTGGGAAAGGACACCGCAAGATTGAACCCAGAGCTAAGCACTTCTCCCATTGCAAGAAAGATCAATCTAGTAGGCCAAACCAAACTGATAATTTGAAGAGACTTGCAAAGATAACCAATCATACATAAAAGATTTCAGAGAAGAATCAAATATTGTTCATAGATAAACTTGATCATAAACCCACAATTCATCGGATCTCAACAAACACACCGCAAAAAGAGTTACATCAAATAGATTGCCAAGAAGATCGAGGAGAACATTGTATTAAGATCCAAAGAGAGAGAAGAAGCCATCTAGCTAATAACTATGGACCCGAAGGTCTGAAGTAAACTACTCACACATCATCGGAGAGGCTATGGTGTTGATGTAGAAGCCCTCCGTGATCAATTCCCCCTCCGGCAGAGCTCCGGAAAAGGCCACAAGATGGGATCTCTCGGGTACAAAAGGTTGCGGCATTGAAAATAGGGTTTCGTGGTGCTCCTGGATGTTTTTGGGGTATATGGATATATATAGGAGGAAGAAGTAGGTCAGTGGAGCCACAAGGAGCCCACGAGGGTGGGGGCGCGCCCCCCTGCCTCATGGCCTCCTCGTTGATTTCTTGACGTCCACTCCAAGTCCCCTGGATCACGTTTGTTCCAAAAATAACTCTCTCGAAGGTTTTATTCCATTTGGATTCCATTTGATATTCCTTTTCTGCGAAACACTGAAATAGGCAAAAAAAATAGCAATTTGCACTATGCCTTAGGTTAGTAGGTTAGTCCCAAAAATATTATAAAAGTGTATAAATAAGCCCATTAACATCCAAAACAGATAATATAGTAGCATGGAACAATCAAAAATTATAGATACGTTGGAGACGTATCACCCCCTCTTTGCTTTCCCTCTCCCTCTCCTTCCCTCCTTCCCCCTCTTGGAATAGGAAAGGGAATCCAACTGGGATTGGGAATCCTAGTTGGACTCCCCCATTGGCGCGCCCTCCTTGGCCACCGGCCTCCTCCTCCCCCTCGTTTATATACGTGGCCAGGGGCACCCCAAAGTCACATCAATTGTTCTTTAGCCATGTGCGTTGCCCCCTCCACAGTTTACCACCTCAGTCATATTGTCGTAGTGCTTAGGCGAAGCCCTGCGCGGATCGCATCACCAAGACCGTCACCACGCCATCATGCTGGCGGAAATCTCCCTCGACCCTCTACTGGATCAAGAGCTCGAGGGAGGTCATCGTGATGAACGTGTGCTGAACACGAAGGTGTCGTATGCTCGGTACTCGGATCGGTTGGATCATGAAGACGTTTGACTACATCAACCACATTACAAAACGCTTACGCTTTCGGTCTTCGAGGGTACGTGGACACACTCCCTCGTCTCGTTGCTATGCATCTCCTAGATAGATCTTGCGTGATCGTAGGAATTTTTTTTGAATTACTGCGTTCCCCAACAGTGGTATCCGAGCCAAGTCTATGTGTAGATGACATATGCATGATTAGAACACATAGAGTTGTGGGCGATAATAGTCATACTGCTTACCACCAACGTCTTACTTTGATTCGGCGGTATTGTTGGATGAAGCAGCCCGGACCGACATTACATGACCGCGTTCATGAGACTGGTTCTATCGACATGCTTCACACACAGGTGGCTGGCGAGTGTCTGTTTCTCCAACTTTAGTTGAATCAAGTTTGACTACGGACGGTCCTTGTTGAAGGTCAAAACAACACACTTGACAAATAATCGTTGTGGTTTTGATGCGTGGGTAAGAATGATTCTTGCTAGAAGCCCGTAGCAGCCATGTAAAACTTGCAACAACAAAGTAGAAGACGTCTAACTTGTTTTTGCAGGGCATGTTGTGATGTGATATGGTCAAGACGTGATGAGTGCTACCTCTTGAGCATGCGTTAGTTTTCCCTTGAAGAGGAAAGGGTGATGCAACAAAGCAGTGTAAGTATTTCCCTCGGTTTTTGAGAACCAAGGTATCAATCCAGTAGGAGACCACGCGTGAGTCACCTTGTACCTACACAAACAAATAAGAACCTCGCAACCAACGCGATAAAGGGGTTGTCAATCCCTTCACGGCCACTTGCAAGACTGAGATCTGATAGTGATGATAATAATAAGATAAATATTTTTGGTATTTTTATGATATAAATTGAAAGTAAAGATTGCAAAATAAAATAGATTGGAAACTTCTATGATGGGAAATAGACCCGGGGCCATAGGTTTCACTAGTTGCTTCTCTCAAGATAGCATAAGTATTACGGTGGGTGAACAAATTACTGTCGAGCAACTGATAGAATTGAGCATAGTTATGAGAATATCTAGGAATGATCATGTATATAGGCATCACGTCCGTGACAAGTAGACCGACTCCTGCCTGCATCTACTACTATTACTCCACACATCGACCGCTATCCAGCATGCATCTAGAGTATTAAGTTCATAAGAATGGAGTAACGCTTTAAGCAAGATGACATGATGTAGAGGGATAAACTCATGCAATATGATATAAACCCCATCTTTTAATCCTCGATGGCAACAATACAATACGTGTCATTTCCCCTACTGTCACTACAATTGAGCACCGCAAGATTGAACCCAAAGCTAAGCACTTCTCCCATTGCAAGAAAGATCAATCTAGTAGGCCAAACCAAACTGATAATTCGAAGAGACTTGCAAAGATAACCAATCATACATAAAAGAATTCAGAGAAGATTCAAATATTGTTCATAGATAATTTTGATCATAAACCCACAATTCATCGGATCTAACAAACACACCGCAAAAGAAGATTACATCGAATAGATCTCCAAGAGAATCGAGGAGAACTTTGTATTGAGATCCAAAGAGAGAGAAGAAGCCATCTAGCTAATAACTATGGACCCAAAGGTCTGAGGTAAACTACTCACACATCATCGGAGAGGCTATGGGGTTGATGTAGAAGCCCTCCATGATCAATGCCCCCTCCGGTGGAGCGCCGGAAAAGGCCCCAAGATGGGATCTCACGGGTACAGAAGGTTGCGGCAGTGGAATTAGGTTTTCGTGGTGCTCTTTGATGTTTTCAGCGTACATAGGTATATATAGGAGGAAGAAGTAGGTCAGTGGAGCCACGAGGGGCCCACGAGGGTGGAGAGCGCACCCAGGGGGTAGGCGTGCCCCTGCCTCGTGGCCTCCTTGTTGATTCCTTGACGTCCACTCCAAGTCCTCTAGATCACGTTTATTCCAAAAATCACACTCCCAAAGGTTTCCTTCCGTTTTGACTCCGTTTGATATTCTTTTTCTGCGGAACACTGAAATAGGCAAAAAAACAGCAATTTGGGCTGGGCCTCCGGTTAATAGGTTTGTCCCAAAATAATATAAAAGTGTATAAATAAGCCCATTAAACATCCAAAACAGAATATATAATAGCATGGAACAATCAAAAATTATAGATACGTTGGAGACATATCAATGAGATATAAATTGTTGTATGAGATGATCATGTTTTGTAAAAGTTATCGGCAACTGGCATGAGCCTTATGATTGTCACTTTATTGTATGAAATGCAATCACCATGTAATTGCTTTACTTTATCACTAAGCAGTAGCGATAGTCGTAGAAGCAATAGTTGGTGAGACGACAGCGATGCCACGATGGTGATCAAGGTGTCAAGCCGGTGACGATGGAGATCATGATGGTGCTTTGGAGATGGAGATCAAAGGCACGAGATGATGATGGCCATATCATGTCACATATTTTGATTGCATGTGATGTTTATCTTTTATGCATCTTATTTTGCTTAGTACGGCGGTAGCATTATAAGATGATCTCTCATTAAATTTCAAGGTATAAGTGTTCTCCCTGAGTATGCACCGTTGCTACAGTTCGTCGTGCCGAGACACCACGTGATGATCGGCTGTGATAAGCTCTACGTTCACATACAACGGGTGCAAACCAGTTTTGCACGTGCAGAATACTCGGGTTAAACTTGACGAGCCTGGCATTTGCAGATATGGCCTCGGAACACTGAGACCGAAAGGTCGAACATGAATCATATAGTAGATATGATCAACATAGAGATGTTCACCATTGAAAACTACTCCACCTCACGTGATGATCGGACATGGTTTAGTTGATATGGATCACGTGATCATTTAGATGACTACAGAGATGCCTATCTAAGTGGGAGTTCTTAAGTAATATGATTAATTGAACTTTAATTTATCATGAACTTAGCACCTGATAGTTTTTGCATACCTATGTTGTTGTAGATCAATGGCCCGTGCTACCGTTCCCTTGAATTTTAATGCGTTCCTAGAGAAAGCTAAGTTGAAAGATGATGGTAGCAACTACACAGACTGGGTCCGTAACTTGAGGATTATCCTCATTGCTGCACAGAAGAATTACGTCCTAGAAGCACCGCTAGGTGCAAGACACGCTGCAGGAGAAACTCCGGACGTTATGAACGCCTGGCAGAGCAAAGCTAATGACTACTCGATAGTTTAGTGTGCCATGCTTTATGGCTTAGAATCAGGACTTCAAAGACGTTTTGAACATCATGGAGCATATGAGATGTTCCAGGAGTTGAAGTTAATATTTCAAGAAAATGCATGAGTTGAGAGATATGAAGTCTCCAACAAGTTCTATAGCTGCAAAATGGAGGATAATAGTTATGTCAGTGAACACATACTCAGAATGTCTGGGTACCACAACCACTTGACTTGGCTGGGAGTTAGTCTTCCTGATGATAGTGTCATTGGTAGACTTCTTCAATCACTGCCACCAAGCTATAAAGGCTTTGTGATGAACTATAATATGCAAGGGATGGAAACGACAATTCCCGAGCTCTTCATGATGCTAAATGCTGCGGAGGTAGAAATCGAGAAGGAGCATCAAGTGTTGATGGTGAACAAGACCACTAGTTTCAAGTAAAAGGGCAAAGGGAAGAAGGGGAACTTCAAGAAGAACAACAAGCCAATTGTTGCTCAGGGGAAGAAGCCCAAGTCTGGAACTAAGCCTGAGACTGAGTGCTTCTACTGCAAAGGGACTGGTCACTGGAAGCGGAACTGCCCCAAGTATTTGGCGTATAAGAAGGATGGCAAAGTGAAAGGTATATTTGATACACATGTTATTGACGTGTACCTTACTAATGCTCGTAGTAGCGCCTGGGCATTTGATACTGGTTCTGTTGCACCTATTTGCAACGCGAAATAGGGGCTACGGATTAAACAAAGATTGGCTAAGGACGAGGTGACGATGCGCATGGGAAATGGTTCCAAAGTCGATGTGATCGTCGTTGGCACGCTACCTCTACATCTACCGTCGGGATTAGTTTTAGACCTAAATAATTGTTTTTTGGTGCCAGCGTTGAGCATGAACATTATATCTCGATCTTGTTTGATGCGAGATAGTTATTCATTTAAATCAGGGAATAATGGTTGTTCTATTTATATGAGTAATATCTTTTATGGTCATGCACCCTTGATGAGTGGTCTATTTTTGTTGAATCTTGATTGTAGTGATACACATATTCATAATATTGAAGCCAAAAGATGCAAAGTTAATAATGATAGTGCAACTTATTTGTGGCACTGCCGTTTAGGTCATATTGGTGTAAAGTGCATGAAGAAACTCCATGTTGATGGGCTTTTGGAATCACTTGATGCTTGCGAACCATGCCTCATGGGCAAGATGACTAAGACTCCGTTCTCCGAAACAATGGAGCGAGCAACTGACTTATTGGAAATAATACATACTGATGTATGCGGTCCGATGAGTGTTGAGGCTCGCGGCGGGTATCGTTATTTTCTAACCTTCACAGATGATTTGAGCAGATATGGGTATATCTACTTAATGAAACATAATTCTGAAATATTTGAAAAGTTCAAAGAATTTTAGAGTGAAGTAGAAAATCATCGTAACAAGAAAATAAAGTTTTTACGATCTGATCGTGGAGGTGAATAATTGAGTTATGAGTTTGGTCTTCATTTGAAATAATGTGGAATAGTTTCGCAACTCATGCCACCTGGAACACCACAACATAATGGTGTGTCCGAACGTCGTAACCGTACTTTATTAGATATGATGCGATCTATGATGTCTCTTACCGATTTACCACTATCGTTTTGGGGTTATGCTTTAGAGGCGGCTGCATTCACGTTAAATAGGGCACCATCTAAATCCATTGAGACGACACCATATGAACTGTGGTTTGGCAAAAAACCAAGCTGTCGTTTCTTAAAGTTTGGGGCTGCGATGCTTATGTGAAAAATCTTCAACCTAATAATCTCGAACCCAAATTGGAGAAATGTGTCTTCATAGGATACCAAAGGAGACTGTTGGGTACACCTTCTATCATATATCTGAAGGCAAGATATCCGTTGCTAAGAATGGATCCTTTCTAGAGAAGGAGTTTCTCTCGAAAGAAGTGAGTGGGAAGAAAGTAGAACTTGATGAGGTAATTGTACCTTCTCCCAAATTGGAAAGTAGTTAATCATAGAAATCAGTTCCAGTGATTCCTACACCAATTAGTGAGGAAGTGAATGATGATGATCATGAAACTTCAGATCAAGTTACTACCAAACCTCGTAGGTCAACCAGAGTACGATCCGCACAAGAGTGGTACGGTAATCTAGTTTTGGAGGTCATGTTACTTAACCATGACGAACCTGCGAACTATGAGGAAGCGATGATGAGCCCAGATTTTGCAAAATGGCTTAAGGCCAAGAAATCTGAGATGGGATCCATGTATGAGAACAAAGTGTGGACTTTGGTTGACTTACCAAATGATCGGCAAGCCATAGAGAATAAATGGATCTTCAAGAAGAAGATTGACGCTGACGGTAATGTTACTATCTACAAAGCTCGACTTGTTGCGAAAGGTTTTCGACAAGTTCAAGGAGTTGACTACGATCAGACCTTCTCACCCGTAGCGATGCTTAAGTCTGTCCGAATCATGTTAGCAATTGCCACATTTTATGATTATGAAATTTGGCAAATGGATGTCAAAATTGCATTCCTTAATTTATATCTTAAAGAAGAGTTGTATATGATACAACCAGAAGGTTTTGTCGATCCTAAAGGTGCTAACAAAGTGTGCAAGCTCTAGCGATCCATTTATGGACTGGTGCAAGACTCTCGGAGTTGGAATATACGCTTTGATAGTGTGATCAAAGCATATGGTTTTATACAGTCTCTTGGAGAAGCATGTATTTACAAGAAAGTGAGTGGGAGCTCTGTAGCATTTCTAATATTATATGTGGATGACATATTGTTGATTGGAAATAATAACGAATTTCTGGATAGCATAAAGGGATACTTGAATAAGAATTTTTCAATGAAGGACCTCGGTGAAGCTTCTTATATATTGGGCATCAAGATTTATAGAGATAGATCAAGATGCTTAATTGGACTTTCACAAAGCACATACTATGATAAAGTTTTGAAGAAGTTCAAAATGGATCAGTCAAAGAAAGAGTTCTTGCCTGTGTTACAAGGTGTGAAGTTGAGTCAGACTCAATGCCCGACCACTGCAGAAGATAGAGAGAAAATGAAATTCATTCCCTATGCCTCAGCCATAGGTTCTATCATGTATGCAATGTTGTGTGCCAGACTTGATGTGTGCCTTGCTATAAGTTTAGCAGGGAGGTACCCAAGTAATCCTGGAGTGGATCACAGGACAGCAGTCAAGAACATCCTGAAATACCTGAAAAGGACTAAGGATATGTTTCTCGTTTATGGAGGTGACAAAGAGCTTGTCGTAAATGGTTACATTGATGAAATCTTTGACACTGATCCGGATGACTCTAAGTCACAAACCGGATACGTATTTATATTGAATGGTGGAGATGTCAGTTGGTGTAGTTCCAAGCAGAGCATCATGGCGGGATCTACGTGTGAAGCGGAGTACATAGCTGCTTCGGAAGCAGCAAATGAAGGAGTCTGGATGAAGGAGTTCAAATCCGATCTTGGTGTAATACCTAGTGCATTGGGTCCAATGAAAATCTTTTGTGACAATACTGGAGCAATTGCCTTTGTGAAGGAATCCAGATTTCACAAGAGAACCAAACACATCAAGAGACACTTCAATTCCATCTGCGATCAAGTCAAGGAGGGGGACATAGAGATTTGCAAAATACATACGGATCTGAATGTTGCACACCGTGGACTAAGCCTCTCTCACGATCAAAACATGGTCAGCACCAAGACTCCATGGGTGTTAGAATCATTACTATGTAATCTAGATTATTGACTCTAGTGCAAGTGGGAGACTGAAGAAAATATGCCCTAGAGGCAATAATAAAGTTGTTATCTATATTTCCTTATATCATGATAAATGTTTATTATTCATGCTAGAATTGTATTAACCGGAAATTTAGTACATGTGTGAATACATAGACAAACAGAGTGTCCCTAGTATGCCTCTACTTGACTAGCTCGTTAATCAGATATGGTTAAGTTTCCTGACCATAGACATGTGTTGTAATTTGATGAACGAGGTCAAAACATTAGAGAATGATGTGATGGACAAGACCCATCCGTTAGCTTAGCATTATGATCGTTTAGTTTTATTGTTATTGCTTTCTTCATGACTTATACATATTCCTCTGACTATGACATTATGCAACTCCCGAATACCGGAGGAACACCCTGTGTGCTATCAAATGTCACAACATAATTGGGTGATTATAAAGATGCTCTACAGGTGTCTCCGAAGGTGTTTGTTGAGTTGGCATAGATCGAGATTAGGATTTTTCACTCCGTGTATCAGAGAGGTATCTCTGGGCCCTCTCGATAATGCACATCACTATAAGCCTTGCAAGCAATGTAAATAATGACTTAGTTACGGGATGATGCATTATGGAACGAGTAAAGAGACTTGCCAGTAATGAGATTGAACTAGGTATGATGATACTGACGATCGAATCTCGGGCAAGTAACATACCGATGACTGATAACCCACAAGTATAGGGGATCGCAACAGTTTTTGAGGGTAGAGTATTCAACCCAAATTTATTCATTCGACACAAGGGGAGCCAAAGAATAATCTCAATTATTAGCAGCTGAGTTGTCAATTCAACCACACCTGGAAACTTAATATCTGCAGCAAAGTGTTTAGTAGCAAAGTAATATGATAGTAGTGGTAACGGTAGCAAAAGTAATATTTTTGGTTTTATAGTGATTGTAACAGTAGCAACGGAAAAATAAATAAGCGAAGAACAATATATGAAAAGCTCGTAGCATTGGATCGGGTGATGGAGAATTATGTCGGATGCGATCAATCATGCAACAATTATAACATAGGGTGACACAGAACTAGCTCCAGTTCATCAATGTAATGTAGGCATGTATTACAAATATAGTCATACGTGCTTATGGAAAAGAACTTGCATGACATCTTTTGTCCTACCCTCCCGTGGCAGCGGGGTCCTATTGGAAACTAGGGGATATTAAGGCCTCCTTTTAATAGAATACTGGACCAAAGCATTAACACATAGTGAATACATGAACTCCTCAAACTACGGTCATCACCGGTAAGTATCCTGATTATTGTCACTCCGAAGTTAACGGATCATAACACATAATAGGTGACTATATACTTGCAAGATAGGATCACGAACTCACATATATGCTTGAAAACATAATAGGTTCAGATCTGAAATCATGGCACTCGGGCCCTAGTGACAAGCATTAAGCATAGCAAAGTCATAGCAACATCAATCTCAGAACATAGTGGATACTAGGGATCAAACCGTAACAAAACTAACTCGATTACATGATAAATCTCATCCAACCCATCACCATCCAGCAAGCCTACGATGGAATTACTCACGCACGGCGGTGAGCATCATGAAATTGGTGATGGAGGAAGGTTGATGATGACAATGGCGACGGATTCCCCTCTCCAGAGCCCAGAACGGACTCCAGATCAGCCCTCCCGAGAGAGTTTAGGGCTTGGCGACGGCTCCGTATCGTAAAACGCGATGAATCCTTATCCCTGATTTTTTTTTCTCCCCAAAAGTGAATATATGGCGTCAAGATGGACGTCGGTGGAGCGTCAGGGGGTCCACGAGGCAGGGGGCGCGCCCCCCACTCTCGTGGACAGGGTGTGGGCCCCCTAGCGTGGATCTCTTCGTCAGTATTTTTTATATATTCCAAAAATAATCTCCATTGATTTTCAGGTCATTCCGAGAACTTTTATTTATGCACAAAAATAACACCATGGCAATTCTGCTGAAAACAACGTCAGTCCGGGTTAGTTCCATTCAAATCATGCAAGTTAGAGTCTAAAACAAGGGCAAAAGTGTTTGGAAAAGTAGATACGATGGAGACGTATCAAATCCCCCAAGCTTAAACCTTTGCTTGTCCTCAAGCAATTCAGTTGATAAACTGAAAGTGATAAAGATAAACTTTTACAAACTCTATTTGCTCTTGTTGTTGTAAATATGTAAAGCCAACATTCAAGTTTTCAGCAAAGATTATGAACTAACCATATTCACAATAACATTTAGGTCTCATGTTTACTCATATCAATGACATAATCAACTAGCGAGCAATAATAATAAATCTCGGATGACAACACTTTCTCAAAACAATCATAATATGATATAACAAGATGGTATCTCGCTAGCCCTTTCTGAGACTGCAAAACATAAATGCAGAGCACCTTTAAAGATCAAGGACTGACTAGACATTGTAATTCATGGTAAAAGAGAACCAGTCAAGTCATACTCAATGTAAACTAATAGTAATACATGCAAATGACAGCGGTGCTCTCCAACTGGTGCTTTTTAGTAAGAGGATGATGACTCAACATAAAAGTAAATGGATAGGGCTTTCGCAGAGGGAAGCAGGGATTTGAAGAGGTGCCAGAGCTCGATTTTGAAATAGAGATGAATAATATTTTGAGCGGTATACTTTCATTGTCAACATAACAACTGAGAGATCTCGATATCTTCCATGCTACACACATTATAGGCGCTTCCCAAGCAGAATGGTAAAGTTTATACCCCCCCCCCACCACCAACAAGCATCAATCCATGGCTTGCGCGAAACAACGGGTGCCTCCAACTAACAACAATCCTGGGGGAGTTTTGTTTGCAATTATTTTGATTTGATTTGATCATGGGACTGGGCATCCCAGTGACCAGCCATTTTCTCATGAATGAGGAGCTGAGTGCACTCCTCTTGAGAATAACCCGCCTAGCATGGAAGATACAGACAGCCCTAGTTTATACATGAGCTATTCGAGCATACAAAACAGAATGTTTATTTGAAGGTTTAGAGTTTGGCACATAAAAATTTACTTGGAACAGGAGGTAGATACCGGATATAGGTAGGTAGGTGGACTCATATGGAATAACTTTGGGATTTATGGAACTGGATGCACAAGCAGTATTCCCACTTAGTACAAGTGAAGGCTAGAAAGAGACTAGGAAGCGACCAGCTAGAGAGCAACAACAGTCATGAACATGCATTAAAACTAATCAACACTGAATGCAAGCATGAGTAGGGTATAATTCACCATGAACATAAATATCGTAGAGGCTATGCTGATTTTGTTTCAACTACATGCGTGAGCATGTGCCAAGTCAAGCCACTCGAATCGTTCAAAGGAGGATACCACCCCATCATACCACATCACAGCCATTTTAATAGCATGTTGGCACGCAAGGTAAACCATTATAAACTCCTAGCTAATTAAGCATGGCATAAGCAACTATAATCTCTAATTGTCATTGCAAGCATGTTTCGCTCATAATAGGCTGGATCAGGAACGATGAACTAATCATATTTACAAAAACAAGAGAGATCGAGTTCATACCAGCTTTTCTCGTCTCAATCAGTTCATCATATATCGTCATTATTGCCTTTCACTTGCATGACCGAACGGTTGGATAATAATAATAGTGCACATGCATTGGACTAAGCTGGAATCTGCAAGCATTCAATACATGGGAGAATACAAGGTAATATGGGCTCTTTGTTAGATCAACAATAATACATATAAGTGCCATTCAACATTTTCATTATGGTCTTCTCCTCTCGACCCCCAAAGGAAAGAAAAGAAACAAAACTATTTACACGGGAAAGCTCCCAATAAGCAAAAGAAGAACGAGAAATATTTTTGGGTTTTCTTTTTAATTACTACTACAAGCATGGAAAATAAACTAGCTAAAAGCTACAAGTAATTTTTTGGTTTTCTTAAGGTTTTTCAAACACACAAGAAGAAAACTTAAAAATAAAATAAACTAGCATGGATGATACAATGAAAAAGTATGAGCACTGACAACTGGCATGAGTGTGTGAACATGAATGTAATGTCGGTGAGAAATACGTACTCCCCCAAGCTTAGGCTTTTGACCTAAGTTGGTCTATGCCCATGGATGTCCTAGTGGATATCCGAAGTTGAAGTTGGGGTCGTACTGAGATGCATCAGCTACTGCCTGAAGAGCTGCAGCTTGGAGGCGGGCTGCCTCCTCCCTCCTCTCGTACTCGTCCGCCTCCTCCCTGGTTATAACATATCTCCTTTTTGCCTGCAAGTCAAAGAAAGCAGGAGCAGGGAGAGCGACATGATAGGTGCGTCATCTGTCAAAGATTAGTCGGTACTGGAGGGACTGATTGTTCCTCTCAACGAACTGATGACGAACCATAGCATTATAATCTAAATAAGCAGGAGGCAACTCAATATCATATCCACGTATGGGTATCTCAAGAAAATCAGCTAAACGGGTTGCATAAATTCCACTAAAGAAAACTCCATTAATTCTGTTATTATGCAACCTACGTGCAACAATGGCCCCCAAGTTATATTGTCTACCTCCTAATACAGCACTCTTGAGAACACTAAGATCTGGAACACACATGTGACATGCCTCATCCTTACCATTTATGCATCTACCCATAAAGAGAGCAAAATAATGTATAGCGGGAAAATGAATGCTCCCTATGGTAGCTTGTGTGATTTCCCTAGATTCCCCCACAGTGATACTAGCAAGAAAATCCTTATATTCAGATTTACGAGGTTCACTAACATTACCCCACTTTGGGAGTTTACAAGCAGTATTAAAATCTTCTAAGTCCATGGTGTAAGATTTATCATAAAGATCAAACAGGATAGTTTGAGAATTGCGTGATGATGTAAATTCAAACCTTCTCACAAAGGAATCGGTGAGGTAGTAGTACTGACGGCACTTATCTGCCTCGAAGCTCTCCAGATCAGTGTTACGCACATATGCGTCAAATTCCTCCTTGATTCCTACTCGAACCACGAAGTCCTCTGACGGCCATTCACAAGGCCGCACTTGAGCATCCCCTGGTAGTTCATTGTCCGACTCACGTATTGCGGGCTTGGGTCCTTGTTTCCTTGATGAACCACCTTGGTACATTTTCCTAAACATATTTCTTCCTCCGAAATTTTTCTGAAATTTTTAGTAACTCAAAATAAAAGTGAACCAAACTCAACAAAATTGATAGCAACTACTCCTACAAGTTCCTAGAGGCAATATCATGCATTAAAACTACTTTTGACCACATAAATTTGACATGCAAGCTCAAGAACAAGGTCACCTAAGCAGAAAAAATTTGCAATAAATAAAGCACTAGAACAAAAACTAATTGGACCATTGGAGGAGTCACATACCAAAGAACAATCCCCCAAAGCAGTTTTGTGAGAGGAGCTTTGAGCAAGGAGATCAAAAATGGCAGCAAGATGAGCAAGAACTCGGGTTTGAGCTGGCTAGTGATTTTTTCTGGATCAAGACGAAGTGTGTGGGTGCAAGGATAAGTGGAGGGGACCCATGTGGGGTCCACGAGGCAGGGGGCACGCCCAGGGGGTGGGCGCGCCCTCCACCCTCGTGGGCACGTGGCTGCTCCCCCTGATGTGTTCTCAGTGCCAGATATTCTCAAATATTCTGGAAAAAATCATATTTAATTTTCTGGGCATTTGGAGAACTTTTATTTTCGGGGTATTTTTTATTGCATGGATAATTTAGAAAACAGACAGAAAATACTATTTTTACTTTATTTAATATAAATAACAGAAAGTAAAAAAGAGGGTACAGAAGGTTGTGCCTTCTAACTTCATCCATCTCATGCTCATCAAAAGGAATCCACTAACAAGGTTGATTAGGTCTTGTTAACAAACTCATTTCGAATAACATGAAACCGGAGAAATTTCGAATAACACTAGGTTACCTCAATGGGGATATGCACGTCCCCAACAATAAGAATATCATATTTCTTCTTGACAGTAGGAAGAGGAAATTCAAAACCTCCAATAGTAATTGTTGAAAAATTTCCAATAGAATTGATACTGTGGACTTGAGGTTGTTTCCTCGGAAAGTGTACCGTATGCTCATTACCATTAACATGAAAAGTCACATTGCCTTTGTTGCAATCAATAACAGCCCCTGCAGTATTCAAAAAGGGTCTACCAAGGATAATCGACATACTATCGTCCTCGGGAATATCAAGAATAACAAAGTCCGTTAAAATAGTAA
The DNA here is from genome assembly GCA_034509565.1 of Triticum monococcum. NCBI lineage: Eukaryota > Viridiplantae > Streptophyta > Magnoliopsida > Poales > Poaceae > Triticum > Triticum monococcum. Next base: position 421,300,752 of record CM067846.1, on the reverse strand, counting down.
CATTTGCAACCACAACAGGCACATCCTCACAAATACCGACAGGTATAGTAGTTGATTATTAGCCATTTGCAAAGATATTTCAGTAGGTGTCGACTTATTCAAATCAAGTCTATGATATAAAGAGAGAGGCATAACACTAACACCGGCTCCAAGATCACATAAAGCAGTTTTAACATAGTTTCTTTTAATGGAGCATGGTATAGTTGGTACTCCTGGATCTCCAAGTTTCTTTGGTATTCCACCCTTAAAAGTGTAATTAGCAAGCATGGTGGAAACTTTAGCTACCAGTATCTTTCTTTTATTTGTAACAATATCTTTCATGTATTTAGCATAACGGTTCATTTTAAGCATATCAGTCAAACGCATACGCAAAAAGATAGGTCTAATCATTTCAACAACGCGCTCAAAATCCTCATCATCCTTTTTCTTGGATGGCTTAGGAGGAAAGGGTATGGGTTTCTGAACCCATGGTTCGCTTTCTTTGCCATGTTTCCTAGCAACAAAGTCTCTCTTATCATATCGTTCATTCTTTGATTGTGGGTTATCAAGATCAACAGCAGGTTCAATCTCTACATCATTGTCATTACTAGGTTGAGCATCAACATGAACATCATCATTAACATTATCACTAGGTTCATGTTCATTACCAGATTGTGTTTCAGCATCTGAAATAGATATATCATTGGGATTCTCAGGTGTGTCAACAACGGGTTCACTAGAAGCATGCAAAGTCCTATCATTTTTCTTTTTCTTCATTTTAGAAGAACTAGGTGCATCACCATTAATTCTCTGAGAATCTTGCTCAATTCTCTTAGGGTGGCCCTCGGGATACAAAGGTTCCTGAGTCATTTTACCCCCTCTAGTCATAACTCTCACATGATTATCATTTTTCTTATTATTTAATTAGTTGAGCAAATCATTATGAGCTTTAAGCACTTGTTCTACTTGAGTGGTAACCATAGAAGCATGTTTACTAATAAGTTTAAGTTCACCTTTAACTCTAGGCATATAATCACTCAAGTGTTCAAGCATATCAGCATTGTGTTTCAATTGTCTACCAACATAAGCATTGAAGTTTTCTTGTTTAACAATAAAGTCATCAAACTCATCCAAGCATTGGCTGGCGAACTTAGTAAATGGGATTTCACATTTATCAAATCTATGGAGAGAATTTACCTTTTCTACCTATGTCGGGTTATCAAGACCATGTATTTCTTCAATAGGTGGTAAATTCTTAACATCTTTAGCTTTAATACCTTTTTCTTTCATAGATTTCTTTGCCTCTTGCATATGTTCAGGACTGAGAAATAGAATACCCCTTTTCTTCGGAGTTGGCTTGGGAGTTGGTTCAGGAAGTGTCCAATTATTTTCATTAGTCAACATATTATTCAATAGTAATTCAGCTTGATCAACAGTTCTTTCCCTGAAAAGACAACTAGCACATCTATCCAGGTAGTCTCTGGAAGCATCGGTTAGTCCATTATAAAAGATATCAAGTATCTCATTTTTCTTGAGAGGATGATCAGGCAGACCATTAATTAATTGGAGAAGCCTCCCCCAAGCTTGTGGGAGACTCTCTTCTTCAATTTGCACAAAAGTATATATTTCCCTTAAGGCAGCTTGTTTCTTATAAGCGGGGAAATATTTAGCGGAGAAGTAATAAATCATATCCTAGGGACTACGCACACAACCAGGATCAACAGTATTAAACCATGTTTTAGCATCACCCTTTACTGAGAACGGAAACAACTTAAGGATAAAGTTATAGCGAGTTTTCTCATCATGAGTAAACAGGGTGGCTATATCATTTAATTTAGTAAGATGTGCCACAACAGTTTCAGATTCATAGCCCTAAAAAGGATCTGATTCAACCAAAGTAATTAACTCAGGATCAACAGAGAAATCATAATTCTTATTCGTAATAAAGATAGTTGAAGTAGCAAAAGCAGGGTCATATTTCTTTCTAGCATTCAAAGACTTTTCTTTAAGCTTAGCTAATAATTTCTTAAGATCAGATCTATCATTGTAGGCAAGAAAGTCTCTAGCAGTTTCTTCATCCATGACATAACCCTCATGCACAATAGGCAATTCATATCTAGGGGGAGAATCTTCATCATCACTTTCATCAATATTATCAATTTCAATAATTTCATTCTCTCTAGCCCTAGCAAGTTGTTCATCAAGAAATTCACCTAGTGGCACAGTATTATCAAGCATAGAAGTAGTTTCATCATAAGTATCATCCAAAGCAGAAGTGGCATCATCAATAACATGCGACCTATCAGAATCAATAGCAGCAGTAGGTGTCGCAAGTTTACTCAAAACAGAAGGTGAATCAAGTGCAGAGCTAGATGGCAGTTCCTTACCTCCCCTCGTAGTTGAGGGAAAATCTTGGTTCTTTGATCTTTCAAGTTCTTCATAATGATAAGCAGATATAAATCCCAAGTGACTCAAAGAATAGATCTATCCTCCCCAGCAACGGCGCCAGAAAATAGTCTTGATAACCCACAAGTATAGGGGATCGCAACGGTTTTCGAGGGTAGAGTATTCAACCCAAATTTATTGATTCGACACAAGGGGAGCCAAATAATATTCTCAAGTATTAGCAGCTGAGTTGTCAATTCAACCACACCTGGAAACTTAATATCTGAAGCAAAGTGTTTAGTAGCCAAGTAATATGATAGTAGCGGTAACGGTAGCAAAAGTAATATTTTTGGTTTTATAGTGATTGTAACAGTAGCAACGGAAAAGTAAATAAGCGAAGAACAATATATGAAAAGCTCGTAGGCATTGGATCGGTGATGGAGAATTATGTCGGCTGCGATCAATCATGCAACAATTATAACATAGGGTGAAATAGAACTAGCTCCAGTTCATCAATGTAATGTAGGCATGTATTCCGAATATAGTCATACGTGCTTATGGAAAAGAATTTGCATGACATATTTTGTCTTACCCTCCTGTGGCAGTCAGGTCCTATTGGAAACTAAGGGATATTAAGGGCTCCTTTTAATAGAGTACCGGACCAAAGCATTAACACATAGTGAATACATGAACTCCTCAAACTACGGTCATCACCGGTAAGTATCCCGATTATTGTCACTTCAGGGTTAACGGATCATAACACATAATAGGTGACTATAGACTTGCAAGACAGGATCACGAACTCACATATATTCATGAAAACATAATAGGTTTAGATCCAAAATCATGGCACTCGGGCCCTAGTGACAAGCATTAAGCATAGCAAAGTCATAGCAACATCAATCTCAGAACATAGTGGATACTAGGGATCAAACCCTAACAAAACTAACTCGATTACATGATAAATCTTATCCAACCCATCACCGTCCAGCAATCCTACGATGGAATTACTCACGCACGGCAGTGAGCATCATGAAATTGGTGATGGAGGAAGGTTGATGATGACGATGGCGATGGATTCCCCTCTCTGGAGCCCCGAACAGACTCCTGATCAGCCCTCCTGAGAGAATTTAGGGCTTGGCGTAGCTCCATATCGTAAAACGCGATGAATCCTTCTCCATGATGCTTTTCCTCCCCGAAAGTGAATATATGGAGTCAAGATGGACGTCGGTGGAGCGTCAGGGGGCCCACGAGGCAGGGGGGCGCGCCCCCACCCTTGTGGACAGGGTATGGGACCCTAACGTGGATCTTTTCGCCAGTATTTTTTATATATTCCAAAAATAATCTCCATTGATTTTCAGGTCATTCCGAGAACTTTTATTTCTGCACAAAAATAACACCATGGCAATTCTGGTGAAAACAGCGCCAGTCCGGGTTAGTTCCATTCAAATCATCCAAGTTAGAGTCTCCAAAACAAGGGCAAAAGTGTTTGGAAAAGTAGATACGACGGAGACGTATCAATGACAAAGGGAATAACGTATGTTGTTATGCGGTTTGACCGATAATGATCTTCATAGAATATGTTGGAGCCAATATGAGCATCTAGGTTCCGCTATTGGTTATTGACCGGAGGTGTGTCTCGGTCATGTCTACATAGTTCTCGAACCTGTAGGGTCCACACGCTTAACGTTCGATGACGATTTGTATTATGAGTTATGTGTTTTGGTGACCGAAGTTTGTTCAGAGTCCCGGATGAGATCACGGACATGATGAGGAGTCTTGAAATGGTTGAGAGGTAAAGATTGATATATTGGACGAAGATATTCGGACAACGGAAAGGTTTCGGGACGTTTCGGATATTTATCGGGGAACCGCGGGGTTACCGGAACCCCCTTGGGATGTTATGGGCCCTAATGGGACATAAGGGAGTAGGAGAGGGCTACCCAAAGGGTGGCGTCCCCCCCCCCAAGGGCAGTCCGAATTGGACTAGGGGGAGGCGGCCCTCTCTTTCCTTTCCCTCTCCTTCACTCCTTCCCCCTCTTGGAATAGGAATGGGAATCCAACTAGGATTGAGATTCCTAGTTGGACTCCCCCCTTGGCGCGCTCTCCTTGGCCGCCAACCTCCTCCCCCCTCCTTTATATACGTGGCCAGGGGGCACCCCAAAGGCACATCAACTATTATTTAGCCGTGTGCGGTGCCACCCCCTCCACAGTTTACCACCTCAGTCATATTGTCCTAGTGCTTAGGAGAAGCCCTGCAGGGATCACATCACCAACACTGTTACCACGCCGTCGTGCTAACGAAACTCTTCCTCAACTCTCTACTGGATCAAGAGCTCGAGGGACATCATCATGATGAACGTGTGCTGAACACGGACGTGTCGTATGTTCGGTACTTGGATCGGTTGGATCGTGAAGACGTTCGACTACATCAACCGCGTTACTAAACGCTTCCGCTTTCGGTCTACGAGGGTGTCACATCCTAGCTAGGTTATGCATTAGAGTGTGCATCATGTCTACTTTCATCAGAAATGGAAATAGGGAAAGCAGAACCCCCAGCACCCCCCCTGAAATCAACTAGGGTTTACTAAAAATAAATTCAATGAACCTGAAATGCCCTTCAGAAATGTTCACCCTCTTTGCCTTGGGTTAGAACCCTTGGGAAAAATGGTGAATATAATTTTAGGTCAACAAAAGGGGCATTGACTTAATTTATAAATATTTGAATTTGGGCATTTAAATACTATTAAATAATTCAAATGCTCAAGTAATGTTGGAATTATTTTTGGGCCACTGAAATATTTCAGAAAGTGTCCATAAATATTTTCAGGATTTTATAAAATGATTTAGTATTTAAACTAAATCAAAACATAATAACAGAAATAGAAAATAAAATGAATTAGAGAGAAAGAACAGAGGCTCACCTCGACTTACCAGCCGGCCCAGCACTGTAGCTGGACGGCCCAGCCCACCAGGCGACGCCAGTCGTCCCCTAGCTGCTGCCAGGAGGACGTCGGGCGTGTGCCCGCGGCGCGCCGGCACGCGCGCGGCCACCGACGGCCACCTCCTGCTTCGGCCGCCTCCCCGACGTCGCTATGGACGCCACGCACCCCCCTGGCCCTCTCATTCACTCTCCCTCGCCCTCATCCTCTCCCCTGTCTCGGTCTCTCGCACAAACCGAACACAGCCGCCGCCGCTGTTCGCTGCCACCGCGGCCACCGGCCACCCCTCGCCGTGCCGCTGCGCCCAAAAGCTCCGCCTCGACCCCCTCCTTCTTCCACCCCAAGCCACGCCACCGCAGGAGCCCCACATCGCCGCCACGAGTCGTCTTCTCCGAGCACGGCTGCCGGACTCCATCGACGAATTCGTCGGCTCCGGACCGTCCCCGAGCCCACCGAGCTGCTCTACGTGACCCCAGTGAGCTCCTGCTCCGTTTCCCCCTCTTCCCCGCTTCAATTGATCGCCGTAGCCGTCGCCCCCTTGATGACCGAAGTGCGCCGCCGCCCGAGCTCGCCGTCGACGATGCTCCGGTGACCAAATGGTCACCCTGGAGTGTCGAACCTACTCCCCGCGATGCGTAGCACCCTCCTAGCCCCCTTGCCCCACTCTTCTACGCACCGAAACGCGACCCCGCGCGCAACCGAACTCCGGCGGCCGCCAAAGAGCTCGCCGCCGTCAACTCCGGCCATCCTAGCTGCTGCTGCTGCCACCACTAGATCCGCGAGAGCGCCAGCAAGCCATAGCAACAAACCACGCTTGAAATGGAGCCCTATAGCGCATTCCCAAGCCGCTCCGCCGTCTCTGTCGTCGCCGGCGACGAGCCGTGGACCAAGTCCGGCGGGTTTGACCCCGCTGACTGCTGACTGGGTGGGCCCAGTTGACCCCCTGGGTCACTGACGCGTGGGCCCCAGGCCACTAATGAACCAGGACTAGGATTAACTTAAATTAGTTAAACTAATGACCCTGACAGGCGGGACCCACTAGTCAGCCTCTCTCCCTGCCCTGTTACACTGACCAGTGGACCCCACACGTCAGGTTTGACTGGGTCAGCCGCCTTTGACCTGCTGACGCAATGCTGTTGTCATGCTGACGCAATATATCTTTTCTGGAATTAAAATAATTCAGGAAATTCCAGAAAATACCCAAAACTTCAAAAATTCATAGAAATTCAACCATAACTCCAAATGAGACAAATTATATATGTAAAATTATCAGAAAAATTCAAGGAATCCATCTGTACCGTTTTCATGCATGTTTGAACAATGCTTGTCCTCTGATTTGGACAAAACAAATAAAGGGCATTTAAATAATCATATATGGGGTTGGAATTTGAATCTTGTACTCAAACCAACTCCATTTAAATTATAGCTAGTTGCATTAGCTCAAGACACATCCATATTGCCATGTCATAGCATGCATCATATTGTTGCATATCGTCATGTGTTGATTGTGCTCGGTTGTGTTCTTCGTGGTAGGTTCTGCCTCCGAGGATATTCACGAGTATCCAACTGAAGGGCAGTATCCCGTCACCACTCCATCAGGCAAGCAACCATTGATCATTCCGATACAACCCATGTTCTCGCTCCTGCTCTTGTTTACTGCATTAAGTCAACACGATTCAAACTGCTGTGTGCTACGGTAGTTGAACCCTTATCCTCTGCATGACCTGTCATTGCCACAGTAACTAGATGAAACCCACTAGCATGTGTAGGAGTTGATTGAGCCATGTTTTGTGATTCCTACCTTGCTATGCCTGCTATGCCTAGAGTTGTGTCAAGTCTGGTTCATCTGGGTGATGGGCTAGAGTGAAATGCTTGTGCCAGTAATATGAGGGATGTGTTGAACATGTTTTGGTAAAGGTATCGATGAGAGGCCATGTAGGAGTACATGGTGGGTTGTTTCATTGAGGCCGTCCATAAGAACCGAGATCTGAATGTGTGATTTAAGATGCAGTTACTACCGTACATTGGGCCCGAAACAAATGGACCCTCTCGGCTTCTTAGCCACCCTAGTACTCTGTCCAGGAGTTGCAAATAGTTTCTGGTGCTTGTAGGATATGTGTTGGCGGCCGTGCGTAGCGCTGACCCTAGGGGTGGGCTATGTTGCGGTAGATACACCGTGCCACGGTGTACCGAGTCACCCGTTTGGTGTCTCGGGAACCCTGTTCACATCGTTCGGGGCCGTATGTGGAAACCTCGGCCGGACTCCCTGCGGATGGAACCTGGATAGGCGATAACCTGGACTAGGGGCTTAGGTGATTAGGTAGGCCGTGGCCGACACCCTCGCTGGGCTTCCGCTTGAAGGTTGCCGAGTACATGTCGTGTAGACGGCGGTAAGCGGTGAAAGCGTGTATGACGAAGTACACCCCTGCAGGGTATAAAACTATTCGAATAGCCGCGTCCGTGGTAAAGGACTACTTGATTGCATATACAGTTCATAGACAAGTTAATGGATACTACTAAAAGACTCAAGATAAGTGTGAGTACCGAGGATGGCCCCCTCACAGGATTCGAGGGAGGATCCTCGGTGGGGTATTGTGATGGTGAGTAGTGGACTCGTGTGCGAAAACTATTTTGCTAAAAGATTCCGTAGGATAGCTTAGCCAAGAGTCAAAGCTGGCTTGCTGCATAAACCCCACCACCTTCTTGAGAATGAGCATGTACAGTAGGTTCTGATGTAAGACTTGCTGAGTACCTTTGTACTCATGTTTGCTTATTTATTGTTTTCAGACGACAACACTGCCCCCTCCGATGGGTTTTACGTAGATCTTGACGTCGACGAGTGACTAGACACCCAGGTGGTGATCCAGGCCATGGAGGGCCCTATGTAGATAGACAGGCTTCGAGAAGCCTTCTTTCTTTCTAGAGTCTGTACTCAGACTAGTTGCTTCCGCATGTGCTTGTATGACTGTATGACTTGAGTGTCGGGTCATGTGACCCCTACCTGTATGGATATGTTATGTATGGCTCCCTGGAGCCTTTAAATAAAGTACTTGAGTTGTAGAGTTTTGTTGTGATGCCATGTTGTATGTACCCATATCGAGCATATTGTATGTATGTTTGAAATGCTTGGTATGAGTGGGATCCGACAATCTAGTTGTTTGTCCTTCGCAGCCTCTCTTATGGGGAAATGTAGTCTAGTGCTCCTCGAGCCATAGTAGTCCGCTACAGCCCGGTTCACCGGAGTCCTGCTAGCCCAGCACTACTGTTCAGGACACTTGACTGGCCGGCATGTGTTTCACCTCGTCCCTATGTCTGTCCCTTCGGGGAAATGTCACGCGGTGATCTCCGGAGTCCTGTCTAGCCTGCTACAGCCCGGGATCCCCGGAGTCCTGCTAGCCCAGTGCTACAGCCCGGAATCACTCGTTGATGACCGACATGTTCGTTGTGATTCATGTATGCCTGTCTCCATAGGTCTGTGCCGCTTTGGGTTCACGACTAGCCAGGTCGGCCCGGGTTCTCGGTCATATGGATGCTAGCGACATTGTCATATACGCGAGCCAAAAGGCGCAAACGGTCCCGGGCCATGGTAAGGCGACACCCGTGGGATACCGTGCGTGAGGCCGCAAAGTGATATGAGGTGTTACCGGCTAGATCGATGTGGCTTAGAATCGGGGTCCTGACAGCGTTGGCATCAGAGCCGGACTGCCTGTAGGTTCGTTCAGCCAAACTGGTCGATGTCGAGTCTAGAAATGCTTTAGTTATATGTAAGGGAATTGATTGTGGGAGGGAACGTAAGGTTCTTTTACTCCTTTACCCTATGCTTCTGATCTGAGTCATTCTCTTCTCATTCAACGTGGGTTAAGGACTAGGCTCTCTTCTTCTATCAGGTTCACGTGTTACTAATCCGTAGTAGCTCATAGGGTTTTTGCTACGAGTTTCAGTCCAGTTTCTACTATTTTAGTACGTGGCTATTTGAATCAGAACCTTGATATGATGTTGTTGAGCGGTATTGTGAACTGTTGTGGATGTCTCAAATCTTTTTCTGAGCATTTACAGCCGTTATGCTGCCCAATTTTCCCTAGGAATTCTGATGTCTTTGTCTTGTGGCTATGCTTTCAGATGGACAACTAGTCTCAAAACCAAGTGGTTCGCCTGACCAGGTGCCTCGACGTGCCCGGTCATACTGCTATGTTGGTCCGGGTCATGATCGAGACAGGATACCGTTGGTATCCCGAATACACTGTTGAAGAGCAGTTCCGTGACTTTAATCAAAGCCAGTATTTATGCACCGTCAGGATATTTCCTTCCTATCCTGGATCTACCGAGCCCCTTCACTGTTCCTATGGACTCGGAGTCGCCATTGAGATGGCTGTGCAGGATGCTGCCTATTCCATGATGACCATCTTGCGAGTCCGGACTGGCCTGCTTCGGAACACTGACTTCCGTTACATGCCAGCTTCACTTCCGGGAGCGCAGGGGTATCTTCAGGCTATCTATGCTGACTCCACCCAAGAAGACTCATTAACTCGTACCACCGCTGAGATGCTCGAAGATAAGGACCGAGAGAATCGGGCCTTGAGGCTGGAGCTCTTCAATACCCGTGCTGATCATTGGGCCACATTGACTCGGTTTGCACCCGCGGTGCAAGCTGGATGTATGGATACCAGGGATCTGTATCCTGTGAGAGCAGCTCTGCCAGACATGGTGGATTGGCGTGATGTGGGAGGCATCACCCCACCCCTTGGTCCCCGCAGGCCACCGTTTGTTGGTCCAAGACCTTATCCTAGCCCCTACGGTCCACAGGCTCCTCAGGACCGTCTGTTTCCGGATGATCACGTTGAACTTCCAGGCTATGGAGGTGACTTCTATGAGGACTACTACGGAGCTATCTGAGTTAGTAGTAGTACCACTAGTATTGTAGTAGTTGTATCTCCACTGTCCTGTGTGACTTGTGGAATACGACTTGGTGTGTAATCGATTCCGGAGGTGTAGACAAATAATGTATAGGGACTCGGAATGCCTCCGATGAGATGTAACGTCTACCTTCATAGTTGTACTGTAGCATGGGCTTGTACTAAACTATGTATGACGAGTATGACCGTTGGTGTATATATGGCAGTTTTATATTACCATGGCATACGAATGAGCATCTCTGCATTCCGCATTATCCTTTACATTCTGCACTTCCCTGTTAAGTTTGAGCCATCCTTGTCTAAACCGTTGTCTTGTTTCCTTCTAGGATGGTCAACACCCGCGGGAACCCTGCTGCCCCAGAGCAGGGGGAAGCCAATGCAGCTAGAGGTGAAAATTTGCCTCACCCGCCTTCCCTGGCCGAAGTGATGCTGGAGGCGGAAAGGAACAAGCATGAGACCAACCGCCTATTGGAGCGGATTGAGCAGAACACTGCACGCCACCCACGAAATGCCTTGGTGTCAATCAACGACTTCATCAAGCTGTACCCACCAAAGTTTAACCATTCCGTCGAGCCCCTCGACGTGGATGATTGGCTTCGCAGCATCACCCACAAGCTACGTTCTGCCAACGTAGCTGAAGCCGACAAGGTTACCTATGCTGCTTATCATCTTGAGGGCCCCGCTAGCCATTGGTGGGAAAACTACGAAGCTATGCGCCCGGTCGGCCAAATCACTACCTGGGCTGAGTTCAGCGAGGCTTTCCGTGAGCATCACATTCCGGAAGGTCTCATGGATCGCAAGAGGGAGGAGTTCTGCAACTTCACCCAAGGAAGGCTGACTGTGGATGCATATAGCCGAGAATTTGGGAACCTGGCACGCTATGCTCCTGAAGAGGTTTCTACTGACGCCAAGAAGCAGACAAGGTTCCGTAAGGGACTTAGCCCTGAGCTTCGCCGCGATCTCCGTCTGCACGAATGCACATCCTTCCAGAAGCTGGTCAATAAAGCTATCAGTGCTGAGACAGGCCAGACTGATTATGACGCTTCACGCAAGCACTCTCGTGATTTTGGGTCTTCATCCGGCTCTGGAGCTCAGAAGCGCCGGGTGTGGATTCCAAGCACCGCACTGCCACCCAGATTCACCCCGAGGCCATCCTTTGAGGCGCCTCGTCCCAACCAGCAAATTGCACCATCCAAGCCCTATGGTGGCCCCGCTGCTAATGTTGCTCCACGCCCCACTGTGGTAACATGCTTCAAGTGTGGAGAACCGGGTCACTATAGTCGAGAGTGTCCCCAGAACAACCCCAATCAAGCTGGAAAGTCCGTTGGCGTGGTAAGCCCGCGGGAAAGACTTTCTACGCCAAGCCGGCCACTACTGCACGTGGCCATGTCAACTACGTCTCAGCCGAAGAGGCTCATGAGGATCCCAACGTCGTCCTTGGTATGCTCCTTGTTAACTGCCATCCGGCATCTGTTCTTTTCGATACTGGAGCATCTCATTCATTCATATCCGAGAATTATGCTCGGATGCATAACACGACATTCTGTGACATGCCCACTTCCATGGTAATTCAAACTCCGGGTTCCAAATGGCAAACTTCTAGGGTAAGCCATGGGAACGAAATTCTTGTCGATAGGCTTGTCTTCCTTGCATCTTTAATAGCTCTCAAGTCCTCCGACATAAACATCATCTTGGGTATGGACTGGATGTCGGCTCATTATGCCAAGATCGATTGTGCCACTAGAACCGTTCAACTTACTCATGCCTCGGGCAAGACAGTTAATGTCTTAACTCGAGTGGCCAAGCGCCAACTTTACCCTCTCAATGCCAACCCCCTTCCAGACCTTGAGGACGTTCCGGTAGTCCGAGACTTCCCGGATGTGTTTCCGGAAGAACTGCCAGGTGTTCCACCTGACCGGGATGTCGAGTTTGTGATAGACCTTGTTCCAGGAACCGTTCCAATTGCTAGAAGACCCTACAAGATGGCACCCTTAGAACTAGCCGAGCTTAAGAACCAACTTGATGAGTCCTTGAACAAAGGGTTCATCCGTCCTAGCTCCTCTCCTTGGGCTTGCCCCGTCCTCTTCGTCAAGAAGAAGGATGGAACGGATCGAATGGTTGTGGATTACCGACCTGTCAATCTGGTCACCATCAAGAACAAATACCCGCATCCCAGGATCAACGACCTGTATGATCAGCTCGCTGGATCCTCAGTCTTCTCCAAGATGGATTTGAGGTTGGGCTACCATCAAATCAAAATCAGAAACGGGGACATTCCCAAAACAGCTTTTGTCACTCGTTATGGCCAATACGAGTACACCGTCATGTCCTTTGGTTTAACCAATGCCCCGGCCACTTTCTCCCGGTTAATGAACTCGGTTTTCATGGAGTACTTGGACAAATTCGTCGTAGTATACCTCGATGACATACTCATCTACTCCAAAAATGAAGAGGAACATGCCGAACATCTAAGACTGGTATTGATGAAACTTCGAGAGCATCGCCTTTATGCCAAATTCTCCAAGTGTGAATTTTGGTTGTCAGAAGTGACCTATCTAGGCCATGTAATCTCTGGTAAGGGTATTGCTGTCAATCCCGAGCGAGTTCAAGCCGTCCTTGATTGGACTCCACCTGTTTCGGTCAAGCAAGTTCGGAGTTTCCTTGGCCTAGCGAGCTATTGCCGCCGCTTCGTCGAGAATTTCTCCAAGGTTGCTAAACCTCTAACTGAACTCCTCAAGAAAGATAAAAAGTTCGAGTGGACTCCACAGTGCGAGTTCAGTTTTCAGGAACTGAAAAGACGCCTGACATCTGCTCCCGTACTGGTACCACCAGATTTCTCCAAGGACTTTATTATCTATTACGACGCCTCGCGACAAGGACTAGGTTGCATACTCATGCAGGATCGTCAGGTAATTGCCTATGCCTCACGGCAATTACACCCACATGAGGAAAATTATCCCACACATGATCTAGAGCTTGCAGCTGTAGTCCATGCACTCAAAACCTGGCGACATTACCTTCTCGGTAATCGTTGCGAGATCTTCACCGATCACCAAAGCTTGAAATATATCTTCACCCAACCAGATTTGAATCTCAGGCAAAGACGTTGGGTCGAGTTGATCTCGGATTACGACTTAGGAATAACTTACACCCCTGGCAAAGCCAATGTCATGGCTGATGCACTAAGTCGTAAGTCCTATTGTAACAACCTGATGTTACAACAAAGTCAACCACTTCTCCATGAGGAATTCCGCAAGCTTAATCTTCACATTGTTCCTCAAGGATTCCTATCCGCCCTGGTAGCGGAACCTACCCTTACGGATCAGGTCATCAAGGCGCAGAAGATAGATCCGGGAATTTCCCGTATCAAGAGAAACGTTAGAAAAGGAGTCGTGAATTGTTTCTCCATTGATGACCAAGGTGTTGTATACTTTGGGGATCGCCTAGTGGTTCCGAAGGCGCGAAACCTGAGGCGACTGATCCTTAAGGAAGCTCATGAATCCCCTCTCACCATTCATCCCGGTAGTACCAAAATGTATCAAGACCTACGCCAGAGGTTTTGGTGGACTAGGATGAAGAGGGAAATTGCTCAATACATTGCTAATTGCGACGTTTGTCGTCGTGTTAAAGCAGAGCATCAACGGCCTGCTGGCACCCTTCAACCTTTGGCTATTCCTGAATGGAAATGGGACAAAATCAGTATGGATTTCATCACTGGATTTCCCAGGACCAAGAGGGGAAATAATGCCATCTTCGTCGTGATCGACCGTCTTTCCAAAGTAGCCCATTTTCTACCTGTTCGAGAGAGTATCACCGCTAGCCAGCTAGCTGACTTATACATCTCCCGAATAGTGTCTCTTCATGGTGTCCCGTTGGAAATTAACTCAGACCGTGGAAGTCTCTTCACCTCTCGATTTTGGGAAAGTTTCCAAAATGCTATGGGAACTCATCTCTCCTTTAGCACCGCCTTCCATCATCAATCAAGTGGTCAAGTAGAGCGAGTAAATCAAATTCTGGAAGATATGCTCCGAGCTTCTGTTATCTCGTTCGGAATGAGTTGGGAGAAATGCCTTCCATTCGCGGAGTTTGCCTATAACAATAGCTATCAAGCTAGTTTGGGCAAGGCTCCCTTCGAAGTTCTCTATGGACGAAAATGTCGAACGCCTCTTAACTGGTCAGAAACCGGGGAAAGACAACTCTTTGGCCCGGATATGATTCAAGAAGCAGAAGAGCAGGTTCGCGTTATTCGTGAGAAATTGAAAACGGCCCAATCTCGCCAAAAGAGTCAATATGATCGTAAGCATAAGCCTATGACATTTGAAATTGACGAGAAAGCTTACCTTCGGGTTACCCCGTTAAAAGGAACCCATCGCTTCGGTATCAAAGGCAAATTGGCTCCTCGTTACATTGGACCCTTTCGCATTATTGCCAAACGAGGAGAAGTTGCCTACCAATTGGAACTACCTCCGCATCTTTCCAGAGTTCACGACGTCTTCCACGTTTCGCAACTCAGGCGTTGCTTCGCGGATCCTATCCGTGGAGTGGACCACGAAACGCTTGATTTACAAGATAACCTTTCTTATCGGGAATACCCCGTTCGTATCCTTGATCAAGCCGAGCGTACCACTCGACGTCATAATATCAAGTTTCTCAAGGTTCAATGGTCACACCATTCCGAGGAAGAAGCCACTTGGGAAAGGGAGGATCGTCTTCGACTCGAGTACCCCGCCTTCTTCCCAGATGATCCTAAATCTCGGGACGAGATTCTATTGAGTGGGGGTGAGTTGTCACATCCTAGCTAGGTTATGCATTAGAGTGTGCATCATGTCTACTTTCATCAGAAATGGAAATGGGGAAAGCAGAACCCCCAGCACCCCCCCCCCCTGAAATCAACTAGGGTTTACTAAAAATAAATTCAATGAACCTGAAATGCCCTTCAGAAATGTTCACCCTCTTTGCCTTGGGTTAGAACCCTTGGGAAAAATGGTGAATATAATTTTAGGTCAACAAAAGGGGCATTGACTTAATTTATAAATATTTGAATTTGGGCATTTAAATACTATTAAATAATTCAAATGCTCAAATAATGTTGGAATTATTTTTGGGCCACTGAAATATTTCAGAAAGTGTCCATAAATATTTTCAGGATTTTATAAAATGATTTAGTATTTAAATTAAATCAAAATAGAATAACAGAAATAGAAAATAAAATGAATTAGAGAGAAAGAACAGAGGCTCACCTGGACTTACCAGCCGGCCCAGCACTGTAGCTGGACGGCCCAGCCCACCAGGCGACGCCAGTCGTCCCCTAGCTGCTGCCAGGAGGACGCCGGGCGTGTGCCCGCGGCGCGCCGGCACGCGCGCGGCCACCGACGGCCACCTCCTGCTTCGGCCGCCTCCCCGACGTCGCTATGGACGCCACGCACCCCCCTGGCCCTCTCATTCACTCTCCCTCGCCCTCATCCTCTCCCCTGTCTCGGTCTCTCGCACAAACCGAACACAGCCGCCGCCGCTGTTCGCTGCCACCGCGGCCACCGGCCACCCCTCGCCATGCCGCTGCGCCCAAAAGCTCCGCCTCGACCCCCTCCTTCTTCCACCCCAAGCCACGCCACCGCAGGAGCCCCACATCGCCGCCACGAGTCGTCTTCTCCGAGCACGGCTGCCGGACTCCATCGACGAATTCGTCGGCTCCGGACCGTCCCCGAGCCCACCGAGCTGCTCTACGTGACCCCAGTGAGCTCCTGCTCCGTTTCCCCCTCTTCCCCGCTTCAATTGATCGCCGTAGCCGTCGCCCCCTTGATGACCGAAGTGCGCCGCCGCCCGAGCTCGCCGTCGACGATGCTCCGGTGACCAAATGGTCACCCTGGAGTGTCGAACCTACTCCCCGCGATGCGTAGCACCCTCCTAGCCCCCTTGCCCCGCTCTTCTACGCACCGAAACGCGACCCCGCGCGCAACCGAACTCCGGCGGCCGCCAAAGAGCTCGCCACCGTCAACTCCGGCCATCCTAGCTGCTGCTGCTGCCACCACTAGATCCGCGAGAGCGCCAGCAAGCCATAGCAACAAACCACGCTTGAAATGGAGCCCTATAGCGCATTCTCGAGCCGCTCCGCCGTCTCTGTCGTTGCCGGCGACGAGCCGTGGACCAAGTCCGGCGGGTTTGACCCCGCTGACTGCTGACTGGGTGGGCCCAGTTGACCCCCTGGGTCACTGACGCGTGGGCCCCAGGCCACTAATGAACCAGGATTAGGATTAACTTAAATTAGTTAAACTAATGACCCTGACAGGCGGGACCCACTAGTCAGCCTCTCTCCCTGCCCTGTTACACTGACAAGTGGACCCCACACGTCAGGTTTGACTGGGTCAGCCGCCTTTGACCTGCTGACGCAATGCTGTTGTCATGCTGACGCAATATATCTTTTCTGGAATTAAAATAATTCAGGAAATTCCAGAAAATACCCAAAACTTCAAAAATTCATAGAAATTCAACCATAACTCCAAATGAGACAAATTATATATGTAAAATTATCAGAAAAATTCAAGGAATCCATCTGTACCATTTTCATGCATGTTTGAACAATGCTTGTCCTCTGATTTGGACAAAACAAATAAAGGGCATTTAAATAATCATATATGGGGTTGGAATTTGAATCTTGTACTCAAACCAACTCCATTTAAATTATAGCTAGTTGCATTAGCTCAAGACACATCCATATTGCCATGTCATAGCATGCATCATATTGTTGCATATCGTCATGTGTTGATTGTGCTCGGTTGTGTTCTTCGTGGTAGGTTCTGCCTCCGAGGATATTCACGAGTATCCAACTGAAGGGCAGTATCCCGTCACCACTCCATCAGGCAAGCAACCATTGATCATTCCGATACAACCCATGTTCTCGCTCCTGCTCTTGTTTACTGCATTAAGTCAACACGATTCAAACTGCTGTGTGCTACGGTAGTTGAACCCTTATCCTCTGCATGACCTGTCATTGCCACAGTAACTAGATGAAACCCACTAGCATGTGTAGGAGTTGATTGAGCCATGTTTTGTGATTCCTACCTTGCTATGCCTGCTATGCCTAGAGTTGTGTCAGGTCTGGTTCATCTGGGTGATGGGCTAGAGTGAAATGCTTGTGCCAGTAATATGAGGGATGTGTTGAACATGTTTTGGTAAAGGTATCGATGAGAGGCCATGTAGGAGTACATGGTGGGTTGTTTCATTGAGGCCGTCCATAAGAACCGAGATCTGAATGTGTGATTTAAGATGCAGTTACTACCGTACATTGGGACCGAAACAAATGGACCCTCTCGGCTTCTTAGCCACCCTAGTACTCTGTCCAGGAGTTGCAAATAGTTTCTGGTGCTTGTAGGATATGTGTTGGCGGCCGTGCGTAGCGCTGACCCTAGGGGTGGGCTATGTTGCAGTAGATACACCGTGCCACGGTGTACCGAGTCACCCGTTTGGTGTCTCGGGAACCCTGTTCACATCGTTCGGGGCCGTATGTGGAAACCTCGGCCGGACTCCCTGCGGATGGAACCTGGATAGGCGATAACCTGGACTAGGGGCTTAGGTGATTAGGTAGGCCGTGGCCGACACCCTCGCTGGGCTTCCGCTTGAAGGTTGCCGAGTACATGTCGTGTAGACGGCGGTAAGCGGTGAAAGCGTGTATGACGAAGTACACCCCTGCAGGGTATAAAACTATTCGAATAGCCGCGTCCGCGGTAAAGGACTACTTGATTGCATATACAGTTCATAGACAAGTTAGTGGATACTACTAAAAGACTCAAGATAAGTGTGAGTACCGAGGATGGCCCCCTCACAGGATTCGAGGGAGGATCCTCGGTGGGGTATTGTGATGGTGAGTAGTGGACTCGTGTGCGAAAACTATTTTGCTAAAAGATTCCGTAGGATAGCTTAGCCAAGAGTCAAAGCTGGCTTGCTGCATAAACCCCACCACCTTCTTGAGAATGAGCATGTACAGTAGGTTCTGATGTAAGACTTGCTGAGTACCTTTGTACTCATGTTTTCTTATTTATTGTTTTCAGACGACAACACTGCCCCCTCCGATGGGTTTTACGTAGATCTTGACGTCGACGAGTGACTAGACACCCAGGTGGTGATCCAGGCCATGGAGGGCCCTATGTAGATAGACAGGCTTCGAGAAGCCTTCTTTCTTTCTAGAGTCTGTACTCAGACTAGTTGCTTCCGCATGTGCTTGTATGACTGTATGACTTGAGTGTCGGGTCATGTGACCCCTACCTGTATGGATATGTTATGTATGGCTCCCTGGAGCCTTTAAATAAAGTACTTGAGTTGTAGAGTTTTGTTGTGATGCCATGTTGTATGTACCCATATCGAGCATATTGTATGTATGTTTGAAATGCTTGGTATGAGTGGGATCCGACAATCTAGTTGTTTGTCCTTCGCAGCCTCTCTTATGGGGAAATGTAGTCTAGTGCTCCTCGAGCCATAGTAGTCCTCTACAGCCCGGTTCACCGGAGTCCTGCTAGCCCAGCACTACTGTTCAGGACACTTGACTGGCCGGCATGTGTTTCACCTCGTCCCTATGTCTGTCCCTTCGGGGAAATGTCACGCGGTGATCTCCGGAGTCCTGTCTAGCCTGCTACAGCCCGGGATCCCCGGAGTCCTGCTAGCCCAGTGCTACAGCCTGGAATCACTCGTTGATGACCGACATGTTCGTTGTGATTCATGTATGCCTGTCTCCATAGGTCTGTGCCGCTTTGGGTTCACGACTAGCCAGGTCGGCCCGGGTTCTCGGTCATATGGATGCTAGCGACATTGTCATATACGCGAGCCAAAAGGCGCAAACGGTCCCGGGCCATGGTAAGGCGACACCCGTGGGATACCGTGCGTGAGGCCGCAAAGTGATATGAGGTGTTACCGGCTAGATCGATGTGGCTTAGAATCGGGGTCCTGACAGAGGGTACATGGACACACTCTCCGTCTCGTTGCTATGCATCTCCTAGACAGATCTTGCGTGATCGGAGGAATTTTTTTAAATTACTATGTTCCCTAATAGAAGGCGAGCTCATTGCATAGAAGATGTCACTACTGCAGGATGCTGCTAACGCGACACTACGATCAGAGACCCTTCGACGAAACTATGTGCGATGCAATAATCGCAAACAGTGGTGTAAAAAACCCGTCAAAAAGGTGCAAAACGTTTGTGATGGAAGATGCATCAAACACAGTTTAGATTTTAGTTGTGTGTGCGATGTAGGGCATACGGTTCAGTTCAATTAACCGTTTACGATGAGGAGGAACAAAAGAAACGGGCAGCCAGATGAAGGTGTGTGTGATGTACAGCATACGGTTCAATCAGATGAACTGTTTGTGATTAGGCAACACAAAATAAATGGTCAGCCAGTTCAAGGTGTGTGTGATGTACAGCATACGGTTCACTCAAATGAACTATTTGTGATTGGGAAAAAAAAAGAAACGGTCAGCCAGATCAAGGTGTGTGCGATATACAACATGCGGTTCACTCGGATGAACTATTTGCGTTGAGACAAGAGAACAGAAATGGTTCAATATAACAAATACCATAAATATTGCACGATTCGAATTCAAAGATTACAATGCCCAAATTCACACATTGCATACTTAGTCATTTATGCAAAGGGATCAGCCGCTGACAAGTCATGTATGGGTTTGACACAATGATTTCCAATTTCTCTGTCATATGCTCTTCCAATACGAAGTTTAACTTTTTTGGAGCCTCTTCCATTTTGCAGTACCTGTCGGCTCTGATCAACATACCATTCATCTTTCCTAATTAAATGTGTGTTCAACCTTAGTACGCTCAACACCCTTGCTTTGGCAAGAAAGAATCTGGCGAGTGTAATCTCTGGTAAGGTCCCTCGGTAGGAGTTCAAAGTAATATTTGAGAGATGCAGATCTAGGCATTCGATGTGATTCTCGTTATAAACATTATCCACCTCTGGGCCTATTATTATCTGCAAAATAAGAGAACGTGTTAGTTCCTACATGCAGTTTTGAACACTACTACAGTCCTATTTGGTTTGCAGGATTTGTAAAATACACCAACATGCCATTTTTGATCTGACATGATTAACATGGGCATTTGATTACAATCTAGAAACATGTAGCCTTCTTCACAAGAGGTTGGATTGGATGAAAAATTCCCTAAGAAAACTAGTGCAGATGAATCCAAAGGAGAAATGCTTATGGATTGTACCATATGAATCAACAACCAATATGGGGTGGGGGTATATGTCCTGAAATCCTCCAAAATTCCTTCAGAAATCACAGTACACTGTCATTGTAAACTTAGGAAAAGGTGCAAAAATTGAACTCCCTTATGGTTAACATTTAACAGGAAAGGAACATCACCTCAATATACATCTTCTTCAGGCACGAAAAGCATCTCACGCAACTGAAAACTGGGTCCAGGTTGGGGCTAACAGATTCTAGTGCCAAGACCTTCACTGTGCCCAGAATCTAGGTGAAGCTTTGTGTAACACCCTTGATGCGACTATAGCTCCCACGTGTCGAGGCACGACTTAGAGGCATAATCGCATTGAAGGCATATGTCGCAAGTGAGGTAATCTTCACACAACCCATGTAATACATAAAGGGAAAGAGTTACATAGTCGGCTTACAATCGCCACTTCACACAAATACATGAATAAAGCATTACATCATTCAAATACACTCAAGGTCTGACTACGGAACCAAAATAAAAGAAGAACCCCAAATGCGACAAAGGTCCCCGATCGACCCCAACTGGGCTCCACTACTGATCAACTAGAACGAAACAACACAACGGACAAAGTCTTCATCGAGCTCCTCCTGAGCTTGGTTGCGTCATCTGCACGGTCTCATAGGCACCTGCAAGCTGGTTTTGGAAGTATCTGTGAGCCACGGGGACTCAGCAATCTCGCACCCTCGCGATCAAGACTATTTAAGCTTATGGGTAAGGTAAAGGTATGAGGTGGAGCTGCAGCAAGCGACTAGCATATATGGTGGCTAACATACGCAAATGGGAGCGAGAAGAGAAGGCAAAGCACGGTCGAAAAAGTATGATCAAGAAGTGATCCTGGACTACCTACGTCAAGCATAACTCCAACAACCGTGTTCACTTCCCGGACTCCGCCGGAAAGAGACCATCATGGTTACACACGCTGTTGATTCATTTTAAT
Source organism: Triticum monococcum (assembly GCA_034509565.1). Classification (NCBI taxonomy): domain Eukaryota; kingdom Viridiplantae; phylum Streptophyta; class Magnoliopsida; order Poales; family Poaceae; genus Triticum; species Triticum monococcum. Next base: position 421,279,350 of record CM067846.1, on the reverse strand, counting down.
TAAGGTCGACTTCAGGTTTTCTACAACCGGACATTAACAAATTCCCATCTGCCCATAACCGCGGGCACGGCTTTCGAAAGTTCAAATCCCTGCAGGGTGTCCCAACTTAGCCCATGACAAGCTCTCACGGTCAACGAAGGAATAGACCTTCACCGGAGACATTCCGATCAGACTCGGTATCCCAGTACAACAAGACATTTCGACAGGGTAAAACTAAACCAGCAACACCGCCCGAATGTGCCGACAAATCCCGATAGGAGCTGCACATATCTCTTTCTCAGGGCACACTCAGATGAGCACTACGTACAACTAAAACCAGCCCTCGAGTTTCCCCGAGGTGGCGCTGCAAGCGGCTCTGTTTGGACCAACACTCAGAGGAGCACTGGCCCGGGGGTGTTAAAATAAAGATGACCCTTGAGTCTGCAGAACCCAAGGGAAAGAAAAGGCTAGGTGGCAAATGGTAAAACCAATGTTGGGCATTGCTGGAGAAGCTTTACTTAAGGCGAACTGTCAAGGGGTTCCCATTATAGCCCAACCGCGTAAGGGACGCAAAATCCGGGAACATAACACCGATATGACGGAAACTAGGGCGGCAAGAGTGGAACAAAACACCAGGCATAAGGCCGAGCCTTCCACCCTTTACCAAGTATATAGATGCATTAATTAAATAAGATATATAGTGATATCCCAACAAGTAAACAATGTTCCAACAAGGAACAACATCTCCATGTTCCAACAAGGAACAAGCTTCAATCTTCACCTGCAACTAACAACCTATAAGAGGGGCTGAGCAAAGCAGTAACATAGCCAATCAACGGTTTGCTAGGACAATGGTGGGTTAGGGGCTGAACATGGCAATTTGGGAGGCTGACAAGCAAGTGGTAGGCATCGTAGCATTGGCATAGCAAAAGAGCGAGCAAACTAGCATAGCAAAGATAGTAGTGATTTCGAGGGTATGATCATCTTGCCTGAAATCCCGCAAGGAAGAAGAACAAGTCCATGAAGAAGATAAACGGACGTAGTCGAACGGATCCTCACAAACACGACGTTATTGGAACCAACCCGAAGAAGCAATCACCGGAAAAGAGCAAACAACATAGTAAACAACCAACACATCAACATGGCATGATGCGCAAACAAGTATGATGCATGTCCGGTTTAAATATGCATGGCATGGCAAAGGGCACAAACAAAACTACAAATTAAGTGGAGCTCAATATGCAACGAGTTGCATATTGAGGAAACGCCACATGACTTGTTTAGTTCGATCACGTTTAAGTACCCAACAATATTAAAAGTTGTTAAGCATGTGAAGAGGTGAAACATAAAGGGATTATCTATCTAAACAATTTAAATGGGGCTGGATATAGCAAACAACTAATCCGGTAAATCCCCATATGCATTAGTAAATTAACGCAAACAACAATTTAAACCATCTTAATGTTGTTAACATGATGCGGATGACATGATCAAGTTCATGCAATTTTATGAAATTTTACAAGAGCAATATGAAGCATTTGTCACCGTGGTGGAAAGGAAAGGGGTGCCACGGCGACGAATCCGAAAATGATGCCATGGCAACATATCAGTTATCCAGTAGCCCACGGGGATACCGGTGCAAAAGGAAGTGACGGGAGCGTGTCATGCAAGGATGGTGGGGTGCTCCCGATTATGAGGTTCCCACATGTCGGTGGCAAGGCAAAAGAGGGGCAACGTGCACCGAACAACTCCGACACGAAGCAAACACGAGCATTTCATACAACATATGCATTCATTTACGGGCATCGTCTCGGGGTTATACCTTTGAAGCGTGCATTATCGGAATGGATCGAGTTCGGTGGTAGGGGTACACTTGTCGAAGGGGAAGTAGTTGTTCACGGGTCGTCGTGGGAAGTAGAGGAAGTAGTCGTTCAAGCGTCCGATGGTAATAGTACCCGGTCGTTTCGAAGAGGTACTTGGGGTCATTCGAACTTGCCGATCTCGTCATCTCGAAGGGGTACTTGACGTCCTTAGCAATTCCGAAGACGACGGTAGTGGTACACTTGTTGTAGGGGTACTTGTCGGATCCACGGCGACGGTAGAGGTACAAACGTTCCCGCGGTACTTGACGGTCCGGTCTTGGTGTAGATGTATATGGCAAACGTAGGAATACTCGGCATCTTGCCGAACCCAAGTGACGGTAAACGTTCTCGCGGACGAAACCGGGAGGCGAACGCAAGGTAACGCGGCGGCGGCATGTGCTCACCATGAAGCAGCAGCAAAAGACGAAGGTGGATGGCATCGGCCTTGGCGCGGAATGAGGGGGGCGGAGCTCCTGCTCGAGCAGAGGGCTCGGGCGCGGGACTCGAGGCACTGGAGGCGATGGGACTAGGCGGGCCGGAGCAGAGCCAGGAGGATGAGGTCGCAGGCGACGAAGCATCTCGAGGTAATGGGCTCACTGGCCAGAACGGTGCACCACGGCAGAGGAAAAGGGGTCGCTGGTGGCGCTATTAGTGCAGCTCTGCTGGAGGCGCGGGCGCCATGGCGGGGAGGCGACGGAGGGGTGACGGAGGAGTTTGCTGGGGCACGGCCTCTAGGGAAGCAGCGCCACTGCGGTGCTGTGTGTGCGTGAATGGTGGCGGCGGTGGAGGGTTGCATGATGGTGGCGGTGCAGGCTGACATGGCAGAGGCAAGGGAAGGCGCGAGAAGGCGTGGCCATGGGGATCAGGATCCCTCTCCCTGGTGCGTGCGTGTGAGGAGGAGGGAAACAAGGAGAGAAGTGGGATCGGGCTCGGTCCTCCCTGGCGGCGCAAGGGGAAAGCAAGGGGGAGAGACCACGGGGTCGGGAGGGGGTGTTCTGGTCTAGGGTTAGGATTAGATGGGCCGGCGCGGGAGGCCCAGTTGGGAGGAGGTCTAACAGGCCGGTGGGGATGGATAGGCCACGGTGGGCTGACTTCCCTCCTCTCTCTCCCTTTCTCTAAATTCTCTTTTTCCATTTTAAAAAAAATAGAAAAAGATAAAGAAAAGAAAGAGAAGTTAGGGATGGAATCTGGGCATGAGGATAATTTTCTTGAGGTCGCAAAATTGTGCTTCTACCGAGAAAAATAGAAAAGGCCAAGATTAAGATATTTAAATTCAAACTCATTTGATTTAAATTCAAATGATTTGAATAGGAAGTGAGGGTTGGGAAGGTCCAAAATGTTCGGATTTTTGGTGGAGCTCCGAAATATGATGAATGAATTTACGGACAAAGTTTGAGGTCAAGAAGCGAGATAACAAAGGCATGGAGAAATTTTGCAAGTGTGTTTTAGGTGATTCCATAAGAATGGATTATTTATCATAGCTCCCTAATACCGGGAGGATATATTATAAAGAGAAGTCATCCTTCCCTCGATTTAAATGGATCAAAGATCCATACGATTTATTTAGTTGAGATGCAAAAGATTTATGAGATGATGGCATGATGACATGATGCAATGCACATGATGCAATGATGAATGCAATGAACCAAACAAACCACACGACGAAACCCGGAAACCCTGAAAGGCATCTGAAGCTCCGGTCTTGGGGCGTTACAACACTCCACCACTACGAGAGGATCTTGTCCCGAGATCTAGAATGGCACCGGAGGGAAACAACGGAAGAGAAGAGAGGAGAGGTAAAACTAAGTTGCTCCTTTGACAAACGAGTGAAACCAAAGAACCTTGCGAGGTTGAACAAATTCGAGAAAAGAATACAACGAAGGTGAACAAATTCGAAAACACTCCGTTAGAAAATAGGAACGAGGAAGAACATATTCAGGCAGCACTCCGGTTGGAAAGAAAAAGAATTGAATAAGGTCTTGATAAGATGAGAACATACTTGATGAAATCACAACACACTGCCACCGGAACTATTGAATGAATTGAACAAGGGTAAGAAAGATCTCAGACCGCACTCCGGTTGAGAAGGGAGTCAAAATTTGATAAGATGAGAGCGCTCAAATGAAAACACGACACTCCGATTGAGAAAGGGATGCAAGACTTGATAAGGCGACAAGAACTTGAACAAAGGGGCACAATACTCCGGTTAAGCAAGATAGGGAAGGAATAAGAGTGATATAATTTGGACAGCACTTCGTCTGTAAATGGAAGAAATTGAACGTGACAAGATGAGAGGATACTTGAAAAGAGGACACAACACTCAGATTAAAAGGATGGGCATGGAAGATCATGATCTTTGACAAAACGAGATGATGGGTTGAAAAGATGAACATCACAATGCCTCCGGAACACAAGTAAGAATGGAATGGAGTGAACGAAGGAAAACAATATCTTGAGAGAGCACGGTTACAATAGAAGCTAGAACGGAGTTGTTGGAAAACCCACAACGAAAATAATAAGCTTGATATGGCCTTATGGAATACCTCTCAAATTATGAGGTGACAACCTGCCACTCACGGGAAGAAGAATTGGATTGATAAGAACAAATTTACGAGAAAATATGTCGCACCGGAAAGGACAAATGAAGAGCTTGGATCATTTATAAGCACAATAATAACAACCATCCTTAGGGAAGGCTTAAGGTGAAATATAACCCAAGATAACTCCAATGACAAGATTGATGGATTTAAAATACCTCATTCTTAATAACATGTAAAACATTAACTCAAATTATCAAGAATGATGTAAAACCACCTCCAATGATATGGTAGAAAGATTTGTACTCAGGATAGCAAGATGAAGAATGCTTGAGCTCTTAGAAAAGAATCTCAACGAACTCTTGGAGAAGGTATATAAATCATTGATGGACCACCATGTATAGCCTCCATGAAGAAACTCCGGTAATCAAAAGAATAATGAAAATAGAGAGAAGTTGGAAACACAAGGTGAAACCTTGTAATGATTTAGATGGATCTCCGTGATAATATAATTGAGAAAACTTGGAACTCCAGGAAAGAAAAATGAATCAAGTGAAACCGATAATTGATGAGCCTCCGGAGTAAAGAATTAATCACTCGGATGAAACAAGGGTAAGAATTATACTATGCTTATCCTTCACCAATTTAAATTGATGACAATCAACGGATTTGGCATATTACTTATTCTTGTAGAAAAGATTAAGAGAGATATAACATCAGACTTGGGAAGGTATTGAACGAACCACCGGAAGGGTTGGAACAACGAATAAAATTGATATGATAAGAAAGGAAGAGAAATCTTGAACGAACCACCATAAGAATTGAAAAGGAACGATTAAAATATGAAGAAACACCGGGAAGTATTAGCAATTAAACGAGGATGCTTGAGAGAATTTAGATCCAAGAGAACGAAGGGATCACAAACTGATTAGAGATCACTTGAACGATGCACCGGTAAGATAGGAGAATGATAACTGACAGCTGAGAATGAATAAACCTGAATTGATGGACTCCGGATAACAAACTGAGAAGACTCTTGAATTGCTCTGGACAAGTGAAAAGAATATCTCACAATCGCAAATTATTATGAGAGGATGGCAACAAGACAGAATCACGAATCTTGAAGAGAATGGAACAAGATTAAAGAGAAACTCTTCTTCGGTCTTCAAATGACGACGAGAAACACCACCAAGAATTATTGAGGCACACATGAATGAAGAATGGACAAGTTGAGCCAACGATGGAAATAATTAGAAAGATCTTGGAGAAAACATTTGACTGATGATAAATCATTCTTACGTCAAACTTTGAAAAGAAATTTGAGGATATCTCCAGGAAATAAGAAGAGTCAGGTAAGATCTTGGGAATAGACCTGTGGGTTAGGGCCCACTCAAAAGAACACCGTTGAAAAGATTTAAAAGAGAGAAAGCACCGGTTGAATAAAAAAGGCTTGAGTGATATAACATCCTCGAAATAGCTTGAACGAATGTAGAGTGGACACACGAATCTTCGAGATATCTTGAGCACTCCGGAACCTATTGAATAGCGAGAAATGACTGAATATAAGGTGCACCGGCATGAGAAGGCATTGAAATGAGGAAAGGATATGATCAACAAAGCTTGACTTGAAACCACCAGAGAAGAAAAAGAACGAAGAACGATGAACTTGAGGTTCCGTAAGCATCTTCATGACAATCACCGGATACGAACATGAAGGAAAAGAATGAAGAGAATCCCATCGATAAAATGATACTTGATTGAGAAATCTGAGTCCTTGAAGAAAAAGGGTGGGTGGGCGGGAAAACAAATGCAACTTGAGATGGATGAAACGAACACCGTTGAGAAGAAGTGATAATTGATCTTGTGAATGTTGACAAGATTGGATCCACTTGAAGAGAAACACGCCGGTTAAAAGGATTGACAAAAACAATCTTGATGATCAAGAAGGATTGGTATTCACATCGGAGTATGAGAACACCATTTAGGAAAAGGTATGGAATCAACACTTGACTTTGAAGCAACTCAAATACCACAACTCAAAACAAAAACAAAAGGATTGGCTTGCAGAATAAGCCGGAACAAACATATGATAGAGATTTCGTCTGAAGTTTTCGTGGTGGGACCTACATGGGCTCGATCGTACAGCACCATCATGTACAAGGCAGTGCACATGACATATGAAGCGTCCCCAAGTCAGCATAGCCAAGGACTCTTTAAGACGCAACGAGACCACTGTAAAATCGACCATGAATAGGCGAACCACTAGACGTCGAACCCCAATTTCGTATCACACATCTGTCGGAAAGATATCCTAAGAGCTACTTGAATTCCCACCTATGAAACTCCCAAAACTTTCCGGTTATGCAATCAGGTGTTGGGGATACAGGGGAAGCATAATATCTCACCCAAACTAGCAAATCCTACATCCAGCTGTATCCATCCTTCAACACATAACCAAGAAACCTTCGGAAATCGTCTACCTCAACCTTCGAAAAGCATCCGTTATACAAGTTATGGCGAAACTCCCGAACTCCCGCCCCAGTACTAGGTGGCGTCGAGGTTATCTCACCAACGAACTGCATAAAGGAGATTTTCGATGTCGACGAACATATCTCAAGTATTCCAGAATTGCAATGATAAAATTATGATGACAACACCTCAGAGCTCAACTCCCCGGGACACTTCCACTAAACCCCTGACAGGAGGCACCAAGACAGTATTCTCATCATAAGCCATCGAAACAAATCCAAGATACTCGCGTGATCCTAAAAAAAATTTAGTGAAATTTGAGAAGAGAAGAGTCAAAACTCTACGTCGGGATGCCTTACCAGAGCGATGAGGAGACTGGGAAGTAAAAAGAATTCCTAAGCTCTTCGATATATAATTCCTAATTGACTCAAAACATTTTTCTAGACACAACTCGGCTGCTAAAAACGATCAAGCAATGGGGGCTCCTAAGGTCGGGGAAGGCTCTGATACCAACTTGTAACACCCTCGATGCGACTATAGCTCCCACGTGTCGAGGCACGACTTAGAGGCATAATCGCATTGAAGGCATATGTCACAAGTGAGGTAATCTTCACACAACCCATGTAATACATAAAGGGAAAGAGTTACATAGTCGGCTTACAATCGCCACTTCACACAAATACATGAATAAAACATTACATCATTCAAATACACTCAAGGTCCGACTACGGAACCAAAATAAAAGAAGAACCCCAAATGCGACAAAGGTCCCCGATCGACCCCAACTGGGCTTCACTACTGATCAACTAGAACGAAACAACACAACGGACAAAGTCTTCATCGAGCTCCTCCTGAGCTTGGTTGCGTCATCTGCACGGTCTCATAGGCACCTCCAAGCTGGTTTTGGAAGTATCTGTGAGCCACGGGGACTCAGCAATCTCGCACCCTCGTGATCAAGACTATTTAAGCTTATGGGTAAGGTAAAGGTATGAGGTGGAGCTACAGCAAGCGACTAGCATATATGGTGGCTAACATACGCAAATGGGAGCGAGAAGAGAAGGCAAAGCACGGTCGAAAAAGTATGATCAAGAAGTGATCCTGGACTACCTACGTCAAGCATAACTCCAACAACCGTGTTCACTTCCCGGACTCCGCCGGAAAGAGACCATCACGGTTACACACGCTGTTGATTCATTTTAATTAAGGTCAACTTCAGGTTTTCTACAACCGGACATTAACAAATTCCCATCTGCCCATAACCACGGGCACGGCTTTCGAAAGTTCAAATCCCTGCAGGGTGTCCCAACTTAGCCCATGACAAGCTCTCACGGTCAACGAAGGAATAGACCTTCACCCGAGACATTCCGATCAGACTCGGTATCCCAGTACAACAAGACATTTCGACAGGGTAAAACTAAACCAGCAACACCGCCCGAATGTGCCGACAAATCCCGATAGGAGCTGCACATATCTCTTTCTCAGGGCACACTCAGATGAGCACTACGTACAACTAAAACCAGCCCTCGAGTTTCCCCGAGGTGGTGCTGCAAGTGGCTCTGTTTGGACCAACACTCAGAGGAGCACTGGCCCGGGGGTGTTAAAATAAAGATGACCCTTGAGTCTGCAGAACCCAAGGGAAAGAAAAGGCTAGGTGGCAAATGGTAAAACCAATGTTGGGCATTGCTGGAGAAGCTTTACTTAAGGCGAACTGTCAAGGGGTTCCCATTATAGCCCAACCGCGTAAGGGACGCAAAATCCGGGAACATAACACCGATATGACGGAAACTAGGGCGGCAAGAGTGGAACAAAACACCAGGCATAAGGCCGAGCCTTCCACCCTTTACCAAGTATATAGATGCATTAATTAAATAAGATATATAGTGATATCCCAACAAGTAAACAATGTTCCAACAAGGAACAACATCTCCATGTTCCAACAAGGAACAAGCTTCAATCTTCACCTGCAACTAACAACGCTATAAGAGGGGCTGAGCAAAGCGGTAACATAGCCAATCAACGGTTTGCTAGGACAATAGTGGGTTAGGGGCTGAACATGGCAATTTGGGAGGCTGACAAGCAAGTGGTAGGCATCGTAGCATTGGCATAGCAAAAGAGCGAGCAAACTAGCATAGCAAAGATAGTAGTGATTTCGAGGGTATGATCATCTTGCCTGAAATCCCGCAAGGAAGAAGAACGAGTCCATGAAGAAGATAAATGGACGTAGTCGAACGGATCCTCACAAACACGACGTTATCGGAACCAACCCGAAGAAGCAATCACCGGAAAAGAGCAAACAACATAGTAAACAACCAACACATCAACATGGCACGATGCGCAAACAAGTATGATGCATGTCCGGTTTAAATATGCATGGCATGGCAAAGGGCACAAACAAAACTACAAATTAAGTGGAGCTCAATATGCAACGAGTTGCATATTGACGAAATGCCACATGACTTGCTTAGTTCGATCTCGTTTAAGTACCCAACAATATTAAATGTTGTTAAGCATGTCAAGAGGTGAAACATAAAGGGATTATCTATCTAAACAATTTAAATGGGGCTGGATATAGCAAACAACTAATCTGGTAAATCCCCATATGCATTAGTAAATTAACGCAAACAACAATTTAAACCATCTTAATGTTGTTAACATGATGCGGATGACATGATCAAGTTTATGCAATTTTATTAAAAGTTTACAAGAGCAATATGAAGCATTTGTCACCGTGGTGGAAAGGAAAGGGGTGCCACGGCGACGAATCCGAAAATGATGCCACGGCAACATATCGGTTATCCGGTAGCCCACGGGGATACTGGTGCAAAAGGAAGTGACGGGAGCGTGTCATGCAAGGATGGTGGGGTGCTCCCGATTATGAGGTTCCCACATGTCGGTGGCAAGGCAAAAGAGGGGCAACGTGCACCGAACAACTCCGACATGGAGCAAACACGAGCATTTCATACAACATATGCATTCATTTACGGGCATCGTCTCGGGGTTATACCTTCGAAGCGTGCATTATCAGAATGGATCGAGTTCGGTGGTAGGGGTACACTTGTCGAAGGGGAAGTTGTTGTTCACGGGTCGTCGTGGGAAGTAGAGGAAGTAGTCGTTCAAGCGTCCGATGGTAATAGTACTCGGTCATTCGAAGAGGTACTTGGGGTCATTCAAACTTGCCGATATCGTCATCTCGAAGGGGTACTTGACGTCCTTAGCGATTCCGAAGACGAGGTAGTGGTACACTTGTTGTAGGGGTACTTGTCGGATCCACGGCGACGGTAGAGGTACAAACGTTCCCGCGGTACTTGACGGTCTGGTCTTGGTGTAGATGTATATCGCAAATGTAGGAATACTCGGCATCTTGTCGAACCCAAGTGACAGTAAACGTTCTCGCGGACGAAACCGGGAGGCGAACGCAAGGCAACGCGGCGGCGGCATGTGCTCACCGTGAAGCAGCAGCAGAAGACGAAGGTGGACGGCATCGGCCTTGGCGCGGAACGAGGGGGGCGGAGCTCTTGCTCGAGCAGAGGGCTTGGGTGCGGGACTCGAGGCACTAGAGGCGATGGGACTAGGCGGGCCGGAGCAGAGCCAGGAGGATGAGGTCGCGGGCGACGAAGCAGCTTGAGGTAATGGGCTCACTGGCCAGAACGGTGCACCACGGCAGAGGAAAAGGGGTCGCCGGTGGCGCTATTAGTGCAGCTCTGCTGGAGGCGCGGGCGCCATGGCGGGGAGGCGACGGAGGGGCGACGGAGGAGTTTGCTGGGGCGCGGCCTCTAGGGAAGCAGCGCCGCTGCGGTGCTGTGTGTGCGTGAATGGTGGCGGCGGTGGAGGGTTGCATGATGGTGGCGGTGCAGGCCGACATGGCAGAGGCAAGAGAAGGCGCGAGGAGGCGTGGCCATGGGGATCGGGATCCCTCTCCCTGGTGTGTGCGTGTGAGGAGGAGGGAAACGAGGAGAGAAGTGGGATCGGGCTCGGTCCTCCCTGGCGGCGCAAGGGGAAAGCGAGGGGGAGAGACCACGGGGTCGGGAGGGGGTGTTCTGGGCTAGGGTTAGGATTAGATGGGCCGGCGCGGGAGGCCCAGTTGGGAGGAGGTCTAACAGGCCGGTGGGGATGGAGAGGCCCAGGTGGGCTGACTTCCCTCCTCTCTCTCCCTTTCTCTAAATTCTCTTTTTCCATTTAAAAAACAGAAAAAGATAAAGAAAAGAAAGAGAAGTTAGGGATGGAATCTGGGCATGAGGATAATTTTCTTGAGGTCGCAAAATTGTGCTTGTACCGAGAAAAATAGAAAAGGCCAAGATTGAGATATTTAAATTCAAACTCATTTGATTTAAATTCAAATGATTTGAATAGGAAGTGAGGGTTGGGAAGGTCCAAAATGTTTGGATTTTTGGTGGAGCTCCGAAATATGATGAATGAATTTACGGACAAAGTTTGAGGTCAAGAAGCGAGATAACAAAGGCATGGAGAAATTTTGCAAGTGTGTTTTAGGTGATTCCATAAGAATGGATTATTTATCATAGCTCCCTAATACCGGGAGGATATATTATAAAGAGAAGTCATCCTTCCCTCGATTTAAATGGATCAAAGATCCATACGATTTATTTAGTTGAGATGCAAAAGATTTATGAGATGATGGCATGATGACATGATGCAATGCACATGATGCAATGATGAATGCAATGAACCAAACAAATCACACGACGAAACCCGGAAACCCTGAAAGGCATCTGAAGCTCCGGTCTTGGGGCGTTACACTTTGCTGGATGACAGACGAACATACATCTTCAAAACTGGAAATAATGTTGATATCAAGAAGGAGAGGTATAAGGCGACTGTTGTACCTGAAAGTAGTAGTATTTGACAGACGAGTAGCCCACCACTGTCAATTTCAGCGCAGAAATGACATTGAATCTTGTTGGACCTTCTTGATCAACTATAAGTAATTTCTCAAGTGAAGGTGTGTCCTCAATGACCATATTGTGGTCTACCTTTTGTGATCTCTCCTTGCAGCACCAGCAACACACATAAATAGTTTGGAGAGTCCTGGAGGTGATGTGCAAGGTACTCGACCAATTCGTCGCCTGAAGACGAAGGAACTCAAGTGCAGTACAGCCATGGAGCAGGTGCTCCATCTCATCCTTTGGGATGTAGACGGTGGCGTGCTCGAGGTGCTTCAGTCATGGTAGAAAAAGATCGGGCGCATCATTAAGGGGGGTGGCAGTTCATGAACTTGGCGAGGCGCAGCGTGGGCGCGAAGTGGAGCGCGGACGTTGGCAGCAAGCGCCTATGCCCATCATTAAAATTGAGCTTCTCGAGCGGATCTATGGCAGGGGATTGGAACCACTTGTAAAGCTTGGCTCGGTCCTTGCCATTGGAATGGAACTTGCCCGTGATAAGGCCTTTGATTGGGCCATGGTGACTGCCGAGGATCTGGGAAAATGCATCCAAGCTTTGGTGATAGCCAGGGCAGAGCTCGTGGGCATCGAGGAGGTCGACAGGGGTGAGGAGCCATAGGAGGCGCCACCGCCGAGAAAGGGCGGTTGTCCTCGCCTGATATTTGATTTGGAGGAGGGATATGATGACTATCAACATATCATCGGGGAGGTTGTTGATGAAGTCTAGTGTCGGTGTCAAAACCAGCAGATCTTGGGTAGGGGGTCCCGAACTATGCATCTAAGGATCGAGGGTAACAGGAGGTAGGGGACATGATGTTTACCCAGGTTCGGGCCCTCTTGATGGAGGTAAAACCCTACGTCCTGCTTGATTGACTTTGATGAGTATAGGAGTTACGAGAGTTGATCTACCACGAGATCGTAATGGCTAAACCCTAGATGTCTAGCCTGTATGTTTATGATTGCCTCTATGGACTAAACCCTTCGGTTTATATAGACACCGGAGGGGCCTAGGGTTGTAGAAAGTTGGTTTACAGAGAAAGGAATCTTCATATACGAACGCCAAGCTTGCCATCCACGCAAAGGAGAGTCCCATCCAGACACGGGGGAAAGTCTTCTATCTTGTATCTTCGCAGCCCATTAGTCCAGCCCATGTTGCATAGCCCGGACGCCCGAGGACCCCTCATCCAGGTCTCCCTCAGTAGCCCCTGAAACAGGCTTCAATGACGATGTGTCCGGTGCGCAGATTGTCTTCAGCATTGCAAGGCGGGTTCCTCCTCCAAATACTTTAAAGTAGTTGATCAACAAGAACTATGTCCGGATCTGTTTAACAGGTTAACCCTCCAACCATAAAGGCATAATACTTAAAATAAGATAAATCCATCGACAGCTTTTTCTGGCGAAACGTCATGCTTATCTCTGCAATTATTTCGAACCGTTTTCCAACCTCCCATTTCGCGTTTCGGGAGCTGGTATTCATTGGCACGTCTTGTCAAAGCAGAGATCGTGTCCTCTTATTGTGGGATTCTCATCAATATGGATTTGGGTAATCCAACCGTGCCACTCACACGACCCCTGGGGAGTAGGCGAGTTTTAAGGCTCGTGGGGGGGGGGACACTTGATATTCGCTGAAGATCCACCTTTTTATCCCACGCCTTCTTCCTCCTCAACCCATCTACCCTCGAGCTTCAGCACCCAAGCCTCAACCCTTTATGTCCCCAACAAACGCTCCAACCATGTCCGGATCTGGAGCACAGGGCAAGTGGATGGCCTCCTCCGTCACGGAGAAGCATATCAAAGAACTCCGGGAGTTGGGGTATTTAGCCCAAGAAATTTCCCATCGGCTCCCTGCCGAAAAGCAGATCATTCCCACACCAGAGCCCAATGAGAGGGTAGTATTCATTCCCAGTTCCTTCACGGGCTAGGGTTTCCTCTCCACCCTTTCATCCGCGGACTCATGTACTACTACGGGCTAGATTTCCATGGTCTAGCCCCAAATTCATTCCTCAACATCTCGGTGTTCATCGTCGTGTGTGAGGCGTTCCTCCGCATCCCCCCCACTTCGGCCTATGGCTCAAGGTATTCGATGTGAAGCCGAAGGTGGTCGAGGGTCAACACGTGGAGTGCGGCAGTGCCATCGTGAGGAGGCTCCCTAACGTCACCTAGCCCAAGGGGGCCTTCATAGAAACCGTAAAGGGGTGGCAACAGGAGTGGTTCTACGTTACAGAACCTCGCGACGGCTCATGGGCCACCACTCCTGAGTTCAAAACCGGTCTGCCAATGCGGCTCACATTCTGGATCAAGAAGGGCCCAGATTGGGCGTCACCCGACGAGGTGATGACACTGCAAAGGCGCGTCAAGAGCATGGTGGACAAGAACTCCAGCCTCGCCAGCGTGATCCAGGTGATGATATTTCGTTGGATTCTCCCCTGCCAACGCCGGACTTCCCATATGTGGGAGTTCGATCCAGCAAGTCCTCGGACCTTGCAGCGGTTCTTCGGCACGAAGCACGAAGATATATGGAAACTGTTGTTCAAGGCCCAAAAGTCATGGCCGCCAACGACCAAAGACCTTGGTGATACACTTTTGCCCTTGTTTTGGACTCTAACTTGCATGATTTGAATGGAACTAACCCGGACTGACGTTGTTTTCAGCAGAATTGCCATGGTGTTACTTTTGTGTAGAAATAAAAGTTCTCGGAATGACCTGAAAATCAACGGAGATTATTTTTGGAATATATAAAAAATACTGCCGAAAAAATCAAGGTCAGGGGGGCACACCCTGTCCACGAAGGTGGGGGCGCGCCTACCCCTCCTGGGCACGCCCCCTGCCTCGTGGGCCCCCTAGTGCTCCACCGACCTCAACTCCAACTCCATATATTCATGTTCGAGGAGGGAAAAAAATAGGGGAAAAGGATTCCTCGCATTTTACGATACGGAGCCACTGCCAAGCCCTAATCTCTCTCGGGAGGGCTGATCTGGAGTCCGTTCGGGGCTCCGGATAGGGGAATTCGTCGCCATCGTCATCATCAACCTTACTCCATCACCAATTTCATGATGCTCACCGCTGTGCGTGGGTAATTCCATCGTAGGCTTGCTGGACGGTGATGGGTTGGATGGTATTTATCATGTAATCAAGTTAGTTTTGTTAGGGTTTGATCCCTAGTATCCATTATGTTCTGAGATTGATGTTGCTATGACTTTGTTATGCTTAATGCTCGTCACTAGGGCCCGAGTGCCATGATTTTAGATCTGAACCTATTATGTTTTCATGAATATATGTGAGTTCTTGATCCTATCTTGCAAGTCTATAGTCACCTATTATGTGTTATGATCCATTAACCCTGAAGTGACAATAATCGGGATACTTACCGGTGATGACCATAGTTTGAGAAGTTCATGTATTCATTAGTGTTAATGCTTTGGTTTGGTACTCTATTAAAAGGAGGCCTTAATATCCCTTAGTTTCCAATAGGACCCCGCTGCCATGGGGGGGTGGGGGTAGGACAAAAGATGTCATGCAAGTTCTTTTGCATAAGCACATATGACTATATTCGGAATACATGCCTACATTACATTGATGAACTGGAGCTAGTTCCGTGTCACCCTATGTTATAACTATTGCATGAGAAATCGCATCCGACATAATTATCCATCACTGATCCATTGCCTATGAGCTTTTCATATATTGTTCTTTGCTTATTTACTTTTCTGTTGCTACTGTTACAAACACTATAAAACCAAAACTGCTACCGTTACTTTTGCCATCATTACCACTCCTATCATATTACTTTGCTACTAAATACTTTGCTGCAAATATTAAGTTTCCAGGTGTGGTTGAATTGACAACTCAGCTGCTAATACTTGAGAATATTCTTTGACTCCCCTTGCGTCGAATCAATAAATTTGGGTTGAATACTCTACCCTCGAAAACTGTTGCGATCCCCTATACTTGTGGGTTATCAAGACTATTTTTTGGCGCTGTTGCCAGGGAGCATAGCTCTATTCTTTGAGTCACTTGGGATTTATATCTGCCAGTCACTATGAAGAACTTGAAAGATAAAAGAACCAAGATTTTTCCCTCAACTACGAGGGGAGGTAAGGAACTACCATCTAGCTCTGCACTTGATTCACCTTCTGTTTTGAGTAAACTTGCGACACCTACTCCTGCTATTCGTTCTGATATGTCGCATATTATTGATGATGCCACTTCTGCTTTGCATGATACTTATGATGAAACTACTTCTATGCTTGATAGTACTATGCCACTAGGTGAATTTCTTGATGATCAACTTGCTAGGGTTATAGAGAATGAAATTATTGAAACTGATCATATTGATGAAAGTGATGATGAAGATTCTCCCCCTAGATATGAATTGCCTGTTGTGCCTGAGGGCTATGTTATGGATGAAGAAACTTCTAGTGACTTCTTAGCTTGCAATGATAGATCTGATCTTAAGAAATTATTAGCTAAACTTAAAGGAAAATCCTAGAATGCTAGAATGAAATATGACCCTGCTTTTGCTACTTCACCTATCTTTATTTCCGATAAGGATTATGATTTCTCTGTCGGTCCTGAGTTAATTACTTTGGTTGAATCTGATCCTTTTCGTGGCTATGAATCTAAAAAACTGTTGTGGCACATCTTACTAAATTAAATGATATAGCCACCCTATTCACTAATGATGAGAAAACTCGCTATTACTTTATCCTTAAGTTGTTTCCGTTCTCATTAAAGGGTGATGCTAAAACATGGTTTAATTCTCTTGATCCTGGTTGTGTGCGTAGTCCCCAGGATATGATTTGTTACTTCTCTGCTAAATATTTCCCCGCTCATAAGAAACAAGTTGCTTTAAGGGAAATATTTAATTTTGTGCAAATTGAAGAAGAGAGTCTCCCACAAGCTTGGGGGAGGCTTCTCCGATTACTTAATGCTTTGCATGATCATCCTCTCAAGAAAAATGAAATACTTGATATCTTTTATAATGGACTAACCGATGCTTCCAGAGACCACCTGGATAGTTGTGCTAGTTGTGTTTTCAAGGAAAGTACTGTTGATCAAGCTGAATTGCTATTGAATAATATGTTGACTCATGAAAATAATTGGAAACTTGCTGAACCAACTCCTAAGCCAACTCCGAATAAAAGGGGTATTCTACTTCTCAGTCATGAAGCTATGAAAGAGGCAAAGAAATCTATGAAAGAAAAAAGTATTAAAGCTGAAGATGTTAAGAATTTACCACCTATTGAAGAGATACATGGTCTTGATAACCCGACACTGGTAGGAAAGGTAAATTCTCTCTATAGATTTCATGAAGGTGATATTCCTCGTTATAAGTCTACAAGCCAATGCTTGGATGAGTTTGATAATTTTATTGTTAAACAAGAAAACTTCAATGCTTATGTTGGTAGTCAATTGAAACGCAATGCTGATATGCTTGAACACTTGAGTGATTATATGTCTAGAGTTAAAGGTGAACTTAAACTTATTAGTAAACATGCTTCTATGAGTTTGGTTCACTTTTATTTTAAGTAACCAAATGCTACCTCTTGAGCACTGTGTTGGATTTCCCCGAAGATGAGAGGATGATGCAGCAAAGTAGCGTAAGTATTTCCCTTAGTTTTTGAGAACCAAGGTATCAATCCAGTAGGAGGCTACGTGCGAGTCCCTCGTACCTACACAAAAACAATATCTCAATGCAACCAATGCGCTTAGGGGTTGTCAATCCCTTCACGATCACTTACGAAAGTGAGATCTGATAGAGATGATAAATAATATTTTTGGTATTTTTGGTATTTTTGGTATAGAGATGGAAAGTGAAAAGTAAAAGGCAAAGTAAGAAAAGCAAAGCAATAATAAAGTGATGGAGATTGATATGATGAGAAAGAGACCCGGGGGCCATAGGTTTCACTAGTGGCTTCTCTCAAGAGCGTAAGTATTCTATGGTGGGTGAACAAATTACTATTGAGAAATTGACAGAATTGAGCATAGTTATGAGAATATCTAGGTATGATCATGTATATAGGCATCACGTCCGAGACAAGTAGACCGACTCCTGCCTGCATCTACTACTATTACTCCACTCATCGACCGCTATCCAGCATGCATCTAGAGTATTAAGTTAAAAACAGAGTAACGCCTTAAGCAAGATGACATGATGTAGAGGGATAGTTTCATGCAATATGATAAAAACCCCATCTTGTTATCCTCGATGGCAACAATACAATACGTGCCTTGCTGCCCCTTCTGTCACTGGGAAAGGACACTGCAAGATCGAACCCAAAGCTAAGCACTTCTCCCATGGCAAGAAAAACCAATCTAGTAGGCCAAACCAAACTGATAATTCGAAGAGACTTGCAAATATAACCAATCATACATAAAAGAATTCAGAGAAGATTCAAATATTATTCATAGATAGACTGGATCATAAACCCACAATTCATCGATCTCAACAAACACACCGCAAAAAGAAGATTACATCGAATAGATCTCCACGAGACAGGGGGAGAACATTGTATTGAGATCCAAAAGGAGAGAAGAAGCCATCTAGCTACTAACTATGGACCCGTAGGTCTGAAGTAAACTACTCACACTTCATCGGAGGGGCTTGGATGATGATGTAGAAGCCCTCCGTGATCGATGCCCCCTCCGGCGGAGCTCCGGAACAGGCCCAAAGATGGGATCTCGTGGATACAGAAAGTTGTGGCGGTGGAGTTAGGTTTTTGGCTCCGTCTCTGATCGTTTGGGGGTACGTGGGTATATATAGGAGGAAGAAGTACGTTGGTGGAGCAACAGGGGGCCCACGAGGGTGGAGGGCGTGCCTGGGGGGGCAGGCGCGCCCCCCTACCTCATGGCCTCCTGTTAATTGGCTTGACATAGGGTCCAAGTCTCCTGAGTTGTATTCGGTGAGAAAATCACGTTCCCGAAGGTTTCATGCCGTTTGGACTCCGTTTGATATTCCTTTTCTTCGAAACCCTAAAACAGGCAAAAACAGCAATTCTGGGCTGGGCCTCCAGTTAATAGGTTAGTCCCAAAAATAATATAAAAGTGGATAATAAAGCCCAATAATGTCCAAAATAGTAGATAATATAGCATGGAGCAATCAAAAATTATAGATACGTTGGAGACGTATCAAGCATCCCCAAGCTTAATTCCTGCTCGTCCTCGAGTAGGTAAATGATAAAAACAGAATTTTTGATGTGCAGTGCTACTTGGCATAATTTTAATGTAATTCTTCTTAATTGTGGTATGAATATTCAGATCCGAAAGATTCAAGACAAAAGTTCATATTGACATAAAAACGACAATACTTCAAGCATACTAACTAAGCAATTATGTCTTCTCAAAATAACATGGCCAAAGAAAGTTCATCCCTACAAAATCATATGGTTTAGTCATGTTTCATTTTCGTCACACAAGAATGCTATCATCATGCACAACCCTGATGACAAGCCAAGCAACTGTTTCATACTTTAGTAATCTCAAACCTATAAACTTTCACGCAATATATGAGCGCGAGCCATGGACATAGCACTATAGGTGGAATAGAATATAATGAGGGGTTTATGTGGAGAAGACAAAAAAGGAGGAAGTCTCACATCAACGAGGCTAATCAATGGGCTATGGAGATGCCCAGCTATTGATGTTAATGCAAGGAGTAGGGATTGCCATGAAACGGATGCACTAGAGCTATAAATGTATGAAAGCTCAACAAAAGAAACTAGTGGGTGTGCATCCAACTTGCTTGTTCACGAAGACCTAGGGCACTTGAGGAGGCCCATTGTTGGAATATACAAGCCAAGTTCTATAATGAAAAATTCCCACTAGTATATGGAAGTGATAACATGAGAGACTCTCTACTATGAAGATCATGGTGCTACTTTGAAGCACAAGTGTGGCAAAGGATAGTAACATTGTCCCTTCTCTCTTTTTCTCTCATTTTTTCTCTTTTTTTGGGCCTTTTTGTATGGCCTTTCTCTTTTTTTTATATTCCTCACTTGGGACAATGGTCTAGAAAATGGTGGTCATCACACTTCTATTTATTTACAACTCAATTATTACAACTCGATACTAGAACAAAGATGACTCTATATGAATGCCTCCGGCGGTGTACCGGGATATGCAATGAACCAAGAGTGACATGTATGAAAGAATTATGAACGGTGGCTTTGCCACAAATACTATGTCAGCTACATGATCATGCTAAGCAATATGACAATGATGAATGTGTCATGATGAACGGAATGATGGAAAGTTGCATGGCAATATATCTCAGAATGGCTATGGAAATGCCATAATAGGTAGGTATGGTGGCTGTTTTGAGGAAGATATAAGGAGGTTTATGTGTGAAAGAGCGTATCATATCACGGGGTTTGGATGCACCGGCGAAGTTTGCGCCAACTCTCAATGTGAGAAAGGGCAATGCACAGTACCGAAGAGGCTAGCAAGGATGGAAGGGTGAGAGTGCGTATAATCCATGGACTCAACATTAGTCATAAAGAACTCACATACTTATTGCAAAAATCTACAAGTCATCAAAAACCTCGGTACTACACGCATGCTCCTAGGGGGATAGATTGGTAGGAAAAGACCATCGCTCGTCCCCAACCGCCTCCCATAAGGAAGACAATCAAATAACACCTCATGTTTCAAATTTGTTGCATAACGTTTACCATATGTGCATGCTACGGGACTTGCAAACCTCAACACAAGTATTTCTCAATTTCACAACTACTCAACTAGCATGACTTTGATATTATTACCTCCATGTCTCAAAACAATCATCAAGAATCAAACTTCTCTTAGTATTCAACACACTCATAAGAAAGTTTTATTATTAATCTTGCATACCAAGCATATTAGGATTTTAAGAAAATTACCATGCTATTAAGACTCTCAAAATAATCTAAGTGAAGCATGAGAGATCAATAGTTTCTATAAAACAAATCCACCACCGTGCTCTAAAAGATATAAGTGAAGAACTAGATCAAAATTAAAAAACTCAAAATATATAAGTGAAGCACTAGAGTAAAACTATAGAGCTCAAAAGATATAAGTGAAGCACATAGAGTATTCTATCAAATTACAAGTTATGTATGGCTCTCTCAAAAGGTGTGTACAGCAAGGATGATTGTGGTAGACTAACAAGCAAAGACTCAAATCATAAAAGACGCTCCAAGCAAAACACATATCATGTGGTGAATAAAAATATAGCTCCAAGTAAAGTTACCGATAGAAGTAGACGAAAGAGGGGATGCCTTCCAGGGGATCCCCAAGCTTCGGCTTTTAGGTGTCCTTAGATTATCTTGGGGGTGCCATGGGCATCCCCAAGCTTAGGCTCTTGCCACTCCTGGTTCCATAATCCATCAAATCTTTACCCAAAACTTGAAAACTTCACAACACAAAACCTAAAGTAGAAAATCTCGTGAGCTCCGTTAGCGAAAGAAAACAAAAGACCACTTCAAGGTATTGTAATGAACTCATTATTTATTTATATGGGTGTTATAGCTACTGTATTCCAACTTCTCTATGGTTCATAAACTATTTTACTAGCCATAGATTCATCAAAATAAGCAAACAGCACACGAAAAACAGAATCTGTCAAAAACAGAACAGTCTGTAGTAATCTGTAGCTAGCGCAAGATATGGAACTCCAAAAATTCTAAATAAATTGCTGGACGCGAGGAATTTATCTATTAATCATATTAAAAAAGAATTAACTAAATAGCACTCTACAAATAAAAATGACAGCAGTTCTCGTGAGCGCTAAAGTTTCTGTTTTTTACAGCAAGTTCAACAAGACTTTCCCCAAGTCTTCCCAATGGTTCTACTTGGCACAAACACTAATTAAACACGAAAACACAACCAAAACAGAGGCTAAATAATTTATTTATTACTAAACAGGAGCAAAAAGCAAGGAATAAAAATAAAATTGGGTTGCCTCCCAACAAGCGCTATGGTTTAACGCCCCTAGCTAGGCATAACAATCAAGAATAGATCTAGGTATTGCCATCTTTGGTAGGCAATTCTTCAATGAGGCATCTATCTCCCTTAGGAATTTATTTCTTTGTAGTTATTATCATACTCTTAGGCACAAGATCGAAAAATTCATTTGTAGCAATTGGTTCCTTAATGATAGCAAAAAGATTGGGATGAATACTTATAGATTTAAGATCCGTAGTTTGCTTACTAGATGATTCACCATTATTTTTATACATAAGCTTGGCAATTTTAGTAGGAGGACTTGGAGTATTCTTTACGAAGAAAAAGCGGTTCCCAAGTTCGTAATGATACCCTCAAGTTTATCGATTCTAGTGGAATCTAGATTTATTTTCTCATTAACTATGGGTTCCTTTTCCTTAACATTTTTCAAAGTCATTCCTACCTTAGATCCATATTGGGTAATTTGATTGTGGATCTTTTTATCTAGATTTTCAATTAATTCAATGGTAGCAACTTTATTTTCAATCATTTCAAGTCATTGCATAACATGCTCCAAAGTTAACATAGTTCCATTAACCAAAAGAGGTGGTGAGCCAAATAAATCTAAAATAGCATTATAAGAATCAAAAGTATGGCTACCAAAGAAATTCCCTCCGGTAATGGTATCAAGGATATATCTATACCAAGGACTAGCACCTACATAAAAATTGCGGAGAAGAACTGAAGTAGATTGCTTCTTGGTAGATCTATTTTGAGCATTGCAAATTATATACCAAGCATCTTTTAGATTTTCTCCCTCCCTTTGTTCAAAATTTAGAACTTCATTCTCGGGAGACAACAGAGAAGATATGAGACAAGCCATGACGACAAGCGAGCAAACAAAAGGCAAACGGGTAAAAGGAGGCAAATAGAGAAAGAGAGGGAGGATAGAGAAAGAGGGCGAATAAAACGGCAAGGGTGAAGTGGGGAGAGGAAAACGAGAGGAAAATGGCAAATAATGTAATGTGGGGATAGGGATTGTGATGGGTACTTGGTATGTTGACTTTTGTGCAGACTCCCCAGCAACGGCGCCAGAAATTCTTCTTGCTACCTCTTGAGCACTGCGTTGGATTTCCCCGAAGAGGAGAGGATGATGCAGCAAAGTAGCGTAAGTATTTCCCTCAGTTTTTGAGAACCAAGGTATCAATCCAGTAGGAGGCTACGCGTGAGTCCCTCGTACCTACACCAAAGCAATAGCTCAACGCAACCAACGCGCTTAGGGGTTGTCAATCCCTTCAAGGTCACTAATGAAAGTGAGATCTGATAGAGATGATAAATAATTTTTTTGGTATTTTTGGTATAGAGATGCAAAGTGAAAAGTAAAAGGCAAAGTAAAAAAGAAAAGCAATAATAAAGTGATGGAGATTGATATGATGAGAAAGAGACCTGAGGGCCATAGGTTTCACTAGTGGCTTCTCTCAAGAGCATAAGTATTCTATGGTGGGTGAACAAATTACTATTGAGAAATTGACAGAATTGAGCATAGTTATGAGAATATCTAGGTATGATCATGTATATAGGCATCACGTCCGAGACAAGTAGACCGACTCCTGCCTGCATCTACTACTATTACTCCACTCATCGACCGCTATCCAGCATGCATCTAGAGTATTAAGTTAAAAACAGAGTAACGCCTTAAGCAAGATGACATGATGTAGAGGGATAGTTTCATGCAATATGATAAAACCCCCATCTTGTTATCCTCGATGGCAACAATACAATACGTGCCTTGCTGCCCCTTTTGTCACTGGGAAAGGACACCGCAAGATCGAACCCAAAGCTAAGCACTTCTCCCATGGCAAGAAAAACCAATCTAGTAGGCCAAACCAAACTGATAATTCAAAGAGACTTGCAAAGATAACCAATCATACATAAAAGAATTCAGAGAAGATTCAAATATTATTCATAGATAGACAGGATCATAAACCCACAATTCATCGATCTCAACAAACACACCACAAAAAGAAGATTACATCGAATAGATCTCCACGAGAGAGGGGGAGAACATTGTATTGAGATCCAAAAAGAGAGAAGAAGCCATCTAGCAACTAACTATGGACCCGTAGGTCTGAAGTAATCTACTCACACTTCATCGAAGGGGCTTGGATGATGATGTAGAAGCCCTCCGTGATCGATGCCCCCTCCGGCGGAGCTCCGGAACAGGCCCCAAGATGGGATCTCGTGGATACAGAAAGTTGCGGCGGTGGAATTAGGTTTTTGGCTCCGTCTCCGATTGTTTGGGGGTACGTGGGTATATATAGGAGGAAGAAGTACGTCGGTGGAGCAACAGGGGTCCCACGAGGGTGGAGGGCGCGCCTGGGGGGGCAGGCACGCCCCCTACCTCGTGGCCTCCTGTTAATTGGCTTGACGTAGCGTCCAAGTCTCCTGAGTTGTATTCGGTGAGAAAATCACGTTCCCGAAGGTTTCATTCCGTTTGGACTCCGTTTGATATTCCTTTTCTTTGAAACCCTAAAACAGGCAGAAAACAGCAATTCTGGGATGGGCCTCCGGTTAATAGGTTCGTCCCAAAAATAATATAAAAGTGGATAATAAAGCCCAATAATGTCCAAAACAGTAGATAATATAGCATGGAGCAATCAAAAATTATAGATACGTTGGAGACGTATCACTAAAAAAATTCAGAAATTTTCAGAAAAAGATGAAGAGATTCTTAAGGGGCTCATTGAGCCGAAGCTCTAAGGATACGCAAAGTGAAGAAAATAAGAATCCCAAGTATAATCTCCCTCGTACTACGGAGGTTCGGCCTTGTGAATGGCCTTGTGATGAGTTCTTGAGAGAAGTCGGGACTTACAAAGATTTTTATTATTTGGCTGAGAATGCAGGCCTCATCGACTTACTCCACGACCAGCGAGAACAGTATCTCTTACTAACCAATATTTTTGTGCAAAATTTTCATTTCCATGCTAGGAGATCACCACCTTCGGTGGAATTTTATTTATATGATGAGCATAAGGAGATGTCACTTTATGATTTTTGCCGAGTTTGTATGATAGCCCTTGAGGGCAGCATAGAGGAACCACATCGTAATGATGTGGAACGATTTATTTATATGATTGTTGTAGGGGAAACGAGGAAAGTTTTCGATGCAAGAATCACTAGCATACATTTTCCTGTTCTACGTTACTTTGCAATATTTGCTAGTAGATGCTTAATTGGTCGCGGGAACTGTGGAAATCTTAGTGCCCCTGATATTGTTATTTTGCACCATGCTTTGTTTCGTGATATCACTTTTAGTTTAGGCGCTATTGTTGCTAAACGGTTAAATCTGAACCGTACAAAGGGTCCCGTCTTAGGAGGCATCTTCGCCTCGCGCCTTGTTGCACACTTTAACATACCTATTAGGCATTATGAGAAAGAGGAAAAGTTGTTGCCTCATATTTTCTAGATTATAAGAGCATGGTAGCACATGATTTTACTGTTAAGAATAAGAAGAAGATGCTTAACTATAGGTAGATACTTAATAAGAATCACTTTGAGACTATTACCTTGTCTTCTCCCATGTATTGAATGCTTGCAGATTCCAGCTTAGTCCGATGCACGTGCACTATTATTATTATCCACACTATTCAGTTGTGCAAGTGAAAGGCAATAATGACGATATATGATGAACTGATTGAGATGAGAGAAGCTGGTATGAACTCGACCTCTCTTGTTTTTGTAAATATGATTAGTTCATCGTTCCTGATTCAACCTATTATGGATGAAACATGTCTGCAATGACAATTAGAGATTATAGTTGCCCATGCCATGCTTAATTTGCTAGGAGTTTATAATGGTTTACCTTGCGTGCCAACATGCTATTAAAATGGTTGTGATGTGGTATGATAGGGTGGTATCCTCCTTTGAACGATTCGAGTGGCTTCACTTGGCACATGTTCACGCATGTAGTTGAAACAAAATCAACATAGCATCCACGATATTTATGTTCATGGTGATTTATATCCTACTCATGCTTGCATTCAGGGTTGATTAATTTTAATGCATGTTCACGACTGTTGTTGCTCTCTACCTGGTCGCTTCCCAGTCTCTTTCTAGCATTCACTTGTACTAAGCGGGAATACTGCTTGTGCATCCACTTCCATAAACCCCAAAAGTTATTCCATATGAGTCCACTATACCTTCCTATATGCGGTATCTACCTGCCGTTCCAAGTATATTTGTATGTGCCAAACTCTAAACCTTCAAATAAAAAATTATGTTTTGTATGCTCGAATAGCTCACGTATCAACTAGGGTTGTCTGTATCTTCCATGCTAGGCGGGTTATTCTCAAGAGGAGTGGACTCCGCTCCTCACTCACGAGAAAATGGCTGGTCACCGGGAAGTCCAGTCCCATGCTCAAATCAAATCAAAATAATTGCAAACAAAACTCCCCCAGGATTGTTGTTAGTTGGAGGCACCCATTGTTTCTGGCAAGCCATGGATTGATGCTTATTGGTGGTGGGGGAGTATAAACTTTACGATTCTGCTTGGGAACCGCCTATAATGTGTGTAGCATGGAAGATATCGATATCTCTCGGTTGTCATGTTGACAATGAAAGTATACTGCTCAAAATATTATTCATCTCTATTTCAAAATCGAGCTCTGGCACCTCTACAAATCTCTGCTTCCCTCTGCGAAGGGCTTAACCATTTACTTTAATGTTGAGTCATCATCCTCTTATTAAAAAGCACTAGTTCGAGAGCACCGCTGTCATTTGCATGTATTATTATTAGTTTACATTGAGTATGACTTGACTCGATCTCTTTTACCATGAATTACAATTTCCAGTCAGCCCTTGATCTTCAGGGGTGCTCTGCATTTATGTTTTGCGGTCTCAAAAAGGGCTAGCATGATAACATCTTGTTATATCATACTATGATTGTTTTGAGAAAGTGTTGTCATCCGAGATTTATTATTATTGCTCGCTAGTTGATTATGCCATTCATATGAGTAAAAATGAGACCTAAATGTTATTGTGAATATGGTTAGTTCATAATCTTCACTGAAAACTTGAATGCTGGCTTTACATATTTACAACAACAAGTGCAGACAGAGTTTGTAAAAGTTTTTCTTTATCACTTTCAGTTTATTAACTAAATTGCTTGAGGACAAGCAAATGTTTAAGCTTGGGGGAGTTGAAACGTATCCAACGTATCTACTTTTCCAAACACTTTTGCCCTTGTTTTGGGCTCTAACTTGCATGATTTGAATGGAACTAACCCGGACGGGCATTGTTTTCAGCAGAATTGCCATAGTGTTATTTTTGTGCAGAAATAAAAGTTCTTGGGATGACCTGAAAATCAACGGAGATTATTTCTGGAATATATAAAAAATATTGGCGGAAGAATCAAGGCCAGGGGGCCCACACCCTGTCCACGAGGGTGGGGGTGCCCCCTGCCTTGTGGGCCCCTTGGTGCTCCAACGACCTCAACTCCAACTCATTATATTCACGTTTGGGGAGAAAAAAATAGGGGAGAAGGATTAATCGCGTTTTACGATACGGAGCCGCCGCCAAGCCCTAATCTCTCTCGGGAGGGCTGGTCTGGAGTCCGTTCGGGGCTCCGGAGAGGGGAATCCGTCGCCATCGTCATCATCAACCTTCCTCCATCACCAATTTCATGATGTTCACCGCCGTGCGTGAGTAATTCCATCGTAGGCTTGCTGGACGGTGATGGGTTGGATGAGATTTATCATGTAATCAAGTTAGTTTTGTTAGGGTTTGATCCCTAGTATCCATTATGTTCTGAGATTGATGTTGCTATGACTTTCCTATGCTTAATGCTTGTCACTAGGGCCCGAGTGCCATGATTTCAGATCTGAACCTATTATTTTTTTCATGAATATATGTGAGTTCTTGATCCTATCTTGCAAGTCTATAGTCACATATTATGTGTTATGATCCGTTAACCCCGAAGTGACAATAATCGGGATACTTACCGGTGATGACCATAGTTTGAGGAGTTCATGTATTCATTAAGTGTTAATGCTTTGGTCCGGTACTCTATTAAAAGGAGGCCTTAATATCCCTTAGTTTCCAGTAGGACCCCGCTGCCACGGGAGGGCAGGAGAAAAGATGCCATGCAAGTTCTTTTCCATAAGCACGTATGACTATATTCGGAATACATGCCTACATTACATTGATGAACTGGAGCTAGTTCTGTGTCACCCTATGTTATAACTATTGCATGAGGAATCACATCCGACATAATTATCCATCACTGATCCATTGCCTATGAGTTTTTCATATATTGTTCTTTGATGTCTACTACACAACCTTCTTCTTGTAGACACTGTTGGGCCTCCAACTGCAGAGGTTTGTAGGACAGTAGCAAATTTCCCTCAAGTGGATGGCCTAAGGTTTATCAATCCGTAGGAGGCGTAGGATGAAGATGGTCTCTCTCAAGCAACTCTGCAACCAAATAACAAAGAGTCTCTTGTGTCCCCAACACACCCAATACAATGGTAAATTGTATAGGTGCACTAGTTCGGCGAAGAGATGGTGATACAAGTGGTATATGGATAGTATATAATAGTTTTTGTAATCTGAAAATATAAAAACAACAAGGTAACTAATGATAAAAGTGAGCGTAAATGGTATTGCAATGCGTTGAAACAAGGCCTAGGGTTCATACTTTCACTTGTGCAAGTCCTCTCAACAATAATAACATAATTGGATCACATAACTACCCCTCAACATGCAACAAAGAGTCACTCCAAAGTCACTAATAGCAGAGAACAAACGAAGAGATTATGGTAGGGTACGAAACCACCTCAAAGTTATTCTTTCCAATCAATCCATTGGGCTATTCCTATAAGTGTCACTGTCGGTGTCAAAACTGGCGGATCTCGGGTAGGGGGTCCCGAACTGTGCATCTAGGCCGGATGGTAACAGGAGGCAAGGGACACGAAGTTTTACCCAGGTTCGGGCCCTCTTGATGGAGGTAAAACCCTACATCCTGCTTGATTAATATTGATGATATGGGTGTTACAAGAGTAGATCTACCATGAGATTAGAGAGGCTAAACCCTAGAAGCTAGCCTACGGCATGATTGTATGTTGTGATTGTTGTCCTACGGACTAAAACCCTTCGGTTTATATAGACACCGGAGAGGGTTAGGGTTACACAAGGTCGGTTACAAAGGAGGAGATATCCATATACGTATTGCCTAGCTTGCCTTCCACGCCAAGTAGAGTCCCATCCGGACACGAGACGAAGTCTTCAATCTTGTATCTTCATAGTCTAACAGTCCGGCCAATGGAGATAGACCGGCTGTCCGGAGACCCCCTAATCCAGGACTCCCTCAGTAGCCCCTGAACCAGGCTTCAATGACGATGAGTCCGGAGCGCAGTTGTCTTCGGCATTGCAAGGCGGGATCCTTCTCCGAATACATCACAGAAGAATTTGAATACGAGCATAGTGTCCGACCCTGCAAAATAAGTCCCACATTTCACCATAGAGAGAATAATGTTTTCGCAGATCTAATCTGCTAGCTTGTTTTGGCAACATGACGTTACGTCATTGCCTGGTGATTATTCGAACTGTTTCTTTTAACCAGCCCCGCACATAACGCGAGGCAGTCTTTCGACACGTCTTGTCAAAGCAGAGATTGTGTCCCCTTATTACGGGATTCTCATCAATACGGGCGTGGGTAACACAACCGCGCCATCAATCGCGGCGCTTGGGGGATAAGCGAGTTTTACCAGGCAGGTGGGGACGTTTAATTTTGTCCGCCCATATAAAGGGATAAGGATTCACCTTTCTATCCATGCCTTCTTCCTCCTCTGCTCATCCGCTCCCGCACACTCGAGCTCTAGTGCCCAAGTCCTCACTTCCATCTCAACCTTCTCCAACCATGTCCGGAGCAGGAGGCGAGTGGATGGTCTCCTCCTTCACAGAGGGAGACGTCAAGAAACTGAGGAGAGCCGGATACCTGCCCGACGACATCGCGCACCGGCTCCCAGATGAGGGACAACTCATCCCCACCCCCGAGCCCCATGAGAGGGTGGTATTCCTCACCCATTTCCTCCGCGGACTGGGATTCCCTCTCCATCCCTTCGTCCCGGGGCTCATGTTTTATTATGGCCTGGATTTCCATGATCTGGTGTCGAACTTGATCCTCAACATCTCGGCGTTTATCGTCGTGTGCGAGGCCTTCCTCCGCATCAAGCCCCACTTCGGCCTATGGCTAAAAACCTTCAACGTCAAGCCGAAGATAGTGAGCGGCCGCCAGGCGGAGTGCGGAGGCACCATGGTGGGCAAGATGCCCAACATCACATGGCTCAAGGGCACCTTCGTGGATACCATAAAGGGGTGGCAATCGGGGTGGTTCTACATCACCGAGCTGCGCAACCCTACATGGGTAGCGGCCCCAGAGTTCCGATCTGGCCTCCCCATGCGGCTCACCTCCTGGAAAGAGAAGGGCTTGTCCTGGGGTAATTCAAAAGAGCTGACCGGACTCCAGTCATGTATTCAAAACATGGTGGACAAGAAGCTCAAGCTCGTCAACATAGTCCAGGTCATGCTCGTCCGCCGGATACTCCCGTGCCAACAATGGGAGTTCACCTTGTGGGATTTCAACCCGGCGCAGCACCGAACTCTGAACAGGCTCTTCGACACAACTCATGAAGATGCCTGGAGAGTGATGTTCAAGGGCGCCACGGTCCCTCCCCCCATTACCGAGGATCGCGGATTCAGCGCGAAGCGTCACGCCAGTGCGGTAAGTTGTTTTACCGTTCACATACTTGTTTTCTATATAGATTGACTCTATGCGGGATCTAAACTCCCTTGCCGTTAACAGGACTGGCAGAAGATGGCCGAACAAATTTACTATCCAGCTCCATTACCCGAAGGCCCTGCGGACGCCCTTCTGGCGAAGATGTTGACTCCGGCCCCTTATAAGGTGCCGGAGAAGACCAAGAAGGCCAAGGGAGCTCGAAAGAGTTCCCGACGCCAGGCATCGTCGGACTCACCGTCCGATGACTCTGCGGCGCACTCTTCCCCCGAAGACGAGGAAGAGGAAGAAGAGGCTCCCCCACCGACTGGGGGAGACAAGAAAAGGAAAGCCGCCCCAACTGGGGAGGCCGGAGGGTCCAAGAAGGGAAGGACTCTCCTTCCAGACAGCTCCACCGCCGCCGACGAAAGTGAAGACGAGTGGTTGCCCAGGGCCAAGCCCCAGGGGAGATCGTAAGTATTCGGATACCAAAGTAACCCATAGGATTCCTTTGTCCCATTGCTTTCCCTAACGCCGAACTCAATTGTGCAGGCCGCCCCGAGCTAATATCGAGGTATCCTCAGACGGCTCCCTGGGATCGTCGAACATGGATAGCGATCCAGTCCCGACCGCCACCTCCCCTCATCCAGCCGACGACGCCGAGGTGTTGTCTCAAGAGGCACCGGATCAAGGGGGACAGTCTCGGAGGCGCCCCAAGGCGACCTTCCGGACTGCGGGAGCCGAGGGGACGGGGTCCCCGAGAGCTCCGAGTTCGGCCCTCAGCCGAACACCGCGCCGGACCCTCCAACAGTTCCGAGCTCGGGCAGGCGGTCCCCTTCTAAGGAGGGTGAGACACCTGTGCCAGTGACCTTTGTCCATCCAGAGGCGCCGGACACTATGTTGGAAGCGCTTCGCAGCGCTTCCATCGAGGAGGAGCACCGCACTATCATGAGTGCGATGATCCAGAAGGTTCAGTCCGCCAAGAGCGGATTGACTGAAGCCTGTACTAGCCTTCTAACAGGCTTCGAGGTAATTGTTTTAAATGTAGTAGAAGTATTACCGCATAGACAGTAGCCCCTGACGCTTTGTTCGGTGTTCACAAAGAAAAGCCGAACAGAGGATCAAATAATATCGCAGGAGTCTAATATAAGTATGTCAATATGCATATGCAGGCTTCGCTGCTGGTGTCCGCCGCACTAACTGCGGAGGTCGCCGTACTGAAGGAGGCCCTCGAGGGGTCCCAGAAAGAGCTCGGCCTTGCTAAGAGGTAGCTCGAGGAGAACAAGGGTAAGTAATACCCCGTCTGTAGATGAGAAAAAGGACACGATTGCTAAATGACAGGATCATTGTATGTTTGCCAGGGGCCACGACCGAGGTGGCGACCCTGAAGCAAGCGTTGTCCCAGGCCGAAGAAAAGGTGGCCCAGGAGCGCACCGAGTGAGAGAGGCACGAGGCTCGGGTGGGCGAGGTGCAGCAAGAGCTCCAGGCTCTCGTGACAAAGCATGAGGCATTGGAGCTTGACTTGAAGACGAGAGAGTCTGAGCTTGCTGCGGCCCATGAGAGCGCAAAGAGTGCCAAGGCCGAGGCCCAGAAGGCCCTTCAGGAGATCGACGTGATGAAGAAGATAGCGGTGGGTAAGGCTTTCTATATGCAAAGCAAGCATGTAAAGGTGAATTACCGATTACTTACCCGAATCCGGAGCTCTTCAGGAGCATTCGCAGATTTGCCCCGCAGTGTGTCCGATGCCGCACTATTCTACCAGGCCGAGGACAGAAGCTCGACGAAGAAGTTGTTATGGTCTTAGTATGCTGAGGCCGAACATCTGGTGCCAATGAGCGACCAGCTGAAGCAGATGGCCGAGCTACATAAGGCGACCGATTAGGCCATGAAGGGCTTCATAGTCCGGCTGTGGCCTGGGGACGCCCCCCGAACAGCTTCTTCGGCCTGGTGAGGCGGCTTGTGGATGCATGCCCATGGCTGGAGGTCGTCAAGCGATCCGTCTGCATTGAAGGTGCACGCCGAGCCTTCGCCCGTGTAAAAACGCAGTGGATCAAGCTAGACGCCGTGAAGCTGATCAAGGAGGGGCCGCCAGAGGACAAGGAGCATCGCCACCCCGAGATGTACTACGAGGGTGTTCTGCCGGGTGCCCGTCTTATCGCGGATGAGTGTTCGCAAAATGTAATATTTAAATGAGACTTGCTCGTTTTGTCATGTATGTATGAAAACTTGTATTGTATTCGCTATGCAACGCTTGTGTGAATTTAAAATATTACCTTTTGTTTGGCTGTTTATCCAATCTGAGAGATGGCTAGTCCTCGGCTTCTGCCCCGATGCCACGAGTGCCGGGGTGTACGGGATAAACCTGATCACTCTTGTTCCTATGTTTGGGTCCTTCGAGGGAGGTGCTCAGCACAACGAACAAGGCAACCGGACTAATAATGCTTTCTCACTCTCACTTAGCCATAGAATTCTGTAATTTTAAATTTCGGCGAAGCCCCTGGTATTCGGAAGGCCGAATTCAGGGCGCGATACACGCCTGTAAGCCAGACAAAGCCGGCCCCTCGCCCTAAGCGGCATAAGTCTTTAGGGACTCGAAAAACCTCGCCGAACAGCGACCAGTCTCTCGCCTTATCATGACAGTCAGTTTTAGCTTTCTCTACTGAGGTGCTCGGCCTGGCAGAACCGGGCACAATCGCAGTAGTTCTCCTAGCGCTACCTTAGCCAATAGAGCGGAACGCAAGGTACCAAAACATAGGAGCCGGGCAAACCCAACATTTGACCAAAGACGTGATTCGGAGCTGATGCATATAATGTTATAAGTTTGGGGTGCCACACTAGTGAAAATGTTCGGACTTTTCACACCATATTGTGGGTACGTAAGCCCCTGGTGCATTGGCCGTACCAGAGTGTACGGTTGCTAGGCGTCATTAATGAACACATAGATATGTATATATAACAAAAATGCGATAATAGTCGTAACGTCATGTATTGTATATTAAAAAATTGCATTAAAGCAGAGTGATACACATAGTATAATAAGCAAAAGAGTAGGACTATGTCCCTTCCAAGGGAGGGATGAGGAATTATATGAAATCTTTAATCCAACTGGGAATTCCGTAGTTGTCGGTCTCCTTGGTTGTTGTATCATGTGTTCGGCAATAGAGCTGTCGGATAGTGTTTCCAGATATTGAAGTCCTGAAAGAAAAAGAAAAATAACCAAACGGGAAGCCCCTAGTGCGATTTAGGCCGCGTTTTGGGGCGTGCCGTAGTTGTGCCCCCTGTCAGTGTCAAAATCGGCGGATCTCGGGTAGGGGGTCCCGAACTGTGCGTCTAGGCTGGATGGTCACAGGAGGCAAGGGACACGAAGTTTTACCCAAGTTCGGGCCCTCTTGATGGAGGTAAAACCCTACGTCCTGCTTGATTAATATTGATGATATGGGTAGTACAAGAGTAGATCTACCATGAGATCGGAGAGGCTAAACCCTAGAAGCTAGCCTATGGTATGATTGTTGTTATGTATGTTGTCCTACGGACTAAAACCCTCCGGTTTATATAGACACCGGAGAGGGTTAGGGTTACACAAAGTCGGTTACAATGGTAGGAGATCTGCATATCCGTATCGCCAAGCTTGCCTTCCACGCCAAGGAAAGTCCCTTCCGGACACGGGATGAAGTCTTCAATCTTGTATCTTCATAGTCCAGGAGTCCGACTGAAGGTTAAGTCTAGCCATCCGGACAGCCCCTAATCCAGGACTCCCTCAGTAGCCCCTGAACCAGGCTTCAATGATGACGAGTCCGGCGCGCAGATTGTCTTCGGCATTGCAAGGCGGGTTCCTCCTCCAAGTACTTCATAGAAGATTTTGAACACAAAGATAGTGTCCGGCTCTGCAAAATAAGTTTCCACATATTGCCATAGAGAGAATAATATTTACACAAATCTAATCTGCTGACGTATTCCGTAGTGTGACACACCACGGCCAAGCCTTTATTCGAGTCGTTTCATTATCCCACCTCAGCGCGTCATGCGAGGCGGTTTCCTTGGCACGTCTTGTTAAAGCAGAGATCGTGTCCCCTTATTCCGGGATTCTCATCAATACGGGCGTGGGTATCCCAACCGCCCCATTGATTACGGTGCTTGGAGATAAGCGAGTTTTACCAGGCTGGTGGGGACACGTAGTTGCGTCCACCCATATAAGGGGATAAGGATCCACCTTTTCACCTACGCCTTATTCCTCCCTTGCTTATCCATTCTCGCGCACTCGAGCTCCAGTGCCCAAGTCCGCACTCCCCACCTCAACCTTCTCCAGCCATGTCCGGAGCGGGAGGCAAGTGGATGGTCTCCTCCGTCACGGAGGGACACATCAAAAAACCGAGGAAGGTCGGATACTTGTCTAACGACATTGCGTACCGGCTTCCCGAAAAGGGGCAGCTCATCCCCACCCCTAGGCCCCATGAGAGGGTGGTGTTCCTCCCCCATTTCCTCTGTGGACTGGGCTTGCCTCTTCATCCATTTGTCCGGGGGCTCATGTTCTACTATGGCCTGGATTTCCACGATCTGGCCCCGAACTTTGTCCTCAACATCTCGGCGTTTATCGTCGTGTGCGAGGCTTTCCTCCGCATCCGCCCCCATTTCGGCCTATAGCTCAAGACTTTCAATGTCAAGCCGAAGGTGGTGCGCGGCAACCAGGCGGAGTGTGGAGGCGCCATGGTGGGCAAGATGGCCAACGTCTTATGGCTCGAGGGCTCCTTTGTGGAGACCCTGAAGGGGTGGCAATCGGGGTGGTTTTACATCACCGAGCCGCATGACCCCGAATGGGTGGCAGCCCCCGAGTTTCGATCCGGACCCCCTATGCGGCTCACCTCCTGGAAGGAGACGGGCTTGTCGTGGGGTAAAAAGGAGAGCTGACCGGACTCCAAACATGCATCCAAACCCTGGTGGACAAGAAGCTCAAACTTGTCAACGTAGTCCAGGTTATGCTCATCCGCCTGATCCTCCCGTCTCAACAACGGGCTTTCAACCTGTGGGAGTTTGACCCGGCGCGGCACCAAACTCTGAGCAGGCTCTTCGACACGACATACGAAAATGCCTGGAAGGTGCTTTTCAAGGGCGCCGAGGCCCCCGCATCCGCTGCCGAGGATCGCGGATTCAGTACGCAGCGTCACGCTCATGCGGTAAGCTGTTTTTTCCTTTTACAGGGTATCATTTTTTCATAGTTTGACTCCATGCGGGATCTAAGCTCCCTTACCTTTGACAGGATTGGCAGGTGACGTCCGGACAGATCTACTGTCCGGCTCCTTTGCCCGAAGGCCCAGCGGACGCTCGCTTGGCGAAGCTGCTGGTTCCGGCACCCTATGTGGTGCCGGAGAAGAAGGCCGCGAAAAAGGCCACGGGGACTCGAAAGAGTGCCTGGCACCAGGAGGTGTCAGATCCATCATCCGATGGTTCCGAGGCGCATTCCTCCCGTGAAGACGAGGAGGAAGAAGAAGAGACCTCTCCCCCTCCAGCGGGAGGAGAGAATAAAAGGAAGGCCGCCCTCTCTGGGAGGCCGGAGGGTCCAAGAAGGGGAAAATCCTTCCTCCGGACTACTCTACCGACGCCGACGACGGCGGAGAGGAGTGGCCGCCCAGGGCCAAGCCCCTGGCAAAATCATAAGCATCCGGATACCATAGTAATTCATAGTATTCATTTATTGCACAGCTTTCCCTTATGTCGAATATGTTTATGCAGCCCACCCAAAGACCGGCTCGACGCGTCGTCGAGCGGCTCATTGGACTCGTCGGATGTGAACTCGCTTCCGACGGCTTCCTCCCCCCGCCCTACGGACGACACCGAAGTGTTATCCCAACAGGTTCCAAGCCGGGAGGAGGTGGTCCTGGAGGCGCTGCAAGGCGACCTCCCGGACTCCAGGAGTAAAGGGGATGAAACCCCCCAGGGCTCCAAGTCCGGCTCTAGGACGGACACCGCTCCGGAACCTTCAAAGGTTCCAGAGTCCGGCGGGGGACCTCCTTCCAAGAGGAGCAAGCCCACCGTGCTGGTGACCCCCGTCCAACCGGAGGCGCCGGACAATCTGTTGGAGGTGCTCCAAGGCGCCTCCATCGACGAGGAGCACCGCACCATTATGAGTGCGGTGGTCCAGAAGGTTCAGTCCGCCAAGAGCGGATTGACTGAAGCTTGTACTAGCCTTTTAACAGGCTTTGAGGTAAGTAAAGAATGTGTAAATAATATTACCGCATAGACAGTAGCCCCTGATGCTCTGTTTGGCGTTCGGGAAGAAAAGCCGAATAGAGGATCAAATAAAATTCGCAGGAGTCTAACAAAAAGGAGTCAATATGCGTATGCAGGCTTCTATGCTTGTGTCTGCCGCACTAACTGCGGAAGTGGACACGCTAAAGCAGAACCTCGAGCGGACCGAGCAAGAGCTCGGACGTGCCAAGAAGCAGCTCGAGGAGAATGAAGGTAAGAAACACCTTGTTTAAATATATATATAAAAAGGTGCAATTGCAAAAAATGACAGGATTATCGTGGCTATTGTAGGGGCCACGTATGAGGTGGCGACCCTTAAGCAAGCGTTGATCGAGGCCGAGAAGAGGGCGGCCACGGAGCGCACCA
This sequence comes from Triticum monococcum, assembly GCA_034509565.1. Lineage (NCBI taxonomy): Eukaryota > Viridiplantae > Streptophyta > Magnoliopsida > Poales > Poaceae > Triticum > Triticum monococcum. Next base: position 421,242,308 of record CM067846.1, on the reverse strand, counting down.
AGCGGGAGAAGTATGAGGCCGAGGTTGGCAAGGTACGGCAAGAACTCCAGGCTCTCTTGGAAAAACATGAGAGTTTGGAGCTTGACTCAAAGACGCGAGCGTCCGAGCTCGCGGTGGCTATTGAAAATGCCAAGTCTGCCAAGGCCGAATCCCAGAAGACCCTCCAGGAGTTGGATGAGGTGAAGAAGATAGCGGTGGGTAAGGCATTCTTTATGCAAAGCAAACACATAAACGTGAGTTACTTGTTACTTACCCGAATCTGGAGCTCTCCAGGAGCGTTCGCAGATCTTCCCCGGAGTGTGTCCGATGCCGCCGCATTCTATCGAGCCGAGGAGGGCAGCTCGACAGAGAAGGTGTTCTGGTCTCAGTATGCTGAGGCCAGACACCCCGTGCCCCTGAGCGACCAGCTGAAGCAACTGGTCGAGCTCCACAAGGCAGCCGAACAGGCCATGAAGGGCCTCGTAGTTCGGCTGTGGCCTGGAGGGGCTCTGCCTGGGAGCTATTTCGGGCTGGTGCGGCGGCTGGTGGAGGCCTGTCCAAGGCTCGAAGTCATCAAGCGCTCCATCTGCATTGAAGGTGCCCGTAGGGCCCTTGCCCGTGCTAAGGTGCACTGGGGCAAGCTGGATGCTGAGAAGCTTGTGAAGGACGGGCCACCGCCGGGGAAGGAGCATCGCAAGCGCGAGAATTATTATAAGGATGTTCTGAAGGGTGCCTGCCTTGTGGCGGATGAATGTTCTAGGGATGTAGTTTTTGAGTGAAACTTGCTCGTTTTGTCCTGTGCGCTGAAAACTTGTTCATATGCGCTAAGCAATGCTGTTTGGAATTTAAAATATTACCTTCTGTGCGGCTGTTTATCAATTCTAAGATATGGCAAGTCGTCGGCTTCTGCCCCCGTGCCGCTAGTGCTGGGGTGTTTGGGGATAAACCTGAGCGCTCTCTTTCCCATGTTTGGGTCCTTCGAGGGAGGCGCTCAGCCCAACGAACAAGGCAATCGGACTATAATGTTTGAACACTCTCACTTAGCCATAGAATTCTATGATTTTAAATTTCGGCGAAGCCCCTGGTATTCGGAAGACCGAGTTCGGCGCGCTATCTGCGCCTTGGCCGGACAGAGCCGGCTCCTCCCTCTAAGCGGCATAAGTCTTTAGGGACTCGAAAAACCTCTCGAACAGCGACTAGCTCTCGCTTCATCATGACAGTCAGTTTTAGCTTTCTCCACTGAGGTGCTCGACCCAGCTCAACTGGGGCACAATTGCAGTGGTTCTCCTAGTGCTACCTTAGCCGATATAGCGGAACGTAAGGCACAGAAACATAGGAGCCGGGCAAACCCAACTATTGACCCAAGACATGATTCGGAGCCGATGCATATAATGCTATAAGTTCGGGGTGCCGCACTTGTTAAAGTGTTCGGACTTCTCACACCATATTGAGGGGTACTAAAGCCCCTGGCGTATTTTGGTCGTACAAAGTGTACGGATGCAACATGTCGTTAAGGAACATATATTAAAAAAGAGTAATGCAAAAATAGACAAAAGCTATGCATTGTTTATTAAAGAGGGCTGCGATCAAACTAGAACGATACAAATAATGCGATAAGCAAAAGGTTGGACTATTTAACGTGTCCGTTCCAGGGGCAAGCTGTGAAATAGTATGCAAAACAGGTATACTGCTCGTGATAGAGACCACCTGGGAGTTCCGTAATGCGGTGTGGCTTGTCTACTTCCCTGGTTCTCGCATCGTTTGTTCGGCAATTGAACTGCCAAACAGGCCTTCCAAAGAGTGGAGTCCTGAAAGTAAGAGAAAATTAAAAAATCGGCAGCCCCTGGTGCGGTTTAAGCCGTGTTTCGGGCGTGCCGTGATGGTGCCCCTCCCCCTGTACCCATGGTATTTCTAGAGCATAGTTATGTACGTGAAGTACTGGTATCGCATTTTTGCGAGGGCTGGGGTTAGGGCCGCATTGATACGCCTGCTCGGGTCGTGCCAGGCGGTCTTGTTGTAGGTTACTCAGGGCGCGCTTGACGGTGTCCGGTCATTTAATAGCCGGACTGGAGAACTGCCTGGAGAGGCTGCTTTGTACTTCTGCTGCAAGGGTTGCCGTGTGCTCCTCCATTCGGAGGGAGCGTTCGGTGTTTCCATTGACTGTAATTACTCCTCGAGGGCCTGGCATTTTGAGCTTAAGGTATGCGTAGTGCGGTACCGCATTGAACTTGGAGAATGCGGTTCGCCCGAGCAGTGCGTGATAGCCACTGCGGAATGGGACTATGTCGAAGATTAACTCCTCGCTTCAGAAATTATCCGGAGATCCGAAGACCACTTCAAGTGTGACTGAGCCTGTACAGTTGGCCTCTACACCTAGTATTACGCCTTTAAAGGTCGTTTTGGTGGGCTTAATCCTCGACTGATCTATGCCCATTTTCCGCACTGTATCCTGGTAAAGCAGGTTCAGGCTGCTACCGCCGTCCATAAGGACTCTAGTAAGATGAAATCCGTCAATAATTGGGTCTAGAACCAATGCGGTGAATCCGCCATGACGGATGCTAGTGGGATGGTCCCTTCGATCAAAGGTGATCGGGCAGGAGGACCATGGGTTGAACTTTGGGGCGACTGGCTCTACCGCGTATACGTCCCTTGACGCGCGCTTCCGCTCCCTTTTGGGGACGTGGGTTGCGTATATCATGTTCACCGTCCGCACTTGTGGGGGAAAACTCTTCTGTCCACTGTTCTTCGGCGGCCGGGGCTCCTCGTCTTCATCGCTATGCAGCCCCTTGTCTTCATTTTCGGTGTTTAACTTGCCTGCCTGCTTGAACACCCAACAATCCCTGTTGGTGTGATTGGCCGGCTTTTCGGGGGTGCCATGTATCTGGCACAAGCGGTCGAGTATTCGGTCCAAACTGGACGGACCCCTAGGATTCCTTTTGAATGGCTTTTTCCGCTGACCGGATTTAGAGAATTTGAATCCGGCATTAACTGTCGTATCCTCAGTATTGTCGCCGTTAATGCGGCGCTTCTGCTTGTTGCGATGCGACCTGCCACTACTGTCCCTGGTATCTGAATTACCAAGGTTCTTGGTCATATTGTTGCTACGAGCAAGCCAGTTGTCTTCTCCCGCGCAAAAGCGGGTCATGAGTGTCGTGAGTGCTGCCATAGACTTCGGCTTTTCTTGTCCAAGGTGCCGGGCAAGCCACTCGTCACGGATATTGTGCTTGAAGGCTGCTAGGGCCTCAGCGTCCGGACAGTCGACTATTTGATTTTTCTTTGTTAGGAACCGTGTCCAGAATTGCCTAGCCGATTGCTCTGGCTGCTGAATTACGTGACTTAGGTCATCAGCGTCTGGGGGTCGCACATAAGTGCCCTGGAAATTGTCGAGGAATGCGGCTTCCAGGTCCTCCCAACAACAGATTGATCATGTTGGCAAGTTGTTAAGCCAATGCCGAGCTGATCCTTTAAGCTTTAGTGGGAGGTATTTGATGGCGTGGAAATCATCGCCGCAGGCCATGTGGATATGAAGGAGATAATCCTTGATCCATACCGCAGGATCTGTTGTGACGTCATATGATTCGATATTTATGGGTTTGAAACCCTCGGGGATTTGATGATCCATTATTTCGTCTGTGAAGCATAGTGGGTGTGCGGCGCCTCTGTACTGGGCTATATCACGATGTATCTCCAATGAGCTTTGTCTACTGTGTTCGGCCCTGCCAAATTTGTGGCCGGCATGACGGTTACCATCTCGAGCCGTGGGGCTCCCACGCGATCCATAGATCGATCTTGTTTGCCTTGCCTTGTCCTCCAACATATCTCGTAAGTCCGGCACATATTCCCGTGCCTTGGTATGGGGTGCGGCTTGAGCGGAGGGCCGAGAGGCCTCTCTGTCGTGGCCACGAGGTGGCCGGTCGGCCGCATCAAGTGCTTCCTCCTCCAATCGGGGTAGCAACCTGCGCTTTGGGTAGCTCTTCGAGGGGCGTTCGAGTTTATGCTCTTCGGCCGCAAGGACTTCAGTCCATCTGTCGACTAGCAAATCTTGATCAGCTCTAAGCTGTTGCTGCTTTTTCTTGAGGCTTCTTGCCATGGCCATAAGCCTGCGTTGAAAACGCTCTTGCTCGATGGGATCCTCTGGCACGACGAATTCGTCGTCGTCGAGGCTTGCCTCGTCTTCGGGGGGAGGCATATAATTATCGTCCTCGACCTCTCTGTCTGCCGCTCTCTAATGAGGGTTGGTTTCTCCATCCTCCTGTGCTTGCTGGAGGGGGTTTTCTTCGGCACTTTCCGGAGTATTATTATCTGCCGTGTTGGAATCACCGTATTTGTTTTGGCGGGATTTTGAGCGGCGCCGCTGACGCCGGTGCTTAGGCTGTTTCTTGGAGGGGTCATCCTCCATTGTTCCATCACCGTCTCCTTCTTTTGGGGTGTCCACCATGTATATGCCATATGACGAGGTGGCTTTCCAGGGCCTGATAGGCGCTGGTTCTTCATCATCTCCTTCATCGGCGTCCATACCATCGATGTCTTCGGAGTCGAAGTTGAGCATGTCGGTTAAGTCGTCGACAGTGGCTACAAAGTGGGTGGTGGGTGGGCTTTGAATTTCTTCATTGTCTGAATCCCAACCTTGCTGACCGTAGTCCGGCCAGGGCTCTCCTGATAAAGAGAGAGACTTCAGTGTCTTCAGAATATCGCCAAAAGGCGAGTGCTGAAAGATGTCCACGGCAGTAAACTCCATGATCGACGCCCAATCGGATTCGATCAGCAGGGGCGCGGAGGGTTCGGAGTCCGGAGAGGAGTCCGGCTCCTTGGAGTCATGAGTATCGCAGAGTACGGGGCTAGTGTTCGGCTCGATCGCCGTTGGGATCGCAGCCCCCGAGGCGGCATCCAACCACCCATCCTCGATCGGCGCAGTTGGCTCCAAATTAAGGGTCGAAGCCGATGCGGGTGCGGCCTCCAGGGCACTGTTCGGCGGCAGAGCTAGATCATGCTCGTCGAGACAGTTCAACGCGCTCGGTAGTGGCTTGAATCCGCCGAGGATCAAGTCCCCGCGGATGTCAGCCGTGTAGTTTAAACTTCCAAATCTAACCTGACGGCCAGGGGCGTAGCTTTCGACCTGCTCCAGGTGGCCAAGTGAATTGGCCCGCAGTGCGAAGCCGCCGAAGACGAAGATCTGTCCGGGGAGGAAGGTCTCACCCTGGACTGCATCGCTATCGATGATTGTAGGAGCCATCAAGCCTGACCGCGACAACACAAAGGAACTCTCAATGAAAGTACCAACGTCGGTGTCAAAACCGGTGGATCTCGGGTAGGGGGTCCCGAACTGTGCATCTAGACCGGATGGTAACAGGAGGCAAGGGACACGAAGGTTTATCCAGGTTTGGGCCCTCTCGATGGAGGTAAAACCCTACGTCCTGCTTGATTAATATTGATGATATGGGTAGTACAAGAGTAGATCTACCACGAGATCAGAGAGGCTAAACCCTAGAAGCTAGCCTATGGTATGATTGTTGTTATGTATGTTGTCCTACGGACTAAAACCCTCCGGTTTATATAGACACCGGAGAGGGTTAGGGTTACACAAAGTCGGTTACAATGGTAGGAGATCTGCATATCCGTATCGCCAAGCTTGCCTTCCACGCCAAGGAAAGTCCCTTCCGGACACGGGACGAAGTCTTCAATCTTGTATCTTCAAAGTCCAGGAGTCCGGCTAAAGGTATAGTCCGGCCATCCGGACACCCCCTAATCCAAGACTCCCTCACCCCCCTCCCCATCTGTGCCCATGGTATTTTTAATGCGTAATTATGTACGCGCGGCACGAACAATGCCGTTGGGCTGGGATTGGGGTGGCCGTCGTATTGCTACGCGAGCTCAGATTGTGCCAGGCGGTCTGTTTGCCGATTGCCCCGAGCGCGCTTGAAGGTGTCCGAGCTTTGAAACACCGAACTGGTAGATTCCCTTGAGAGGCTGCTTTGCGCTTCTACTGCGAGGGCCGCGGTGTGCTCCTCTGTTCGGAGAGAGCGCTCTGTTTTTTCATTGACTGTAATAACTCCGCGAGGTCCTGGCATCTTGAGCTTGAGGTATGCATAATGTGGTACCGCATTGAATCTAGCAAATGCGGTTCGTTCGAGCAGCGCGTGATAACCACTGCGGAACGGGACTATATCGAAGATTAACTCTTCGCTTTGGAAGTTATCCGGGGATCCAAAGACCACTTCCAGTGTAATTGAGCCTGTGTAGTGGGCCTCTACGCCTGGAATGACGCCCTTAAAGGTCGTCTTTGTGGGTTTGATCCTTGAGGGGTCTATACCTATTTTGCGCACTGTGTCCTGATAAAGCAGGTCCAGGCTGCTGCCGCCGTCCATAAGGACTCGAGTGAGGTGAAATCCGTCGATGATTGGGTCTAGGACCAGTGCGGCGAATCCGCCATGACGGATACTAGTGGGGTGGTCCCTGCGATTGAAGGTGATCGGACAGGAGGACCAAGGGTTGAACTTTCGGGCGACTGGCTCCAACACATATACATCCCTGAGCGCACGCTTCCGCTCCCTCTTGGGGATGTGGGTTGCGTATATCATGTTCACCGTCCGCACTTGTGGGGGAAACCTCTTCTATCCTCCAGTGTGCGGCTGCCGGGGTTCTTGCTCGTCATCGTTGTGCGGCCCCTTGTCCTTGTTTTCGGGAATTAACTTGCCGGCCTGCTTGAACACCCAACAATCCCTGTTGGTGTGATTGGCTGGCTTGTCTGGGTGCCGTGTATTTGACACGAGCGATCGAGTATATGGTCCAAGCTGGATGGACCCGGCATACTTTGTTTGAATGGCTTCTTCCGCTGACCGGGTTTAGAGCCTTTGAATCCGGTATTGACTGCCGTATCCTCAGTACTTTCGCCGTTAATGCGGCGCTTATGCTTGTTGCGACGTGACCTGCTATTGCCGTCCTTGGTATCTGAGGTACCATGGTTCTTTCATATGTTATTACTGCAAACCAACCAGCTGTCTTCTCCCACACAAAAGCGGGTCATGAGCGTCGTGAGGGCTGCCATAGATTTCGGCTTTTCCTAACCAAGGTGTCGGGCTAGCCACTCTTCTCTGATGTTGTGCTTGAAAGCCGCTAAGGCCTCTGCATCCGGACAGTCGACGATTTGATTTTTCTTTGTAAGGAACCGAGTCCAGAATTGCCTAGCCGACTCTTCTGGCTACTGAATTATGTGGCTCAAGTCATCGGCGTCTGGTGGTCGCACATAAGTGCCCTGAAAGTTGTTGAGGAATGCGGCTTCCAGATCTTCCCAACAGCTAATGGAGTCCGCTGGCAAGCTATTAAGCTAATGTCGCGCTGGTCCTTTGAGTTTTAGTGGGAGGTATTTGATGGCATGTCAGTCATCACCGCGGGCCATGTGGATGTGGAGGAGGAAGTCCTCAATCCATACTGCGGGATCTGTTGTGCCGTCGTATGATTCAATGTTTACAGGTTTGAAACCTTCTGGGAATTGATGTTCCATTACTTCCTCTGTGAAGCATAAGGGGTGTGCGGCGCCTCTATATTGGACTATGTCGCGACGCAGCTCATATGGGTCCTACTCGCTATGTTCGGCCCGGTCGGATTTGCTTTTACTGTATCGGGCATGACGTTTACCGTCTCGTAGAGTGGTGCGCCCTCGTGATCCGTAGATCGATCTTGAATGCTTTGCTTTGTCTTCCAATATGTCTCGCAGGTCTGGCGTATCTCCCCATGCCTTTTTATTTGGATGGCATTGGGGTGGAGGCTGAGCTATTGGCTGGAATGCCTCTCTATCGCGGCCACGAGGTGGCCGATCAGCCGTATCATACGCTTATTCCTCCAGTCGGGGAAGTAAACTGCGCCTTGGATAACTCTTGGAGGGACACTCGAGTTTATATTGCTCGGCCGCGAGGACTTCGGTCCATTTGTCAGCTAGCAGATCTTGATCAGCTTGAAGCTGCTGCTGCTCTTTCTTCAGGCTATTTGTCGTGGCCATAAGCCTGCGCTTGAAGCGCTCTTGTTCGATGGGATCCTCTGGTACGACGAATTCATCATCGTCGAGGCTTGCCTCGTCTTCGGAGGGGGGAATGTAATTGTCATCCTCCTCCTCTCCACCAGCCGCTCTCTCAGGAGAGCTGGCTCCTTCATCATCCTGATCTAACTCCTGCTGGAGGGGATTTTTGTTGTCTTCGGCGCTATCCGGAGTGTTATTATCTCCTGTGCCGGTATCACCACTTTTGCTTTGGCGGGACTTAGAGCAGCGCCGCTGGCGTCGGCGCTGGGGTTGCTTCTTGGAGGGGTCATCCTCCGCTATCTTGTCATTGTTGCCTTCATTGGGTGTATCCACCATGTATATGTCATACGATGAGGTGGCTTTCCAGTGCCCTATAGGTGCTGGTTCATGTTCATCTCCTACATCGTCGTCCATACCGTCGATGTCTTCGGAGTCGAAGTCGAGCATGTCGGTTAAATCATCGATAGTGGCTACAAAGTGGGTGGTGGGTGGGCATCGAATTTCTTCGTCGTCCGCATCCCAGTCTTGTTGGCCATAATTCGGCTAGGGCTCTCCTGACAAAGAGAGAGACCTTAGTGAATTCAGAATGTCGCCGAAGGGCGAGTGCTGAAAGATATCCGCAACGGTGAATTCCATGATCGGCGCCCAATCGGATTCGATTGGCAGGGGCGCGGATGGTTCGGGGTCCAGAGGAGAGTCCGGCACCTTGGAGTCACGGGCTGCACAGAGGATTATGCTGGTGTTTGGCTCGATCACCGTCGAGACTGCAGCCCCTGAGGCGGTGTCCAGCCACCCGTCCTCGATTGGCGCAGCTGGCTCCGAGCTAAGGGTCGGAGCTGATGCGGGCGCGGCCTCTGGGGTACCGTCCGATGGTAGAGCTAGGTCATACCCATCGCGACAGTGCGGCGCGCCCGGCTGTGGCTCGAATCCGTCGAAGATCAAGTCCCCACGGATGTTGGCCGTGTAATTCAAACTTCCAAATCTGACCTGATGGCCAGGGGCGTAGCTTTCAATCTGCTCCAGATGGCCAAGCGAATTAGCCCGTAGGAGCCATCAAGCCTAACGGCAATGACACAGAGGAACTCTCAATGAAAGCACCAATGTCGGTGTCAAAACCGGTGGATCTTGGGTAGGGGGTCCCGAACTGTGCGTCTAGGCCGGATGGTAACAGGAGGCAAGGGACACGAAGTTTTACCCAGGTTCGGGCCCTCTTGATGGAGGTAAAACCCTATGTCCTGCTTGATTAATATTGATGATATGGGTGTTACAAGAGTAGATCTACCATGAGATCAGAGAGGCTAAACCCTAGAAGCTAGCCTACAGTATGATTGTCTGTTGTGATTGTTGTCCTACGGACTAAAAACCTTTGGTTTATATAGACACCAGAGAGGGTTAGGGTTGCACAAGGTCGGTTACAAAGGAGGAGATATCCATATACGTATTGCCTAGCTTGCCTTCCACGCCAAGTAGAGTCCCATCCGGACACGAGACGAAGTCTTCAATCTTGTATCTTCATAGTCTAATAGTCCGGCCAATGGAGATAGTCCGGCTGTCCGAAGACCCCCTAATCCAGGACTCCCTCAGTCACAAACAGCCCTATAGTTCGTACTAGAATAACACCTTAAGACACAAATCAACCAAAACCCTAATGTCACCTAGATACTCCAATGTCACCTCAAGTATCCGTGGGTATGATTATACGATATGCATCACACAATCTCATATTCATCTATTCAACCAACACATAGGACCTCAAAGAGTGCCCCAAAGTTTCTACCGGAGAATCACGACGAAAACATGTGCCAACCCCTATGCATAGGCTCATGGGCGGAACCCGCAAGTTGATCACCAAAACATACATCAAGTGAATCATGTGATATCCCATTGTCACCAGAGATACGCATGGCAAGCCATACATCAAGTGTTCTCAAATATTTAAAGACTCAATCCGATAAGATAACTTCAAAGGGGAAACTCAATCCATTACAAGAGAGTAGAGGGGGGAGAAAACATCATAGGATCCAACTATAATAGCAAAGCTCGCGATACATCAAGATCGTACCACCTCAAGAACACGAGAGAGAGAGAGAGGGAGAGATCAAACACATAGCTACTGGTACATACCCTCAGCCCCGAGGGAGAACTACTCCCTCCTCGTCATGGAGAGCACCAGGGTGATGAAGATGGCCACCGGAGAGGGGTTGCCCCCTTCGGCAGGGTGGTGGAACGGGTCTAGATTGGCTTTCGGTGGCTACGGAGGCTTCTGGAGGCGGAACTCCCGATCTATTGTGCTCCCCGATCATTTTAGGGTATATGGAGATATATAGGAGGAAGAAGTGCATCAAAGGGGCCACGAGGGTGGAGGGCGCGCCCAGGGGGGTGGGCGCGCGCCCCTGCCTCATGGCCTCCTCGTTGATTTCCTGACGTGCACTCCAAGTCCACCAGGTTGCTTTCCTTCCAAAAATGAGTTCCATGAAGTTTTAGGTCAATTGGACTCCCTTTGATTTTCCTTTTCTGCGATACTCTAAAACAAGGAAAAAACAGAAACTGGCACTGGGCTCTGGGTTAATAGGTTAGTCCCAAAAATAATATATAAGTGTCTAATAAAGCCCATAAACATCCAAAACAGATAATATAATAGCATTGGACAATCAAAAATTATAGATACGTTGGAGACGTATCATTCTTCGCTTATTTACTTTTCCGTTGCTACTGTTATAATCACTAACCAAAACTGCTATCGTTACTTTTGCCACCGTTACCACTCCTATCATATTACTTTGCTACTAAATACTTTGCTCCAGATATTAAGTTTCCAGGTGTGGTTGAATTGACAACTCAGCTGCTAATACTTGAAAATATTCTTTGGCTCCCCATGTTAAATCGATAAATTTGGGTTGAATACTCTACCCTCAAAAACTATTGCGATCCCCTATACTTGTGGGTTATCACTTGGCCATGACTGCGCTCACCCAACAACTCCAGTAATTTTTTCGGATTTCTAATCATGTCCTTGATTTGTAGATCCAAGGAGTAAGTTCAAACCCTTCCCTTGTCTCCTAGGGCTGGACGAAGAAGGCAGAGCGGATCAAGTGTCCGGCTCCCCTGCCCGAAGACCCAGCTATTCCTCTTCTAACGAAGATGCTGGTTCCGGCGCCGTACCGGGCGTCGGAAAAGAAGGCCAAGAAGAAGCGCAAGGAGGTCTGAAGTGGCCTTCGCTGAAAAGGTGCTTTGGACATATTATCCGAAGACACCAAAACTCTCTCCTCCCATGATGAAGACGAGGAGGAAGAGGAGGAGCACAATTCTCCCCCCAATGGGGGGGAGAAGAAAAGGGAAGCTTCTGCAGATCTAGAGGCGGAAGCGTCTAAGAAGGGGAAACTCTCCCTTTCAAACGATTCGGAATCGGACGCCGAAGCCGTCCCCGAATGGAACCACAGGCCGAATTCTTCGGCCGAATCGTAAGTTTTTAAGGGTAATGTATGTATCCGGCTTTATGCCTTGTGATTCCAATGCACAGAATCATGTATTGCATTCCGACCCGCGATCTCCCCCGGCGATCATCGTCCTCTGGGAATTCGCTGGGTTCTGACATGATGGCGAGCGAGTCGCCTCCATCGGCCTCTCCACCCACTGCTACGGACAACACTGAAGTGTTGTCCCGAAGGGCCTCTCCGGGACACGAGGAGGTGCGGGAAGCCGTCAAGGTTGCGTCAGATGGCAATACCTCTGCAGCCAAAAACATGGGGGAGCGAACCCGCATGGAGACTGGTAACGGGGGCCATGCCCAATTCGGCCCCCAACCAAATATCATTCCGGAGGCACCTACGGCTCCGGAATCAGGCGAGCAGCCTCCGTCGAAAGAAGGGGGTGCGTCGACTCCTCCGGCGACCTTTGTCAATCCGGAGGTACCGGACACTCTGATGGAAGCGCTTCAGAGCGCCTCCATCATTTAAGAACATCGTACCCTTATGGGTGCGGTGGTTGAAAAGGTTCGGTCTGCTAAGAGCGGATTGAACGAGGCCTATACTAGCCTTCTAACAGGCTTTGAGGTACATGGTTTAAATAAACAGAATTCATGTGCATAGTTAGTAGCCCCTGAGACTCCGTTTGGCGTTCGCGAAGAAAAAGCCGAATAGAGGATCGAATATTTCGTAGGAGATTAACATACATCTATATTTGAACAAACAGGCATCAAAATTGGCGGCAGCCGCCCATACCGATGAAGTTTCTGAACTAAAGCGGCGGCTGGAGCAGGCCAATGAAGAGCTCATCCGCACAAACAAACTGTTGGTGGAGAAGCAAGGTACGCAATTCACATTTGACATGATATGGCTTGTTGTTGTGCTATCTTGCTGAGTTTTCTAATTATGCTCACAGTTGACGCGTCTGAGGTTGAGACCCTTAAGAACGCGCTGGCCGAGGCCAAGAAGGAGGCAGAGGGCGAACGAGCCGCTCGCCAAAAGCATGAATCATGGGTGGAGGAAGTTCAGCAAGAGCTCAAGGATGCCATAGGAAAATGTGAGTCCGTAGAACGCAATCTTTCGGATCTAGATTCTGAACTTGCTGAGGCCCTCCAGAGTGTGAAGGCAGCCCGGTATAGAGCCCAAGGCGCCAGCCGGGAGATCCAAGAAGCAAAGCAGATCGCGGTGGGTAAGGCTTTGAACATGCGAAGCAAATTTGTAAGGAGGAGGTACATATTACTCACCCGCGTTTGGAGCTCTCCAGGGGCGTTTGTGGATCTACCCCGGAGAATTGCCGATGATGCGGAGTTCTTTTGAGCCGAAGAGGGGAGTTCAGTGGAGAAGTTGTTCTGGTCGTAGTACCTTGCACCAGAGCATCCAATGCCCTTCAGTGATCAGCTGAAACAACTGACCGAGCTGCATAGGGTGGTCGAACTGGCCATGAAGGATGTTATAGTCCGACTTTGGCCAGCCGAACCCATACCCGGCAGTTACTTCGGGCTCGTGAAGCATCTTGTCAGCGCCTGCCCCCGGCTTGATGTCATAAAGCGGTCGGCCTGTATCGAAGGTGCCCGGATGGCCTTCGCCCGTGTCAAGGTGCAGTGGCCGAAGATGAACGCTATCAAGATGGCAACCGAGGGACCGCCCGCGGGAAAAGAGCACCGCACGCCTGAGTGGTATTTCGATGAAGTCATGGAGGGTTCTCGCATTGTAGAGGGCCAGTGTTCAAAGGACACTACTTTCGAATGAGTTTACATGTAATGCCCGTACTTTGTATTATAAAAGAAAGGCTTATGTGTAATGTGTTGCTTGTTTTATTTTGAAATCCTTTCCTCCTGTGCGGCCGTTTATGGTATCTGAGAGTTGGCCAGTCGTTGGCCTCAGCCCCCATGTAGGTAGTACGGGGGTGTTCGGAATGGCACCTAGACACACTTGACCCAACCCGCGTGGTCCTTGAAGGATGTCGGTGCGGCGAACTAGGCAATTAGACTATGTGGCTTTATCGCTCTCACTTAGCCGTAGGAGTTTGACAATGAGGTTTATAGGTGCATCCCCTGGTGTTGCTCGATTATACGAACTTGGGTGTTGTAGACGCCTGACCGGGCATAGACCGGTCCTCCACATAATGCAGGCAAAAATTGCAAGAGATTTGTAGTTAGTCACCGAATAGCTGACCAGCTCTCGCCGCACCATGATAGTCAGTTTTTAGCTTTCTCTAGTGAGGTGTTTATCCAGAGAGCCGGAAACACAATCGTAGTAGTTCTCCCTTTATTGCCTTAGCCGAAAAACCGGAATGTAAGGCAGTAACCACAGGAGCCGGGCAACCCAACTATTGACCAAAGACATGATTCAGAGCCGATGCATATAATGCTAAATTCGTGACGCCGAATTTGCATTGCAAAAGTGTTTCAGACTTATTTTATTTTAAGACATGTAAGTGGCCAAATGGAGGCCCTGGCGATTTAGGTCGTACCAAGGTGTACATGGCAATCAGACAAGAAAAAAAAAGAAGGAATACATATTAGGGAATAAGCCGGTACCGAGTACACTGGGCGAAAGATTGTTTCCATTATAGTCTGATTGATACATCAAAACGTATTTTTACAAATGATGTGACAAGCATCCAGGCTATTTTACATGTCGAATACCAGGGAAAGCTGTGTACGGGTCCTAAAGAGGAAGAGGCGATCTTTAAAGATCCTTTAGATACTCTATCGCATGTCTACGCAGCGTTACTCCTTGGTGTGTGATCCTTCAAGAGGATCAATGATCAGTTTCTCATAAAGGGATTGGAAACGGTGCCCTTGGTACCATCAAAAGTTGGCGTGGGTTTAAGGAACCTGAAAAAGAAAGAATAAGGAAAAGAGAGATGATATAAGGCCGAGTCTGTTGCGCCACGTGTCTTACAGTTATTCATTGTTGTTGCCTTGTCATTCACTTGCGTGTTGCATCTTGCCATGTCATCATCCGCGTTGCATTTGCATGTTTGCGAAACTTACATCTGTCCGGGTTCCCCCAGTTCCGTTTGTTGTCCGTTCTGAGCCCAGACACACTTGCACGCACCTGTGGCACATCCAAAATAGTATTTTATAAGTGGCCGGAAAATGTTCTTGGAATGGGATGAAAGTTGGCGTGCGGTGTCTTTATGTTGTAGGTAGACCGCCTGCCAAATTTCATCGCATTCGGGGTCCATTTGACGCCCCAACGGATAACTATAGCGGCATTATAGTCGGTCAAAATGCCAGACGTTTTCGGTCTCCGAAAACTGTTGCCGGGCTTTCCCTCTCTTTCCTCCCTAGACCATCTACACAGCGCACTACCAACCGCCAGGCCCAACCAAACCCTCTTCACGTCTAGAGTCGTCCGATTGTGATCGACCCCTCACGCATGTCCGAAACTTCCCCAAACCCGACCCACTCAGTCGTCACCGATGGGTCCGAGTCATCCCCAAACACCTATAAACCATCTCCGTTTTGTTAATTGGGCTCGCTAACCTATTTATCTCGGGCCATCTGATTACGATCGGAGGGACCGTATGACCCTAAGCCGAGTATCCCACCTAGTCTAAACCGAGACCAAATCCCTAATTTCTAGGGATCCTCCTAGCCGCCGCCACCCCTGTCCATTCCCTCATCCTTCCTCGGGATCCTCCTAGATCCCCTTCTCACCCAACCACCGAGCTCCTTCGAGCATCCCTCTATCCCCTCCAAAACCGCATCCAACCACCTCCTCCCTGTTTGATCCAGAGGTGTGGAGCTCCTCCGCGCCCATAGGCTCTCCCGCTCGAGGGCTCCACAATGTCTTCGCCAAGTGCCAGGAACTCGAACCCCTTCTCCCGCGCCCCTGCTCCACCTCATCGTTGATCTCCATCGCCGAACCACCAGGCCATGAGCCCGGGGAGCCCCTGCGCCGTGCTCCACCCTCGCCGCAGCAGCAACAGCACAACCCCGAGCTCCTCCTCAACCTCCTCGCGCCGCTGCCTTGTAAGCTCTGCCTCGCCGGAGCGCGTTGCCAGGTCGCCCGTCTCGCACCCCTACCCTCCTCGCTCTTTTTCCTCTTTCCATCTCACCATCTCTATCTCTAATCTCTCCGATCTCTCTTCCTTTGCCCACAGGAATGCCATGGCCTCCCCTCGCCTCCTCACTTTGGTTCCTGGACCCCTGAGCCCCGTCACCCGCGTCCAGCGCCGCCATGGATTCGCGCCAAGAGCTCCTCACCACCACCGTTGTTGCCTCCGGCCACCATTTGTCGAGCCCCAGCCATCCCCGTTGTCAGCCGCCTCGAGCCGCCGCCAAGTCCACGCTTTGCATCACTACGCCCCTGGATCCCTCTGCTTCCATGCTCCAGATCGAGCGCCAAGCGCCGCTGCCTCCCCTGCCGACTTGAACCCCGCCGGATCCGGTGACTCATAGCATCGCCGCTGTCGCCAAGTACCTCACCAGAGAATGATGACCCGCCCCTGGACCCACTCATCTCTGCTGCCTGCTTCGCTTCAAAATGCCCCTGTCTCAAGCCACGCCAGCGCGTTGACCGGGTCGACTGCACGGTAGTGTTGTAGTCGGCCTACTGCTGGCAAGGCCCAGCACGCCTCATCTAGTTTCATAATATGCAAATTTCATCCATGTTTAAAATGTTTAAAATGATGTTTGCATTTAATTTGCATATTTCCATGTTAAAATGATTTAATTCATAACTAATTAACTGTATCATGGTTTTAAATAAACTTTATATGTAAATGGGGTAGAAAATGCATAGTTTTAACATGGTACCACTACTTTGCATATTTACCAACTCTAAAATTGTGTTTAGGGTAGAACAGTACCAATTTTAAAATATGCACATGAGGATTTACCAGAATGGTTATTTGTTGTTTCCGGCCTCATTTAAACTTGCCTAGTTAGGTAGTTTTATTATGCTTCCCCTCTTGCCATGTTTAACAACATTTAATATTGTTGGGTACATAAACGGGAGAGAACTAAATAAGTCATGTGGCGTTTCGTCATCCACTTAACTTGTAGTTTTGCTTGTGCATTTTGCCATGCCATGTTTCATTAAACCGGACATGCATCATACTTGTTTGCGCATCATGCCATGCTTATGTGATGGTTGTTTACTATGTTGTTTGCTTCTTTTCGGGTTGCTTCTCTCGTTAGCTTCAATTTCGTTCCGGAGTTGTGAGGATCCATTCGACTACGTCTGTTTGTCTTCTTCATGGACTCGTTCTTCTTCCTTTCGGGATCTCAGGCAAGATGATCATACCCTCGAAATCACTTCTATCTTTGCTTGCTAGTTGTTCGTTCCATCGTTATGTCGCGCTACCTACCACTTGTTATATCATGCCTCCCATATTGCCATGTCAAGCCTCTAACTGACCTTCCTAGCAAACCGTTGTTTGGCTATGTTACCGCTTTTGCTCAGCCCCTCTTATAGCGTTGTTAGTTGCAGGTGAAGTTGAAGTTTGTTCCATGTTGGAACATCGATATGTTGGGATATCAAATTATCTCTTATTTAATTAATGCATCTATATACTTGGTAAAGGGTGGAAGGCTTCGCCTTATGACTGGTGTTTTGTTCCACTCTTGCCGCCCAAGTTTCCGTCATACCGGTGTTATGTTCCTTGATTCAGTGTTCCTTACGCGGTTGGGTGTTATGGGAACCCCTTGACAGTTTGCTTTTAATAAAACAACTGCAGCAAGGCCCAACCTTGGTTTTACATTTGCCTAACAACCTAAGCCTTTCTCCCTTGGGTTTCCGGAGCCTGAGGGTCATCTTTATTTTAACCCCCCCCCCCCCCCGGGCCAGTGCTCCTCCGAGTGTTGGTCCAAAACAGAGCCACTTGCAGCGCCGCCTCGGGGAAACTTGAGGGTTGGTTTTAGCTGTATGTAGTGTTCATCCGGTGTGCCCTGAGAACGAGATATGTGCAGCTCCTATCGGGATTTGTCGGCACATCGGGCGGCTTTGCTGGTCTTGTTTTACCATTGTCGAAATGTCTTGTAACTGGGATTCTGAGACTGATCAGGTCTTTCCGGGAGAAGGAATATCCTTCGTTGACCGTGAGAGCTTGTGATGGGCTAAGTTGGGACACCCCTGTAGCGTATAAACTTTCGAGAGCCGTCCCCACAGTTATGTGGCAGATGGGAATTTGTTAATGTCCGGTTGTAGAGAACTTGACACTTAACTTAATTAAAATGAATCAACCGCGTGTGTAGCCGTGATGGTCTCTTTCCGGTGGAGTCAGGGAAGTGAACACGGTTCTTGTGTTATGGTTGTGCGTAAGTAGTTTCAGGATCACTTCTTGATCACTTCTAGCTTCTCGACCGTTGCGTTGCTTCTCTTCTCGCTCTTATTTGCGTATGTTAGCCACCATATACGCTTAGTGCTTGCTGCAGCTCCACCTCATTACCCTATCCCACCCATAAGCTTAAATAGTCTTGATCTCACGGGTGTGAGATTGCTGAGTCCTCGTGACTCATAGATACTTCCAACAGTTGCAGGTACCGATGATACTAGTGCAGGTGACGCAACTGAGCTCAAGTGGGAGCTCGATGAAGATCTTGATCGTTGTTTTGTTTCGTTTCCTGTTGATCAGTAGTGGAGCCCAGTTGGGACGATCGGGGATCTAGCATTTGGGGCTGTCTTCTTTTATTTTGGTTCTGTAGTTGGACCTTGATTGTATCTGGATGATGTATGTTTAACTTGTTATTTGTGTGAAGTGGCGATTGTAAGCCAACTCATTATCCCTTTCTTATTTAGTACATGGGATTGTGTGAAGATTACCCCACTTGCGACTAGACCACCACGCGGTTATGCCTCTAAGTCGTGCCTCGACACGTGGGAGATATAGCCGCATCGTGGGCGTTACAAGTTGGTAATCAGAGCCGTCCCCGACTTAGGAGCCCCTTGCTTGATCGAATCGCTGACGTTTTCGAGTCTAGAACAAAATGTTTTGAGTCTTAGGATTATATATATATCGGAGAGTAGGATTCTTTTTACTCCTCAGTCCCTTCGTTGCTCTGGTGAGGCCTCCTGACGTAGAAGTTTTGACTTTTCTCTCCTCAAATTTCACTAAAAAAAACTAGGATCGTGCGGGTATCTTGGAATCGTTCTGATAGTTTTGTGATAAGAACATTGTTCTTGGTGCCTCCTGACATTTAGGGGTTGTGGCAGTGTCCCGGGGAGTTGAGCTCCGAGGTGTTGTCGTCACAATTTTATCGTTGTAGTTCTGGAATACCTGAGTTTCGCCGACATCGAAAATCTCTTTTATGCAGTTGTTGGTGAGATAACCTCGACACCACCCAGTACTGGGGCGGGAGTTCGGGAGTATTGCCATAACTCGTATAACAGATTGAGGTAGACGATTTTCGAAGGTTTCTTGGTTATGTGTTGAAGGATGGATACAGCTGGATGTAGGGATTGTTAGTTTGGGTGAGATATTATGCTCCCCCTGTATCCCCAACACCAGATTGCATAACCAGAAAGTTTCGGAAGTTTATAAGTGGGAATTCAAGTAGCTCCTAGAATATCTTTCTAACAGACACATGATATGATATGGGATCTATCATATGTTTGTTTCAGGCTTATTCTGCAAGCCAATCCTTCATTTTGTTTTGGTTTGTGGTATTCGAGTTGCTTCAATGTCAAGTGTTGATCCCATACCTTTTCCATGTGGTGTTCTCATATTTCTATGTGAATGCTAATCCTTCTTGGTCTTCGAGATTGTCATCCCAATTCTATTTCCAACCTGCGTGCTTCTCTTCGAGATGATCCCATCATTCTCCCCATCCGTAAGATCAATTATCAGTTCTTCACAACGGTGTTTATTACATCCATCCTAAGTTGTCTTTGTTTTTCCCGCCCTCCCACCTTTTTTCAAGGACTCAGATTTCTTAATTAAGTATCTTTTTTTATTGATGGGAAGCCTCTCCATTCTTTTCCGTCAATGTTCTTGTCCGGTGATTCTCAGGAAGATACTAACAGAGCTTCAAGTTCATCATTCTCCGTTCTCTTTCTTCTCCGGTGGATTCAAGTCAAGCTTTGTCGATCATATCATTTCCTCATTTCAAATGTTTTCTCATGCCGGTGCACCCCTTAATCATTCACTTCTCGCTATTCATTTGTTCTGGAGTGCTGAAAATATCTCAGAAGGCTCGTATTTTCATTCAAGATCCGCTCAAACTATTTGGAGGTGGTTATCTCATTCAAGTCATTTAATTCAACCAGTGCAATCTCTCTTTTAAATCATTTCAATAGTTCTTTTCTTGAGTGGGCCCTAACCCACAGGTCTTTTCCCAGGATCTTACCCGACTCTTCTAATTTTTCCGGAGTTATTCTCAAATTCATTTCAAAGTTTGACGTAAGAATGAATTTTCATTAGTCAAATGTCTTTCTCCAAGATCTTTCAAATTCTTTTCATCGTTGGTTCAACCTTTCTAATTTTCATTCCGGAGTGCCTCAAAAATTGATGGTGGTGTTTCTCGTCGTCATTCTCGCGTTTGTGAAGACCGAAGAAGAGTCTCTCTTAAATCCTGCTCCATTCTCTTCAAGATTCATGGGTCTAGCTTGATGCCATCCTCTCATAATTGTTTTTTTTATTGTGAGAATTCTTTTCAACCATCCAGAGCAATTCAGGAGTCTTTTTAGTTTGATTCTCCGGAGCCCATCATCTCAGAATTATTCATTCCAGCCTTCAGCTCTCGTTCTACAAATCTTACCGGTGCATCATTCAAATATCCTCTAATCAGTTCATGATCTCTTCGTTCTCATGTATCTAAATTCTGTCAAGTATCTTTATTCGTTTTCTAATTCTTCCCGGTGAATTGTGTCTTTGGCACTTTCCTTTTCAATTCTTACAGTGGTTTGTTCAAGATTTCTCTTTCTTCGTTATCATATCAATTCATTCGCTCTTTCCAATCCTACCGGTGGATCGTTGAAGACCTTCTCAAGTTTACGCTATATCTCTCTTAATCCTTTCTACGAGAATAAGTAGTGTGCCAAATATGTTGTTTGTCATCAATTAAAATTGTTGAAGAATGCGCATAACATAATTCTTATTCTTGCTTCATCCAAGTGTTTAATTCTTTCTTCCAGAGTTCATTCATGATATCGATTCTCGGTTTCTAGTTATTCATATTTCTTTTCTGGAGTTCCAAGTTTTCTCAGTTACATCGTCGTGAAGCTCCATCTAAATCATTGCAAGGCTTCACCTTGTGTTTTCAACTTCTCTTTCTTTCTAGCATCATTTTATTACTGGAGTTCTTCATGGAGGCTCTACATGGTTGTTCGTCAAGGAATCCTTTCATTCTTCAATTGTTCTCAAGATTTATCTCGAAGCTAAGGTCCGCCAAGCTACACTCTCAAATAAACATGGTGTTCAACACATGTGTTGTTTTGAGGAGTTCAAATATTTTTCATCTTGCATTCCACAGTGCAGTTCTCTCTATCTTATCTTTTGAGATGGTGTTATGTCATTCTTGACAATTTCCTTTCGTGTTTCATGATTCGCAAGTCATTAAGAATGAGATATTTTAAACCCATCATTTTCTCTTCGTTCAGGAGATCCTTTGCAATCCATCAATCTATTCATTGGAGTCATCTTGGGTTATATTTCACCTAAAGCCTTCCCTAAGGAATGTTGCTATTGTGGTGCTTATCAATAATCCAAGTTTCCTCCTATTCTCGCGATGAAAGAAGTTTTCATCTCTTCATTGCTCTCAAGCAAGCAATTGTTTTCGTTAGTGGCAGAATTTCACCTCTAGTTTTGAGATGTTTTCATAAGCCCACGAGGAGCATATCTCGTGCCTTGTTGAATTTTTTCAACAACTACGTTCAATCCTTCTTTTAAGGAGGCTCTTTCAAATTAAATTGTGATAAAAGTTGTTGTTCTCTTCTTTGTTCTCTTGATTCCACTCTTTCATTCGTCTTGAAGGCATTGTGATGTTTTCTTCAACCCATCATCTCATTTTGGAGATAATGTTCATTTCCTTGCTTAGACCTTCAACCGGAGTGTCGTGTTCTCCATTTAAGTTCTCTCATCTTATCAAGTTTTGCCTCCTTCCTCAACCAGAGTGCTGTCTGAAATCTTTCTTACCCCTTGTGCCATTTTTCAGTAGTTCCGGAGGCAGTGTGTTGTTGATTTCATCAAGTATCATCCCATCTTCTCAAATTCATGTTAATTCCTTCCATTTTCAGTCGGAGTGCTGTACAAATTATATCATTCTTATTCCTTCTCTATCTTGTTTTAACCAGAGTGTTGTGTCTATCATTCCTCTTCTAACCGGACTCTCATCCAAGTGCTTTCATTTTGCCAAGCTCATATTATTTACCTTCCATTTCCAACCAGAGTGTTGTCGTAATTGATCTTTATCGTTCCTTGTACATCTCGTTTCATCCGGAGTGCTTGCATGTACTTATTGTCCATTGCAACCCTTTTTCTTATGTCTTTCAACCTACAAGGTGCTAGTAATGTTCCTTGTTCCTCTGTTCTAACAGAGTGTTTTCAACTTTGTTCAATCTTTAGTGCATTCTTTCTTTCAATTTGGTCAACCTCGCAAGGTTCTTTGGTTACACTCATTTGTCAAAGAAGCAACTTAGTTTTACCTCTTCTCTTCCTCTTTTGTTTCCCTCCGGTGCCATCCTAGATCTCGGGACGAGATCCTCTTGTAGTGGTGGAGTGTTGTAACGCCCCGAGTCCGTTGCGCCAGGTGTCTTCCAGTTATTCGCTGTTGTTGCCTTGTCATTCGCTTGCGTGTTGCATCTTGCCATGTCATCATCTGCATTGCATCTGCATGTTTTCGAAACTTGCATCCGTCCGGGTTCCCCCGGTTCCGTTCGTTGTCTGTTCTGAGCCCAGACACACTTGCACGCGCCCACGGCACGTTCGAAATAGTATTTTATAAGTGGTCGGAAAATTTTCTTGGAATGCGATGAAAGTTGGCGTGCGGTGTTGTTATGTTGTAGGTAGACCTCCTGCCAAATTTCATCGCATTTGGAGTCCGTTTGACGCCCCAACGGATAACTATAGCGGAATTATAGTCAGTCAAAACGTAGGACGTTTTCGGTCTCCGAAAACTGTTGCCGGGCTTTCCCTCTCTTTCCTCCCTAGACCATCTACACAGCCCACTACCAACCGCCAGGCCCAACCTAACCCTCCTCACGCCCGGAGCCGTCCGATTATGATTGACCCCTCGCGCATGTCCGAAACTTCCCCGAACCCGACCCACTCAGTCGTCACAAATGGGTCCGGATCATCCCCAAACATCTATAAACCATCTCTGTTTTGTTAATTGGGCTCCCTAACCTATTTATCTCGGACCATACGATTATGATCAGAGGGACCATATGACCCTAAGCCTAGTAGCCCACCTAGTCTAAACCGAGAACAAATCCCTAATTTCCAAGGATCCTCCTAGCCGCCGCCACCCCTGTCCATTCCCTCATCCTTCCTTGGGATCCTCCCAGATCCCCTTCTCACCCAACCACCAAGCTCCTTCGAGCATCCCTCGATCCCCTCCAAAATCGCAGCCAACCACCTCCTCCCAGTTCGATCCAGAGGAGTGGAGATCCTCCGCGCCCATAGGCTCTCCCGCTCGAGGGCTCCATGTTGTCTTTGCTAAGCGCCAGGAGCTCGAGCCCCTTCTCCCGCGCCCCTGCTCCACCTCATCGTCGGATATCCGTCGTTGAACCACCGAGCCATGAGCCCGAGGAGCCCCTTCGCCGTGCTACTCCCTCGCCACAGCAACAGCGCAGCCCCAAGCTCCTCCTCAACCTCCTCACACCGCAGCCTTGTCAGCTCTGCCTCGCTGGAGCGCATTGCCAGGTCGCCCGTCTCGCGCCCCTACCCTCCTCTCTCTTTTTCCTCTTTCCATCTCACCGTCTCTCTCTCTATCTAATCTCCGCTCTCTCTTCCTTTTCCCACAGGAACGCCATGGCCTCCCCTCGCCTCCTCACTTTGGTTCCTGGACCCCTGCGCCCCGTCACTCGCGTCCAGCGCCGCCATGGATTCGCGCCAAGAGCTCCTCACCGCCACCGCTGTCGCCTTCGGCCACCATTCATCGAGCCCCGGCCATCCCCGTTGTCAGCCGCCTCGAGCCACCGCCGCCAAGTCCCTGCTTCGCACCGCTACACCCCTGGGTCCCTCTGCTTCCATGCTCCAGATCGAGCGTCAAGCGCCGCTGCCTCCCCTGCCGACTTGAACCCCGCCGGATCTGGTGACTCATAGCACCACCGCCGCCACCAAGTACCTCACTAGAGAACAACGACCCGCCCTGGACCTGCTCATCTCTGTTGCCTTCTTTGCTTCGAAACACCCCTGTCTCGAGCCACGCCAGCGCATCGCCCGCGCGTTGACCGGGTCGACCGCACGGTAGTGCTGCAGCTAGCCTGCTGCTGGCAAGGCCCGGCGCACCTCCTCCCTGCCGGATTCGCCTCTCCACCCAGTAGGTCCTGGCACATGGTGAGCAACGCTCCCATACCCCTCCTTCTCTGTTGGGCTAGCCTGCCAGATTCGGCCTATATAGGTTTTTTTAGGCTCTGCGAATTTCTGTAATTATCCACAGAAAACCAATTTTTCAGTTTAGTCCCTCTAGTTCATGCATTTAGTAACTAACAAACCAGGCATCATATTAAAATAAATAATATATGTAAAATGCTTAGAATTTCATCTAGTTTCATAATATGCAAATTTCATCCATGTTTAAAATGTTTTTTGCATTTAATTTGCATATTGCCATGTTAAAATGATTTAATTCATAACTAATTAACCGTAGCGCAGTTTTAAATAAACTTTATATGTAAATGAGGTAGAAAAATGCATAGTTTTAACATGGTACAACTACTTTGCATGTTTACCAACTCTAAAATTGTGTTTAGGGTAGAATAGTACCAACTTTAAAATATGCACATGAGGATTTACCGGAATGGTTATTTGTTGTTTCCGGCCTCATTTAAACTTGCCTAGTTAGGTAGTTATATTATGCTTCCCCTCTTGCCGTGTTTAACAACATTTAATATTGTTGGGTACATAAACGGGAGAGAACTAAATAAGTCATGTGGTGTTTCGTCAATACACAACTCGTTGCATATTGAGCTCCACTTAACTTGTAGTTTTGCTTGTGCATTTTGCCATGTCATGTTTCATTAAACAGGACATGCATCATACTTGTTTGCACATCATGCCATGCTTATGTGATGGTTGTTTACTCTGTTGTTTGCTTCTTTCCGGGTTGCTTCTCTCGTTAGCTTCGGTTTCGTCCCGGAGTTGTGAGGATCCGTTCGACTACATCCGTTTGTCTTCTTCATGGACTTGGTCTTCTTCCTTGCGGGATCTCAGGCAAGATGACCATACCCTTGAAATCACTTCTATCTTTGCTTGCTAGTTGTTCGTTCTATCGTTATGTCACGCTACCTACCACTTGTTATATCATGCCTCCCATCTTGCCATGTCAAGCCTCTAACTCATCTTCCTAGCAAACCGTTTTTTGGCTATGTTACCGCTTTTGCTCAGCCCCTCTTATAGCATTCTTAGTTGCAGGTGAAGTTGAAGTTTGTTCCATGTTGGAACATGGATATGTTGGGATATCAAATTATCTCTTATTTAATTAATGCATCTATGTACTTGGTAAAGGGTGGAAGGCTTGGCCTTATGCCTGGTGTTTTGTTCCACTCTTGTCGCCCTAGTTTCCGTCATACCGGTGTTATGTTCCTTGATTTTGTGTTCATTACGCGGTTGGGTGTTATGGGAACCCCTTGACAGTTTGCTTTGAATAAAACTCATCCAGCAAGGCCCAACCTTGGTTTTACATTTGCCTAACAACCTAAGCCTTTTTCCCTTGGGTTTCCGGAGCCCGAGGGTCATCTTTATTTTAACCCCCCCCCCCCCCCGGGCTAGTGCTCCTCTAAGTGTTGGTCCAAAACAGAGCCACTTGCAGCACCACCTCGGGGAAACTTGAGGGCTGGTTTTAGCTGTACGTAGTGTTCATCCGGTGTGCCCTAAGAACGAGATATGTGCAGCTCCTATCGGGATTTGTCGGCACATCGGGCGGCTTTGCTGGTCTTGTTTTACCATTGTCGAAATGTCTTGCAACCGGGATTCTGAGACTGGTCGGGTATTTTCGGGAGAAGGAATATCCTTCGTTGGCCGTGAGAGCTTGTGATGGGCTAAGTTGGGACACCCCTGCAGGGTATAAACTTTCGAGAGCCGTGCCTGCGGTTATGTGGCAGATGGGAATTTGTTAATGTCCGGTTGTAGAGAACTTGATGTTGGAGATATGCCCTAGAGGCAATCATGTATGATGATATTTCCTATGTGTTTATGAATAAAGATAGTCCTTGGACATTATCAATGATGTGTATCAGCAAGTACGTGACTTGTTTGTGGTACTATGCATTGTATGATGACTGTCCTAAAAGGTCCCTAGTCGAAAGGGCTGTGTGGAAGCGCAGCCAACTAGACTAGCATATGACACGGTCGATGGCTTGGTCTCACTAGCCATGGAGCATTGGATGCTAACCGGATAATATGGACTTGGAAGGATCTGGTCGGATTCGACGTAGTCGGATCCGAGTCGAGATAAGGTCCAAGTCGGACAGACCCAACTATGAGACACAGCGATATGTCATGTGTGAGTCTCTAGTACAACATATGTTCTATGTCCTAAGACCTGAGCTGACGCATGTACTCGGGATGGTGAAAGACTTGCTTTGGGACGACCAAACGCTACTCCGTAACTAGGTAGTTATAAAGGTAGGTTTCGGGTTTGTCCAGAACCTGTTGGAGAACATAGCAGAATTTAAAATTTTCTACGCATCACCAAGATCAATCTATGGAGTTATCTAGCAACGAGGGAAAGGGGAGTGCATCTACATACCCTTGTAGATCGCGAGCGGAAGCGTTCAAGGGAACGGGGTTGATGGAGTCGTACTCGTCGTGATCCAAATCACCGATGACCGAGCGCCGAACGGAAAGCACCTCCGCGTTCAACACACGTACGGTTGGGAAGATGTCTCCTCCTTCTTGATCCAGCAAGGGGGAAGGAGAGGTTGATGGAGATCCAGCAGCACGATGACATGGTGGTGGAAGCAACGGTGATCTCGGCAGGGCTTCGCCAAGCTCAGCGAGAGGGAGAGGTGTCACGGGAGGGAGAGGGAGGCGCCAGGGGCTAGGATGCAGCTTCCCTCCCTCCCCCCCCCACTATATATAGGGAGCCTAGGGGGGTGCCAGCCCTAGAGATTGGATCTCAAGGGGGGTGGCTTGCCCCCCAAGCCAAGTGGGGCGCCCCCCACCCCTAGGGTTTCCAACCCTAGGCGCAGGGGGAGGCCCAAAGGGGCGCACCAGCCCACCAGGGGCTGGTTCCCTTCCCCACTTCAGCCCATGGGGCCCTTCAGGATAGGTGGCCCCACCCGGTGGACCCCCGGGACCCTTCCGGTGGTCCCGGTACAATACTGGTGACCCCCGAAACTTTCCCGGTGGCCGAAACTGGACTTCCTATATATAATTCTTCACCTCCGTAACTCCTCGTGATGTCCGAGATCTCATCCGGGACTCCGAACAACTTTCAGGTTACCACATACTAATATCTCTACAACACTAGCATCACCGAACCTTAAGTGTGTAGACCCTACGGGTTCGGGAGACACGCAGGTCATGACCGAGACGACTCTCCGGTCAATAACCAACAGCGGGATCTGGATACCCATGTTGGCTCCCACATGCTCCTCGGTGATCTCATCGGATGAACCACGATGTCGAGGATTCAATCAATCCCGTATACAATTCCCTTTGTCAATAGGTACGTTACTCGCCCGAGACTCGATCGTCGGTATCCCAATACCTTATTCAATCTCGTTACCGGCAAGTCACTTTACTCGTACCGTAATGCATGATCCCGTGATCAACCACTTGGTCACATTGAGCTCATTATGATGATGCGTTATCGAGTGGGCCCAGAGATACCTCTCCGTCATACGGAGTGACAAATCCCAGTCTCGATTCGTGCCAACCCAACAGACACTTTCGGAGATACCCGTAGTGCACCTTTATAGTCACCCAGTTACGTTGTGACGTTTGGCACACCCAAAGCACTCCTACGGTATCCGGGAGTTGCACAATCTCATGGTCTAAGGAAATGATACTTGACATTCGGAAAAGCTCTAGCAAACGAACTACACGATCTTTGAGCTATGCTTAGGATTGGGTCTTGTCCATCACATCATTCTCCTAATGATGTGATCCCGTTATCAATGACATCTAATGTCCATAGTCAGGAAACCATGACTATCTTTTGATCAACGAGCTAGTCAACTAGAGGCTCACTAGGGACGTGTTATGGTCTATGTATTCACACATGTATTACGATTTCCGGATAACACAATTATAGCATGAACAATAGACAATTATCATGAACAAGGAAATATATTAATAACCATTCTATTATTGCCTCTAGGGCATAGTTCCAACAGTCTCCCACTTGCACTAGAGTCAATAATCTAGTTACATTGTGATGAATCGAACACCCATAGAGTTCTGGTGTTGATCATGTTTTGCTCTAGGGAGAGGTTTAGTCAACAGATCTGCTACATTCAGGTCCGTATGTACTTTACAAATATCTATGTCTCCATTTTGAACACTTTCACGAATGGAGTTGAAGCGACGCTTGATATGCCTGGTCTTCCTGTGAAACCTGGGCTCCTTGGCAAGGGCAATAGCTCCAGTGTTGTCACAGAAGAGAGTCTTCGGGCCCGACGCATTGGGAATGACTCCTAGGTCGGTAATGAACTCCTTCACCCAGATTGCTTCTTGTGCTGCCTCCGAGGCTGCCATGTACTCCGCTTCACATGTAGATCCCGCCACAACGCTTTGCTTGCAACGGCACCAGCTTACTGCCCCACCATTCAAAATATACACGTATCTAGTTTGTGACTTAGAGTCATCCAGATCTGTGTCGAAGTTAGCATCGACGTAACCCTTTACGACGAGCTCTTCGTCACCTCCATAAACGAGAATCATATCCTTAGTCCTCTTCAGGTACTTCAGGATATTCTTGACCGCTGTCCAGTGTTCCATGCCGGGATTACTTTGGTACCTTCCTACCAAACTTACGGCAAGGTTTACATCAGGTCTGGTACACAGCATGGCATACATAATAGACCCTATGGCCGAGGCATAGGGGACGACACTCATCTTTTCTCTATCTTCTGCTGTGGTCGGGCATTGAGCCATGCTCAATTGCATACCTTGCAATACAGGCAAGAACCCCTTCTTGGACTGATCCATATTGAACTTCTTCAATATCTTGTCAAGGTACATACTTTGTGAAAGAACAATGAGGCGTCTCGATCTATCTCTATAGATTTTGATGCCTAATATATAAGCAGCTTCTCCAAGGTCCTTCAATGAAAAACACTTGTCCAAGTAGGCCTTTATGCTTTCCAAGAATTCTATATCATTTCCCATCAACAGTATGTCATCCACATATAATATGAGAAATGTTGCAGAGCTCCCACTCACTTTCTTGTAAACACAGGCTTCTCCACAAGTCTGTGTAAATCGAAACGCTTTGATCATCTCATCAAATCGAATGTTCCAACTCCGAGATGCTTGCACCAGCCCATAGATTGAGCGTTGGAGCTTGCACACCTTGTTCGCATTCTTAGGATCGACAAAACCTTCCGGCTGCATCATATACAATTCTTCCTTAAGAAAGCCGTTAAGGAATTCCGTTTTGACGTCCATTTGCCATATCTCATAATCATAGAATGCGGCAACTGCTAACATGATTCAGACGGACTTCAGCTTCGCTACTGGTGAGAAAGTCTCATCGTAGTCAACCCCTTGAACTTGTTGATAACCCTTAGCGATGAGTCGAGCCTTGTAGATGGTCACATTACCATCTGCGTCTGTCTTCTTTTTAAAGATCCATTTATTTTCTATGGCTCGTCGATCATCGGGCAAGTCAGTCAAAGTCCATACTTCATTTTCATACATGGATCCTATCTCGGATTTAATGGCTTCTAGCCATTTTTTCGGAATCTGGGCCCGCCATCGCTTCCTCATAGTTCAAAGGTTCACCGTTGTCTAACAACATGATTTCCAAGACAGGGTTGCCGTACCACTCTGGTGCGGAACGTGTCCTTGTGGACCTACGAAGTTCAGTAGCAACTTGATCTGAAGTTTCATGATCATGATCATTAACTTCCTGTCTAGTCGGTGCAGGCACCTTGGGAACATTTTCCTGAGTTGCGCCACTTTACGGTTCAAGAGGTAATACTTCATCAAGTTCTACTTTCCTCCCACTTACGTCTTTCGAGAGAAACTCTTTCTCTAGAAAGGATCCATTCTTGGCAACAAAGATCTTGCCTTCGGATCTGAGGTAGAAGGTATACCCAATAGTTTCTTTAGGGTATCCTATGAAGACGCATTTTTCCGACTTGGGTTCGAGCTTTTCAAGTTGAAGTTTCTTGACATAAGCATCGCATCCCCAAACTTTTAGAAACGACAGCTTAGGTTTCTTCCCAAACCATAATTCATACGGTGTCGTCTCAATGGATTTCGACGGAGCCCTATTTAAAGTGAATGTGGCAGTCTCTAAAGCATAGCCCCAAAATGACGGCGGTAGATCGGTAAGAGACATCATTGATCTCACCATATCCAATAGAGTGCGATTACGACGTTCGGACACACCATTACGCTGAGGTGTTCCAGGCGGCGTGAGTTGTGAAACTATTCCACATTTCCTTAAGTGTGTGCCAAATTCATGACTCAAGTATTCTCTCCCATGATCTGATTGCAAGAACTTGATTTTCCTGTCACGTTGATTCTCAACCTCACTCTGAAATTCCTTGAACTTTTCAAAGGTCTCAGACTTGTGTTTCATTAAGTAGACATACCCATGTCTACTCAAGTCATCAGTGAGGGTGAGAACATAACGATAGCCACCGCGAGCCTCAACACTCATTGGACCGCACACATCAGTATGTATGATTTCTAATAAGTTGGTTGCTCGCTCCATTGTTCCTGAGAATGGAGTCTTGGTCATTTTACCCATGAGGCATGGTTCGCACGTGTCAATTGATTCGTAATAAAGAGACTCCAAAAGTCCATCTGCATGGAGCTTCTTCATGCGTTTGACATCTATGTGACCAAGGCGGCAGTGCCACAAGTATGTGGGACTATCATTATCAACCTTACATCTTTTGGTATTCACACTATGAATATGTGTAACATTACACTCGAGATTCATTAAGAATAAACCATTCACCAGCGGGGCATGACCATAAAACATATCTCCTATATAAATAGAACAACCATTATTCTCGGATTTAAATGACTAGCCATCTCGAATTAAACGAGATCCTGATACAATGTTCATGCTCAAAGCTGGCACTAAATAACAATTATTGAGGTTTAAAACTAATCTTGTAGGTAAATGTAGAGGTAGCGTGCCGACGGTGATCATATCGACCTTGGAACCATTCCCGACGTGCATCATCACCTTGTCCTTCGCCAGTCTCCGCTTATTCCACAGCTCCTGCTTTGAGTTAAAAATGTGAGCAACCGCATCGGTATCAAATACCCAGGAGCTACTACGAGTACTGGTAAGGTACACATCAATTACATGCATATCACATATACCTTTAGTGTTGCCGGCCTTCTTGTCCGCTAAGTATTTGGGGCAGTTCCGCTTCCAGTGACCACTTCCCTTGCAATAAAAACACTCAGTCTCGGGCTTGGGTCCATTCTTTGGCTTCTTCCCGGCAGCTTGCTTACCGGGCGCGGCAACCCCCTTGCCGTCCTTCTTGAAGTTCTTCTTACCCTTGCCTTTCTTAAACTTAGTGGTTTTATTCACCATCAACACTTGATGTTCCTTTTTTATCTCCACCTCCGCTGATTTCAGCATTGAATATACCTCAGGAATGGTTTTTTCCATCCCCTGCATATTAAAGCTCATCACAAAGCTCATGTAGCTCGGTGGAAGCGACTGAAGGATTCTGTCAATGACCGCGTCATCCAGGAGATTAACTCCCAGCTGAGTCCAGCGGTTATGCAACCCAGACATTTTGAGTATGTGCTCACTGACAGAACTATTTTCCTCCATCTTACAACTGAAGAACTTGTCAGAGACTTCATATCTCTCGACCCGGGCATGAGCTTGGAAAACCATTTTCAGCTCTTCGAACATCTCATATGCTCCATGTTGCTCAAAACGCTTTTGGAGCCCCGGTTCTAAGCTGTAAAGCATGCCTCACTGAACGAGGGAGTAGTCATCAGCACGTGACTGCCAAGCGTTCATAACGTCTTGGTTCTCTGGGATGGGTGCGTCACCTAGCGATGCTTCTAGGACATAATCTTTCTTGGCAGCTATGAGGATGATCCTCAGGTTCTGGACCCAGTCCGTATAGTTGCTGCCATCATCTTTCAGCTTGGTTTTCTCTAGGAATGCGTTGAACTTGAGGGCAACATTAGCGTGGGCCATTTGATCTACAAGACATATTGTAAAGATTTTAGACTAAGTTCATGATAATTAAGTTCATCTAATCAAATTATTCAATGAACTCCCACTCATATACACATCCCTCTAGTCATCTAAGTGAAACATGATCTGAGTCAACTAGGTCGTGTCCGATCATCACGTGAGACGGACTAGTCAACATCGGTGAACATCTTCATGTTGATCGTATCTTCTATATGACTCATGCTCGACCTTTCGGTCTTCCGTGTTCCGAGGTCAAGTCAACCTAAGTGTATTGCGTGTGTAAATCTGGCTTACACCCGTTGTATTCGAACATTAGAATCTATCACGCCCGATCATCACGTGGTGCTTCGAAACAACGAACCTTCGCAACAGTGCACAGTTAGGGGGAACACTTTCTTGAAATTATTACGAGGGATCATCTTATTTAAGCTACCATCGTTCTAAGTAAATAAGATGTAAAACATGATAAACATCACATGCAATCAAATAGTGACATGATATGGCCAATATCATTTTGCTCCTTTTGATCTCCATCTTCTCCATCTTCGGGGCGCCATGATCATCGTTGTCACCGGCATGACACCATGATCTCCATCATCATGATCTCCATCATCGTGTCTTCATGAAGTTGTCTCGTCATCTATTACTTCTACTACTATGGCTAACGGTTTAGCAATAAAGTAAAGTAATTACATGACGTTATATGTTGACACGCAGGTCATAAATAAATTAAGACAACTCCTATGGCTCCTGCCGGTTGTCATACTCATTGACATGCAAGTCGTGATTCCTATTACAAGAACATGATCAATCTCATACATCACAGATATCATTCATCACATCCTTTTGGCCATATCACATCACACGGCACATGCTGCAAAAACAAGTTAGACGTCCTCTAATTGTTGTTGCAAATTTTTACGTGGCTGCTATAGGTTTCTTAGCAAGAACATTTCTTACCTACGCCAAAACCACAACGTGATATGCCAATTTCTACTTACCCTTCATAAGGACCCTTTTCATCGAATCCGATCCGACTAAAGTGGGAGAGACAGACACCCGCTAGCCACCTTATGCAACTAGTGCATGTCAGTCGGTGGAACCAGTCTCACATAAGCGTACGTGTAAGGTCAGTCCGGGCCGCTTCATCCCATGATGCCACCGAATCAAGATAAGACTAGTAACGGCAAGTAAATTGACAATATCGACGCCCACAACTGCTTTTTGTTCTACTCGTGCATAGAAACTACGCATAGACCTAGCTCATGATGCCACTGTTGGAGAACGTAGCAGAATTTAAAATTTTCTGCGCATCACCAAGATCAATCTATGGAGTTATCTAGCAACGAGGGAAAGGGGAGTGCATCTACATACCCTTGTAGATCGCGAGCGGAAGCGTTCAAGAGAACGGGGTTGATGGAGTCGTACTCGTCGTGATCCAAATCACTGATGACCGAGCGCTGAACGGACGGCACCTCCATGTTCAACACACGTACGGTTGGGAAGACGTCTCCTCCTTCTTGATCTAGCAAGGGGGAAGGAGAGGTTGATGGAGATCCAGCAGCACGACGGCGTGGTGGTGGAAGCAACGGTGATCTCGGCAGGGCTTCGCCAAGCTCAGCGAGAGGGAGAGGTGTCACGGGAGGGAGAGGGAGACGCCAGGGGCTAGGGTGCGGCTGCCCTCCCTCCCCCCCCCCCCACTATATATAGGGCCCCTAGGGGGCCGGCCCTAGATATTGGATCTCAAGGGGGGTCGGCGGCCAAGGGGGTGGCTTGCCCCCCAAGCCAAGTGGGGCGCCCCCCACCCCTAGGGTTTCCAACCCTAGGCGCAGGGGGAGGCCCAAGGGGGGCGCACCAGCCCACCAGGGGCTGGTTCCCTTCCCCACTTCAGCCCATGGGGCCCTCCGGGATAGGTGGCCCCACCCGGTGGACCCCCGGGACCCTTCCTGTGGTCTCGGTACAATACCGGTGACCCCCGAAACTTTCCGATGGCCAAAATTGGACTTTCTATATATAATTCTTCACCTCCGGACCATTCCGGAACTCCTCATGACGTCTGGGATCTCATTCGGGAAACCGAACAACTTTTGGGTTACCGCATACTAATATCTCTACAACCCTAGCGTCACCGAACCTTAAGTGTGTAGACCCTACGGGTTCGGGAGACACGCAGTCATGACCGAGACGACTCTCCGGTCAATAACCAATAGCGGGATCTGGATACCCATGTTGGCTCCCACATGCTCCTCGATGATCTCATCGGATGAACCACGATGTCGAGGATTCAATCAATCTCGTATACAATTCCATTTGTCAATCGGTACGTTACTCGCCCGAGACTCGATCGTCGGTATCCCAATACCTCATTCAATCTCGTTACCGGCAAGTCACTTTACTCGTACCGTAATGCATGATAATGCTAGTACCACAACCAAGAATGCCTACCAGAAACTCGTTGATGAATCAAACAAGATCAGCTGCCTCATGCTGGCTTGTATAGAGCCCGATTTGCAGCAGCATTTTGAAGACGTTGGGGCTTTTGATATGATCGAGAGTCTCAAGAGCATGTTTCAGATGCAGGCTAGGACCGAAAGGTTCAATGTCTGACGATCCTTGATGGATTGTAAGCTGAAGGAAGGTGATCCACTGAGCCCGCATGTGATCCATATGATCAGATATGTGCAAGCTTTGGATCGGTTGGGCTTCCCGCTCTTGGATGAGCTTGCTACTGATGCAGTTCTGGGTTCTCTTCCGCCCAGCTATGGGACGTTCATCTCGAACTATCATATGCATGGCATGGATAAGAAGCTCACTAAATTGCATGGGATGCTCAAAGTGGCAGAGCAGGATATTAAGAAAGGCACGCATCAAGTGTTGATGGTGCAGAAATTGGCTAAGTTCAAGAAGAGTTGGTCAAAGAAGAAGGCTAAGGAAAAGGGCACAGAGATGGTAACCTCCGCCGCTGTGCCGAAGTCTGGACCGGACTCAAAGACCATTTGCTATCATTGCAAGGAAACTGGTCACTAGAAGAGGAACTGTAGCAAGTGGCTTGCAGAGCATGGCAAGAAGGCCGGGAATGCTGCTTCAGGCAAAGGTACACTTGTTGCATATGTTATAGACGTTTACCTTGCTGACATACCTAGTAGCTCTTGGGTATTTGATACCGGATCGGTTGTTCATATTTGCAACTCGATGCAGGGGCTGGTAAGAACTAGGTGTGTGGCACAAGGGCAGATTGACATCAGGGTCGGCAACAAAGCAAGAGTTGCTGCGTTGGAGGTCGGCACGATGCAGCTCTAGCTTCCTTCTGGATTTATTTTGGAATTGAATAATTGTTATTACATTCCTGCACTTAGTCGGAACATTATTTCTTCCTCATGCTTGATGAGTCAGGGTTATGAATTCAATTTAAAGGACAATGGTTGTTCGATTTATTTGAATGGTATGTTCCACGGCTATGCACCTATTGTTGATGGGTTATTTATATTGAATCTAGAACAGGAATCGGTCTATAACGTGAATGTCAAGAGGCATAAGCCTAATGAGATAAATCCGACATA
This sequence comes from Triticum monococcum, assembly GCA_034509565.1. Classification (NCBI taxonomy): domain Eukaryota; kingdom Viridiplantae; phylum Streptophyta; class Magnoliopsida; order Poales; family Poaceae; genus Triticum; species Triticum monococcum. The sequence goes on along the minus strand of CM067846.1, from coordinate 421,206,823 downwards.
CTTCTGGCAGTGCCGGCTTGGACACATTAGTCTGAAACGCATGAAGAAGCTCCATGATGATGGACTCCTAACTTCGACCAACTTTGGGTCATTCGAGATTTTCGAATCATGCTTGCTCGGTAAGATAATTAAGTCTCCTTTCGCAAAGAGTTGTGAGAGGGCATCCGAGCTATTGGAACTGATACACAGTGATGTGTGTGGACCAATGAGCACAACTGCCAGAGGTGGCTATCAGTACTTCGTGACTTTTACCGACGACTTGAGTAGATATGGATATATCTATTTGATGAGGCACAAGTCAGAGACTTTTGAAAAGTTCAAAGAGTTTCAAAATGAGGTGGAGAATCAGCTCAGCAAGACTATAAAACTTCTACGATCTGGTTGTGGAGGTGAGTACATGAGCCAGGAGTTTGATGATCATCTGAAAAGCAGAGGTATAGTACCTCAGCTCACACCTCTGGGTACGCCATAGAGAAACGGTGTATCAGAACGGAGGAATCGCACCTTGTTGGACATGGTTCGATCTATGATGAGCAAGTCGGATTTACCCTTGTCATTCTGGGGATACGCTCTAGAAACTACAGCTTTCACACTTAACAGGGTACCATCAAAATCCGTAGACAAGACACCACATGAGATGTGGACCGGGAAGAGTCCCAGTTTGTCTTTTCTAAAGATTTGGGGTTGTGAAGCATTTTTTAAGAAACTTATGTCAGACAAGCTTACACCAAAGTCGGATAAATGCATATTCGTGGGATATCCGAGGGAAACCTTGGGATATAACTTCTACAACCGGGAAGAGAACAAAGTGTTTGTTGCTCGGAACGGGGTTTTCCTTGAGAAAGAGTTTCTCAGTCGGGAGGCCAGTGGGAGGACGGTCCGACTTGAAAAAATTCGAGGACCACTCGGGGACGGCTCAGCTGGTGATAAGATCATACCGGAGTCAGTTAGGGAACCCGTAGTGGAAGCGGCATCGGAACCACAGAGGTCGGAAAGATTGCGCAGAGTGTGCGATGTATTGTTGCTAGAAAGCGACGAGCCAGCCACATATGCGGAAGCAATGGTAAGCCTAGATTCCGAGGCATGGGTGGAGGCCATGAGATCCGAGTTAAAGTCCATGGATGAGAATCAAGTTTGGGACTTGGTTGATCCGCCGCCTGGCGTAACGGCCATTGGTTGCAAATGGGTCTTTAAGAAGAAAACCGATGTGGATGGAAATGTTCAGATCCACAAAGCTCGGCTTGTCGCTAAGGGTTATGGACAAGTTCAAGGAATTGACTACGACGAGACTTACTCGCCGGTAGCGATGCTGAAGTCGGTGAGGATCGTACTATCTATGGCTGCATATTTCGATTACGAGATATGGCAGATGGATGTCAAGATGGCTTTCCTTCATGGAAATTTAACCGAGTACGTGTATATGATACAGCCCGAGGGTTTTGTCGATCCGACTAGCACTAGTAAGGTATGCAAGCTCAAGAGATCCATTTATGGGTTGAGGCAAGCATCTCGGAGCTGGAACATTCATTTTGATGAGGTCGTCATTGGTTTTGGCTTCATAAAAAGCGAAGAGGACTCTTGTTTATACAAGAAGTTAAGTGGGAGCTCGATAGTGTTTTTGATCTTGTATGTGGATGACATACTACTGATCGGAAATGATATTTCGATGCTGAACTCGGTCAAGGAGTCATTGAATGGCAAGTTTTCGATGAAGGACCTTGGTGAGGCAATGTACATTTTAGGCATTAAGATCTATAGAGATAGATTAAGGAGGCTGTTCGGCTTAAGCCAGAGCACGTACATAGATAAAGTGTTGAAGCGGTTCAACATGAGTGAGGCAAAGAAAGGGTTCTTGCCGCTCTCACATGGTATAAGGCTAAGCGAGACTCAGAGTCCTTCGACATCTGATGAGCGAAGCAGGATGAGTAGGATTCCATATGCCTTGGCAATCAGATCCATCATGTATGCCATGATATGTACGCGGCCCAATGCTGCTTTTGCAATAAGCCTAACAAGTAGATACCAGGCCAACCCAGGTGAGAGTCACTGGGCAGCAGTAAAGACTATTTTGAAGTACCTGAAAAGGACTAAAGAGATGTTCCTAGTTTATGGAGGTGAGGAAGAGCTCGTCGTAAGGGGTTACGCCGATGCTAGTTTCCAAACCGACAGAGATGATTGTCGATCACAGTCCGGATTTGTATACGTCATGAACGGAGGAGCAGCGAGCTGGATGAGTTCCAAGCAAGATACGGTTGTTGATTCTACTACAGAAGCCGAATACATTGCGGCTTGTGAAGCTGCAAAGGAAGGTGTTTGGATCCGGAACTTTCTGGATGATCTTGGTATTTTCCCAGCCTCGGTAAAACCGTTGGACCTTTATTGTGATAATTCTGGTGCCATCGCACAAGCCAAGGAGCCGAGGAATCACCACAAGGTCAGACACATAGATCGGAAATATCAGCTGATACGAACGATCGTAAAGAGTGGTGATGTAGAGTTATGCAAAATTCACACGGATGCAAATGTTGCGGATCCATTGACTAAGCCGCTTCCACAACCCAAGCATAAGGGGCACGTTAGAGCTATGGGCATTCGATGTCTATTTGATTGACTCTAGTGCAAGTGGGAGACTGTTGGAGATATGCCCTAGAGGCAATCATGTATGATGATATTTCCTATGTGTTTATGAACAAAGATAGTCCTTGGACATTATCAATGATGTGTATCAGCAAGTACGTGACTTGTTTGTGGGACTACGCATTGTATGATGACTGTCATCAAAGGTCCCTAGTCGAAAGGGTTGTGTGGACGCGCAGCCAACTAGACTAGCATATGACACGGTCGATGGCTTGGTCTCACTAGCCATGGAGCATTGGATGCTAACCGGATAATATGGACTTGGAAGGATCTGGTCGGATTCGACGTAGTCGAATCCGAGTCGAGATAAGGTCCAAGTCGGACAGACCCAACTATGAGACGCAGCGATATGTCATCTGTGAGTCTCTAGTACAACATATGTTCTATGTCCTAAGACCTGAGGTGACGCATGTACTCGGAATGGTGAAAGACTTGCTTTGGGCTGACCAAACACTACTCCATAACTGGGTAGTTGTAAAGGTAGGTTTCGGGTTTGTCCAGAACCATGCAGTGAGACGTGGTCGAGTAAGATGGGATTTGCCCCTCCGATTAGGAGAGATATACTCTGGGCCCCTCATGTGATCCGACCAAGATAAGCATGGCCATGCCACAAGGATTATGAGATAATCCGGTCTGTGGTTGGCATCACTGGAACGAGAAAGAGGTCGGGCTAGCACAAGGATGACAGACTCGCCTTGAGCTCGACAACATATATCGTGTGGCAAAAGGAATGGAAGTGTGATGTACAGGTTCGCTAACCAGCTTCATAGTCTGCTTGGTGTTCGGCATGCCTTGCTAGAGGCCACTACCAACCGTGCAGTTCGGAGGTGATCCGAACTATGACCAAGACGACTTGAACCTAAGGGGTCGCGCGCTTAAGGGAAGGAACCTACGAGATTGGATCCGAGGACACTGGTCGGATGTGATCCGAACTGTATTCGGATTGTGACCGAGTAGACTTATGGGCTTTAGGGTCCGTGCGAGGCCCAATTGTTGAGCCCGTGACGGACGCCTATATATATAGTGGAGGTGCGGCACACTCATGGGATGATCGCTTCGGTGCTGTCACTAGGGTTTGCATGTGTTGCGAATAGACACCACCACTCGCCGCCGGTTGTGTGATCGGACCTAGCAGTCTGGTGCACAACATTCCTCCTGCACGCGCGGATACCGTTAGAGGCGGTGCACTTGCACCGCTACAGCGAACCTGTACGTGGGAACCGACCACCGGTTGTACGAGGGAGATCGAACGAGGAGGAGACGTTCCACGCGGACGCGCTGCCCCAACTCTTCTTCCGCTGCACGGCACTGCGCGTCTAGTGGTAACAAACTGTGATCCATCTCCCGTAGCATGTTCTTGGTTGTTCTGCGCGAAGGAAATTTTAATTTGTAGTCGACGCACCCTACCGTAGATCCAATCACTTTACACTTAACTTAATTAAAATGAATCAACCGCGTGTGTAGCCGTGATGGTCTCTTTCCGGTGGAGTCAGGGAAGTGAACACGGTTCTTGTGTTATGGTTGTGCGTAAGTAGTTTCAGGATCACTTCTTGATCACTTCTAGCTTCTCGGCCATTGCGTTGCTTCTCTTCTCACTCTTATTTGTGTATGTTAACCACCATATATGCTTAGTGCTTGCTGCAGCTCCACCTCATTACCCTATCCTACCCATAAGCTTAAATAGTCTTGATCTCGCGGGTGTGAGATTGCTGAGTCCTCGTGACTCACAGATACTTCCAAACAGTTGCAGGTACCGATGATACCAGTGCAGGTGATGCAACTGAGCTCAAGTGGGAGCTCGATGAAGATCTTGATTGTTGTTTTGTTTCGTTTCTTGTTGATCAGTAGTGGAGCCCAATTGGGACGATCGGGGATCTAGCATTTGGGGTTGTCTTCTTTTATTTTGGTTCCATAGTCAGACCTTAATTGTATCTGCATGATGTATGTTTAACTTGTTATTTGTGTGAAGTGGCGATTGTAAGCCAACTCATTATCCCTTTATTATTCAGTACATGGGATTGTGTGAAGATTACCCCACTTGCGACTAGACCACCATGTGGTTATGCCTCTAAGTCATGCCTCGACACGTGGGAGATATAGCCGCATCGTGGGCGTTACAAGGGGTGATCGAGCATCACTTGAGGGTGTGCCCCAATGTGCGCCCCGTGAAGCAGAAGGCGCGGCAACAATCCACAGAGAAGCAGTCCTTCATCATCCAGGAAACCCGCAAGCTGGAGGCGGCGGGTGTCATTCGCGAGGTTCGGTACCCTGAGTGGCTGGCGAACCCCGTCATCGTACCAAAGAAAGTCGGGAAGGAGCGCATGTGTGTTGACTTCACCAACCTTAACAAGGCTTGTCCCCAAGACTCGTTCCCGCTCCCGCGCATCGACCAGATCGTCGACTCCACCGCCAAATGCGACCTGCTGTGCTTCCTGGACGCGTTCTCAGGCTATGACCAGATCAAGATGGCAGTAGAGGATGTGGAGAAGACGGCCTTCCTGACCCCGTGTGGGGTGTACTGCTACACTTGCATGTCGTTCGAGCTGCACAATGCAGGCGCAACCTTCCAATGGCTAATGCACATCACCCTGGGCTAGCAGCTCGGGAGGAACGCAGAGGCCTACGTCGACGAGATTGTGGTAAAATCTCGGGAGTCAAGGACTTTGATTCAAGACCTGGAGGAGACCTTCACAAGCCTGCGCCAGGTAGACCTGTGGCTCAACCCAGAAAAGTGTGTGTTCGGTGTCCCCTCTGGCAAGCTGCTGGGCTTCCTCGTGTCCCACAGGGGGATTGAGGCTAACCCAGAGAAGGTCAAGGTGATAGAAGACATGAGCCCACCGCAAACTCTTAAGGAGATGCAGAAGCTTGCAGGCTGCGTGACCTTGCTGGGGCGCTTCATCTCCAAGCTAGGAGAGCGCGCCCTGCCATTCTTCAAGCTGATGAAGAAGAAGGGCCCGTTCGAGTGGACCCGAGAAGCTGACCAAGCGTTTCAAGACCTCAAGAGATACCTGACCAGCCCTTCGGTGATGGTGGCGCCTCTCCCTCTCGAGCCCCTGGTGCTTTACCTTGCCGCCACTCCCTACTCCGCTAGTGCGGCTCTAGTGGAGGTCCGAGAGGAGCGCCAAGCCAGGGGGCTGCCGCGTCGTGCCGCACCACTAGCCGAGGTGATGCAGGACCCGGAGGGCACCGCAAGGGCTGAAGCAATGCTAATGAGTGACCAGGCCCATCAAGGCGGCGTTCACGGGCCGGCAGAGGCCCCAGTAGGCGATCAGGCTCTTGGGGTCCCGTCATCTCAGGAGACGCCACAACTGCCGGCAGGCACAAGCTCCATCGACGTTCCCGCCCTCGTCGAGCACCCGGTGTATTTCATCAGCACGGTACTGCGGGATGCAAGGGCATGGTACCCCATGCCTCAGAAACTCTTGCTCGCGCTTCTGGTGGCCTCACGCAAGCTGCGGCACTACTTCCAAGGTCACCTAATGAAGGTCGTCTCGGCCTACCCGCTGGAGAGGGTACCCGGGAGCCCCAACGCTGCTGGAAGAGTCGCTGAATGGAACATCGAGCTGCAAGCATTCCAGCTGGAGTTCAGCACAACTAGGGTCATCAAGGGGGTCGCGCTCGCCGACTTCGTGGCAGAATGGACTGACGCCCCAGGGTCTGAAGCAGGCGAGGACCGATCCCTCTCGCCAGGAAGTGAAGCACCAGATGGCTGGGTCATGTATTTTGATGGCACGTTCGCGCGCCAGGGCGCAGGGGCTAGAGCAGTGCTCATCTTGCCTACTCAGGGCAAGCTCTACTACGCCGTCTAGCTCTACTTCCAGCAGGGCGAGAAGGTCTCCAATAACATCGCGGAGTACGAATGCCCCATCGCTGGCCTCAAGGCCGCGGTGGCCCTGCGGTGAAGCGCCTCACCATCAGGAGCGACTCGCAGCTCCTCATCAACTTCTCCAAAAAGGTATACGAGCCGAAGGACGAGCACATGGAGGCATACCTCGCGGAGGTATGCAAAATAGAAAAGCAATTCCTGGGTCTAGAGTTACAGCACGTGCCACGCGGCACCAACAAGGAGGCCGACGACATCGCCAAAAGGGCGTCCAAGTGACAGCCCCAAGAGCCTGGCGTCTTTCAAGAGCGGCTCTTCAAACCGTCGGCAGCACCTCCGCTTTTGGGGCCGGCGCCGCCTCGGGAGCCCCGGCCTGCAGCCCAACCTCGGGAGCGCGCCTACTGCTGGCGCTTGAGCCTCAGGAGGGGTGCTGGAGCAAGGAGCTCAAGGAATACCAGACGCAAGGGACGCTGCCGAATAAGGAGGAGGACGCGGAGCGCGTGGCCTGACAGGCTACGACATACTGCATCTAGGACGGTGAGTTATACAGGAAGCGGCCAAATGATGTTTCCTTATGATGCATCTCCAGGGAACATGGGAACGAGCTGCTGGCTGACATACACGGTAGAGACTGCAGGCACCACTCGTCATCACGAACCCTCATCGGCAAGGTGTTCCGCAGCGGGTTCTACTGGCCTACGGTGCTCAACGACACAACCAAGTTGGTGAAGTCCTACGAGGCCTGCCAATTCCACGCCAAGCAGATCCATCAGCCAGCTTAGGGCCTCTAGACCATCCCGCTCTCGTGGCCGTTTGTAGTCTGGGGGCTGGATATCTTAGGCCCATTCCCTCGAGCGTCTGGGGGCTACCGCTACCTCTACGTCGCCATCGACAAGTTCACCAAATGGGCGGAGGTGGAAGTCGTCTGCACCATCCCGGCCAGATCTGCGGTCAAGTTCATCAAGGGTCTCATGAGCCGGTTCGGGGTCCCTAACCGCATCATCAATGACAACGGCTCGCAGTTCACTAGCAATATTTTAAAGGCATACTATGCTAAGATTGGAACGTAGATCTGCTACGCTTTAGTCACACACCCCAGGAGCAATGGTCAAGCTGAACGCGCCAACACGGAGGTCCTCAGAGCCCTCAAGACCAGCTCCAGTCTGTGATGTGGTCCATCCGCACCACCACCACCAAGCCAACAGGCGAGACCCCGTTCTTCCTCGTCTACGGAGCAGAAGCGATTCTCCCTCACGAGGTGAAGCATCGCTCCACGTGGGTCCTGGCGTTCGATGAGACGCAGTAGGACGCCATGCGGGGGATGGACCTTGTCCTGGGGGAGGAACGCCGCCGTGAAGCCTCGCTCCGAGCGGCAAGGTACCAGTAGGTGTTGTGACGGTATCACTGTCGCAGCGTCCGCTCCAGGACGCTCGAGGTGGGTGATCTCGTCCTGAGGCGGGTGCTCTCCAGGGAAGGGTTGCACAAGATCTTGCCCATGTGGGAGGGCCCGTTTAAGATCGCCCGTGTCTCCAGGCCTAGCATCGCGCGCCTGAAGACACAGGACGGGATCCCCATCCAGAACGCCTGGAACATCCAGCACCTCCAGAAGTTCTACCCATGAAGCAAGGCCCAGCGCCTGTGAAGCAAGGCCCCGTACCTGTGAAGGTCTCCACCCGTGACACTCTCACGTAATAATGAGTGGGGTTGTACACGCCCCGGAGTCTCAGGAGTGCCGCCCTCGGGCCTCGAGGGCTCCCTCCCACGTCTTAATGGCAGCACTTAGCTCCGCGCTGGTGAGAACACTAGACTAGGTGTCGGACACGGCTTTCCATTTGCTTTCCGTAGTTGGCTTGCCCCTCTTTACTGAAAATTTTCTTTTTGATGTTCCTTGTTGGCTTGGTTCCATCGCCTTTTGCCTCCGTTTCTGCCTTCGGTTCCTTGTTTTGACCCGTGCTCTCCCACGCATGCCTCGCGAGGGGGCTGGACAGGTGCCCTCGTGAGCGTTTTTCCCGTTCTTCACAAGGCACCCTCGCCCGAGCCCACAAGCTGGCGCGCCTCTCTCAATCCGTGCCCCTCGGGTACCGTGATGTGAAGCGCTGGGCATGGTCGGCTGCGCCTGCAACCAGGGTTCGGAAGAACCAGAGTTTCCTAACGAATTTTTGCAGTCCCTAGACGCCCACGAGGAAGGGAGGCCTCGCCAGGCACTGGGAAATGCGCGCCTCATGGGGCGGAAACTACTTCAGACACATCAAGCTAAGTTATCTCTACACTCCCGCATAAAACACTGGTACTACAACATGACGCAGGAATGATAAACATAACATGGCGACTTGAAATCATGGTTCATTACACGCCCCTGCAGGGCCCATACTTGTTTCTTCTCAAATGCAGGAAGGAAAGAACAAAACAAAAGTGGTGCGTGCCCCTGCAGCAGTTCGCGAGGATGTGTCCATGGCGCTTTCCTAGGCTCAGCCAGACCCCTCCTCGCGCTTCACTGGAGCGCGGCGACGAGACGACCCGCTGCCACCCTCGAAGCGGGTGCGGCAGCGTGACGGCTGGTCATAGCCGTCGCTGCTGGAGCTATCACTGGAGGAGGAGCCGTCGTAGCTGGACGAACCGTGGCCAGTGTCGAGGACCAGGCAACCGTCATCCCCGACACCACTGTCGCCAAGGCCGAGCACCTCGTCGCCGTCGTTGTCCTCGGGGCAGCACCCAATGCGTCGACCATCTTCCCCAAATCCCCGCACGCAGTGGGTTGCGTCGCCGTCGTCCTCGAAGTGGAGGGTACACCGCCCGCCCAAGCCGCGCGCGCGGGCAAACGTCTGACAGCCGCGGGCCAAGGTTGCGTTGCCTACGCCGGAGACTTCCACCGCGACTCACGAAGCCTTGCTGCAATAGCCGTCCACCTGCAGCCAGAGACCGCCTGGACCCGTGGCCGGCAGTTCACTTGCGAAGAAGCGCGAGAGCTGAAGCCAGGTGCCGGCCGGGTTCTCCGACCACACGACGAACTCCGGCATCACCTCCGCCAAGTGGAAGTGCGGCCGAGGGGGGCGTGCAATGATGGCACGCCTCACTTCATCAACGGGACTGCCACGACCTGGGCGACTCCCACCGCGCGAGGAGGCACCGTCGCAGCTGCGAGGGGCCATGGTGGGGGTCACGACGTACTTACGCGGGCAACCACGCTCCCTCTTGGGTGGCGGCAAGCTGGGGCCCTCCTGGCCGGCCTTCCCCTTTTCTGCAGCTAAGAACCTCTTAACCGGTGCCATGATTGTCCCTGGTAGTGATGGAGCAAGGAAGAAGAAGAAGCAGGAGGAGCGAAGGAAGAGATGGGTGACGGGGCCTCCGCTCCCCCTTCCCATTTATAACCAAGAGGAGGCCAACCGCCGGACTCCATGATCTAAGGTAATAATGACCTTTTTCCTGCATGCAGCAGGGACTCGTCAAGTCGGGCAGTTGCCAAGGCAGCGTGGGGAAGCGGAGACGCCCACCTTCCATCAATCGCCACGCGTTAACCGAGTCTACAGGCTGTTGGGGCCCGCGACACTCCGCACTTTCCCCTTGGCTTCGCCTCAAAGCCAAGTCCGAGCGCGCCTTGGCCCGGGGGCTATTGTCGGCGTCCTGGGAACGGGGGTCCCCAGACTTGCCTGCTTGCGGCCCACGGCGTGGCTCCGTCGGCGGCCCCGTACGGCCCATCTTCACCAGCAAACACTCAAGACCTTTGCAAGGGGCCGAGCCTTGCGAGGCGGATGACACGAGACCTCCTCGGGGGCGGTCTCACCAGGCTGGCTCACGGGGGGCGGAGAGATCAAGGCAAGGGACACCTCGCGAGGTTCCTGTGACGCAAGCCATGACGACCAAGGCCAGGCGGGCACCAGGTGGGCACCAGTGCGTGCAGTGTCCTCGTTTCCTCTTTGGTGCTAAAGAGGCAAGCACAGTCAAGGAGTCCCGAGGCCTCAGGCAACGATACCAAGACCAGCAGGACGATAGGATGGAGGTCGTCGTCGAGCCCAGGACGGTGTCACCACCAGAGCCTTTGGCAGGCGAAGACCATCTTTTGTTAGGATAGCTTGTACTAGTTGTCCCCCTTCAAATTGGCCATTGTGGGATCCCTTCTCGCCTAATATTTGGGAAGAGGACCCAAGCCTCTATATATAGGACTAGCCACCACCGTAGGCGGGGGATCTGATCTTGGACTGAATAAATTCCACCAAGACCACCACACAAACTCACCAAGCACAAGAGCACCTCTCCTCAGGAGGCTGTTCTTCCCTTGTAACTGTTCATCCTCAGCCCAAGAGGCAATCCACCACACCACACTAGAGTAGGGTATTACACCACATCGGTGGCCCAAACTAGTATAAATCTTGTGTCCCGTTGTTCTGCGAGTTCGACATGCTGAGTCTTGAGATCACGGTGAGGGCGTGTGCTTGAGGGAGGAGAGATCTTCGTGCGCACCCCAGTGTTCGAACCTCAAGGGTTTTGCTGGAACCCGAAATCCGACAGCGACATCGCGATGTAGTTCGGACGAAGGCCGTATGCGGTTTTCAGCCCGTGTGAGGTTGTGTCTGTCACGCCAAGTCTAATGGCCATCCTCGTGTGTTGGAGCACGCCCCTTGATCCGTAGATTGGTCTGACCGGCTCTATTGTCCAGTTCTTGTCGTAGGTCATAGCTGTATCCTAGGGCTGTTGGTTCTCTGCCTCTACGGCATGGTGGTGCGGGATGGTGTTCGGCTTGAGCTGCCGCTCTGTCCTAGCCCCGCGACGGCCGGTCAGGTTTGTCAGCATCGCACATTGGCGGTATGGGCTCTGGGGCCTCGTCGTTAAATTGTGGCAGTAGCTTGCACTTCGGGTAGCTCTTTGGGGGTGTGATGCCATATTCCTCGGCTGCCAGGACGTTAGTCCATCTGTCATTGAGCAAATCCTGATCACCTTGAAGCTGTTGTTGCCTCTTTTCCAGGCTTCTCGCAGTGGTGATTAGTCGGTGCTTAAAGCGCTCTTGTTCGAGGGGTTCCTCTGGCACGATGAAGTCTTTGTCGCCGAGGCTCACATCCTCTTCGGATATCGGTAGGTAATTACTATCCTCCGAGTCCTCATTCCCAACAGGATCATCAGGGTTTACTTGCCCATCCTCCCAATCATCTTGTTTGGATGTTGGCTCTACGGGGGCTTTAGGGTCTTCGGCGTTCTCCGAAGTTTTATTCTCTTCGGTGCTGGTATTGCTATCTTTTTGGCGACGCGATTTTGAGCGGCGCCGCTGGCGTCGATGTTTTGGAGGTGCTTCGGCAGGCTTGTCCTCAACCGGATTCTCCTTGCCGTCTTCGGAGGCGTAATCCAACATGTCGGTTAAATCTTCGACAGTGGCTATGAAGTGGGTGGTGGGTGGGAAGTAAATTTCCCTGCTTTCAGCCCCTAGTCTGGGTCGGGCGCAATTCGGAAGCGATTCCTTTGTGATGACGAGGGATCGCATTAAGTCCAAAGCCTCGTTTAAGAGTGAGGTTTGGACGGGGAAGCAAGAGTCCATGGAGTTGGGCGGGACGGAAGTTCCCTGGCCGAGCTCTTGTACAGCGGACTTCGAGGGTTCAGAGCTATTGTCCGAAGGAGAGTCTGGCTTCATGATGATAGAGGAAGCCTGGCGTAACTCCGGGCCTGCCGGTGACGCACTCCCGTCCGGTTCATCGGTGACAAGCTCTATAGCTGCAGAGAGTCCGACAGGCTCTAAACTCTCGTCCTCAGAACTGGTAATGTGCTTCGGATTTAAGGCCACAGCGGCGGTTGGGGCCGCGAACCCTTGGAAGATCAAGTCTCCTCGGATATCAGCGACATAGTTCAGATTTCCAAAACTGATCTGATGACCGGGGGCATAGCTGTCGATCTGCTCCAGGTGGCCAATCGAGTCGGCTCACAGCGCGAAGCCGCCGAACACAAAAATTTGGCCCGAGGGGGAAATCTCCCCCAAAACGGCATCATTGTGGATGATTGAACAAGCCATCGAATCCTTTGTCGATGACACAGAGGAACTCTCAATGAAAGCACCAATGTCGGTGTCAAAACCTGCAGATCTCGGGTAGGGGGCCCCGAACTATGCGTCTAAGGATCAAGGGTAACAGGAGGCAGGGGACATTATGTTTACCCAAGTTCGAGCCCTCTTGATGGAGGTAAAACCCTACGTCCTGCTTGATTGACTTTGATGAGTATAGGAGTTACAAGAGTTGATCTACCACGAGATCATAATGGCTAAACCCTAGATGTCTAGGCTGTATGATTATGATTGCCTCTATGGACTAAACCCTCCGGTTTATATAGACACCGGAGGGGCCTAGGGTTGTACAAAGTCGGTTTACAGAGAAAGTAATCTTCATATGCGAACGCCAAGCTTTCCATCCACGCAAAGGAGAGTCCCATCCGGACACGGGGGAAAGTCTTCTATCTTGTATCTTCGCAGCCCATTAGTTCGGCCCATGTTGCATAGCCCGGACGCCCGAGGACACCCTCATCCAGGACTCCCTCATCTAGGCCTGCTGGAGTCGCTTGCGGTTCTTTCTAGACCCGTCTCCGCTTGTTGGCAGCCTCGTTCTCCACCTCGTCGGCGGTGACGGAAACCTCTGTCTGCATATTCATGTCGTGCTCAGGTGCTTCAGCAGCTCGGGCGTCGCCACTCCCTCCGATGGGGCACCTCAGCAGCATCCTCATACACTGACGGCTTTGTGGACTCGGAGCGGCGTCGAGGATGGTGGCGGAGAGAGAGGATTGTGTGTGTGGCAAGGATGGGTGGGTGCGGCCGCTCGGCCGTGCCATTAATACAAACCAGTGGGAGCGAGGCGGGCGGCGGTCCAATGATGTCTCGCTTCCTGGTGAGAACGACTACTTAATCTCTATGAATGAAATATATGCTTAATTACTGAATTCTAGTTGCAAAAAATAGATAGTGCTATTGAATTTTAGCTGCATATTTTGAAAAAACACAGTGTCCCTTGGCTTATCGCCGAAGTCTGGCTTTAATTTGCATGCCGTAATCTGAACCATTTACGTTGAAGAGATGCACAGATCCTGCATTGAACAGCTAGCATGCTTCTCGGTGAGCCTGCACACCGGACTGCACTCGCACGCCTCCCGTTCAGTCAAGCAGCTATCCGCATGGCACCTCCTATAGCCATTAAAACCAAGACACGTGGGGTCACGTGAATGGTTATGTAACATCCCAAATTTTCAATTTGGAATGTTATACATTAGATCATAAATGCATATCATATTTTATTTTGCATTTTGGTTGATCCTAGAAATTTCTACGCAACTCAAGGACCCACGGAGAGAGTTGGGAAATTCATTATTTTCATATTTGAGTTTTCTCAAATTTTGAGAATAGGATCATTTGATTTTTATTATTTTATCGTCAATTATTTCTATTACAGAATAAAGAAATATTGAGGATTTAATAATAAAATCAAATAAGATTGTAATTCGGAGTTTTTTCGTTATTTTATTTGAATTTAGGAAAAATGTGCGTTTTTCAAAATTGCATTTAGGCCCCAAATAAATGTTCACCTTGTGCGGCTTGATTTTAGAAGCCCGGGAAAATTTATTTCGGGATTTTTGGAGTCCGTTTAGTATTTTTTTTTATTTTTCTTCCGCGCGTAATTATTTAAAAAAAATCGAACCGACCTAACAGGCCGTGTCCGACCCGGACTCCTGGCCCGCTAGGCTTTATAAGCCGGAGGGGAGGCCCAGCCAGAGCTAACCCTAGCCCGAGCCGCCCTAGCCCCAGCTCCCGCCGCCGCCGCCGCACGCCGCCCAAGGTTCGCCGCGCCTCGAGATCCGTGCCGCCGTTTTTTTTAAACCGTTCGGTTTTTCGTTGGTTTCTTTTTAGTTTCGGTTTTTTTAAATAGATCGGTTTTTCCGGTATATTTAATTTAGCGAGCGTTTTTCATTTTTATTTTTCCTCGGATTAAATCCGCGATTTTTTTGATCGCGATTCCTGATCCGATTTTCGTTTTTGTATAACTTTTCGCTCGTTTATCGGAATCAGGAGATTCAAGCGCCTGGAGTGTCGTCTTGAAACCCTCTATCCGTTTAACCAACTTAAACAAGTTTTTGCTACTGCAAAAAATGCCCTAGATCCAGATTACTAGAATGAAGTTGTTTTCTTTCGCCGTTTGACTTTCGTTGCTTCGTTTGATTTGATTATTTTTGCAAACCAGAGTTCTTAAGTTGAACCTCCTGGTTAGATCTCTTATTTGAGTTTTACCCGTGCATTAGATGAGTACTTATTGTATGCTTGTTTGTTTGCGATAGAGTACCCGGAGTGCGCCGCTTGTTACTTCAAATCGCTAGGTTTCATGGATCATCAGCAAGGCAAGTAACACTTTGAACATACCTTTTCTACTACCCAGTTTTATTGCATTAGATCAATCCTCAAACATTGCATGATTAAGATCTAATTAAAATTGTGGGTTTGGGGGGTACTTGAGGTAGAACCTATTACCTGTTTATTATCAAACCTTTGGGAGTTACTTCTACGTTTGCTTATTGTGCCATGCTATGCTAGTAGACGTGGATTGGGTGAGTGATATCCATGACAGATGTGAGATTGTTAATTAATGGTTTATCTAAGGTGGCAACTTAAACACACATCTGGGTGGATTGAGCTACCTGGGTATTCCAGGATTGCCTGTTTCTTTTTGGACCGCCACCCAGGCTCAAAGGGATCATGAGATTATTCATACTAGAAATTTCCGTGTGCAGCCACAAGCCATTATGGGCTCTGGCGTAGTTGATTAAGTCGTGCGAACTCTTACAGGGTAGACTAGCAGATGTAGGGGAAAGTAGGTGTAACGGTCTATCCATCGTAAGGTGCTAGCGCTTCTGAAAGACTATGTCTCGGTCATCCGTCTTCTCAAACACCATGTAGTGCGAGAAACCAAATGGAGGCTATCGAGTCTTGTGGGGAAAAGTGCGCAAACCTCTGCAGAATGTAATAAACTAATCATGATTAGCCGTGTCCCCGGTTATGGACATCTTGAGTATCTAGTACCTAGATTATCATGTGAATCTCAACATGTTACTCTAAATTAATTTTGTTGGGTTTTGATTAATGATGATGTTTAATTGCGATTGAGAATGCTGTCAACCATTCTCAATGTTTAACAACCACCATGATAGTTAAATAAATTTTATTCCTTTGCCGTAGGGAAAAATTGGCTTTACGCAAAACTGTAACCATAGAGCTTTCTATTGGAAATATGCCCTAGAGGCAATAATAAAAGCATTATTGTTATATTTCCTTGTTCATGATAATTGTCTTTTATTCATGCTATAATTGTGTTATCCGGAAATCGTAATACATGTGTGAATAAATAGACACCAACATGTCCCTAGTAAGCCTCTAGTTGACTAGCTCGTTGATCAACAGATAGTCATGGTTTCCTGACTATGGACATTGGATGTCATTGATAACGAGATCACATCATTAGGAGAATGATGTGATGGACAAGACCCAATCCTAAACATAGCACAAGATCGTATAGTTCGTTTGCTAGAGTTTTTCCAATGTCAAGTATCCTTTCCTTAGACCATGAGATCATGTAAATCCCGGATACTATAGGAGTGCTTTGGGTGTACCAAACGTCACAACGTAACTGGGTGATTATAAAGGTATACTACAGGTATCTCCGAAAGTGTCTGTTGGGTTGACATGGATCAAGACTGGGATTTGTCACTCCGTATGACGGAGAGGTATCTCTGGGCCCACTCGGTAATGCATCATCACAATGAGCTCAAAGTGACCAAGTGTCTGGTCACGGGATCATGCATTACGGTACGAGTAAAGTGACTTGCCGGTAACGATATTGAACGAGGTATTGGGATACCGACGATCGAATCTCAGGCAAGTAACGTACCGATTGACAAAGGGAATTGTATACGGGCTTGCTTGAATCCTCGACATCGTGGTTCATCCGATGAGATCATCGAGGAGCATGTGGGAGCCAACATGGGTATCCAGATCCCGCTGTTGGTTATTGACCGGAGAGCAATCTCGGTCATGTCTACATGTCTCCCGAACCCGTAGGGTCTACACACTTAAGGTTTGGTGATGCTAGGGTTGTAGGGATATGAATATGCAGTAACCCGAAAGTTGTTCGGAGTCCCGGATGAGATCCCGGACGTCACGAGGAGTTCCGGAATGGTCTGGAGGTAAAGAATTATATATAGGAAGTGCTATTTCGGCCATCGGGACAAGTTTCAGGGTCACCGGTATTGTACCGGGACCACCGGAAGGGTCCCGGGGGTCCACTGGGTGGGGCCACCCATCCCGGAGGGCCCCATGGTCTGACCGTATGTGTGTTGAACGCGGAGGTGCCGTACGTTCGGCGCTAGGATCTCCGGTGATTTGGATCACGTCGAGTACGACTCCCTCATCCCCGTTCTTTGAACGCTTCCGCTCGCGATCTACAAGGTATGTAGATGCATCCGATCACTCGTTGCTAGATGAACTCATAGATGGATCTTCGTGAAACCGTAGGAAAATTTTTGTTTTCTGCAACGTTCCCCAACAGTGGCATCATGAGCTAGGTCTATGCGTAGTTCTCTTTTGCACGAGTAGAACACAATTTGTTGTGGGCGTAGATGTTGTCAACTTTCTTGCCGCTACTAGTCTTATTTTGCTTCAGCGGTATTGTGGGATGAAGCGGCCCGGACCAACCTTACACGTACGCTTACGTGAGACCGGTTCCACCGACTAACATGCACTAGTTGCATAAGGTGGTTGGCGGGTGTCTGTCTCTCCCACTTTAGTTGGAGAGGATTCGATGAAAAGGGTCCTTATGAAGGGTAAATAGAAGTTGACAAATCACGTTGTGGCTTTCACATAGGTAAGAAAACGTTCTTGCTAGAACCCTATTGCAGCCACGTAAAACTTGCAACAACAATTAGAGGACGTCTTACTTGTTTTTGCAGCAAGTGTTTTGTGATGTGATATGGCCAAAGTTGTGATGAATGATGAATCATATATATGTGATGTATGAGATGTTCATGTCATTGTAATAGGAATCACGACTTGCATGTCGATGAGTATGACAACCGGCAGGAGCCACAGGAGTTGTCTTTATTTTTTTGTATGACTTGCGTATCATTGAGAGACGCCATGTAAATTACTTTACTTTATTGCTAAACGTGTTAGCCATAGTAGTAGAAGTAATAGTTGGCGAGCAACTTCATGGAGGCCCAAGATGGAGATCAAAGGAGCTATGTGATATTGGCCATATCATGTCACTATTATTATTTGATTGCATGTGATGTTTATCATGTTTTTGCATATTGTTTAGTTAGAACGACGGTAGTAAATAAGATGATCCCTCATAATAATTTCAAGAGAGTGTTCCCCCTATCTGTGCACCGTTGCGACAGTTCGTTCTTTCGAAGCACCACATGATGATCGGGTGTGATAGATTCCAACGTTCACATACAACAGGTGTAAGACAGATTTACACATGCAAACACTTAGGTTGACTTGACGAGCCTAGCATGTACAGACATGGCCTCGGAACATAGAAGACCGAAAGGTCGAGCATGAGTCGTATAGAAGATACGATCAACATGAAGATGTTCACCGACGTTGACTAGTCCGTCTCACGTGATGATCGGACACGGCCTAGATAACTCGGATCATGTTATACTTAGATGACTGGAGGGATGTCTATCTGAGTGGGAGTTCATTGAATAATTTGATTAGATGAACTTAATTATCATGAACTTAGTCTAAAATATTTACAATATGTCTTGTAGATCAAATGGCCAACGTTGTCCTCAACTTCAACGCGTTCCTAGAGAAAAACAAGCTGAAAGACGATGGTAGAAACTATACGGACTGGGTCCGGAACCTGAGGATTATCCTCATAGCTGCCAAGAAATATTATGTCCTACAAGCACCGCTAGGTGAAGCACCTGTTCTCCCTGCTGAACAAGACGTTATGAATGCTTGGCAGACACGTTCCGATGATTACTCCCTCATCTAGTGCGGCATGCTTTACAGCTTAGAGCCGGGGCTCCAAAAACATTTTGAGAGACACGGAGCATATGAGATGTTCGAAGAGCTGAAAATGGTTTTTCAAGCTCATGCCCGGGTCGATTGATATGAAGTCTCCGACAAGTTCTTCAGCTGTAAGATGGAGGAAAATAGTTCTGTCAGTGAGCACATACTCACTATGTCTGGGTTACATAACCGCTTGACTCAGCTGGGAGTTAATCTCCCTGATGACGCGGTCATTGACAGAATCCTCCAGTCGCTTCCACCGAGCTACAAGAGCTTTGTGATGAACTTCAATATGCAGGGGATTGAAAAGACCATTCCTGAAGTATTTGCAATGCTAAAATCAGCAGAGATAGAAGTCAAAAAGGAACATCAAGTGTTGATGGTGAATAAAACCACTAAGTTCAAGAAAGGCAAGGGTAAGAAAAACTTCAAGAAGGACGGCAAGGGAGTTGCCGCGCCCGGCAAGCAAGCTGCTGGGAAGAAGCCAAAGAATGGACCCCAAGCCCGAGACTGAGTGTTTTTATTGCAAGGGAAGTGGTCACTGGAAGCGGAACTGCCCCAAATACTTAACGGACAAGAAGGCCGGCATCACGAAAGGTATATGTGATATACATGTAATTGATGTGTACCTTACCAGTACTCGTAGTAGCTCTTGGGTATTTGATACCGGTGCAGTTGCTCACATTTGTAACTCAAAGCAGGAGCTGCGGAATAAGCGGAGACTGGCGAAGGACGAGGTGACGATGCACGTCGGGAATGGTTCCAAGGTCGATGTGATCGCCGTCGCCATGCTACCTCTACATTTACCTACAGGATTAGTATTGAACCTCAATAATTGTTATTTAGTGCCAAGTTTGAGCATGAACATTGTATCAGGATCTCGTTTAATATGAGATGGCTACTCATTTAAATCCGAGAATAATGGTTGTTCTATTTATATGAGAGATATGTTTTATGGTCATGCTCCGATGGTGAATGGTTTATTCTTAATGAATCTCGAGCGTAATGCTACACATATTCAAAGTGTGAATACCAAAAGATGTAAAGTTGATAATGATAGTCCCACATACTTGTGGCACTGCCGCCTTGGTCACATAGGTGTCAAATGCATGAAGAAGCTCCATGCAGATGGACTTTTAGAGTCTCTTGATTACGAATCATTTGACACGTGCGAACCATGCCTCATGGGTAAAATGACCAAGACTCCGTTCTCAGGAACAATGGAGCGAGCGACCAACTTATTGGAAATCATACATACTGATGTGTGCGGTCCAATGAGTGTTGAGGCTCGCGGTGGCTATCATTATGTTCTCACCCTCACTGATGACTTGAGTACATATGGGTATATCTATTTAATGAAACACAAGTCTGGGACCTTTGAAAAGTTCAAGGAATTTCAGAGTGAGGTTGAGAATCAACGTGACAGGAAAATCAAGTTCTTGCGATCAGATCGTGGAGGAGAATACTTGAGTCACGAATTTGGCACACACTTAAGAAAATGTGGAATAGTTTCACAACTAACGCCGCCTGGAACACCTCAGCGTAATGGTGTGTCCGAATGTCGTAATCGCACTCTATTAGATATGGTGCGATCTATGATGTCTCTTACCGACTTACCGCTATCATTTTGGGGCTATGCTTTAGAGACTGTCGCATTCACTTTAAATAGGACTCCGTCCAAATCCGTTGAGACGACACCATATGAATTATGGTTTGGGAAGAAACCTAAGTTGTCGTTTCTAAAAGTTTGGGGATGCGATGCTTATGTCAAGAAACTTCAACCTGAAAAGCTCGAACCCAAATCGGAAAAATGCGTCTTCATAGGATACCCTAAAGAAACTATTGGGTATACCTTCTACCTCAGATCCGAAGGCAAGATCTTTGTTGCCAAGAATGGATCCTTTCTAGAGAAAGAGTTTCCCTCAAAAGAAGTAAGTGGGAGGAAAGTAGAACTTGATGAAGTATTACCTCTTGAACCAGAAAATGGCGCAACTCAAGAAAATGTTCCTGAGGTGCCTGCACCGACTAGAGAGGAAATTAATGATGATGATCATGAAACTTCAGATCAAGTTGCTACTGAACTTCGTAGGTCCACAAGGACACGTTCCGCACCAGAGTGGTACGGCAATCCTGTCTTGGAAATCATGTTGTTAGACAACGGTGAACCTTCGAACTATGAAGAAGCGATGGCAGGCCCGGACTCTGACAAATGGCTAGAAGCCATGAAATCCGAGATAGGATCCATGTATGAAAACGAAGTATGGACTTTGACTGACTTGCCCGTTGAGCGGCGAGCCATAGAAAATAAATGGATCTTTAAGAAGAAGACAGACGCGGATGGTAATGTGACCATCTATAAAGCTCGGCTTGTCGCTAAGGGTTATCGACAAGTTTAAGGGGTTGACTACGATGAGACTTTCTCACCCGTAGCGAAGCTAAAGTCCGTCCGAATCATGTTAGAAATTGTCGCATTCTATGATTATGAGATATGGCAAATGGACGTCAAAACGGCATTCCTTAATGGTTTCCTTAAGGAAGAATTGTATATGATGCAGCCAGAAGGTTTCGTCGATCCTAAGAATGCTGACAAGGTGTGCAAGCTCCAACGCTCGATTTATGGGCTGGTGCAAGCATCTCGGAGTTGGAACATTCGCTTTGATGAGATGATCAAAGCGTTTGGGTTTACGCAGACTTATGGAGAAGCCTGCGTTTACAAGAAAGTGAGTGGGAACTCTGTAGCATTTCTCATATTATATGTAGATGACATACTTTTGATGGGAAATGATATAGAACTCTTGGACAGCATTAAGGCCTACTTGAATAAGAGTTTTTCAATGAAGGACCTTGGAGAAGCTGCATATATATTAGGCATCAAGATGTATAGAGATAGATCAAGACGCCTCATAGGTCTTTCACAAAGCACATACCTTGATAAGATATTGAAGAAGTTCAATATGGATCAGTCTAAGAAGGGGTTCTTGCCTGTGTTGCAAGGTGTGAAATTGAGCTCAGCTCAATGTCCGACCACGGCAGAAGATATAGAAGAGATGAGTGTCATCCCCTATGCCTCAGCCATAGGTTCTATTATGTATGCCATGCTGTGTACCAGACCTGATGTAAACCTTGCCGTAAGTTTGGTAGGAAGATACCAAAGTAATCCCGGCAAGGAACACTGGACAGCGGTCAAGAATATCCTGAAGTACCTGAAAAGGACTAAGGAAATGTTTCTCATTTATGGAGGTAACGAAGAGCTCATCGTAAAGGGTTACGTCGATGCTAGCTTCGACACAGATCTGGATGACTCTAAGTCACAGACCGGATACATGTATATTTTGAATGGTGGGGCAGTAAGCTGGTGCAGTTGCAAGCAGAGCGTCGTGGCGGGATCTACATGTGAAGCGGAGTACATGGTAGCCTCGGAGGCAGCACATGAAGCAATCTGGGTGAAGGAGTTCATCACCGACCTAGGAGTCATACCCAATGCGTCGGGCCAGTCAAACTCTTCTGTGACAACACTGGAGCTATTGCACTTGCCAAGGAGCCCAGGTTTCACAAGAAGACCAGGCACATCAAGCGTCGCTTCAACTCCATTCGTGAAAATGTTCAAGATGGAGACATAAATATTTGTAAAGTACATACGGACCTGAATGTAGCAGATCCGTTGACTAAACCTCTCCTTAGAGCAAAACATGATCAACACCAGAATTCCATGGGTGTTCGATTCATCACAATGTAACTAGATTATTGACTCTAGTGCAAGTGGGAGACTGTTGGAAATATGCCCTAGAGGCAATAATAAAAGCATTATTGTTATATTTCCTTGTTCATGATAATTGTCTTTTATTCATGCTATAATTGTGTTATCCGGAAATCGTAATACATGTGTGAATAAATAGACACCAACATGTCCCTAGTAAGCCTCTAGTTGACTAGCTCATTGATTAACAGATAGTCATGGTTTCCTGACTATGGACATTGGATGTCATTGATAACGAGATCACATCATTAGGAGAATGATGTGATGGACAAGACCCAATCCTAAACATAGCACAATATCGTATAGTTCGTTTGCTAGAGTTTTTCCAATGTCAAGTATCCTTTCCTTAGACCATGAGATCGTGTAACTCTCGGGTACCGTAGGAGTGCTTTGGGTGTACCAAACGTCACAACGTAACTGGGTGACTATAAAGGTATACTACAGGTATCTCCGAAAGTGTCTGTTGGGTTGACATGGATCAACATTGGGATTTGTCACTCCGTATGACGGAGAGGTATCTCTGGGCCCACTCGGTAATGCATCATCACAATGAGCTCAAAGTGACCAAGTGTCTGGTCACGGGATCATGCATTATGGTACGAGTAAAGTGACTTGCCGGTAACGAGATTGAACGAGGTATTGGGATACCGACAATCGAATCTCGGGCAAGTAACGTACCGATTGACAAAGGGAATTGTATACGGGGTTGCTTGAATCCTCGACGTCATGGTTCATCCGATGAGATCATCAAGGAGCATGTGGGAGCCAACATGGGTATCCAGATCCCGCTGTTGGTTATTGACCGGAGAGCAATCTCGGTCATGTCTACATGTCTCCCGAACCCGTAGGGTCTACACACTTAAGGTTCGGTGACGCTAGGGTTGTAGGGATATGAATATGCAGTAACCCGAAAGTTGTTCGGAGTCCCGGATGAGATCCCGGACGTCACGACGAGTTCCGAAATGGTCCGGAGGTAAAGAATTATATATAGGAAGTGCTATTTCGGCCATCGAGACAAGTTTCAGGGTCACCGGTATTGTACCGGGACCACCGGAAGGGTCCCCGGGGTCCACCGGGTGGGGCCACCCATCCCGGAGGGCCCCATGGGCTGAAGTGGGAGGGGAACCAGCCCTTAGTGGGCTGGTGCGCCCCTTGGCCCAACCCCTTGCTCCTAGGGTTGAAACCCTAGGGTGGGGGCGCCCACTTGCCTTGGGGGGCACTCCAACCCCCCTGGCCGCCGCCCCCTTGGGAGATGGATCTCCAAGGCCGGCGCCCCCCCCTTGGGGGCCTATATAAAGGGAGGGGAGGGAGGGGAAGCGGCACCCTTGAGTCTTGGTGCCCCCCCTCTCCCCTGCTACACCTCACCTCCTCCGTAGAGCTCGGCGAAGCCCTGCCGGAGTGCTGCTTCTCCATCATCACCACGCCGTCGTGCTGCTGCTGGAGCGATCTTCCTCAACCTCTCCTTCCCCCTTGCTGGATCAAGAAGGAGGAGACGTCACGCTGACTGTACGAGTGTTGAATGCGGAGGTGCCGTACGTTCGGCGCTAGGATCTCCGGTGATTTGGATCACGTCGAGTACGACTCCCTCATCCCCGTTCTTTCAACGCTTCCGCTCGCGATCTACAAGGTATGTAGATGCATCCGATCACTCGTTGCTAGATGAACTCGTAGATGGATCTTGGTGAAACCGTAGGAAAATTTTTGTTTTCTGCAACGTTCCCCAACACTTTCCACCAGCCAAATATGCATATAGTATAGCTGTTTCATTCCATTACTCTCTATGTGTTACATTGCCATCATATTCCATGTGCTGACCCGTTTTGGGCTGCAACGTTAATGTTGCAGACTTTTCAGACGATGATTAAGGAGTTTTAGGTCGTGGTTCTATACTCAGTGATGCCATTGGAGTTGATGGAGTCACTTATCTTCCAAGCCTTCCGCTGTTATAGTTATTAGATGGCCTTAAGCCATATTTATTCTAATAAGTTCTCTATTGAGACACTCGATGTAATAAGTGTCTGATCGCTACTCTGTTATAAATCGTCCGAGTACTGTGTGGTGTCAGCATTACTGATCCAGGGATGACACCGGAGTACAGAGATCGGATTGTTTGAGGTTTGGTCGCTACAGAGATGGTATCAGAGCACACGCTGACTGTAGGACACGACCACTAAGCTAAAGACCTAGATCACTATTCACTCTCTTCTCTTCTGACCCCTCATCTTTTCTACTCTTTAGGATGGCGGATACAAGGATAAAGTTCATGTAACCGGATGAAGATACACCCTTTGGACATCACTTGAAGGAAGTTACTAGATACCTGAACATAGGAGTACCAAGCTTCACCGGAACCTACAACGCCACTTTACCTGAAGAAGAGCGCTGGATGATTCAAGTTCAAGTTCCAGGAAGGAGGTTCATGCCAGTCACTGAGCCCATAGAGTTTTCTTTTGATGCACCAACTTGGAATCTATGAAAGAGTATGGCAGCTCACATCGCCATGGGATGCATTGGAGAAGTCTACCGCAATGATCTCAAGGATACCATCTACCAGATATGTGGACGCCGAGATAAGCACTGGGAGGTGATCAGCACCAGGAAGGATAGATCAATTGCAGCTTTTATCCAGGAATTAAACCAGCACATTCGACGACAGGAAAACCAAATGTGCGCCGACATGATAGATCTGAAGAAGGCAAGGACGAGAATCAAGGAACTGGAGTAAGAACTCAAGGCTACACGTGAAGATTATGAAGAAGAAATTGAAGTATTGGTGGATAAGAATGCCGACCTAACAATGAAGCTAGCAACATTTATGGGAGGCCCGACACCAGTAGATGAAGACGAAGAACCCAAGGAGATTAGCCCGGAAGACTACATCATCATCGACGACACCGACTCGGATCCAGATGATAGCAATGATGAATATGTTGATGAATCCGGAGCAGATATCATGGAGTCTGCAACCGAAGAATATTTCTAGTAGACCACCTCATTAGTAGTAGTAGTCCACCATGTAAATATAGTAGTCCGAGCACTTTTTGCGATAGTTAGATCGATTGTATGCCCTTGTCAGATTGAATGAAGTGAATTGTTTGCTTTGCCTCATGTGCATATGGGTAGTGTTTTCTCTTTAGACCCCCTCTAATCTTACATCTCATCTTTTCTAAACCCTCAGATGCCTCCGAGACGTGACCCTGGATTTACCTTTCCACCGGAGCTCACCCAGTTGATCCAGCAGTACAACACATTGATGCAGTTGCTAGTCCAGAATCAGAATCAGGGGAACAACAACAACAACCCACCACCACCACCACCACCTGTTGATCACTTAGCCCGTTTTCTTAGGCTGAATCCGCCGGTGTTTTCCAGTAGCACTGAGCCGATAGTAGCAGATGATTGGCTCAGCAAGACAGCTAGAGAGTTGACCACAGCAGGATGCACAGATGCGGAGAAGGTGAAGTTTGCCGCACATCAACTTGAAGGACCCGCAGCATCATGGTGGGAGAATTTCACAGCCACTTTCCCAGTCGACACTGTCACATGGGACCAGTTTCAGCAGGCCTTTCGTACTGCCCATGTTTCAGCAAGAGCAATGGCCATGAAGAAGCATGAGTTTCGCAACTTGCGACAAGGAGGACGGACAGTGGGCCAGTATGTGGAGGACTTTAGTAAGTTAGCACGCTATGCCCGAGATGACGTTGCTACGGATGCAGCTAAGCAGGAGAAGTTTCTGGAATGACTGAATGATGAGTTGAGCATGCAGTTGATGGTAGCAACCTGCAACAACTACCATGAGTTGGTAGACCGTGCTCTTATGATTGAAGGCAAGCAGCAGCAAATTGAGAACCGCAAGAGGAAGTATGGACAAGGAAAGTACAATTCAGGAGCTCAGCAGAAGCCACGTTTTACCCCTAGATCGGGAGGACATTTTCAGCATACTCATGGAGGAGGTAGCACGCACAATCACAATGGCACCAAGAATGGTAATGGGAATGGAGGAAGCAATGGCCAGAATCGCACCAACCCATCAACCCCAGCCAAGAAGGACCTGAGCCAAGTCACTTGCTTTAAGTGTCAGAAGACCGTACATTATGCAAATGAATGTCCTGAAGGCCAGAATGGCAATGGAAGTTCTGGGAAGAAGCCAAACCCTTTCAATAGGGGACAAGTGAACCACGTTAACGTGGAGGAGGTTGAAGAGCAGCCGGATGCCGTAATCAGTAAGTTTTTGGTTAAGTCATTTACTGCACTTGTTCTTTTTGATACTGGTGCATCGCATTCATACATATCAAGGGGATTTGTGGATAAGTATAACCTGCCCACTAAGGTTCTTAGAACACCTATGCTAGTAAGCTCACCAGGAGCGGAGTATATGGCCGGTCAAGGATGTTTTCAAGTGCCATTGAGTATAGGTAGGCATGTGTTTCCCTCGGATTTAATCATTTTGGAATCACAAGGATTGGATGTAATTCTGGGTATGGATTGGCTGTCGATGTATGGAGTAAACATCGATTGCGCCCGTAAGACAATTTTGCTTACTACCCCAGAAGGAAGAAGGATCAAGTATGTATCCCGGCATGTGCCAAAAGGGACTCAAATAAATTGCTTAACAGGAGTAGTGCAGGAGGAAGTACCAGTGGTAAAGGATTTCCCTGAAGTATTTCCAAAAGAGTTGCCAGGCATGCCACCGGATAGAGATATTGAGTTTTTGATTGAGCTATTGCCAGGCACAGGGCCAATATCAAAGAGACCATACAAGATGCCTGCAAAGGATTTGGTGGAAATTAAAGAAGCAGATTACGGAGTTACTGGATAAGGGATATATTCGCCCAAGTTCTTCGCCTTGGGGATCGCCAGTACTTCTAGTGGAGAAGAAGGATGGATCGTTAAGGATGGTTGTTGATTATCGAGGATTGAATGAGGTAACAATCAAAAACAAGTACCCACTACCAATGATCAATGATCTGTTTGATCGATTGCAAGGAGCTAAGGTATTTTCCAAGATCGATCTGCGATCGGGATACCACCAGTTGAAGATTCGAGAACAGGATATTCCTAAGACAGCTTTTACCACCAGGTATGGGCTGTACGAGTATACCGTTATGTCATTTGGTCTGACTAACGCACCCGCTTATTTTATGAACATGATGAACAAAGTGTTTATGGAGTTTTTGGATAAGTTCGTCGTAGTGTTCATTGATGATATCCCGGTTTACTCGAAAAATGAAGAGGAGCATAAGGAGCATTTACGTTTGGTACTTGGTAAACTCAGAGAACATCAGTTGTATGCCAAGTTCAGCAAATGTGAGTTTTGGTTGAAGGAAGTAGGATTCCTCGGACACGTTATATCCGAAGAAGGTATAGCAGTAGATCCTACCAAAGTTGATACCGTGACCAAGTGGGAAGCACCAACCACGGTTGGAGAGATACGGAGTTTTCTTGGACTCGCAGGATACTACCGGAGATTTATTGAGAATTTCTCAAAGATTGTGAAGCCTATGACTGAGTTGTTGAAGAAGGATACCAAGTTCAAATGGACTGAGGAATGTGAGGCTAGTTTTCAGGAGTTGGAGAAACGCTTGGTTACTTCACCAGTGTTGATTTTGCCAGACCAGACCAAGGATTATGAGGTGTATTGCGATGCTTCACGTCGAGGACTGGGAGCAGTGCTTATGCAGGAAGGGAGGGTTGTTTCATATACCTCAAGACAACTAAAACCTCGCGAGTTGAATTATGCTACGCATGATTTGGAATTAGCATCCGTAGTGCATGCATTGAAGACCCGAAGACATTTTCTGATTAGAAACCATTGCGAGGTGTACACGGACCATAAGAGTTTGAAGTATATTTTCACACAGAAGGAGTTGAATCTCAGACAAAGGAGATGGTTGGAGCTCATCAAGGATTATGATATGAGATTGCATTACCATCCCGGAAAGGCTAATGTACTCGCTGACGCATTAAGCCGTAAGAGTCATGTCAATACGTTAATGACGGGAGAAATACCAAGGGAGTTAGCCGAAAATCTTCGTGAACTATGGTTGGAAATAGTTCCGAGAGGCTATGTAGCCGCATTGGAGATTCAGTCAACTTTGATGAATAGAATCAGAGAAGCTCAGAAGACTGACATGGAGATTGCCTCTATAAAGGAGAAAATAAGCGAAGGAAAGGCTAAAGGATTTCATGAGGATGAGCACGACACCCTATGGTTTGAAGACCGTGTTTATGTTCCCAATGACCCGGAGATTAGGAAGCTAATTCTGCAAGAGGCACACGACTCACCATATTCGATTCACCCAGGAAATACCAAGATGTATTTGGATTTGAAGGATATTTTCTCGTGGACCGGAATGAAGAAAGATATTGCGGAATATGTAGCAGTTTGTGATGTGTGTCAGAGAGTAAAGGCAGAGCACCAGAAGCCAGCAAGATTGTTACAACCATTGTCGATACCCGAATGGAAGTAGGATAAGTTAGGCATGGATTTTATCACGGGATTACCCAGGACTCGTTCAGGCTATGACTCAATTTGGGTTGTAGTTGATCGATTGACGAAGGTAGATCATTTCATCCCGGTAAAGACCACTTACACCAGTGCTAAGTTGGCAAAGATATACATGACCAGGATCGTATGTCTGCATGGAGTTCTGAGGAGTATCATATCAGATAGAGGAACCCAGTTTACCTCAAAGTTCTGGAAGCAGTTGCACGAAACTTTGGGAACCAGGCTAGAATTCAGTACAACTTTTCATCCACAGACAGATGGACAGACCGAGAGAGTCAATCGGATTTTGGAAGATATGCTGAGAGCTTGTGCGCTAGATTACGGATCTAGTTGGGACGAGAATTTGCCATATGCAGAGTTTTCTTACAACAACAGTTACCAAACCAGTTTAAAGATGGCCCCTTTCGAAGCTTTGTACGGAAGGAGGTGCAGGACACTGTTGTCATGGGACGAAGTTGGAGACCGCCAGTTGTTTGGGCCTGATCTGATTAAAGAGTCTGAACAGAAGGTGAAATTGATTCGCGATAGACTCAAGGTAGCTCAGTCCAGACAAAAGAGTTATGCAGATTCCAAACGCAAGGAGACTGTTTACGAAGTTGGAGATAGAGCTTATCTTCGAGTATCTCCACTTCGGGGAACAAAACGTTTTGGAGTTAAGGGAAAGTTAGCACCACGATTTGTAGGACCATACCGAGTATTGGAGCGTATGGGAGAAGTGGCCTACAAGTTGGAATTGCCCGAAGGATTTTCAGGAGTTCATGATGTGTTCCACGTTTCTCAGTTGAAGAAGTGCCATGCAGAGATGGCTGACATACCCTTGAGAGACACAGTGCCATGGAAACAATCCAGTTGGATAATGATTTGACCCATGAGGAGAAACCAATTAAGATTCTCGAGTTTGCTAGTCGAGTCACTCGCAGTAAGGTTATCAAGTTTTACAAAGTTCAGTGGAGCAACCACACGGAGGATGAAGCCACCTGGGAGCGAGAGGAAGATTTGCTCAAGGACCACCCTCACCTATTTTCTAGCCAACCCGAATCTCGAGGGCGAGATTCATCTTAAGGGGGTAGGTTTGTAACATCCCAAATTTTCAATTTGGAATGTTATACATTAGATCATAAATGCATATCATATTTTATTTTGCATTTTGGTTGATCCTAGAAATTTCTACGCAACTCAAGGACCCACGGAGAGAGTTGGGAAATTCATTATTTTCATATTTGAGTTTTCTCAAATTTTGAGAATAGGATCATTTGATTTTTATTATTTTATTGTCAATTATTTCTATTACAAAATAAAGAAATATTGAGGATTTAATAATAAAATAAAATAAGATTTTATTTCAGAGTTTTTCGTTATTTTATTTGAATTTAGGAAAAATGTGCGTTCTTCAAATTTTCATTTAGGCCCCAAATAAATGTTCACCTTGTGCGGCTTGATTTTAAAAGCCCGAGAAAATTTATTTCGGGATTTTTGGAGTCCATTTAGTATTTCTTTTTATTTTTCTTCCGCACGTAATTATTTAAAAAAATCGAACCGACCTAACGGGCCGTGTCCGACCCGACTCCTGGCCCGCTAAGCTTTATAAGCCGGGGGGAGGCCCAGCCAGAGCTAACCCTAGCCCGAGCCGCCCCAGCCCCAGCTCCCGCCGCCGCCCAAGGTTCGCCGCGCCTCGAAATCCATGCCGCCGTTTAAAAAAACCGTTCGGTTTTCCGTTGGTTTTTTTAGTTTCGGTTTTTTTAAATAGATCGGTTTTTCCGGTTTATTTAATTTAGCGAGCGTTCGTCATTTTTCTTCTTGCTCGGATTAAATCCGCGATTTTTCTGATCGCGATTCCTGATCCGATTTTCGTTTTAGTATAACTTTTCGCTCGTTTATCGGAATCAGGCGATTCAAGCGCGTGGAGTTTCGTCTCGAAACCCTCTATCCGTTTAACCAACTTAAACAAGTTTTTGCTACTGTAAAAAATGCCCTAGATCCAGATTACTAGAATGAAGTTGTTTTATTTCGCCGTTTGACTTTCGTTGCTTCGTTTGATTTGATTCTTTTTGCAAACCGGAGTTCTTAAGTTGAACCTTCTGGTTAGATCTCTTATTTGAGTTTTACCCATGCATTAGATGAGTACTTATTGTATGCTTGTTTGTTTGCGATAGAGTACCCAGAGTGCGCCGCTTGTTACTTCGAATCGCTAGGTTTCGCAGATCATCTGCAAGGCAAGTAACACTTTGATCATACCTTTTCTACTACCCAGTTTTATTGCATTAGATCAATCCTCAAACATTGCATGATTAGGATCTAATTAAAATTGTGGGTTTTGGGAGTAGTTGAGGTAGAACCTATTACCTGTTTATTATCAAACCTTTGGGAGTTACTTCTACGTTTGCTTATTGTGCCATGCTATGCTAGTAGACGTGGATTGGGTGAGTGATATCCATGACAGATGTGAGATTGTTAATTAATGGTTTATCTAAGGTGGCAACTTAAACACACATCTGGGTGGATTGAGGTACCTGGGTATTCCAGGATTGCCAGTTTCTTTTTGGACCGCCACCCAGGCTCAAAGGGATCATGAGATTATTCATACTAGAAACTTCTGTGTGCAGCCACAAGCCATTATGGGCTCTAGCGTAGTTGATTAAGTCGTGCGAACTCTTACAGGGTAGACTAGCAGATGTAGGGGAAAGTAGGTGTAACGGTCTATCCATCGTAAGGTGTTAGCGCTTCTGAAAGACTATGTCTCAGTCATCCATCTTCTCAAACACCATGTAGTGCGAGAAACCAAACGGAGGCGATCGAGTCTTGTGGGGAAAAGTGCGCAAACCTCTGGAGAGTGTAATAAACTAATCATGTTTAGTCGTGTCCCCGGTTATGGACATTTTGAGTATCTAGTACCTGGATTATCATGTGAATCTCAACATGTTATTCTAAATTAATTTTGTTGGGTTTTGATTAATGATGATGTTTAATTGGGATTGAGAATGCTGTCAACCATTCTCAATGTTTAACAACCACCATGATAGTTAAATAAATTTTATTCCTTTGCCGTAGGGAAAAATTGGCTTACGCAAAACTGTAACCATAGAGCTTTCCACCAGCCAAATATGCATATAGTATAGCTGTTTCATTCCATTACTCTCTATGTGTTACATTGCCAGCATATTCCATGTGCTGAGCCGTTTCGGGCTGCAACGTTAATGTTGCAGACTTTTCAGGCGACGATTAAGGAGTTTTAGGTCGTGGTTCTATACTCAGTGATGCCGTTGGAGTTGATGGACTCACTTATCTTCCAAGCCTTCCGCTGTTATAGTTATTAGATGGCCTTAAGCCATATTTATTCTAATAAGTTCTCTATTGAGACACTCGATGTAATAAGTGTGTGATTGCTACTCTGTTATAAATCCTCCGAGTATTGTGTGGTGTCAGCATTACTGATCCAGGGATGACACCGGAGCACAGAGATCAGACTGTTTGAGGTCTGGTCGCTACAGGTTTATAGAATGCACACGGTTTGAATTACAAAAATGTTTGAGATATTAAAGTGGCATCTCTTTTTTCAAAATGCCTTTGTTGGCTTTTATTCGAGTTCGCCTTCTCTCAAAATGGACCCGGCAAATACCACAACATGTGGGATGTCATTCCATGATACCATGCCAAGTTTCATGAATTTCAGACGAGTTTTGGATTTACTATAACTTCAAAACCAGGTACCTCAACGTTTTGCCGGTAATCAATAGTGCCCTGGTGTTTGAAATTCATTCCCATTTCTTGGATGGGACCTAAGCATGCACCCAAGGACACATATTTGATTTTTCAACCAATTTATATGCACTGGAGCATGTGCATGTATTTCAAATTTGAATTATGCACATAAAATGCCTAGAAAACCCAATTAATGTATAAAAATGTCCAAACGAACCCCAAAAAATTCCAAAACTTAACACAACACTCTTGTAGTTCTATGTTGACACAAGAATTGTTTTGAAAGCAATAAGAGGCAACAGATATCATTTCGTCCCCAAAGGTGGTACGTTCCCAACCGAAACCACCAGGCTTGTTGTGAGAAGCTCTGATTTGTGAGAAGCTTGTATCAAAACCTGCCCCAAATGGGACAAACATTTACCACAGCATGTTGATGCCGCTCCATGGTACCATGCCAGGTTTCATGAATTTCAGACGAGTTTTGGATTTACTAGAGTTGAAAAACCAGGTATCTCAATGTTTTGCCGGCAAACAACAGTGCCCTGGTGTTTGAAATTCGTTCCCATTTCTTGCATGGGACCTAAGCATGCACCCAAGGACACATATTTGATTTTTCAACCAATTTATATGCACTGGAGCATGTGCATGTATTTCAAATTTGAATTATGCACATAAAATGCCTAGAAAACATAGTTAATGTATAAAAATGTCCAAACGAACCCCGGAAAATTCCAACTTAACACAACACTCTTGTTGTTTTATGTTGACACTAGAAATTTTTTTAAAGCAATCAGAGGCAACGGATATTGTTTCATCCCCAAAGGTGGCACGTTCCCTACCGAAACCACCAAGCTTGTTGTGAGAAGCTCTGGTTTGTGAGAAGCTTATACCCAAACCTTCCCCAAATGGGACAAATTTTTTACCATGGCGTGTTGATGTCGCTCCATGATACCATGCCAAGTTTCATGAATTTTAGACGAGTTTTGGATTTACTAGAATTTAAAATCTAGGTATCTCGTTGTTTTGCCGGCAATCAACAGTGCCCTGGTGTTTGAAATTCATTCCCATTTCTTGGATGGGACCTAAGCATGCACCCAAGGACACATATTTAATTTTTCAACCAATTTATATGTACTGGAGCATGTGCATGTATTTCAAATTTCAATTATGCACATAAAATGCCTAGAAAACCTAGTTAATGTATAAGAATGTCCAAACCCCGAAAAATTCCAAAACTTAACACAACACTCCTGTTGTTCTATGTTGACACTAGAAATTTTTTGAAAGCAATAAGAGGCAACGGATGTCGTTTCGTCCCCAAAGGTGGCACGTTTCCTATCGAAACCACCAGGCTTTGTAACACCCCAGTGTCATGCTACAGTAACACTATGTGATTAAACTAATCATTTTTCCAAACAGTGCTTCATCACCTTTGATCAATATCCCATTTGAAATTCCAGTCAATTCAAATTCAAGTGAAGTTTGAAGTTGCTCAAAAGTTGCTGGAAAAATGTTCATCATTTGTCAAAAATTCCATAACAATTATTTGTTAAGGAACACGACATCACTTTTGTGCAAAGATGAGCATTAGCAATTATAACAGCACCAATTCAGCATTTTTAAATGCTATCCTATTTATGAAAAATACCAAATGATTTCTTCTGGTCTCCAAAATATTTGTGGCACTGTCTATAATCACCAGGGATTTAATGGGACACATCCCAAATTTTGCTTAAGTGAAATAGTTGACCAAATAATTCCCTTTCTCTCTCTGTTAATAAATTAAGGCGGAATATAAAAATATAAAAAAGGCCTACCTGGCCTCTGGCCTAAGACCCAGCGTGGCCCAGCCCACCAGGTGCCCCTGTCTCCCTCCTTTGTTCACACGGGCGTTGTGGATGCCGTGCGGCCGCACGTGGCCAGGATGGCCACGGCCAGCCATCCGCTGTCGTCCTGCGCGGATAAGGTCGTCGGCGATGCCCCTGCCAACCCTAGATCGCCTACTTCCCCTTTTGCGCCCCCTCCTTGGTCCTCTTCGCCTCGCCCCCCTCACGAGATCCCTCCTCCCGTGCGCGCCCATGGCCGCGGCACCGTGCTGACCGCGGCCACCCCTGTCCCCGCCCCTCTCTGACGAGTCTCCGAGCGCCGCCATGCCCCGCTACGTCTACTCCGACCATGGAGTAGAGCTCGCCGCCCCTACAGTGCCCACCACATCGTCGTCTTCTTCCTCGGCTCACCGTCGTCTTCTTCAACGACGGTGCCCACTATAGCTCCTAAACCCACCGTCGGGCCCTCATGCGCCCTCTCGGTGAGCTCGCCCTCCTCTTACCTCTCTCACGTAGGCCACCTCCCTCTCAAGCTCGCTCATCGCGGCTGCCGAAGCTCGGCCCCGCTGCTGAGCCCCTCGCCATCGCTACTGACGTCGTCGAGCTCAACCGAGCCCCGCGTCATGCTCAGGGCCTCGCGCCGGAGCCGCCCGTGCCCTTAGTTTGTCTTGCCACACCCCGCAACATCGACTCCGTAGAACTCCCGAAGCCACCGCCGCTGCCGTCGACGAGGAGCTCACTTCCGGCCATCCCCGGGCGAGCCACCACTACCCACTCGACGTGCCTCGACACGCTCGTCTGTCCGGCCCCAAACACGCAGCGAACGGATCCCTGTTGCACAATCCCCATCCGTGCCCGAACCCCGTCGGCGCCTCCACTCGTCACCGGCGCAGTTTCGGCCAGCCGCGAGCCCAACCGACCTCACCACGCGACAGGACGAGCTCTCCTCGTTCGAACGCGCCAAGTCCCGCGCCTAAAGACCCCCTGTGGCGCGATTCCGGCGAAGTCCGGCGAGTCCCGCCGTTGTTTTGGTCGCCGGCGACGAAACCCCAACGCCGCCGATGTGGCGCAACCGGGCCCTACCCTTGGGTCACTACCAGTGGGCCATGGGGGCCCCGTTGACTGGGTCAACGTGCTAACTGGGCAGCCCAATGGCACTGACATGCGGGCCCCACCAAGTAATTAAGCTAATTAAAACATTTTTATGAATAAAACTAATTATTTAACCTAATCAGTCACTCACATGTGGGGCCCTACTGCTAATTAACTCTGTTTAATTAAAATAACCCACTGTTAGCCCTCTGTATGACATGTGGGACCCACTGGTTAGTTTGACTTGGTCAGACGTCCTGTTGACTGCTGACGTCACAGTGATGTCATGCTGGCGCTGTAATTCTTTTCTGTTAATAATAATAATTCCAGAAAATACTTTAATCTTTAGAAATTCATAGAAAATAAACCGTAACTCCGATGAAAATGTTTTCTATATGAAAGTTGCTCAGAAAAATCCCACGAATCCGAATACGCGGTCCATTCACCTGTCACATGCCCCTAGCATGCTGAACCTAGAACCGTCCCCTCTCTTTCGTCTGTCCGGAAAAAGCCAAACGCCGGGAAAACCCCTCCGGATGTTTTCCCTCTCCGTCTGCAACATGTAGTACTGCGTTAGAGCACTCCTAGCATAGCTTACTGCCTTGTCGGGCTTTCTGTTGCATTTGTATGCTTGCTATTTATTGTTTCTTCCCCCTCTTCTCTCCGGTAGACCCCGAGAACGATGCTGATGCCCTTGGATCGACTGCGTCGACGACGACACTTCTTCCTTTTCAACAGAGCTTCCAGGCAAGCAAACCCCCCCTTGAGCATTCCGATATCGCCCATTTCATTCCCTCTCATGCTTCCATTAGAACTGCTACTTCTTTATGTATGATCCTACTCTGATGCATAGCCTGTTGTCGTTACCCGCTTTTATACCTTACCTGCTTATCCTAAACTGCTTAGTATAGGTTGGTTAGAGATCCATTAGTGACCCCACCTTGTCCCAGTTGCCTTGCTTTATGTTCAATGACTCGATCAACGTGATTGACGTCCAGGCCCCGACACCGCACATCACCCCCCTAGTTGTATGACTCTGCAGAGTTACCATCGAGTGCCGAGGGTGGAACCTCTTACCTCACTCCTGATGAGATCTCTGTAGTGTAGCTATACGATCGAGGTCATCGAGGGTGATTTCCTCCTTAACCACTTCCGTTATGGCTCTGTCGTGCAGCCCATCAAATGTGAACCTCGAGGGTGAATCCTCGTACATTCACCTTGTTGATAACATTGAGTGGGATTCACCGGGGGTGATTCCTTGGGTTTTCCCCTTGGTGTTAGACACACAGTTACTATGGTTACTATGACTTTGCACTGAGCCATGTTACTAAAGATGGGTCGGCCCTGAGGGGTACCCACGCGAGCTTAATAGCGAGTGATATGGAGTCGGGTTGACATGGAAGGTGCCCGCGATATACTACGAGGCGTGGCCGGGCATTCTTAGCCCTTGTCGCAAGTACTCAAGACGGGGCGATGGGGTCACATCGATCGTGAGTCTCTGCTCGTTACCGCGTGTTCCTAATCCACTATGATTTGGATATTTGATCTGAGGGGCCTTTGGCCTGATAGCACTAAACATCACGTGGGCATGGTATGGGCGTTTTGCGTCGTATGCATCGGCCGAAGCTTAATCGACGTCAGCGACTGAGCGGCGCGCGCCGGGTTGGACTGCGTAAGCTCCTGCCTTGTTGAAGGGGGTAGCTAGGTCTGCTCACCGGCCGCGTACACAACATGCAGGAGTTCCCGGGGAGATGGCCCATGACCCCTGGGGGCATAGGTTTAGTCCGGCGTGCTGACCTCTCTATTAAGCCTAGGTCAGGTTGTGGCGTATTGTTTGGCCGAGGCCAGGCATGACCCAGGAAAGTGTGTCCGGCCCAAGTTAATCGAGCGGGGTGGGTAAGTTGGTGCACCCCTGCAGGGAAGAAAACATCTATCGATAGCTTGTCCTACGGTAACGGACACTAAGAGTTGTATCCTGATCGATACAACTAGAACTGGATACTTGTGATGAGAACTGGATGGTGATGAGAACTGGATTGTGATGAGAAAGGGATAGTATGGCTCTGGGATTGCTTTCTCGCTGGGAGTCGAGAATGGATCTCTGGCCGAGGTTGATAACACTACTACTACTTTACATTATGTTGATCTGTACTCTTCTAAATGTTGCAAGATGCTTGAAGATGCTAGTCTTCGATAGGCTAGGCTTTCCCCTTTCTCTTCTGGCATTCTGCAGTTTAGTCCATAGATACGAACCATTCCTTTGATACAGATGCATACTTAGTTTAGTTCTGATGTAAGTCTTGCGAGTACTTTGGATGAGTACTCACGGCCGCTTTGCTACCTCTTTTCCCCCATACCTGATTATTGCGACCAGATGGTGGAGCCCATGATCCAGACGACACCACCGACGACTCCTACTACCTAGAGGGTGCCTACTACTAAGTGGAGACTGCCGATGACCAGGAGTAGTTAGGAGGCTCCCAGGCAAGAGGCCTTGCCTCTTCGATCGTGTTGCTTTGTGCTAGCCTTCTTAAGGCAAACTTGTCTAACTTATGTCTGTACTCAGATATTGTTGCTTCCGCTGACTCTTGTGTATTCGAGCTTATGTATTCGAGCCCTCGAGGACCCTGGCTTGTAATATAAAGCTTGTATTATTTTAATTTGTGTCTAGAGTTGTGTTGTGATATCTTCCCGTG
This sequence comes from Triticum monococcum, assembly GCA_034509565.1. Classification (NCBI taxonomy): domain Eukaryota; kingdom Viridiplantae; phylum Streptophyta; class Magnoliopsida; order Poales; family Poaceae; genus Triticum; species Triticum monococcum. The sequence continues at coordinate 421,168,757 of CM067846.1, read as the reverse complement.
AGTCCTTGATCTTGATCATACACATTTGCGTGTGTGATTAGTGTACGATTGAATCGAGGGCGTCACAAGTTGGTATCCGAGCCGACTGCCTGTAGGAATCCCCCTTCCAAATTCCTTGGCCGAAGTTCAGTCTAGTCACTGAAAAACTTTTACTAACATGGTTGTGTGCCTTACGGGCCCACGTTGCCATTTGGGTGGTATTAGGATCTTTTACTCCTCGTCTATACTCTGGGACTCTAATCTCTCTTCTATTCGGGTTAAATGGTTTTACTAACTCGAACATTAGGATCTCGTGATCACATCTGCCCGGAGAGCCCCTTATTTCAGATGATCGCCTGCTGCATCAGAAGATTCTGAAGATACTCGACGATTTTCTCTCGAGACTTTGTGCCTATTGCCTTTGCAATTCCCTACCACCGAAATATCCTTATGGATAACTACACACACTTACCAATCTTACATTCTATCCCATTGATCTTGTTATTACAAGATGCCTTGAACTGCTCTCCTTTCCCGAGAATCTTTTGAGCTGACTGCCTTGCAGTTCCTTGTTATCTGAATACCCCTACGGATAACTTTGTGCACCTATCGAGTATCCAATCATCCTCAGTTGATTCTTGTACTTCACAAAAGTCTTTGTAATACCATTCGTTCTTGTGAAAATCCTCAACAACCTATTGTTCTTGAATTTCCTGCTTGCTTGCATTATGGTTAATACCATAAGTCTAGTAATCTTATTGTCAGCCTTTGTCATTATCATTTTGAGTCCGTTGATACAATATGTTGTGAATGCTCGCAACCCTCAATCAGGTCCTAGAATTCATCCTTCCGGTTCAGACGTCATTTTAACATGTCCTGAATCTCGATCAATCAAATCGCCATCGATTGTACCCCTAAGGCTATTATACCTATCCATCCCTAATCAGAGCATTGCTTCTGATCCCTTGTCATGGAATTCATAATTCCTTTGCAATTGAGCTTTGAGTTAGTCAGTTGTTTCTATAATCTGGTCTCCTTGCATTCATTCTTCCTCTGGTTGGATATTGATGCTCACATCAGATCCCTTGTGGACCACCAGACCCCCCCCCCCTTCGGATTTTATCTGACAACGTCCTTCATATTCGATAAGCTTGTAAGCCTTTCCTCGGATACATAATGCTTTTGGTAAATTGTATCCTCCGCTTTCTCAAGCATGCTCTACTACCAAGGACACATATTTGATTTTTCAACCAATTTATATGCACTGGAGCATGTGCTTGTATTTCAAATTTGAATTATGCACATAAAATGCCTAGAAAACCCACTTAATGTATAAAAATGTCCAAACGAACCCCGAAAAATTCCGAAAATTAACTCAACACTCCTGTTGTTCTATGTTGACACTAGAATTTTTTTGAAAGCAATAAGAGGCAATGGATATCATTGCGTCGCCAAAGGTGGCACGTTCCCTACCGAAACCACTAGGCTTGTTGAGAAGCTCTAGTTTGCGAGAAGCTTATACCCAAATCTGCCCCAAATGGGACAAAAAATTTACCACGGCATGTTGATGCCGCTCCATGATACCATGCCAAGTTTCATGAATTTCAGACGAGTTTTGGATTTACTAGAATTTAAAAACCAGATATCTCGACGTTTTGCCGGCAATCAACAGTGCCCTGGTGTTTGAAATTCATTCCCGTTTCTTGGATGGGACCTAAGCATGCACCCAAGGACACATATTTGATTTTTCAACCAATTTATATGCATTGGAGCATGTGCATGTATTTCAAATTTGAATTATGCACATAAAATGCCTAGAAAACCCAATTAATGTATAAAAATGTCCAAACAAACCCCGAAAAATTCCAAAACTTAACACACCACTCCTGTTGTTCTATGTTGATGCTAGAATGTTTTTGAAAGCAATAAGAGGCAACGGATATTGTTTCGTCCCCAAAGGTGTCGTGGTGTTCAAAATTCATTCCCATTTCTTGCATGGGACATAAGCATAAACCCATGGACATAAGCGGATAAAAGGTCTAGCAATTCAAACAGCGTCCATTGCCGTTCTGACCCCATTATGTAATTCAAATCAAGATGGAAAATCAAGTAGATCCCACACAGTTTATTATCACCAACTGTGTGAGATGTAGTACAAAATATCCTGGAGCACCGTCTGTGTATAGTACGCCTATAGCTTACGCGAAAAGGTGCGTCAGCTACAGTCCACAATATTACTACCTCATAATCTTGAAAATATCTACGGCGTGGAAGGTTTTCATGTTTGATAGCACACGATTAGTATGTGTAGACTGTGTGCGATGTCTGATACTCCCGCTCTGCTTTAGTCCCTTGATTCAAATTTTCAGTAGCCCCGGCATTTTACTCCCGCCTCTGCATCTCTTGCAATCTCAAAAATATCTGCTCGCCCTTGATCCAAATTTTCAGTAGCCCCGCCTTGTTACTGCCGCCTAGTAAAATTTTCAGTTGCCACAGTATTTCCTCAAACACAACCTTGCCCCCCTCCACAAACACCACACACTCCCCAAAACCTCCGCTCATACAGACACACACTGCAAGTGCATCTAGTGCCCCTTAGTGATTTTGGTGTATTGAAGACTTATAGGTTAAGGGACTGATGCGTTTGTGAGTGTACACAGGTCTATAAGTGTATGAGGAGTTTGATATTTACAGGAAAAGTCAACCCCTAAAAATGAATATCTTCGACTGAAGATTTTGGTATTTCTGAAGACTTTCATGAAGACTTTGAAAGTGAAGAAATTGGTGTGTCCGTGAAGACTTGATATTCATGCGAGGAATATGAAGCTTGAAGACTTTCGTTTTCATAGTTTTGTTTTTCTCTTTCTTGAGTGTTAGGAAACACCGTACTATTAAAGGGGGTCGAGGAAATACTAAGGAAAATTTTCCATGTGATGCTCAACTCAAAATCCTACATCTACCAATCCCTTCGAGTGAAGCCATTGGAAATCTCATACCGTTCAGTCAATTTCTTCAGTGACAGAGACGAAGTTCTTCTGGTCCCTGAGGAATTTTTCCTGACTGAGGAGTTAGGAATTCGCCAGTGAGGATTGCCTACACAGTGAGGAACATGATAGCCCTGAGGATTTTACTACTCAAAATTCCGACCGTTGCTGTGCTATGCGCCAGCTATCCCAAAATATTTATCCACCTAACGGTCATATCATTGAAGGGCACTTATGTCTTATCATGTCGGGCTGCTCCCTAGGCTATAAATACCCACCCCCTACAACCACTAGCTGGTTGGCTGCTCCGAGAGAAACTGACACTTGTCATTTGAGAGCAACCCATCCTCCGAGGAGTTTGAGCGAAAATCATCAAGTGAGGAAAAACCAAAAACCCAAAACCCAAACACCTACAAACCCCAAGTGATTGAGCATCACTGAAGAGATTGATCCTGAGTGGATCCGACGCTTGTTACCTTTGAAGACTGTGCTTCTTCCAGACGGTTAGGCGTCATGGTCTAGAGCATCCAAGAGGAATTGTGGATCGTCGAGTGACCAAGCTTGTGAAGGTTTGGAAGTCGCCTGAAGACTTACCACGAGTGATTGGACGAGGTCTGTGTGACCTTAGTTCAAGGAGCATACAGTGAGGACTGGGTGTCTTGGACTAAGTGTCCTTGACTGGGTGTCCAGGATTGTGTGTCCTCGAGTTTAAATACTCGGTCGCTCCAACCAGATGTACAACTGACACAGCAGTTGGAACTGGTCTACCAAATCATTGTCTTCATCAAGCTTACTGGTTCTATTTCCTCAACTCTTTCATTTCCTCATAACTGTGTTGTGTGCTTGTTCATATCTGTGTTTGAAGACCTTGACTGAAGACTTACTCAATTTCCTCAGTTCAATTTCTTTAGTCTGTTTGTCTTCATCCTGTGTTATCCTATGATTACGCTTCTTGTACTCTATGCCTGACTTCATTTCATCATGATGACTATGCTTGTATTATGTTATGTTTACTTTTGAGTACTTATTCCGCTGCTAGTAGTTCTTCGCTAAGGAATTTCCTCACCAGCAAATTCCTCGGTGAAGAATTTCATAAAAATCACCTATTCACCCCCCCTAGTCGATATAACGCACTTTCAATTGGTATCAGAGCAAGGTACTCCCTTGTTCGGTGTGATTTTGGTTTAACCACTTGGAGTTTTAGTTATGTCGACCGCAGGTATGACGAAGGTGACTTGCCCCATCTTTGACGGTCACGAGTATCCCAAGTGGAAGGCCATGATGAAGAAACGCCTCATGGCGATGAACAGCGAGTTGTGGACCGTCACTGAGATTGGCCTGACTGATCTGTGCAAGATGGCGGATGCTGATGACATTCGCAAGTATACTCTTCTCAACCTCACGGTGAAGGATGTCATCTGCTCTAGTGTGTCACAAAATCAGTTCAGGAATACCATGCATCTCGATCATGCAAAGCTCATCTGGGACCGTCTCTCTGAGGTCTATGAAGGTCATCGAACCTGTCATGATCCTTGGTTTGAGGACTTCAAGGAATCTCTCAAAACGATGACATTCAAACCAGAATCATCATCTTCTGCATCATGCCTTATGGCGAAAGATGCTGAGGTAACTGAATGCTACCTATCCGAGTCCAGTGATGATGAATCTGGTGATGAATTTGGACCCAGCTATGTCAAACTTGCTTCCCTTGCTACTAAACAACAAAGAGCTTTAGAAAAAGCTCACTATATGCTAAACAAGAGCGATGATATGTTGGATGAGGAAATGGATCAGTCAAAAGCTTTGGTTGAAAGTCTTTAGAGACTTCATACTAAGTATGACACCCTTCAAGATCAACATAACACTCTCTTGTCCGATCATGAGAAGCTTTCTTATGAATTTCTTCAAAGAAAGTAAGATCTTGAAAAGCTAAGAGTGAGTTATGAAGATCTTCAGAAGGAGCGCGATTCATTACTTGCTCAACAAATCAGCGCTTCTCAGGAAGAATTTGTTCCACCATGCTTGAAGTGCATTGAACGTGAATCTGCTAATTCTTCACCTGAATGTTCAAATGCTGCTAATGTTTCAAATTCTTCACATGCCTCTGCTATCACTAGTTCCTCATCTGAGGAAATTGCTAGTATCACTGACGATGCAGGGCTGAAGGAATTGTACACGACAGGCATGTACAAAAGCCTCAAAGGGCATCAGGCTCTTTGGATGTGCTTAAAAAGCAGATCCTCAATAGGAACCCTAGGAAAGAGGTTATCGCCTTTGAGAGGAAACTCAATGCTGATGGTACATATTGGAAGCCTGAGCAGTACCCCAAAACTACATGGGTTGCAGCAAAGGGACCTCCAGTTGGTCCATCTAACTTATCTGGATTTGCATGTGAATCTCCTCATTCTGATGATGAGTCAATTGACTCCAACTATAAGCTATTCAAAAATCAGAATGGTGAAGTATTTGCTAGATATGTTGGCACTAACTATAGGAACAGCTCCCTATGAAGAAAATATGGGTTCCTAAAAGATGTCTTGAAAATCTTCAGGTGAATGTCATCATGACGCCACCTGTGAAGAATAGGAACCCCAGATCGAATTCTTCATATGGACCAAATTCCTCATATGGAGCAAAGTCCTCATATGAACATCATCGTGCTAACCCGTCTGTTTCGCAGGGAAGATCTAAGTATTATGGATATATGCATTATTCTTCAAATCATTATGTCCATAAGTCCTCGAAGAATTTCTCTACATACTCTTATGCTTACTCTAACCCCTCTTATGTGAAACGAAATGGACTGGCTTCTATGGCATCCTTCTCGTATGGAGCTCGCGGAATGATGAGCTCTTTGCCACCCCTTCAGATGTGGGTGGTGAAGAAAAAGAAGTAATCTCTTCTGTAGGGTCAGGTCTCCAGACGCACGTAATCGTCTGAAGAATTTGCTGGAGACCTGAGCATGCCTGATAGGACGCAGGCTAATCATGAAGAAATTAACTTTCATTTCTCACGTCCTCATATTGCTTTATCAGTTCTCTTACTTTATGAAATTGATCTGATGAATTGATGTCATATTCTTCACTGATGAAGTATATGAGTTTGTAAGCTGCACTAATTCATCTGCAGGATGATCAACTCAAAGCCACTGAGTGGGTCCTCGATAGTGGATGTACAAACCACATGACTGGTGACAAGAATCTATTGATGGATGCTCCATTATCTCCGTTGCATCTGAAGCATATCATCTTTGCTGACAAAGGCAAAAGTTAGGTATTGGGTCTAGGTAAGGTTGCGATTACAAAGGATCGACACATGGACAAAGTCATGCTTGTTGAGTCCTTAGGATACAACCTTATGTCTGTCTCAATGCTTTGTGATCTTGATATGGTTGTTGTCTTTGGCAAGTACCGTTGTGTTGTGCTTATGGAAGCTGACAATTCCAAAGTCTTCGAAGGCTTTAGGAGAGGAGACCTGTATATTGTTGATTTCTCTATAGGACCACAACCAGCCGTGTGCTTACTTGCAAAAGCTTCAGAAGGATGGCTCTGGCATCAACGACTTGGTCATGCAGGCATGAGGAATTTTCACATGCTTGCGGAGAAGAAGCATGTCATTGGCATCGAGAATGTCAAATTCCTCAAGGATCACCTATGCGGAGCCTGTGAAGCTGGGAAGATGACCAAGGCCAAGCATCCAGCAAAGACTATCATGACCACCACTCGCCCATTTGAATTGCTTCACATGGATCTCTTTGGTCCTAATCATTATTCTGCTATTTCAAATGAAGCATCTCAATATGGCTTTGTTATTGTTGATGATTATTCTCGCTACACATGGGTACACCTTGTTACTTACAAACATGAAGTGCAGGAAGTCTTCAAACGATTTTCCTCGAGGGCTTCAACCAACTTTGGTGTGAAGATCAAGCACATTAGAAGTGACAATGGCACTGAGTTCAAGAATTCTGGTCTCGATGACTATCTTGATGAACTTGGTATTACTCATGAGTTATCTGCTCCTTACACTCCTCAGCAGAATGGCGTCGTGGAGCGCAAGAACAGGACTCTTGCTGAGATGGCTTGCACTATGTTTGATGAATACAAAACGCCTCGTCGTTTCTGGACTGAGGCAATTGATACTGCGTGCCACATTAACAACAGAGTATATCTTCACAAATTCTTCAAAAAGATTGCCTATGAACTCCTCACCGATAAGAAACCCAATGTAAGTTATTTCAAAGTCTTCGGTGCTAAATGTTGGATTAGAGATCCTCATCACAACTCAAAATTTGCACCGAAAGCACATGAAGGTTTTATGCTTGGTTACGGAAAGGACTCGCACACCTACAGAGTCTTCAACAACGTTCTTCACAAAGTTGTTGAAACTGTATATGTGCGGTTCGATGAAACTAACGGCTCGCAAAGAGAGCACCTACCTATTGTGATAGATGAACCAACACCTGAGGAAACTATCAAGTTCAAGGCTACTGAGGATGTCATACCTACTGAAGAATCTGCTGAAGAATTCATTCCAGAACATGAAGAACGTCGAGCTAATGCACTTGAAGAAAATACTGAAGAAAATGGTGCTGAAGAAAACGCTGATCAAAATCTTCAACGACAACCAGCTCATCCTCGCATTGCAAAAGAAGTGCAAGTTGAAAAGATGTAGGACCTTGAAGTAGATGTGTCTAGAGGGGGGTGATTAGACACTTAATGCTAAAGTTGCAGTTTTTAAGCTTTTTCGGTTTAAGTGGAGTTTAGGCACAATTTCAACATTCACAATACATATCAAGCAAGCATGCAAAGAGTATATAGGCAGCGGAAAGTAAAGCATGCAACTTGCAAGAATGTAAAGGGAAGGGTTTGGAGAATTCAAATGCAATTGGAGACACGGATGTTTTTCCCGTGGTTCGGATAGGTGGTGCTATCCTACATCCACGTTGATGGAGACTTCAACCCACGAAGGGTAACGGTTGCGCGAGTCCACGGAGGGCTCCACCCACGAAGGGTCCACGAAGAAGCAACCTTGTCTATCCCACCATGGCCATCGCCCACGAAGAACTTGCCTCACTAGCGGTAGATCTTCACGAAGTAGGCGATCTCCTTGCCCTTACAAACTCCTTGGTTCAACTCCACAATCTTGTCGGAGGCTCCCAAGTGACACCTAGCCAATCTAGGAGACACCACTCTCCAAGAAGTAACAAATGGTGTGTTGATGATGAACTCCTTGCTCTTGTGCTTCAAATGATAGTCTCCCCAACACTCAACTCTCTCTCACAGGATTTGGATTTGGTGGAAAGAAGATTTGAGTGGAAAGCAACTTGGGGAAGGCTAGAGATCAAGATTCATATGGTAGGAATGGAATATCTTGGCCTCAACACATGAGTAGGTGGTTCTCTCTCAGAACATATGAGTTGGAAGTGTAGATGTGTTCTGACAGCTCTCTCCACGAATGAAGAGGAGGTGGAGGGGTATATATGGCCTCCACACAAAATCCAACCATTACACAATTTACCAATCTTGGTGGGACCGAATCAACAAACTCGGTCGGACCGAAATAGTAAACCTAGTGACTGTTAGAGATTTTCGGTGGGACTGACATGCAACTTGGTAGGACCGATATGATTAGGGTTAGGGCATAACGTAATCTCGGTTAGACCGATTACACAAACTCGGTGAGACCAATTTTGGTAATTAGCTAACCAAAGAGTTGGTCAGGCAAACTCGGTTGGACCGATTACTAAACTCGGTTGGACCGATTTTGGTAATAAGTTAACCAGAGAGTTTGCATTGTAATCTCGGTAGTACCGATTGCCTAAACTCGGTGAGACCGATTTTGGCAATGGACATACACAGAGAGATTACAATCCCATCTCGGTGAGACCGATTTTGGCAATGGACATACACAGAGAGATTTGCTAGGGTTTGGCAGTGGCTTATGACAAGTGAAACTCGGTGGCGCCGGATAGAAATAATCGGTAGGTCCGAGTTTGGCCTAGGTTTAGGTCATATGTGGAAGTGGGAAAGTAGATGAGGATTTTGGAGCATATCATTAAGCACATGGAGCAAGAGGCTCATTAAGCAACACCTCATCCCTCCCTGATAGTATTGGCTTTTCCTATGGACTCAATGTGATCTTGGATCACTAAAATGTAAAATGAAGAGTCTTGAGCTTTAAGCTTTATCCAATCCTTTGTCCTTAGCATCTTGGAGAATTTCCCACAATCTTTAGTCCATGCCACTCCATTGTTGAACTTATCTGAAACATACTAGATAGAAACGTTAGTCCAACAGGAGATATGTTGTCATTAATTACCAAAACCACCTAGGGAGCACTTGTGCTTTCAATCTCCCCCTTTTTGGTAATTGATGGCAACATACATCAAAGCTTTAGATAAAGATATAAAGAACAGCAAGTAAAGCTTTGGAGGGACATGTAACAAGAATAGGCTCCCCCTACATGTATGTAAATATAGAGGCATGTGAGAGCATAACCATGACAGAGTAGGCAATGCGTTACATGTATCTTGGCCATATGCATCAGAGAAAAAGATTATCAAGGAAAATACCTTCATGCTCATGAGTCCTTCTTGCAAACAGTATGTACATAAGCAAGAATTCCTCATGCTCATGATTTTGATGCATACACTTACCTTGTAGTCTTTAGCTGGCTTAGGATGGAATGAACCTGCACAACAAGGTTAGATAACACAGGTACCTCCACTAGCCAGAGCAAACCAAAGAAGCCACAAGAGTACCAAGACTGGGATGACATGTAGAGAGTGAGTACAAGGTATCACAATGGATTCAACATGTCCCCAAGAGTAAAGATATGCAATGAATTTGACTGATTTCTTTCCCTTAGGTGTCTTGCTCCCTGTCGGGTGGTAGGATCGACATATGCCAACGGGTGGCTTATCATTGCGGGGACCAAAAGAACGTCGTTGGTGCCTGGAAACGGGATGAGGCGTAGACATGCACGCCGGCGAATCTTACCCAGCTTCAGGGCTCTCCGGGGAGATAACACCCCTACTGCTGCTCCGCGGGGTCTCCGCATGGTTACTAAGTTCACAGGTGGCTACAATGCTCCTTGAGCTGTGTGGGATGGAAGGAGGAAGAAGGGCTTAGCACAGCCTGCCTCTTCTCCTTGTAAGTGTTTATGTCTAGAAAGAGAGTTCAACCCCTTGCATGGGTGCACCGGGGGGTTTATATAGGCCTACCCCCCGGGGGTACAATGGTAATCCGACTGGGCGTGGGGCCCAGCTGTCGGCGACTATGCTCGCCGGCTTCTCCGCCGGCTTCTGGGGTCTGCCGGCTGGTGGGTCCCGCCGACTGCCGGCCCCTAGGTCGACAAGCCGGCCCCACCAGCCAGGGTCTTGTCGGCGGCCGGTTACTGTTGCTCCGTGTTTGTTGGCGCAGGCTTGGTCAGGGTAAGCGTGGCTACAGTAACGCCGCCTTGGCGGGCTATTACCGTAGCCCCGCCGCACCTTGTCTCCTTAATGGGCGTCTCCTTCGAGGAAGGCGGCAGGCCGGCTATGCGAAGCCGGTCCTCTGTCTCGCCGGCTTGAGAGGGGGTGCGGCCGCCTTCGGCATCTCTTTGCCCGAAGGGGCCCACCGCCTCGGGGGCCACGCTGGCGGCCCGTCAAGGACGGCGTCGGAGCCGCCGAGGCTACAGTGCCGCGCCGGGCGGGCCGCAGTTGCCCGCACGGCGCGCTGTACCAGGCGTGCTTCGGGTTTTGGGGGTGGCAGGCTCCACTGTAGCCACGCCCCGCTTCATCATCGTAGAGTGGACGCGTACATCGCGGGTACGGCGTTGACTGCTTTATCGGAGCCGTCCCCGCGGTAGCCGGCCGTGCCATAGCCGGCCCTGCCGCAGCCGGCCAAGTCGCAGCCGGCCCTCCATAGATTTCTTCATGGGGGTAGAAAGGGCGGGCCGCCCCCCAAGCCGGCTAGGAAGGTAGCCGGCTAGGGGGGAGGCGGCCTAAGTATTGAGTCTTCTTATGAGCCGGACGAGCTCACAATTTTTTCTGAGGGGCCAGGGGAAGCCGGCTGGGCTACCCATGGCTATTTACCCCGACAGTAGTCCCCGAAGGCGGGCGAGCTTCACGGCGGACGGAAGGACGGGAAGCTTGGCCGGCTTCATACCGTGAGGGGCCGACTGCGTTGTTGCAGCCGACTTCAGAGCGCTTTTCTTTATTAGGGCGACCGTGGTTGACCCGCGGACCGGCCGCGGGCCCCATGATGAGCCACGTGACGGGGAAGTCCTGCCGTCGCACGCGCGCGACGGGACGCCGCCGCAGGCCCGGGCCCGCCACTCCCTGGCCTCGGCCCGGGCGCTGATCTTCTGTGGCCCGAGGGGGCTGCTCGCCTTCCCGCGGTCGTTACCTCGCGTCCTCAAGGCGCGTACTTAACGCGAACGTGGGGGAGATGGGCACGATCGATCCCCACGATCCCCCACGCCGCGCCTCCTCGTCTCCGGCGCACGCGCCTACAAGTAGGAGGGAAGGGGGAGGGGCACGGGCCTGTTCGCTCCCCCGCTCCCCATCCCCCCTGCTCTTCTTCTTCTTGCTCTTCTTCTTCTTCCTCGCGCCCGACGCAGCATCGCGCCGTAGCCCTCCCACGCCGCCATGTCGCTGGCTCTGTCGAGCTCGTGGGACGGATCCAACGTCCACGACGAGCACATCGAGTTCCTCCGCCAGACCCGGCGTCTGCCCGCCGCCGACCTCGTGCAGGTGCGCCTGGCGCCCGCAAAGGAGGTCTCGCCGGCACCGGAGGAAGGCGAGCGCGTCGTCTTCCGCACGCACTTCCTCCGGGGCTTCGGCTTCCCGGCGAGCAGCTTCATGCGGTCATTTCTCGAGTTCTACAACCTTCAACCGCACCACGTCACGCCCAACGCAGTGCTCCAACTCTCGGCCTTCGTCACACTCTGCGAAGGGTACTTGGGGGTGCTGCCGATGCTGGAGCTCTGGGCGGAACTGTTCCAGAACAAGCTCGGCACCGTCTCCGCCGGCGTGCCGGCTCCCTGTGGCGCCTTCATCGCGATGAAGAGGGCCAGCAACGACAACCCTTTCCCCCACATTCCTCTGATCCAGTCGGTCAAGCTGTGGCAGAAGTCTTACTTCTACGTCAAGAACGTCGCCCGGCACGGCGACTACGTCAATCTGCCGGCTTACGTAGCCGGCCCGCCGACTGGGAAGCGGCGGACCTGGGGCTACCGGTCGAAGTCCCTGTCTCCAGCGGGGAACGCTTCCATCTCCCGGCTTCGGGTGATGATTCAGTCGGAAGGTTTGCTCGCGTCCGACTTGGTAACCGCCTTCGTCGAGCGCCGGATCTTGCCTCTTCAAAGCCGGCAGCACATGATGTGCCAGATGAGCGGCCGGTTCGATCCCTGCCGGCTGAGCACCTGGGAGATGCCCCACGCCGAGGTGGCTCTGATGGCGAACTACGTCGCCAACTTGAAGCTCACCGACGAGTGGCAATTCGGCAAGGCGCCGTACTCCCGCGCCCAGCCTCCGCCTATGGTAAGCTTTTCCTCTCGTCGTCTGCCGGCTTAGGTTAGCCGGCCTCTGACCAGGCGGCTATTTTTTCTCTTTTTCCTTCATCAGAATCCTCTCCTCCCGCTGCCAGCCGGGGCAGCCGGAGTCGACCGAGAGTACGCCCCGGACCGCACGGTGGACGACCCCGACGACCCGGATCTCTCCGCCGTCGCCATGGAGGACGCCGCCACGGGGGGTGCCGCCGAGCTCGGCGGCACCGGGCTTTCGGCCAGTTTTGACGACTGGCCAGACAATTTTGAAGCCGAAGAACTCCCGCGCCGCCAGCCGGCAACCGACTGCCGCGGCGCGAGCTCGTCTGCCGCGCCGACTGCCGGTGGCGGGAAGGGAAAACGCCGGGCCGCGCTCCCGCTCTTCAGAAGCCGGTCGAAGAAACCGAAGGCCTCCGCCGCGGCCACAAAGCGCGAGGAGGCAGCGGCGAAGGCGGCCCGCTTTGGGAAGGCGGTGAAGAAGCCCCCGTCAGTTTCCGCGTAAGTCTAGTAGCCGCCTGCATGCTTGTTATTCTGAAGTTTTCTTTCCTTGAATGTTTTCTGATTTCCTGAGCAGGGCGCCGCTCTCCCTCGAGAGAGGCCCAACCGGCTCCGTGGTCGGGCCGAGCGCCGGTTCTTCAGGGTCCCGCCGAGTAGACCCCCGCGCCGAACTTGACGCAGCCACGCAGCGCAACGCACGCGAGGCGCGCCAAGAGAGGGAGGCGGCCGAGCGGGCGACGGCAGAGCGAGAGGCCGCCCAAACGGCGCCAGGGCGAGCGAGCGTGGCGGCCGAGGCTCCATCGGAGCGGGCGGCCGTGGAGGCGGAGGTGGAAGGCGCGCGTAGCCAGACTCCGCTGCTCGCCATCCCCCTCCAGACCTTGGATCCGGACGTCCCTCTGCCCACGGCAGAGGAGATTATCCCCGAGCAGCCGCCGGTGCAGAGGGGCGAGGTCGTCGAGGGATCCGCTGAGAGGACGTCGCCAGCAGCGCCAGCCGGAGCAGGCGAAGGCGGCCGATCGTCGGTGATGCCGGAGGAGCCAGCCCGGGCTGCATCCGAGGCCGGAGCCGGCCTTGAGATTGAGCCGGCGGCGGGCCGGCCCGCCGGAGGGGGCACGGCCCCGCCGGACACGCGCCGAGCCGCGGAAGCCGAGCGGACGGTGGACGCCCTGGAGGCGGCCAGCTTCGCCACGTCCGGGTGGACTCCCAGCGAAGGGAGCGGCGAGCTGAACGTCGCGGCCCAAGAGGTTCGGAGCCGGCTGCAGGCACAGGCCGGCCTCCTGAGGCAATTCACTCAGGAGTTTCTGTCGACGCGGTCTGCAATCCGGGTAAGTCTTCACTCCTTGACCGCTCTGGTCCTTTGAATTTTTTCCGTGGGGGCGCGCTAGCGCACCCACTGGGTGTAGTCCCCGAGATCCGGGCCGACTACGGCGCAGTCGGGTCGGATCTTACTAGACGACTATGTTGACTGTTTTTTCTGATCTTCAGGATTATCACAACTCTCGCGCGGCCGCCTTCAACTCCCAGGCTTGGGAGCTAAGCCGGAGGACCGAAGACCTCGCCAGCAGCCGGCGTAAGTGTTTTGTCGTTGTTAACTTCTTGTGGGGGCGCGGCAGCGCACCCACTGGGTGTAGTCCCCGAGATCCGGGCCGACTGCAGAGCAGTCGGGTTGGATCTTACTTTGACGACTTTCCCTTTGCTGATTTTTCTCTTTATTTCTTGCTCGTGCAAAGGCCAACGCCGACTTGCGGAGGGAACTCGGCGTGGTGCAGGCCGCTCTTCGTGCCAAGGACGCCGAGTACGCTGACTTGGCTCAAGAGCGCGACCGCCTGGCGATGAAGCTGGCCGACCAGGAGGAGAGCCACAAGGCGGCCCTGCAAAAGGCGCAGGACGACGAGGCTACCCTGAGGGCGGAGTTCGGGGCCAGGGAGGCGAGCTGGGCCGAGACGCGCCGGGCGCTGGAAGAAGGCTTCGGCCGGGTCGAGGATCTTATTGACGGTAGGCTGTCTTTCTTGCTCTTCTTCCATTTGCCGGCCGCCTATGGTTTTGTTTTGACTTGTGTTCGCTGTCTTGCGCAGAGTACTTCCCCGGCCAGTCTGTCCTTGCCGCCCAAGCCATCGAAGCCTACCGCGAGGAGCGCCGTCAAGCCGGGGTCGTGATTCCGCTGGATGCGAACCGGACATTGTCGGAGCAGCTTATCGCCGTCCAGGCGCGGCTGCAACCGGCCCACCGGTTGCTCCGCCGGCTCCAACGCGCTGGGGCGACGATGCTGGCTACGCTCTGGCCCGGCCAGGCAATTCCCCGGACCCCAAGCCGGACGGCCGACTGGCTCGAAGTCGCAGTCGGCTGCTTCGAGGCCTGGAAGGCGTCCGCGGCCCGTCTTGGAGCCGGGCGCGCACTGGAGTTCGTCCGCGCGTGGTACCCAGGGCTAAGCCTGGACCAGCTGCGGACGTGGCGGTCGGAAGCCGACGCCGAGCTGGAGGAGGTGCGGCCGGCGATCGCGCAGCGCACCTCGACGATCGCCGAGTGCACCGACACCAGCGTCTTCGCGCCGGAGCTCAACGATGATGGCGCGGCCCAACCGGAGGAATGGTTCGGTCTGAACCCGGCGGACGGCGAGGACTCGGCGGAAGAGGTCGCCTCCAGCGACGAGGGCGAGGACGAGGAGGAAGAGGACAGCGAAGACGCCGGGCCGACTGGTGGGGCGGCCGACCGTCCCCAAGCCGATCGTGCCTCTAGCAACGAGCCACGCAGGAGCGCGCCCTCTGCCGGAGACGATGATCAAGCCGAGGTTCGCCAGCCGGCCGCTACTCCAGCCGGCGCGACTACCTCCGTCGCCTAATCCAGCTCGTCTGCGGCCCCGCCGGCTTGATCTGCCTTTCTTTTTGTCCCTCTCTTTCTTTTTGGACAAATTTAAGTTTCTGCAATTCCACCCACTGGGGGTGTATCGAACAATGCTGAATGTCAACCTCTCTGGAGGCTTTTTGTGTAATATATTAATATATGCGTGTGTTGGCGTTCATCCGAGTGTACCTTTTGTCCTTAGGCTCTTTCCTTTGCCGCCTTCCCTCTTTGGGAAGGCAAGTACTTGAGTTTTCTTGGATTTGGAGTAGACTGAATGTAAGCCGGCCGGCCGGCTACTCTGGTAGTCGGTCGGCGGGAGGCAGCAAACCGGCTTTTGTTATATATGCGAGCCTGTTTGGTCCCTAGCCGTTTTTCATGTGCGCACCCTTTCCGGCTGGTGGCTCTTGCCAGCCGGGCAGTCGGTTCTTCGAGCTGCGATTTCGGCAAGAGCCAAGCCTGGGTGTCGACACATTACTTGTCTGACTGCGGGTAGGGCTCTTAATATAACTCTAGTCGGCCAGTCCCAGGGCCGACTCGTCGGACCCGGTACCGGACAAAATAAATGAAAATATAATATCGTACGCATGATAACTTTCATTCATAAAACAACAGGTGGCAGTCCCCGAGTCTTTCTTGGGGAGCCTACTGTATCATACTAAATACAAAAGTGGGCATGACACATACTGCGCTTTTAACTGTAAAACTTTCGAAGGAGATTTGCGTTCCACGGTCGCTCCGACTCCTTGCCGGAGTCGTCTCTCTTGCGTGCCTTCGGCTTCTGCGCGTCGATGAGGTAGTAGGCGTCGTTGCCCAAGGCTCTGCTGATGATGAAGGGGCCTTCCCAGGGGGCTGCGAGCTTGTGCTGGCCGGCTGTTCGCTGGATCAGCCGGAGCACAAGGTCGCCCTCCTGGAAGGATCCTGGGCGGACCCTCCGACTATGGTAGCGGCGCAGACCCTGCTGGTAGATGGCGGACCGGCTGAGGGCTAACAGCCGGGCCTCTTCCAGCAGGTCGACGCCGTCTTCTCGTGCTTCTTTGGCTTCCGCTTCCGTGTACATGGTTACCCGAGGCGAGTCGAACTCGATGTCTGTTGGGATGACCGCCTCGGCACCATATACAAGGAAGAAGGGAGTGAAGCCGGTTGATCTGTTGGGAGTAGTGCGCAGACTCCATAGGACAGCCGGCAGCTCATCGAGCCAGCAGCCGGCTGAACGCTCCAGGGGTACGACCAGTCGAGGCTTGATGCCGGACAGAATGAGGCCATTTGCTCGCTCCACTTGGCTGTTTGACTGCGGGTGGGCGACTGACGCAAGGTCCAGCCGGATACCTTGCGCAGCGCAGAACCGTGCCAGGGCACCTTTGGCAAAGTTCGTGCCATTGTACTTGGGCGTGTCTCTTGGGAGCGAGAACCCTTTGGGGAAGGGCTCGTCGCGGATGTGGGGGCCGAAGCAAGGCGGGCCGACATCGTCTTCCTCTTCTAGCGCCAGGGATCGGGCCAGGCGGTCGATCCGGTGGCGGGCGTCGTTTTCGTCGATTCCCTCCCGGCGACCAAGCCGGCCGCTGAGAGTCGGGTGAGCCACTGGGGGCGGGGTAGGATATCTTTCTCCGCGAGCTCGAGGCGGAGGCGGGGTGCCCCGCCATTCCATGGCTTGGGGGCGGCCGTCCGCGTCTCGCTCGATGGAGACTTGGGTCCGGCTTCGGCTGGAAGCCGGCTCTTTCTCGCGCCGCGCGCGGGTGTAGCTGGTAGTCGGCGACCGGGAGGTCGCGCCGTGCTCGCGGCGCGGGGGAGGGCTCCCCGCGCAGGCGTCGGCCTCGTGCCGTCGTGCGGCCGCATCGATTAGTTGCTGGATGCGCCGCGTCATATGGGGGAGATCTTCGGCTTCCAAGCCGTCTAGCTCGTCTACGGCCGCCTGGGCGGCGCGCAGGTTCTCGAGCGGGGTGGCATAGACCGGGCGATCCACGCCGAGCGTGTCGGCGATGACGGCGCCGTGTTGCCTGACAGCGCCGGCCCGGCTAGGGCCAGCCGGAGCCGGCGTGCCGAAGGCGGCACGATCAGCTTCGCACTGGTAGGCCTCGGTGAGGCGTCTTACGGAGGCCAGCCGCCGGCCCTCCGCGAGGAGAGCGAGGCGGCGTGCCTCCAGAACTTCGTCGCTGGCGTCAGCCGGAAGGGGGACGGACAAGTCTTGGGCTGCCGCGCGCGGGGAGTCGCGGGCGCCCTCGTCAGTCGGGCCGTCGAGGCCGATAACCATCACCTTGGGGGCGTCAGAATCGCGATCGCCAGCCGGAGGGAGCGGGTCGTTGTAGACCGTGACGTTGGTGGGGAAGGTGTCGTAGGATGCCGCGTCGGAGTCGACGGGCATCGGGTCGGTGGAGCCAACCGACTCCAAGTCCGCAGCGGGCTCGCTGGAGACGTGGAGCTGGCTGAGGAGGTTGGCGAGGTGATCTGTGCCCGCATCGGCAGCGGGCTCGTCGGAGGTGCGGGCCTTGTCGAAGAGGCTGGCGAGGCCGCTAGCCGCGCAGGCGTCAGCGACGCCATGCAGCGCGTCGCGGCAAGCGCCATCGGGCGAGCCAGGCTGGCTGCGCCCGCGAGGAAGGAAAAGGGTTCCCGTCCAGAACAGGTCTCCGGACGACGGTGCACCTGGCCCCACGGTGGGCGCCAAATGTCGGGTGGTAGGATCGACATATGCCAACGGGTGGCTTATCATTGCGGGGACCAAAAGAACGTCGCCGGTGCCTGGAAATGGGATGAGGCATAGACATGCACGCCGGCGAATCTTACCCAGCTTCAAGGCTCTCCGGGGAGATAACACCCCTACTGCTGCTCCGCGGGGTCTCCGCATGGTTACTAAGTTCACAGGTGGCTACAATGCTCCTTGAGCTGTGTGGGATGGAAGGAGGAAGAAGGGCTTAGCACAGCCTGCCTCTTCTCCTTGTAAGTGTTTATGTCTAGAAAGAGAGTTCAACCCCTTGCATGGGTGCACCGGGGGGTTTATATAGGCCTACCCCCCTGGGGTACAATGGTAATCCGACTGGGCGCGGGGCCCAGCTATCGGCGACTATGCTCGCCGGCTTCTCCGCCGGCTTCTGGGGCCCGCCGGCTGGTGGGTCCCACCGACTGCCGGCCCCTGGGTTGACAAGCCGGCCCCACCGGCCAGGGTCTTGTCGGCGGCCGGTTACTGTTGCTCCGTGTTTGTTGGCGCAGGCTTGGTCAGGGTAAGCGTGGCTACAGTAACGCCGCCTTGGCGGGCTATTACCGTAGCCCCGCCGCACCTTGTCTCCTTAATGGGCGTCTCCTTCGAGGAAGGCGGCAGGCCGGCTACGCGAAGCCGGTCCTCTGTCTCGCCGGCTTGAGAGGGGGTGCGGCCGCCTTCGGCATCTCTTTGCCCGAAGGGGCCCACCTCCTCGGGGGCCACGCTGGCGGCCCGTCGAGGACGGCGTCGGAGCCGCCGAGGCTACAGTGCCGCGCCGGGCGGGCCGCAGTTGCCCGCACGGCGCGCTGTACCAGGCGTGCTCCGGGTTTTGGGGGTGGCAGGCTCCACTGTAGCCACGCCCCGCTTCGTCATCGCAGAGTGGACGCGTACATCGCGGGTACGGCGTTGACTGCTTTATCGGAGCCGGCCCGGCGGTAGCCGGCCGTGCCATAGCCGGCCCTGCCGCAGCCGGCCAAGTCGCAGCCGGCCCTCCATAGATTTCTTCATGGGGGTAGAAAGGGCGGGCCGCCCCCCAAGCCGGCTAGGAAGGTAGCCGGCTAGGGGGGAGGCGGCCTAAGTATTGAGTCTTCTTATGAGCCGGACGAGCTCACAATTTTTTCTGAGGGGCCAGGGGAAGCCGGCTGGGCTACCCATGGCTATTTACCCCGACACTCCCCCTGAATCTTACATGGGATATTGGGAGAAGATAGGGAACAGAAAATCAGAGCTGAAAGATACAAATGGATAGAACTTAATGCAAATAAGCACATATGAACATGTCTTTCCCCCAAAAAGACATGTGACATCTCTCCTCTTGAATATCAAGCATCTGGGATCCTTGAGTATTCTCTCCCCCTGGAAATCTCTTTCTCCCCCTTAATACTTTCTCCCTTGTAGGTGATAAGCTTTGATGTGATCTCTCTCTCCCCCTTTGACATCAATTTCCAAGAAGGGTTTTCTGGAATCCGTCGTATAGGTTTGGTCCTTGAGACTTAGCACAAAGCAATGGATAAAACTGTGATGCTTGTAGAGGACAAGATTCATTGAGTAGAGCTGGATCAAAAGAAATATAGAACAAGTGGCAAACTGTTTTTCCTGTTGCAAAGTCGGTGGCACCGAGTGGCATGTTTCAGTGGTACCGAAAGGATTCAGTTGGACCGAAAAGTACAAGTCGGTGAAACCGATTTCAACACAGAGAAAAACACTTGTCACCTCAGCTCACTAAACATGTAGGATCTCACAAAGATTTGCAATGAATTAACTGAAGGATTTGCAAGGAATTGAATGCAGAAAATGCAGAGCAAAAACAAAAAGGAAAGAGAAGAAACTGAAAGATCTAGATGAAGTTTTTTTTGAAAAAGAGAAAGAAAATAAATATGCATGAGACAAATGCAATAACACAGAAAAGAACACAAGAGAACTTCATCTAGAGTTGGGCGGTGACATAGTCACCTATGTTAGAGCATATTGACTTAGGAGTCAAGTGAGAACACTTGATCATAGGTCATACTCATCGTTTAAGCTCAAAATGGGGTTACCATTTTTTGTTTAAGCATCTTGATGTATTCACATCTTGTTGGGTTGCTTTGACTCATGTCTTGGAGTAAAGCTTCTCTAAGATGGAATAACATACCTTGGGTGGTGGTGTGGTTCTTGCTCATGTAGTTGAACT
Organism: Triticum monococcum; assembly: GCA_034509565.1. Taxonomy (NCBI): domain Eukaryota; kingdom Viridiplantae; phylum Streptophyta; class Magnoliopsida; order Poales; family Poaceae; genus Triticum; species Triticum monococcum. Next base: position 421,148,563 of record CM067846.1, on the reverse strand, counting down.
TGTGTGGGTGCTCAAGGTTGGTGTAGCTCATCGAGAGTTGGGAGCACCACTTGGAGTTTGAGTTCATCTACCTACATGGGTTAGTTCTTGCAAGGAAGAGCACTTGTGTATCCAAAAATGACAATCATGAAGCTCAACATAGAATTTGTCAAAGGATATGTTTGAATGGTTTTGTGCTTCCTTGTCTTCAACCACCATTGTGTAGAGACTTGGTGATGTAGAGATTGCTCAAGATGTGAGTGAGTCGCAATCTCATGGAATTAGGTTCAACCAAGCACCTACATGGGTTAGACAACATGCAAGGTACAAATATATCTAAGACATAAGATAGTCATCATAAGAGATATATCATGGATTAGTCATAAGCTCATGTCTTGCATGTATCCAATGGAGTTCCTACTCCAAGTTCGAAGCATCAATAATGTTCAATTCACCTCTCAACCTGCAAAATACTTTCTCATCAAGAGGTTTAGTAAATATATCCGCTAATTGCTTATCGGTGCGAACATGCTTAAGATCAATGTCACCCTTAGCAACATGGTCTCGAATGAAATGATGACGAACTTCAACATGCTTAGTTCGAGAATGTTGTATAGGATTGTGACCAATTTTGATGGCACTTTCATTGTCACAAAGCAGTGGAACATGTTTCACATAGATCCCATAATCTTTAAGAGTTTGGGTCATCCAAAGTAATTGAGCACAACATGAACCAGCGGCAATGTATTCCGCTTCGGCGGTGGATAAGGATACCGAGTTTTGTTTCTTGGAAGACCAAGACACAAGAGATCTACCAAGAAATTGACAAGTACCCGAAGTGGACTTTCTATCAACCTTGTCTCAGGCATAATTCGAGTCGGAATAGCCAACAAGATCAAAAGAAGACCTCTTAGGATACCAAATGCCAAAGTTTGGTGTATGAATTAAGTATCTCACTATCCTTTTCACGGCCTTAAGATGACATTCTTTAGGAGCAGCTTGATAACGTGCACACATGCACACACTTAGCATAATGTCGGGACGTGAAGCACATAGGTATAACAAAGAACCAATCATAGAGCGATAAACCTTTTGATCAACCGGTTCACCATCTTTGGTCAAATCAAGATGTCCACTAGTAGGCATGGGTGTAGGCATACCTTTGCATTCTTACATATTGAACTTCTTGAATAAGTCCTTGGTGTACTTCGTTTGAGAGACAAATGTACCTTCCTTAGTTTGCTTGATTTGCAAACCGAGAAAGAATTTGAGTTCACTCATCATAGACATATCAAACTTCTCTGACATTAGCTTTCCAAACTTTTCACTAAAGAGAGGGTTAGTTGAACCAAATATGATATCATCAACATAAATTTGGCACACAAATAGTTCTCCATTAACCCTTTTAGTAAAAAGAGTAGAATCAATTTTACCAATTTGAAAACCACTTGCAATAAGGAACTTGGTCAAGCATTTATACCATGCTCTAGGAGCTTGTTTAAGACCATAAAGAGCTTTGTGAAGTTTGTAAACATGATTTGGTTTCTTAGGATTGATAAAGCCGGGAGGTTGTTTGACATAAACTTCCTCCTCTATTTCACCATTTAGAAAAGCACTTTTAATGTCCATTTGGTACAAGGTAATATTATGGTGATTAGCATAGGCAAGTAAGATGCGAATGGACTCAAGTCTAGCAACGGGAGCATATGTCTCACCATAGTCCATACCTTCGACTTGTGTGTACCCTTGGGCGACGAGACATGCTTTGTTGCAAACCACTTGTCCATCTTCATCTTGCTTGTTGCGAAACACCCATTTGGTACCAATGATGTTGTGGTTGTTGTCGGGCTTCTCAACCAATGTCCAAACTTGGTTTCTCTCAAAGTTGTGTAGCTCTTCATGCATAGCGTTTATCCAATCCGGATCTTCCAATGCTTCTTCAACCTTCATAGGTTCAATGCTAGAGATGAATGAATAGTTTTCACAAAAGTTAGCTAAGCGAGTTTTTGAGCGAGTGATTCTCCCGGTTTGAATATCATTGTAGATTTGCTCGACGGGATGATCTTTGGCAATTCTTGCTCGAACTCGTGAGAGCTTTTGCTTGGGTCTTCGTTGAACATCTTCTTCATCTTGTTCTACTTCTTGGCCTTCTTCATTGTTGACGTTGTCGTTCTCTTGTCGTGGTGGAGAAGGAGGTTGTTGATGTTCGTCTTGATGCATTTCCTCGTCTTCTTCATTTTGGTGTGTCCCACTTGTGGATGCTTCCGTATCAATTCTTGGTTCACCTTGTCGTGAAGTAGAAGCTTCCACTTGGACGGACGAGGTACTCTCCTTCACCTCCGTTGGATGAATTTTGCCAATAGACAAGTCTTGGATTGCTTCTGAAGGGTCTTTGTCTCCTACATCGATTGGCAATTTCTCTACTTGCGAGCCATTAGATTCATCAAACTTCACATCTACCGTCTCTTCAACCTTTCGGGTGAAAGAATTGTTGTAGACACGGTAAGTGTGAGAGTTTGAGCCATAACCAAGTAGAAAACCTTCATGAGATTTAGGAGCAAACTTTGAACGACGATGCTTGTCAAGAATGTAGCACTTTGAGCCGAATACTCGAAAGTATCCAACTTGGGGTTTGTTACCGATGAGGAGCTCGTATGCCGTCTTGCCGAGTAGCTTGTGAAGATACAAGCGATTTGTTGCATGACAAGCTGTCTCAACCGCTTCTGCCCAAAAGTGCTTTGGCGTCTTGTACTCATCAAGCATCGTTCTCGCCATTTCAATGAGCGTCCGGTTCTTCCTATCAACAACTCCATTTTGTTGAGGTGTGTACGTAGCCGAGAACTCGTGTGAAATCCCTTCTTCGTCAAGAAAGGTGTTCACATTTGCGTTCTTGAACTCCGTTCCGTTGTCACTCCGAACCTTCTTGATCTTCACGTCAAACTGATTTTGGGCCTTCCTAGCGAAGTTTTTGAAGATCTTCTGGATCTGCGACTTGTCATCAAGAAAGAACACCCACGTAAATCTTGAAAAATCATCAACTATAACTAGACCAAAAGAATTTCCACCGAGACTCTTGTAGGCGTTGGGACCAAAAAGATCCATATGAAGTAGCTCGAGTGGCCTCCTTGTGGTCATGATGTTCTTCACGGGATGCCTTCCTCCAACCTGTTTACCTGCTTGACAAGCACTGCAAAGTCTATCCTTATCAAATATGACATCGTTAACTCCAAGGATATGATTTCCTTTTATAAGCTTGTCAAGGTTTCTCATGCCAACATGACCTAGTCGTCTATGCCACAACCAACCTTTTGAGGATTTAGCAATAAAGCAAGTTTTAGGTTGTGCCTTTTTAGAGAAATCGACAATGTAAAGATCACCTCTACGCATACCGGTAAAGACCATTTTATGATTGTCTCAACGAAACACTTGGCAATCTACCTTAGTAAATAGGACATTCAAACCGAAATCAGCAAGTCTAGATACTGAAAGTAAGTTGTAGCCGAGAGATTCAACGAGCATGACATTTTGAATGGAACTATCATGTGAGATGGCCACCTTACCAAGGCCAACCACTTTACCCTTTGAATTATCACCAAAGGTGACATATTTTCGAGGGCCGTCATTTTCAGCAAGCTCACGGAACATCTCTTTATCTCTGGTCATATGATCAGTACATCCACTATCAAGAACCCATTCCTTTCCTCCTGACACATATCCCCGAAGATTTGCCGTAAGACCAAAATGTCTCATTGCATCATCAAGATCGAAGTCACTATCATCATCATCATCATAGTATCCATGTTCACCATGATCTTGTGACTCATCATTACCTAGAGAGGGTAATTCATCAGATAAAGGATCATCAAAGTGGTCACCTTTTATGAATTCTTATAGCTTCGAATATAATATCACTAATGATACCAACATCTCCTTTAGCATGCTTGAGATTGGCAAGCTCAAATAGACAATCACCAAAACTAGGATCACTAGAGTTCATCTTACTCAAGGCAATAGATTTATGGAGAATTTCATCCAAATTTTTCAAGGAATAATCGGGAAATCGTTCCTCAAGAAATTTCCATATAGTATAGGCACAATTAAGAGTAGGCAAACTAGCAATCAAATTTTTGGGCAATCCTCTAATGATGAGCTCAATAGTTCTAAGATTGCGAATTATGTCGATATCTTCATCTAGGGTAGGATGCAAAGGATCAATATGAGGTGCACAAGGGCTAGCAATATACTTGTTCAAATGATATTGATTGAAAATTACAAGCATCTCATTTTTCCACTCATGAAAATACTCTCCATCAAGAATAGGCACTCTATGTCTAAGACTCCCTAAAGTAGACACATCCATCTTCCTCCAATGGTGATTAACCAAGGCAATGGAGACCAAAGCTCTGATGCCACTTGTAGGACCTTGAAGTAGATGTGTCTAGAGGGGGGTGATTAGACACTTAATGCTAAAGTTGCAGTTTTTAAGCTTTTTCGGTTTAAGTGGAGTTTAGGCACAATTTCAACATTCACAATACATATCAAGCAAGCATGCAAAGAGTATATAGGCAGCGGAAAGTAAAGCATGCAACTTGCAAGAATGTAAAGGGAAGGGTTTGGAGAATTCAAACGCAATTGGAGACACGGATGTTTTTCCCGTGGTTCGGATAGGTGGTGCTATCCTACATCCACGTTGATGGAGACTTCAACCCAAAAAGGGTAACGGTTGCGCGAGTCCACGGAGGGCTCCACCCACGAAGGGTCCACGAAGAAGCAACCTTGTCTATCCCACCATGGCCATCGCCCACGAAGAACTTGCCTCACTAGCGGTAGATCTTCACGAAGTAGGCGATCTCCTTGCCCTTACAAACTCCTTGGTTCAACTCCACAATCTTATCGGAGGCTCCCAAGTGACACCTAGCCAATCTAGGAGACACCACTCTCCAAGAAGTAACAAATGGTGTGTTGATGATGAACTCCTTGCTCTTGTGCTTCAAATGATAGTCTCCCCAACACTCAACTCTCTCTCTCACATGATTTGGATTTGGTGGAAAGAAGATTTGAGTGGAAAGCAACTTGGGGAAGGCTAGAGATCAAGATTCATATGGTAGGAATGGAATATCTTGGCCTCAACACATGAGTAGGTGGTTCTCTCTCAGAACATATGAGTTGGAAGTGTAGATGTGTTCTGACAGCTCTCTCCACGAATGAAGAGGAGGTGGAGGGGTATATATGGCCTCCACACAAAATCCAACCATTACACAATTTACCAATCTCGGTGGGACCGAATCAACAAACTCGGTCGGACCGAAATAGTAAACCTAGTGACTGTTAGAGATTTTCGGTGGGACTGACATGCAACTTGGTAGGACCGATATGATTAGGGTTAGGGCATAACGTAATCTCGGTGAGACCGATTACACAAACTCGGTGAGACCGATTTTGGTAATTAGCTAACCAAAGAGTTGGTCAGGCAAACTCGGTTGGACCGATTACTAAACTCGGTTGGACCGATTTTGGTAATAAGTTAACCAGAGAGTTTGCATTGTAATCTCGGTAGTACCGATTGCCTAAACTCGGTGAGACCGATTTTGGCAATGGACATACACAAAGAGATTACAATCCCATCTCGGTGAGACCGAGATCCCTATCTGTAGAACTGATTTGCTAGGGTTTGGCAGTGGCTTATGACAAGTGAAACTCGGTGGCGCCGGATAGAAATAATCGGTAGGTCCGAGTTTGGCTTAGGTTTAGGTCATATGTGGAAGTGGGAAAGTAGCTGAGGATTTTGGAGCATATCATTAAGCACATGGAGCAAGAGACTCATTAAGCAACACATCATCCCTCCCTGGTAGTATTGGCTTTTCCTATGGACTCAATGTGATCTTGGATCACTAAAATGTAAAATGAAGAGTCTTGAGCTTTAAGCTTTAGCCAATCCTTTGTCCTTAGCATCTTGGAGAATTTCCCACAATGTAAAATGAAGAGTCTTGAGCCACTCCATTGTTGAACTTATCTGAAACATACTAGATAGAAACGTTAGTCCAACAAGAGATATGTTGTCATTAATTACCAAAACCACCTAGGGAGCACTTGTGCTTTCAAAAGATCATCAATGACATCAAAGCACTAGGTCCTCTCACATGCTCAAAAGCTTCACATTTGTCTAACTTTTGTGGGCAGTATGCTTTTGTCTCTATTACAGAGCCCACTAAGTAGATGAAGCATTTCTGGAGCCTGAGTGGATTCAGGCCATGCAAGAGGAATTACATCAGTTCGAGCTTAACAATGTCTGGGAACTGGTCAAACGCCCAGATCATCGCAAGCACAATATCATCGGCACAAAGTGGATCTACCGCAACAAGCAAGCTGAAAATGGCCTTGTGGTGAGGAATAAGGCACGACTTGTAGCTCAAGGCTACACACAGGTTGAAGGAATTGATTTCGATGAAACTTTTGCACCTGTTGCTAGACTTGAGGCTATTCGCATATTACTTGCTTATGCTAACCATCATGATATCACTTTATATCAAATGGATGTGAAAAGTGCATTCCTCAATGGTAAGCTTGAGGAAGAAGTATATTTTGCTCAACCCCCAGGTTTTGAAGATCCAAAGAATCCTAACAAAGTCTTCAGACTCAACAAGGCCCTCTATGGCCTCAAGCAGGCCCCACGGGCTTGGTATGATACCTTGAAGAAACTCTTCATGAAGAAAGGCTTCAAACCCAGTTCACTCGACCCTACTCTTTTCACTAAATCTTATGATGGTGAATTGTTTGTGTGCCAAGTATATGTTGATGATATTATCTTTGGCTGTACTGACCAATGTTATAGTGATGAATTTGCCTATATGATGAGTGAAGAATATCAAATGTCTAGGATGGGAGAGTTGAAATTCTTCTTAGGTCTTCAAATTCGTCAACAACACAATGGCATATTCATATCTCAGGAGAAATACCTCAAGGATGTACTGAGGAAATTCGGCATGCAAGATTGCAAAGGCGTCAAAATTCCTATGCCCACAAATGGCCATCTGTGCACTGATGAAAATGGTATTGACTTCGATCATAAGTTATACCGCTCCATGATAGGTTCCTTATTATACTTATGTGCATCTAGGCCAGATATAATGCTTAGTGTTTGCATGTGTGCCCGATTTCAAGCTGCACCGAAGGAATCACACCATAAGGCTGTGAAGCATATTCTTTGATATCTAGCTCACAAACCAACACTTGGATTATGGTACCCCAAGGGCTCGGCTTTTGATCTTGTTGGATATTCTGACTCTGACTATGCTGGTGATCGTGTGGATCGCAAGTCAACATCTGGTACATGTCATTTCCTCGGACGATCTTTGGTCTGTTGGTCCTCGAAGAAACAGAACTGCGTATCACTATCTACTGCTGAAGCTGAGTACATTGCCGCTGGTTCTTGCTGTGCCCAATTGCTATGGATGAAGCAAACTCTCAAGGACTACGGCGTCAACATGAAGAATGTGCCTCTCTTCTGTGACAATGAGAGTGCCATCAAGATTGCTCACAACCCATTTCAGCACTCGAAGACAAAGCACATTCAAATTCATCATCATTTTCTTCGTGATCATGTGTTGAAGGGCGACATTTCTATTGAGCATGTGAAGACTGAAGAATAGCTAGCCGATATCTTCACAAAGCCCTTGGATGAGAAGAGATTTAGCAAGTTGCGGTGTGAGCTAAATATCCTAGAATCTTCGAATGTTCTTTGAAAAGGACACTCATCCTAACACTTATGCAAAATTGATGACTTAGATGTGCAACACATGAAGAAACATTTTTCTTCAATCAATGAAGAATAACACTCTTAGTGTGAAGAAATTAACGAAGAATTTGATTCTCAGAACCCTACGATAATTGTACGCGGTGTCTAAAATCATCATTCTTATATGGTGGGTCACGCCACCACCAAAAGTTGAAATTCCTCAAATTATTCATATTCTTCAACTTTGCATAGTCTTCACTGGTTCCATCGTTTTTCTTCATTGGCTATATATATATATATATATATATATATATATATATATATATATATATATATATATGAGTTTATGTCCTCTACAGCATTCACTTATTACTATTTCTTCAAGTTGGTTTTCTGCTAAGTGAATGTGATCGGACCCTTCCCCTCTATGCTATACTCAACCCAATCTATTCACAAATTCTTCATGTGCGTTCTATTTGAAACTCGTTCAAAATCTTCACTGTGTCCTTGACAGCTAAAGAAAGTGTGAACGGAACTTTAAAACCTATCTTATCGAAATTTTTGGTTTTGTCGCTCAAACCATTCCGCATCCCATGATACACTTATCCACTCACCCACGATCTAACACAATCTCAACCTCTCACTACGTGGGTGACACATGTCATGCGAATGAGAAGGGTCAGGGGCACGTTCGTCCAATTTCTTGGGACGAGCAGTTTTTCACGGTGGCTATAAATACCCCTTCTTCCCTCCTTCACTTCTTTTACTCCGCTCGACCTCTCTCTCCAGCTCGAGATTCTCAAACCCTAGCGCCGTCGCTACTTCATCGCCGCCAGTGAGGAAGAGCTTCACTGCCTCGACCTCGTCGCCGACGTACTCGCGCCGACCGCGGACATCTTCACTCCGCCGCCGCCGTAGCCGTCTTCCTCCACCAAGTTAGGGCGTGGAAGATCTACACAGACGAACTTCACATCTCCTCACTCCAGTTCGTCATGTTCTTCGTCCAGGGTAATTAAAAGTTACTTTTACTGCCCTCGTTGATTCGAATGATTATCTACAAAATCTTCAAAAGTGTTTTTCTTCATATCTTCACACACTGAACACCTCACAAGTCATCCATTCTTGATTCGTTTCTCTAAGCATCATTTTTCTTCAAGATTCCTCAATTGTGTGGATCTTCGATCTATACAACTCTGGAACCTAAGACAAAGAACGCTTAGTGAAAATCTTCAAGACTCATCTGGTCAAATTCCTCAAACTTGTTCATTTTGAAAAACCTTCTGAGAACGCATATGACCTCTCCAAATTCCTCGCAACTATACTCTGTTCATAGGTACACATGTCAGCTGCTGAATCACTAGGTTCTCATCAACTTAACTCATTTGCAGCGTTCCTCGAAGAAAAGTTGCATACTTCTTCAGAGAATTCAATTGTTCAAATTCCTCAACTGAAGAAAATGGCTGATGGTAAAAGGCCACAGAAGGGAGGAAAGAGGCCTGAGGTAAATACAGTGTTTGAAATCCCTGATGACATATATGCTGGGTACTGCACACCTACTGAGGAAACCAAGAATGAGCGCAAAGTGCGCATTCAGAAGATAAGAGAGGAGATGGGCAAGAGAATGGAGGGAGTACAGATATGTCACTCCTAAGTATATGAAGAAATTTGCACTCAATCCTCCATGCCCAAGAGCACCACTGGCACCTGGTCAAATTGCTGATCCCACCAGCCCCAAGCACGGTGAGGACTATCCTGATGAATGGGCCAAGCGCCAAGGCAAGTTGGCTAAGCAAGCCAAAGAAGCAGTGAGGAAATTCAATGAAGACTCTGCTGCTACTGTTGCCTCTGCTGAGGTCCTTGCTGTCAAGCCAAAGAAGGCTATGTTAAAGAAGCATGCGTGCAAGCCAAGTGCTTCCTCAGCAATGCCCTCATGGCCAAAATCATCAAAGCCCTCACGGCCAATTCCTCATGATGCTCCTGTTCCTCCAAAGTCCTCAGCTCCTCCGCCAAAGCCTTCAGCTGTTCCAACCAAATCCTCAGCACCTGTGCATCTCGCTTTGTGCCAAAGGACTGCCGGCATCTCCATTGCCTCAGGTGTCTCAGCTAGTTCCTCAGCTGCACCAAGTTCCTCAGCTGGCCCCTCACTGCTGAAGACAAAGGCCACTGCTGGACGAGGTCCACGCCCAAGTCCTCAAAAGAAGCAAGTCGCTTTCCAAGTGCCGTCTGATGAAGACGAAGCTGGTGATGATGAACTTGCAAAAATCATCAGAGACAGGCAAGTCAGGGCCGCTAGAGCCAAAGGATCAGAGGTGCCACTGCTTTTGGATCCCAAGCTAATCCTCGACTACATTGATGATTGGCACAAGGACCCCAACACTCCCTTGCCTGACTTCAAGCTGACTCCTGGCCAGAGTCACATGCTGACCCACTTCATTCAAGAAGAAAAGTGGAAATTTGAGAAGGCCAGGCAGATCAAGAAAGCGCAGTACAAGAGTGCTATCTGAAGAAAAACGTTGTCTCCATGACAACTGAAGAACTTGTCACTATTCAGACTGAGATTAAGAAACTCAGTGATGACTTTGACGCATATCGCGCTGATTGGCTTGGAGCCAAGGTTCGTTTTGTGAAACTTGCGGATAACTTCACTTCCAATGTTGCAGCCCCAACGCAACAGGAAATACCTCAGGCTGAAGCATCTGCTCAGCCTACTGAAGAAAATGCCAGCACCGCTGATGACAATCAGGCTGCTGAAGATAATGTGAGTTCCAGGGCTGATGACTGCATTCCAGCCGCTGAAGAAATTGCTAGGGCACCCACTAGTGGTGTGCCTGGAGAAACTGAAGAACTTAGGGCAACTGCATCAGTTGTGCCTGAAGAAAATCAACCAGATTCCTCAGCTGCTCCTGCACCAACTTCAACTCCAATCCTTCCATCTGCATCAGATGTGAAGAAGACCAAGGCTGCAGAGCATGCTGCAATGAAGAAAAGGAAAGCATCAGCTGCTTCAGATTCTTCAGCTCCGAAGAAAATGAAGCCTATGACAAGCTCATTTGCAAATCCGATTGATGTCGTTCCTATCTCAACCAGGCCATCAAAGGATCTTGTTCCTTTTGATAAAGAATATGTGATCCCCAGAGGATCTGATGAAGAAACTCCTTTTGCTGCTTCGTCTGAACCATTGGATGAAGAAATTGAAGTGGATGCGATCCCTTCAACACCTATCATCTCCTCGCCTATGCCTCAGTTCACAGCTGAAGAGGCTGGCGTTGAAGAAATGGAAGATGAAGATGTGGACATTGGCTGCTCCACACCCGTAATCAATGATGAATTCTGGGAAAGTCAGCATCCAAACTCTCCAATGTTCACCCCTCTACAGCAAATTCCTCAGTCCCCCACACAAACTGTTCACATGGGCTCTGAAGAAACTCATCCCACTGCATCTGTCCATGAGGAAATTCCAGCCACTAGCGTTGAAGAAACTGCTGCTGCTGAACAACCAACGACGCAGACTACCACTAAGGAGGAACCAAAAATTCCTCAGCCTGAAGAACCTGCGAAGATTCCTGAGGTCGTGATGCAACTCACTGACACTCCTCTGCCGAAGCCAAAGGATCCATTCTCACACAAGCAAAAGTTCAAGGCTGATGATTTCTTTGGCGAACACGTATTCTTCGAAGACTACAACCCATATGACTCTGCTCGCATTAGGAAGAGGCGTTTCTGGACTGCCAGTCAAGCCAATTTCTATTCCTTAGTGTTGTTCAACAAGGAGAAGATTTTCTACCATGAGCATATTCCTCACGTGGATATGGAATCTCTGTCGTGCTTCGCACCAGTCCTGAGTGTTCTTCACGATGCTGAACTGCTCAACTTTTGCTCTGACATCTGCGATTGGAATGAAGAACCGATTCTTCAATTCTATGCAACACTGCACATCACCGGAGATGCTGAAGATGTGAATTCATGGGTGCTGGACTGGATGTCTGAAAACACTCACTACACTGCACCAGCCTCAAAATTGCTTCGTGCTCTACCACTCAGTCCTCCCCTTGAAGAAGCTCGCTGCATCTACAATGAACCTGAGCTCACACATCATTACATGCAGGTGCTGATGAAACCTTTGAAGCCAGGTCAAGCACCAAGAACCAAATTCCTCGTGAAGGAATTGTTGTACGTGCCCAGAACTGTCTATTGTATTCGTACGAGGACAATCAGTCCTATCAAAGGCCACGACTCATCTGATGAGGAAATTGTTTGGCATCATGAAGAATCTGGTATTCAACATCATTCATGGCATTCCTGTCAATTATCACGATTTCTTCATGAGGACTATGGCCAATGTTGCATTGTCTCTGTTTGAGCAGAAGCCCTATGCACCTTGGATCATGAGATTCCTCAGGACAAGGTCTTCACTCAACTACAAAGCTGATTTCCAGAATCACCTCAGCTACTTGCCCCTAATTGAAGTCCTCAAGCAGACCTATTCCTCAGTTGATGGAAAGGGCAAGGCACCAGCTGTAGTAGATGAAGGCATTCGTCCATTGGATGGTCAGTTTCGCAAAGCTGCATCTTATTCCACCAATGATGACTCTGCCACACATGACTCTGCCAATGCACCTAAGTCCACTCCTCAAGCCACTGCTCCGCCCGTGATGACTGACCGTAAACTTCTGCTCAGCCTTCACCAGAAGGTGGATCGAAATCACAAAATGGGTTAAGCGTCAGTTTGGTTCACTTCTTCACAACATGACTGCCACACACAATGCAGTGAAGAAAAAGCACTACTACCTCCATCAACTCTTCGGTCGCACCTGGGCAATCCTGTCACATCTATATGGTGAAGAAGATCTGAAGAACATGGGTCTCAAAGAAGATTTTGACTGGTCTGCACCTCCACCGAAGAAATTCAAGAAGGTCCAAGTTCCTTCTCTGGTGGCCAGCTCATTTTCTTCATCACGCGACACTGATGAACATGAAGATTTGGACGACACTGCGGCAGGCCCTACATCAACAAACGACCCCAACAACGCTGGCACTCCTTCATCAACATGATTATCTTCAGGGGCGTTAGTCCTCATTTTTTATCCTTTTGGTCATTCGATGACAAAGGGGGAGAAATATGAGTTAGTCTTCAAGCGGGTCTACTATATGGGTGTTTTTTTGCTAAGTTACAACTCTCGTTCTTCTGAAACTTTATTGGATCGAGTTGTAATCTTAAACCCGATGGTGCTCTAATACTTTTGATGCACTGTGCTCTGATACTTTTGATGCACTATTCTGCATGCTTATTCCTCGTTAAATATTATTGCACGCATGCTGAATTTCATCAGACACCATATTTCATCATGCATTTCAAATTCTTCATATTATATGTTAAATGCGTGTATGAATTACAAGATATAAGGGGAGATCTCCATGATTCAACTCTTCAAGTGTGCATTGCTTCAAAAGCAAATTCCTCACTATGCACATCTTCAGGGGGAGTTCTTCTATATCTTGCAATCAAATTCCTCAATATCAGTAGTTACACTTCATATGTTTATCCCCGTTGAAAACTTAACCTATATTGTCATCAATCACCAAAAAGGGGGAGATTGTAAGTGCATCTAGTGCCCCTTAGTGATTTTGGTGTACTGAAGACTTATAGGTTAAGGGACTAATGCGTTTATGAGTGTACACAGGTCTATAAGTCTATGAGGAGTTTGATATTTATAGGAAAAGTCGACCCCTAAAAATGAATATCTTCGACTGAAGATTTTGGTATTTCTGAAGACTTTCATGAAGACTTTGAAAGTGAAGAAATTGGTGTGTCCGTGAAGACTTGATATTCATGCGAGGAATATGAAGCTTGAAGACTTTCATTTTCATAGTTTTGTTTTTCTCTTCCTTGAGTCATAGGAAACACAGTACTATTAAAGGGGGTCGAGGAAATATACTAAGGAAAAATTTCCATGTGATGCTCAACTCAAAATCCTACATCTACCAATCCCTTCGAGTGAAGCCATTGGAAATCTCATACAGTTCAGTCAATTTCTTCAGTGACAGAGACGAAGTTCTTCTGGTCTCTGAGGAATTTGTCCTGACTGAGGAGTTAGGAATTCGCCAGTGCGGATTGCCTACACAGTGAGGAACATGATAGCCCTGAGGATTTTACTACTCAAAATTCCGACTGTTGCTGTGCTATGCGCCAATTGTTCCAAAATATCTATCCACCTAACGGTCATGCCATTGAAAGGCATTTATGTCTTATCATGTCGGGCTGCTCCCTAGGCTATAAATAGCCGCCCCCTACAACCACTAGCTAGTTGGCTGCTCCGAGAGAAACTGACACTTGCCATTTGAGAGCAACCCATCCTTCGAGGACTTTGAGCAAAAATCATCAAGTGAGGAAAAACCAAAAACCCAAAACCCAAACACCTACAAACCCCAAGTGATTGAGCATCACTGAAGAGATTGATCCTGAGTGGATCCGATGCTTGTTACCTTTGAAGACTGTGCTTCTTCCAGACGGTTAGGCGTCATGGTCTAGAGCATCCAAGAGGAATTGTGGATCACCGAGTGACCAAGTTTGTGAAGGTTTGGAAGTCGCCTAAAGACTTACCACGAGTGATTGGACGAGGTCTGTGTGACCTTAGTTCAAGGAGAATACAGTGAGGAATGGGTGTCTTGGACTAAGTGTCCTTGACTGGGTGTCCGGGACTGTGTGTCCTCGAGTTTAAATACTCAGCCGCTCCAACCAGACGTACAACTGAGACAGCAATTGGAACTGGTCTACCAAATCATTGTCTTCATCAGGCTTACTGGTTCTATTTCCTCAACTCTTTCATTTCCTCATAACTGTGTTGTGTGCTTGTTCATATCTATGTTTGAAGACCTTGACTGAAGACTTTCTCAATTTCCTCAGTTCAATTTCTTCAGTCTGTTTGTCTTCATCCTGTGTTATCCTGTGATTACGCTTCCTGTACTCTGTGCCTGTCTTCATTTCATCATGATGACTATGCTTGTATTCTGTTATGTTTACTTTTGAGTACTTATTCCGTTGCTGGTAGTTCTTCGCTAAGGAATTTCCTCACCGGCAAATTCCTTAGTGAAGAATTTCATAAAAATCGCCTATTCACCCCCCTAGTCGATATAACGCACTTTCACACACCACCCCCGAAAGCATTGGTAGGTCGCTGCTATCGTCGGCGCCTCCATCCTCAACCTCTGCCTATGTGCCGGGGAGCTCGAGGAGCCAATGGCCAAAAAGAGGTTTCTCACGGCCTTTTTGCCCGACGCCGCGCGAGGTGGCCGCCGAGGTGTCCCCGTCGTCCTCCGCGGGCTCGATTCGCCGTCGCCAGTCCCCCGACCCGCCCGCCGCAGCGCCCCTATGCCAGTTCGAGGACTTCCCCGTCCTCCCTTGGACCCGACAGCCAACAAGGTCCTACCTCGGGGTCCAATAGCGGCGGTGGGGACGTGGGTCGTTGAGATTACAGATCGGGAGACCCACACCCGCCGGTGGCTCGGTAGCTTCCACACGGTCGAGCTCGCGACCATGGAGTACGACCGCTGGCAGGTCCGCTACCACGGCGCGGCGGCTAGGCTCAACTTGCCCTTCAGCACACGTCCGATCGACCTTGTTCCGCCGGAGCCAGGGTGGTGAGCTCGGCTATGGCGCGGGAGGACCGCGAGGTGTGGGAGCGCCTCGAGGCCGAGGCCGCCGATGAGGCCTACATGCAAGAGCTCCACTGGCAGCACCCGGAGCTCATGGAGGCGGAGCGGGCAATCTTTGCCGGTATGGAGGGCGGCGAGGTTATCGCGCTCTCCTCCGATGACGAGGTCGAAGGCGGCGAGGACGGCGGCACGGAGGGCGGCGAGGTTATCGCGCTATCCTCCGATGATGAGCTTGAAGGCGGCGGCGATGGTGGCGCGGAGGGCGTCGAGGTGGGCCCCGAGGACGAGGAGATCGACGTCGACGAGTGGACGAGTGCCTTCCCCAATGACCCCGACGACGGCACCAGCCCGGATCCGGCTCGCGGCACACCATACATGACGAGGAAGGATTGGCTCAACCTCTACTTCGACCGAAAGTAGTTTAGCTTAGTTTAAATTTATGTTTTATATTCGGTTATGCAAAACTATCTATGTTTATGTTTGAATGCATGCTACTTTCGGTTGAACCTGCTTTGAACTTGATCAAATGGAAGTTTACAACCTTAAGTTTAGGGGATCGACTAGAAAAGGCCAAAAATTGCTGGAGTATATATATATATATATATATATATATATATATATATATATATATATATATATATATATATATATCCACTAAGGGTTTTAGTCCTTTAACTTTTTAAGGATATGACTTGTTTATTTCAGTTCTTCACAATGTGATGCTCTATATGTGCAACTATTTGTCGTGCAGTTCAATTTCATCAATAACAGTTTCAACAATACCACTATGAATTACGATATTTGGTTGATGTTAAGGATATTGCAGTTAACATGCCTTTTCATTTTTTTATCAATAACTAGTGTACTTTAGACCTGCACAATACCAGTTTGAATTACCATTTGCTTGTTTTTAAATGTTATGCCTGTGCAGTTAACACACCTTTCCACTTCTTGTTTTGCTTAACTAGCGTGCTTAAGCCTGCACACTGAAGCTATCATTTGTAGATTATGTTGTCTACCAGGGATATATTTGGTTGATGTTTAGCCTGTTGTGCTTAACATGCCTTTATATGTACTCATGCAGGAAAATATTGAGAACAGTGTTGTTTTCCATTGAGGTTAGTTTCATTTCATTGCTTATATGTACTCACTGTTCAGGATATCGGTAGCTTGTACCATATAGCCTCGGGCTGATAAGGGATTAATCGTCGAATCGGACATTTCACTGAATATATCTGTAGCCCATTTATCAGTAGGTTAACTAGGGCCATATTTAATACATCTAGGGCTACATAGCAAGATGCATTGTACTGAATGACTAAATATGCAATCCCAGGCTACATAGCAACAAGGAAGAATGTTACCTTAATGTTCTGATGATGTCTAGATATACATGTAATAAAATCTTATATAATGGGATGGAGGGAGTGTTGAACTACATCATTTTTCAATTGTTGTTTAGCTTCTAATATTAACTTGGTGCTTTCAGGTACATATATCATTGCCAAAGATCCACACTTCGACCCTTTCTACGTATGGGGCAATGAGATATTCATGAACCAGCATCAAGTGAGGAAACTGATAAATTAAAATGGGTCAAAAGATGTCAATCGAACTATTTGTTTACACTTTATGCAAGACAACAGTGAATTGTAGGATGGTAAGTAAGAACCCTGTAGCCTTCCTTTTACTGCCTGTAATGAGTTGTGTTAGATGAAAATGTATGAATCTTTTTTCTTTTGTAGTGGATCCTGAAGCAGTTTACTCAAGATTACCTCTCAAACTACATGATTGGCGGCCGGCCATCACAAGGGGTTGGACTAGAGTCCTGCATGCCTTTTGCATCTAGGAGAGCACAATAGGGCCATTCCGCTTCACCATGTTCAACAACCGGAATGTATGTCGCCTCTTTCTTTACCATCTGTAATAGTACAAGTATAGAACCTTAGTTCATCATTCTTTATTTGGTGCTTATGTAATTCTTAAACATATGTACCTGTGAATCGAATAATGCATTGGTTGTTTGAACCTGATGGGTATGAATAAAGCTATAGCTTACTTTCAAGTTTAAATTAGGTACAATTTTAAATAGCAGCAATTAAATTAGGGCGAAATTACGGTGTGCATGTCATTATGGCGCACACGGTTAATAAAGCACAGCATGTGCGATATACATCATAATCCAACACGGTTCACGGAGAGGAAGTGTGTGTAACAATGCACACAGTTACCATTTGCAAAGCGTGTGTGATGTCAGAAACTATCACATACGATGCGGGAAAACTAAATGTGTGTGATTGTCTACCTTTGTACACGGTTCATAATCATGAACTGTTTGTGATGTGCCAGGCATCATAAAACTCCCGTGCCTGGAATCTGCTTGGAATCTGCCTGGAAAGCTCCCGTGCCTGGAATCTTGTGGGGACCCCGACTCATAAGTCGAGATCACCGAATGCACGTGTACAGTGATCCCAGAGATCAATGCTCACTGAACACACAGAAGCTGAATAACAAGAGTCTTACATCCATACATAACGTCTTACACAAATTATGACCATTATGGTCAAGTCTTGAGTATAACTTTGCAGCGGAAATCTTCGTCAATAACTTGGACCCATGCCATCTGCCTTAACCCTATAGGCATTCTGACTGGGAAGCGTCCTAGCTCGCATGTTCGTCACCGAAGTATTCTTCTTCATATCATGTTCTTTCATGCCTGTCCAATAAAATAACCAGTGGCAAGCCAATGAGTACTTTGAATGTACTCGCAAGCAACCCATGTTTTGGTTCAAGATACAACAATGCATGATATAGGTAAATTTTTGCGGAAAGCTAGTTTTGAGTGCAATGACATGTTCAACAACTTGTAAGACATGCATCAGGAGAATTCAATTAACCAAGAGGACAGGTTATAGATATCAACACAAAGGGAGTGGGCTCCAACCCAAATCATCCATGTCAAGTCCTTTGACTTGACCCAAGTAGTTCTTCCCACACACACTGGTTTGTAAACAAGTGGACGTAGCCCAGGAGCGGTTACCCAACTGTCCTTGACCGTGGACATGGCTATTCGAATAGTTTTACACTCTGTAGAGGTTGCACACTTTACCCACAAGATCCGGGGAACTTCCGTGTCATCCACGACCCGCGGTACCTCAAGTACCCGGGGTAAGCACCCGATCACTATCTTTCCCTAGACGACACTAACATGGAGTCCACTCGATTGGTAGTAACCCCCGTGCCCAACATTTCACAACTTAAAAATTGTGGAGCCTTGCTCCCATATTCATCACATACCACTGGCACGGGGTACCAACGGTGTGTCCGGTGCCCCATAAAAATGTTCTTGGCCGCCCTACCTGGCACGACCCCGTCCCGAGAGAGCGCACCAACAACTCTATCATCACTAGTAATGCGGGCTCCAAGCTAGTATCGGCCTAGGTAATCAATAATGCCCTTTCCCATACAAGGGTAGAGTGGTTGCGCATGTAAGGTTGGAATAACGATCGCAACTTAAACCAATCCGTTTTGAAAAAAAACACACTTGCCTCGGTACACCACTTCGTCATCAAGTGGTTACCCAACTCATCATCTCCCCCGGGCATAAGTGGCACCCGATGGGGTTTTTCGTAAAGTCTTTTGAAAATACTTTGTCTCCATCACCATGCATATTCCCATCCCTTTTGCGTAGCACTACTTAGCATCCTATCTACTCCCACCGGCATAACCCTCATAAGGAGGTAGGGTCATGCACAATGCAAGTATCAACGAGGAAGTAACAGAGGCAACCCATCAAAGTGGTTACCATCTCATCATGATTCCGATACAACACTAATAAAGTGCTATATGACATGCATACAAAGGGTTTCATAAATATGGTCAAAGGGCTGCTTGCCTGTTTTAACAAAGTCTTCGAGGTCTTCAAATATCTCTGGTCCAACTCCAAGCATTTCGTCTACTTCGTCAACTATTGTCGAAAGCAACCATAATAAGCAACACAACAAGGCAGGAAATGAAAGTGCTCCAAAAATATTGATTTGACTTTTCTAGGACATTTCTGGTTATATGAAAATTAACCAGAGTGGTTTCATTGGAATTGGGTCAGTGGATATTTCTAAACATTTGGATATGATGGAATCAAGGGGTTTATGGATTTGCAAGAGGTGTACAGAAATATTATTTTGAAAAATGAGCAAGGATACCCATTTAACAAGGAATGATTTTAGAAGCATCTAGGAGTTGGTTTCACTAGATTTGGAGTTCAAATGATTTCTCTATGAATTTACAAAGTTGACAAATATGAAGAAATGGCTCATTATTTTGTGTGGTACAGAAAGTATTAAGAAAAATGTTCATAAACTAAGTTATGAACTTAGAAAGATCTAGGAATTTGAATCATGGCATTTGGATCAAATTTGAGCTCTCTGTGATTTATTTAAAGTTCATCACAGAAATGGAAAATGGGATTTTGATAAATATTTCTGAGGAGAAAGTTTTTGGAAAAATGTAAAATTAGCACCATGTGATAGATCATGATTTTTGGATCCCCTAGAAATTTGAATCATCAAATTTGGATATCATTTGAATTATTTGTGGATTTTACAAGTTTACAGAAAAAGAAAAAGAAAAAGAAAAAGACCACTGTGCAACTGGGCCTATTCGGCCACAGTGCAGCAGGCCCAGGGGGAATCCAGCCCGCGCAAGGCTGCCGTGTCGAAGGCGTATTTGGGAAATACGCCTCCAGCCGACGCAGCAAATCGGTGCGCGTGCATGCGTGTTTAAACCTGACGGGTGGGGCCCACCCGTCAGAGTGTGAGGCTGATCGACGGGCCCCACAGGCCGTCGTCTTCAACCTCGGGCCAGAGAGGGGGGCAAGCTCACCGGCGTCACTATGGTCAACAACGAGGCGATCCGAGCGCACCAGCTTGCTCAGGGCGGAGTCGCCATTCGGGTGGAGGTGGAGGCGGTCGCCGGAGTGCAGGGGTTCGCCGGTGATGAGGAAGCCGGCGGAAGGGCTTCGGGAGGTGCTTGCCCCGGTCAATTCTGGCTGCAATAGAGAGGGGAGACAAAGGGGAAATGGTAAGAGAGGTGAGGCGGTTCCAGATCAAGAGAGAGGGGGGGCAAAGGAGGCTTGTACCACGAGATCGACGGCGACCCGAAGCGGAGGAGCTCGAGCTCGATCTCGAGCTCGGGCAGCTCTGGGAGTGAACGGGAGGCCCAGTGGGGCTATTTGGAGTGGGAGGGAATGAGTGGTGGCGACGGGAGGGCTCGGGAATGCCTTATATAGGCGAGCGGCGGTCCACCGTGGGCTCGTGCGCCGGCGAGCTCGTGCTCATCGCTACGGGCCTCGGGAGGGTGCTACGCCAAGTCTAGGGTGTTCGTGGGGGTCGACTATGCCCAGGGGGAGAAGAGAGGGAGCGGGGAGGGGTCAGAGACGCCGCGCGCGTGAGGCCGCTCATTGGAGCTCTCGGGCGGCCGGCGCGCGTGCGAGCAAGGGCAGCAGGAGGGAGAAGGAGGAGGGGGACAGAGGTGTAGCGTGCTGCGGACGTCGAGGAGCATCGGCTGGCGTGAGGGTGAGAGCCGAGGTGGCCGGAGGTGGTTGGTAGGGGGCGGCTACAGTGCGGGAGCGCACTGTAGCGCGCTCCAGAGCGTGCAAATGGCCGACATGCCATTTTTGGCAAAGTGGGCACGGCCAAGCATGTCTGGTAGCTCTAGGGAGGAGTAAAGAATGTGGGGAAAGCCTTGGATGCCTTGGGTGGCCACTGGAGTGAGGAGGGAGGTGAGGAAGAGGGGTGCAAGGGCTGTCCAGAGAGGTAAAAGAGGTGGTTTCACCCCTCAATTATTGATCTGAGATGCAACCATTGCTACTGGAGGTAGAAGAGGTCTAGGAGGGGCTGTGGTAAAAAGTGGAGGCCATGGAGAAGAGTGGAAGAGGTCAAACAGGGGTTTTAGTAAAATGGCAGAAGGTGTTTGATGCTTGTTTGGGCAAGAAAATTAATTCCACTTGCCATGAGAATTAACAGGATGGAATGGCACATAGAAGTAGGATGTTCCACCAAGTTTGAGCTCATTTGGGCAAAGTAGCCCTAACTTTGGTAAACCCTAGAAATCAACAGAAATGGCTTTACCAAGATTTAGTCATGCAAATATATTCTCCTTGATGCACCACTTGGTGTAGTGTCATAACTTGAGGTTATGAACATGTCCACAAAAGTTGAGATCAAAAGGAGAAAGTTGCCAATGTAGAGTTGTTCAAATTTGGTTCTGAACAGGAAGGGTTTTGGTGTACTTTGAGCAAGATAACATTCTCTCCAACTTGTGCCATTTGGTCTAGATGAATAATTAGACCATTTGAGCATGTTCACAAGGTTTGCGAACATTTGGACATGTTTGGCAATGTAAAGTTGCTCAAACTTCAAAATGGACAGAAATGGTTTTGAGGAGATTTCATGGGTTATACTATTCTCCATGACATGATACTTGGCAAGATCATCAAACATGTCATATGTGACATGCTAGAATTTTCTTGGAATTGTTGGGGAATATTTCCTGTAGAAATATTTCAAATCCTTGAAATGGGAAGAAATGGTTTTTGAGGGATTTGACCAATATTTTGATCATGACCATGTGTTGAAACTCATATATATGGAAAATATATGTCCATTGAGTCTCCCTAATTTTTCTCAAATATTTTTAAAGCTTTAAAATAATTTTAACCTATTAAAGACCATTTCTGGCCTTAAGAAAAAGCATTTAAATAAAATAGGAAAATAACATTTAAATTATATTTTTGTGGTTTATGGGAGTCCTATATCTAATAGGATTCAAATATACCTTTTCAAAGATTTTTCACACCCCAAATCAAGTACTTGCAGTGCGAACCTCAATTCAGGGGTTTTGGAAAACTAATTTTAGAAAATACTATTTGTCCAAATTATTTTTGCAAGAAAATATTTTTATGTCCTATAAACATGGCATGATCATTGGTTCAAGAGTTTGGAGCAAGGAGATGAAGTATAAGAGTTGGAGGATTTATTTGATTTTTAGAGCACTTGCAAACAACAAACAAAAATCCAATCAAGCCAAGGTCCAAAACACTCAAAAGTTTTTGTCAAACCACATTTTATCATGATTGTTAGCTTAAGTGTTGTGGCATGAAAATCAGGGTGTGACAAATCTGCTTGGTTTTAGGTAAAACCACAAAACTCCGACTGCGATGGCAATGCGAGCACAAACGAGTAGCAAGGATGAAGCGTTTGGGATATTCGAGATATCGGAAACGGTTATATAGGGACAACTATATGCATCAAGGCTCCCTATCCCCGACGATTTCTGGTTCGTGTGGGAAGGACCCCCCTATCGCCGTCACTCACTAGGCAACGGTTCCAAATGCCGTCGCGGAAAGGGGTTTAAACCGTTTGTATAGCACTGACACGTACTACTGTGTGCACGACTATGAACATACAACTGGTATTAAATACTGGGCACATCATCGACAAATATGAAGAGAGTAGGGCGGAAGAGCGAACGAAGTTGAGCTTGTGTAGAACCAATCAAGATAAAGAAAGACAGGAAAAAAATGTAAATCCAAACTAGGAAAAATGCAAGAGTTTTTCCCAACAATCTAAAATCCCAAATATTTAGCTAAAGATACATTAATACAACTAGCACACAGGTCACCCAACCTAGGGTTTACGTTGCCTCCTCCCACACAGCTGCTAGGATGTCTCGTCTCCTGTGGCCTTTGGGCCATGGAGGCACGATGGATCCCAGTCCTTGTCGGCGGGAGTGCTCCGTTTTTAGGTGTTTCTTTGAGTTTTGCTAGCATTTGTGTCATACTTAGGAAGACATGGCTACGACCGCTCCCTGTAGATGGAATAAGTTTCTCGTCGCCTAGCCCCCGCCCCGATGATGCTTCTAGTGTCATCGGAGGGCGTGTGGAGGTTTGTCTCGGGTGAATCTCGTGGGATTCGGTCCATGTTTGTCTTCGGTGGATCCGCTTGGATCCGATCTTTGTTCGTCTATGTTCATGTGTCTACATGTTGGATCCTTCCAATCTATGTTTCTTTTCATTGGCGACGATTGCTGTTCTGGTGCGCTGGTCCTCTAGGTCTTAGCATGACGACTTCCCGACTGTCTATTGCAACAAGGTTTGCCCCGACTCCAATGATGGAGGCGTGATGACGGCGGTGTGCCTTCGACACGCTCTAGTGCTTGTAGTCGTCGCTAGGTGGTCTATGGACCCCGGGTGTAATTTTTACTTGTGGTGTTTTTGTACTACCTTGATAGTCAATGAACAGATTGGATGTTTTTTCCTGCAAAAAAGATACATTAATCCAACTCAAATCAAAATGCACAAAAATCCCAAAATAATGTTGGGGACCAGTTCGTGGACAAGGATGCATGGAGCCGGCCGTCCAACACCATCTGCATACATCCGGGCCCAATTTTTTTAAGTCCGCATGTTTAAATAGCTGCATGTATAGTCTAGAATAGTTCAAATGCTCAAATATTACACTCCAACATTGTTGTCCCCCTTAACCGCCAAGAAATGCTCAATCAGATCTTCCTTCAGTTGCTCGTGAGTTGCTTAATGTCGAATTTGTTGATGCATTTGAACAAAACTCTTTGACCGTGGTTGGATTCTGGTCTAGAAGTTCGATAGGATCACCCATGTTCTCAAATTCAAGAGCTGTCGCAACATTATCACCCTCATCCTCCACGATCATGTTGTGCATGATCAGACAACATGTCATCACCTCCCACAAGGTCTTCAGATCCCATTGTTTAGTAGGTCTGCGGACAAATGCGAAACATGCCTGCAGAACTCCAAATGCCCTCTCAACATTCTTTCTAGCCGCTTCTAGTCTTTGGACAAAGTGAGACTTTTTCTGGCAATTGTGTTAGAGATGGTGTTGACAAAGGTAGCCCATGGAGGATAGATATATACCATCAACCAGATAGTAGCCCATGTTGTACTCATGCCCATTGATAGTATAGTGCCAAGGATGAGATTTTGATTCGGTCAGCCTAGCAAACAATGGTGATCGCTACAACACATTGTTGTCGTTGTGAGACCCGGGAATGCCAAAGAAAGCGTGCAAAATCCAAAGATCATGTGATGCAACTGCTTCAAGAATGATGGTGGGCTTCTTAACATGACCCTGATATTGCCCCTGTAAAGCTTTCGAGTAGTTCTTCCATTCCTAATGCATACAGTCAAGAGATACGAGCAAACCTGGCCACCCTCTTACTTACGAGATTGCTAAGATCCTCTCGATGTCTACCATAGTTGGTTCTCTTAGGTACAGAGGTCCAAACACCTCGACCATGGCAGTTGCAAACCTGACCATGTCATCTCCGTATGTGCTCTCAAACACCCGCAAGTACATGTCCCACGAATCAGTGGTAGTGCCATATGCAAGCATTCGTAGTGCGGTGTTGGGGAACGTAGCAGAAATTCAAAATTTTCCTACGTGTCACCAAGATCTATCTATGGAGAGACTAGCAACGAGGGTAAGGAGAGTGCATCTACATACCCTTGTAGATCGCTAAGCGGAAGCGTTCAAGTGAACGGGGTTGATGGAGTCGTACTCGTCGCGATTCAAATCACCGATGATCCTAGCGCCGAACGGACGGCACCTCCGCGTTCAACACACGTACGGAACGGAGACGTCTCCCATGCCTTGATCCAGCAAGGAGGAGGGAGAGGTTGATGGAGATCCAGCAGCACGACGGCGTGGTGGAAGTAGCGGGATTCCAACACGGCTTCGCTAAGCGTTGCGGGAGGAGGGAGATGTGTCACGGGAGGGAGAGGGAGGCGCCAGGCCTTAGATTGGTTTGCTCCTCCTTTTTCCCCACTATATATAGGGCCAAGGGAGAGGGGGAGGCGCAGCCCTTGCCCCTTCCTCCAAGGAAGGGTGCGGCCAAGGGTGGGGAGGACTCCATCCTCCCCAAGGAACCTCGGAGGTGCCTTCCCCCTTTAGGACTCTCCCCTTTTCCTATCTCTTGGCGCATGGGCCTCTTGGGGCTGGTGCCCTTGGCCCATATAGGCCAAGGCACACCCCTTACAGCCCATGTGGCCCCCCGGGGCAGGTGGCCCCACCCGGTGGACCCCCGGGACCTTTCCGGTGGTCCCGGTACAATACCGGTGACCCCGAAACTTGTCCCGATGGCCGAAATAGTACTTCCTATATATAATTCTTTACCTCCGGACCATTCCGGAACTCCTCGTGACGTCCAGGATCTCATCCGGGACTCCGAACAACATTCGGGTTACCGCATACTAATATCTCTATAACCTTGGCATCACCGAACCTTAAGTGTGTAGACCCTACGGGTTCGGGAGACATGCAGACATGACCGAGACGTTCTCCGGTCAATAACCAACAGCGGGATCTGGATACCCATGTTGGCTCCCACATGTTCCACGATGATCTCATCGGATGAACCACGATGTCAAGGACTTAATCAATCCCGTATACAATTCCCTTTGTCTATCGGTACGATACTTGCCCGAGATTCGATCGTCGGTATCCCGATACCTTGTTCAATCTCGTTACCGGCAAGTCTCTTTACTCGTTTCGTAACAGATCATCCCGTGACCAACTCCTTGATCACATTGTGCACATTATGATGATGTCCTACCGAGTGGGCCCAGAGATACCTCTCCGCTTACACGGAGTGACAAATCCCAGTCTCGATTCGTGCCAACCCAACAGACACTTTCGAAGATACCCGTAGTGTACCTTTATAGCCACCCAGTTACGTTGTGACGTTTGGTACACCCAAAGCACTCCTACGGCATCCGGGAGTTGCACAATCTCATGGTCTAAGGAAATGATACTTGACATTAGCAAAGCTTTAGCATACGAACTACACGATCTAGTGCTATGCTTAGGATTGGGTCTTGTCCATCACATCATTCTCCTAATGATGTGATCCCGTTATCAATGACATCCAATGTCCATGGTCAGGAAACCATAACCATCTATTGATCAACGAGCTAGTCAACTAGAGGCTTACTAGGGACATGGTGTTGTCTACGTATCCACACATGTATCTGAGTTTCCTATCAATACAATTCTAGCATGGATAATAAACGATTATCATGAACAAGGAAATATAATAATAATCAATTTATTATTGCCTCTGGGGCATATTTCCAACAGTCTCCCACTTGCACTAGAGTCAATAATCTAGTTCACATCGCCATGTGATTAACACTCACATGTCACATCGCTATGTAACCAACATCCAAGAGTCTAGTTCACATCACTATGTGATTAGCACTCAATGAGTTCTGTGTTTGATCATGTTGCTTGTGAGAGAGGTTTTAGTCAACGGGTCTAAACCTTTCAGATCCGTGTGTGCTTTACAAATCTCTATGTCATCTCCTAGATGCAGCTACCACATTCTATTTGGAGCTATTCCAAATAACTGTTCTACTAGGAGCTATTCTAAATTGTTGCTCCATTATACGTATCCGGTATCTCTACTTAGAGCTATCCGGATAGGTGTTAAGCTCGCATCGACGTAACCCTTTACGACGAATTCTTTAACCACCTCCATAACCGAGAAACTTCCTTAGTCCACTAGTTACTAAGGATAACTTTGACCGCTGTCCTGTGATCCATTCTTGGATTACTCTTGTACCCCTTGACTGACTCATGGCAAGGCATACTTCAGGTGCGGTACACAGCATAGTATACTGCAGAGCCTATGTCTTAAGCATAGGGGACGACCTTCGTCCTTTCTCTCTATTCTGCCATGGTCGAGCTTTAAGTCTTAACTTCATACCTTACAACTCAGGCAAGAACTCCTTCTTTGACTGATCCATCTTGAACACCTTCAAGATCATGTCAAGGTATGTGCTCATTTGAAAGTACCATTAAGCGTTTTGATCTATCCTTATAGATCTTGATGCTTCAATGTTCAAGTAGCTTAATCCAGGTTTTACATTGAAAAACACCTTTCAAATAACCCTATATGCTTTCCAGAAATTCTACATCATTTCTGATCAACAACATATACTCATCAGAAATTCTATAGTGCTCCCACTCACTTCTTTGGAAATACAAGTTTCTCATAAACTTTGTATAAACCTAAAATCTTTGATCATCTCATCAAAGCATACATTCCAACTCCGAGATGCTTACTCCGGTCCTTAGAAGGATTGCTGGAGCTTTGCACACTTATTAGCATTTTCAGGATTGACAAAACCTTCCAGTTGTATCACATACAACCTTTCCTCAAGAAAAATCGTCGAGGAAACAATGTTTTGACATCCTATCTGCAAGATTTCATAAATAGTGCAGTAACTGCTAATATAATTCCAACAGACTTTTAGCATCGCTACAGGTGAGAAAGTCTCATCGTAGTCAACTCCTTGAACTTGTCGAAAACATCTTAACGACAAGTCGAGCTTTCTTAATGGTGACATTTACCATCATTGTCCGTCTTCCTTTTAAAATCCATCTATACTCAACAGCCTTACGACCATCAAGTAGTTCTTCCAAAGTCTACACTTTGTTTTCATACATGGATCCTCTCTCGGATTTTATGGCCTCGAGCCATTTATCGGAATCCGGGCCCACCACCGCTTCTCCATAGCTCGTAGGTTCATTGTTGTCTAGCAACATGACTTCCAAGACAGGATTACGTACCACTCTGAAGTAGTACGCATCCTTGTCATCCCATGAGGTTTGGTAGTGACTTGATCTGAAGTTTCATGATCACTATCATAAGCTTCCACTTCAATCGGTGTAGGTGCCACAGGAACAACTCCTTGTGCCCTTCCACACACTAGTTGAAGAGATGGTTCAATAACCTCATCAAGTCTCCACCATCCTCCCACTCAATTCCTTCGAGAGAAACCTTTCCTCGAAAAAGGACCCGATTCTAGAAACAATCCCTTATTGCTTTCGGATTTGAGACAGGAGGTATACCCAACTGTTTTGGGTGTCCTATGAAGATGCATTTATCCGCTTTGGGTTCGAGCTTATCAGCCTGAAACTTTTTCACATAAGCATCGCAGCCCCAAACTTTTAAGAATGACAGCTTAGGTTTCTCTAAACCATAGTTCATACGGTGTCATCTCATCGGAATTACGTGGTGCCCCCTTTTAAAGTGAATGTGGTTGTCTCTAATGCCTAACCCATAAACTATCTTGGTAATTCGATAAGAGACATCATGGTATGCATCATATCCAATAGGGTGCAGTTATGATGTTCGGACACACCATCACACTATGGTGTTCCAGGCTGTATCAGTTGTGAAACAATTTCCACAATGTCTTAATTCTGTGCCAAACTCGTAATTCAGATATTCATCTCTATGATCATATCATAGATATTTTATCCTCTTGTCACGACGATCTTTCAACTTCACCCTGAAATTACTTGAACCTTTCAATAATTCATACTCGTGATTCATCAAGTAAATATACTCAACATCTACTCAAATCATCTGTGAAGTAAGAACATAATGATATCCACTACATGCCTCAGCACTCATTGGACTGCACACATCAAAATGTATTACTTCCAACAAGTTGCTTTCTAGTTCCATTTTACTGAAAACGAGGCTTTCAGTCATCTTGCCCATGTGGTATGATTTGCATGTCTCAACTGATTCAAAATCAAGTGAGTCCAAACGGTCCATTTGCATGGAGTTTCTTCATGCATATACACCAATAGACATGGTTCGCATGTCTCAAACTTTTCAAAAATGAGTGAGCCCAAAGATCCATCAACATGGAGCTTCCTCATGCGTTTTATACCGATATGACTTACGTGGAAGTGCCACAAGTAGGTGGTACTATCATTACTATCTTTTGGCATGAACATGTGTATCACTACGATCGAGATTCAATAAACTATTTATTTTAGGTGCAAGACCATTGAAGGTATTATTCAAATAAACAGAGTAACCATTATTCTCCTTAAATGAATAACCGTATTGCGATAGACATAATCCAATCATGTCTATGCTCAACGCAAACACCAATCTCGATGGTAGAGGGAGCGTGTGATGCTTGATCATATCAACATTGGAAACACTTCCAACACATATCGTCATCTCACCTTTAGCTAGTCTCCGTTTATTCCGTAGCTTTTATTTCGAGTTACTAACACTTAGTAACCGAACCGGTATCTAATACCCTGGTGCTACTAGGAGTACTAGTAAAGTACACATTAACATAATGTATATCCAATATACTTCTATCGACCTTGCCAGCCTTCTAACCTACCAAGTATCTAGGGTAATTCTGCTCCAGTGGTTGTTCCTCTTATTACAGAAGCACTTAGTCTCGGGTTTGGGTTCAACCTTGGGTTTCTTCACTAGAGCAGCAGCTGAATTGCCGTTTCATGAAGTATCCCTTCTTGCCCTTGCCTTCTTGAAACTAGTGGTTTCACCAACCATCAACAATTGATGCTCCTTCTTGATTTCTACTTTTGTGGTGTCAAACATCGCGAATATCTCAAGGATCATCATATATGTCCCTGATATATTATAGTTCATCACGAAGCTCTTAGCAGCTTGGTGGTAATGACTTCGGAGAAACATCACTATCTCATCTGGAAGATCAACTCCCACTCGATTCAAATGATTGTTGTACTCAGACAATCTGAGCACAAGCTCAACAATTGAGCTTTTCTCCCTTAGTTTGTAGGCTAAGAAAATCGTCGAAGGTCTTATACCTCTTGACGTGAGCACGAGCCTGAAATCCCAATTTCAGCCCTCGAAACATCTCATATGTTTCGCGACATTTCAAAAACGTCTTTGGTGCCTCAATTCTAAACCGTTTAACTGAACTATCACGTAGTTATCAAAATGTGTATGTCAGATGTTCGCAACATCCACAGACAACGTTCGAGGTTCAGCACACTGAGCGGTGCATTAAGGACATAAGCCTTCTATGAAGCAACGAGGACAATCCTCAGTTTACGGACCTAGTCCGCATAATTGCTACTATCAACTTTCAACTAAATTTTCTCTAGGAACATATCTAAACAGTAGAACTAAAGCGCGAGCTACGACATAATTTGCAAAATCCTTTTTGACTATGTTCAGGATAAACAAGTTCATCTTATGAACTCCCACTCAGATAGACATCCCTCTAGTCATCTAAGTGATTACATGATCCGAGTTAACTAGGCCGTGTCCGATCATCACGTGAGACGGACTAGTCAACATCGGTGAACATCTTCATGTTGATCGTATCTACCATACGACTCATGCTCGACCTTTCGGTCTTCTATGTTCCGAGGCCATGTCTATACACATGCTAGGCTCGTCAAGTTAACTCTAACTGTTTTGCATGTGTAAAACTGTCTTACACCCGTTGTATGTGAACGTAAGGATCTATCACACCCGATCATCACGTGGTGCTTCGAAACGACGAACTGTAGCAACGGTGCACAGTTAGGGGAGAACACTTCTTGAATTTTTTTTTTGAGGGATCATCTTATTTACTACCGTCGTTCTAAGCAAATAAGATGTATAAACAAGATAAACATCACATGCAATCAAATAGTGACATGATATGGCCAATATCACTTTGCTCCTTTTGATCTCCATCTTCGGGGCTCCATGATCATCATCGTCATCGGCATGACACCATGATCTCCATCATCGTGTCTTCTTGAAGTTGTCACGTCATCTATTACTTCTACTACTACAGCTAACGGTTAGCAATAAAGTAAAGTAATTACATGACATTTATGTTGACACGCAGGTCATAAATAAATAAAGACAACTCCTATGGCTCCTGCCGGTTGTCATATTCATCGACATGCAAGTCGTGATTCCTATTACAAGAACATGATCAATCTCATACATCACATATATCATTCATCACATCCTTTGGCCATATCACATCACATGGCATACCCTGCAAAAACAAGTTAGACGTCCTCTAATTGTTGTTTGCATGTTTTACGTGGCTGCTATGGGTTTCTAGCAAGAACGGTTCTTACCTACGCAAAGACCACAACGTGATATGCCAATTGCTATTTACCCTTCATAAGGACCCTTTTCATCGAATCCGATCCGACTAAAGTGGGAGAGACAGACACCCGCCAGCCACCTTATGCAACTAGTGCATGTTTGTCGGTGGAACCGGTCTCACGTAAGAGTACGTGTAAGGTTGGTCCGGGCCGCTTCATCCCACGATGCCGCCGAATCAAGATAAGACTAGTAACGGCAAGCATATTGAACAAAATCAACGCCCACAACTACTTTGTGTTCTACTCGTGCATAGAATCTACGCAATAGACCTAGCTCATGATGCCACTGTTGGGGAACGTAGCAGAAATTCAAAATTTTCCTACGTGTCACCAAGATCTATCTATGGAGAGACTAGCAACGAGGGGAAGGAGAGTGCATCTACATACCCTTGTAGATCGCTAAGCGGAAGCGTTCAAGTGAACGGGGTTGATGGAGTCGTACTCGTCGCGATTCAAATCACCGATGATCCTAGCGCCGAACGGACGGCACCTCCGCGTTCAACACACGTACGGAACGGAGACGTCTCCCATGCCTTGATCCAGCAAGGAGGAGGGAGAGGTTGATGGAGATCCAGCAGCACGACGGCGTGGTGGAAGTAGCGGGATTCCAACAGGGCTTCGCTAAGCGCTGCGGGAGGAGGGAGATGTGTCACGGGAGGGAGAGGGAGGCGCCAGGCCTTAGATTGGTTTGCTCCTCCTTTTCCCCCACTATATATAGGGCCAAGGGAGAGGGGGAGGCGCAGCCCTTTCCCCTTCCTCCAAGGAAGGGTGCGGCCAAGGGTGGGGAGGAGTCCATCCTCCCCAAGGCACCTCGGAGGTGCCTTCCCCCTTTAGGACTCTCCCCTTTTCCTATCTCTTGGCGCATGGGCCTCTTGGGGCTGGTGCCCTTGGCCCATATAGGCCAAGGCACACCCCTTACAGCCCATGTGGCCCCCCGGGGCAGGTGGCCCCACCCGGTGGACCCCCGGGACCTTTCCGGTGGTCCCGGTACAATACCGGTGACCCCGAAACTTGTCCCGATGGCCGAAATAGTACTTCCTATATATAATTCTTTACCTCCGGACCATTCCGGAACTCCTCGTGACGTCCGGGATCTCATCCGGGACTCCGAACAACATTCGGGTTACCGCATACTAATATCTCTATAACCTTGGCGTCACCGAACCTTAAGTGTGTAGACCCTACGGGTTCGGGAGACATGCAGACATGACCGAGACGTTCTCCGGTCAATAACCAACAGCGGGATCTGGATACCCATGTTGGCTCCCACATGTTCCACGATGATCTCATCGGATGAACCACGATGTCAAGGACTTAATCAATCCCGTATACAATTCCCTTTGTCTATCGGTACGATACTTGCCCGAGATTCGATCGTCGGTATCCCGATACCTTGTTCAATCTCGTTACCGGCAAGTCTCTTTACTCGTTTCGTAACAGATCATCCCGTGACCAACTCCTTGATCACATTGTGCACATTATGATGATGTCCTACCGAGTGGGCCCAGAGATACCTCTCCGCTTACACGGAGTGACAAATCCCAGTCTCGATTCGTGCCAACCCAACAGACACTTTCGAAGATACCCGTAGTGTACCTTTATAGCCACCCAGTTACGTTGTGACGTTTGGTACACCCAAAGCACTCCTACGGCATCCGGGAGTTGCACAATCTCATGGTCTAAGGAAATGATACTTGACATTAGCAAAGCTTTAGCATACGAACTACACGATCTAGTGCTATGCTTAGGATTGGGTCTTGTCCATCACATCATTCTCCTAATGATGTGATCCCGTTATCAACGACATCCAATGTCCATGGTCAGGAAACCGTAACCATCTATTGATCAACGAGCTAGTCAACTAGAGGCTTACTAGGGACATGGTGTTGTCTACGTATCCACACATGTATCTGAGTTTCCTATCAATACAATTCTAGCATGGATAATAAACGATTATCATGAACAAGGAAATATAATAATAATCAATTTATTATTGCCTCTAGGGCATATTTCCAACATGCGGCCTTGCACTTTTGGTAACCAGAGAACTCAATCATTCCCACGTGACCTCTTCATTATGAAGTAGTCATCAAAGGACCAGATGCCATGGTACAGACGATCAAAGATGCGCATTCGAAAGCACCGGCAAAAAATGTCGGCAAAGAGGGCGCCAGGGGGCAAAGAAGTCATCCATCAATGTCAAATGGTTGCACGCCCTGTTGTGATTGAGCACTCGATGACCCTTGATCCATCCCTTGCAATTGAGAACACGCTCCTCCGCACGCTCCGCATCCGTAATCACTGTCTGCATCATTGTTGTCTTAGCCGTGTAGTCCTCCTCGTCGAATGAGTTGTTGGATGACTCAACATAATGCTCATATATGTACTCCATATCCGAATGCATTGCTTCAAATAAGAAGGGACAAAAAAATAGCTCAGACAATTCACCGAACAATTTCCAGGCATGGTGAGTATTGTAGGAGCGGATGGTACCTACACAGCGGTCGGAGGGGAGGTGTGGAACGGTGGCGGAGGAGAAGCGAATGAAGCCCGGGTGTACTGTTGGAGGTGATGGGCTCGTTGGGTTCTGGAAGGGGTGTGGCGTGGCGGCCGTGGTGGTGGAGCGGCGGCGAAGGCAAGAGAGAGAAGCCGACGGAGAGAAAATGGGAGGATGGAGGCGCGGGGTCATGGGGTTGGGTTGGCCGGAGGCGTTGGAGTCCTACATGGTGAAGGAAATATGCCCTAGAGGCAATAATAAAGTTATTATTTATTTTCTTATATCATGATAAATGTTTATTATTCATGCTAGAATTGTATTAACCGGAAACATGATACATGTGTGAATACATAGACAAACAAAGTGTCGCTAGTATGCCTCTACTTGACTAGCTCGTTGATCAAAGATGGTTATGTTTCCTAGCCATAGACAAAGATTTGTAATTTGATTAACGGGATCACATCATTAGGAGAATGATGTGATTGACTTGACCCATTCCGTTAGCTTAGCATTTGATCGTTTTTTTGTTTCTATTGCTTTCTTCATGACTTATACATGTTCCTATGACTATGAGATTATGCAACTCCCGTTTACCAGAGGAACACTTTGTGTGCTACCAAACGTCACAACGTAACTGGGTGATTATAAAGATGCTCTACGGGTGTCTCCGAAGGTACTTGTTGGTTGGCGTATTTCGATATTAGGATTTGTCACTCCAATTGTCGAGGAGGTATCTTTGGGCCCACTCAGTAATGCACATCACTTAAGCCTTGCAAGCATTGCAACTAATGAGTTAGTTGCGGGATGATGTGTTACGGAACGAGTAAAGAGACTTGTCGGTAATGAGATTGAACTAGGTATTGAGATACCGACGATTGAATCTCGGGCAAGTAACATACCGATGACAAAGGGAACAACGTTTGTTGTTATGCGGTTTGACCGATAAAGATCTTCGTAGAATATGTAGGAGCCAATATGAGCATCCAGGTTCCGCTATTTGTTATTGACCGGAGACGTGTCTCGGTCATGTCTACATAGTTCTCGAACCTGTAGGGTCCACACGCTTAAAGTTCGATGACGGTTATATTATGAGTTTATGTGTTTTGATGTACCAAAGGTAGTTCGGAGTCCCGGATATGATCAGGGACATGATGAGGAGTCTCGAAATGGTCGAGACATGAAGATTGATATATTGGACGACTATATTCGGACACCGGAATGGTTCCGGGAGTTATCGGATATATACCAGAGTACATGGGGGTTACTAGAACCGCCCCCCGGAGGTTAATGGGCCTCATGGGCCCAATTGGTGAAAGAGGAGAGGCGGCCAAGGGGCAGCCGCGCGCCCCTCCCCTCCCAAGTCCGAATTGGACTAGGAAGGGGGGCGGCGCTCCCCCTTTTCTTTCTCCCTCTTTCTCCTTCCCTCTCCTCTCCTACTCCAACATGAAAAGGGGGGAGTCCTACTCCCGGTGGGAGTAGGACTCCTCATGGGGCGCTCCAAGGGTGACCGACCCCCTCCCCCTCCTCTACTCCTTTATATACGGGGAGGGAGGCACCCCCAAGAGACACAACAATTGATCCCTTGGATCTCTTAGCCGTG
This sequence comes from Triticum monococcum, assembly GCA_034509565.1. Taxonomy (NCBI): domain Eukaryota; kingdom Viridiplantae; phylum Streptophyta; class Magnoliopsida; order Poales; family Poaceae; genus Triticum; species Triticum monococcum. The sequence continues at coordinate 421,113,089 of CM067846.1, read as the reverse complement.
TGCGGTGCCCCCCTCCACCATAATCCACCTCAGTCATATCGTAGCGGTGCTTAGGCGAAGCCCTGCGTCGGTAGAACATCATCATCGTCACCACGCCGTTGTGCTGATGGAACTCTCCCTCAAAGCTCGGCTGGATCGGAGTTCGAGGGACGTCATCGAGTTGAACTTGTGCAGAACTCGGAGGTGCCGTGCGTTCGGTGCTTGATCGGCCGGATCGTGAAGACGTACGACTACATCAACCACGTTGTGCTAACGCTTCCGCTTTCGGTCTACGAGGGTACGTGGACAACACTCTCCCCTCTCGTTGCTATGCATCACCATGATCTTGCATGTGCGTAGGAATTTTTTTGCAATTACTACGTTCCCCAACAGTGGCATCCGAGCCTGGTTTTATGCGTTGATGTTATATGCATGAGTAGAACACAGGTGAGTTGTGGGCGATACAAGTCATACTGCTTACCAGCATGTCATACTTTGGTTCGGCGGTATTGTTGGATGAAGCGGCCCGAACCGACATTACGCGTACGCTTACGCGAGACTGGTTCTACCGACGTGCTTTGCACACAGGTGGCTAGCGGGTGTCAGTTTCTCCAACTTTAGTTGAACCGAGTGTGGCTACGCCCGGTCCTTGAGAAGGTTAAAACAATGCTAACTTGACGAACTATCGTTGTGGTTTTGATGCGTAGGTAAGAACAGTTCTTGCTCAGCTCGTAGCAGCCACGTAAAACTTGCAACAACAAAGTAGAGAATGTCTAACTTGTTTTTGCAGGGCATGTTGTGATGTGATATGGTCAAGGCATGATGCTATTTTTTATTATATGAGATGATCATTTTTTGTAACCGAGTTATTGGCAACTGGCAGGAGCCATATGGTTGTCGCTTTATTGTATGCAATGCAATCGCCCTGTAATGCTTTACTTTATCACTAAGCGGTAGCGATAGTCGTAGAAGCATAAGTTGGCGAGACGACAACGATGCTACGATGGAGATCAAAGTGTCGCGCCGGTGACAATGGTGATCATGACGGTGCTTCGGAGATGAAGATCACAAGCCCAAGATGATGATGGCCATATCATATCACTTATATTGATTGCATGTGATGTTTATATTTTATGCATCTTATCTTGCTTTGGTTGACGGTAGCATTATAAGATGATCTCTCACTAAATTATCAAGGTATAAGTGTTCTCCCTGAGTATGCACCGTTGCGAAAGTTCTTCGTGCTGAGACACCACGTGATGATCGGGTGTGATAGGCTCTACGTTCAAATACAACGGGTGCAAAATAGTTGCACACGCGGAATACTCAGGTTAAACTTGACGAGCCTAGCATATGCAGATATGGCCTCGGAACACTAAGACCGAAAGGTCGAGCGTGAATCATATAGTAGATATGATCAACATAGTGATGTTCACCATTGAAACTACTCCATCTCACGTGATGATCGGACATGGTTTAGTTGATTTGGATCACGTGATCACTTAGAGGATTAGAGGGATGTCTATCTAAGTGGGAGTTCTTAAGTAATATGATTAATTAAACTTAAATTTATCATGAACTTAGTACCTGATAGTTTTTTGCTTGTCTATGTTGATTGTAGATAGATGGCTCGTGTTGTTGTTTCGTTGAATTTTAATGTGTTCCTTGAGAAAGCAAAGTTGAAAGATGATGGTAGCAATTACACGGACTTGGTCCGTAACTTAAGGATTATCCTCATTGCTGCACAGAAAAATTACGTCCTGGAAGCACCACTGGGTGCCAGGCCTGCTGCAGATGCTGCTGATAATGTTAAGAACGTTTGGCAGAGTAAAGCTGATGATTACTCGATAGTTCAGTGTGCCATGCTTTACGGCTTAGAACCGGGACTTCAATGATGTTTTGAACGTCATGGAGCATATGAGATATTCCAGGAGTTGAAGTTAATATTTCAAGTAAATGCCCGGATTGAGAGATATGAAGTCTCCAATAAGTTCTATAGCTGCAAGATGGAGGAGAATAGTTCTGTCAGTGAACATATACTCAAAATGTCTGGGTATCATAATCACTTGACTCAACTGGGAGTTAATCTTCCTGTTGATAGTGTCATTGACAGAATTCTTCAATTACTGCCCCAAGCTACAAAAACTTCGTGATGAACTATAATATGCAAGGGATGAATAAGACAATTCCCGAGCTCTTCGCGATGCTAAAGGCTGCGGAGGTAGAAATCAAAAAGGAGCATCAAGTGTTGATGGTCAACAAGACCATTAGTTTCATGAGAAAGGGTAAAGGGAAGAATAAGGGGAACTTCAAGAAGAATGGCAAACAAGTTTCTACTCAAGAGAAGAAACCCAAGTCTGGACCTAAGCCTGAAACTGAGTGCTTCTACTGCAAATAGACTGGTCACTGGAAGCGGAACTGCCCCAAGTATTTGGCGGATAAGAAGGATGGCAAGGTGAACAAAGGTATATGTGATATACATGTTATTGATGTGTACCTTACTAATGCTCGCAGTAGCACCTGGGTATTTGATACTGGTTCTGTTGCTAATATTTGCAACTCGAAACAGGGACTACAGATTAAGCGAAGATTGTCTAAGGACGAGGTGACGATGCGCGTGGGAAATGGTTCCAAAGTCGACGTGATCGCAGTCGGCACGCTACCTCTACATATACCTTCGGGATTAGTTTTAGACCCGAATAATTATTATTTGGTGCCAGTGTTAAGCATGAACATTATATCTGGATCTTGTTTGATGCGAGACGGTTATTCATTTAAATCAGAGAATAATGGTTGTTCTATTTATATGAGTAATATCTTTTATGGTCATGTACCCTTGAAGAGTGGTCTATTCTTATTGAATCTCGATAGTAGTGATACACATATTCATAATATTGAAGCCAAAAGATGCAGAGTTGATAATGATAGTGCAACTTATTTGTGGCACTGCCGTTTAAGTCATATTGGTGTAAAGCGCATGAAGAAGCTCCATACTGATGGACTTTTGGAACCACTTGATTGTGAATCACTTGGTACTTGCGAACCGTGCCTCATGGGCAAGATGACTAAAACGCCGTTCTCCGGAACTATGGAGCGAGCAACAGATTTGTTGGAAATCATACATACAGATGTATGTGGTCTGATGAATGTTGAGGCTCGCGGCGGGTATCATTATTTTTCTCACCTTCACAGATGATTTAAGCAGATATGGGTATATCTACTTAATGAAACATAAGTCTGAAACATTTGAAAAGTTCAAAGAATTTCAGAGTGAAGTTGAAAATCATCGTAACAAGAAAATAAAGTTTCTACGATCTGATCATGGAGGAGAATATTTGAGTGACGAGTTTGGTCTTCATTCGAAACAATGCGGAATAGTTTCGCAACTCATGCCACCCGGAACACCACAACGTAATGGTGTGTCCGAATGTCGTAATCGTACTTTACTAGATATGGTGCGATCTATGATGTCTCTTACTGATTTATCGCTATCATTTTGGGGTTATGCTTTAGAGACGGCTGCATTCACGTTAAATAGGGCACCATCGAAATCCGTTGAGACGACGCCTTATGAACTATGGTTTGGCAAGAAACCAAAATGTCGTTTCTTAAAGTTTGGGGTTGCGATGATTATGTGAAAAAACTTCAACCTGATAAGCTCGAACCCAAATCGGAGAAATGTGTCTTCATAGGATACCCAAAGGAAACTGTTGGGTACACCTTCTATCACAGATCTAAAGGCAAAGCGTTTGTTGCTAAATTTGGATCCTTTCTAGAGAAGGAGTTTCTCTCGAAAGAAGTGAGTGGGAGGAAAGTAGAACTTGATGAGGTAACTGTACCTGCTCCCTTATTGGAAAGTAGTTCATCACAGGAACCGGTTCCTGTGACACCTACACCAATTAGTGAGAAAGTTAATGATGATGATCATGAAACTTCAGGTCAAGTTGTTACTAAACCACGTAGGTCAACCAGAGTAAGATCCGCACCAGAGTGGTGCGGTAATCCTGTCCTGGAGGTTATGTTGCTAGACCATGACGAATCTACGAACTATGAAGAAGCGATGGTGAGCCCAGATTTCCAAAATGGCTCGAGGCCATGAAATCTGAGATGGGATCCATGTATGAGAACAAAGTGTGGACTTTGGTTGACTTGCCCGTTGATCGGCAAGCCATTGAAAATAAATGGATCTTCAAGAAGAAGACTGATGCTGACGGTAATGTTACTGTCTATAAAGCTAGACTTGTTGCAAAAGGTTTTCGACAAGTTCAAGGGATTGACTACGATGAGACTTTCTCACCCATAGCGATGCTTAAGTCTGTCCGAATCATGTTAGCAATTGTTGCATTTTATGATTATGAAATTTGGCAAATGGATGTCAAAACTACATTCCTAAATGGATTTCTGGGAGAATAGTTATATATGATGCAACCGGAAGGTTTTGTCGATCCAAAGGGAGCTAACAAAGTGTGCAAGCTCCAGCGATCCATTTATGGACTGGTGCAAGCCTCTCGGAGTTGGAATAAATGTTTTGATAGTGTGATCAAAGCATATGGTTTTATACAGACTTTTGGAGAAGCCTGTATTTACAAGAAAGTGAGTGGGAGCTTTGTAGCATTTCTGATATTATATGTGGATGACATATTGTTGATTAGAAATGATATAGAATTTCTGGATAGCATAAAATGATATTTGAATAAGAGTTTTTCAATGTAAGACCTCGGTGAAGCTGCTTATATATTGGGCATCAAGATCTATAGAGATAGATCGAGATGCTTAATTGGACTTACACAAAGCACATACCTTGACAAAGTTTTGAAGAAGTTCAAAGTGGATCAAGCAAAGAAAGGTTTCTTGCCTGTGTTACAAGGTGTGAAGTTGAGTAAGACTCAATGCTCGACCACTGCAGAAGATAGAGAGAAAAATGAAAGATGTTCCCTATGCTTCAGCCACAGGCTCTATCATGTATGCAATGCTGTGTACCAGACCTGATGTGTGCCTTGCTATTAGTTTAGCAGGGAGGTACGAAAGTAATCCAGGAGTGGATCACTGGACAGCGGTCAAAAACATCCTGAAATACCTGAAAAGGACGAAGGATGTGTTTCTCGTTTATGCAGGTGACAGAGAGCTCGTCGTAAATGGTTTCGTCGATGCAAGCTTTGACACTGATCTGGACGATTCTAAATCGCAAAGCGAATACGTATTTTTATTAAATGGTGGAGTTGTCAGTTGGTGCAGTTCTAAACAAAGCGTCGTAGCGGGGTCTACATGTGAAGCGGAGTACATAGATGCTCCGGAAGCAGCAAATGAAGGAGTTCATATCCGATCTAGGTGTCATACCTAGTGCATCGGGTCCAATGAAAATCTTCTGTGACAATACTGGTGCAATTGCTTTGGCAAAGGAATCCAGATTTCACAAGAGAACCAAGCACATCAAGAGGTGCTTCAACTCCATCCGGGATCAAGTCCAGGTGGGAGACAAAGAGATTTGCAAGATACATACGGATCTGAATGTTGCTGACCCGTTGACTAAGCCTCTTCCATGAGCAAAACATGATGAGCACCAAGGCTCCATGGGTGTTAGAATCATTACTGTGTGATCTAGATTATTGACTCTAGTGCAAGTGGGAGACTGAAGGAAATATGCCCTAGAGGCAATAATAAAGTTATTATTTATTTCCTTATATCATGATAAATGTTTATTATTGATGCTAGAATTGTATTAACCGGAAACATGATACATGTGTGAATACATAGACAAACAGAGTGTCACTAGTATGCCTCTACTTGGCTAGCTCGTTGATCAAAGATGATTATGTTTCCTAGCCATAGACAAAGAGTTGTCATTTGATTAACGGGATCACATCATTAGGAGAATGATGTGATTGACTTGACTCATTCCGTTAGCTTAGCACTTGATCGTTTAGTTTGTTGCTATTGATTTCTTCATGACTTATACATGTTCCTATGACTATGAGATTACGCAACTCCTGTTTACCGGAGGAACACTTTGTGTGCTATCAAATGTCACAACGTAACTGGGTGATTATAAAGGTGCTCTACAGGTGTCTCCGAAGGTACTTGTTGGGTTGGCGTATTTCGAGATTAGGATTTGTCACTCCGATTGTCGGAGAGGTATCTCTGGGCCCACTCGGTAATGCACATCACTTAAGCCTTGCAAGCATTGCAACTAATGAGTTAGTTGCGGGATGATGTGTTACGGAACGAGTAAAGAGACTTGCCGGTAACGAGATTGAACTAGGTATTGAGATACCGACGATCGAATCTCGGGCAAGTAACATACCGATGACAAAGGGAACAACGCATGTTATTATGCGGTTTGACCGATAAAGATCTTCGTAGAATACGTAGGAGCCAATATGAGCATCCAAGTTCCGCTATTGGTTATTGACCGGAGACGTGTCTCGGTCATGTATACATAGTTCTCGAACCCGTAGGGTCCGCACGCTTAAAGTTCGATGACAGTTATATTATGAGTTTATGTGTTTTGATGTACCGAAGGTAGTTCGGAGTCCCGTATGTGATCACGGACATGACGAGGAGTCTCGAAACGGTCGAGACATGAAGATTGATATATTGGACGACTATATTCGGACACCGGAATGGTTCCGGGGGTTATCGGATATATACCGGAGTACTGGGGGGTTACCGGACCCCCCCGGAGGTTAATGGGCCTCATGGGCCCAATTGATGAAAGAGGAGAATCGGCCAAGGGGCAGGCGCGCGCCCCTCCCCTCCCAAGTCCGAATTGGACTAGGAAGTGGGGCAGCGCCCCCCTTTTCTTTCTCCCTCTTTCTCCTTCCCTCTCCTCTCCTACTCCAACATGAAAAGGGGGGAGTAGGACTCCTCATGGGGCATGCCAAGGGTGGCCGGCCCCCTCCTCCCCTCTACTCCTTTATATACGGGGAGGGAGGCACCCCCTAGAGGCACAACAATTGATCCCTTGGATCTCTTAGCCGTGTGCGGTGCCCCCCTCCACCATAATCCACCTCAGTCATATCATAGCGGTGTTCAGGCGAAGCCCTGCGTCGGTAGAACATCATCATCGTCACCACGCCGTCGTGCTGACGGAACTCTCCCTCAAAGCTCGGCTGGATCGGAGTTCGAGGGACGTCATCGAGTTGAACGTGTGCAGAACTCGGAGGTGCCGTGCGTTCGGTGCTTGATCGGTCGGATCGTGAAGACGTATGACTACATCAACCGCGTTGTGCTAATGTTTCCGCTTTCGGTCTACGAGGGTACGTGGACAGCACTCCCCCCTCTCGTTGCTATGCATCACCATGATCTTGCGTGTGCGTAGGATTTTTTTTTTGAAATTACTACGTTCCTCAACACATGGTTGCTGTCCGGACTCCCGCAAAGCTCTCGGTTTATCTCAAGCTTGTCGAAAAAAGTACGCCTGGACCGCTCGACGGACTGATACATGCCCGCGTTGGACGGCTAAACACGTCTGAACCGACGGTTGCGGGCGGTTTGATGGTTCGCTTTGGAGATGCCCTAAAAGCATCGCCTTCTCTTCTCTTTCGTGCATAGATCAACCGATATATCGTGACATACCAGGTATCTTACATATCGCACGTTTTGTACGAGACACGACTATAGCGCGTCATTACTTCTCACGCCAAACAATAGCAACCGCTCGATGCGACAATCCCGTAATCGCGCCTCACCCCTCTCTGTACATATATTCATCGAACCGTCGTCTTCCATCTATCGCCACAATCCTTCTCCTCGTTAGTGTTATTTTCGCCTTTCGCCCCCTCCGCCTTATCTTCCTCGACGACTTCAAGATCGATTGTCACTTCTAGTTGGCGGAGTGCCGCCGTGATGCCATGGCGGCACCGCCCTGCTGTGGCTCGCACTTCCACCCCCATGGTTGCATCTTATGCCCCCTCTTTTTTGGGAAAGAAAAACAAAATTTTGACCTTTCTTATTGTTGATTGATGTGCAGGATGGCCGAAAATCTAGCGGAAATTGCCAAATCGGCCAGAGCGAGAGGCGTGGCAATCGTCGGAGCGCCCGCTCCAAGCAACCTTCCACCCCCATGGTTTGCATCTTGTGCCCCTTGTTTTTGAGGAAAGAAATTCACATTTTTGCCCCTTGTTATTGTTGATTGATGGTTTGGTGTGCAGGAGGGGCTAAAACCTAGGAAAAATTGCCAAATGGGCCAGAGCGAGGGGCGTGGCAACCATCGGGCCGCCCGATCCAAGCAAGCGACGGCCGAGATCTCCCCAGGGTGCTGCGTGCACTGCCCCGCGGCGGCGGTGGCTCCGGCTCGGACGCAAGGCCGCCCAAAAGCGGAGCAGGATCGCCCCCGACGCGTCCGTGGGCAAAATTGGCAGGCCGCGCCCGCGCCGAAGTGGCCCAAACCACCCCCATAAATCGCCCGCCGATTCCAAACACCGCTCCACTCCACCACCCCCTCGCAAGGCCGAGCCACAGAGAGCCGCACCGAAATCGCGTCCCGTCGTGCAAAGGGAGCGGGACAAATCTCCCTCGTCACCACCTCCACCACCACCGTCCACCGCCACCCCCCTCTCGCCCCCTCTAGCCTCGCCCCTCGCGTGGGAGGGACGCCGTGTCCTCCTGCCCCCACCGCGCCGCGCGGGGAAACCCTAGCGGCTGCAGATCTCCGGGCAGGCGCCCCGATCCGGGCGGCCCGCGCCCCGATTCGGCCCTCCCGGCGCCTCAAATGGCGGCGGACGGGGCGGACAGCGACCTTGAGGAGCAACTCAAGGATGTCGGCGCCCGCCTGCAGGAGGCGCCCGACGACTCCGACGGCCTGCTCAAGCTCCTCTACGTGAGCCTTCTCTCTCAACTTTGTGTGTTTATCTTATTTGGTTTTCTGTGTCCGTTACGGCTGCCTGTAGGGTTTGTCGTCGTGGTTGTATCTATGGCTTTCGGATGATTGTAATAAGCTTTATGTTTACCTAGTCGCTGCTTCTCTTGATTTTGTCTAATTCTTGGTCCTGGCATAAAAGGAGAGTGTTTTCAGTCATTGGTAGAGCGTCATCTATTGTTGGGTACTGATATGTACATGATTATGTATCTATTGTTAGATAGAGGTGTTAGCTTCCTTGAAATACACCCTGCTCTTCAGAATTGGAGTAACTGCCGAGTCTGATTATGTCAGCGGCCATTATAGCTTAAACTTGCTCATGTGATTTAACAAGTTGATCTTTTTCTATATGCAGGACGTCGAGAAATATCTGTTGAGAGTGGAGCAATCACCTGCAGCAAGCACATTTGCTGCTGTTCGCCCAGCAATGGATGCCCTGATCAAGAACGAACTTTTGACTCACCCTAATGCCGAGGTCAAACTTGCTATAGCATCTTGTATATCTGAGGTTACAAGGATCACTGCACCCGAGGCTCCGTATGATGACAATATTATGAGGGTACTGTGTCTTTCCTGATTATAAGATTTATTTATTCTCTACCCTGTATCCTGACCTGTGCTGTCTACTTTGTCAGGATTTGTTTTCCATAATTGTGGGGACTTTTCAGAATTTAGATGATATTGAGAGCCCGTCCTTTGCAAGGAGGATTTCAATTCTCGAGACTGTGGCAAAGGTCCGGTCGTGCGTGGTCATGTTAGACCTTGAGTTGGATGATCTGATTCTGCAGATGTTTAATCATTTTTTCACAACTGTGACGTAAGAAGCCACTTCTCGTTATTCACTTTAAGTTTATCTATTACTACTTCTTGCTAGTTTCTGGGTATGTTTACTAAGTTTTGCTAAGCTATGTTGCTATTCTCCTGACATGTCTAAGGTGTTATTTTACTTTCCTAAAATGTTTTTTCTTTTCTTGTTATGTGTTCTTAATGGACAAATTCTTAGATAATATGCTGTACCTGCTATGTACCTTTTTTCTTAACAATCTAGCAGAATTATCAGATCCTGGTATCTTATTCAATGTTTTTGCTAAAAGAAGATTATAACTTTATTTATTTAAACTCATTAAACTCACACCAAGCTGCCAATATTATAGCGGTTGTTGCTTTGCAAGTTGCTAGCATTGCCTTTTTATGTTGGAAAATGCTGCATTCCCCTTCCTGGTAATTGTAATAGTTGTTAAAAGGGATGCACTTTCTTTTACATTGATATGTTTGTTCAATTAAATTAACATGATGATGGTATGTGAGACATTATCATTTTAGATGTACCCACCGTATTTTTCTGGACTGATTCTAATGGAAATTACCTTTTGTCATCCTGTGTTCAGATCAAACCAACCAGAAATTGTCATATCATCTATGGTAACAACAATGAAACTTGTAATAGATGAGAGTGAAGAAATACAGACAGCGCTTGCATCGTATCTTCTTCAAAAGGCTAGAAATGAGGAGAGGGTATATCATTTCAACTTTCTTCATGCTGATAATATGGATTTACCTTGCCCAAGCAAGGAGGGAGGTTCACATATACTATTTTTTTTTTGTTTTTTGTTCCCAGGAAACGTCTCCAGCATCTTTTGAACTTGCAGAGAAGGTGATCAGCTCATGTGAAGATGGGAAGCTAAAACCAATATTCCTGCAGTTACTTCAAGTTCAAGGCACTCCCTTGGATGACTACAGCAAAATTGTCACGCTGGTTTGTGAAGGTGATAAGGTTGTCAGGGAAGACAACAATGTTGATCCTTCTGGAAAGGACACGGTCAGTAATATTACTTGCATGTCGTAACTATTATTATAGGTGTAAATCATCATGCTTATAATAATATCTTAGTATGTTGTCTGATGTGTCTGTAATTCATAAATGCTCTCAGTTCTCTTGAATAGACTGAGAGGGGTCACATGGATGATGAAACTGTGATTTGTTTTAGCATGTACGATGAATTTAACAGCCTGATCTGAGTAATACTTAACAAATAATTCATTTGATCCCTGAAAAGGATAATATGTTGGCTGTATGGTGTTTGTGTGGATGCACCTGTTCATACCTTTGAGTTTTCACATTCAGGTGGATGATGGCAAACTTTCGGAAAGGACTATTTCTGATGAACTGCCTCAGGTATGTTTCTATATCCATGGAAGGGGATCCCTTGTTGAAATGGTTGATAATACAGCAGCACATCTCTATTTCCAGGAATCTTCAAAACTGGAGCAAGATGGTACTCCGACTACTGCTATTAGTAGTGGTGCAACTCTGGTTGATCATGGTGAGGCTAATCAAGGACCATTTTCTCCAAAAGGACAAGCGTCTCCAAAGGGATCAGCGTCTCCAAAGGGATCAGTGTCTCCAAAAGGACCGGTGTCACCAAAAGGACCAGCGTCACCAAAAGGGAAGCCTGAACAGCCTGAAGACACAAAAGATGCTGATCAGTTGAAATCTGCTAATGATGGTGTAGAACCTGTTGATGCAAAGCCCAAGAAGCCATCTGATCTTGATTCAGACAAAGACCTGAAGCTCAAACCCTGCAAGTCTGTGGCTACTCCACACTCTAATGTTGATGTTGACAAAGAAGCTCATGTAGTATCTGGAGAGTTATCTGCAGACAAGAAGGTAGTCAATGGAGTGGCTGATAATGTACCAAAGCGTGCTGATACCACACCCGATGTAGTTAAGCCAAAACGAGGCCGACCTCCTGGACCAAAGTCATCAGAGAAAAAGGCTGCTAGAAATAACCAATCTTCAGATTTAGATTTGAAGAAGACTGAGGAGGCTATGGATTCAACTGGGAAGTTAACAAAGCGATCAGCTAAGGATGATATCAAAGCTTCCACAAAAAAGACTGGTGAAGGAGAATCGTCAAAGAAGCAGCAAAAACCCAGTTTGAAACAGCACAAGGAAGAAGTCCTCTCTGAGGAGGACACCACCAAGGATATGACTCTAAAGGTTATTTTCTTAGCAGTTGTTGATTTTTGTACACATATTCATGGCGTCTGCTGTTAACAGTTCTTTGCCTGCATTATCCGATCTTTATAAATTTCTGTGAATTTATATTTTTGTGTATCCTGCAACTTTAATTTCATGTATGTTCCTCAAAACTGTCCTTTACTAATATAATTAAATTACCTGTACTTAAGTTAATGCTAGTATATCATATCAGTAATTTGTTGTGGTTCAATGGCTGATATGATATGCTCTCTTTGCTGGAAGTTCTAATCTAGAGCTCAGTGGCATGAGAAATCAGCAATTCATATGACCCTTCAACTTGAATTTAGTAAATGTGATATCATACTTTAGTTGTTCATAACAGTCTGATTCATATACCAATTGTTTCATTGCAATACAGGAAATGGTCTCTCCGAAGTCTCTGACCAAGGGGTCAGGTAGAACCAAGGGTCAAAGTGGGGAGAATAATGTGGTGAAGAGGAAGCGTGAACAAGATACTGAAGAGGTATTCATTCTTAGTCACATGTGCAAATGGAACTATCATAATCCACCGCAATTCCAAACACAGCTTATGTTTGTTTTATCCAAATGATATGATACTTAAACCTTTTACGCTCTTGTTAGACTCCTCGCTCAAGGAAGGACAAAGGTCTGGATGGAAGTCTAGTTGGTTCAAGGATCAAAGTATGGTGGCCAGACGATGAGATGTAAGTCGGGGTGAATATTACACGCGTCTGGAATATAGCCTGTCCTTAAGATGATCAATTCCTGGATTCTCCAATTGTAGAAGGCTTAGTCGTTGTTACTAGTGCACTGTTAACCTAAATGAAATAGTTGTAGAGATACTACATGCCATTATTAGCTCAGTTCTTATGACTACAGTATGCCTTGTTATGTTGAACACTTCTAAATCTACAGCATAGATGCTTCGACTTCCTTTCATCAAATGACACACATAAATTAATATTCGTTCAGATTTTGGAAAGTCTGTTTGCTGTTTAAACTTGAGCCATCTCGGCTCGTTGTTGATGGATCTACCTGGCTGATGCATTTTGGTGCCCTGCTATTTTGCTATTCATTTTAGATTAGGTTTTGAAAGCCTTTATTTATATTTGTAGGTTTTACAAGGGTGTTGTTGACTCATTTGATACCCATTCCAAAAGGCACAAGGTCAGTACGCTGTTTTATCTCCCTGCAGTGGCTATTTGGTTTACATGGAGCACTGATTTTGATTCAAAGTCCATTGTTCAATTTCTTTTTTCCTTTTCTCTTTTGGCTCTCGTGCTTTTTGGAGCATAGGTTGCATATGATGATGGAGATGTAGAGGTACTGCTGCTTAGGGATGAAAAATGGGATTTCATCAGTGAGGTATGCACATGTTATTCACCTCATGATAATGTTAGGACAATGTTTTATTCCCATGTTTCTGAGTAACTGTTATTTTTGCAGGAAGAAGGCAAAACTCCTGATGTACCATCTGAGTAAGTAAAATCATTTTCATCATTCTTGTATACCTGCAGCTTCCAAATTGCCTGTCTAATTTGCCAGTAGCTAAATTGATTCATGCAATCCTATTGTATTGAGAACCAATATGCACAAGTGCACTTAAAGCGGCTAATAACTCAAACCTGACAGGGTCACTATTGTAGGCGTTGATGTCACTATGTTGAGAATACTGCTCATATGCATAATTTCATTAAATCTAACCAAGCTTCGCGGGCATGGTGCAAGTTCTTATATTCACTTATATAGAACCTGATTCCTGTCTATCGTGTCTATCAATGCTGAGCATTTGTTATTCTGTGTTGATTTGATAGTATCACTCCAGTGCTAGCGGACTTCGCGAAGTCGACTAACAATACAGTGTATAGTGGATGCGGTACTGGCAGCATGATAATCAGATTACAAATCTTCCATTGTGGAATTGCTATTGATTTCAGTAAAATCTTAAACAATCAGGGAAAGTTTTGTCCTTGGCCAATTGAAACCACAAACCTAGCTCACCTTACTAACGGCCAGTGGCCCCAGTTCTGAGCACTGTTAATTTTGATGTGTTTGACCAAAGCTAGATATGTTGTTGTGCACTGCCCTAATCCCAAGGAGGTCATTTGTTAAATTCGTGTTACTGATTTCTCCAAGCAGGCGCCGTGGCCGAAAAGGGAGAGGAATCACGCTGCTGCCAGTGAAGGAAGAAAAAATAGAAACACCTAAAAGGTTAGTAATGGACACATATAGAAGAAGCCTTATTTCTGAGACTTGTTTGTGTAGAGCTCATCTGAGACATGTTTTTCTCATGGTGGCAGTGACGGAGTGGAGCTTCCAAAGAAAAGGGGCCGTCCGAAAGGTTGGCGCCCCAACAATGGTGGCACACCGTCTACAACTCCCAGCAAATCAAAGGGGAAAACTGCTGTCAAGGATGCCAAGGGGACACCTAAAACTGCCGTTGAGATTAAGAAAGAAGGCAAGGAGAAAGCCACTGGATCAGCTAACAAGACGAAGGATGATTTAGCTAAAGACAGCAGCAACCAGAAGCTGAAGGAGGTTGGGAGCAAATCTGGCGATGGATCTGTGAAGGGTAGGCCTGGGCGGAAACCAAAAAGCGCTGCCACTAGTACTCCAGTGGCGGGTAGTGGATCTGGATCTGTTCAAGAGAAGCGGAAGGAGAAGGAGGAGAAGGAAGAGGCTGAGGCATCTGAAATGGAGCAGGAGGCATCTGGCAAGGGGGCGTCTTCAACTGGAAAGAAGCGCAGAAGGAAGGCTTAGGCTTGAACCAACCAACCAACCGTGAACTTCCCCTGTAAATGGGTTCGCTCTCATCATGGCACCGTTGTATGGATTGTAAACTCCTTGGTCGTCTTTGTTTTTTACCTTACCTATTGAATTTGTCTGTCTGCTGACTGGGCACCATTGTCATTGTCCGTGTCTGTTGTAGTTAGGGGGCTGTGGCTGTGGCAGGAAACATCTGCAGTAGCTGTAATGTTTAGTCGTGACTTTGTGTTGTGGGATGCATGATGTGATGCTGCAGAGCCTCAAGGGAACATCTAGTTTGTGTCGGATGTTGTTGTAGCCAGCTTATTCATGTTCTATTTATATAGGCTATATATTTGGTCATCGACTCTGCGCTTTTTTCTGGCAGATGTGCCGGTTTCTTTTCTTTGTCTATCCTTTGTGTGCATTGCTTGCAGGGTTGACCGTCCTGACCGGAGCACAACCAACGGCATGTTGTTTTGGATTGGAGAGATGATGCTTGTACCATCATCAATTCATCAGTGGTACTCCTTGTTTATACTTACCTTTCTTATGTTTTGCAGTGCCTTGCTAATGACAGTGGTTCACGTCCATGTCACGCGTGCATGCTCTCCAGCATTTCTTTGCTGCCTATCTCTCTATCTTCAGAGACTTTCAGAGCCGACGGATGTTGGTGGGCAAGTGCACGTTTTGCACTTTGAGCATCGCCCACTGACTTGCACATGTTGGTGGGCAAGTGCACGTTTTGCACTTTGAGCATCGCCCACTGACTTGCACGGATGTCTCTACAACGTGATTCAACAAGGCAGGACCTTCCTGCCTTGCAAGTATGATCTCCTCCCCTCCTGCGCACCTGTCAAATTTTTATCAGAGTAGAGACTACTATTTCCTCGTGTACCCAGTCGATGTACAAGCGATGAAGTAGTACTACTACTATAGACTTGGTCGTCCCTTCTCACGTGACTTCCGGGTCAACAATTCCACCATCGAAACATATCCAAAGTTCACTAGTGGTCAACTCACACTTGTAAAAGGTACTTCCTCTGTTTGGAATTACTTGTCTCGGATATGAATGTATCTAGAACTAAAATATGTCTAGATACATTCATTTTTACGACAAGTAATTTCGAACAGAGGGAATACTAACTGTAACATCATCCCATCGCTTTTTGAATTCCATTGGCCACCAAGAATTTGGAACGCGTCGAGGGTTGCTTGCAGTGGTTCCAGTCTCCTAATCGTTCAAGCAGACAAAATAGAATTAGAAACAGAAGAATCAAGTGGATTAGGCTGCATCTGCATCCCTGCAAATAACGAGTTAGTGGGATTAGGCCGCAGCCCTCGTTTAACCTATGCCTGCGTGGTGGTCGTTTTATAAATCCTAAATACATATAAATGCGCGTGCGCCTGCTTGTTGTCTCGAGCGGCCGTGGCTCGAGCCGTTCGATCGCGTGCGATCGCACACCCATGCCCGCCAGGTGGTACCTAGTCGGTTTCTCCCCCGCCCGCTTATTCCGCACACCTGGCCCGGTCATGCCGACGCGCGCGGCGCGCACCCACCCGGTGGGCCCGCCTTGTCATTGACTGTGTAGGCATAGGAGTTGGTGACCGTAGGCAAAGTAGTGGGGGCGGTGGGCAGTTTTGAATTTCGTGCCATTTCCTCCCCACTCCAGCATCGTCCTCGTCTCATTCCTTTCCCCTCTCCCCTCCCCTCCCGATTCGCCAAGCTCGGTGCTGGATCTCGCCCGCCGGCACCGTTGAAAGGTGCGCAGGAGGCGGAGGCGTAGCAGTGGGAGGCACCCGGTGCTCGTCGCCGATTGAGGTACGCTCGCTGGTCAACCGCTCGCTCCTTCTCTCGCGGTACCGTACAGATGAAGGCCGCGGCCATAGTTCTCTTGCTGCGCCCGTAGTGCTCCCGCCGCGCTCGTTGCAGGAGAGGCCACGCCCGTAGCGCTCTCGCGGCGCCCATAGCGGGGACAGACGGTGTTCATATTGCTCCCGCCGCGCTGGTAGCCATAGAGGCCGCGACCGCAGTGCTCTCGGCGCGTCTGTAGCGGGGGAAGCCGCGCCCTCTAGACTCGCGCGCCGCGTGTGGGCCGCGCGCCGTTGTGTTGTCGCCGCGCCCGTAGCCGCAGAGGCCGCGACCGCTGCGCTCTCGCCCCGTCTGTAGCGGGGGAGGTCGCGCCCGCTGCACTCTCGCCCCGTTTGTAGCGGGGGAGGCCGCGCCCGCTACGCTCTCGCTCCATCTGTAGTGGGGGAGGCCGCGACCGCTAGAGTCGCCCGCCATGCCTGTAGCGAGGGAGGCCGCGCCAGCAGCAGATCTAGTGTCCGTGTTCCTTTTGCACAAGTGAATTGAAACCCTAGGTACCGTTGCATTTTTAGGTGGTCCTTTAGTTGGTAGATTTTTTCACCATGGCCATTGAATGCGTTTGATTTTCATGCCCAGTTGCTCAATGAATTGTTTGCAGTTGGCAATTACACTATAGTAGTTGCGCAGGGAATGTTTTCATTACCAAGTTGCACAGGGAATGTTTTCATTATCAAGTTGCACAGGGAATGTTTTCATTACCCAGTTGCACAACGAGTATCTTATAGTTGGCAGTTGCACAAATAAAAGTTGCACAACGAGTTGTGCTTTTACTTGACATTTGTCCAGATACCCAATTGGCAGTTCCAGGTGCATCAGTTGTACACATCAGGTGCATCAGTTGCACACATCAACTGCCATAAACACATTTTTAGCAGTTATAGGTACAATATTTGCACATATTCAGTATCTATGTTCTGCAGGTTTTATACTTGGCATTGGACCAGTTCCTAACTGGCAGATCTAGATTCAATAGTTGCATTTTCACTCGGCATTACCATATCTCAGTTGGCAGAATCAGGGTCAATGTTTGGAGAAACCAGGGTCCAGTTGGCACAAGATTTTTCTGAAATGTCTTAGTGGTGGGATCCTGGTTTTTGTGCATTTGTTTAACAAGTTTTTGTTAGTGCTTTAAGTTACATTTTGTGTGTGTGTGTGTGTGTGTGTGTGTGTGTGTGTGTGTGTGTGCAATTATAATGATTTTGTGGGGACCTGTTTTTTTGCAGTGATAATGGTTGAAGAGGGAGATGCCGGTGGAACTGGGGAAGAGGTTGTTTTCTACAAGCTCAAAAAACGGAGCAAATATGATCGAATATATGTGCTTGTTTTCTTTTCTCTTTTTCCTTTACTGTTTTTGATTTTTGGTTTTTGTTCTGGTTTTTGTTCTTTTGAGCCATGCAGAGGATTGCATCAAAGTATACACGGCGGAACAGGAAAAGGCCTGCTCAGCGGGGTGTTGGTACCGACCCTGATGATGGTGATGAAGTAGGGGTAAGTTTTTAGCGAAGACTTTAACATTTCCCCGATTTTATTCCTATAAATTTTGAATACGTAATGAACAATTTTGAGTTTATGTAAAAGAAATTCAATATTTTTTGTTTTTGTTTTCTGTGTTTTTTCATGATTTTCTAACATGAGGCATCATTGTTTTTTTGTAGGTGGAGGACGCTACTGCATCCCGTGCTGCAAAGCGAGCCAAAACAAAAGGAAAAGGCAAGTCCTCTGATGGAGGTGGCCCAACCTTTGCAGAAGCTGATGAGGTACCTTTTTTGTACCTTTTTATTTTTCAGTTGCACAGATTGTTGGTACTAGTTGGCACCTCTGCTATTTAGTGTTGCATATGAAATGCATACACTTGGTAGCTGTGTTTAACCAGCATTTTTTCTGCCTTACATTTTTGTGGTGCAATTTTGAAAGTGTTGTATACTACCATGTCAAATCTAAAAAGTGATGTTTAGTGTTTTAGTCTTTCTTTTATGATAGATTTTGGGATCTCCTTACCTACCTTTGTCAAATTTGAAAGTTGGCACCAATTTCAGCACACGACTGCACCCAATCATGATACATTTTTGGACAGGTTTGTAATTTCAGAGTGTGCACATGTCAGTTGCACAATAAGGGATAATAGTTGCACAACAATCAACCTGTGGTTGCACAACAATCAACTATGTGAAATTTGCTTCCTTTTTTATGTATGCTCAGTTGTAGACGTATGTACACTAGTTGCACAATTTGTCCGTATTCATTCCCTTTTTTTGTCTCAGGTTGGTGAAGTTGGAGTTGAAGGGAACGAAGGAAATGTTCCTCGGCGGCGTTCACAAGCTGGAAGGATTAGGGTATCACCAGGGAGGTTTGTGAAGGTGAACAACGATCTGGCACCTGTTCAGAGGTCTTTCTTATATGAGAAGATGTTAGGAGGTTTGGTAAACCTCGCAGACACACTGCCTTCCGACTTGACGAAGTTCCTAGTCCAGTCATACGATCCAGCCAGTTCAGCTTTGGTATTCCCAGGCAGGGGAACTATTCCAGTAGATGCTACTAGTGTGCATATGAACTTTGGTTTACCAAATAAAGGGCCGCGACTCAAATACATTGTTGAAAAGGAGTCTGTGAAGGCTTTCAATGAGATGTTCAACCACACTGGGCCACCCAAACACCCCACGGTTACCGAATTCACCAAGACAATGAAAACTATGAAGGGTATAACTGATAACAAGTTCCTCACCGGATGGCTTGCAGTTGCTTTCAGCACCTTTTTAGCTCCCACCACTAGTGTTTCTCTGAGCCCACGTTGCTATAGCGCTGTGCTAGAACCTGATGTTCTGTTGAAGAGCAATGTGTGCTTATTTGTTGCTGACCACATAAATGAAGCATTCCACAACATGGGTGAGGACAAGCAAACAGTCTACTGCTGCCTGTATCATTTGATGGTGAGCTCTAATTAAGCTTTGTATCTGTTAGACATACCTTTCTACATGTTTTTTGTGCTTTTGTCACCAATGTTCTTATATGTTTTATTTCCCCTTTTTTGTTTTGTCTTTTGGGGATGGTGCGTGTACAGATTCTATACATTGACGCACTCGAGGTTGATGTGCGAATAAGCCACTGTGAAGTTCGAGCCAATGCCTATGATAAGAATCTAATCAACAAGATAATGAAAAAAGACTTGATTTCGCCTGGCGTCTTTGGGAAACTTCAAGTGAGTTGGACATTCTGTTCAAAGTCTGTAATTGCACTGTAACGCCCCGAGACCGATGTGCCAGGTGTCTTCCAGTTATTCGCTGTCTTTGGTATGTCATTCGCTTGCGTGTTGCATCTTGTCATGTCATCATGTGCATTGCATCATCATGTTTTCAAACTTGCATCCGTTCGGGTTCCCCAGTTTCGTCCGTTGTCCGTTCTGAGCCCACACCCACTTGCACATGCCCGCGACACCTCCGAGATATTATTTTATAAGTGGCCGGAAAATGTTCTCGGAATGGGTTGAAAGTTGGCATGCGGTGTTGTTTTGTTGTCCGTAGACCGCCTGCCAAGTCTCATCGCATTCGGAGTCCGTTTGACGTCCCAACGGATAAATATAGCGGCAATAGTAGCCGGTCTTTTCGTCGGACGTTTTCGGTCTCCGGAAACAGTCGCCGGGTCTCTTTCTTCTCTTCTCTCAGCTCGAGACCGTCTACACAGCCCACTACTCACCGCCAGGCCAACCTAACCTCTCTGGTCAGCCGGCAGCCCTCCTCGCGTGCGTGTCCGAAACTTCCCCGGACGCGACCCGAACTGTCGCCACCATTGTGTCCGGATCATCCCCAAACATCTACAAAACGTCTCCGTTTTGTTAATTGGACTTCTTAGTCTATTTTTCTCGACCGCCCGATTACGATCGGACAGACCGAATACCCCCCTAACCTAATCCAATAACGTATATATTTTGACCAACCCTAAAATTTAGGTCGCTTGTCCCATCCATCTTCCTGCCCGCCGCCGCCGCCGCACTCTCCACCAAATCCCCACTCGGGATCCTCCCAGATTCGACCCCCACCAACCAGAGCCCTCCCATGGCTCCCTTCAAATCCCCCCTTTCTGGCCGAGGAACCAGCACAGTCGCGCTCGAGCGCTCCCGAGGCCAAGCTCCTTCGACCTCACGACCCCGAAGCCCCGGCGACGACCAACACCCGACGCCGGCAAGCAGCAGCAGAAACTACCGCATCCCCGATTCCCGAGCGACCTCGCTCCCCTGCCATCTTCGGAACCGCGCCGCTGAGCCGCCCGAGCTCCTTCTTGCACGCCTCCCTCCAACCAGAGCTCGCTGCTGGTGAGAGAGCCCTCTGACGCCGTTCATGTCCTCTGGATCATACTTCTTCTCGCTCCTAACCTCCTTTTCCCCTCTCTGCTCGCAACCGGAGGAGGAACGCCATGGCCGCCACACCATGAAGGCACATCGGCCCGGATCCGGCCGGGAACCAGGCGAGCCCACGCCTCCCCCGCCTCGGATCCAGTCGTCCCCGCGCCAAGTCAGCTGCTTCGCCTCCAGCCCTCGTGCACGCGACTCCGCTGCTTCGCCATTGCCCTGTCGTGGTCTTGTGGCATGTCCTGCATCTTGGCGACCTGATCCGTGCCTCTCCCAGCAGGATCTGGCCTTAGGCGACTCCCCAGGCTCCATCCCGTCCCCGCGGACCCCGCCGGAATTCGCGTAGCGCCGCCCTTGTCTTCGTCTGCCTGAACCACCGGCGAGCTGTTGCTCTGTCTCTGTCGAGCCAGAGGGACAACGCTCGTACTCCTGTCGTGCGCCCGGTGGGCCACCCACCGGCCTTGCCAGGCCCAGCTTCCAGTTGGCCCAATGTGAGCAGCCTCCCCTAGACCCTCTGTGCTCTGTTGGGCCAACAGAAACGGCCCATTTCATGTTTTTTTTCCATATAACATTTTTTCCTATTTTCCAGAAAACTGCTGTTTTACAGATAAGTCCCTGTTTTTCATGCATTTAATAACTCACCAACCATGCATCAAATGTAAAAACTTAATATATGAAAGTTGCTTAGAATTTTGTCTAGTTTAATAATATGCAACTTTCATCTATGTTTAAAATGTTTAAAATGCCGTTTGTTTAAATTTGCTTAAATAACTTGCTAAAATGATTTAATTCATAACTTAATAACCGTAGCTCCTATTTTAATAATCTTTATATGTAAATGGGGTAGAAAAATGCCTAGTTTAACATGGTGGCCTTATTTTGCATGCTTAACAACTCTAAAATTATGTTTAGGGCAGAACAGTACCAAACCTAATATATGCATATGAGGAGTTTTCGGACTTGTTGTCTTGTTGTTCCGGCCTCATTTAAACTTGCCTAGATAGATAGTTTCATTATGCTTCATCTCTTGCCATGTTTAACAACATTTAATATTGTTGGGTACATAAACAAGATCGAAACTAAATAACTTGAATGTGGTGTTTCTTCAATATGCAACTCCGTTGCATAATGAGCTCCACTTAATTTGTAGAATTGTTTGTGCACTTTGTCATGCCATGCCTCTTTAAACCAGACATGCATCATACTTGGTTGTGCATCATGCCATGTTCATGTCGTGGTTGTTTACTATGTTGTTTGCTTTCTTTCCGGTGTTGCTTCTTCAGGTTGGTTCCGATAACATCGCGTTTGTGAGGACCCATTCGTCTACGTTCCGTTTGTCTTCTTCATGGACTCGTTCTTCTTCCTTGCGGGATTTCAGGCAAGATGACCATACCCTCGAAATCACTTCTATCTTTGCTTGCTTAGTTGCTCGCTCTTTTGCTATGCCTATGTTGCGATACCTACCACTTGCTTATCATGCCTCCCATATTGTTGAACCAAGCCTCTAACCCACCTTGTCCTAGCAAACCGTTGTTTGGCTATGTTACCGCTTTGCTCAGCCCCTCTTATAGCGTTGTTAGTTGCAGGTGAAGATTGAAGTTTGTTCCTTGTTGGGACATGGAGATGTTGTTCCTTGTTGGAACATGTTTACTTGTTGGAATATCACAATATATCTTATTAAATTAATGCATCTATATACTTGGTAAAGGGTGTAAGGCTCGGCCTTATGCCTGGTGTTTTGTTCCACTCTTGCCGCCCTAGTTTCCGTCATATCGGTGTTATGTTCCCGGATTTTGCGTTCCTTACGCGGTTGGGTTATAATGGGAACTCCTTGATAGTTTGCTTTGAATAAAACTCCTCGAGCAAGGCCCAACCTTGGTTTTACCATTCGCCACCTAGCCTTTTTCCCTTGGGAGTCGCGCATCCCGAGGGTCATCTTTATTTTAACCCCCCCGGGCCAGTGCTTGTCTAAGCGTTGGTCCAAACTAGAGCCCCTTGCAGCGCCACCTCGGGGAAACTCGAGGGCTGGTTTTAGTTGTACGGATTGCTTATCCGGTGTTGCCCTGAGAACGAGATATGTGCAGCTCCTATCGGGATGTCGGCGCATCGGGTGGTCTTGCTGGACTTGTTTTACCATTGTCGAGGATGTCTTGGAGTACCGGGATACCGAGTCTGATCGGAATGTCTCGGGAGGAGGTCTATTCCTTCGTTGACTGTGAGAGCTTGTGATGGGCTAAGTTGGGACACCCCTGCAGGGATTTGAACTTTCGAAAGCCGTGCCCGCGGTTATGGGCAGATGGGAATTTGTTAATGTCCCGTTGTAGAAAACCTGAAGTTGACCTTTATTAAAATACATCAACCGCGTGTGTTACCGTGATGGTCTCTTTCCGGCGGAGTCCGGGAAGTGAACACGGTGTTGGAGTTATGCTTGACGTAGGTTATTTTAGGATCACTTCTTGATCATATTTTTATCGACCGTGCTTTGCCTTCTCTTCTCGCTCTCATTTGCGTATGTTAGCCACCATATATGCTAGTCGCTTGCTGCAGCTCCACCTCATACCTTTACCTTACCCATAAGCTTAAATAGTCTTGATCGCGAGGGTGCGAGATTGCTGAGTCCCCGTGGCTCACAGATACTTCCAAAACCAGCTTGCAGGTGCCGATGAGACTGTGCAGATGACGCAACCAAGCTCAGGAGGAGCTCGATGAAGATCTTGTCCTTTGTGTTGTTTCGTTCTAGTTGATCAGTAGTGGAGCCCAGTTGGGGTCGATCGGGGACCGTGTCGCATTTGGGGTTCTTCTTTTATTTTGGTTCCGTAGTCGGACCTTGATTGTATTTGGATGATGTAATGCTTTATTCATGTAATTGTGTGAAGTGGCGATTGTAAGCCAACTATGTATCTTTTTCCCTTATGTATTTCATGGGTTGTGTGAAGATTACCTCACTTGCGACATTGCTTTCAATGCGGTTATGCCTCTAAGTCGTGCTTCGAGACGTGGGAGATATAGCCGCATCGAGGGCGTTACATGCACATGATTTCTTTTTCACATAGCCTGCAAGTAGTTGCACAAGTCTATATTGATAGTTGGCAGACATACTAAAGAGAGTTGCACACATGCTTGTTTCATGTTCCCTGTTTACAGTACCACCTTTTCAGTTTTGTCCTTTCCATAGTAATTTCAGTATGTTTTTTTTGCTTCTGAGGGGCATGTGGTAGTTGTGCAAGTCTATGTTGATAGTTGGTGCACAGACTTTATGAATAGTTGCACGCATGATTGTTTCATATTTTCCTTTAAAGCCCCACTTCTCATTGTGACTTAACATAGTAATTTTAGTTACTTTTTTTGCTTCTAGGGCATGTGATAGTTGCACAAGTCTATGTTGATAGTTGGCACACAGACTTGTGGCAGTTGCACACATGATCAATTCATTTTCCCCTTTTTACAGTCCCATTTTTCATTGGGACTTCACATAGTAATTTCACATACTTTGATTGCTTCTAGGGCATGTGGTAGTTGCTCATATGTAGTCCTTTTCCCTTTTAGATCTAGACAATAACTTTGTTATTTGTTGAAGTTATTGTTGTAAAATGATCCTTTCTTTATGTGAACAGCTCAAGTAGCAGTATAAAAGCAAAGAGGATTCAACACTCTTCGGAGGATTACTGCAGGCAGAAGCGTTTGTGGCGTCAAAGGTTCCAATGAGTTACAATCCCCATGTGAGTTATCATTGTTGCTGACCCACTTTTTTTATTAGAACAAAAATCATGGTTTTTTTTATTTTTATTTTATGTGTTACTTGTACTAATCATCTTTTATTGTTTTTTCTTTTCCGTGCCCAATGCATGCATGAGTTGCACAGAGTTATTATGTCACCTTTTTTTCTAATTGAATCAAACTTATGATTTCACTTACATATATTCCACAACTCCCAGCTACAAATTATGCTTCTTTTTTACTTCCTGCTAACTTACCCCTCTTCAGTTGCACACTTTCAGCATCTCAGTTGCACACTTTCAGCATCTCAGTTGCACACTACTTTGATATACTTGCACCAAACTTAGGGCTGCAGTTGCAGACAAATATACTTTCATTATCTCAATTTTTTCCTTTTTCCTTTTTAAATTTTGTTTTTTTCTAATGTTTTGCAGAAGAAGTTCAAGTTAGCAAGCATGGTTCATGACCTATGTAAAGGAATATCAAACAATCTTGGCAACTTCATCGAAGGTTTTGCCAAGCTTGATGAAGAGGAACCAGATTTGTCTCCTCTCAAGGGTCCGTTAAGTGATCAAACAAAGGCTCAAAGCTCACACACTAGGCGACGGAAGCGTCAATCTATGGCCAAGCAAACAGAAGAGGTGGAGGGAAGTGAAGAAGAAGAATTTGCAGAGGAAAGTGAGTTAGAGGAAGAATATGTTGACCCGGGGTTTGGCAATGATTCTGAAGAAAGTGATGAGTCCGAAGAAGAAGAGGAGGATCAAGAGGGAAGGTATGATGAAGAACGTGACGATGATAGCGACAACGATGATGCTGATGATGACAGTGACGATAACGCAGACAACAACAAAGACAAAGAAAAGTCCGGCAATGATGATGTGGAAGAGGAAGAGGAAAAAGATGAGGGAAGGGATGATGAAGAACGTGATGATGACAGTGACAATGATGATGCTGATGATGACATTGATGATAATGCTGACAACAACGAAGACAAAGAAGAATCCAGTAATGATGATGTGGAAGAGGAAGAGGGAAAAGATGAAACAGGCAAGGGGGAAGGTGAGGATGTCGAGAAGGTTGACAGAGATGAGCAAGGAAAGGATGGGGGCAGTGATGATGACAGTAAGGAAACACACGACGATGACAGGGGGGCCTTTGATGGAGGTGGTGACAGCGGGAAGGATGATGATGATGAAGATGGTATGGGTGGCGGTGACAGCAGTTCAAAGAGGGCAAACACTTTCAAAGATGGAGGAAACAACAGCAGCATCTCAATTGATGATAGTGTAACTCTACAGTTTTTCATCCAAAAGGACATGCGTCAGAAGGGTGAAGATCCATAATTAGTTGGAACCAAAGCAGCTGTGCCAGAGAAAAGTGTCTCGTTGTTTGACTTGTGTAGATCAGAGCCAGCAATCCCCAACATATTTGATATCCCTTTGCTGGAAACTCATGCAATCTTTGACATGAAAGAGAAGGATAATACCTTTCAAGAAATCATAAACGATGGACTACAAAGCACTGAGAAAGAAATGGAAGAGGCAGGAAAGGGTTTGGACTGGATTGGCTCAAAATCCATGCTTGAAAAGATAATGAAGGAAGGTGCTGCATTTGAAGATGATTCATCGTCAGGTGGTAGCAAGAGGATGGCAACATCCCCACCGCGCCCACCCACTGTCCCAAAGCGCAATAAGCTCGTCACACTTAGCAAGAACCTGGTGTTGGGTCAACCAAAAGATAAGATTCCTGGTATGGGAGAAAAAAAATCAAAGAACGAAAATAAATCAAAGGGAAAGGAGGTGTCAACTCTAGAGCCCAAGAAGGCAAGCACAGTTATACAGGTGCCAACCGTTGTGCATGTAGATGCCAAGCGCATCTCTACAACATGCCAACTCCCTGGCAAAAAAAGCAACAAACAATGTCTTTTGCCAAGGATACAAAGTTTGCAGAAATGGGAATAGAGGTGCTAAGCCATGCTGTTAAGAGTGCATCGAACAGTCAAGAGAAAGTTGTCAGTATGCCGTGTAGGAAGTCGGCAACCCCAACAGCTGATGTGGCAACTCCAGCTTCAAGTGGGCCAACTGTTTGTCCAAATAGGCCAACTACAGCATCAACTGCGCACAGTACATCAACAATTAAGGAAAGTGAAACCACCACTATGCCAATAGCAAGAGGAAGTGAGGCATCTAGAGTTGTGTTTGTCCTACCCCCATCATTCACCATAGAACCCTAGGTTGTCAGTGTGCCAATCCCAGAAACTACATTGCCAACTCAAGCAGTCACTGTGCTAACCACAATAGTTAGTGGGCCAACTCCAACCCCAACCCATTCAGTCATGATGGAACCCTCAGCTGTCAGTAATGTTGTGCAGACTCAGAAACAACATTCGCCTACTTTTCGTGCTCTTGATCAACATGACACCCTTACAGAAGAGCAAGTTTACAACCTTGTTTCCAGGTGTATACCGTCAAGACCGCCGCCAAGCATAATTGCATGAACCAAGTCAGCAGGTGATGCACCCAAGGATGTCAAAGGAGAGAACAACAGTGTGCATCCCATTCATAGAGCATCGTCAGCAAGATCATATCACGGCGATGGGTTCTGCGACGCTCCACCATTTGACTTTGGTTTGGATCTTGATGATGACTCCCCAGTTGCCACAGTGGACGAGCCTAACAAATCACAAGTAACACCACAAGAGGCAGGGTTATCTAAGAGCAGCAAGTTAGATGATTGGGATTCGGCAACTGTGAGAGAAGTTTATGCTACTGCAGATAAGGTGGTCACTGGGAATGCACCACTTCATATCATCCTTTCGGATTCTCCATATGAGTTTCACACCCCAGATGTGACAGGTGTTCTAGGGGGTGCAAGTGGGTCCGGCAGTACCACATCTGGCCCACCAGTGCAAAAACGCACAAGGAGGATAGTCAAGCCAGCTGCTGTCCAGAGGTTTCCATACATCGACTACAATAAAACAAAGACGTTCACTTGCAATGAACAAGTGAACAGGCTTTATGCGGCAGTCCTCTATTACGTAAGGAATCTACCTGGAGCAAACGTCGTAGAAACAAGGTAAAAGTGATACATTTTTTTTGGTAAATCTGCATCCCCTCTTCTCTCTTTAGTTGGCCAATCAGTCTTCTTTACGGTTGCATCTTCATGTCTATTGATTATTGCACAAAAATGGTAATACAGTTGGACATCTTTTTATTGTTGTCATAACATATGTAATAGTAGCACTACAACATCACTTGCAGTTCCATTCAACATCTTTGTGTTTTTCAACTTTTCTTGTTAGCACATCACTTGCACAACATATCTTTTGTACTTGCAGTTCCATTCAACATCACTTGCACAACAAATAGTTATACAGTTGGCACATCAGGCATGCACACCTTAACATCAGTTACTCATTTTTTCATTCACTTTTTTCACGCGTTGCCGGCAACCAGTTAATCCTGATTTTTGTTCTTTTGCTTTGCCCTCGTATTTGTTTTCCGAACAGCCCTGAATCATTAAATATGATGGGTACTTTGTGAGCCTAAAGGAGTTGTCTGACTCAATGAAGCCTACCAAATGGTGTTGTCGAAGCTGCTCTTATCCAAATCAGGGCTACCCTACCTAAGGACTCAAAGAAGGTGATCATGCCACTGAGGGTTGCAGTAAGTTGAATGAGAACTGCTGTTCATGTTTCACACAACATCCCATTTATCCCTTCCTTTTTACAATGTGTTTCCTAAGACTCATATCTTCAAATGCAGACATGCTTGTAGCAAGGAATATACAATGCTGCTGAGATACATTCTAAATTTGAGAAGATTAATCACCTAGACCATCAAGATATGGTCAGTTTTTTCTGGCCACACAACTTTGTGTTTTTCAACTTTTCTTGTTGCATAGCTCTTTGTTTTTTCACTGGTTAGCTCTTGACAACTTTTTACCCTTCTTTTTTCCCTGTGCTGTCAAATATGTGCAGGTGATGCTCCCTGTGCTCGAGTTCGCTGATCCCAATGATCAAGAAGGAGGCAGACACTACTGGGTGTTTAACATCAACTTAAGGGATCATCGTTTCGAGGTGCTAGATTCTTGGAGGAAGCTCGACAACCTTGACTTAATGCACTGTGCTTCAACTATAGCAGGGGCGGTGAGGTGTTTATGGAAGCAACACTACCCAAAGCATAACATCAGTCACTTTCAGGTCATTGACATTGATGTACCCAAGCAACCCGGGAAGTAAGTCATGCATGCACACCATTTTACCTCTTTTTTTTTGTAGTTTAGCTTGTGATCATGGACCTCAGATTTTTATTTTTTGGCACCAACCACACCATCTAGTTGCACAAAGTATTCATACAGTTGCACACATATCAATGGGTAGTTGCACAATTTTTTCGAGCTAGTTGCATGATGCAAAGAGCATCTATAATGTATGCATGGCCACCTTCCTGTTCTTGGATTTTGAAACAACATCATTTTAGGGGGAGAAAGTTGCATGGTCAAGAACATGGTTTTGCAAAAGCAAGGTGCTAGTTTTCTTTTTACGAGTATGGCCCCAATTCACGTCAAATAACAAATGTGTTTTTTCTTTTCTTTTTTCTTTGCACAACAATGAATGTGGTGTGTTCATGTTGTTCAATACTAGCATTTGGAATGGGAGACAATTGCCAAACTATGAACCAAAAGAGTGCTTAAGCATGAGGAGGATAATTACCTACAAGATGGTTGACTCTCCTCTCAACAAAGCCCCATGGAAGGACATTCTTCGATACAATGTGTAAGTTTTGTTTTTGCTCCTTTCTTTTATCCGCTACCATAGGTCTGCATGATAGTTGCACAATGGTACCAATTCAGTTGCACATCTAATACAAGTTCAGTTGCACAATTTTACCTGGGTTTTCCCCCCAGGTTGCACATTCTGTTCCTTGAAGTATTTTTTGTGGCTGTTTTTTTAACCTAAGAATGATGCAATTTTATTCCTTTTCCTTTTTTCTTTTTTACATGGGCATAGTACTTGGAGATGTTACAGTTGCACATCCAATGAAGATACTTGCACAGTGATACTAATTAACTTGCACAGTCCCATTCGGTTCTGGTAAACCATCAAACAATCAATCACTAAAGGACAACACACATAGTAATATTTCTTTTTGCACTATGTTGCATGCTTAAATGTCTAAATTTGCCAACAGAGGCATACATAGGTAAATAGGTAGGAGGGTAGCCTAACATAATAGCAAAGTGATAGTATACAACACTTTTTTTAACATGAAATACAAATGGGCCAGATGCTAAGTTTAAACAACATAAAGAAGAAGTTTTCAAAGTAGTTTTTTGTTGCTGGATCTTCATAGCTCCATCCATGTCCTAACAGTGCAAAGCCAGAACTATTTTTTTCTTGGTCCACCCATTCATCTATTGCTTATATGTCACTTAGTTGTCATGCCGACTTCATAGAGCAGCTAGCGGCATTGTGCTTATCTGAGTTGCAGTAGCTGCACATGTTTTTCTTTTTCGGGTGTAGTTCAAGAGCTAAATGATAGCGTCTAGTCCTTGCCCTCCCTTTTGTAGTTGACTTTGGCAGATCCCTAGGAGTTGTAACCTCATTGTCATTGCTCGTAGGTGACATCTGCTCAGTGCAGTTAGTATGGCCTTGTGTAGGATCGAAAGTATGTCTAGAGGGGGGGGGGGGGTGATTAGACTACTTGACCAAATAAAATCTAGCCTTTTCCCAATTTTAGTTCTAGGCAGATTTTAGCAACTTAGCACAAGTCAAGAAATCAACCTACACATGCAATTCTAAGAGTATAGCAGTGGAAAGTAAAACAATGGCATATGAAGGTAAAGGGAGGAGTTTGGAGTGCGCAAACGTAATTGGAGACACGGAGATTTTTGGCATGATTCCGATAGGTGGTGCTATCGTACATCCATGTTGATGGAGACTTCAACCCACAAAGGGTAACGGTTGCGCGAGTCCACGGAGGGCTCCACCCACGAAGGGTCCACGAAGAAGCAACATGTCTATCCCACCATGGCCGTAGCCCACGAAGGACTTGCCTCACTCGGGTAGATCTTCACGAAGTAGGCGATCTCCTTGCCCTTACAAACTCTTTGGTTCAACTCCACAATCTTGACGGAGGCTCCCAAGTGACACCTAACCAATCTAGGAGACACCACTCTCCAAGAGGTAACAAATGGTGTGTTGATGATGAACTCCTTGCTCTTGTGCTTCAAATGATTGTCTCCCCAACACTCAACTCTCTCTCACAGGATTTGGATTTGGTAGAAAGAAGATTTGAGTGGAAAGCAACTTGGGGAAGGCTAGAGATCAAGATTTATGTGGTTGGAATGGAATATCTTGACCTCAACACAAGTGTAGGTGGTTCTCTCTCCGAAAATGTATGTTGGAAGTGTAGGCATGTTCTGATGGCTGTCTCCATGAATGAAGAGTGGGTGGAGGGGTATAAATAGCCTCCACACAAAATCTAACCGTTACACACAAATCACCAAAATGTGAACATTAGGATTCTCAGTGGGACCGACATGTTAACTCGGTGGGACCGATTTTGTTAGTGCTAGGGCATAACGTAATCTCGGTGAGACCGATTACACAAACTCAGTGAGACCGATTTTGGTAATGGACTAACAGAGAGTTGGCCAGGCAATCTCGGTGGGACCGATTTGCTCATCTCGGTTGGACCGAAACGTTACGAAAGGGAAATAGAGAGTTTGCATTGCAATCTCGATGGGACCGATCACTCATCTCGGTTTGACCGAAACGTTACGAAGGGAAATAGAGAGATTACAATCCCATCTCGGTGAGACCGAGATCCCTATCGGTGAGACCGAAAAGACTAGGGTGTCTGGCAGTGGCTATGTCAACTGAACTCGGTGGCGCCGGATAGAAAGTTTTTGTGGGGCCGAGTTTGACTTTTGGTTTGGGACATATGTGGATGTGAGAAAGTAGTTGAGGGCTTTTGGAGCATATCACTAAGCACT
Source organism: Triticum monococcum (assembly GCA_034509565.1). Taxonomy (NCBI): domain Eukaryota; kingdom Viridiplantae; phylum Streptophyta; class Magnoliopsida; order Poales; family Poaceae; genus Triticum; species Triticum monococcum. The sequence goes on along the minus strand of CM067846.1, from coordinate 421,081,576 downwards.
TTGAGCAAGCAAGCCATTAGGCAACACCTCATCCCCTCTTAATAGTATTGGCTTTTCTTATGGACTCAATGTGATCTTGGATCACTTAAAATGAAAAGATGTAGAGTCCCAAGCCTTGAGCTTGAGCCAATCCTTTGTCCTTAGAATTTTGAGGGATCCACTTTTCTCATCCATGCCATGCCAATCATTGAGGTTTCCTGAAATGTTTATCTTTAAGTAGCATTAGCTCAATGAGTTATATGTTGTTAGGAATTACCAAAACCATCCAGGGATAGTTGCACTTTCAATCTCCCACTTTTTGGTAATTGATGACAACATATAGATCAAAGCTTCGACAAATGATAAATAAGATTGAAAAACATCGTCGCTTTGAGAAGTATGTGATAAGCAAGAGCTCCCCCTAAATTTGTGCATTATTTAAAATTTGCTTGTGGATGCAAATGCACAATCGATTAGGATCATGGGTTAATCTTCCATGTCACATACATCTTGGTGGAGCGCTCAAAATGATAGAGATTAAAAGCATGCACTCATCTCCAAGAAAGTGAATGATCATGTAAGGAATATAAAGGATATCATCATTCAACCAAACATTAGTGTAGCATATGATCAAACACATGATCGACAAGTATCTCACAAGGACATAAAGTATCTCACACAAGCACTCAGAAGTTCAACCAAAATAGCAAGAGAGATAATAAGAACGACACTCTCTCTCGAAGCCTATGATCTATACATTTTTCTCCCTTTTTGGCAACAAGTTACCAAAAAGTTCAAAAATGCATAGTGCTAAACGACTCTCAGGCTTGATCTTTGGGAGGTGGTGTAGAGAGAACTCCAAGGACGAAGGCTTCCGATGAAGTAGTTGGAGCTAATGGAGTGGGTGCTGGAGGTGGCATTGGAGCTGTAGCTGTTGGTGCTGACACTGAAGTTCGAGTATCTGTGACTGGTACTGCAACAGACCTAGGACCTCGTGGCACACGCTTGAAAGCATCAGTAGTTGACTTGCCCTTCTTCTCCTCTTCTTCCTCCTGAAGCTGCTCAACTGCAGTCTGAATCTCAGTCACCTTCAGATCAAGACCATAGAATTTTGTTTCCACAATCCTCTCTAGGCTCTCCTGATTCTGAGTCAGGGTGGTCAGGCCCTTCTCAATCCTCATTGTAGTTTGAATCAAATATCCAAGCTGATCTTGCTTGCTCTTCAGGAATACTTGAGATGCCTCTTCAGCAGTTGGCATCCTTGCAGCTTTCTCTGCCCTTGCCTTCTCTCTCTTCTCATGTGCTTGCATAGATGATGGATCTTCCTCAGTCATTACAACAGTATTGTCTTCAAAATCAGGGTAGATGGGCAGGTGCTCCTTATCCAAAAGATATTTGCCTGTGCCCATCTTTAAGTTGATGAGCTCCTGAATTTGTGGGGCATACCCACAACTCCTCTTCTGATCAGCTGTTGTCCTTTTGATTGTCTCCATAATCAGACTCATGACTTTGAATTTTTGAGACACGTCAAACAAATGCAACAAGTTGATGGCATGTCTTCTGATCATCTTGTGATCACCTGACTCGAGGAGCAATGTGTGTCTAAGGATCCAATTTATAGTAGGCAGACCAGACAACAAGTAGTGGACAGATCCAAACTTGTGAGTATCCAAAGCAGCATCTGGGATCTCTTTGTACATGTTGGCCATTGTGTTGTGGTCTTTCTTATTCTCAGCATAAACATCCAAGTCATCCTCATGCTCAGCAGGGGCATTGATCAGCTTAGCCCATTCATCAACAGTGGATTGGTACCTGGTACCCTCAGACATCCAAACAATCTTCCCATATGGATAGAAATGGGCAGTGGAGTAGAACTGCATGATCAACTCATCATTCCACTTGGTGAGCTTCTGGGCCACAAAGGCATCAACTCCACATGCCCTGAAGTTGTCATATACACCTGGATAGTGATCTTCATTCTCCTTGATGTATTCCTAATCCACCCATTTCATGTCACATACAATGGGCTTCTTGTCGAGCAACACCGTCTCATAAAAATCTTGCTGTTCCTTGGTGTGAAACCTGTAGTCCACAGCAGTTCTCCTCTTGACAACATATGGGTCAGACTGTCTCCATAACCTCAATCCTGCATCCTTCATGATTTTCATGTTTTTTGCCACATGATGTGTACCATTGTGGTCAGGGATCTTGGGCTTCAGCTTCCTCAACACAATTGAGCCATCTTCTTCTTCAGCAGCTTCAGGCATTGGGGCCTTGTTTTTCTCCTCAGCAGGAATGTTTCTAGTGCTTCTCTTGGGTTTAGGCTTCTGAGCTGGAGCAGTAGCCTTGGGAGCAGCTTTGGGCTTAGATGGAGTAGCCCCCGATCTGATTGCATCTCCCATGAGCTTTTGTGCCTTAGGAGCTGGTGCAGCATCCTCTTCCTCTTCCTCTTCTTCTCCTGGATCTCTCATTATGGATGATCTGCCAAGCACTCTGGCAATGGTTTTCTTGACCCTTTCCTTCCTTTTCTTTCCTTCTCCAGCAGTCTCTTCAGTTGGCTTGGAGGTTTCAACAGTTGATGCTCTGGCCTTAGACATAGGAACTCTCTTTGCTGCTGCCTTCTTATGCATCCATGGCTTGACTGTGGCAGCCGAGCCATACTCCTTTTCAGCACCTTTTTCTTTGAAGTGGCCTCATCCTCAACAGCCACATAATCTTCATCTTATGAATCAGAAGTTTTCTTCTTCCTTGTCCTGGTAGCTGCATTTGGCAAGTTACTTGGTGTGCTCCTGCTACCCTCACCATAAGTGCTAGAGGAACTAGTGCCCTCACTCAGTTGAACCTGCTCCTCAGACTTGTTCTAGCTATCACTTTGATCAGACATCTTGTAGGCAAACTATCAGCAGACCCTGTTAATAGATTATAGATGAGGTAGAGAAGATGAGCATCACAAAGTACATGAGTTTTGCAAAAAAATTGAGTCAAAAAGTTTAGTTTTAGTTCTCTGCAGAAGTGATCTCGGAGCTACCGAATTGACAAACTCGGTGATACCGAAGCAACACTTGGAACCTAAACTAGTGAACTCGATAGGGCTGAGTCATAGTTCGGTGGAACCGAGATTGCTAGGGTTCACAGAGTCCTGAACTCGGTCACACCGATTTGCGCGTTTTAGTCAGACCGAGGAGCGCATGTGCAATGGCCAAGGCCAAATCGGTGAGACCAATTTCTACAGTTCGGTCGGTCCGAGATAAGTTCTGCGGAGAGCTAACTAGACCTAAGGAAGTTTTAGCTGGATGAACGAATCTCAGTCGTGGCAAGAAACATGGCAAAGCAATGTGCTACGAATCGGAGTTAAGGAATAGCACAAAGATCAAGTTCATACCCTACTCCAGTGGTGAACTTGCTACGGCGGCAACGGTGGGGCAGATTGCCATTGACGGCAGCGAAGACCAGCGGCGGGAGGTCGCTGACGGCGAGAGAATGATCCGGAGACCCAAGGAGGCAGAGTAGGTTATGCGCGGGTGAAGGGTTTTGGAAAAATTTCCAAAATTTGGCCCGTCAGTATATATAACTTGACCCTGTCGGTGTGACCGAGTGGAACAACTCGGTGGCACTGAGATGCAAAACTGTGAGCAGTTACTGCAACTCGGTGTGACCGAAAAGTTCTAATCGGTTGCACCAAGATTGAAAACCTAGATCAACTAAGTGATCTTGGTAGGACCGAAAAGGATGAATCGGTCAGCCCGAAATGCACAAAGAGGTTTTGGAAGTTTAAGTCTATGACGAATCGAGAACTCTGAGTGCTCCTCACATAGAGTGGTTCGAATCTGAGTTGGCCAAACTTTGTGATGTAGCATGAATAGAGTTTGAGACGAGAAAAGCATAGATAGCTAGAGGAAGTCCCTAGGCATTCTTGTCCATCCATTTGGCAAAAGAGAAAAGGCCAAACAATCAAAGCAACAAATGGATGTCCTCGAATCAGTAAAATATGCAACCAACATGCTCACACAATAAGATGGCAAAAGAAATATGTGACAAAGCATGCACAAACACTCTAGCATCTATCAAGCAATTGGCGATGACTAGGTCATATATATATATATATATGAGTATATTGACTTAGGAGTCAAATGAGAACATTTTATCATAGGTCATACTCATCGTTTAAGAACAAGTGGGGTTACCACTTTTACATAGAGCATTATTGTACTCACACCATTAGAGTTGCTTTAACTCAATTGATTAGAGTAAAGCTCCCCTAGATGTGATATCCCCCCTAAGAGGGATCAACTAACCTTGGGTTTTGTCGATGATGACTTCATGTAGGTGTTGAAGATGTGGATTCTCAATGTTGATGTAGATCATTCGGAGCAATCCTTTAGAGTGAGTTGCACTTTCAATACCTACACGGGTTAGTCCCACAAGGAACAAACACGGATATCCATAGACATAGAGTGATGTGTACACAAGATGATGTCCATTGAAGCATTAGGTTACCTTGTTCCTTGTCTTACCAATAAGAGGGTTTGTGACTCCTTGAACTAGTGCAAGATATGAAGGTTGTTTGCACTTGTCCTTGCCAAAATGATAAGAGTGAAGTAGGTTGGCGAAGTCCCCCTCAAGAACTCTCTAGTTCTTGTTCTTCGGGATCCACACCATCTTGATGGGAATCCTTGGGGTTGTAGTCGTACTTGAAGTAGAACTTGATGTAGTCTTGGGAATCCATTTGACCAAGGCTTTGGCTGCTTCCTCGAACGCATCAATCTCCTCTTGAAGCTTGTCCTTGCCTTTTTGCTTGTGGTTTTGTGGTGGAAGATCATCTTGAGATTGTGTTCCTTTGAAACAAGTAGGATCATACTTCTCTTGTTGAGGAACAAACTTCATCTTGGGGTATTGATCTTCTTCCCACTCAACTCGATTGGCATTGAACTTTCGTTCAAAACCAACACCTTGGTTCTTCCGGTGTCTTCCTAGCTTGCGTACAATTTCCTCAAATTGCTTACTTCCGGCAAGGCTCTTGTAAACACCTTTCTCTATAATTCCCTTCAATAAGCTATTTTCTTGCTCAAGTGTAACTTGGCTAAGAGAATCATTAGTGGAATCAAGAGAGCTACTAGAAGCAATAACATTGGATTTAGCATGATTGTTGTTACTACTAGATGAAGAATCTTTCTTGTTCTTGTTACTATATTTAACTTGTGGCATGTAAGTAGACAAGAGTAAATGCTTGGCAATGTAAGAAGAACTTTTCTTGTGAAGATCATCATTCATTGCCTTTAAAAACTCATGTTCTTGCTCAAGGTTGAGCTTTTCAAAGCGTAGCTTATCACGAGTCTTTAAAAGTTCTCGATGATCTTCCAAGGTAGTTTCATGAGCTAACTTAAGAGTGTTTAGTTCTTTAGTTAGACGCTCAATCTCCTTCTTATCATCGTCATTTGTTTTATCTTGATTATCATGATTAATAGCAAGCTCATCATAGTTTTCATAACTAGAGTTGTCAACAAGTAAATCATCATCTCCTAGCAAATCATCTTCATCACTATTGAAATCAACATACTCGGGGTGTGTTACCTTTGGACCTTTAGCCATGAAGCATCTCCCAATTCCTTCATTTGGCGAATCAAATATGTCGTAGGAGTTGGTTGTCACAAGTGCTAGTACGGCAACACCCTCATCTTGAGTATATTCGGAGTCGGAGTGATAACTTCTTTCGGAGTGATTGTCGGAGTCAGAACCGGATACCCATTCACCAACATGAGCTGGATGTCTTCTTTTTGTGTAGCTCCTTGATGACTTGTCCTTCCTTTCTGAGTCCTTGCTTCTCCGAGAGGGTCTTCGTTCATAACGATCATCTCTACTCCTTCTCTCTCTTGATGGCGATTCTTCTCTTCTACTCCTTCTTTTGGGAGAATCTTCTCTTCTTTTGTAGGGGGCCATACATTCATTGGAGTAGTGTCCAGGTCTTCCACAATTGTAGCAATTACGCTCACGACTAGAAGATCTTTTGTCATTGTAGGACCTTGACTTGGAACTTCTTTCCTTGCTTCTACTCTTGTAGAACTTGTTGAAGTTCTTCACCATTAGACTCAATTCTTCATTGAAGGTTTGATTCTCACTTGATGATGTGGGAGCATCACACGAGGCCTTGTAAGCACCACTTGACTTGTTGTGAAGCTCTTCCTTATCCTTGAGTGACATCTCATGAGCAACAATTCTTCCAATAACTTCCGTTGGCTTGAGATCTTTGTAATTGGGCATCATTTGGATCAATGTGCACACGGTATCATATTTTCCATCCAAGGCTCTTAGGATCTTCTTGATGATGAATCTATCGGTCATCTCTTCACTTCCTAAGCCGGCAATCTCATTTGTGATGAGAGCAAGCCTAGAGTACATTTCATCGATGCCTTCACCATCCTTCATTTTGAACTTGTCAAGCTGACTTTGAAGCACATTCAATTTGGATTCCTTGACAGATTCGGTACCTTCGTGCATATCAATCAAAGTATCCCAAATTTCCTTTGCATTCTCAAGACGGCTGATTTTGTTGAATTCTTCGGGACATAATCCGTTGAAGAGAATATCACAAGCTTGAGCATTGTATTGTAGCATCTTCAATTCTTCCGCAGTAGCTTCACGGTTTGGTTCTCTCCCATCCAAGAATTCACCCTGCAAGCCAATACACACAATAGCCCAAATGGCGGGGTTATGTCCAAGAATATGTATTTTCATCTTATGCTTCGAACTAGCAAAATTTGTACCATCAAAGTAAGGACCTCTACGGTGGTAATTTCCCTCGCTAGATGCCATACTCTCCTAGGTTGTGAAACCAAGGCTATGACCACCAAAAGTTATGGAAATCAAAGCAAACGGAGACCAAAGCTCTGATACCACTTGTAGGATCGAAAGTATGTCTAGGGGGGGGGGGTGATTAGACTACTTGACCAAATAAAATCTAGCCTTTTCCCAATTCTAGTTCTAGGCAAATTTTAGCAACTTAGCACAAGTCAAGCAATCAACCTACACATGCAATTCTAAGAGTATAGCAGCGGAAAGTAAAACAATTGCATATGAAGGTAAAGGGAGGAGTTTGGAGTGCGCAAACGCAATTGGAGACACAGAGATTTTTGGCGTGGTTCCGATAGGTGGTGCTATCGTACATCCACATTATGGAGACTTCAACCCACGAAGGGTAACGGTTGCGCGAGTCCACGGAGGGCTCCACCCACGAAGGGTCCACGAAGAAGCAACCTTGTCTATCCCACCATGACCGTCGCCCACAAAGGACTTGCCTCACTCAGGTAGATCTTCACTAAGTAGGCGATCTCCTTACCCTTACAAACTCCTTGGTTCAACTCCACAATCTTGACGGAGGCTCCCAAGTGACACCTAACGAATCTAGGAGACACCACTCTCCAAGAGGTAATAAATGGTGTGTTGATGATGAACTCCTTGCTATTATGCTTCAAATGATAGTCTCCCCAACACTCAACTCTCTCTCGCAGGATTTGGATTTGGTAGAAAGAAGATTTGAGTGGAAAGCAACTCGGGGAAGGCTAGAGATCAAGATTTATGTGGTTGGAATGGAATATCTTGACCTCAACACAAGTGTAGGGGTTCTCTCTCAGAAAATGTATGTTAGAAGTGTAGGCATGCTCTGATGGCTCTCTCCATGAATGAAGAGTGGGTGGAGGGGTATAAATAGCCTCCACACAAAATCTAACCGTTACACACAAATCACCAAACTCGGTGGGACCGAATCATGAAACTCGGTCAGACCGATTTAGTTCAAAATGTGAACGTTAGGATTCTCGGTGGGACCGGCATGTCAACTCGGTGGGACCGATTTTGTTTGGGTTAGGGCATAACATAATCTCGGTGAGACCGATTACACAAACTTGGTGAGACCGATTTTGGTAATGGACTAACAGAGAGTTGGTCAGGCAATCTCGATGGGACCGATTCGCTCATCTCGGTTGGACCAAAACGTTACGAAAGGGAAACAAAGAGTTTGCATTGCAATCCCAGTGGGACTGATCGCTCATCTCGGTTTGACTGAAACGTTACGAAGGGAAACAGAGAGATTACAATCCCATCTCGGTGAGACCAAGATCCCTATTGGTGAGACCGAAAAGACTAGGGTTTCTGGCAGTGGCTATGTCAACTGAACTTGGTGGCGCCGGATAGAAAGTTTCGGTGGGGCCGAGTTTGGCTTTTGGTTTGGGACATATGTGGATGTGAGAAAGTAGTTGAGGGCTTTTGGAGCATATCACTAAGCACTTTGAGCAAGCAAGCCATTAGGCAACACCTCATCCCCTCTTAATAGTTTTGGCTTTTCTTATGGACTCAATGTGATCTTGGATCACTTAAAATGAAAAGATGTAGAGTCCCAAGCCTTGAGCTTGAGCCAATCCTTTGTCCTTAGAATTTTGAGGGATCCACTTTTCTCATCCATGCCATGCCAATCATTGAGCTTTCCTGAAAAGTCTATCTTTAAGTAGCATTAGCTCAATGAGTTATATGTTGTTAGGAATTACCAAAACCACCCAGGGATAGTTGCACTTTCACCTTGTGTTGTGTTACCCATAGGAAGAGGTGCTGAAGCATTACTCACACGCGACCCACCATGACCCATCGGAGGAGGCTGTTCAACATGACCCATGGGAGGAGGCGCTGTAGCATGAGCAGCACGACCCATGGGAGGACATTGTGAACCACGACCACCACGTTCCATGGGTGGAGGTGGTCCACCATGGCCCATGGGACTAGGCGGTGGAGCACGTCTAGTAGGGGTAGTTTTTAGAGTAGGCCTTGTAGATGTAGGCGGCACGAGAGGATCTTGGTTGTTATCACCAGCGGACGGACCTGCCTCTCTTGGAGCCCTTTTTTCCTTCTAGACTTGTTCAGCTGCACAATCTCTGTCCGCGCTGCATGCATGTGTTTATCAACAATGCCTTTTGCTGCATCATAACCACAAGCAAACTTTGCTAGTTTTTGGAAATCTGAGGTCATGTTAGCATGCCTAATTTCCTTTAGAGAGGCATGAGGTATTACATCAGGCTGCCGGCTAGCGGCACTTGGCACACTTGGGACAGCAATTGGCGTCCAACGCTTAAACATTTACTGCTCCGGGATGACATCAAGCCCAATATGTGTGAACACTTTCAGTATGTGGCAACAAAGGATGCCATCCCTCTCCATTTTGGTACATTCACACGAATATTGTCCCTCGGGTATTTTTGCCAACACCAAGTAGTTCCTGGAACCATACTTCACAACCCAGTCTGTATTTGGTCTTAGCTCAAATGTTTCCACACCAATTTGGAATGCATTGTAGCGTCCAATCATCGAAAACTCATCACGGAACTTGCAGTAAAGATCTCTAGTATATGTCTTGTATGTTTGCTTCTCTATTGGGAATTGTGACCACATGTCAAGACCCAGATGTTCTGTCCTGTAGTCATTGCACCCTTCCTTGACGAGGATGTGCGTTTGTATATTGTGGTATTGCTTCACAAAATTCAGAATTGACTTGTGAGGATTGACATACCGCTTCAAGACTGCATTGAACCCCTCACTTCGTTGTGTAGACTGCAAGAACGGGAAAAATCTATGCTTGAAGTAACATGGCACCCAAGTGTTCCTATATTCGTATAGCGTCTCAAAATGGGTGTGTGTAATTGCCTCATATTTCATCATCAACATAGCCCAATTCTGTTAAAACTCATCTTGTGTGAAACTGAAATCAACACAAAGGTTGAAATCTTCAGACAATCCCGGGTTCCGGCCTAGCAACCATCCAACTTTCTCTTGAGCTTTTTTCATGATGTGCCACGGACAACATCGGCGCACACTTGTGGGAAATATGTTCTTTATGGACTCTTTCATTGCCACATCCTTGTCAGTAATGATGTTATCCGGTGCCCTTCCATTCATAGCCTCTAGGAAAGCTCCAAAAACCCAATCAAGACTGGTCTCCATTTCTTGCCTCACAAACGCGCAGCCCAACATGAAAGATTGCCCATGACGGTTGATTCCAATGAACGAAGCAAAAGGCATGGTGTACATATTGGTCATGTAGGTTGTATCAAAGGAGACACAATCATGATATGCCTCCGTATAAGCTTTCCGTGCCAAGCCATCCACCCAAAAAATGTTTTCTGCCCTCCCTTCGAGATCATATTTTATCTTATAAAAAAAGTCTGGATCATCTTTTTGCAACTCTCTAAAGTGTTCAGTTGTCTCAATAATGTCTCCCTCTTTCGTTGAGTCCTTGGAGAACCCAGCACATAGGTTTGTTATTGCTTTAGGTCCATATGGTACATTTAGCTCCGAGCCATAAAACTCTAACATGATAGTCATCATACGGCCTACAGGGAAACAAAGTTGATGTTAGGTACTTGCACACTTGACAAATAATAGTTGCATACTAAAGAACAATAGTTGCACAACTGTTGACATGTGGTTGCCATAGAACTTAATTTTCATTGTTTCCTCCCTTTTTTTATTGCATGATGCAAAACAATTTAGAAATTTTTGTCTACCATCAGTTGCAGAGATATGAACACTAGTTGCAGGAAAGAAGGTCGAATTGCATCGATAAGGAACACTAGTTTGCAGAACAAATATTATGGAGTTGCCATCAAAACTATGACCATTTTGTAAATCTATACATTATTCAATCAGCAAGTAGTTTCAACTTGTTTGTTTTGTTTGTGGTAGTGCTTTTTTCAGAAATACTCAATCCTGGTTGCACAACACAGTGTATGTAACTACACATCCCTCTACTGCTAGTTGCACACTTGACATATCAGTATTAAACAAAAATGTAGTCTGAAGTTTGGAGTTTTTGGGAGGTGAACGAGAACACACCTGAAGTCAGGTTGCAGTTGTAGAGTATCTCTAGGAACTTGTTTTCCTCCGGCTGTATACCCATGTGAGACAGCAAGTATTTGGACAACGAAGGCTTGGCGACCAAAGGAGATTATGATCGTGGACAAAGTGGGTTACTTCCCACCGCCCATCCTTCAATTTAACCAGCATTTTTGCCTTACATTGCATTTGCTTTATCCTTTCTCTCTTGCGCTTCTTCTTATTCTTCTTTTTTCCACTATCCTCTCCATCGAATATTGGCACTTCTTCCTTTTCTTCTTCTTCACCCAAAGGTTTGGGGACTAGTATAGGATCTAGCACAGGTGGCAATTCAGCTCCTGTATCATCCTCTTTTGGCTTCCTAAACTTGTTACATGCAAATTGTTGTTTCTCCAATATGTTGGTATAAGAATTCCTTCTTGAAGTGTTCATCTTAGTAGAGAAACCCATCCTTAGGGCATAATCATTGTAGTGATCCTTAGCACCTTGCAGAGTATCAAATCTCATCCCAACAAATGGCTCCATTGGCCGAGAACCAGCCTCATCTTCATCCATAGGATTTCGATCAACTCCAACTGCCCCTGCCCTTAGTTCTGTTTTAGTAGGTCCTGCAACTATGGTGTTTATTTCCTCAAGTGTATAGCTTTTCGATTGCATGTTGACATCAACATCATTCATCAAGCCATGATCTTGATTTGGCTGTGTGAAAACCCCTGAATGTACAAACTTGACATCATCATTTGGCAACTCATTGAGATCGGGAGGCAACACATTGAGGTCTATCATCCTTAAAAGCTGCTTCAACCTGCATTTTGTTTCAAAACAAAAAGTCATTAACAAGCTGTATTGGGGCATATGTGCTAGCAATTTGAAGTCATGAATTTAACACCGTTACAATCATTTTTATTGTTTCGAAAACTGCAAGTAGTCAGTTTTTACATAGCTTTTTTTTCTCCAAATACAACTTTTTATTCATAGTAGTTGCACAAAGGCAGCACAACATTTTTGCACAAAAGTGCCATAGAATTTGCACAATTTTTTCATACCAGTTGGTCAAATTGTGAGCATTTCCAGTCACACAAACACATTTTTTGACAATTTTTAATGATACAAGCTGGATAAAAATGTAGCATGCCAGTTGCACACAAGTACTATCAAAGTTGGAACAATCATCATTCTAGCTGACCATCTTTTTTTTGTTTATTGTATCTACAATGTGCAGTTCTGACAAGAAAAAGAGGGCATGATTTTTCTGCAGTTCAATGCAAGTGGGTTAGTAAAAGAACTTAGTAAGTTTTTCTCCAGATACAGTTTTTTTGATAGTAGTTGCACAAAGGCAGCACAACATTTGCACAAAAGTGTCATAGAATTGCACAAATATTTTCATACCAGTTGGTCAAATTATGAGCATTTCCAGATACAACTTTTTTTGATAGTAGTTGCACAAATGCAGCACAACGTTTGCACATAAGTGTCATAGAATTGCACAAATATAATTGTGAGCATTTCCAGTCACGCAAACACATTTTTTAATGATACAAGCTGGATAAAATTGTAGCATACCAGTTGCACACAAGTAGTATCGAAGTTGGAACAAGCATCATTCTAGTTGGACAATATAAGAACATGTTTCAGGCAGTAGCTACATTTTTAATGACAATTTTTGTATCTACAATGTGCAGGTCTGACATGAAAGGGAGGGAATGATTTACTGCAGATCAATGCAAGTGAACATATCAAGCAAGGTATGCTACAACAACTTCAAAGATAGAAGGAATTTCAGATTTGAACTATATTTGTCTATAGCTATATTTAGTTAGATTTGCATAGCTAGAACAACAGTTTGATGGCAGTGTTTCAGATTTGTGGTGGCAGCATGTGAAACCTATTTCCTAAGGCCTATATTTGCAGACTATTTTTTATTAGAACATCGTATATTGCTCTTCATCGTATATTAGTTTGTTTTCTATAGGATCTTTCAAGTTCCTGCCAAGGTTGCACAAATATGTGTCTTTTTTATTTTTCCAGTTGCACGGTTTGTGCTTATAGTTGGATGCTACAATTGAGTTAGTTGCACAAAATAGTTTCAGAGTTGCATAATCTGCTGAGTTGGCACACAACACTCCTTCAGTTGCCTACTTTATTTGGCTTAGTTGCACGAAAGTAACCTACTGGTTGCACAGTTTTTCTGCCAAGATATTTTTTTCAGTTGCACAGTTTGTGCTTATAGTTGGATGCCACAACTGGGTTAGTTGCACAGAATAACATTATAGTTGCACAATCTACTGAGTTGGCACACAACACTCCTTCAGTTGACTACTTCATTTGGTTTAGTTGCACGAAAGCAACCTACTGGTATCACAGTTTTTCTGCAAACACACTATGCAGGATTCCTTTGTTTTTTGACAATCAAAATACATGAGTCAGAGACACATGCAAGGAAATTATTACAAGGGCAAGTATGCAAGAGAGGAGCAGGGAAGAAGATGGGCAAGTCTTCTCACCTGTGGATCTACAGGTAGGGTCTTTTTCCGCCCTCCTCCCTTTGATCTGCTTCTTTATGGGGTCTTCTTTCTAATTTCTAAGCCCTCTTCTCTTCTCTTTATTTGTTCCTGGGAGCCTCCTGATGACCCACAAATGTAGGGGATCTATCGTAGCCTTTTCAATAAGTAAGAGTGTTGAACCCAACGAGGAGCAGAAGGAAATGATAAGCAGTTTTCAGCAAGGTATTCTCTGCAAGCACTGAAATTATCGGTAATATATAGTTTTGTGATAAGGTAATTTGTAACGGGTAACAAGTAATAAAAGTAAATAAGGTGCAGCAATATGGCCCAATCCTTTTTGTAGCAAAGGACAAGCCCGGACAAACTCTTATATAAAGGAAAGCGCTCCCGAGGACACATGGGAATTATCGTCAAGCTAGTTTTCATCACGTTCATATGATTCGCGTTCGGTACTTTGATAATTTGATATGTGGGTGGACTGGTGCTTGGGTACTGTCCTTACTTGGACAAGCATCCCACTTATGATTAACCCCTATTGCAAGCATCCGCAACTACAATAGAAGTATTAAGGTAAACCTAACCATAGCATGAAACATATGGATCCAAAGCAGCCCCTTACGAAGCAACGCAAAAACTAGGGTTTAAGCTTCTGTCACTCTAGCAACCCATCATCTACTTATTACTTCCCAATGCCTTCCTCTAGGCCCAAATAATGGTGAAGTGTCATGTAGTTGATGTTCACATGACACCACTAGAGGAAACACAACATACATCTCATCAAAATATCAAACGAATACCAAATTCACATGACTACTTATAGCAAGACTTCTCCCATGTCCTCAGGAACAAACGTAACTACTCACAAATCATATTCATGTTCATAATCAGAGGGGTATTAATATGCATAATGGATCTGAACATATGATCTTCCACCAAGTAAACGAACTAGCATCAACTACAAGGAGTAATCAACACTACTAGCAACCCACAGGTACCAATCTGAGGTTTGGATACAAGAGATGAACTAGGATTTGAGATAAGATGGTGCTGGTGAATATGTTGATGGAGATTGACCCCCTCCCAACGAGAGGATCGTTGGTGATGATTTCCCCCTCCCGGAGGGAAGTTTCCCCGGCAGAACAGCTCCGCCGGAGCCCTAGATTGGTTCCGCTAAGGTTCCGCCTCGTGGCGGTGGAGTTTCATCCCATGAGCATGCTTGTGATTTTTTCCTCGACGAAAGATTCAATATAGCCAAAGATGGGCATCAGAGGGCCACCAGGGGGCCCACAAGGCAGGGGAGTTTCAGGACTTTTGGAGATGTGCAGAATAGGTCTCTAATATTTGCTCCTTTTCCAGCCCAGAATTCCAGCTGCCGGCATTCCCCCTCTTCATGTAAACCTTGTAAAATAAGAGAGAAAAGGCATAAGTATTGTGACATAATGTGTAATAACAGCCCATAATGCAATAAATACCGATATAAAAGCATGATGCAAAATGGACGTATCAACTCCCCCAAGCTTAGACCTCGCTTGTCCTCAAGCGAAAGGCGAAATCGAAAAATATGTCCACATGTTTAGAGATAGAGGTGTCGATAAAATAAAATACAGACATGAGGGCATCATGATCATTCTTAGAACAGCAACATATATATATATTGTCATATGATCTTATATGCTAAAGTAACAATTCATTCACATACTCAAGTATGAATCGGAAACTTCATTGAAAACTAACAAACTATAATCTCAGTCACTGAAGCAATTGCAATTTATCATAACATAGGAAAGAGTCAATATAAGAGCTTCTCAGCAAGTCCACATACTCAACCATCATTTAGTCTTTCACAATTGCTAACACTCACACGATATTTATGGTTGTGAAGTTTTAATCGGGCACAAAGAAAGATAGGGGCTTATAGTTTTGCCTCCCAACTTTTTACCTCAAGGGTAATGTCAACAATAATAGTTCATGAAAACTCACATCGAATTAGCTATATATACCTGGATCTTTCCAACACATTGTGCTTGCCAAAGGATAAAATGTAAAAAGGAAAGGTGAAGATCGCCGTGACTCTTGCATGAAGTATAAGACAAGAATAAAAGATAGGCCCTTCGCAGAGGGAAGCAGAGGTTGCCATGTGCTTTTATGGTTGAATGCACAAAATCTTAATGCAAAAGAACGTCACTTTATATTGCCACTTGTGATATGGACATTTATTATGCAGTCTGTCGCTTTTATTTCTTCCACATCAAAAGATCGTATAAAGCTTATTTTCTCCGCACTAATAAATCATACATATTTAGAGAGCAATTTTTATTGCTTGCAACAATGACAACTTACTTGAAGGATCTTACTCAATCCATAGGTAGATATGGTGGACTCTCATGGCAAAACTGGGTTTAAGGATATTTGGAAGCACAAGTAGTATCTCTACTTGGTGCAAAGAAATTGGCTAGCAAGAGAGGGAAAGGCAAGCTCAACATGTTGGATGATCCATGACAATATATATACTTTATCTCAGATGCAAGAAAACATAACCCATTACATCGTCTTCCTTGTCCAACATCAACTCTATAGCATGTCATATTTTAATGAGTGCTCACAATCATAAAAGATGTCCAAGATAGTATATTTATATGTGAAAACCTCTCTTTATTTATTACTTCCTATTAATTGCAACGATGACCAAAACTATGTTTGTCAACTCTCAACAATTTTTATTCATCATACTCTTTATATGTGAAGCCATTACTCTCCATAAGATCCATATGATATCTTTGTTTCTTTTTATTTCTTCTCTTTTATTCTATCCCCTCAAGATCATAGTAAGGTAATCAAGCCCTTGACTGAACACTAATATTTATTATATATATAGCTCGCGGACTCGATTACATAGAAGGATCATAAAGCAAAACTCAAGACTAGATCACACTAGAACTTTATTCTACTCGATCAAGATATTACCAAAAGGATCGAACTAAGAAAAACGGTGAAGATAAAAGTGTGATGGTGATACGATACCGGGGCACTCCCCCAAGCTTGGCAGTTGCCAAGGGGAGTGCCCATGCCCGATGCTCAGTTCTTCTTTGTTGGTGAAGAAGGTATTGGTGATGATGGATAGTCGCACATCGAGCGTAGGAGATCCTCCAATTTGCGGATAATGCCCTTGAGTGCAATGATATGCTCCTTCAACAAAATATTTTCACTTGTGAGATACTTGTTTTGAATACGAGCTAACTCAATCATCTTGAAAGCTTCAATCTCCATTGGGGTAAAGAGATTGTGGTGAGGTTGAAGGATGTCTTCTTGTGCTACTACCGGAACTTGATCCCCCATGGCCTTCTTGATCCCATCATCCTTGTTGATCTCTCCGGGCTCTTCTCTCTTTAGCTCTATCTTCATTGGCCAAGCATCATTGCCCTCATTGTTGGAGGAGGAGGGAGATGACATGATGCCTGGCCTTGACAACCTTGGCAGAAAATAGCTCGAAACAAAAATATGAGATTTTTGTGCGATACGGTGGTCAAAACCTTCAGGAGATTATATAATGAATTTTTACCGACCAAAAGAAGTATCGTGCAAGAAAACGGAGTCCGGAGAGCACACGAGGTGCCCACGAGGCAGGGGCGCGCCCAGGGGGGTAGGGCGCGCCCTCCACCCTCGTGGATGCCTCGTGTCCTTCCTGGACTACTTCTTATTTTCCTATTTTCTTAAATATTCCAAAACAGAGAAAAATTGCCATTAGAACTGTTTTGGAGTCGGTTTACTTACCGTACCACGTACCTATTCCTTTTCGGAGTCTGAAACATTTTGGAAAGTGTCCCTTATGTATTCCTCCGGGGTTACAGTTTCAATAACATTAGTTTCAACATTTATGGGATTACCTGAGATATAATGTTTAATTCTTTGACCGTTCACCACCCTCGGATTAGTGCCTTTGAAGTTGTTGATTTTTATGGCACCGGAATGACAAACCTCCTCGATGATGTAAGGACCTTCCCATTTTGAGAGGAGCTTGCCTTTAAAAAATCTTAAACGAGAGTTGTATACCAATACATAATCACCTACATTAAACTCATGCTTTTGTATCCTTTTATCATGCCATCTTTTAACTTTTTCTTTAAACAGTTTGACATTCTCATAGGCCTGGGTTCTCCATTCATCAAGTGAGCTAATGTCAAAAAGCCTCTTCTCACCGGCAAGTTTGAAGTCATAGTTGAGCTCTTTAATTGCCCAATATGCCTTATGTTCTAGTTCAAGAGGTAAGTGACATGCTTTTCCATAAACCATTTTATATGGAGACATACCCCTAGGATTTTCATATGCAGTTCTATAAGCCCATAATGCATCATCAAGTTTCTTGGACCAATTCTTTCTAGATCTATTAACAGCCTTTTGCAAAATTAATTTAAGCTCTCTATTGCTCAGTTCCACTTAACCACTAGACTGTGGATGATATGGAGATGCAATTCTATGATTAACATCATACTTAGCAAGCATTTTACGAAAGGCACCATGAATAAAATGTGAACCACCATCAGTCATTACATATCTAGGGACTCCAAACCTTGGAAAAATAACTTCTTTAAGCATCTTAATAGAGGTGTTATGATCAGCACTACTAGTTGGAATAGCTTCTACCCACTTAGTAACGTAATCAACAACAACTAAAATATGTGTATACCCATTAGAGGAAGGAAACGGTCCCATATAATCAAAGCCCCAAACATCAAATGATTCAATAACAAGTGAATAATTCATGGGCATTTCTTGACATCTACAAATATTACCAATTCTTTGACATTCATCACAAGACAAGACAAACTTACGGGCATCCTTGAAGAGAGTAGGCCAATAAAAACCGGATTGCAATACCTTATGTGCAGTTCTCTCTCCAGTGTGGTCTCCTCCATAAGCCTCGGAGTGACACTTGCGTAGGATCTGTTCCTGTTCATGCTCAGGTACACAACGTCTAATAACACCATCCATGTAACGCCCCATATGTAACTTGCCATATTTGTATTCCAACTCTTGCCATTTTCGGTACTAAGTTATGATATTTCCTCGTTGTTGGATTTTGTCTCCGTGTTGCTTTTGTCTTTGTCATGCATCTCATATCATGTCATCATGTGCATCGCATTTCCATACGTGTTCGTCTCATGCATCCGAGCATTTTCCCCGTTGTCCGTTTTGCATTCCGGCGCTCCTACATCCTCCGGTGTCCCCTTTTGCCTCTTTTTGTGCGCGGGTGTTAAACATTCTCGGATTGGACCGAGACTTGCCAAGCGGCCTTGGTACACTACCGTTAGACTGCCTGTCAAGTTTCGTGCTATTTGGACTTCGTTTGATACTCCAACGGTTAACCGAGGAACCGTAAAGGCCTCGTGTGTGTTGCAGCCCAACACTTCTCCAAGTGGCCCAAGACCCACCAAAACCCCCTCCATCCTCTCGGTCATTCGATCACGATCGCGTGGCCAAAAACCGTGCTCAATTTGGAGCCTCCTAGCTCCTTCTATCTATAAATAGATGCACCCCCCCGAAATTTGCGGTGGTAACCCTAGACTAGCTCCTCCCGCCGCCACCGAACGCGTCCGCCGGCGCCGGACACGTCTGCCGCCGCCTCCCTCTCCCAATCCGCCGCCGCCATGTCAGCCAGTGCCTCCTCTCTCCTCCTGGGCCGCCGCGGCCGGCCCGGCGCACGGCCGGCCCGCCCCGGGCCGTACCGGGCCCGAGCCGCCTCGCCCGCGCCCCGCTCGCCCCGCCGCAGTCTTCCTGCTCGCCTCCCGCCCGCGCCCCGCTCGCCAGCCGCCGCCGCCCCGCGCTAGCCGGCCGCGCCGCCCGGTCGCCGCCTCTGCCGCCGCCAAGCGACTCCGCCGCCCCACTCGCCACCGGAGCCGCCGCCCACCGTCGGATCTGATCGGGGGACGACCGGATCCGCCCCCTCCAACCTTCCCCTTGCCGGAGCAAGTCTTCCCCTCGCTGGAGCAAGCCCTCCCCTCGCCGGAGTTTGACCTCAGTTCGCGCGTCCGTGAAGAACCCTAGATCCGAAGGGTAATAATTTCGCTAAGTCCCCCAATTTTCAGTATTTTTGGGCATCTTCATCTTGTCATATCTCATCACTCGTAGCTCCGTTTTGGGCGTGTATCATATCAAATTGTTCGTCTGGATGTGTACTTCATTTCATTCCTTTGCACCATGTTCATTGGAGTTCATCTTGATGCCATAAATGCTGTTGCAAGAGTGCTATGTAATGTTAGGTTCTGATTCTTAACAGATTATGGACATTTGTCATTTTTGCCATGTTTAATGTGTGCCTCCTATGAACTTGAGCCCAACATATGTTTTGTTGTATGCCATGCCATCTTTACAGGGGTGTATGCCATGTTTTTTTGTGATCAATGTGGTGACTAGCACAAGCATGCAAATTAGCTCTCATGATGTTGCTGATTTCAGGGACTTAGAATTTCACTTAGTCATTTCCCTGTTGTTATTTTTATGCCATGTATTCTTGTTGCTACAGAGTGATCCATGCCTCTTTTGAGCATGTTCAGTAAGGATGATTTTGAGATATTGTTATGATCTATCCATCCATGTCATTGTTTGCAATTATGGAGTGCCCTAGCATGACTCAATCTTGCTCTACTTTTGCTATAAATTGTTCCTGGCAGATTGTTTACATGTTAATCAATTTTGCCGATGTTGTTATAGTTTATCCATGCATGCTATGAGAGTGCCCTTGCCATGGTTAGCTTATTTATCATGTCTACTTGCTGGGTGTATGCTTAGCTTGTTATGAAATGCCTTGTGGTGAGTGCATCGAGCTCGTAAACATGCCTACACAACTCTGTTTTTGCCATGTTCCAGTTTTCTGCTAAGTCTGAATCTGTTAACGAAACTTGCTATGTTTATATGGGTGCCATTGTATTTTCTGATCCCTTTTGGCTTATGGTCAGTAAGGGACTTTTGTTATATGCTTTGTGTAGTTTCATGTCATGCCTTGCTTTGCCATGATATGTTCCTGTAGCATGTTGTTATCTTGCTCTAAACATTGCTTCCTAATGTTAAATCCTGGCATGTTGTTATTTTCACTAAGTCTGTGAACCTGATATCTTTTGCACTTTTGCCATGCTTGTTTGAACCTACTATTGTGTGAATTAGCCGTAGCTCAGTGTTCATCGTTTGTCAAGCATCTTGAGTGGATCACTACCATGTGCTTTGTTGTTATGTTAGAGTGCAGTAGCTTGTTGTTCTTGATGCATTTAGATGGCCTCGTGCTGTTAATCGCAGATCGGTGCCATACTTGTTTTGCTTGTCATTTGCAAACCGTGCATCCGATTCCGGTGATCTTTATATCGATTTCGACCGAAATCAACTCATCTTTCCAGCGGCACTCTTGGTTTGCCAAGTTGAGGCCTGGTTCAATCTTTCCTTGCCGAAGCATGCATATGCATTGCATATCACATCCCGCATATCATGCCATGTTTTGCATCATGTTGCTAGCGCATTGCACCATGGTTGATTGTGTCTCCCTTTGCTTGTGTTGTTGCTTTGGGTAGAGCCGGGAGACGATCACGTGATCGAGGAACCCGCTGAGTACGTTTACGAGGATCAAGCTTACGTCAACTCGGAGAATTTTGCAGGCAAGATGATCATACCCTCGAAATCACTTCTATCTTTGCTTGCTAGATGCTCGCTCTTTTGCTATGCCTATGCTACGATACCTACCACATGATTTATCATGGTTCCCATATTGTCATGTCAAACCTCTAACCCACCTTGTCCTAGCAAACCATTGTTTGGCTATGTTACCGCTATGCTGAGCCCCTCTTATAGCGTTGCTAGTTGGAGGTGAAGATTGGAGTTTGTTCCTTGTTGGAACCTATTTATTGTTGGGATATCACTATTATATCTTGTCTACTTTAATTCATATATACACTTGGTAAAGGGTGGAAGGCTCGGCCTTATGCCTGGTGTTTTGTTCCACTCTTGCCGCCCTAGTTTCCGTCATACCGGTGTTATGTTCCTTGATTTTGCGTTACTTACACGGTTGGGTTATAATGGGAACCCCTTGACTGTTCGCCATGAATAAAACTCCTCCAGCAAGGCCCAACCTTGGTTTTACCATTTGCCACCTAGCCTTTTTCCCTTGGGTTTCGCGGACTCAAGGGTCATCTTTATTTTAACCCCCCTGGGCCAGTGCTTCTCTAAGTGTTGGTCCAAACTGGGTGATGTCCGGCGCCCCCTGGGCAACCTGGGTCTATGCCAACCCGACGTCTTGCCCATCCGGTGTGCCCTGAGAACGAGATATGTGCAGCTCCTATCGGGATTTGTCGGCACATTCGGGTGGCTTTGCTGGTTTAGTTTTACCATTGTCGAGATGTCTTGTAACCGGGATTCCGAGTCTGATCGGGTCGTCCTGGGAGAAGGAATATCCTTCGTTGACCGTGAGAGCTTGTGATGGGCTAAGTTGGGACACCCCTGTAGGGATTTGAACTTTCGAAAGCCGTGCCCACGGTTATGGGCATATGATAATTTGTTAATGTCCGGTTGTAGAAAACCTGAAACTTAACTTAATTAAAATGAATCAACAGTGTGTGTATCCTTGATGGTCTCTTTTCGGCGGAGTCTGGGAAGAGAACATGGTCTTGAGTTATGCTTGAACGTAAGTAGTTCTAGGATCACTTCTTAATCATAGGTTCTCGATCGTGCCTTGCCTTCTCTTCTCGCTCTCATTTGCGTATGTTAGCCACCATATATGCTAGTGCTTGCTACAGCTCCACCTCATACCTTTTCGCTACCTATAAGCTTAAATAGTCTTGATCGCGAGGGTGTGAGATTGCTGAGTCCCCGTGACTCACAGGTTACTTCCAAAACCAGATGCAGGGACCAATGATACCGTTCCAGGAGATACGACTGAGCTCAAGTGGGAGTTCGATGAGGACTCAGGACGATACTACCTTTCCTTTCCAGACGATCAGTAGTGGAGCCTAGTTGGGGCGATCGGGGACATTATGCATTTGGGGTTGTCTTCATTTTGGTTCAGTAGTCAGACCTTGAGTGTATCTGGATGATTGTAATGCTATAATTTATGTATTGTGTGAAGTGGCGATTGTAAGCCAACTATGTATCTCTTTTCTTTTTCAGTACATGGGATGTGTAAAGATTACCCCTCTTGCGACATTGCCTACAATGCGGTTATGCCTCTAAGTCGTGCTCCGACACGTGGGAGATATAGCCGCATCGTGGGTGTTACAATCCACTCCTTCTTTATGAAGAGTTGGATCATCCCAGAAGTAATGTCTTAAATCATAGAAGAACTTTTTCTTTTGCTGGTATGTGAAACTAGGTGGTATAAACTTAGCAACAATATAATTAGCATTATCAGCATACCATGGAGCAGTACGAGAAGCATTTATCATAGCTAATTGTTCATCAGGAAAGCTATCATCAATAGGTAGTGGGTTATCAAGGACATTCTCTAACCTAGAAAAGTTGTCTGCAACGGGGTTCTCAGCTCCCTTACTATCAATAATATGCAAATCAAATTCTTGTACCAAGAGAACCCATCTAATAAGTCTAGGTTTAGCATCTTTCTTTTCCATAAGATATTTAATAGCAGCATGATCAGTGTGAACAGTTACTTTAGAGTCAACAATATAAGGTCTGAACTTATCACAAGCAAACACAACTGCAAAAATTCTTTTTCAGTAGTAGCATAATTTCTTTGAGCACTGTCTAGAGTTTTACTAGAATATTGGATAACATTTAATTTCTTATCAACTCTTTGTCCTAGGACAGCCCCTACAACATAATCACTAGCATCACACATAATTTCAAAGGGTAAATTCCAATCAGGAGGCTGAACAATAGGTGCAGAAATCAAATCTTTCTTAAGTATTTCAAATGCTTCTACACAATCATCATCAAAGACAAAAGGAACATCTTTTTGTAAAAGATTAGTCAGAGGCCGAGAAATTTTAGAAAAGTCCTTAATGAACCTCCTATGAAAAACGACATGACCAAGGAAACTTCTTATACCTTTAATGTCCTTGGGACACGACATCTTTTCAATAGCATCAACTTTAGCTTTATCAACTTCAATACCTCTTTCAGAAATTTTATGCCCCAAGACAATACCTTCATTAACCATAAAGTGACACTTCTCCCAATTTAAGACAAGATTAGTTTCTTCACATCTCTGCAAAACTCGATCAAGGTTGCTTAAGCAATCATCAAAAGAAGTCCCATAAACGGAGAAATCGTCCATGAAAACCTCAACAATCTTTTCACAAAAGTCAGAGAATATAGCAGTCATACATCTTTGAAAGGTAGCTGGTGCATTACAAAAACCAAAAGGCACACATCTATAAGCAAAGGTACCAAAAGGGCAAGTAAAAGTTGTCTTTTCTTGATCCTCTTTTGACACAGGTATTTGAGAGAAACCAGAATAACCATCTAGAAAGCAAAAATGTGTATGCTTGGATAATCTTTCTAGCATTTGATCAATAAAAGTTAAAGGGCACTGATCCTTTTTAGTAGCTTTATTTAATTTGCGGAAATCAATTACCATTCTATAACCTGTAACAATTCTTTGTGGGATCAATTCATCTTTATCATTAGGAACAACAGTAATACCTCCCTTCTTAGGGACACAATGGACAGGACTTACCCACTGACTATCAGCAATGGGATAAATTATACCTGCCTCTAGAAGCTTCAATATTTCTTTTCTTACCACTTTTTTCATCTTAGGATTTAACCGTCGTTGGTGATCAACAACCGATTTAGCATCTTTCTCCAGTTTTACTTTGTGCTGGCATAGAGTGGGACTATTGCCCTTAAGATCATCAAGAGTATATCCAATAGCAGCACGGTGCTTCTTCAGAGTTTTCAATAATTTCTTTTCTTCATGCTCTGAAAGGTTAGCACTAATAACAATAGGATATCTCTCTTTCTCATCAAGATAAGCATATTTAAGAGTATCAGCTAAAGGCTTAAGCTCAAACACGGGATCACCCTTAGGTGGAGGAGGATCCCCTAAGATTTCAACAGGCAAGTTGTGCTTCAAAATAGGTCCCTGTTTAAAGAATACTCCATCTATTTCCCTTCTTTCATTCATAAACATATCATTTTCATGGTCTAGCAAATATTGTTCTAAAGGATCACTAGGAGGCACGACAATAGAAGCAAGACCAATAATTTCATCTTTACTAGGCAATTCTTTATCATGGGGTTGCCTTCGAAATTTAGAAAAATTAAATTAATGAGACATATCCCCTAAACCAACAGAAACAATATCCTTATTGCAGTCTATCTTAGCATTAACAATATTCAAGAAGGGTCTACCAAAAATAATGGGACAAAAGTCATCTTGTGGGGAACCGAGAACAAGAAAATCAGCAGGATATTTAACTTTCCCACACAAGACTTCAACATCTCTAACAATCCCAACAGGTGAAATAGCATCTCTATTGGCAAGCTTAACTGTAACATCAATTTCTTCTAACTCAGCAGGTGCAATATCATGCATAATTTCTTTGTATAAGGAATGAGGTATTGCACTTGCACTAGCACCCATATCACATAAGCCATGATAGCAATGATCTCCTATTTTAACAGAAATAACAGGCATGCCTACAACAGGTCTATGTTTATTTTTAGTATCAGGTCTAGCAATTGTAGCAGATTCATTGCAGAAGTAAATAACATGCCCATCAATGTTATCGGCCAAGAGATCTTTAACCATAGCAACACTAGGTTCAACTTTAATTTGCTCTGCGGGTTTGGGTGTCTTAATATTACTTTTGTTGACCACAGTCGAAGCTTTAGCATGATCCTTTATTTTAACAGGGAAAGGTGGTTTCTCAATATAAGCAGTAGGAACAACATGATCATTATAAGTGATAGTCTTTTCTTCAACTTTAATAGGTGCAACTACTTTTACTTCAATGGGAGGATTATATTTAAACCACTTCTCCTTAGGGATATCAACATGAGTAGCAAAGGATTCACAGAAAGAAGCTACTATCTCAGAGTCAAGTCCATATTTAGTGCTAAATTCACGAAAAGCATCAGTATCCATTAAAGATTTAACACAATCAAACTTAGGTGTTATACCTGACTCCTTACCTTCGTCGAGGTCCCAATCTTCAGAGTTGCATTTAATTCTTTCCAATAAATCCCATTGGAATTCAGTAGTCTTCATCATAAAAGATCCAGTACAAGAAGTATCGAGCATGGAGCGATTACTGAGAGAAAACCGAGCATAATTTTTTTGAATAATCATTTCTTTTGGGAGCTCATGATTGGGGCATGAAAATAACATTGACTTAAGCCCCCCCCCAAGCTTGAGCGATGCTTTCTCCTTTGCGAGGCCAATATATATATATATATATATATATATAATTACGATCACGATGAACAAGATGCATAGGATAAAACTTCTGATGAAATTCCAATTTCAATCGGTTGTAGTTCCATGATCCCATATCATCACATAGCCTAAACCATGTCAATGCCTCTCCCTTCAAAGATAAAGGGAAGACCTTCTTCTTGATTACATCCTCGGGCATACCAGCAAGCTTAAATAATCCACAAACTTCATTCACATAGATTAGGTGCAAATCGGGATGTAATGTTCCATCACCCGTGAAAGGATTAGCTAGCAGTTTCTCTATCATACCTGAAGGAATTTCAAAGTAAACATTTTCAGTAGGTTCAGTAGGTTGAGGAGCAACTCTTTGCTCTACCAGTCGGGGTGAAGATACCCCGAACAAGCCCCTTAAAGGATTATGTTCCATAGTAACAAGTGACAGTAAATTTCAGCACACTATATACATTTTTCCTTACCAAATTCCACCTACCAAAGGCGCTTCACTCCCCGTCAATGGTGCCAGAAAAGAGTCTTGATGACCCACAAGTGTATGGGATCTATCGTAGCCTTTTCGATAAGTAAGAGTGTCGAACCCAACGAGGAGCAGAAGGAAATGATAAGCGGTTTTCAGCAAGGTATTCTCTGCAAGAACTGAAATTATCGGTAACAGATAGTTTTGTGATGAGGTAATTTGTAACGTGTAACAAGTAATAAAAGTAAATAAGGTGCAGCAATATGGCCCGATCCTTTTTGTAGCAAAGGAGAAGCCTAGAAAAACTCTTATATAAAGGAAAGCGCTCCCGAGGACACATGGGAATTATCGTCAAGCTAGTTTTCATCATGTTCATATGATTCGTGTTCGGTACTTTGATAATTTGATATGTGGGTGGACCGGTGCTTGGGTACTGTCCTTACTTGGACAAGCATCCCACTTATGATTAACCCCTATTGCAAGCATCCACAACTACAACAGAAGTATTAAGGTAAACCTAACCATAGCATGAAACATATGGATCCAAAGCAGCCCCTTACGAAGCAACACATAAACTAGGGTTTAAGCTTCTGTCACTCTAGCAACCCATCATCTACTTATTACTTCCCAATGCCTTCCTCCAGGCCCAAATAATGGTGAAGTGTCATGTAGTCGACGTTCACATGACACCACTAGAGGAAAGACAACATACATCGAATACTAAATTCACATGATGACTTATAGCAAGACTTCTCCCATGTCCTCAGGAACAAACGTAACTACTTGCAGATCATATTCATGTTCATAATCAGAGGGGTATTAATATTCTTAATGGATCTGAACATATGATCTTCCACCAAGTAAACCAACTAGCATCAACTATAAGGAGTAATCAACACTACTAGCAACCCACAGGTACCAATATGTGGTTTGGATACAAAGATTGGATACAAGATATGAACTAGGGTTTGAGATTAGATGGTGCTGGTGAAGATGTTGATGGATATTGACCCCCTCCCGATGAGAGGATCGTTGGTGATGATTTCCCCCTCCCAGAGGGAAGTTTCCCCGACAGAACAGCTCCACCGGAGCCCTAGATTGGTTCCGCCAAGGTTCCGCCTCGTGGCGGTGGAGTTTTGTCCCGTGAGCTTGCTTATGATTTTTTCCTCACAAAAGACTCCATATAGCCAAAGATGGGCATCAAAGGGCCACCAGGGGGCCGACGAGGTAGGGGGGCGCGCCCAGGGGGATAGGGCGCACCCCCCACCCTCGTGAACGATGGGTGGCCCCCCTCTGGTACTTCTTTCGCTCAATATTTTTTATATATTCTGAAGATAATCCCCGTGGAGTTTCAGGACTTTTGGAGATGTGCAGAATAGGTCTCTAATATTTGCTCCTTTTCGAACCCAGAATTCCAGCTGGCGGCATTCCCCCTCTTCATGTAAACCTTGTAAAATAAGAGAGAAAAGGCATACGTATTGTGACATAATGTGTAATAACATCCCATAATGCAATAAATATCAATATAAAAGCATGATGCAAAATGGATGTATCACCGCCATGTTCGTTCTTCTCTCCTGGCGATGAAGGATTTTGCCCCCTGGGTAGATCCTTCTTTCGTGGGGAAGAAAAAGATGGCCTGGGGGCAGTTGGCCTCGTGCGGTTTGGTGAGGAGGGGTGGGGTTCGGTGGTGGGTGCACGTGCTCCCACGGCCAGCTGTCCTTGTGGGTTGTTTTTTTGGAGCTTTCCTGTTCGTGCGGGCTGGTCCCTCGCGGTTTTCGTGCGGGCGGTTAGGTCTCAGGTGGTTTTCCCACGGGCGGGTGGGTGCGTTTCCTTTTTCGGGTTCAGGGGGGGGGGAGGGGGGCAGGTGGTTTCCTATTCTGGTGGGCGCTGGCTAGCGATCCCAGGGCGGTCGGCCGCCCACTAGACGCGCCCTTTATAAATTAGCGCTGCTCTGTACTTGGTCAAAATGCTGGAAATTCCTCTTTCAAATAAGAAATGACGTGAAGGTTACCCGACACTAGCTATAGTCGACCGAGACGAGCCCTAACTGCGTGGTCGGGTCAGCTCACAACCATTCTGCTTGGTCCAGCCATTGTCTGTGCATGAACTTCCGTATCTCTCTCATACTTTTTAGTCTGCATATAAGATTTGGTCAAAGTCAAACTTTGTCGACCTTGACTAAGTTTATAGAAAAAAATATATTAAGATTCATAATATGAAGTCAATATTGTTAGATGCATCATGAAATCAATTTTCATATCATATAGTTTTAGTATTATAGATGTTGATATTTTTTCAAATAAAGTTGGTCAAACTTTACAAAGTTTGACTTTGACCAAATCTTATATGCAGACTAAAAAGAAATGAAGGGAGTATCTCGCATGTGTCACATAGGCTTGATTGTTTGCTAGTGTTTTTGTGTATTATTATTGTTTTGATGTCAAATTGACAGACTATTGCCTTAAATCACTCGCTTCCCAATATTCATACGTAAATGAATTACATGATTAAGTACATGTTAGATAGCATTTCACATCAATTTTTTTGTTCTTATCATTTACTTATTCGAGGACAAATATGAATTAAGCTTGGGGGTGCTAGTACGTCTTCAAAGTATCTATAATTTTTTATTGTTTCATGATATTACATTATCACTTTTGTATGCTTTATATGTCATTTTATATTATTTTTATGGACTAAACTATTAACTTAGTGCCCAGTGCCCTCGCAAAATAATAATCATTTAGTGGCTAGTGCCAGTTTCTGTTTTCTGCATGTTTTTTGTTTTGCACGGAATCCATACCTACGGAAGTCCAAACATGATAAAACTTTTAACTTAGTGCCTAGTGCCAGACCCTGGAAGCTTTGGGGCAGGACCAAAATACCCACGAGGCGTCCACAAGGTAGGGGGCGCACCCTAGTGGGTAGGGTGCGCCACCCTGGATTGTTGGCCTCTCATGACTCCATTTGCCCTAATTCTTGGCCTATAAATTCTCATATATCCAGAAACCTCTAAAGCGAGACCCAAAATAATTCTTCTGTCGCCGCAAACTTCTGTTCCAAGGAGAACCCATCTGGAGCCCTATTCCGGTACTCTGTCGAAGGGGGAAACCATTGGGGAGACAATCTTCGTCAACCTTGCTACCTCCATGATGATATGTGAATAGTTCCTACAGGACCTACTGGTCCATAGTAGTAGCTAGATGTCTTCTTCTCTCTCTTTTGATCTTCAATACAATGATCTCCTTTGAGACCAATCCGATGTAATCGTTGTGCTATGTTTGTTGGGATCCGATGAATTGTAGGTTTATGATCAGATTATCCATTTATTTTATTCGAGTCCTTTGAGATCTCTTTGATTGTGTAATTTTATAATGTTGTATTTCTTTCCGATCTATCCATCTTCTTTGGCCAAGTAGACTGATTTATCTTCAGCGGGAGAGGTGCTTGGTAGTAGGTTCAATCTTGCGGTGACCTTCTATGATAGGAGGGGTGATAAGACACGCATAATATTGTTGCTAATAAGGGTAAAACGACGGGGCTTTGTCATATTAGTTGATCTTA
The DNA here is from genome assembly GCA_034509565.1 of Triticum monococcum. Classification (NCBI taxonomy): domain Eukaryota; kingdom Viridiplantae; phylum Streptophyta; class Magnoliopsida; order Poales; family Poaceae; genus Triticum; species Triticum monococcum. The sequence goes on along the minus strand of CM067846.1, from coordinate 421,051,809 downwards.
TTCCGTCTACATTATGTCATCTTGCTTAATGCGTTACCCTGTTTGTCATGAACTTAGTACTTTGAGATGCATGCTGGATAGTGGTCTTGGGGTGGAGTAATAGTAGTAGACGTCAGTAAATTGAACGGTCTACTTATCATGGATGTAATGCCTATATATTGATTATGCCTTGGAGGATCATCATAACTATGCGCCATTTTGTCAGTTGCCCAAAAATAATTTGTTTACCTACCAATGCTATTTATGAGAGAGATGCCTCTAGTGAACCTATGCTCCCGGGTCCATTCTTAATTATTATCAAGCGATTCTACAATTTTTTTGCTGTTTTACTTTGCCTTTATTTTACTTTTGTTATTATACCTATCACTACCTGATTTGAGACTTGCAACTGCAAGAACAAGGGGAGTGACGACCCCCTTGCCTTTGTTGGGTGCAAGCATTTGCTTTGTGCGTGTATGCATGTACTGCTAACGTTGTCTGTATGCCGTCTCCTTCTGGTTTGATAACCTTGGTTCTTAACCGAGGGAAATACTATCTACTACTATAGTGCATCACCCTTTCTATTCGGGGAAATCCAACAACTATCGCAAGTACGAGAAGAATTTCTGGTGCCGTTGACGGAGAGGTTTCACCAGACAAACCAGGTGCCTACGCACAAACTTATCAATTTATTTGTTTTTATCTTCTTTGCCTTCGTTCTTTTGTTTGCAAAAAAATAAATCAGAAATACCAAAAGTATTTGTGTTCTATCTTTTGCTCGCTATCATTGTTGGATCTTCTGTGGTCTCTCTCTCTCTCCCCATATTGGTGTACTTTATTTAACAAAGACAAGGGGAGAGTTTGAAAGATGCATGGTTCAGACTAATGGATTTGTATCGCAATTCCACTATAAAAAGTGATACAAAAATTCTTCTTAGAAATTTCTTTGTGGGGTAACTATGCCTAACAGACAAATATTGGATTTTGCCACTAAAGGAATTTTTTATTGAAAGTGATAATACTTCCTATGAAATGATAGAAGGAATAGTGGGAGTTCCTCTGACACAAAAGGGATCTCAGGATCTTCGTTTACTCAAGAGGGAATTCAAATTTTAGAGAAACTAAGGGATATGCAGAAAAATATGACTGATTTACAAAAAATTAGTGAACCTCTTAAAATCCTTAGTTCCAATCTCAACTGCATGTCACTTCTTACTACTTGCAGCAAAATGCTTGATACTCTTGAAAACAAAATTGCCTTCATAAAAAGTTTTGAATTGCCTGTGGATCCTAGGTTGGAAATTAATGGGAAGTGTAAAAAGCCTCCTAGGTTTGAAAAGAATCCCATGAAAATGATTAAGCTAAAATATGACAATACCTGATATCATGCATTATGCCTAGCTAGGGGCATGAAACAATAACGCTTGTTGAGAGGCAACCCAATAGTTATCATTTATTTTTATTTTTGTATCAATGAGTCAACATGATTATTGCTACTGTATTAATTGTATTTGTATCCTTTATTTCGCTTTTTGTGCCAAGTAAAGCATTTGAGATAGTTTGGATGCTTGTTGATTTGATTCTGTGTAGAAACAAAAAGTTTTACGTGCAGTAGTTGAATTTTTTTCTCTGTACTGGAGCGCGATAAGATACTGATTTTTTCACATAGTATTGGGTTACAAATACTCTACGTTATACTATTTTTTCAATATTTTTGGAGTTACAGAACTATGACAAAAAATGCATCTTTACGTGTTGCTCTATTTTTGATAGATTCTGTTTTTATTGCATAATGTGCTTATTTTAAATTTTCTATGGATTATATTTGGGCTATAAGTCGTAGAAGTGATAGAATATAGCAGGTATTTGTTGGGGAACATAGCATGCAATTTCAAAAAAATTCCTATGATCACACAACGAGAGGGGGAGAGTGTGTCCACGTACCCTCGTAGACCGAAAGCGGAAGCGTTAGCTTAACGCGGTTGATTTAGTCGAACGTCTTCTCGATTCAACTGATCAAGCACCGAACATACGAAACCTCCGAGTTCTGCACACGTTCAGCTCTTTGATGTCCCTCGAACTCTTGATTTAGCAAAGTGTCGAGGGAGAGTTTCGTCAGCACGGCGACATGGTGATGGTGATGGTGAAGTGATTCGCGTAGGGCTTCGCCTAAGCACTATGACAATATGACCGGAGGAGTAAACGGTGGAGGGGGGCGCCGCACACGGCTAAGAACAATTGATGTTTTTTAGAGGTGCCCCTCGCCCCCATATATAAAGGAGGGAGAGGGGAGGAGGCCGGCCCTAGGGCGCCTCAAGTGGGAGGAGTCCCACTTGGGCTCCTAGTCCAATTCGGCCCCCTCTTTCCTTTTACCGGAAGGGGAAAGGGGGAAGGAGAGGGAGAAGGAGAAGAAAAGGGGGCGCCGCCCCTCCCCTTGTCCAATTCGGACTCCTCCCTTGGGGGGAGGGGCGCCACCCCTTGTGGGCTGGCCTGCCTCCCTCCTATGGCCCATATGACCCATATCTTCCCTCCTCGGGGGGGGGGGGGGGGGGGTTCTGGTAACCCCCTCGGTACTCCGATACGTACCCGACACATTCCGAAACACTTCCGGTGTCCAAATACTATCGTCCAATATATCAATCTTTACCTCTCTACCATTTCGAGGCTCCTCGTCATGTCCATGATCTCATCCTGGACTCCGAACAATCTTCAGTCACCAACACACATAACTCATAATACAAATCGTCATTGAACGTTAAGCGTGCGGACCCTATGGGTTCGAGAACTATGTATACATGACCGAGATACCTCTCCGGTTAATAACCAATAGCAGAACCTGGATGCTCATATTGGTTCCCACATATTCTTCGAAGATCTTTATCGGTCAAACTGCAGTGACAACATACGTCATTCCCTTTGTCGTCGGTATGTTACTTGCCCGAGATTCGATCGTCGGTATCTTCATACCTAGTTCAATCTCATTACCGAGAAGTCTCTTTACTCGTTCCTTAATGCATCATCTCGCAACTAACTCATTATTCACATTGCTTGCAAGTCTTATCATTATGTGCATTACCGAGAGGGCCCAGAGATACCTCTCCGATACTCGGAATGACAAATCCTAATCTCGATCTATGCTAACCCAACAGACACCTTCAGAGATACTTGTAGAGCATCTTTATAATCACCCAGTTACATTGTGATGTTTGATAGCACACAAGGTATTCCTCCGGTATTCGGGAGTTGCATAATCTCATAGTCAAAGGAATATGTATAAGTCATGAAGAAAGCAATAGCAATAAAACTTAACGATCATTATGCTAAGCTAACGGATGGATCTTATCCATCACATCATTCTCTTAATAATGTGATCCTGTTCATCAAATGACATCACATGTCTATGGTTAGAAAACTTAACCATCTTTGATTAACGAGCTAGTCTAGTAGAGGCATACTAGGGACACTCTGTTTGTCTATGTATTCACACATGTACTAAGTTTTCGGTTAATACAATTCTAGCATGAATAATAAACATTTATCATGATATAAGGAAATATAAATAAAAACTTTATTATTGCCTCTATGACATATTTCCTTCAGTATTATGCGGGAACAATTATAAATCTTGTCTTAATAGTACCGAAGTGAATGATTTATTCTTTATCATACTAACCTATCTCAGGAGTTCCGTTAAGTTTTGTGTGGCCGAAGTATTCAAGTTTTAGGTGAGATGACGATGGAAGGAGAATAAGGAGTGACAAGAGCATGAGCTTGGGGATGCCCAAGGCATCCCAAGGTAATATTCAAGGAAGACTCAAGCGTCTAAGCTTGGGGATGCCCTGGAAGGCACCCCCTCTTCCGACTTCAATCTATCGGTAACTTCACTTGGAGCTATATTTTTATTCATCACATGATATGTGTTTTGCTTGGAGTGTCTTTTGCTTTTGTTAGGTTTGTTTGCTTGTGTCCACAATCATTGTTTCATGATCACACCTATTATGAGAGACACACATTCATCTCATATTTATAGAATGATCATTGTTCTTCACTTTTATCTTTTGAGTTGAGGCAATTGCTCATGTTCTTCACTTATATTTGTTTGAGCACGACGAGATATATTTTATAAAAATTATTTGCACTCTCTTTGCTTCACTTCTATATTTTTGAGAGTTAAGTAGGAAGTGGTAATTTGCATGAGTTATATGTTTAGTCCAAGAATAATAGGTATACAAGGGTAGTGTAATAAAAACTTGCATGTTGATCCCTAGATATGTCGCGTTTGATTCCTTGCAATAGTTTTGCGATATTGAGATGGTAATATGTGGGTGTATTAGTGGATGGTCTTGGTTCAGTAGGAATTTTGGTATTGAGGTTTGGGATTTCCTATTCATGAAAGTGTCGGTTTTGGCATAGCTAGGAAGTTGGAGCATGATTTATCTTTGATTGATACCTTTTGTGATGTCCGGATGGGGGGTGCGCGATGGTTAAATCCTCCCCATGGGCATGCGAGTTGTCCTTTTCTTCGAGGGCTAATAAACTTTCATAATAAATATCTTAGTTCTTTATGACTAATGTGAGTTTTTGGACTATAGGCCATTCCACCTAACTATATTTTTCTAGCCTCTTCGGTATCATGCATTGCCCGTTCTCATCTCAAGACTTGGTGCAAACTTCGCTAGTGCATCCAAATCTCCTAAAATGATATGCTCTTTAATCCATAAGCCATATTATATTCTTCCTGAAAACAACCACCATACATACCTATTATGGCATTTTCATGGCTATTCCGAGATATATTGCCATGCAACCTCCATCATTACTATCTACATGACTTGAGCATTCATTGTCATATTGCTTTGCATGATCATGTAGAGCTGGCATGATATTTTGTGGCAAAACTATCATTCATCATTGTTATACATGTTACGCTAGATCATTGTACATCCTCGTACACTGCCAGAGGCTTTCATATGTAGTCATATTTTTTTTTTCTAGTTTATCGAGTTGTAAGTAAACTAAAGTGTATGATAATAATTATTGAAGTGTTGCCCCTACTAGTGAGAAAATGAATTGAAGGAGACTTATGATTCTCGAAAAAGTGGGGATGAGGTCGGTGAGACCATTCATAAAGAAAAAATGTAAAAAATTAAAATAAAAAAATGAGAGAAAAGAGATAGGTGGCACACCATTATCCTCTTTCCACACTCGTGCTTCAGAGTAGCACCATGTATTTCATATAGAGTCTCCATGATTTTTCACTTTCATATATTAGTGAAATATTTACATTATATAACTTGTCTTGTATATCCCAATGACAAGCTTCCTCAAATGCTCGATGTCTTCATGTGCAAGCAAGTTGGATGCACACCCACTAAGTTTGATATAGAGAGCTTACATAGACTTGCAGCTCTAAGTGCATCCGTTGCATGACAATCCCTACTTCATGCATTAACATCGATCGTAAGGGCTCTCCATTGCCTAACGACCAGTCTTGTTGATGCGAGACTTTCTTATGTTTTTGTCTTCCCTTATAAACCCCAATAATCATTCTCTTTGCCACCAAAGTGCTAATTCCATGGCTCACGCTCAAATATTGCTTGAGAGTTGAAAAGGCTGAAGCGAGAAAAAGTAGATTCAATTGCTTGTTTTGGCATCGGGGTGTTCTTGATAGATATCTTTGTGTTAGGAAGACCGAGCTATGCCATGCTTACATGATTAAGTGGGTAGGGCGTCTTTATCATTTTTATTTTGAAAGGCAATGATTGTTTGCTAGTATTCTTGTGTATTATTATTTTGATGTTAAATTGATAGACAATTGCCTTAAATCACTCGCTTCTCAATATTCATACTGCAAATGAATTACATGGTTAAGAACATGTTAGGTAGCATTTCACATCAAAAATTCTATTTTTATCATTTATCTACGTGAGGATGAGCAAGAATTAAGCTTGGGGATGCTGATGTGTCTCTGCAAGGGCATTTCCCGCCTTAAGTGTTTTGGTGTTGATGAGAATGCAATTTGTAGACTAATCGTGTGCTTAAGTTACATAGTTTGACTTCATGTGGTACAAGACAACTAGGCAATCCCTCTAGACGAAAAAATCGAAGACGGAGTTTCGACGCTTTTATTTCTTTGGCTGTAGGAAATCTATACTATTAGGAGGGAGTCTGCATCAGAAGATATTGGGTGAATCAAAGCACGTAGACACCTATATTGCACCCACATATTTCCCTTCTGTTTGAGGAGAGAGTCTCCATAATATCCATGAGCGTTTTTTTGTTGCAGTAGCGGTTGTACCGGTGTTCCTAGTACTTCTGGTGCAACCACTGCTCGGGGGGTGATTCGCTCAGGCCAGTAGTCTCCAGGTGCTGGCGGAGCGGTTGTATCACTTGTCTCATAGTGGTTGTACCGCTGGGGACTCTGCTGCTCTAGGCATGCTCGACAGCGGTTGTACCGCCCCCACTACCGGGTCAAGTACCACTTCAGGGTGACATCCTTCTCGTACCTGATCGATAGTGGGTGGTGTTGGCTGATAACCCACAAGTATAGGGGATCGCAACAGTTTTCGACAAGTAAGAGTGTCGAACCCAACGAGGAGCTAAAGGTAGAACAAATATTCCCTCAAGTTCTATCGACCACCTATACAACTCTAAGCATGCTTGACGTTCGCTTTACCTAGAACAAGTATGAAACTAGAAGTATTTTGTAGGTGTTGTTGGATAGGTTTGCAAGGTAATAAAGAGCGTGCAAATAAAAAGTAGGGGCTGTTTAGATAAAGACACAACTAAGTTAATTTTAGTAAAGAGCTTTTTGTTACGAGAAAGTTATTTGTCCCTAGGCAATCGATAACTAGACCGGTAATCATTATTGCAATTTTATTTGAGGGAGAGGCATAAACTAACATACTTTCTCTACTTGGATCATATGCACTTATAATTGGAACTCTAGCAAGCATCCGCAACTACTAAAGATCATTAAGGTAAAACCCAACCATAGCATTAAAGTATCAAGTCCTCTTTATCCCATACGCAGACAACCTACTTACTCGGGTATGTGCTTCTGTCACTCACGCCACCCACCATAAGAAAATCATGAACATATTGCAAACCCTACAACAGGAATCCCTCATGCTTGCGCGAGACTGAGAGCACCATAGGACAGCACCAATAATTAAACATGCAACTCAAACCAATCACGATCATCAAATAACCCATAGGACAAAACAGATCTACTCAAACATCATAGGATAGCCATACATCATTGGGAAATAATATATAGCGTTGAGCACCATGTTTAAGTAGAGATTACAACAGGTAAAAGAGGGGTTACACCGCTGCATAGAGGGGGGAAGAGTTGGTGATGATGGCGGTGAAGTTGTTGGTGAAGATTGCGGTGATGATGATGGCCCCCGGTGGCATTCCGGCGCCACTGGAAGTGAGGGGGAGAGAGCCCCCTCCTTCTTCTTCCTTGACCTCCTCCCTAGATGGGAGAAGGGTTTCCCCTCTGGTCCTTGGTCTCCATGGCATGGGAGGGGCGAGAGCCCCTCCGAGATTGGATTTGTCTCTCTGTCTCTCTCTGTTTCTGCGTTCTCTGATTTTGCCCTTTCACCGTTTCTTATATTCCCGGAGATTCGTAACTCCGATTGGGCTGAAATTTTAACACGATCTCTATCCGGATATTAGCTTTCTTGCGGCGAAAAAAGGGCATCAACCGCCTTACGGGGTGGCCACGAGGGTCAGGGGCGCGCCCCCTGCCTCGTGGCCCCCTCGGGCATCGTCTCGCGTGGATTTTTCTTCCCAAAAATCACATATATTCCAAAAAAAAACTCCGTCAGGTTTTATCCCATTTGGACTCCGTTTGATATGGATCTACTACGAAACAAAAAACATGCAACAAACAAGAACTGGCACTGGGCACTGGATCAATATGTTAGTCAGAAAAATATTATAAAAAGTTGCCAAAAGTATGTGAAAGTTGTAGAATATTGGCATGGAACAATCAAAAATTATAGATACGATGGAGACGTATCAGCATCCCCAAGATTAATTCCTGCTCGTCCTCGAGTAGGTAAATGATAAAAAAAGATAATTTTTGATGTGGAATGCTACCTAGTATAATCTTGATCACATATCTAATCATGGCATGAATATTAAGACACGAGTGATTCAAAGCAATAGTCTATCATTTGACATAAAAACAATAATACTTCAAACCTACTAATAAAACAACCATGTCTTTTCAAAATAACATGACCAAAGAAAGTTATCCCTATAAAATCATATAGTCTGGCTATGCTCCATCTTCACCACACAAATATTCACATCATGCACAACCCCGATGACAAGCCAAGCAATTGTTTCATACTTTTGACGTTCTCAAACCTTTTCAACTTTCACGCAATACATGAGCGTGAGCCATGGACATCACTATAGGTGGAATACAATGGTGGTTGCGGAGAAGACAAAAAGGAGAAGATAGTCTCACATCAACTAGGCGTATCAACAGGCTATGGAGATGCCCATCAATAGATATCAATGTGAGTGAGTAGGGATTGCCATGCAACGGATGCACTACGAGCTATAAGTGTATGAAAGCTCAAACTGGAAACTAAGTGGGTGTGCATCCAACTTGCTTGCTCATGAAGACCTCGGGCATTTGAGGAAGCACATCATATATACAAGCCAAGTTCTATAATGAAAACTCCCACTAGTATATGAAAGTGATAACTCAAGAGACTCTCTATATGAAGAACATGGTGCTACTATGAAGCACAAGTGTGGTAAAAGGATAGTAGCATTGCCCCTTCTCTCTCTTTTTCTCTCAATTTTTTTGGGCCTTCCCTTTTTTTGGCCTTTCTCTTTTTTTCCTTTTTTCTTTTTTTTTCGTCCGGAGTCTCATCCCGACTTGTGGGGAATCATAGTCTCCATCATCCTTTCCTCACTGGGACAATGCTCTAATAATGATGATCATCACACTTCTAGTTACTTACAACTCAATATTACAACTCGATGCTAGAACAAAGGTATGACTCTATATGAATGCCTCCGGTGGTGTACCGGGATGTACAATGATCTAGCGTAGCAATGACATCAAAAAATGGACAAGCCATGAATACATCATGCTAGCTATCTTACGATCATGCAAAGCAATATGACAATAAATGCTCAAGTCATGTATATGATGATGATGGAAGTTGCATGGCAATATATCTCAGAATGGCTATGGAAATGCCATGATAGGTAGGTATGGTGGCTGTTTTGAGGAAGGTATATGGTGGGTTTATGGTACCGGCGAAAGTTGTGCGATACTAGAGAGGCTAGCAATGATGGAAGGGTGAGAGTGCGTATAATCCATGGACTCAACATTAGTCATAAAGAACTCACATACTTATTGCAAAAATCTATTAGTCATCGAAACAAAGTACTACGCGCATGCTCCTAGGGGGATAGATTGGTAGGAAAAGACCATCGCTCGTCCCCGACCTCCACTCATAAGGAAGACAATCAATAAATAAATCATGCTCCGACTTCATCACATAACGGTTCACCATACGTGCATGCTACGGGAATCACAAACCTCAACACAAGTATTTCTACAATCCACAACTACCCACTAGCATGACTCTAATATCACCATCTTTATATCGCAAAATTATTGCAAGGAATCAAACATATCATATTCAGTGATCTACAAGTTTTATGTAGGATTTTATGACTAGCCATGTGAATGACCAGTTCCTGTCATCTCTCTAAATAGATATAAGTGAAGCAAGAGAGTTTAAATCTTTCTACAAAATATATGCCCACGCTCTAACAAATATAAGTGAAGCAAAAGAGCATTCTACAAATGGCACTTTTCTATGTAAAGAGAAACATGCAATCCAAACTTCAAATGTTATAAGTGAAGCACATGAAGCATTCTATAAAGCCATACTCAAAAGATATAAGTGAAGTGCATAGAGCATCCTATAAATCAACCAAGGACCATCTCATACCAGCATGGTGCATAAAATAAAAATGAAAACTAAATGCAAAAGACGCTCCAAGATCTGCACATATCACATGAATGAAACGAATCCGAAAACATACCGATACTTGTTGAAGAAAGAGGGGATGCCTTCCGGGGCATCTCCAAGCTTAGACGCTTGAGTCTCCTTGAATATTTACTTGGGGTGCCTCGGGCATCCCCAAGCTTGAGCTCTTGCCTCTCTTCCTTGTTCTCATATCGAGACCTTCTCGATCACCGAACGCTTCATCCACACAAAACTTCAACAGAAAACTCGGTAAGATCCGTTAGTATAATGAAGCAAATCACTAATCTAAGTACCATTGCAAACCAATTCATATTTTGTTTTTGCATTATAGCTACTGTAGTATAACTTTTACATGGCTTAATCCACTGATATAATTCCATAGTTTCATCAAAACAAGCAAACTATGCATCAAAAACAGAATCTGTCTAAAACAGAACAGTCTATTATAACCTGAACATTCACCATACCTATGGTACTCCAAAAATTCTACCAAAATTAGGAAAAATAAACAATTTGTATAGAAAGACAGTGCAAAAAGAATCAGAACCATTTGACGTTCTAGTAAAAAAAAAATGAAAAATCGCGCACTACAGCCAAAGTTTCTGTCCTACACCGTATAAACAAACAAGCATCTAAAACATCCTAAAGGCATACCTTGGCACATTATTTTTATTTTTTAAACTTTATAAAAGCACACAACAGAAATAAATGACACTCTAAAACTTCCGGGTTGTCTCCCTGGCAGCGGTTTCTTTAAAGCCATTAAACTAGGCATATAGTGCTCAAGTAATGGATCCACCCGGATCCCAAGGTATATCAAAGCCAATTTTAATTAACAATGATTTGTAATTTAGTAGTGAGCAAAAATTAACATATATCACGCAACAACGAAGTCTAACTCCCTTCCTATGCATTGGCATGTCATAAAAGAACAATTCATGCACACATAGTAAAGGCCAATGCATAGTATAAACAATTTCTTACAATTTTATCGTATTGGAAACATAGAGAGGTGGAGATATAGGTCCTCTCTCATAATAATTGCAAGTAGGAGCAGCAAGCACATGCATAATATATTCATCAAAATCATCATGTGTAATAGTAAAACGCAACCCACCAATATAATCTTTAATAAGTGCAAACTTCTCCGATATAGTGTAGTCGCGAGAATTCAAAAAGATAATAGGACTATCATGCGTGGGTGCAATAGCAACAATTTCATGGTTAACATAAGGAACTATAGCAAGTTCATCTCCATGGGCATAATTTATATTGGCATCTTGGCCACAAGCATAGCAAGCATCATCAAAAAGGGATATTTCAAGAGAATCAACGGGATCATAACAATCATCATAGCAATCATCCTTCGGTAAGCACGAAGGGAAATTAAACAATGTATGAGTTGAAGAGTTACTCTCATTAGAAGGTGGGCATGGGTAGCTAATCCGCTCTTCCTCCTTTTGTTCTTCGCTCTCCTCATCATCTTTTTCATCCAATGAGCTCACCGTTTCATCAATTTCTTCTTCCATAGACTCCTGCAAAATATTAGTCTCTTCTTGGACAGCGGAGACTTTCTCAATAAACGCATAAATATCGGCATTGAATTCATAATTCTCATAGCAATATTTAAGGATAGCTAAATTTTTAGGTCTATAAACTGAATCATCAAAATTTTCACACTCTTTAAACAAAGATTCAATTTCATAAGCACCCATAAAAGCAACAAATTCTTCTATTTGTTCCACACCATAGTAATCATATATACCATTAGCAAAAGAAGCCAAGGTTTTATCATTATTAAATTTGCATGAAAAGGGAAGGTGCGGAGCCTTCATCCTAGAGAAACAAGTATAATCACATCTCAAGCAAAGTTGCCGAGCATACCAATGGAACATATGAATTTGATCCCATAATAGTTTCCCCTTTTGAGTCAAGCGATAATCCCTAAAGTATTCACATTGATCCAATGTGTCTCCCATAACATAATTGAATGGGGTTTTCTCAGGATTATCAAAGTAGTACGTAATATCTTTCACATAATGAGCATCGAGGGTTTTAGGAGGTTCCCCATCTCCATGAGTAGCAGGTAAACCTAATTTTTTTGGTATTTCATGTTCCATATCCATGACTAAAGATAGAGAACAACTAAGAACAGCAAATAAAAATTACTTAGTGATAAAGCAAACAAGCACACACGAGAATATTCACCCCACGCTATGACTCCCCGGCAACGACGCAAGAAAAAGGTCTTGATAACCCACAAGTATAGGGGATCAGAACTGTTTTTGATAAGTAAGAGTGTCGAACCCAACGAGGAGCTAAAGGTAGAACAAATATTCCCTCAAGTTCTATCGACCACCGATACAACTGTACGCACGCTTGACATTCTCTTTACCTAGAACAAGTATGAAACTAGAAGTATTTTGTAGGTGTTGTTGGATAGGTTTGCAAGGTAATAAAGAGCATGTAAATAAAAAGTAGGGGCTGTTTAGATAAAGACACAACTAAGTTAGTTTTAGTAAAGATATTTTTGTTACGAGAAAGTTATTTGTCCCTAGGCAACCGATAACTAGACCGGTAATCACTATTTCAATTTTATTTGAGGGAGAGGCATAAGCTAACATACTTTCTCTACTTGGATCATATGCACTTATGATTGGAACTCTAGCAAGCATCCGCAACTACTAAAGATCATTAAGGTAAAACCCAACCATAGCATTAAAGTATCAAGTCCTCTTTATCCCATACGCAAACAACCTACTTACTCGGGTCTGTGCTTCTGTCACTCACGCCACCCGCCATAAGCAAATCATGAACATATTGGAAACCCTACAGCGGGAATCCCTCACGCTTGCGTGACACGGAGAGCACCATAGGACATCACCAATAATAAAACATGCAACTCAAACCAATCACGATCATCAAATAACCCATAGGACAAAAAGGATCTACTCAAACATCATAGGATAGCCATACATCATTGGGAAATAATATATAGCGTTGAGCACCATGTTTAAGTAGAGATTACAGCGGGTAAAAGAGGGGTTACACCTCTGCATAGAGGGGGGAAGAGTTGGTGATGATGGCAGTGAAGTTGTTGGTGAAGATTGCGGTGATGATGATGGCCCCTGGTGGCACTCCGGCGCCACCAGAAGCGAGGGGGAGAGAGCCCCCTACTTCTTCTTCTTCCTTGACCTCCTCCCTAGATGGGAGAAGGGTTTCCCCTCTGGTCGTTGGTCTCCATGGCATGGGAGGGGCGAGAACCCCTCCGAGATTGGATCTGTCTCTCTGTCTCTCTCTGTTTCCGCATTCTCTGATTCTGCCCTTTCACCGTTTCTTATATTCCCAGAGATCCGTAACTCCGATTGGGCTGGAATTTTAACACGATCTCTATCCGGATATTAGCTTTCTTGCAGCAAAAGAAGGGCATCAACCGCCTTATAGGGTGGCCACGAGGGTCAGGGGCGTGCCTGCCCCCTCGGGCGCGCCCCTGCCTCGTGCCCCCCTTGGGCATCGTCTCGCGTGGATTTTTCTTCCCAAAAATCACATATATTCCAAAAAAATCTCCGTCAGTTTTTATCCCGTTTGGACTCCGTTTGATATGGATTTACTGCTAAACAAAAAACATGCAACAAACATGAACTGGCACTGGGCACTGGATCAATATGTTAGTCCCAAAAATATTATAAAAAGTTGCCAAAAGTATATGAAAGTTGTAGAATATTGGCATGGAACAATCAAAACTTATAGATATGATGGAGACATATCATTGGCTCGGTTGTTCTATGTGGCGATCGTGCCTAGTACCAGCAGTTGTCTCGGAGTGGTTGTACCACTCTGGACTTAGCCACCACGGAGGCTCTGACCTGGCGGCTGCACCGGACCAGGTACCAGCTCAAGTACTGCCCATGGGTGATTCCGCTTAGGTACTAGAGTGGTACCTAGCAGGGGCTGGTCGTTTGTTTTTGCTAGGCTTGTTTGGGGGGCGGGGGGATTACCGGTGCCACCTCCGGTTGTACCACCCGGTGCTCTAACATAGGATTCCCACAAACACCGGTTGTACTGTAGTAGTGTAAATTCTGGCATAACACTTTGATTTGGAGGGGACTATAAAAGGAGGTAGTTCTTCCACCTCCCACTCACCTCTTGCCCATCTCTCTCTCTCCCCTCCATTAATGCCCTTCAAAACTTCTTTCCCGATCTCCTTTTCTAGCCAACCAAACTTGTTGATTTTCTAGGGATAGAGGGAGGAGACCTAGATATACACTTCCACCAAAGGAAACTTGATTCCCCATACTTTCTTGTGTGGATTTTGTTGCTCTTGGGTGTTTGGGCACTCTATATAGAAGAGGTCACCTCAGAGCCATATTCCATTAGTGTGAAACTTCCTAGTGTTGTTGGGAGCCTCCAATTCAGTTGCCGCCTTCAAGGGCACTGCTAGTGGATTCACGACATCTTGCATTGTGCGAGGGCGTGAGGAGGTACGGTGGCCCTAGTGGCTTCTTGGGGAGCATTGTGCATCCACACCGCTCCAACGGAGACGTACCTCCCCCAAATATGCTTGTCTTCATCGTCACCACTTTTGGTTACTTCTTTCCTTTACTTTGTGCAAGCTTATTGTGTTTGTATCTTCTGCTCTCTTGTGTTCTTGTTGTTGTGTTTGTCATATAGGTTGTCCACCTAGTTGCATATCTACACAACCTATTTTATTGTCAAGCCTAGTTTGATTAAAAGGGCTAAAAATTGGCAGCCGCCTAGTCACCCCCTCTAGTCAACCATATCGATCCTTTCAGTCTCCAACGTATCTTAATTTTTGATTGTTTCATGCTATTATATTATCACTTTTGTATGCTTTATATGTTATTTTATATTATTTTTATGGACTAACCTATTAACTTAGTGCCCGGTGCCAGTTCTTGTTTTTTGCATGTCTTTTTGTTTCGCAGGAAATCCATACCTACAGTAGTCCAAACACGATGGATTTTTTGACGATTTTTTCTCAACAATAAGAGATCCTGAAAGCTTACGTTGAGAACTAGAAGACCCACAAGGCGGCCACAAGGTAGTGGGTGCTCCCTAGGCTAGGGTGCGCCACCCTGTCTTGTGGGCCCCTCATACTGTTTGGCCTAATTTTTGGTCTATAAATTCCCATATATTTATAAACCTTTGAAGCGAGACCCGAAACAATTCTTTCACCGACACAAGCCTCTATTCTGAAGTGATTCCATCTGGAGCCTAGTTCCGGTACTCTGCCGGAAGGGGAAACCATTGGGGAGGCATTCTTCATCAACCTACGTGATGATGTATCAGTAGTTCCTTTAGGAGCTATGGGTCCATAGTAGTAGCTAGATGGCTTGTTCTCTTTCTTTTGATCTTCAATACAATGATCTCCTTTGAGACCAATCCGATGTAATATTTGCAGTCTATTTGTTGGGATCCGATGAATTGTGGGTTTATGGTCAAATTATTCATAGATATTATTTGAGTCCTTTGAGATCTCTTTGATTGTGTAATTTTATAGCCTTGTATTTCTCTTTGATCTATCTGTTTTCTTTGGCGAAGTAGATTCATTTATCTTCAGAGTGAGAGGTGATTGATAGTAGGTTCAATCTTGCATTGACCTTGTACTATGACAAGAGGGGTGATAAGGCACGTATTGTATTGTTGCTACAAAGGGAAAACGATGAGGTTTGGTCATATTAGTTGATCCTATTCCCTTTACATTTTGTCATCTTGCTTAATGCATTACTCTATTTGTTATAGACTTAATACTTTGAGATTCATGCTGTATGGTGATCTTGGGGTGGAGTAATAGTAGTAGACATCAGTAAGTTTAACGGTCTACTTATCATGGACGCAATGTCTATGTATTGATTATGCCTTGGATGATCATCATAACCATATGGTATTCTGTAAATCTCCTAACAGTAATTTGTTTACCCACCGATGCTATTTATGAGAGAGATGCCTCTAGCAAACCTATGGCCCCAGGGTCCATTCTCAATTATTATCAAGTGATCCTATAATTATTTGTTGTTTTACTTTACTTTTTTATTATCCCTATCACTACCATATTTGATATTTGCAATTGGCAAGAACAAGGGGAGTGATGACCCCCTTGCATTTGTTGGGTGCATGCATTTGCCTTGCTTTGCTTTGCATTGTGTGTGTATTGTTAACGTTGTCTGGGTGCCGTCTCCTTCTAGTTTGATAACCTTGGTTCTTAAGTGAAGGAAATACTATCTGCTACTATACTACACCACCTTTCCTCTTCGGAGAAATCTAACAACTATCGCAAGTATTCATCATCGAAGCTCTAGTGAAATCCCCCCGCTGCTTTAACATCCACGAACATGGCTTCCTTCTCTGCTTGACGAACGCATTGCCACTATAGCTCACAGCGAATTTGTTGGGAGACAACATTGGCCAGCCTAGACGGGCATGGACGGCCTGGCCATCGTGGTGATGCCTACTTAGGACTTGCCAGCAAGCCAACCTATATCCGGTTGGCTCACCAGGCAACCCGAGCTGTTGCAAGGTTAGAGAGCTCCTTCTTCTACTTGCTAGAGAGGCCATCCCACAAGACTTTGGAGCCAGTGGCCATGATGGATGTCGGTGTCAAAACCGGCGGATGGGGTCCCGAACTGTGGACCTTGGATCGATGGGGAACAGTAGACATGGGGCACAATATTTACCCAGGTTCGGGCCCTCTCTAAGAGGTAAACCCTACATCCTGCTTGATTATATTGCTTGTGTATATGGGGATTACAGAGTAGATCTACCATGAGATCGGACAAACTAAACCTTAACTAGTAGGATGGTGATTGTTCTTATAGACTCCACGGACTAAACCCTCTAGTTTATATAGACACCAGGGGTACTAGGGTTTACATATAGTCGGTTACATCAAAGGAATACCGGATCTTCCATCCTGTCTTGGGGCACACACCAAGGCACAAAAGGTATTTGGTCCGTACACAATGCGGGCCATCAATCTGTCCCATGTGCGATTGGTTGGACACCCGAGGACCCCCTAGTTTAGGACTCCCTCAGTAGCCCCCGAACCAGCTTCCAACGCCGGCTTCTTGCAACTCCCATGACTGCAGACTTCGTCTTGTAGGCGAGTTCCCTTTCTTCCGGGTTTTTGGAATAATCCTTCTATAGTTAAGCCTTCAAACGGTGCTCGGTCTAATTCAGCCATACATCAAGCCGTGTCCGGATTCTGAACTATCTATTTTACTTAGCCCCGAAGGCCAGTCGTTCAAGTGTGAACAATAGTTTTTGACCGACAACTTTTGGCAAAGGGTCGCGTCCGGTCATGGAGACTGGATGTGCGGCTCGAGGCAGCCCCTTCAGTGGCACGTCCCATCGAGGTGGATATCATGTTCCGCTTTTAAAGGGATTTGATCAATGATTCACAGTATCCCACTCGCGCATAACACACGAGTATATCGGGAAGAGGCAAGGTTGGCAGCGCATTTATAGGAATCTTGGTATCATTACTGCTTATAAAAAAGACCAGTCGCAATTATCCACGCACGCCTTCCTCTTTCTCCCGCCATAGCCTTTCCCAATCTATAGAGCTCAAGTGCTCTATTCCAACTTCTTGCGAAGTCAAGTTCAGCAATGGACGGATCTGGAGTGAAGGGCAAGTGGGAGGCCTCGTGCATCACCAACAACGACATTGAGAACTTGAAGAAAGCGGGCTTCCTCTCCCTCAACATCGCTCATCGCCCCCCCCCCCGCGGAGGGCCAGGTCGTGCCGACGCCCCGCGCCGGCGACCGGGTGGTGTTCGTTCCCCACTTCAACCGGGGACTGGGTTTCCCCCTCCACCCATTCGTTCGAGGGCTGATGTTCTACTACGGGATTGACTTCCATGACATGGCTCCGAATTATTTCCTCCATATCTCGGCTTTCATCATCATCCATGAAGCTTTCGTTCAAGTCCAGCCGCACTTTAGCCTATGGCTGAAGGTTTTTAATGTTAAGCCGAAGATCGTCGATGGGCAGTATGTGAATTGCGAGGGCTCCATGGTTAGCAAGCACACACAACTCGGCTTTCCAAAGGGCGTGTTTGTAGAGACGATCAAGATCTGGCAAAAGAATAGTTCTACATCACAGAACCCTGCGAGGCGACCTGGGTAGCTGCTCCAGAATTCAGATCCGAACCCTCCGCCAGGTTAACTTCATGGACCAAAAAAGGCCTTGACTAGGGGGTCTATCCCCGATGTGAAGGCGCTGCAAAAACGCATCTCCAATATGATAGAGGCGGGGGCCGCATTGACCAACATGGTCCAGATCATGCTCCACCACAGTCTGCTTCCTTGCCAGCTTCGAGCCACCCCGATGTGGTCCTGGGAGCCCGAAGACCCTGCTCCGTGTAGTATTTCTACGGCACCACTCACGAGAAACTATGGAAGGCGTTGTTCAAGCCGCGAAAGACTTGGTCGGCCGAGGATGAGCACATCGGCCTTGATGCCGAGAACCCCCCAAGGAGGTGACGTAATACTTATTCTCTTCGTGTTCAGATATGTGCATTTCCACTATGATCTTTAAGTCCTTCTTATTTCCCCTAGGGCTGGGTTAAGAAGGCCGTGCAACTCGACAGTCCAGCCCCGCTGCCCGAAGACCCCGTGTCAGCTCCACTAGAGGAGATGCTGACGGTGGCGTCTTACAAGGCACCAGTGAGAAAGGAGGAGGAGAAGAAAAACCCCACAAGGGAGGCCAGGGAGGACCTCCACCCACGAGTACCTTCGGACACCAAGTCCGGGGACACCCACGCCCCCTCCGCATAGGAGGGGGAGCAGGAAGAATAAGAAGAGGAGGGGAGCGATTCCTCCCACACCAGGAAGAGAGCGGCGTCGGCCGAAGAGCATCCTTCCCCACCCCCGAAGAAGAGGAGCAGGGGCAAACTGGTCATACTCGACGACAGTTTGGACTCCGATGAGGAGTCCGCAGCCTCCGAGAAGATCCCGGAAAGGGTTCCCAGGGTCAAGCCCCGTGCTGAAAGTGAGAATCCGAAGACTGTCCAGGCGTTGGTTTTACTAACCTATCACTAAAAGCGCGAATGCTATTGTACTGCAGCCTACATCGCGACCTCCCTAATGACCAGAAGTCGGAGGGCACCTCTCCGCCCATCAATCTCGCGGAGAGCGGAGGCGCATCGCACTCCGCGCCTTCTCAGGTCATCAGAGAGACCGGGGAGGTGCTGTCCCAAAGGACCCCACCCGTGCCGAACATGAGGGGTGACGATGACATCGACATGGCTGAAGCTAACGCTCAGCCGCCGAAGACTAGGAGAAGGAGCTCGGGCAAGTCGATCCCTCTCAAAAGACGGTCCCGGGGCCTCCACGGCCCTCCGGAGCATCATTTTTTGACTATACACAGTAGGGAAAAACCCCACTGCAATTTTTATAATATGAATAAAAAGGGAGTTCAAACATACAAGGCTTGAGATAAGCCTAAAAGAAACTAAAACTAGACCAACAAGTCTAGCCAATAAATTACAGAAAATACAAAAAAATTACAGGACAAGACTGTCCAACCAAGAAATGAAAGAAGATGAAAACTTCTCCTTAATTCTGAATTTGAGCAGGTGGAGCTATGAGAGGAAGATGAATTTCCATCTATCAATGCTGGTGGGGATGTTTTTGAATATCTTATCATTCCTGATAATCCAAATGGCCCATGAGGCAATCATAATGATCTCCATAGAAAAAGGTTGCTGCAGATTACCCCTTAAGTCTGGAAGAGCTTCCATGATGGTTAGATTTCTTTGTCTGTTGGGGCATAGGATGTCCCAACAAGCAGAAGCAAAAGGACAAGTCCAAAACAGGTGTTGTGATGTTTCTTCTTGCTGACAGCTGAGAGTAGCACAATTATAGTTGTCAAGATGAAAAGTTTTCCTTCTGAGCAGATTCATGGTATTGAGTCTATCATGCAGAAGTCTCCAAAAGAAGACCTTGTGTGTTGGCTAGCAAGAAATTTTCCAAATCCAGTTGAACTGAGCTGGAACAATTTTGACTGCTATCAAAATTTTGTATGCTTTGGCCATAGAAAAAGTATTATTTCCCCACATATAACTCCATGAGTCCAGGTGCTCAGTAAATGCAGATCCTCTTAAAGTGTCACAAAGCTCCTCCATCAGCTCAAATTCCATGAAAGCTTTCTCAGTAAGTGGCAGGTAAAATAAGTCTTCCAAGTATTCAAACATAAGTACCCTTTGCACTGAAAAGTTCTGATCTTTTACAAAGGAGTAAAGATTAGGAAAAAGCTGATTCAGACAACTAGAGTGCCAGAGGTCAGACCAAAACAAAGCAGATTTACCATCACCAATTGTGCATCTTGCCATGGATTTATAGCTATCAATGAGCCTCAAATTACACTTCCACCAGAAAGATCCTTCCCTTTTTTGCCCTGTCAGGGTGCCATTGTCATAGTAAGCCTCCCAAATGAGGTTGACCCAAGGGATATTTTCCCTATTGTAAAATTTGTGAAGGTTTTTGAGCAGAAGAGCTTGATTTTGCACAAAGATGTTCATCACTCCAAGGCCACCCTGATTTTTGGGTCTACAAACAGTAGACCATGCTACCATAGCAGGTCTGTGGTCCTCCAAATCTGGTCCCCTCCAAAGACAATGTCTCAAGTATTTGTTAACCTGGTTTTTGATGGTTACAGGTACATCAAGGCAGCCCATGAAATATATAATAAGAGAATTTAGCACTGATTTGACCAGAAGCAACCTGCCAGCAAGAGTCATAAAAGAAGATTGGCCCACTAATTTTTTGGCAATTCTGCTCACTAAAGGCAAACATTGTTTCACTCTTGGCTTTAAGGTCCCTAGAGGCCCAGGTAGGTGAAAGGGAATGACCCCTTCTTGAAGTTCAAAGTACTAGTTAAAATTTCCATTTTTTCATCACTCACATTGATTGGTATGAGGTTTGATTTGTTGTAGTTGACCTTTAAACAAGTAGCATCTGCAAAGGTGTGTAGTAGAGCTTTAAGACAATGGAGTTGTGGGGCATCAGCTTGCATGAGAATCAAAGTATCATCTCCATACTGTACTATGGGAAAATCTGGACATGACTGTACTTGCAAAGGAGGTGTAAGAAGACCCAGGGTCATAGCTCTGTTCATGATTGACTGTAGGAGGTCAGCAGCAAGCACAAAAAGGAGGGGGAGAGAGGGGGTCCCCTTGCCTTACTCCTCTGAGACAGTAGAACTTTTTCCCAGGACTGCCATTAAGAAGCACTTATGATGAAGATGATGCAAATAACATTCTAATCCAGCCAAACCATCTTTCTCCAAATCCCTTTGCTTTTAGGATATCAATGATTGTAGAGTGTTCAATGAGGTCAAATGCCTTTTCAAAGTCTAATTTTAGCACAACAACTTCCTCCTTGGACTTGTGGCATTGATGCAAGTACTCATATGCCCAGCCAAGACAGTCATGGATAGCTCTTTCCTTTAGGAAACCATACTGATTAATATGAACCATTTTGAGGATCACCTTTTGCAACCTGTTTGCTAGCAATTTGGTGATGAGCTTGAGACAACAGTTTAGCAAAGAAATAGGCCTGAAATCATTTGCAGTAGTTGGAGTGGCCCCCTTGGGAACTAAAGTGATGAAAGAGGTGTTGATACTCTCTAGTGAAATTTGCCCAGCATAGAACTCATGTATCAGTCTAGTGACATCAGGCTTTATGATGTCCCAGCAGCCCTTAAAGAACTCATTTTAAAACCATCAGGACCAGGAGACTTGTCTGATGGCAAGTGTTTGACAACCTCATTGACTTCTTCCTCAGTAAAAGGAATTTCCAGTTGCTCAAAGTCTGAAGAACTAGCTTGATGCTGCAGTAGTGAAGATAAATCAAAGTGCATTGTGGTTTGCTGAGATTGTCCTAATCTGTTCCTGAAAGCATTCCACAGAAGAGCTACTTTTCCTGCATGGTCTGTTATTTCCACTTGATCCTCATTTTTCAGCATTGCAATGTGATTATGCCTGTAGTTTATAGATGCCTTTGTATGAAAGAATTTTGTATTTTCATCACCAAATTTAACACCCTTGATCTTTCCTCTCTGCTTCCAATAGATCTTTTGGTTTTTGAGTAAAATGAGCAAATGCTCTTTTATAATCACCCTGCAATTCCATTAAAAATCACCTAGGTCTCTGAATTCCTCAAACAAATCAAACAAGAAGATAACCTCATTAATTGCTGCAATTTTGGATTTAAGGCAAGACAGGTTTTTGGCCCAAAGTTTGAGAGCCCTTCTCAGGTTTTTGAAATTTGCATTCAAGCTTTTTGTTGCATCAAGGTTACCCACAGGTATACTCCAGGCTATAGAGACTACCTCTTTAAAGTCAGAGTGCTTTAGCCAGTAATTTTCAAATCTAAAAACCTTGGCCTTAGGAATAGT
Organism: Triticum monococcum; assembly: GCA_034509565.1. Lineage (NCBI taxonomy): Eukaryota > Viridiplantae > Streptophyta > Magnoliopsida > Poales > Poaceae > Triticum > Triticum monococcum. The sequence continues at coordinate 421,029,378 of CM067846.1, read as the reverse complement.
AGTTCCAATTTTGATGACACATGGAAGATGATCTGAAATAGGCCTGGAAAGAGGCATAGCAATTGTATCAGGAAAAGCAGTCATCCATGAAGCAGAGGTAAAGAACCAGTCCAATTTTTCCAACAAAGGGCTCTGTTGCATATTACTCCAGCTGTATTTTCTGCCATGAAGTGGAAGATCAATTAATCTAAGATTACTGATGGCTTCATTAAAGAGGAGAATTTCATTAACATCCCCACTAGGTCTGTTTCTGTCAGTAGGAGCTCTAATAAAGTTGAAATCTCCAACTAGAATCCAACTAGTGTCTAGTGGCATATGTATGTTTGAAAACCAATTGATAAATTCAATTTTGTCTGCTTGTTCACAAGGCCCATAGATGTTGGTGAGAACCCAAGATTGATTGGACAAAATACTAGTGAAACTGATTGAGAGGGAGAATCTATTTTGGAAGATGACCTCTCCCTAAAAGAGGGAACCATTCCAGGTGATTAAACGTCCTCCAGATGCACCAATTGAAGGTAGAAAAGCAAATTTATTGAGCCTGTTAGGACAAAAGTACGTGATGTAAGCAGCATCAAAATGTTCCCTCTTGGTTTCTTGAAGACAAAGGATGGCACAGGCACTTTCCTCAATTTTTTGCCCTATAGCAAGCCACTTGTCAGGAGAGTTAATCCCTCTGATGTTCCAGTTCAAAATATTCCAGCTTCTATTTTGATTATTCATGGACACAATTTATAAGTGAAACCAGAGACCAAGCACCACCACTTCGCCAGTACCAAGGAATGAATAACAAACAGGGCAGCAGAGCAAGCAAATTCAGCAGATACAACAACCACATCATCCACAAGATAGCAATAGAGATAATTTCCCAGAAGGCATTATAGTAGCAAAGTGCATTGACAGAGGAACATAAACTAATACAGCTAGTCCATAGGGCCCATAAATTGCAAGTACAACCAAAAGGAACATGGATACATGCCAAGACTTTAAATCCCTCTCTCCCCACTACAAAATCATAGAATTTGATCATCTAAACACTTTGGGAGTCCTGCCTGTCCTTATTGGATGGGAGCATCCCAGCCAAGTCCTCTCCCACCTTCCTCTTGGGCTTCTTAGAGATCTTTCCCTCCAAATCCTAATCAGCCACCTTGCAAAATGAGGATGTGAGATTTTTAAGCACTGATTTCTGAGCAATTGGGGGGGGGGCAGCATTACATGGCAGACACTTATTATTAGAGCAAGAACCTCTTTTAAAACCAGCATTATCTTTTTGAATTCTATCACTCCTCCTTACCTATGTTTCTACAAGAGGTGTCTTTCCTCCCCTTCTTTTTTTTTGGAGTTTTCAGCCCCAAAAGGTTGAAGAAGGGCCAAAGAATCCAAGTCCTGCTGGTTGGAAGAAACTCCATCATTTTCCTTGTTTGTGTCTTGTTGATGTGGCTCAACCATGATCTGTTGGCAAATAGAAGCCTTAGTAGCTAGACATTTGTCAGGAATGTGAAAAAGATAAGAATCCCCAGTGCCTTCTACTTCAACAAGTAATTCCCATAATGGAGATTTGAGCATATTGAGAGTCCATTTAAACTTGTCTGGTGTCATTAGAAGGTGCACAATAAAGTTGAACCAATTTACTGGGACTTTAACAGAGAGTGAAGGAGCACCCTCCAAAGGTTTTTGTGCAAAATTCTCCTTCCAAATCACATGTCCTTCTTCTGACAGAATAGTATCTTTATTAGCTACAACCTTTAACTGGATAGATTTGAAACCTAGTAAAGAAGGTGCAAACTCAAAGTGTTCCTCAATTTGGTCAATCCAATTACCTTTGTTGTTAGCTATAGCCACCCCAGTATTTGCCAAAAGATTTGGGATCCCTCTTGGAGAGCTGACAGAGTCAGTCTGAAAGAGCTCCTTGTCTTGACCTGCTACCTCCTTAACAACAAATAAAACTCTGTTAGAGTTCAAAGTCAGATCCTCATGCACATCAGAACTATGACCAATCACTGGCTCAGAAATTTGATTAACTTCCTCCAAAACTGGCTAAACCTGTGGCTCAATCACATCAACTGTAGGTATCATATCATCCTGTGGAACAACCACATCTACAGGAGCCTGAATAACTGGAAGTGCAGGTACATCTTGATCCTCCTCTTGGCAATCCTGCATCAGAAGCTCTAGACCATTGCCCTGTAATTGCTGCAGAGGTGGAACTTGATTTACTTCCTCACTTGCATGCGAAGAGAACCCTTCTGACAAGGAAACAATGGTTGTGATGCTACTGTGGCCTTCCAAAGGAGGTGGAAGTACCTCACCATCAGCCCAAGCAATTTCTTCCTGTTGAACACCCTAGAGAAAATCAAATTCTTCCTCAACAGCAACATTATTAGCAGCTGGAGGCTGCAGAGCCCAGTGCCCATCATCTGCATCCATGTCATCTTGCTAAGCAGGCTGAGGGTTATGGTGAAATCCAGGGAAGGCATTGTTGTTGATAGGAAAAGAATGAGGGTCCACATTGTTAGGTGGGATTGGGTCCTCATCGGCAGGGGCCCCTCCCATCATCTTCTGAAGAAGGATTTCCACTGAAGAGGACCAGACATCTTCATCAAACACTTCACCTTCAGACCACCTGGCACTTTTTGGGATGGAATCCAAATCTCTGACTTTTGCTTTTGCAATGACTCTGCCCATGTGAAGAGGATCATTTTCCCATGAAACTAATCTCCCAAAATGACTGATAGCCCTAGCAATATCTTCTGAATTACAGAAATCAAACGGAACAACAAGAATGAGCAGCCAAACAGTTCTATTAAACTGGGTTCTTCTGGAGTTGCAGCCATTATCATGATTGTGGAAAGTGATAAAAACATCTCCAAACTTGTGCGGACTCTGCAGCACTAATCTATCTCTGTCTCTAGGATGAAAAAAACACACATATGCCTCCCCCAATGGGCAGCGCTGCATTTCTCTGATCTGAACTTCCTGAACATCTGCAAAGGACTCATCTAGAACTTCTTGCACATTTGGAAAAAGTACCTCCTTAGGAAGCGGCTCAATGGTGACGATGGCCCAATCCTCGTGTCGCTTCTGATGGTGGGGGAGAACTACTCTAGCCACTCCATTACGGCCTTCGACGTTGAGGATGTTGAAACCATGGGGAACAAAAGGCAGGGGATCAAACGGAATGTTGGCCATGGCCGGCTCGGTCGCTCCAGCAACGGAGTCCCTTGACTGCGAGGAGATTGGTTGGTAGACTCGAGGTTGAATAGTGGAAGGCAGGGGGAGACGAAGAGGCAAGTGTGAATCGAGGCTGAAAGTTTGGGAACATGCCCTCAGAGAGTTGTCTAAAAGAGGAAGCTCGAATCGCCGGTTGGGCTGGGCCGTTGGCCGTAAACCAGTCATCCACCACCTGAGGGGCCCAAGCCTCAGCGGGAGGGGAGGGAAAAGAAGCCACCCTAAAGAACGGCCACATGCCAGTGAGACGGGGCTCAGGGCAGGCCCTGGCCATGTGGCCCAAGTTGCCACAACCGTAGCACGTAATAGCCTTGTTTGAAAAACCAGGATTCGCACCCTCCTCCCCTGAACCACGCGATCATTGATCACAGGTGAGTCATTACACTCGATGCGCCCAGCATCAATTACAGGCTCATGCAAATCCGATGATGAAGCCGGTAACCCAGCCAACCTTTGGAAAACCGAAACATGGCGAGGTTGCTCCCTTCGGCGATCGCCGGAACTGCCCTGGGATGAAGAACAAGCATGCCCTCGAGTGACCAAAGACCATGAATTTTGCTCTTCTTGGTAATATAAACGTTCCTCACGGCACCAATTTGGACCACCTTCTCCCCAGAGGCTAAAAACAAACTCAAAGTCTCTCTTAGAGATACAACCATTGTTGTAGAGCTCAAACCCAACAGATTTTGAGGCTACCGAAAATTGAAATGAACGGTCCTGGAGAAACTTAACCCTAAAACCTTGAGCGTACCCACCAAAGCAAGATTGAAGAATAATGCTTACAGTGTGACAATCCAACCGAAAGCAAGCACGACCAAAAGAGACCACAAGCTTGAACTCATGTTGCCGAAAACAAGGGGAGAAAACCATCGGTTGGCCAAACTTTTGGCGCATGCCAAGTTGAAAGGCCTTACCTCTAGCAAAGTCTAGGAGTGGAGGTGCCATTGGAGGGCCAGAGAGGTGGACGCTGGGGTCGGAGTGGCCACCGGCGGTGGAGTCGCCTAGGAGTCGCCATCCCTGGCCAAGTTCATGGCGGTGACCCATCATGGCTACAATGTCCTCAAGATGCCAGGGAACTGTGATATCATCACGATTGCCTGCGAGGAGAAGGACCCGGTGTGCTCCCTCGAGCGCACCTACCAGGCTGCACCAGTTGAAGAGCCAGACAACGAAGGCATCCACCGGAGCATCATAGCCACATTCCACCGAAGGGGGAGACGGTGCCCCACCACAAATGCCGAACACCGGGGGCCGAGTCGCGGAAGAGTGACCGGACATGATGGAGGAGGCCATGAACAGCTCCTCCATAGTCGCGGAACACCACACCCTGATGGATGCGGTTTTGCAAAGCGTTCGGTCCGTTAACAATGGATTGAAAGACGCTTTTGGTGGCCTCTTAACAGGCTTCGAGGTAAACAAAGTAATGCTTGTATTTTTTGTAAAGAGAGTAAAATTTGAGCAATCCTTATATGTAGCAGCCCCCGAGATTCTGGCAGGTTGTGAAAATCCTGGCAGAGGATCGAGAATCATGAGGATGATAACCTAAGTGTCATGTTTTCTTTATTTTGCAGGCTTCAGCGTTGGCGGCCGCCGCGAATGCCGCGGAGCTTGTTGAGATGAATCGGAAGCTGACAAGTCCAGATGAAGAGCTCAACCTCGTCAACAAGAGATTTGACGAAGCATAAGATTAGTCTGTTCGACACACATACCTTTGTATGTTTTCGTGGGAGTATCCCTGAGTAAGCAAATGATCGCAGCTGTGGCGGCGGAGGTTGAGAGCCTCAAGGCCGAGCTACGGAAAGCCAAAGCCGAAGCGGTCAAGCAGAAGGCAGCGGCCGAGCGAGCGACCGCCGCGCTCACGTTGGTGAAAACCGACAGTGAGAAGCATGAGGCCAGGGTGGTCGAAGCGCAACAAGAGCTCAAGGATGCCATCACTAAATGTGAGGACCTTGAGTAGAATAATAAGGAGCATGCCACCGAGTTGTCAAAGATGAAGACGGAGGTCCAGGAGGCGCGAACCGAGATGCAGGGTGCTCAGGAAGAGCTCTGACAAGTAAAGCAAATTGCGAATGGTAAGCAATACTTACTGCAGAGTGTTTTCGGCGGCCAAAGATTTGCATTGCTTACCCGGGTCTAGCGTACCGCAGGCGCCTTTACGAAGCTCCCGAGTAGTGTGGCGGATGCATCAAAGCGCTATGCGGCTTTGGAGGGAGCCTCCAAGCTGAGGCTATTCTGGGCACAATTCTAGGTCCCCGAGCACCCTCCCTTCCTTGTTAATCAGATGAAGCAATTGATGGAGCTGTACCGAATGGCAGAGCCGGCCATGAAGGACCTTTGTGTCCGGCTGTGGCCCTCCGAGCCCATACCGAGTAGCTATTTGGTCTGGTGGCGAAGCTGTGTGATGTTGCCGCCTATGTTGATGCCGTGAAGCGCTTGGTGTGCATCGAGGGGGCTCGGATGGCGTTCTCGAAGACCATGGTGCACTAGCCGAAGAGAAAGCCCGTCGATATGGCCAGAGGACCACCACCAACTGGAAACGAGCACAGGTGCCCAAAGCAATACTTCTCCGCCAAGATGGACGGTGCTCAGCCTGTAGAGGCACTGTGTGCAAAGGACGTACTTCTTGAGTAGTTGTGCCATTATTGTATTAAATGGTGGTTGAACCTTATGCTTTATTATGCAGTTGTTTATGTATGGTTTATCATACTTGTGTTCGTTGATGTTTAATTTTGACTCCTATATATCAGTCGTTTTATTCTAAAAGCTACCAGCCGTCGGCTTCAGCCCTCGCGTAGATGCTACGAGGGGTGTTCCGTTCTCCGCACTCTAACCCTTAGCCGACGTATCAGTGCCCGGAGGCGGTAGTGTATGAGGGAAACAAGACAATCGGACTATGTGGTTTTAATGCTTTCTCTTAGCTAGAGGAGCTTCATTGTGGGGGCTGGTAACTAGCCCCCAGTGTGGTGAGATGTCCGGCGAGCCCGAGGGTGTCGGATTACGGGTTCTGGCAAACCCTTGAGGTTCGAACTCTGTGGTGCGCACGAAGATTTCTCTCACCCTAGCTCGCTCTTGCAACGATCTCAAGGCCTAGCTCGCTGAACCCAAGGAACAAGAGACACGAGAGTTTTATACTGGTTCGGGCCACCATTGTGGTGTAATGTCCTACTCTAGTGTGGTGTGGTGGATTGCCTCGTGGGCTAGGGATGAACTAGAACAGTGGATGAACAACCTCCTGAGGAGAGGTGTTCTTGAGCTCGATGAGCTGGTGAGATGGCCTTGGCGGAGTGGATCCTATCCAAGATGAGCCGATCCTTGACTACGGTGGTGGCTAGCCCTATTTATAGAGGCGCTGGTCCTCTTCCCAAATGTTAGGCGGGAAGGGATCACACAACGGCCAGTTTTGAAGGGAGACAACTAGTACAAGTTATCCTGACAAAAGGTGGTCTTCGCCTGCCAAAGGCTCTAGTGGTGATGCCGCCGTGGGCTCCGTGGTGACCTCCGTCCTGCCGTCCTGCTGGTCTTGGTCTTGTTGCACCGATATGGAAACCTTTGCCTGACACCTCGGGACTCCTCACCTGCGCCTGCTTCCTTACCACCAAAGAGGAAACTGGCACTCTACGCCCGCTGGCGCCCACCTGGCTTCGGTCGTCATGGCTCACATCACGTGGACCTCGGGAGGTGCCCCTTGCATAAATATCTCCGCTCCTCAGGAGCCAGGCAAGCGAGACCGCCCCTGGGGAGGTCTTGGTATCGTCTGCCTCACGAGGCTTGGCCCCTCGCGAGGGTCTTGAGTGGTTGCTGATGAAGATGGGCCATACCAGGCCGTTGGTGGAGCCACGCCCTGGGCCGCAGGCAGGCAAGTCTGGGTACCCCCATTCCTAGGACGCCGACAGTAGCCCCCGGGCCCAAGGTGCGCTCGGACTTGGCGTCTGGGCGAAGCCAAAGGTCAAGTGCAGAGCGCCGCGGGACCCAACCGCCTGCAACCTTGATTGAGGCGTGGCGATTGATGGGACGTGGGCATCTCCGCTTCCCCACGCTGCCTCGGCAACTGCCCAACTTGACGAGACCCTACTGCATGCAGAAGAAAACCATCATTACCTTAGATTGTGGAGGCCAGCGGTTGGCCTCCCTCTGGCTATAAATGAGGAGAGGGGAGGAGCCCCCGTTGCTCATCTCTTCCTCCATCCCACCTGCTTCCTCTTCTTCCTCCTTGCTGCGTCGCTCATGGCGCCGATACGGAGGTTTTCCACCACTGAGAAGGGAAAAACCTCCTGCGAAGAGATTGGGCCACTCCCACCAAAGAAGAGGCTGGCCCGCTCCCGTGACATCATCGTGAGGCCGGAGGTGACGAGGCCTTGGTACGAGTGGCCTCCCCCCGGCTACCCGCTGCCCTTGTATGCTCGGATAGAAGGCTCCGGAGGAGGAGGCGGCATCCGGCGCTGCTCGCGCCATGGCCGCGGTGGCCGTGCTATGGTGGTGAGCGCCGCCGCCCTGCGAACCCACGCCGAGGGCTCCTCGCGTGAACTTGTGGTGTGGGCGGTGATGCCACTGCGCACGAGGATCCGATTCCCGCCATTCTTTGCCGAAGAGATGCCACCAAAGGGGCCACTCGAGCTGTGGCTGCAGCACGCTGAGTGCGGCACCCCAGCGATGGGAGCAGAGGTCGAGGCCGTCTCCCCGGGCAAGATCTTCATGACCCGTGGATGGGGCGAGGTTGCCCATGTCTATCGCGCGGAGGGGGCCCTGGCCATCCATTTTGAGTACGACGACGCCTCCATGATGTTCTTCAAAGTCTTTGATGAGGAAGGCCGCTGCCTGGAGTGCTGCCCTGAAGGGGGTCGCCAAGACAACACATGGGGAGGCGCTGGGCCTGCCCTTGGTCCTATCGATGACTCCTCCATCACCAGCGACCATGCATGGGAGTCCAACGACTCTCCCGATCCTGACGAGACTCCGGAGACGAGCGACGAAAGCTATGTGCCCCCGAGATCTCGCCGCGCCCGGGGTGCAGCAGCGGCGTCTGCTCGTCGTTGCAACTGATCTGGATGGGGCTGGCGCTGGCGCTGGCCCCTCATGGTCCACTGTTGATGATGGCATCGGCGGCGACGCCTATAGATAGGGTTCATAGAAACTTCCTTCTTTTGTTCCCCGCGAGGAATCGAGACGAACCCCGTGGGTGTGTGTAAAGAATCTGTAATGCTTTTGCCTCAATATCATTCTTATTGCGAAATTCGCGATTGTGCGTCTTGCTCTAGCATTGTCCCCCTTTTTGTCCTCATGGAAGCTTAGTGCTCTACGCCGAAAGGTCCCAGTCCCCAGGCAGGCTTCAACCGTTGCTGTTATGCCAGGTCGCGACGCCGTGGTCAAGGCCAGGAGGTGAGTGGCCCAAGGTCTGGTAAGAGCCCCTGAGTTGTGATGCTCAGGAGGTCCCCCTTGGCGTGCAAGCAACTCCCTAAAGGCAGAAAAGGAAGGCAGCACTACCGGAGCAAGGCTACAAGAGCTAGAAATCCTGGGTCACAACGCCAGGCTGGCTTGAGTGCATGACTTATCTTAGCGATTCGGGTCGATTCCTTGCGTGGTGCGTCACTGATGGTGGTACCGTCGAATTGTGTTCATGCCAGCTCCCCCCTTTCACACTCTCTTGAGTGCTTTGTGTCCTCGGGTCCCAACCATCGAGCGAGCTCAGCCGCCGCTGGTATGCCAGGTCGTGATGTCGTGGTCAAGGCCAGGGGGTGAGGGCTAGAGAGTTAGTAAGAGCCCCTGAGGCGCGATGCTCAGGAGCCCTCCTTTTAACGCTCAAGTGAAAAGCATGAAAGGGAGCAGCTGGCGTGGCCTCCTATAGCCAGGATCCGGAGTTTCCTGCGGGTTAGTGCGAGAGAGAGAGAGTGGCCCATAGCTGCGCTTGCCGGCCCGCCATTGCTCCTTCCGCGAGAAGATGAAGGCACTGTGTATCTGGTGAGGTGGCGTACACGGAGCAGGCCGCGAACCAGAGCTCGATCGCACAGGTTTATCAGTGTTGCAGGGACGGACCCGAGCACAAGCACCGTGCCAGCATGTGAGTCTCCCGTTGTGGGGTGAGCAAGTGACCGATCAGTAGCGCGGGAGGCCGTGAGGAGAAAGCACCAGGTGAGAAATGATTATAGAGCAATTCATGCAAGGAGGCAAACCAGTTCAGATAGATGCAAGAATGGTACATGCTACTGGGATGGACCCGAGCGACCTGGGGATGATGCAGCCCGTGAGGCGCTCCCAACAAAGTAAGCTAAAGATGCAAAAGGATACATGCCGCAGGGACAGGCCCATGCAACTCGGGGATAATGCTGCCCGAAGGGCGCCCCTAACTGAATGAACTGGAAAGAGTCACCTGACACCGTAGCTGGAGCAGTGTCGGGGTAGCTGAAGATGTGTGCCGGAGAAGTTGCTCCTCACGAGCTGCCAGTGTCCTAAGCCTCAGGAGGCTCCGTAGGCCCAGGTGGCTCCTGAAGAACTATCCCGGTCTCCACCAGGACAGCATGATGCCTGGCCTCCTGAGCTGCCAGAATGCTCCACAGGTGGCGCTGGAAGGTGACAGCCGCGTTCGGCACGCCGAGGGGCATGCGAACATAGCTGTGAGGGGGACCCTCGCATCGTCCAATGCGCGAAGGCCAGAAACATCCCTGAGATGCGGCCCTGTTGAGCCCTGGAATGTCGACGCAGAGGCAGAGCCCGCCATCCTCGCCAGGATTGGGAGCTGCGCTGGGTGGTGGGCGACGATCGCCACTTATGGTTCTTGCCACTTGAAGCTCTTGGGTCGCCTTGGTGATGAACTCCTGAGAACTAGGCGCTCCACACCTCGTGCCCTCTTGAGGAAAATGTGCGGTGAAGCACGCCTCCACATGGTGCCCGAGCGCTTCCCTCGTGACGTTGGCTAGGTCTGAGGCCCTCCAGAAGAGAGTCCCCGAGCCCAGCCTGAGGAGGGCGCCGGGCATGCCTTCCTATGCGAGGGAAGGAGGCGTCCCAGCTGCGGGCTCGGATCCTGAGGTGGCACCGCTGGGAGCACCGCCTTCCTGAGGCCCTTGGTGGAGTAGTTGCTTCTTCTTCTTAGGGTTGACCTCAGGAGGGTACAGGGTGCCTTCATTGTCGGGGTCTTCAGCCGCTGCAGCTTGGTAAGCGCGCTTGAGGGAGCACACCGCATCTCTTTCTTCATAGGGGACCATGATGATGCCCCTGCTCCTTGGCATCTTGAGGACGTTGTAGCCATGGTGGGTCACTATCATAAACTTGGCCAAGGCTAGATACCCAAGGATGGCGTCATACTGTAGGCGGATGTGGGCGACATCAAAGTCGATGAGCTCGGTCCGGTAGTTGTCACGCTGGCCAAAGGTGACAGGAAGGTGGACCTGCCCTATTAGGGTGGTGGAGCCGTCGGTCACTCCTGAGAAAGGCTTGGTAGGCTGTAGCTGATCGTATGGCACCTAGAGGCTGTCGAATGTCTCGATAGACAGGATGTTGAGCCCAGCGCCACCGTCGATGAGGGTCTTGGTGACTTGAACGTTGCTGATGACGGGTGAGCAGAGCATCGGGAGGGCACCAACGGTCGCCGCACACTTGAGCTGGTCTGATGAGCTGAAGGTGATGGCGCACTTGGACCACATGAGCGGGCGCATGGCCTCGAGCCTGGGAAGGGCCGCGTTCACCTCACGAGTAAACTGCTTGAAGATACGCTGCGAGGCTAGGGCTTGAGCACCACCCAAGATACAGGCGATGACGCGAGGCTCCTGGAAGCCCCTAGCCCCCTCGTCTTGATGGTGGTCATTGTTCCTTCTTGGTGGGGGCGAAAACGGAGGGAGACCGGCGTTGCCTTGAGGGTGGTCCTCATGAGGCTGGTCTCTCTAGGCGCCCTCGCGAGGCTGGTCCTGCAAGCGGTCCTCACGAGGCCGGTCACGCTCCTGGCGGGGGCCGCAGTCGTCCCAGCGTCCTCCACTTCGTCCTCCTTCTCGGCCGTAGCCTCGGTCGTTGTGCTCGGGGCACCGATCGAAGCGCCCATCTCGGATGGCCCTGAGCTCCTCACAGTCACTGGTGTAGTGGCTATGAACATTGTGGAAGGCGCAGAATGGACGGTTGGCCTTTGATGATTCGGGGTGCTCGTGGTCGCGCTTCATCTCTGGCTCCACCGCGAGCACGGCAGCCCCCTTGCACTTCGCATCCTTGATCCTCGCCTTCTTGTCCTCCTGGTCAGCAGCTGGGAGCTCAAGGAGGGAATGGCGCCCTTCCTATGCTCTTGCACACTTGGTTGCCATATTGAACATCTCCAGGGTCGTGCATAGCTCCTCGTGGATGGCGAGCTCCTCCTTCATCTTGAAGTCGCGGATGCCATCGGATGCGAAGATGATGGCCTCGTCCGCCACCTTGGGGATCTTGAGGCGCACGCTGTTGAAGCGCTGGATGTACTTCTGTAGGGTTTCCCCTGGCTGATGCTTGATGCGCCGCAGGTCGCCCACGGCCGGCGGGCGGTCGCGGGTGCCCTGGAAGTTGGCGACGAAACGCTCGCGCATCTCGCCCCAGGAGGAGATCGATCCCGCGGGCAGGTTCAGGAGCCATGAGCGCGCGCCATCCTTGAGGGCCATTGGAAACCAGTTCGCCATGACCTTCTCGTCACCCTTGGCTGCCTCAATGCTCAGCTCATAGCGCTGCAAGAACTCCACAGGGTCGAGGGTGCCGTCGTAGCGCGGAGGCAGGTCTGGCTTGAACTTGCCTGGCCAAACGATGTTGCGCAGCTCAGGAGTAAAGGCACGACAACCTGCTGTGGTCACCGGAGCCCATCGCGGAGGCGGAGCCTGACCCTGATATCCACACGACGCCGCCGCAGGCGGCGCGCGGTCTTGACGCAATGGTGCTGGGTGTGCAGGAGCGTTTTCTTGCGGCCTCGGGACTTCTTGGTGGCTTCCTTCTTCGTGCACGGGCGCCCGGCGTGGTGGGTCACACCGCGGGACCGCGCGTCTTGGTGCGAGGGTGCCGTCTTGATGGGGAGGCGGCGGAGGTGCTCCATGAGCTACGTCGCCCGCAGCTAGAGGTGGGCGAGGCAGTGAGAGAGATGGTGCGGGAGAGCCCCGGCAACACTGATGAGCTCGACGATGTGGTCCAGCCAGTCATTGTAGAGGTCGTTGACCGGGCGGTAACGCAGGAGCTCACGTGCCATGAGCAACGTGGCCTGTGCGTCCGTGGGCGTGCGATGAGCATGGGACGACGAGTCAGCCAGAGTCAGCGACGGGGTGGCGGTACGTCCATCCCGCCGCACGGAGGGGTGCAACGATGAAGCTTGTTGCTCATTTGCTGCCGGGCCGGTGGCAGCATTGGCAGCGGGTGATGGAGAACGGCGGCGGGGGGGGGGGGGGGCGTCTGAGCGATGCGGGCAGCGAGGGCGGCCCGACGCTTAGCACGGGCTCGGCGAGCGTCAGCCATGGATGCGGTGGAGCAGTGGAGCGTGGATCGACGGAAGAAAGGCTTCAGCGCACCCCTACCTGGCGCGCCAAATGTCGGATTACGGGTTCCGGCAAACCCTTGAGGTTCGAACTCTCGGGTGCGCACGAAGATCTCTCTCTCTCTCCCTAGCTCGCTCTCGCAACGATCTCAAGGCCTAGCTCGCCGAACCTAAGGAACAAGAGACACGAGAGTTTTATACTGGTTCAGGCCACCGTTGTGGTGTAATACCCTACTCCAGTGTGGTGTGGTGGATTGCCTCGTGGGCTAGGCATGAACTAGAACAGTGGATGAACAGCCTCTTGAGGAGAGGTGTTCTTGAGCTCGATGAGCTGGTGAGATGGCCTTGGCGGAGTGGATCCGATCCAAGATGAGCCGATCCTTGACTACGGTGGTGGCTAGCCCTATTTATAGAGGCCCTGGTCCTCTTCCCAAATATTAGGTGGGAAGGGATCCCACAATGACCAGTTTTGAAGGGAGACAACTAGTACAAAGTATCCTGACAAAAGGTGGTCTTCGCCTGCCAAAGGCTGTGGTGGTGATGCCGCCGTGGGCTCCGCGGTGACCTCCATCCAGCCGTCCTGTTGGTCTTGGTCTTTTTGCACCGATATGGAAACCTTTGCCTGATGCCTCGGGAATCCTCGCCTGCGCCTGCTTCCTTAGCACCAAAGAGGAAACTGGCACTCTGTGCCCGCTGGTGCCCGCCTGGCTTCGGTCGTCATGGCTCACATCATGCGGACCTCGCGAGGTGCCCCTTGCATAGATATCTCCGCTCCTTAGGAGACAGCCTAGCAAGGCTGCCCCTGGGGAGGTCTTGGTGCCGTCCGCCTCACGAGGCATGGCCCCTCGCAAGGGTCTTGAGTGGTTGCTGATGAAGATGGGCTGTAACAGGTCGTTGGTGGAGCCACGCCCTAGGCCGCAGGCAGGCAAGTCTGGGTACCCCCGTTCCCAGGATGCCGATAGAGGGCCAGACATCAATTACTTGATTTGTTCGAAAACAAATCCTTTGTATTACACGGGATAATCGCTAACGATTTTTGGTTTGAAGACCTGTCATCGGATCGCCGACCACTTCTCGCGTATCATGACAGTCAGTTTTTGGCTTTCTCCACTGAGGTACTTGACCGAGCTAGGCGGAAGTACAATCACAGTGGTTCTCCCTTTACCTTCTTAGCTGAATGCTACTTCTTGAGCTTGCCTTGGTTTTCCCTTGAAGAGGAAAGGGTGATGCAACAAAGTAGAGATAAGTATTTCCCTCAGTTATAGAACCAAGGTATCAATCCAGTAGGAGGTACAAGCAAGTCTCCAATCTATGCACCTGGACAAACAATCAAACACGTGCACCCAATGCGATAAAGGAGTTGTCAATCCCTCCACGGTCAATTACAAAGGTGAGATCTGATAGAGATAGATATAAAAGATTACTAAAACGTAAAACTAAATAAAAGTAAATAAATTGCAGCAAGGTATTTTTGGGTTTTGTGCTTTATAGATCTGAAAATATATGATGGAAAATAGACCCGGGGGCCATAGGTTTTACTATAGGCTTCTCTCTTGAAGGCAAATAATACGGTGGGTGAACAAATTACTGTCGAGAAATTGAAAGAAAAGCGCAAAGTTATGATGATATCCAAGGAAATGATTATGCATATAGGCATCACGTCCGTGTCAAGTAGACCAAAACGATTCTGCATCTACTACAATTACTCCACACGTCGACCGCTATCCAGCATGCATCTACAGTATTAAGTTCATAAAGAACAGAGTAACGCCTTAAGTAAGATGACATGATGTAAAGGGATAAACTCAAGCAATATGATGAAAACCCCATCTTTTTATCCTTGATGGCAACGATACAATACGAGCCTCGCTACCCCTACTTTGTCACTGGGTGAGGACACCGCAAAATTGCACCCAAAACTAAGCACCTCTCCATTGCAAGAAATACCAATCTAGTTGGCCAAACCAAACCTATAATTCGAATAGAAATACAAAGATATCAAATCATGCATATAAGAATTCAGAGGGTATTCAAATAATATTCATAGATAATCTGATCATAAATCCACAATTCATCGGATCTCTACAAACACACCGCAAAAGAATACTACATTGGATAGAAGTCCAAGAACATCGAGGAGAACATGGTATTGAAGATCATAGAGAGAGAATAAGCCATGTAGCTACTAGCTATGGACCCGTAGGTCTGAGGTAAACTACTCACGCTTCATCGGAAGGGCAATAGGGTTGATGTAGATGCCCTCCGTGATCGAACCCCCCCTCCGGCAGATCCCCAGAAAAGGCCCCAAGATGGGATCTCACGGAAACAGAAGGTTGCGGCGGTGGAAAAGTATTTTTGTGGCTATCCCTGAGGGGTTTGGAATATATATGAATTTATAGGACGAAGAAGTAGGTCGGTGGACTCCCGAGGGGGCCACAAGCCAAGGGCGCCCCCCGAGGGCGAGCCTCTATGGCTTGTCGTTGCCTCGTGGGTCTTCTGACTTCATCTCCAAGTCTCATTGTTGTCTACTAGTCCAAGAAAAATCATCGCGAAAGTTTTATTTCATTTGGACTCCGTTTGATATTCCTTTTCCGCGAAACTCAAAAACAAGGAAAAACAGAAACTGGCATTGGCACTGGGCTCTAGGTTAATAAGTTAATCCAATAATATAAAATAACATATTAATGCATATAAAACATCCAAAACAGATAATATAATAGCATGGAACAATAAAAAATTATAGATACGCTGGAGACGTATCAAGCATCGCCAAGCTTAATTCCTACTCGTTCTCGAGTAGGTAAATGATAAAAATAGAATTTTTGACGTGGAATGCTACCTAACATATTTATCCATGTAATTTTATTTATTGTGGCATGAATATTTAGATCCATAAGATTCAAGAAAAAGTTTAATATTGACATAAAAACAATAATACTTCAAGCATACTAATAAAGCAATCATGTCTTCTCAAAATAACATGGCCAAAGAAAGTTATCCCTACAAAATCATATAGTATGGATATGCTCCATCTTCTTCACACAAAGTATTAAATCATGCACAACCCTGATGACAAGCCAAGAAATTGTTTCATACTTTCGATGTTCTCAAACTTTTTCAACTTTCACACAATACATGAGCTCGAGCCATGGATATAGCACTATAGGTGGAATAGAATATGGTGGTTGTGGAGAAGAAAAAAAGAAGGAGACAGTCTCACATCAACTAGGCATATCAACGGGCTATGGAGATGCCCATCAATAGAAATTAGTGTGAGTGAGTACGGATTGCCATCAATAGACACCAACTCGCTTGCTCACGAAGACCTAGGGAAATTTGAGGAAGCCCATCATTGGAATATACAAGCCAAGTTCTTATAATGAAAATTTCACACTAGTATATGAAAGTGACAACATAAGAGACTCTCTATCATGAAGATTGATGTCTACTACACAACCTTCTTCTTGTAGACGTTGTTGGGCCTCCAAGTGCAGAGGTTTGTAGGACAGTAGCAAATTTCCCTCAAGTGGATGACCTAAGGTTTATCAATCCGTAGCAGGCGTAGGATGAAGGTGATCTCTCTCAAGCAACCCTGCAACCAAATAACAAAGAGTCTCTTGTGTCCCCAACACACCCAATACAATGGTAAATTTTATAGGTGCACTAGTTCGGCGAAGAGATGGTGATACAAGTGGTATATGGATAGTAGATAAAGGTTTTTGTAATCTGAAAATATAAAAACAGCAAGGTAACTAATGATAAAAGTGAGTGTAAATGGTATTGCAATGCGTTGAAACAAGGCCTAGGGTTCATACTTTCGCTAGTGCAAGTCCTCTCAACAATAATAACATAATTGGATCACATAACTATCCCTCAACATGCAACAAAGAGTCACTCCAAAGTCACTAATAGCGGAGAACGAACGAAGAGATTATGGTAGGGTACGAAACCACCTCAAAGTTATTCTTTCCAATCAATCCGTTGGGCTATTCCTATAAGTGTCACAAACGGCCCTAGAGTTCGTACTAGAATAACAACTTAAGACACAAATCAACCAAAACCCTAATGTCACCTAGATACTCCAATGTCACCTCAAGTATCCGTGGGCATGATTATACGATATGCATCACACAATCTCGGATTCATCTATTCAACCAACACATAGGACCTCAAAGAGTGCCCCAAACTTTCTATCGGAGAATCACGATGAAAACATGTGCCAAACCCTATGCATACGTTCACGGGCGGAACCCGCAAGTTGATCACCAAAACATACATCAAGTGAATCACGTGGTATCCCATTGTCACCACAGATACGCACGGCAAGACATACATCAAGTGTTCTCAAATCTTTAAAGACTCAATCCAATAAGATAACTTCAAAGGGGAAACTCAATCCATTACAAGAGAGTAGAGGGGGAGAAAACATCATAGGATCCAAATATAATAGCAAAGCTCGCGATACATCAAGATCGTCTCACCTCAAGAACACGAGAGAGAGGGATCAAACACATAGCTACTGGTACATACCCTCAACCCCGAGGGAGAGCTACTCCCTCCTCGTCATGGAGAGCACCGGGATGATGAAGATGGCCACCGAAGAGGGATTGCCCCCTACGGCAGGGTGCCGGAACGGGTCTAGATTGGTTTTCGGTGGCTACGGAGGTTTCTGGCGGCGGAACTCCCGATCTATTGTGCTCCCTGATCGTTTTATGGTATATGGAGATATATAGGAGGAAGAAGTGCGTCAAGGGGGCCATGAGGGGCCCACGAGGGTGGAGGGCGCGCCCCCTGCCTCGTGGCCTCCTCATAGATCCCCTGACGTGCACTCGAAGTCTTCTGGGCTTCTTTCCTTCCAAAAATGAGTTCCGTGAAGTTTCAGGTCAATTGGACTCCGTTTGATTTTCCTTTTCTTCGAAACCCTAAAATAGGCAAAAAAACAGAAACTGGCACTGGGCTCCAGGTTAATAGGTTAGTCCCAAAAATGATATAAAAGTGTATAATAAAGCCCATAAACATCCAAAACAGTAGATAATATAGCATGGAGCAATCAAAAATTATACATACGTTGGAGACGTATCAAAGATCATGGTGCTACTTTGAAGCACAAGTGTGGAAAAATGATAGTAACATTGTCCCTTCTCTCTTTCTCTCATTTTTTATTTATTTTGGGCTCTTTGGCCTCTCTTTTTTCTCTTTTTTTGTCCAAAGTCTCATCCCGACTTGTGGGGGCGTCATAGTCTCCATCATCCTTTCCTCACATGGGATAATGCTCTAATAGTGATGATCATCACACTTTTATTTACTTACAACTCAAAAACCACAACTCGATACTTAGAACAAGCATATGACTCTATATGAATGCCTCCGGCGGTGTACTGGGATGTGCAATGACTCAAGAGTGACATGTATAAAAAATATGAATGGTGGCTTTTCCACAAATACGATGTCAATTACATGATAATGCAAAGCAATATGACAATGATGAAGCGTGTCATAATAAATGGAATGGTGGAAGTTGCATGGCAATATATCTCAGAATGGCTATGGAAATGTCGTAATAGGTAGGTATGGTGGCTGTTTTGAGGAAGGTATATGGTGGGTGTAATGCACCGGCGAAAGTTGCACGGTACTAGAGAGGCTAGCAATGGTGGAAGGGTGAGAGTGCGTATAATCCATGGACTCAACATTAGTCATAAAGAACTCACATACTTATTGCAAAAGTCTATTAGCTATTGAAACAAAGTACTACACGCATGGTCCTAGGGGTATAGATTGGTAGGAAAAGACCATCGCTCATCCCCGACCGCCACTCATAAGGAAGACAATCAATAAATAAATCATGCTCCGACTTCATCACATAACGGTTCACCATACGTGCATGCTACACGAATCACAAAATTTAACACAAGTATTTCTACCAATCCACAATTACTCACTAGCATGACTCTAATATCACCATCTCTATATCTCAAAACAATCATAAAGAATCAAACATCTCATAGTATTCAACACACATAATATGAAGTTTTTATTATATCCCTTTTGGAAGCCCATCATATTAGGACTAAATTCATTACCAAAGCAAATTACCATGCTGTTTAGAGACTCTCAAGATAATATAAGTGAAGCAAGAGAGTTCAAAAATTTCTATAAAATAAAACCACCACCGTGCTCTAAAAAGATATAAGTGAAGCACTAGGGCAAAATTGCCTAGCTCAAAAGATATAAATGAAGCACGTAGAGTATTCTAATAAATCATGATTCATACGTGTCCCTCTCAAAAGTTGTGTACAGCAAGGATGATTCAGGTAAACTAAAAAGCAAAGACTCATATCATACAAGACGCTCCAAGCAAAACATATATCATGTGGTGAATAAAAATATAGCCTCAAGTAAATTTACCGCTGGATTGAAGACGAAAGAGGGGATGCCTTCCGGGGCATCCTCAAGCTTAGGCTCTTGGTTGTCCTTTAATATTACCTTGGGGTGCCTTGGGCATCCTCAAGCTTAGGCTGTTGCCACTCCTTCGTAGTCCATCAAATCTTTACCCAAAACATGAAAACTTCACAACACAAAACTCAACACAAAACTCATGAGATCCATTAGTATAAGAAAATAAAATCACCACTTTTGGTTCTGTTTTGAACTCATTCTTTATTTCTATTGGTGTAATATCTACTGTATTCTAACTTCTCCATGGTTCATACCCCCCGATACTACCCACAGATTTATCAAAATAAGCAAACAACACATAGAAAACAGAATCTGTCAAAAACAGAAACAATCTGTAGTAATATGGAAACTTCGAATACTTCTGTAACTCCAAAAATTCTGAAAAATTAGGAAAACAGAGGCAATTCATATATAAATATTGTGTAAAAAAATCAGGAATTTATCACGTTCTAGGAGTTCAGATAAAATTATGTTTCGGGACGCAAAAGTTTCTGTTTTTCAGCAAGATCAAATCGACGATATACCAAAGTATCCCAAAGGCTTTACTTGGCACAAACACTAATTAACAACACTAAAACACAATTAATACAGAGGTAATAATGTGTATTTCAAACATAAAAACAGAAAATAAAAATATTGGGTTGTGTCCCAACAATCGCTTTTGTTTAAAGCCTTTTACCTAGGCATTGATAATATTAATGATGCTCACATGGAAGATAGAAATTGAAACACGAAGAGACCATCGTGTCGCATGTGAAAAACAAGTTTAAGTCTAACATACTTCCTATTCATAGGAATTTTGTAAGCAAGCAAATTATAAAGACAAGCAAAAAACTAGCATATGCAAGGAAGAAGAAAGAAACAATAGCAATCTCAACATAACATGAGGTAATTTAGTAACACAAAAGTTGCTACAACCATATTTTCCTCCCTCATAATAATTACATGTAGGATCATAATCAAATTCAACAATATAACTATCACATAGAATATTCTCTTCATGATCCACATGCATGCAAAGTTGACACTCTTCCAAAATAGTGGGATTATCATCAAATAAAATCATGACCTCTCCAAGCCCACTTTTATCAAAAAATTCATAAGATTGATCAATCTCCAAAAATGTGGGATCATTATTACTTAGAGTTTACCCTTCAAAACCCACTATCAATATTACCACAAACATATTCGTCATGAGTCTTAAATAAAATTTCAAGATCATAAGAAAAATCACCCCAATCAAGATCATTGCAATAAGTAGTGGACATAGCAAAATTAGCACCCCAAGCTTAGGGTTTTGCATATTATTAGCACAATTGACATTAATAGAATTAATAACACCATTGCAATCATACTTTTCATCCAAGGAGCTATCGTGAATCACTCCATAAATTTCATCACAATTTTCAAATTCACGAATTTCAAGAAAAAAATTATAAAGATAATCTAGTGCACGCAACTCACTAGAAGTTGGTTCATCATAATTGGATCTCTTAAAAATATTAGCAAGTGGACAAGGATCCATAAACTTTTTTGCTTTCTGATTTTCAATAAATACGGAATTATTCCAAGCAAACAAGCAAACGAGCCAAGTAAGACATATAGGCTAATGAAAAGACGAACGAAAGAAGGGCAAATAAAAGGGCAAATATTTTTGTATTTTTCTGAAAATCGTTTTAGAAGTGTGTGTGTGTGGGGGGGGGGGGCGAGAGGCAAATGGAAAATAATGTAGTGCAAGAGACGAGAGTTTATGATAGGTACTTGGTAGGCTTGATGTAGACCTCCCCGGCAACGCCACAGAAATTCATCCTGCTACTTCTTGAGCTTGCATTGGTTTTTCCCTTAAAGAAGAAAGAGTGATGTAGCAAAGTAGAGATAAGTATTTCCCTCAGTTAGAGAACCAAGGTATCAATCTAGTAGGAGGTACAAGCAAGTCTTCAATCTATGCACCTGCAGAAATAATCAAACACTTGCACCCAACACGATAAAGGGGTTGTCAGTCCCTTCACGGTCAATTGCAAAGGTGAGATCTGATAAAGATAGGTATAAAACATTACTAAAACGTAAAACTAAATAAATTGCAGCAAGGTATTTTTGGGTTTATAGATCTGAAAATATATGATGGAACCGGGCGCCATAGGTTTAACTAGAGGCTTCTCTCTTGAAGGAAAATGATGTGGTGGGTGAACAAATTACTATCGAGCAATTGATAGAAAAGCGCAAAGTTATGATGATATCCAAGGCAATGATTATGCATATAGGCATCATGTCCATGTCAAGTAGACCGAAACGATTCTACATCTACTACTATTACTCCACACATCGACCGATATCCAGCATGCATCTAGAGTATTAAGTTCATAAAGAACGGAGTAATGCCTTAAGTAAGATGACATGCTGTAGAGGGATAAACTCAACCAATATGATGAAAACCCCATCCTTTTATCCTTGAATACAACAATATAGTACGTGCCTCGCTACCCCTACTTTGTCACTGGGTTAGGACACCGCAAGATTGAACCCAAAACTAAGCACCTCTCCCGTTGCAAGAAATACTAGTCCAGTTGGCCAAACCAAACCAATAATTCGAAGAGAAATACAAAGATATCAAATCATGCATATAAGAACTCAGATGAGATTCAAATAATATTCATAGATAATCTGATCATAAATCCACAATTCATCGGATCTCGACAAACACACCGCAAACGAATATTACATCAGATAGAACTCCAAGAACATCGAGGAGAACATGTTATTGAAGATCATAGAGAGAGAAGAAGCCATCTAGCTACTAGATATGGACCCTTAGGTCTGAGGTAAACTACTCACGCTTCATCGAAAGGGCAATAGGGTTGATGTAGATGCCCTCTGTGATAGAATCCCCCTCCGGCAGATTTCCGGAAAAGGCCCCAAGATGGGATCTCATGGGAACAGAAGGTTGCCGCGGCGGAAAAGTATTTTCGTGGCTCTCCCTGAGGGTTTTGTAATATATATGAATTTATAGGACGAAGAAGTATGTCGATGGACTCCCGAGGGGGCCACAAGCCAGGGGGTGCCCCCTGGGGCGGGCCCCTATGGCTTGTCGTTGCCTCGTGGGTCTTCTGACTTCATCTCCAAGTCTCGTTGGTGTTTTCTGGTCCAAGAAAAATCATCGCGAAAGTTTTATTCTGTTTGGACTCCGTTTGATATTCCTTTTCTGCAAAACTCAAAAACAAGGAAAAACAGAAATTGGCACTGGGCTCTAGGTTAATAAGTTAGTCCTAAAAATAACATAAAATAGCATATTAATGCATATAAAATATCCAAAACAGATAATATAATAGCATGGAACAATGAAGAATTATAGATACGTTGGAGACATATCATCGACCGTGCGGAACGTAAGGAGGTAAGCACAGGAGCGGGGCAACCCATGTATTGACCCAAGACATAATTCGGAACCGGTGCATATAATGCAATATTTGAGACACTAAACACAGCAAAAAAGGTGTCGGTCTTTGATGTGTAGGGCGAGCGTCTAAGTCAAGCCCCCGGTCTTAATAGTCGGTGCATGTATAATATCCAAAGTGTACAACACTTGATCGAGATAGATTCGAAGGGTGAGAAGGAGCAAAAAGGGAAGGGTACAACATGGAAGACTATAAGGGAACCGTGAAAAGGTTTGCTTTATTTCCAATAAGCTCATGACATCTAGCCATACAATTGGAATTGCCGAACAAGTCCTCGGATAGGGATACGTAAAGAAAAGATAGATAAATTTTACAGATGCAAGGTTTACGTAGGGCCTTAATATGTGGTTTAACACTCGAACTGTGCCCTACTGCACGTCTGCGCCTTTGCTTCTGTTGGGAGGAACAACTTCATTAGGTGGTTGTCCTGTGACGGGTCCTTAACAAGGAGTCTTCAAGGGGTTGTTGCATTGGTGGTGCTTAATGCCGGATAGGTCCTAGATGGTGCATGTTTGTCGTTGAAGACGTGTTATTCCATGGTGAGGTCGAACCAAACTATTGGTTTAATCCCCACAGCTTCCCATGGTATTTTGAGTGCAAAATTATGACATCTTGACACATAATGTGCTGTCGGGTTGGGCCTGCCATGGGGGACGTTTTCCTATGCACGTCGAACATAGAGAGGCCCCTTGGCTGGGGATAGGTCCCGCGCTCGCTCATTCACCTCTCGCGCCTTGACGGCGAGCTGACCTTTCGGCCCTTCGTATTCGGCCGCCAAGGCCGCAATGTGTTCTTCAGTCTAGAGAGAGTGCTCCATATTGCCATTGATTGTGATGACACCTCTTGGTACGGGCATCTTTAATTTGAGGTATGCGCAGTGGGGGACGGCGTTGAAACGAGAAAACACCGTTTGGCCTAACATGGCATGATAGCCATTGCGGAGGTGGGCGATATCGAAGATCATGTCTTCGCTGCGGAAGTTATCTGAAGAGCCGAATACTAATTCTAAGGTGAGAGTGCCGGAGCAGTGGGCTTCAGTGTTGGGGATGACCCCCTTGAAGGTGGTGCTGTAGGGTGATACGTCTCCAACGTATCTATAATTTATGAAGTATTCATGTTGTTATATTATCATTCTGGGATGTTTTACAATCATTGTATAGCAACTTTATATCATTTTTTGTGACTAACCTATTGACATAGTGCCCAGTGCCATTTGCTCTTTTTTGCTTGTTCTTTACATCGCAGAAAATCAATACCAAACGGAGTCCAAACGCAGCGAAACTTTTTGGAGAATTTTTTATGGACCGGAAGACACAACTTGGGCCAAAGAAGTACCATACGGGTGCCCCGAGGGGGCACAACCCACCTGGGTGCACCTGGGGGCTAGGCGTGCCCTGGTGGGTTGTGCCCACCTCGGTGGCCTCCCGCATCGCCTCTTCACCCTATAAATTCCCAAATATTCCAAAACCCTAGGGGTGCTGCTAGATCAGAAGTTCCGCTACCACAAGCCTCTGTAGCCACAAAAAACCAATCTAGACCCTGTTCTGGCACCCTGTCGGAGGGGAAAATTATCACCGATGGCCATCTTCATCATCCCGGCGGCCACCATGATGAGGAGGGAGTAGTACACCCTCGGGCCTGAGGGTTTGTACCAGTAGCTATGTTTTTAATCTCTCTCTCGCTATCGTGTTCTTGAGTAGGCACGATCTTGATGTATCGCGAACTTTGTTAATATAGTTGGATCATATGGTGTTTTCCCCTCTCTATCTTGTTGTGATGAATTGAGTTTTCCCTTTGAGATTTCGTTTTTTATCGGATTGAATACTTTTATGGATTTCAGAACACTTGATGCTTGTCTTGCTATTAATACTCGTGGTGACAATGGGGTATCATATTGATTCACTTGATATGTATTTTGGCACTCAACTCGTGGATTCCCGAGGTGACATTGGGGTAATCTATGCATAGGGGTTGATGCACGTTCTCGCCTTTGTATCTCCAATAGAAATCTTGGGGCACTCTTTGAGGTTCTTTGTGTTGGATTGAGAATTATGAATCTGAAATTGTTTGATGCATATCGTATAATCAACTCACAGATACTCGCGGTGACATCGGAGTATCTAGGTGACATTAGAGTTGATTGATGTGTATCATACGGTGTTATTTTAGTACGAACTCTTCGTTAAATCGATTAGAAAGACTAGCTTGGTGTTATTTTAGTACGAACTCTAGGATAGATTGATCAGAAAGAATAGCTTTGAGGTGGTTTCATACCCTACAAACAATTTCTTCTTATGTTCTCTGATAGATAAGAACTTTGGAGTGATTCTTCATCGCACGTGAGGGATGGTTATATGATCCAATTATATTATCATTGTTGAGATATTGCACTAGCGAAAGTATGGACCCTAGGCCTCATTTTCAAGCATTGCAATATCGTTTGTGCTCCGTTTTATTAGTTGCTACCTTACTGCTTTTTATTGTTCCTATTACAAAAATCAATATCTACTATCGTTACTACACTTGTATCACCATCTCTTCACCGAACTAGTGCACCTATACAGTTTACCATTGTATTTTGTGTGTTGGGGACATAAGAGACTCTTTGTTATTTGGTTGCAGGGTTGTTTGAGAGAGACCATATTCATCCTACCCCTCCCACAGATTGATAAACCTTAGGTCATCCACTTGAGGGAAAATTGCTAATGTCCTACAAAACTCTGTGCTTGGAGGCCCAACACGAGTCTACAAGAATAAAGTTGCATAGTAGACATCACTGGGCTTGATCCTTGACGGGTTGATTCCCATTTTCCTTAGTGGATCTTCATATATCATGTTGAGGCTGCTGCCACCGTCCATAAGGACTCTGGCAAGGTGGTATCCATCGATGATGGGGGCGAGGACCAAAGGTGTCGATCCTCCATGACGGATGCTGGTCTGGTGGTCCTTGCGGTTGAAGGTGATCGGACATGCCGACCATGGGTTAAATTTCAGTGCTACTGGCTCTATGGCGTAGACGTCTCGAAGTGCGCACTTCCTCTCCTTCTTGGGTATATGAGTGACATAGATCATGTTCACTATTTTAACCTCCTGAGGGAATTGCTTCTGGCCTCCGCTATTCGGCCCGCGAGGCTCCTCATCGTCCTCGCTACGGGGGCTTCTGCCCGTGTCTTCGGCTATAAGTTTTCCGGCCTGCTTAATAACCCAACAATTACGGTTGGTGTGGTTGGCATGCTTGTCCATGGTGCCATGTATCTGGCATGGCCGATCCACAATAACATCCAACTTAGTGGATCCGTCCTGGTTTCCTTTAGAGGGCTTCTTTTGTGGCCCTGACTTGGAATTACGAAATCCAGCATTTACTGCCGTGCCATTAGCCTCTGCGCCATTATGTCAACGCTTATTTTTATTGCGGCGTGGCTTTCCATTGTCATCCCGGACTTCCGAAGTGTCGGGGTCTTCTGGGTTGGTGCTTCTATGAGCCAACAAACTATCTTCACCAGCACAAAATCGGGTCATGAGGGATGTGAGAGCCGCCATTATCTTCAGCTTATCCTGGCCGAGCTGGCGTGCGAGCCATTCGTCCCGGATACTGTGTCTGAACGCGACTATAGCTTCGATGTCTGGGCAGTCGACTATTTGGTTCTTTTTGGTTAAAAACCGATTCCATAATTGTCGGGCCGACTCGCCGGACTGTTAGACCACGTGGCTCAAGTCGTCGGCATCCGAAGGCCGGACATAGGTGCCTTGGAAGTTGGCTCGGAAAGCATCCTCGAACTGTTGCCAGCTCCCTATGGAGTCTTCGGGGAGGCTGTTCAACCAATGTCGGGCTGGTCCTTTGAGCTTTAATCGCAGATATTTGATGGCGTGGAGCTCGTCTCCACATGCCATATGAATGTGGAGAAGAAAATCCTCAATCCACACGTGCGGATCCGTAGTACCATCGTACGACTCGATGTTCACGAGTTTAAACCCTTATGGGAATTGGTGCTGCATCACCACATCGGTGAAGCACATTGGGTGAGTGGCGCCCCTTATTCGGGCCACATCACGTCAAACCTCGGATTCCATCCTAGCCCGGTGTTGTTCCCGAACTCTATTGTTCCGGTCGAGCCATGCTTGGTGTGCGTCTCTTCTTTCAGGAGGGTATCCTCTTGATCCGTAGATGGACCGTGACTGACTTGCTCTAACAGCCAGGTCGTGCTGAAGATCATATTGATATTCTGGCTGTGTTGCCTCCTTGCCTATATGGCGGGGAGGGGCAGGTGGGTGTTCGGCTTCCCCAGCCGGCATGTCCCTTCCTCGAGGGGGGCGGTCGGGCTGGTTGACTTGTGTTCGTTTGGGTAGTGCGGTCTTGAAGGCCTCATCATCGAATTGCGGCAACAATTTGCGCTTGGGGTAGCTCTTTGTTTGCCGTTCATAGCCGTACCCCTCTTCGGCCGCTAGGACTTTCGTCCATCTGTCGTTCAGGGTGTCTTGTTCGGCCTTGATCTATTGTTGTTTCTTCTTTATGTTGGGGAACGCAGTAATTTCGAAAATTTTCCTACGCACACGCAAGATCATGGTGATGCACAGCAACGAGAGGGGAGAGTGTTGTCTACGTACCAACGCAGACCGACTGCGGAAGCGATCACACAACATAGAGGAAGTAGTCGTACGTCTTCTTCCCGATCCGACCGATCCAAGCACAGTTACTCCGGCACCTCCGAGTTCTTAGCACACGTTCAGCTCGATGACGTTCCTCAGGCTCCGATCCAGCAAAGCATCGAGGAAGAGTTCCGTCAGCACGACGGCGTGATGACGATCTTGATGTACTACCGACGCAGGGCTTCGCCTAAGCACTGTAACGGTACGATCGAGGTGGAATTTGGTGGTAGGGGGCACCGCACACGGCTAAGGAACGATCTCAAGGATCAAGTTGTGTGTCTATGGGGTGCCCCCTGCCCCCGTATATAAAGGTTGTGGGAGGGGGAGCCGGCCGGCCAAGGGAGAGGAGGCGCAGGGGAGTCCTACTCCCACCGGGAGTAGGACTCCTCCCCCCAATCCTAATCCTATTAGGACTCCCGGGGGAAAAGAGAGAGAAGGGGGGCCGGCCCCCTATCCTAGTCCTACTAGGACTTGGGGAAAGGGGGGGCGCCGGCCAGCCATGGGCTTGTCCCTTTTCTCTTTTTCCACTAAGGCCCAATAGGCCCATTAGTCTCCCGGGGGGTTCCGGTAACCCTCCCGGTATTCCGGTAAAATCCCGATTTCACCCGGAACACTTCCTATGTCCAAACATAGGCTTCCAATATATCAATCTTTACGTCTCGACCATTTTGAGACTCCTCGTCATGTCCGTGATCTTATCCGGGACTCCGAACAACCTTCGGTACATCAAAATGCATAAACTCATAATAACTGTCATCGTAACGTTAAGCGTGCGGACCCTACGGTTCGAGAACAATGTAGACATGACCGAGACACGTCTCCGGTCAATAACCAATAGCGGGACCTGGATGCCCATATTGGCTCCCACATATTCTACGAAGATCTTTATCGGTCAGACCGCATAACAACATACGTTGTTCCCTTTGCCATCGGTATGTTACTTGCCCGAGATTCGATCGTCGGTATCCAATACCTAGTTCAATCTCGTTACCGGCAAGTCTCTTTACTCGTTCCGTAATACATCATCTCACAACTAACATATTAGTTGCAGTGCTTGCAAGGCTTATGTGATGTGCATTACCGAGAGGGCCCAGAGATACCTCTCCAACAATCGGAGTGACAAAACCCTAGTCTCGAAATACGCCAACCCAACATCTACCATTGGAGACACCTGTAGTACTCCTTTATAATCACCCAGTTACGTTGTGACGTTTGGTAGTACCCAAAGTGTTCCTCCGGTAAACGGGAGTTGCATAATCTCATAGTTATAGGAACATGTATAAGTCATGAAGAAAGCAATAGCAACATACTAAACGATCGGGTGCTAAGCTAATGGAATGGGTCATGTCAATCAGATCATTCTACTAATGATGTGACCTCGTTAATCAAATAACAACTCTTTGTTTATGGTTAGGAAACATAACCATCTTTGATTAACGAGCTAGTCAAGTAGAGGCATACTAGTGACACTCTGTTGGTCTATGTATTCACACATGTATTATGTTTCCGGTTAATACAATTCTAGCATGAATAATAAACATTTATCATGATATAAGGAAATAAATAATAACTTTATTATTGCCTCTAGGGCATATTTCCTTCAGTCTCCCACTTGCACTAGAGTCAATAATCTAGATTACACAGCAATGATTCTAACACCCATGGAGCCTTGGTGTTGATCATGTTTTGCTCGTGGAAGAGGCTTAGTCAACGGGTCTGCAACATTCAGATCCGTATGTATCTTGCAAATCTCTATGTCTCCCACCTGGACTAAATCCCGGATGGAGTTGAAGCGTCTCTTGATGTGTTTGGTCCTCTTGTGAAATCTAGATTCCTTTGCCAAGGCAATTGCACCAGTATTGTCACAGAAGATTTTCATTGGACCCGATGCACTAGGTATGACACCTAGATCGGATATGAACTCCTTCATCCAGACTCCTTCGTTTGCTGCTTCCGAAGCAGCTATGTACTCCGCTTCACATGTAGATCCCGCTACGACGCTTTGTTTAGAACTGCACCAACTGACAGCTCCACCGTTTAAAGTAAACACGTATCCGGTTTGCGATTTAGAATCGTCCGGATCAGTGTCAAAGCTTGCATCAACGTAACCTCTTACGGTGAGCTCTTTGTCACCTCCATATATGAGAAACATATCCTTAGTCCTTTTCAGGTATTTCAGGATGTTCTTGACCGCTGTCCAGTGATCCATTCCTGGATTACTTTGGTACCTCCCTGCTAAACTTATAGCAAGGCACACATCAGGTCTGGTACACAGCATTGCATACATGATAGAGCCTATGGCTGAAGCATAGGGAACATCTTTCATTTTCTCTCTATCTTCTGCAGTGGTCGGGCACTGAGTCTTACTCAATTTCATACCTTGTAACACAGGCAAGAACCCTTTCTTTGCTTGATCCATTTTGAATTTCTTCAAAATCTTGTCAAGGTATGTGCTTTGTGAAAGTCCAATTAAGCGTCTTGATCTATCTCTATAGATCTTTATGCCTAATATGTAAGCAGCTTCCCCGAGGTCTTTCATCGAAAAACTTTTATTCAAGTATCCCTTTATGCTATCCAGAAATTCTATATCATTTCCAATTAGCAATATGTCATCCACATATAATATCAGAAATGCTACAGAGCTCCCACTCACTTTCTTGTAAATACAGGCTCTTCCAAAAGTCTGTATAAAGCCAAATGCTTTGATCACACTATCAAAGAGTTTATTCCAACTCCGAGATGCTTGCACCAGTCCATAAATGGATCGCTGGAGTTTGCATACTTTGTTAGCTCCCTTTGGATCGACAAAACCTTCTGGTTGCATCATATACAACTCTTCTTCCAGAAATCCATTCAGGAATGCAGTTTTGACATCCATCTGCCAAATTTCATAATCATAAAATGCGGCAATTGCTAACATTATTCTGACGGACTTAAGCATCGCTACGGGTGAGAAGGTCTCATCGTAGTCAACTCCTTGAACTTGTCGAAAACCTTTCGCGACAAGTCGAGCTTTATAGACAGTAATATTACCGTCAGCGTCAGTCTTTTTCTTGAAGATCCATTTATTCTCAATTGCTTGCCGATCATCGGGCAAGTCAACCAAAGTCCATACTTTGTTTTCATACATGGATCCCATCTCAGATTTCATGGCCTCAAGCCACTTTGCGGAATCTGGGCTCACCATCGCTTCTTCATAGTTCGTAGGTTCATCATGATCTAGCATCATGACTTCCAGAACTGGATTACCGTACCACTTTGGTGCGGATCTCACTCTGGTTGATCTACGTGGTTCAGTAGTATCTTGTTCTGAAGCTTCATGATCATCATCATTAGCTTCCTCATTGATTGGTATAGGTGTCGCAGAAACAGTTTTCTGTGATGTACTATTTTCCAATAAGGGAGCAGGTACAGTTACCTCGTCAAGTTCTACTTTCCTCCCACTCACTTCTTTCGAGAGAAACTCCTTCTCTAGAAAGTTTCCGAATTTAGCAACAAAAGTCTTGCCTTCGGATCTGAGATAGAAGGTGTATCCAATAGTTTCCTTTGGATATCCTATGAAGACACACTTCTCCGATTTGGGTTCGAGCTTATCAGGTTGAAGCTTTTTCACATAAGCATCGCAGCCCCAAACTTTAAGAAACGACAACTTTGGTTTCTTGCCAAACCATAGTTCATAAGGTGTCGTCTCAACGGATTTTGATGGTGCCCTGTTTAACGTGAATGCGGCCGTCTCTAAAGCATAACCCCAAAACGATAGCGGTAAATCAGTAAGAGACATCATAGATCGCACCATATCTAGTAAAGTACGATTACGACGTTCGGACACACCATTATGCTGTGGTGTTCCGGGTGGTGTGAGTTGCGAAACTATTCCACAATTTTTCAAATGTACACCAAACTCGTAACTCAAATATTCTCCTCCACGATCAGATCGTAGAAACTTTATTTTCTTGTTACGATGATTTTCAACTTCACTCTGAAATTCTTTGAACTTTTCAAATGTTTCAGACTTATGTTTCATTAAGTAGATATACCCATATCTGCTTAAATCATCTGTGAAGGTGAGAAAATAACGATATCCGCCACGAGCCTCAATATTCATCGGACCACATACATCGGTATGTATGATTTCCAATAAATCTGTTGCTCTCTCCATAGTACCGGAGAACGGTGTTTTAGTCATCTTGCCTATGAGGCACGGTTCGCAAGTACCAAGTGATTCATAATCAAGTGGTTCCAAAAGCCCATCAGTATGGAGTTTCTTCATGCGCTTTACACCGATATGACCTAAACGGCAGTGCCACAAGTAAGTTGCACTATCATTATTAACTTTGCATCTTTTGGCTTCTACATTATGAATATGTGTATCACTATCTTCGAGATTCAACAAGAACAGACCACTCTTCAAGGGTGCATGACCATAAAAGATATTATTCATATAAATAGAACAACCATTATTCTCTGATTTAAATGAATAACCGTCTCGTATTAAACAAGATCCAGATATAATGTTCATGCTCAATGCTGGCACCAAATAACAATTATTTAGGTCTAATATTAATCCCGAAGGTAGATGTAGAGGTAGCGTGCCGACCGCGATCACATCGACTTTGGAACCGTTTCCCACGCGCATCGTCACCTCGTCCTTTGCTAGCGTCCGCTTATTCTGTAGTCCCTGTTTCGAGTTGCAAATATTAGCAACAGAACCAGTATCAAATACCCCGGTGCTACTGCGAGCTCTAGTAAGGTACACATCAATAACATGTATATCACATATACCTTTGCTCACTTTGCCATCCTTCTTATCCGCCAAATACTTGGGGCAGTTCCGCTTCCAGTGACCAGTCTGCTTGCAGTAGAAGCACTCAGTTTCAGGCTTAGGTCCAGACTTGGGTTTCTTCTCCTGAGCAGCAACTTGCTTGCTGTTCTTCTTGAAGTTTCCCTTCTTCTTCCCTTTGCCCTTTTTCTTGAAACTAGTGGTTTTGCTAACCATCAACACTTGATGCTCCTTCTTGATTTCTACCTCCACAGCTTTCAGCATTGCGAAGAGCTCGGGAATAGTCTTGTTCATCCCTTGCATATTATAGTTCATCACGAAGCTCTTGTAGCTTGGTGGCAGTGATTGGAGAATTCTGTCAATGATGCAGTCATCTGGAAGATTAACTCCCATCTGAATCAAGTGATTATTATACCCAGACATCTTGAGTATATGCTCACTGACAGAACTGTTCTCCTCCATCTTACAGCTATAGAACTTATTGGAGACTTCATATCTCTCAATTCGTGCATTTGCTTGAAATATTAACTTCAACTCCTGGAACATCTCATATGCTCCATGACGTTCAAAACGTCGTTGAAGTCCCGATTCTAAGCCGTAAAGCATGGCACACTGAACTATCGAGTAGTCATCAGCTTTGCTCTGCCAGACGTTCATAACATCTTGCCTTGCTCCAGCAGCAGGCCTGTCACCCAGCGGTGCTTCCAGGACGTAATTCTTCTGTGCAGCAATGAGGATAATCCTCAGGTTACGGACCCAGTCCGTGTAATTGCTACCATCATCTTTCAACTTTGCTTTCTCAAGGAACGCATTAAAATTCAACGAAACAATAGCACGAGCCATCTATCTACAAGCAACATAAACAAGCAAGATACTATCAGGTACTAAGTTCATGATAAGTTTAAGTTCAGTTAATCAAATTACTTAGGAACTCCCACTTAGATAGACATCCCTCTAATCTTCTAAGTGATCACGTGATCCAAATCAACTAAACCATAACCGATCATCACGTGAGATGGAGTAATTTTCAATGGTGAACATCGTTATGTTGATCATATCTACTATATGATTCACGCTCGACCTTTCGGTCTCCGTGTTCCGAGGCCATATCTGTATATGCTTGGCTCGTCAAGTATAACCTGAGTATTCTGCGTGTGCAACTGTTTTGCACCCATTGTATTTGGACGTAGAGCTTATCACACCCGATCATCACGTGGTGTCTGGGCACGACGAACTTTGGCAACGGTGCATACTCAGGGAGAACACTTCTTGATAATTTTAGTGCGAGATCATCTTATAATGCTACCGTCAATCAAAGCAAGATAAGATGCATAAAAGGATAAACATCACATGCAATCAATATAAGTGATATGATATGGCCATCATCATCTTGTGCTTGTGATCTCCATCTCCGAAGCACCGTCATGATCACCATCGTCACCGGCGCGACACCTTGATCTCCATCGTAGCATCGTTGTTGTCTCGCCAATCTTATGCTTCCACGACTATCACTACCGTTTAGTAATAAAGTAAAGCATTACATCGCGATTGCATTGCATACAATAAAGCGACAACCATATGGCTCCTGCCAGTTGCCGATAACTCGGTTACAAAACATGATCATCTCATACAATAAAATCAGCATCATGTCTTGACCATATCACATCACAACATACCCTGCAAAAACAAGTTAGACGTCCTCTACTTTGTTGTTGCAAGTTTTACGTGGCTGCTACGGGCTTAAGTAAGAACTCATCTCACCTACGCATCAAAACCACAACGATAGTTCGTCAAATAGACTCCGTTTTAACCTTCTCAAGGACCGGGCGTAGTCACACTTGGTCAACTAAAGTTGGAGAGACAGTCTTCCGCAAGCCATCTGTGTGCAAAGCCCGTCGAGGGAACCGGTCTCGTGTAAGAGTACGCGTAAGGTTGGTCCGGATCGTCTCACCCAACAATACCGCCGAACCAAAGTATGACATGCTGGTAGGCAGTATGACTTATATCGCCCACAACTCACTTGTGTTCTACTCGTGCATATAACATCAAACCATAAAACCTAGGCTCAGATGCCACTGTTGGGGAACACAGTAATTTCGAAAATTTTCCTACGCACACGCAAGATCATGGTGATGCACAGCAACGAGAGGGGAGAGTGTTGTCTACGTACCAACGCAGACCGACTGCGGAAGCGATCACACAACGTAGAGGAAGTAGTCGTACGTCTTCTTCCCGATCCGACCGATCCAAGCACCGTTACTCCGGCACCTCCGAGTTCTTAGCACACGTTCAGCTCGATGACGTTCCTCGGGCTCCGATCCAGCAAAGCGTCGAGGAAGAGTTCCGTCAGCACGACGGCGTGATGACGATCTTGATGTACTACCGACGCAGGGCTTCGCCTAAGCACTGTAACGGTACGATCGAGGTGGAATTTGGTGGCAGGGGGCACCGCACACGGCTAAGGAACGATCTCAAGGATCAAGTTGTGTGTCTATGGGGTGCCCCCTGCCCCCGTATATAAAGGTTGTGGGAGGGGGAGCCAGCCGGCCAAGGGAGAGGAGGCGCAGGGGAGTCCTACTCCCACCGGGAGTAGGCCTCCTCCCCCCAATCCTAATCCTATTAGGACTCCCGGGGGAAAAGAGAGAGAAGGGGGGCGGGCCCCCTATCCTAGTCCTACTAGGACTTGGGGAAAGGGGGGGCGCCGGCCAGCCATGGGCTTGTCCCTTTTCTCTTTTTCCACTAAGGCCCAATAGGCCCATTAGTCTCCCGGGGGGTTCCGGTAACCCTCCCGGTATTCCGGTAAAATCCCGATTTCACCCGGAACACTTCCTATGTCCAAACATAGGCTTCCAATATATCAATCTTTACGTCTCGACCATTTCGAGACTCCTCGTCATGTCCGTGATCTTATCCGGGACTCCGAACAACCTTCGGTACATCAAAATGCATAAACTCATAATAACTGTCATCATAACGTTAAGCGTGCGGACCCTACGGTTCGAGAACAATGTAGACATGACCGAGACACGTCTCCGGTCAATAACCAATAGCGGGACCTGGATGCCCATATTGGCTCCCACATATTCTACGAAGATCTTTATCGGTCAGACCGCATAACAACATACGTTGTTCCCTTTGCCATCGGTATGTTACTTGCCCGAGATTC
Source organism: Triticum monococcum (assembly GCA_034509565.1). Classification (NCBI taxonomy): domain Eukaryota; kingdom Viridiplantae; phylum Streptophyta; class Magnoliopsida; order Poales; family Poaceae; genus Triticum; species Triticum monococcum. Next base: position 420,994,189 of record CM067846.1, on the reverse strand, counting down.
GATCGTCGGTATCCAATACCTAGTTCAATCTCGTTATCGGCAAGTCTCTTTACTCGTTCCGTAATACATCATCTCACAACTAACATATTAGTTGCAGTGCTTGCAAGGCTTATGTGATGTGCATTACCGAGAGGGCCCAGAGATACCTCTCCGACAATCGGAGTGACAAAACCCTAGTCTCGAAATACGCCAACCCAACATCTACCATTGGAGACACCTGTAGTACTCCTTTATAATCACCCAGTTACGTTGTGACGTTTGGTAGTACCCAAAGTGTTCCTCCGGTAAACGGGAGTTGCATAATCTCATAGTTATAGGAACATGTATAAGTCATGAAGAAAGCAATAGCAACATACTAAACGATCGGGTGCTAAGCTAATGGAATGGGTCATGTCAATCAGATCATTCTACTAATGATGTGACCTCGTTAATCAAATAACAACTCTTTGTTTATGGTTAGGAAACATAACCATCTTTGATTAACGAGCTAGTCAAGTAGAGGCATACTAGTGACACTCTGTTGGTCTATGTATTCACACATGTATTATGTTTCCGGTTAATACAATTCTAGCATGAATAATAAACATTTATCATGATATAAGGAAATAAATAATAACTTTATTATTGCCTCTAGGGCATATTTCCTTCACTTTAAGCTTCGCGCGATGGCTATTAGCTGTTGCTTGAACCGATCAGGTTCCAGTGGATCTTCTGGGATGACAAAATCTTCAGCCCTGAGGCTGACTTCTTCTTCGGAGAGAGGCATGTAATTGCTATCTTCGGAGTCATTGGGGTCCTCGGCATTATGCTGACCTGTTTCCTCCTTGAAGTCATCAGACTGGTGCTCGAGGGCGGGGTCACTGATGTCTTCCGCATTGTCCGGGGTGTCATCCTCTCCGATGCCAGTGTTGCTTTCCCTGTCGTGTCGCCCTTTGGATCATCGACGTTATCTTCGGCGTTTGGGGGGCTCCTCTCTAGGTTTGTTTTTGGGGGTGCCATCCCCATTAGCGCCATCGCCGTCGTCCTTTGGGGTGTCCACGATGTAGATGTCATAGGTGCATGTGGCCTCCCATCGGCTGGTGATGGGAGGGTGGATCCAGTGTGGGCTGTGGCCTTGCTGTCGTCGTCCCTATGTCATCAGCCTCCTCCCTGACATAGTCCAGCATGTCGGTTAAGTCCTCGACGGTGGCTACTAAGTGGGTGGTGGGTGGGACGTAAAATTCCCTGTGGCCTACCTCAAGGCTCTGTCGAGCATGAGTTAAGGACGGGCCATCGATGATAGTCATCATCTGGATTCGATCGAGTGCCTCGTTTAATAGGGCATGAGATTTCTTCGAAGCTGACCTCTGCCGAGCATGAGATTTCTTCAAAGCTGACCTCTGTTGCTACGGTGAGAAGAGGCACGAGTCTAGCCAGGGCGAAATCGAGGTCTTCGGACGTTGTACCCGCGTTGAAGCTCACCACCAGGTCTGTACTAGGGAGGGCGAGTCCGGCTGGGGCTGACTCCCAGTCCTCGGGCGCCGAACTCCCGTTAGGGCTCAAAGCCGGGTCCTCGGCGAGGCAGAAAGGTCCAGACAGGGTTGATTCCCTGAAAGCACAAGTGCTCCCTAGGTGGTTTTGATAATTGATGACAACATATCTCTTGTTGGACTAACGTTTTCATCTAGTATGTTTCAGATAAGTTCAACAATGGAGTGGCATGGACTAAAGGTTGTGGGAAGTTCTCCAAGATGCTAAGGACAAAGGATTGGCTAAAGCTTGAAGCTCAAGACTCTTCATTTTACATTTTAGTGATCCAAGATCACATTGAGTCCATAGGAAAAGCCAATACTATCAAGGAGGGATGAGGTGTTGCTTAATGAACCTCTTGCTTCATGTGCTTAATGATATGCTCCAAAATCCTCAGCTACTTTCCCACTTCCACATATGACCTAAACCTAAAGCCAAACTCGGACCTACCGATTATTCCTATCCGGCGCCACCGAGTTTCACTTGTCATAACCACTGCCAGAAACCCTAATCAGTTCGGTCTCACCGATGGGATCTCGGTCTCACCGAGATGGGCTTGCAAACTCTCTGTTACCTATTGCATTATTCTCGGTCCCACCGAGATATGCAATCGGTCCCACCGAGTTTGCTTGGCCAACTCTCTGTTTCGCTTATTAGCCAAATCGGTCCTACCGAGTTTGAGTAATCGGTCAAACCGAGTTTTGGATTTACCCTAACCCTAGCACATCGGTCCCACCGAGTTGATCTAGTCGGTCCCACCGAAAATCTCTAACGGTCACTAGGTTTACTTTTTGGTCCGACCGAGTTTGTTGATTCGGTCCCACCGAGATTGGAAAACTGTGTGTAACGGTTGGATTTTGTGTGGAGGCTATATATACCCCTCCACCTCCTCTTCATTCGTGGGGAGAGCCATCAGACTAAGCCTACACTTCCAGCATCCTATTTCTGAGAGAGAACTACCTACTCATGTGTTGAGGCCAAGATATTCCATTCCTACCATATAAATCTTGATCTCTAGCCTTCCCCAAGTTGCTTTCCACTCAAATCTTCTTTCCACCAGATCCAAATCCTATGAGAGAAGTTGAGTGTTGGGGAGACTATCATTTGAAGCACAAGAGCAAGGAGTTCATTATCAACACACCATTTGTTACTTCTTGGAGAGTGGTGTCTCCTAGATTGGCTAGGTGTCACTTGGGAGCCTCCGACAAGATTGTGGAGTTGAACCAAGTAGTTTGTAAGGGCAAGGAGATCGCCTACTTCGTGAAGATCTACCGCTAGTGAGGCAAGTCCTTCGTGGGCGATGGCCATGGTGGGATAGACAAGGTTGCTTCTTCGTGGACCCTTCGTGGGTGGAGCCCTCCGTGGACTCGCGCAACCGTTACCCTTCGTGGGTTGAAGTCTCCATCAATGTGGATGTAGGATAGCACCACCTATCCGAACCACGGGAAAAACATTCGTGTCTCCGATTGCGTTTGAATTCTCCAAACCCTTCCCTTTACATTCTTGCAAGTTGCATGCTTTACTTTCCGCTGCCTATATACTCTTTGCAGACTTGCTTGATATGTATTGTGAATGTTGAAATTATGCCTAAACTCCACTTAAACCGAAAAAGCTTAAAAATTGCAACTTTAGCATGAAGTGTCTAATCACCCCCCTCTAGACACATCTACTTCAAGGTCCTACAAGTGGTATCAGAGCTTTGGTCTCCATTGCCTTGGTTTAATCACAATTGGAGGAAGATGGATGTGTCTACTTTAGGGAGTCTTAGACATAGAGTGCCTATTCTTGATGGAGAATATTTTCATGAGTGGAAAAATGAGATGCTTGTAATTTTCAATCAATATCATTTAAACAAGTATATTGCTAGCCCTTGTGCACCTCACATTGATCCTTTGCATCCTACCCTAGATGAAGATATTGACATGATTCGCAATCTTAGAACCATTGAGCTCATCATTAGAGGATTGCCCAAAAATTTGATTGCTAGTTTGCCTACTCTTAATTGTGCCCATACTATATGGAAATTTCTTGAGGAACGATTTCCCGATCATTCCTTGAAAAATTTGGATGAAATTCTCCATAAATATATTGCCTTGAGTAAGATGAACTCTAGTGATCCTAGTTTTGGTGATTGTCTATTTGAGCTTACCAATCTCAAGCATGCTAAAGGAGATGTTGGAATCATTAGTGATATTATATTCGAAGCTATAAGAATTCATAAAAGTGACCACTTTGATGATCATCTATCTAATGAATTACCCTCTCTAGGAAATGATGAGTCACAAGATCATGATGAACATGGATACTATGATGATGATGATGATGATGATGATGATGATGATGATGATGATAGTGACTTCGATCTTGATGATGCAATGAGACATTTTGGTCTTACGGCAAATCTTCGGGGATATGCGTCAGGAGGAAAGGAATGGGTTCTTGATAGTGGATGTACTGATCATATGACCGTAGATAAAGAGATGTTCCGTGAGCTTGCTGACAATGAAGGCCCTCGAAAATACGTCACTTTTGGTGATAATTCAAAGTGTAAAGTGGTTGGCCTTGGTAAGGTGGCCATCTCACATGATAGTTCCATTCAAAATGTCATGCTCGTTGAATCTCTCGGCTACAACTTACTTTCAGTATCTAGACTTGCTGATTTTGGTTTGAATGTCCTATTTACTGAGGTAGATTGCCAAGTATTTCGTCGAGACAATCATAAAATGGTCTTTACCGGTATGCGTAGAGGTGATCTTTACATTTTCGATTTCTCTAAAAAGGCACAACCTAAAACTTACTTTATTGCTAAATCCTCAAAAGGTTGGTTGTGGCATAGACGACTAGGACATGTTGGCATGAGAAACCTTGACAAGCTTATTAAAGGAAATCATATCCTTGGAGTTAACGATGTCATATTTGATAAGGATAGACTTTGGAGTGCTTGTCAAGCAGGTAAACAGGTTGGAGGAAGGCATCCCATGAAGAACATCATGACTACAAGGAGGCCACTCGAGCTACTTCATATGGATCTCTTTGGTCCCAACGCCTACAAGAGTCTCGGTGGAAATTCTTTTGGTCTAGTTATAGTTGATGATTTTTCAAGATTTACGTGGGTTTTCTTTCTTAATGACAAGTCGCAGGTCCAGAAGATCTTCAAAAACTTCGCTAGGAAGGCCCAAAATCAGTTTGACGTGAAGATCAAGAAGGTTCGGAGTGACAACGGAACGGAGTTCAAAAACGCAAATGTGGACACCTTTCTTGACGAAGAAGGGATTTCACACGAGTTCTCGGCTACGTACACACCTCAACAAAATGGAGTTGTTGAGAGGAAGAACCGGACGCTCATCGAAATGGCAAGAACGATGCTTGATGAATACAAGACGCCGAAGCACTTTTGGGCAGAAGCGGTTGAAAAAGCTTGTCATGCAACAAATCGCTTGTATCTTCATAAGCTACTCGGCAAGACGGCATATGAGCTCCTCACCGGTAACAAACCCCAAGTTGGATACTTTCGAGTATTCGGCTCAAAGTGCTACATTCTTGATAAGCATCGTTGTTCCAAGTTTGCTCCTAAATCTCATGAAGGTTTCCTACTTGGTTATGGCTCAAACTCTCACACTTACCGTGTCTACAACAATTTCACCCGAAAGGTTGAAGAGACGGTAGATGTGAAGTTTGATGAATCTAATGGATCGCAAGTAGAGCAATTGCCAATTGATGTAGGAGACAAAGACCCTTCAGAAGCAATCCAAGACTTGTCCATAGGCAAAGTTCGTCCAACGGAGGTGAAGGAGAGTACTTCATCCGTCCAAGTGGAAGCTTCTACTTCACGACAAGGTGAACCAAGAATTGATACGGAAGCATCCACAAGTGGGACACACTAAGATGAAGAAGACAAGGAAATGCATCAAGACGAACATCAACAACCTCCTTCTCCACCACGACAAGAGAATGACAACGTCAACAATGAAGAAGGCCAAGAAGAAGAAGAAGATGAAGAAAATGTTCAATGAAGACCCAAGCAAAATCTCTCACGAGTTCGAGCAAGAATTGCCAAAGATCATCCCGTCGAGCAAATCTTCAATGATATACAAACCGGGAGAATCACTCGCTCAAAGACTCGTTTAGCTAACTTTTGTGAAAACTATTCATTCATCTCTAGCATTGAACCTATGAAAGTTGAAGAAGCATTGGAAGATCCGGATTGGATAAACGCCATGCATGAAGAGCTACACAACTTTGAGAGAAACCAAGTTTGGACATTGGTTGAGAAGCTCGACAACAACCACAACATCATTGGTACCAAATGGGTGTTTCACAACAAGCAAGATGAAGATGGACAAGTGGTTCGCAACAAAGCACGTCTCGTCGCCCAAGGGTACACACAAATCGAAGGTATGGACTATGGTGAGACATATGCTCCCGTTGCTAGACTTGAGTCCATTCGCATCTTACTTGCCTATGCTAATCACCATAACATCACCTTGTACCAAATGGACTTTAAAAGTGCTTTTCTAAATGGTGAAATAGAGGAGGAAGTTTATGTCAAACAACCTCCCGGCTTTGTCAATCCTAAGAAACCTAATCATGTTTACAAACTTCACAAAGCTCTTTATGGTCTTAAACAAGCTCCTAGAGCATGGTATAAATGCTTGACCAAGTTCCTTATTGCAAGTGGTTTTGAAATTGGTAAAATTGATTCTACTCTTTTTACTAAAAGGGTTAATGGAGAACTATTTGTATGCCAAATTTATGTTGATGATATCATATTTGGTTCAACTAACCCTCTCTTTAGTGAAAAGTTTGGAAAGCTAATGTCAGAGAAGTTTGAGATGTCTATGATGAGTGAACTCAAATTCTTTCTCGGTTTGCAAATCAAGCAAACTAAGGAAGGTACATTTGTCTCTCAAACAAAGTACACCAAGGACTTATTCAAGAAGTTCAATATGCAAGAATGCAAAGGTATGTCTACACCCATGCCTACTAGTGGACATAATGATTTGACCAAAGATGGTGAACCGGTTGATCAAAAGGTTTATCGCTCTATGATTGGTTCATTGTTATACCTATGTGCTTCACGTCCCGATATTATGCTAAGTGTGTGCATGTGTGCACGATATCAAGCTGCTCCTAAAGAATGTCATCTTAAGGCCGTGAAAAGGATAGTTAGATACTTAATTCATACACCAAATTTTGGCATTTGGTATCCTAAGAGGTCTTCTTTTGATCTTGTTGGCTATTCCGACTCGGACTATGCTGGAGACAAGGTTGATAGAAAGTCAACTTCGGGTACTTGTCAATTTCTTGGTAGATCTCTTGTGTCTTGGTCTTCCAAGAAACAAAACTCCGTATCCTTATCCACCGCCAAAGCGGAATACATTGCCGCTGGTTCATGTTGTGCTCAATTACTTTGGATGACCCAAACTCTTAAAGATTATGGAATCTATGTGAAACATGTTCCACTGCTTTGTGACAATGAAAGTGCTATCAAAATTGGTCATAATCCTGTACAACATTCTCGAACTAAGCATATTGAAGTTCGTCGTCACTTCATTCGAGATCATGTTGCTAAGGTTGACATTGATCTTAAGCATGTTCGCACTGATAAGCAATTAGTGGATATATTTACTAAACCTCTTGATGAGAAAGTATTTTGCAGGTTGAGAGGAGAATTGAACATCATTGATGCTTCAAACTTGGAGTAGAAACTCCATTGGATACATGCAATACATGAGCTTATGACTAATCCATGATATATCTCTTATGATGACTATATCATGTCTTGGATATATTTGTACCTTGCATGTTGTCTAACCCATGTAGGTGCTTGGTTGAATCTAATTCCATGAGATTGCGACTAACTCACATCTTGAGCAATCCCTACATCACCAAGTCTCTACATGATGGTGGTTGAAGACAAGAAAGCACAGAACCATTCAAACATATCCTTTGACAAATTCTATGTTGAGCTTCATGATTGTCATTTTTGGATACACAAGTGCTCTTCCTTGCAAGAACTAATCCATGTAGGTAGGTGAACTCACACTCCAAGTGGTGCTCCCAACTCTTGATGAGCTACATCAACCTTGAGCACCCACACAAGTTCAACTACATGGGCAAGAACCACACCACCACCCAAGGTATGTTATTCCGTCTTAGAGAAGTTTTACTCCAAGACGTGAGTCAAAGCAACTCAATAAGATGTGAATACATCAAGATGCTTAAACGAAAAATGGTAACCCCATTTTGAGCTTAAACGATGAGTATGACCTATGATCAAGTGTTCTCACTTGACTCCCAAGTCAATATACTCTAACATAGGTGACTATGTCACCGCCCAACTCTAGATGAAATTCTCTTGTGTTCTCTTTGTGTTATTGCATTTGTCTCATGCATGTTTATTTTCTTTCTCTTTTTCAAACAAAGAAAAACTTCATCTAGATCTTTCAGTTTCTTCTCTTTTCTTTTTGTTTTTGTTTTGCATTTTTCTGCATTTAATTCCTTGCAAATCCTTCAGGTAATTCATTGCAAATCTTTGTGAGATCCTACATGTCTAGTGAGCTGAGGTGACAAGTGTTTTTCTCTGTGTAAACTTGGTTTCACTGACTTGCAATTTTCGGTCCAACCGAATCTTTTTGGTACCACCGAAATATGCCACTCGGTGCCACCGACTTTGCAATCAGAAAAACAGTTTGCCACTTGTTCTACATTTCTTCTCATCCAGCTCCACTCAATGAATCTTGTCCTCTACAAGCATCCCAATTTTATCCATTACTTTGTGCTGAGTCTCAAGGACCAAACCTATACGCCAGATTCCAGAAAGCCCTTCTTGGAAATTGATGTCAAAGGGGGAGAGAGAGATCACATCAAAGCTCAAGGGGGAGAGAAAGTCTCAAGGATCCCAGATGTTGTTAAGGGAAGCTCAAGGGGGAGAGAAAGTCTCAAGGATCCCAGATGTTATTAAGGGGGAGAGAGAGATTTCTAGGGAGAGAAAATACTCAAGGATCCCAGATGCTTGATGTTCAAGAGGAGAGATGTCACATGTCTTTTTGGGGGAAAGACATGTTCATATACGCTTATTTGCATTAAGTTCTATCCAGTTGTATCTTTCAGCTCTGATTTTCTGTTTCCTATCTTCTCCCAATATCCCATGTAAGATTCAGGGGGAGCAAGACGCCTAAGGGAAAGAAATCAGTCAAATTCATTGTATATCTTTACTCTTGGGGACATGTTGAATTCAATGTAGTACCTAGTACTTACTCTCTACATGTCATCCCAGTCTTGGTACTCTTGTGGTTTCTTTTGTTTGCCCTGGCTAGTGGATGTACCTGTGTTATCTAACTTTGTTTGTGCAGGTTCATTCTATCCTAAGCCAACTCAAAAACTACAAGGTAAGTGTATGCATCAAAATCATGAGTATGAGGAGTTCTTGCTTATGTACATACTGTTTGCAAGAAGGACTCATGAGCATGAAGGTATTTTCCTTGATAATCTTTTACTCTGATGCATATGGCCAAGATACATGTAACACATTGCCTACTCTATCATGATTATGCTCTCACATGCTTCTATATTTTATATTCATATGATTGCATACATGTGGGGGAGCCTATGTTTGTTACATGTCCTTCCAAAGCTTTACTTGCTGTTATTTATATCTTTATCTAAAGCTTTGATGTATGTTGCCATCAATTACCAAAAAGGGGGAGATTGAAAGCACAAGTGCTCCCTAGGTGGTTTTGATAATTGATGACAACATATCTCTTGTTGGACTAACGTTTTCATCTAGTATGTTTCAGCTAAGTTCAACAATGGAGTGGCATGGACTAAAGGTTGTGGGAAGTTCTCCAAGATGCTAAGGACAAAGGATTGGCTAAAGCTTGAAGCTCAAGACTCTTCATTTTACATTTTAGTGATCCAAGATCACATTGAGTCCATAGGAAAAGCCAATACTATTAAGGAGGGATGAGGTGTTGCTTAATGAACCTCTTGCTTCATGTGCTTAATGATATGCTCCAAAATCCTCAGCTACTTTCCCACTTCCACATATGACCTAAACCTAAAGCCAAACTCGGACCTACCGATTATTCCTATCCGGCGCCACCGAGTTTCACTTGTCATAACCACTGCCAGAAACCCTAATCAGTTCGGTCTCACCGATGGGATCTCGGTCTCACCGAGATGGGCTTGCAAACTCTCTGTTACCTATTGCATTATTCTCGGTCCCACCGAGATATGCAATCGGTCCCACCGAGTTTGCTTGGCCAACTCTCTGTTTCGCTTATTACCCAAATCGGTCCTACCGAGTTTGAGTAATCGGTCAAACCGAGTTTTGGATTTACCCTAACCCTAGCACATCGGTCCCACCGAGTTGATCCAGTCGGTCCCACCGAAAATCTCTAACGGTCACTAGGTTTACTTTTCGGTCCGACCGAGTTTGTTGATTGGTCCCACCGAGATTGGAAAACTGTGCGTAACGGTTGGATTTTGTGTGGAGGCTATATATACCCCTCCACCTCCTCTTCATTCGTGGAGAGAGCCATCAGACTAAGCCTACACTTCCAGCATCCTATTTCTGAGAGAGAACTACCTACTCATGTGTTGAGGCCAAGATATTCCATTCCTACCATATGAATCTTGATCTCTAGCCTTCCCCAAGTTGCTTTCCACTCAAATCTTCTTTCCACCAGATCCAAATCCTATGAGAGAGAGTTGAGTGTTGGGGAGACTATCATTTGAAGCACAAGAGCAAAGAGTTCATTATCAACACACCATTTGTTACTTCTTGGAGAGTGGTGTCTCCTAGATTGGCTAGGTGTCACTTGGGAGCCTCCAACAAGATTGTGGAGTTGAACCAAGGAGTTTGTAAGGGCAAGGAGATCGCCTACTTCGTGAAGATCTACCACTAGTGAGGCAAGTCCTTCATGGGCGATGGCCATGGTGGGATAGACAAGGTTGCTTCTTCGTGGACCCTTCGTGGGTGGAGCCCTTCGTGGACTCGCGCAACCGTTACCCTTCGTGGGTTGAAGTCTCCATCAACGTGGATGTAGGATAGCACCACCTATCCGAACCACGGGAAAAACATCCGTGTCTCCGATTGCGTTTGAATTCTCCAAACCCTTCTCTTTACATTCTTGCAAGTTGCATGCTTTACTTTCCGCTGCCTATATACTCTTTGCATACTTGCTTGATATGTATTGTGAATGTTGAAATTATGCCTAAACTCCACTTAAACCGAAAAGCTTAAAAATTGCAACTTTAGCATGAAGTGTCTAATCACCCCCTCTAGACACATCTACTTCAAGGTCCTACATTCCCGATCTTCGGACGTAAGAGCTACACCCAAGCTCGAAGTTGATAGTGCGACAAGGGCCGATCTGGAGATCAGATCGGGAAGAGGCCCCGAAGTTAATGCCTCGGGAGTCGTGGGTGTTCCAAGTGAGGCTGAAAAGCCGGTGAAGAACAGATCGCCCTGAGTGTCGGCGATGTATTCGAAATTACCGAACCTGATTTGATTCTCAGGGGCGAAGCTGTCGACCGGGTTGAGATGTCCGATCGAGTCGGCGTGCAGAACAATGCTGTCGAACGCGAAAGCTGCCCGGGGACGAAGTTGTCCCCGGTGCTGATGCTGTCTCCAATGATCAGGCGAGCCATCAATCCTTCGATGATTCGACAAAGAAACTCTTGATGAAAGCACCAATGTCGGTGTCAAAACCGGCGGATCTCAGGTAGGGGGTCCCGAACTGTGGACCTTGGATCGATGGGGAACCGTAGATGTGGGGCATGATATTTACCCAAGTTCGGGCCCTCTCTAAGAGGCAAAACCCTACGTCCTTCTTGATTATATTGCTTGTGTATATGAGGATTACAGAGTAGATCTACCACGAGATCGGACGAACTAAACCCTAACTAGTAGGATGGTAATTGTTCTTCTAGCCTCCACGGACTAAACCCCCTGGCTTATATAGACAACAGGGGTACTAGGGTTTACATATAGTCGGTTACATCAAAGGAATACCGGATCTTCCATCCTGTCTTGGGTCGCACACCAAGGCACAAAAGGTCTTTGGTCCGGACACAATGCGGCCCAACAATCCGGCCCATGTGAGATTGGTCGCACACCGAAGGACCCCTAGTCCAGGACTCCCTCAACGGGTGTGGTGCAAGGAGGAGATGGAGAGCGGAGATGAGGTGCGGTTTTTGCCCCACGCTTGGTTAGGTTTATATAGCGGGCGGATGCGAGAAGCCAAACAGAGAGGTGTTTAATGCCGGCCGACACAAGAACAGACGTGTGGCGCTCGGGGCACCGGAGTAGCTTTCTCGACACACACCCGGGTTTAATGGAGGCAGGCGGGTAGACGGATGCAATTTCAATGTAGAGAGAAGACGTGCACAGTCGCGGCGTCTTCGGCCGACCGCTTCAATGCCAGCGCGAGCGAGATGTCACATCTGTTCTAGGCCGATGTCAATGCGGAACGGCCGCTTTAGAGTGCCATGAATATGGGTAGCTCGCTTCGGGTGGGAAATTGCGCGGGAGAGGAATGATTTTTTGGACGGGACAAGGCAGGCAGTCAGAAGCGGGTGTGGCAGTGATCTGGATACCCGCAAAGCCCTCTAATTTGTTTGGTTTGCAAAAAAACACGTCGGAACCGACCTGACGATACAGACCGTTGTGGGCGGTTTGAAGGTTGGTTGGAGATGGCCTAAGCAATCGGTAGTGCTTCTGGTAAGTGGTTCATGATCTTCACCGTAACGAACAGTGAAGTTGCTGTCGGCCTGCTCAGTGTACCAGTTAAGTCCACCCGACCCACGGAACTTTCTAATCCACTACAGTCAGCACCCCGAGGGAATGGATGCTTGGGACAGAGCTCGGTTCCCCGTTCCGCGCACCGCACTCACCATGACGAGAAGATAGAGCCACCACGCACCCAAAACCCACTCCGTAAACAAATCCCTCGCGCCGCCCCACCACAAGACCACGGCACCCGATCCCCAAACCCGAACGCCGCCGACCCTTATTGCGTCCAAGGAACAGTCGCGCTGACGTCCCGCGCGACCGAATCCTCGCTTCCGTCGCCACCTAGCCCGACCTTTTCTCCGCCCCATAAAAGGCCGCTGCGGCCAAACTATCGACCCGGTCATTCCAACGCTCGCCCAACAAACCAAAAGGACGACCGTCGACGCACCCCCATTACGCGCGGCCGACTATGTGCACGCCAGCGCCGGGTGGCCGCGGCCGCGGCGGCGTGCGCTTGAACGTCGGCGGACGGGTGTTCCAGACCACGGCCGCCACGCTCGCCGCCGCGGGGCGGGACACCATGCTCGGCGCCATGCTGGACGCCTCCTGGAACGCCGCGGCCGCGGGCGACGAGGCCGACTACTTCATCGACCGCGACCCGGCCTGCTTCGCAGTGCTGCTCGACCTGCTCCGCACGGGCGGCCTCCACGTGCCGCCCCACATCCCCGACGCCGTGCTCTGCCGCGAGGCGCTCTACTACGGCCTCCTCGACCGCGTCCGCGCCGCGCGCTGGGACGACTTCGACGGCGACCGCCTCCGCCTGGCCGCGTCCGTGCCGGGCCGGGCCGCGGGGGACGGCACGGCCGTCCGCGCGGCGCCCGACGGGGGCTGCTGCGTCGCGCACGGCGGCGCCGTGCGCGTCTACAACTGGATGCTCGAGGAGCGCCGGCCGGTCTACCTCGACCACGCGCCGGTCAACGACGCGGCCTACCTCGACGCCTCCACGCTCCTCGTCGCTGCGCGCGAGCGCCCTGGCAGGCGGGACGGCGGCGTGGCCGCCTTCTCGGCGCTCACCGGCGAGATGCACCACCGCTTCCGCGTCGCGCACGATCGTCAGCTCAGGTCCTTCACCCCCGGGGCACTGGCCTTCGACCAGGAGTGCAGCATCTTTGCGAGCTGCAAGGGCCGGCTCAACGAGTATGGCATTGGTGTATGGGACGGCACCACCGGCGACCAGACGGGTTTCTTCTACGAGCCGCCCGGCTGCGCCCTCGGGGACGCCGATAAGCTCCAGTGGCTGGACTGCACCAGAACGCTCATGGCGGCCACCATGTTCCCGCGGGCGGATTCTTCTTTCATAAGCCTGCTGGATTTCCGGGACAAGAACGTCGTCTGGTCGTGGTGCGACGTCGGCACGCCGGCGTCGCTCGAGGATAAGCACGCGGTCCACGCCACCGCAATGGAGGACGGGAGGTCGATCTGCGTCATCAACCAGTACGACGACCTCGGGTTCCTCGACCTCCGGAGCAGCGCCGGCGGCGTGCGGTGGAGATCACGGAGCAAGCTGATGAGCAGGAAGAAGGTGCACGCCGAGGAGACGTGCTATCCCAAGCTCGCCACGCACGCCGGCCAGCTCTTCGCGTCGACGAACGACGCCATCTCGGTATTCACTGGCCCCGACCATGCACTGACCTCAACGCTGCGCGGGAGCGACGGCGGCGCCATCTGCGACTTCTCCATTGCGGGCGACCGTCTTTTCGCCCTGCATAACGAGGAGAATGTGTTCGATGTGTGGGAGACGCCGCCACCGCCGATCATCTAACTCTTGTCATCTTGTGCGAGGATTAGTCACAACTTTTCTTTCATAAGACAAGAGGGGAACAGGTAGTGATAGAGGTTTTGACGGAGAAACATGCTGTAGACCAGAGAAGATTCAACTGTCACTAAACTTGTATTTCCAATTCCAAAAATGAGTAATATATATGAGTGGAGTGTTGTCATTATCGACAGACACCTTTATTGTCAATTCTTTGCGATTTCAGTGATTACCAAGCAAAAATTGACCCTCCATACAATACAAACTGAATGTAGGTCAGATGTACACTGGTGCTCGTATTTTTTCTGAATTTTTTCAAGGTTTTCGGCAATGTTCGTTCAGTGAAAGCAGATGTTCTCGTTGACTACGAAACGTCTGTAGTGACTATGTCAATCTCAAAATATCATACCAGCTCAGTATTTAGCGGTGCTTATAGGGATAGCGTGTGCGTACGTACGCTCATAAGGATGACTATATGCCAGCATCTGCAATTGTACGGTGTTAACATTAAAAAAGCACTTTATATGTGTGCTAAAAAAATAACAAATAAAACTTTCTGTGAATTTCCTATGTTTGTGGGTTAATGTTTATGAAGATGTGAGCGCAAGATATCTCTTCAACACTGATGAATAAGTGCTTAGGAGATCCCAGGAGGTCATACTAAATCATGGACTAATTTAAAATGTCTAACACGACAACTTTGTCCCAGACTGGTTTTTTGTCAGAAAATTGTCATGTTTGCCAACCTCACGTGAACTAAAGTTGTCATGAAAAACGCCTGGATTACCATGCTTAAAATTCGTATGTTGGGGATTTATCATTTCTGTAAATCATACTAACTAGAAGGGTTGTCACCGTAGGTGTTGTTAGGATCTCATAATTTTTGTTTGACGCGTGGGGGAGATGAAGTATGTTTCCTTATAATGCCGTATGTTGATGGGTCTTTTTTGGCGGTTTGGTTCTGTGATATCTGCTAATCAACTTACGAATGTGAGCACTCGCAAAAAAGAAACTTACGTATGTGAGAAAGTCGCATGGTGGCGTTTCTTTTGTTTTGCCAAGTGATTGAAAGGTTGTGCGGGACTGATGTGTTTTTATAGGTTGGTTGCTACCGATTAATTTGAGAATTTTTTACTCAGTTAAATTCATGAACCAAATTTAAAATTAAACACCTCAATCAAAATCGTTGCTCTAGTTAAAATTGTGAGAACTCTAAAACTAAAGAGCCAAGTCCAAAATTAAAATTGAACATCTCAATGAAAATGGCTGATCCAGCCAAAATCCTGAATCAAATCTAAAATTAAATATCTCAATTGAACGGAGGAGCCCCAAATTAGGGAACATAGTGAATTTAAAGATGCCATGAGCAGATGATATCGTCCGATTTGAAAAGAAAGAAGTGAGCGGCGGGATAAGACTGGATTTGCCTTTGCCCATCTCTGCAAGGAAAACAAATGTGGGGAGAGACATAAAGGTGGGGAGAAAAGCATAATAAACAGGAGATCTTATTTGGATATCTCTCTACTGTCCCACTGGTCCATTTAATTTTGTTTGGCTGTCTCCACATGTTTAGTATCACCTGTTTGCTTTTTCTTCGATAATAAAGATGTACTAGCTAGACACATACACAACACAACTTTCTTTTTTGAGGGGAATACACAACACAACTAATCATGTATGTTTTTTTGATGCAGTCTGACCGTTAGTTAGCAGAACATAGGACTAGAGCTCTGCTGCCACTTACGAAGATCGGCCGCGTACGCTGTTAGAGATGCAAGCTTGCAGTTGGCCGGTGAAGCAGCAACAGCCGGTGGTTGAGCATTTTGCTTCAGAGTTCCTTTTTCTTGCGTGCTCCAGAGTCGGTACACCCGAGCGGCGTGTATATCTAATGCAAATTCTCATGGCATGCTTTACCTTGAAACGTAAGGCATAGGCCAAGGTGGCATAAATTTAACCTCCTTGTGGTCGTACCTACTGGCTGCAAAACTTGTGTCAGCGTGAGTACGGTTGTGTTTTTTTTACATCAGTACAGACACAAGTGCTCATATACACGCACATACACTCACCCCTATGAACGCACACACGCATACCCTACCCCTATGAGCATCTCCGAGAGACTGAGCCGGCATATCATATTGAGATTTACGAAGTCACCGTAGGCGCCTCGTCGTCGAGGGGAACGTCTCCTCCCACTGAAAGCGCATCGCCGAAAATCCTGAAATAAATCCAGGAATAATGCGAGCACCAGGATTTGAACCCTGGTAGGTTGGGAATACCACTGTTCACCTAACCAACTCAACCACAGGTTAATTCGCGAGTACGGTTGTGTTGTGTGGAAGTTGTTTGCACACATCAATCTTCGCTCCCTCGTCGTACGTAGACTAGCTCCCTATGTTTGTTGGGTAAATGAATGGTCGGGGCAAGAGCTGCACATGAAGGAAAGAGTCTGGACACCTCGTGATGCAAGGGAAACCTTGCAAGTAAGCAGTAACGTGTTCAGCACCCAACTCCTGCGAGTGTGCGGAAGTGGTTCGGAATTCAGGAGGAGCATCTGTGATGACTGCCGACTGTTGGGGAACGTAGTAATTTCAAAAAAATTCCTACGCACACGTAAGATCATGGTGATGCATAGCAACGAGGGGGAGAGTCTGATCTACGTACCCTTATAGATTGCAACGGAAGCGTTGACACAACATAGAGGAAGTAGTCGTACGTCTTCTTCCCGATCCGACCGATCCAAGCACTGTTACTCCGGCATCTCCGAGTTCTTAGCACACGTACAGCTCGATGACGATCCCCGGGCTCCGATCCAGCAAAGCTTCGGGGAGGAGTTCCGTCAGCACGACGGCGATGACGATCTTGATGTTCTACCGACGCAGGGCTTCGCCTAAGCACTATAACGATATGATCGAGATGGAATATGGTGGCAAGGGCACCGCACATGGCTAAGGAACGATCATGTGGATCAACTTGTGTGTCTTGGGGTGCCCCCTGCCCCCGTATATAAAGGAGCAAGGGGAGGAGGCCGGCCGGCCAGGTGTGGCGCGCCAAGGAGGAGTCCTCCTCCTAGTAGGAGTAGGACTCCTACTAGGAGGGGGAAAGAGGTGGAGTGGGAGAAGGAAAGGGGGGGGGGGGCGCCGCCCCCCTCCCCTAGTCCAATTCGGACCAGGGAGGAGGTGGCGCGCGGCCCACCTCTGGCAGCCCTTCTCTCTCTCCACTAAAGCCCATAAGGCCCATTACTTCTCCCGGTAGGGTTCCGGTAACCCTCCGGCTCTCCGGTTTTCTCCGAAATCACCCGGAACACTTCCGGTGTCCGAATATAGTCATCCAATATATCAATCTTTATGTCTCGACCATTCCGAGACTCCTCGTCATGCCCGTGATCATATCCGGGACTCCGAACTAACTTCGGTACATCAAAATGCATAAACTCATAATAACTGTCATCGTAACGTTAAGCGTGCGGACCCTACGGTTCGAGAACAATGTAGACATGACTGAGACATATCTCCGGTCAATAACCAATAGCGGGACCTGGATGCCCATATTGGCTCCTACATATTCTACGAAGATCTTTATCGGTCAGACCGCATAACAACATACGTTGTTCCCTTTGTCATCGGTATGTTACTTGCCCGAGATTCGATCGTCGGTATCCAATACCTAGTTCAATCTCGTTACCGGCAAGTCTCTTTACTCGTTCCGTAATACATCATCTCGCAACTAACTCATTAGTCACAATGCTTGCAAGGCTTATGTGATGTGTATTACCGAGAGGGCCCAGAGATACCTCTCCGACAATCGGAGTGACAAATCCTAATCTCGAAATACGCCAACCCAACATCTACCTTTGGAGACACCTGTAGAGCTCCTTTATAATCACCCAGTTACGTTGTGACGTTTGGTAGCACACAAAGTGTTCCTCCGGTAAATGGGAGTTGCATAATCTCATAGTCATAGGAACATGTATAAGTCATGAAGAAAGCAATAGCAACATACTAAACGATCGGGTGCTAAGCTAATGAAATGGGTCAAGTCAATCAGATCATTCAACTAATGATGTGACCTCGTTAATCAAATAACAACACATTGTTCATGGTTAGGAAACATAACCATCTTTGATTAACGAGCTAGTCTAGTAGAGGCATACTAGTGACACTAAGTTTGTCTATGTATTCACACATGTATTATGTTTCCGGTTAATACAATTCTAGCATGAATAATGAACATTTATCATGATATAAGGAAATAAATAATAACTTTATTATTGCCTCTAGGGCATATTTCCTTCACTCTCCCACTTGCACTAGAGTCAATAATCTAGATTACACAGTAATGATTCTAACACCCATGGAGCCTTGGTGCTGATCATGTTTTGCTCGTGGAAGAGGCTTAGTCAACGGGTCTGCAACATTCAGATCCGTATGTATCTTGCAAATCTCTATGTCTCCCACCTGGACTAGATCCCTGATGGAATTGAAGCGTCTCTTGATGTGCTTGGTCCTCTTGTGAAATCTGGATTCCTTTGCCAAGGCAATTGCACCAGTATTGTCACAAAAGATTTTCATTGGACCCGATGCACTAGGTATGACACCTAGATCGGATATGAACTCCTTCATCCAGACTCCTTCATTCGCTGCTTCCGAAGCTGCTATGTACTCCGCTTCACATGTAGATCCTGCTACGACGCTTTGTTTAGAACTGCACCAACTGACAGCTCCACCGTTTAATGTAAACACATATCCAGTTTGCGATTTAGAATCGTCCGGATCAGTGTCAAAGCTTGCATCAACGTAACCTCTTACAGTGAGCTCTTTTTCACCTCCATATACGAGAAACATATCCTTAGTCCTTTTCAGGTATTTCAGGATGTTCTTGACCGCTGTCCAGTGATCCATTTCTGGATTACTTTGGTACCTCCCTGCTAAACTTATAGCAAGGCACACATCAGGTCTGGTACACAGCATTGCATACATGATAGAGCCTATGGCTGAAGCATAGGGAACATCTTTCATTTTCTCTCTATCTTCTGCAGTGGTCGGGCATTGAGTCTGACTCAACTTCACACCTTGTAACACAGGCAAGAACCCTTTCTTTGCTTGATCCATTTTGAACTTTTTCAAAATTTTGTCAAGGTATGTGCTTTGTGAAAGTCCAATTAAGCGTCTCGATCTATCTCTATAGATCTTAATGCCCAATATGTAAGCAGCTTCACCGAGGTCTTTCATTGAAAAACTCGTATTCAAGTATCCCTTTATACTATCCAGAAATTCTATATCATTTCCAATCAGCAATATGTCATCCACATATAATATCAGAAATGCTACAGAGCTCCCACTCACTTTCTTGTAAATATAGGCTTCTCCAAAAGTCTGTATAAAACCAAATGCTTTGATCACACTATCAAAGTGTTTATTCCAACTCCGAGATGCTTGCACCAGTCCATAAATGGATCGCTGGAGCTTGCACACTTTGTTAGCTCCCTTTGGATCGACAAAACCTTCCGGTTGCATCATATACAACTCTTCTTCCAGAAATCCATTCAGGAATGCAGTTTTGACATCCATCTGCCATATTTCATAATCATAAAACGCGGCAATTGCTAACATGATTCGGACAGACTTAAGCATCGCTACGGGTGAGAAGGTCTCATCGTAGTCAACCCCTTGAACTTGTCGCAAACCTTTTGCGACAAGTCGAGCTTTATAGACAGTAACATTACCATCAACATCAGTATTTTTCTTGAAGATCCATTTATTCTCAATTGCTTGCCGATCATCGGGCAAGTCAACCAAAGTCCATACTTTGTTCTCATACATGGATCCCATCTCAGATTTCATGGCTTCAAGCCACTTTGCGGAATCTGGGCTCACCATCGCTTCTTCATAGTTCGTAGGTTCATCATGATCTAGCAGCATGACTTCCAGAACTGGATTACCGTACCACTCTGGCGCGGATCTTGCTCTTGTTGATCTACGAGGTTCAGTAGTATCTTGTTCTGAAGTTTCATGATCATTATCATGAGCTTCCTCACTCATTGGTGTAGGTGTCGCAGAAACAGTTTTCTGTGATGTACTACTTTCCAATAAGGGAGCGGGTACAGTTACCTCGTCAAGTTCTACTTTCCTCCCAGTCACTTCTTTCGAGAGAAACTCCTTCTCAAGAAAGTTTCCGAATTTAGCAACAAAAGTCTTGCCTTTGGATCTGTGATAGAAGGTGTATCCAATAGTTTCCTTTGGATATCCTATGAAGACACATTTCTCCGATTTGGGTTCGAGCTTATCAGGTTGAAGCTTTTTCACATAAGCATCGCAGCCCCAAACTTTCAGAAACGACAACTTTGGTTTCTTGCCAAACCATAGTTCATAAGGCGTCGTCTCAACGGATTTTGATGGTGCCCTATTTAACGTGAATGCGGCCGTCTCTAGAGCGTATCCCCAAAACGATAGCGGTAAATCAGTAAGAGACATCATAGACCGCACCATATCTAGTAAAGTACGATTACAACGTTCGGACACACCATTACACTGTGGTGTTCCGGGCGGCGTGAGTTGCGAAACTATTCCACAATTTTTCAAATGTATACCAAACTCGTAACTCAAATATTCTCCTCCACGATCAGATCGTAGAAACTTTATTTTCTTGTTACGATGATTTTCCACTTCACTCTGAAATTCTTTGAACTTTTCAAATGTTTCAGACTTATGTTTCATTAAGTAGATATACCCATATCTGCTTAAATCATCTGTGAAGGTGAGAAAATAACGATATCCGCCACGAGCCTCAATATTCATCGGACCGCATACATCTGTATGTATGATTTCCAACAAATCTGTTGCTCTCTCCATAGTACCAGAGAACGGTGTTTTAGTCATCTTGCCCATGAGGCACGGTTCGCAAGTACCAAGTGATTCATAATCAAGTGGTTCCAAAAGTCCATCAGTATGGAGTTTCTTCATGCGCTTTACACTGATATGACCTAAACGGTAGTGCCACAAATAAGTTGCACTATCATTATCAACTCTGCATCTTTTGGCTTCTACATTATGAATATGTGTATCACTACTATCGAGATTTAACAAGAATAGACCACTCTTCAAGGGTGCATGACCATAAAAGATATTACTCATATAAATAGAATAGCCATTATTCTCTGATTTAAATGAATAACCGTCTCGCATGAAACAAGATCCAGATATAATGTTCATGCTCAATGCTGGCACCAAATAACAATTATTTAGGTCTAATATTAATCCCGAAGGTAGATGTAGAGGTAGCATGCCGACTGCGATCACATCGACTTTGGAACCGTTTCCCACGCGCATCGTCACCTCGTCCTTAGCCAATCTTCGCTTAATCCGTAGTCCCTGTTTCGAGTTGCAAATATTAGCAACAGAACCAGTATCAAATACCGAGGTGCTACTGCGAGCATTAGTAAGGTACACATCAATAACATGTATATCACATATACCTTTGTTCACCTTGCCATCCTTCTTATCCTCCAAATACTTGGGGCAGTTCCGCTTCCAGTGACCAGTCTGCTTGCAGTAGAAGCACTCAGTTTCAGGCTTAGGTCCATACTTGGGTTTCTTCTCCTGAGCAGCAACTTGCTTGCCGTTCTTCTTGAAGTTCCCTTTCTTCTTCCCTTTGCCCTTTCTCTTGAAACTAGTGGTTTTGTTAACCATCAACACTTGATGCTCCTTTTTGATTTCTACCTCCGCAGCTTTCAGCATTGCGAAGAGCTCGGGAATAGTCTTGTTCATCCCTTGCATATTATAGTTCATCACGAAGCTCTTGGAACTTGGTGGCAGTGATTGGAGAATTCTGTCAATGACGCAATCATCTGGAAGATTAACTCCCAATTGAATCAAGTGATTATTATACCCAGACATTTTGAGTATATGCTCACTGACAGAACTGTTCTCTTCCATCTTGCAGCTATAGAACTTATTGGAGACTTCATATCTCTCAATTCGGGCATTTGCTTGAAATATTAACTTCAACTCCTGAAACATCTCATATGCTCCATGACGTTCAAAACGTCGTTGAAGTCCCAATTCTAAGCCGTAAAGCATGGCACACTGAACTATCGAGTAGTCATCAGCTTTGCTCTGCCAGATGTTCATAACATCTAGTGTTGCTCCAGCAGCAGGCCTGGCACCCAGCGGTGCTTCCAGGACGTAATTCTTCTATGCAGCAATGAGGATAATCCTCAAGTTACGGACCCAGTCCGTGTAATTGCTACCATCATCTTTCAACTCTGCTTTCTCAAGGAACATATTAAAATTCAACGGAACAACAACACGAGCCATCTATCTACAATCAACATAAACAAGCAAGATACTATCAGGTACTAAGTTCATGATAAATTTAAGTTCAATTAATCATATTACTTAAGAACTCCCACTTAGATAGACATCCCTCTAATCTTCTAAGTGATCACGTGATCCAAATCAACTAAACCATGTCCGATCATCACGTGAGATGGAGTAGTTTCATCGGTGAACATCATTATGTTGATCATATCTACTATATGATTCACGCTCGACCTTTCGGTCTCCGTGTTCCGAGGCCATATCTGTATATGCTTGGCTCGTCAAGTATAACCTGAGTATTTCGCGTGTGCAACTGTTTTGCACCCGTTGTATTTGAACGTAGAGCCTATCACACCCGATCATCACGTGGTGTCTCAGCACGAAGAACTTTCGCAACGGTGCATACTCAGGAAGAACACTTCTTGATAATTTAGTGAGAGATCATCTTATAATGCTACCGTCAATCAAAGTAAGATAAGATGCAATAAAAGATAAACATCACATGCAATCAATATAAGTGATATGATACGGCCATCATCATCTTGTGCTTGTGATCTCCATCTCCGAAGCACCGTCATGATCACCATCGTCACCGGCGCGACACCTTGATCTCCATCGTAGCATCGTTGTCGTCTCGCCAATCTTATGCTTCCACGACTATCACTACCGTTTAGTGATAAAGTAAAGCATTACATCGCGATTGCATTGCATACAATAAAGCGACAACCATATGGCTCCTGCCAGTTGCCGATAACTCGGTTACAAAACATGATCATCTCATACAATAAAATTTAGCATCATGTCTTGACCATATCACATCACAACAAGCCCTGCAAAAACAAGTTAGACGTCCTCTACTTTGTTGTTGCAAGTTTTACGTGGCTGCTACGGGCTTAAGCAAGAACCAATCTCACCTACGCATCAAAACCACAACAATAGTTTGTCAAATAGACTCCATTTTAACCTTCTCAAGGACAGGGCGTAGCCACACTCGGTTCAACTAAAGTTGGAGAGACAGTCGCCCGCAAGCCATCTATGTGCAAAGCACGTCGAGGGAACCGGTCTCGCGTAAGCGTACGCGTAAGGTTGGTCCCGGTCGTCTCGTCCAACAATACCGCTGAACCAAAGTATGACATGCTGGTAGGCAGTATGACTTGTATCGCCCACAACTCACTTGTGTTCTACTCGTGCATATAACATCAAACCATAAAACCTAGGCTCGGATGCCACTGTTGGGGAACGTAGTAATTTCAAAAAAATTCCTAGGCACACGCAAGATCATGATGATGCATAGCAACGAGGGGGAGAGTCTGATCTACGTACCCTTGTAGATCGCAACGGAAGCGTTGACACAATGTAGAGGAAGTAGTCGTACGTCTTCTTCCCGATCCGACCGATCCAAGCACCGTTACTCCGGCACCTCCGAGTTCTTAGCACACGTACAGCTCGATGACGATCCCCGGGCTCCGATCCAGCAAAGCTTCGGGGAGGAGTTCCGTCAGCACGACGGCGTGATGACGATCTTGATGTTCTACCGACGCAGGGCTTCGCCTAAGCACTACAACGATATGATCGAGATGGAATATGGTGGCAGGGGGCACCGCACACGGCTAAGGAACGATCACGTGGATCAACTTGTGTGTCTTGGGGTGCCCCTGCCCTCGTAGATAAAGGAGCAAGGGGAGGAAGCCGGCCGGCCAGGTGTGGCGCGCCAAGGAGGAGTCCTCCTCCTAGTAGGAGGACTCCTACTAGGAGGGGGAAAGAGGTGGAGTGGGAGAAGGAAAGGGGGGGGGGGGGGGCGCCGCCCCCCTCCCCTAGTCCAATTCGGACCAGGGAGGAGGTGGCGTGCGGCCCACCTCTGGCAGCCCTTCTCTCTCTCCACTAAAGCCCATAAGGCCCATTACTTCTCCCGGTAGGGTTCCGGTAACCCTCCGGCTCTCCGGTTTTCTCCGAAATCACCCGGAACACTTCCGGTGTCCGAATATAGTCATCCAATATATCAATCTTTATGTCTCGACCATTCCGAGACTCCTCGTCATGTCCGTGATCATATCCGGGACCCCGAACTAACTTCGGTACATCAAAATGCATAAACTCATAATAACTGTCATCGTAACGTTAAGCGTGCAGACCCTACGGTTCGAGAACAATGTAGACATGACTGAGACATATCTCCGGTCAATAACCAATAGCGGGACCTGGATGCCCATATTGGCTCCTACATATTCTACGAAGATCTTTATCGGCCAGACCGCATAACAACATACGTTGTTCCCTTTGTCATCGGTATGTTACTTGCCCGAGATTCGATCGTCGGTATCCAATACCTAGTTCAATCTCGTTACCGGCAAGTCTCTTTACTCGTTCCGTAATACATCATCTCGCAACTAACTCATTAGCCACAATGCTTGCAAGGCTTATGTGATGTGTATTACCGAGAGGGCCCAGAGATACCTCTCCGACAATCGGAGTGACAAATCCTAATCTCGAAATACGCCAACCCAACATCTACCTTTGGAGACACCTGTAGAGCTCCTTTATAATCACCCAGTTACGTTGTGACGTTTGGTAGCACACAAAGTGTTCCTCCGTTAAACGGGAGTTGCATAATCTCATAGTCATAGGAACATGTATAAGTCATGAAGAAAGCAATAGCAACATACTAAACGATCGGGTGCTAAGCTAATGAAATGGGTCATGTCAATCAGATCATTCAACTAATGATGTGACCTCGTTAATCAAATAACAACACATTGTTCATGGTTAGGAAACATAACCATCTTTAATTAACGAGCTAGTCTAGTAGAGGCATACTAGTGACACTAAGTTTGTCTATGTATTCACACATGTATTATGTTTCCGGTTAATACAATTCTAGCATGAATAATAAACATTTATCATGATATAAGGAAATAAATAATAACTTTATTATTGCCTCTAGGGCATATTTCCTTCATCGACTGTGTGTGTTAGAAGGAGATTTGTTTTTTTAGAGAAAGATATGTAGCTTATCATTCCGAGACTCCTCGTCATGCCCGTGATCATATCCGGGACTCCGAACTAACTTCGGTACATCAAAATGCATAAACTCATAATAACTGTCATCGTAACGTTAAGCGTGCGGACCCTACGGTTCGAGAACAATGTAGACATGACTGAGACATATCTCCGGTCAATAACCAATAGCGGGACCTGGATGCCCATATTGGCTCCTACATATTCTACGAAGATCTTTATCGGTCAGACCGCATAACAACATACGTTGTTCCCTTTGTCATCGGTATGTTACTTGCCCGAGATTCGATCGTCGGTATCCAATACCTAGTTCAATCTCGTTACCGGCAAGTCTCTTTACTCGTTCCGTAATACATCATCTCGCAACTAACTCATTAGTCACAATGCTTGCAAGGCTTATGTGATGTGTATTACCGAGAGGGCCCAGAGATACCTCTCCGACAATCGGAGTGACAAATCCTAATCTCGAAATACGCCAACCCAACATCTACCTTTGGAGACACCTGTAGAGCTCCTTTATAATCACCCAGTTACGTTGTGACGTTTGGTAGCACACAAAGTGTTCCTCCGGTAAATGGGAGTTGCATAATCTCATAGTCATAGGAACATGTATAAGTCATGAAGAAAGCAATAGCAACATACTAAACGATCGGGTGCTAAGCTAATGAAATGGGTCAAGTCAATCAGATCATTCAACTAATGATGTGACCTCGTTAATCAAATAACAACACATTGTTCATGGTTAGGAAACATAACCATCTTTGATTAACGAGCTAGTCTAGTAGAGGCATACTAGTGACACTAAGTTTGTCTATGTATTCACACATGTATTATGTTTCCGGTTAATACAATTCTAGCATGAATAATGAACATTTATCATGATATAAGGAAATAAATAATAACTTTATTATTGCCTCTAGGGCATATTTCCTTCACTCTCCCACTTGCACTAGAGTCAATAATCTAGATTACACAGTAATGATTCTAACACCCATGGAGCCTTGGTGCTGATCATGTTTTGCTCGTGGAAGAGGCTTAGTCAACGGGTCTGCAACATTCAGATCCGTATGTATCTTGCAAATCTCTATGTCTCCCACCTGGACTAGATCCCTGATGGAATTGAAGCGTCTCTTGATGTGCTTGGTCCTCTTGTGAAATCTGGATTCCTTTGCCAAGGCAATTGCACCAGTATTGTCACAAAAGATTTTCATTGGACCCGATGCACTAGGTATGACACCTAGATCGGATATGAACTCCTTCATCCAGACTCCTTCATTCGCTGCTTCCGAAGCTGCTATGTACTCCGCTTCACATGTAGATCCTGCTACGACGCTTTGTTTAGAACTGCACCAACTGACAGCTCCACCGTTTAATGTAAACACATATCCAGTTTGCGATTTAGAATCGTCCGGATCAGTGTCAAAGCTTGCATCAACGTAACCTCTTACAGTGAGCTCTTTTTCACCTCCATATACGAGAAACATATCCTTAGTCCTTTTCAGGTATTTCAGGATGTTCTTGACCGCTGTCCAGTGATCCATTTCTGGATTACTTTGGTACCTCCCTGCTAAACTTATAGCAAGGCACACATCAGGTCTGGTACACAGCATTGCATACATGATAGAGCCTATGGCTGAAGCATAGGGAACATCTTTCATTTTCTCTCTATCTTCTGCAGTGGTCGGGCATTGAGTCTGACTCAACTTCACACCTTGTAACACAGGCAAGAACCCTTTCTTTGCTTGATCCATTTTGAACTTTTTCAAAATTTTGTCAAGGTATGTGCTTTGTGAAAGTCCAATTAAGCGTCTCGATCTATCTCTATAGATCTTAATGCCCAATATGTAAGCAGCTTCACCGAGGTCTTTCATTGAAAAACTCGTATTCAAGTATCCCTTTATACTATCCAGAAATTCTATATCATTTCCAATCAGCAATATGTCATCCACATATAATATCAGAAATGCTACAGAGCTCCCACTCACTTTCTTGTAAATATAGGCTTCTCCAAAAGTCTGTATAAAACCAAATGCTTTGATCACACTATCAAAGTGTTTATTCCAACTCCGAGATGCTTGCACCAGTCCATAAATGGATCGCTGGAGCTTGCACACTTTGTTAGCTCCCTTTGGATCGACAAAACCTTCCGGTTGCATCATATACAACTCTTCTTCCAGAAATCCATTCAGGAATGCAGTTTTGACATCCATCTGCCATATTTCATAATCATAAAACGCGGCAATTGCTAACATGATTCGGACAGACTTAAGCATCGCTACGGGTGAGAAGGTCTCATCGTAGTCAACCCCTTGAACTTGTCGCAAACCTTTTGCGACAAGTCGAGCTTTATAGACAGTAACATTACCATCAACATCAGTATTTTTCTTGAAGATCCATTTATTCTCAATTGCTTGCCGATCATCGGGCAAGTCAACCAAAGTCCATACTTTGTTCTCATACATGGATCCCATCTCAGATTTCATGGCTTCAAGCCACTTTGCGGAATCTGGGCTCACCATCGCTTCTTCATAGTTCGTAGGTTCATCATGATCTAGCAGCATGACTTCCAGAACTGGATTACCGTACCACTCTGGCGCGGATCTTGCTCTTGTTGATCTACGAGGTTCAGTAGTATCTTGTTCTGAAGTTTCATGATCATTATCATGAGCTTCCTCACTCATTGGTGTAGGTGTCGCAGAAACAGTTTTCTGTGATGTACTACTTTCCAATAAGGGAGCGGGTACAGTTACCTCGTCAAGTTCTACTTTCCTCCCAGTCACTTCTTTCGAGAGAAACTCCTTCTCAAGAAAGTTTCCGAATTTAGCAACAAAAGTCTTGCCTTTGGATCTGTGATAGAAGGTGTATCCAATAGTTTCCTTTGGATATCCTATGAAGACACATTTCTCCGATTTGGGTTCGAGCTTATCAGGTTGAAGCTTTTTCACATAAGCATCGCAGCCCCAAACTTTCAGAAACGACAACTTTGGTTTCTTGCCAAACCATAGTTCATAAGGCGTCGTCTCAACGGATTTTGATGGTGCCCTATTTAACGTGAATGCGGCCGTCTCTAGAGCGTATCCCCAAAACGATAGCGGTAAATCAGTAAGAGACATCATAGACCGCACCATATCTAGTAAAGTACGATTACAACGTTCGGACACACCATTACACTGTGGTGTTCCGGGCGGCGTGAGTTGCGAAACTATTCCACAATTTTTCAAATGTATACCAAACTCGTAACTCAAATATTCTCCTCCACGATCAGATCGTAGAAACTTTATTTTCTTGTTACGATGATTTTCCACTTCACTCTGAAATTCTTTGAACTTTTCAAATGTTTCAGACTTATGTTTCATTAAGTAGATATACCCATATCTGCTTAAATCATCTGTGAAGGTGAGAAAATAACGATATCCGCCACGAGCCTCAATATTCATCGGACCGCATACATCTGTATGTATGATTTCCAACAAATCTGTTGCTCTCTCCATAGTACCAGAGAACGGTGTTTTAGTCATCTTGCCCATGAGGCACGGTTCGCAAGTACCAAGTGATTCATAATCAAGTGGTTCCAAAAGTCCATCAGTATGGAGTTTCTTCATGCGCTTTACACTGATATGACCTAAACGGTAGTGCCACAAATAAGTTGCACTATCATTATCAACTCTGCATCTTTTGGCTTCTACATTATGAATATGTGTATCACTACTATCGAGATTTAACAAGAATAGACCACTCTTCAAGGGTGCATGACCATAAAAGATATTACTCATATAAATAGAATAGCCATTATTCTCTGATTTAAATGAATAACCGTCTCGCATGAAACAAGATCCAGATATAATGTTCATGCTCAATGCTGGCACCAAATAACAATTATTTAGGTCTAATATTAATCCCGAAGGTAGATGTAGAGGTAGCATGCCGACTGCGATCACATCGACTTTGGAACCGTTTCCCACGCGCATCGTCACCTCGTCCTTAGCCAATCTTCGCTTAATCCGTAGTCCCTGTTTCGAGTTGCAAATATTAGCAACAGAACCAGTATCAAATACCGAGGTGCTACTGCGAGCATTAGTAAGGTACACATCAATAACATGTATATCACATATACCTTTGTTCACCTTGCCATCCTTCTTATCCTCCAAATACTTGGGGCAGTTCCGCTTCCAGTGACCAGTCTGCTTGCAGTAGAAGCACTCAGTTTCAGGCTTAGGTCCATACTTGGGTTTCTTCTCCTGAGCAGCAACTTGCTTGCCGTTCTTCTTGAAGTTCCCTTTCTTCTTCCCTTTGCCCTTTCTCTTGAAACTAGTGGTTTTGTTAACCATCAACACTTGATGCTCCTTTTTGATTTCTACCTCCGCAGCTTTCAGCATTGCGAAGAGCTCGGGAATAGTCTTGTTCATCCCTTGCATATTATAGTTCATCACGAAGCTCTTGGAACTTGGTGGCAGTGATTGGAGAATTCTGTCAATGACGCAATCATCTGGAAGATTAACTCCCAATTGAATCAAGTGATTATTATACCCAGACATTTTGAGTATATGCTCACTGACAGAACTGTTCTCTTCCATCTTGCAGCTATAGAACTTATTGGAGACTTCATATCTCTCAATTCGGGCATTTGCTTGAAATATTAACTTCAACTCCTGAAACATCTCATATGCTCCATGACGTTCAAAACGTCGTTGAAGTCCCAATTCTAAGCCGTAAAGCATGGCACACTGAACTATCGAGTAGTCATCAGCTTTGCTCTGCCAGATGTTCATAACATCTAGTGTTGCTCCAGCAGCAGGCCTGGCACCCAGCGGTGCTTCCAGGACGTAATTCTTCTATGCAGCAATGAGGATAATCCTCAAGTTACGGACCCAGTCCGTGTAATTGCTACCATCATCTTTCAACTCTGCTTTCTCAAGGAACATATTAAAATTCAACGGAACAACAACACGAGCCATCTATCTACAATCAACATAAACAAGCAAGATACTATCAGGTACTAAGTTCATGATAAATTTAAGTTCAATTAATCATATTACTTAAGAACTCCCACTTAGATAGACATCCCTCTAATCTTCTAAGTGATCACGTGATCCAAATCAACTAAACCATGTCCGATCATCACGTGAGATGGAGTAGTTTCATCGGTGAACATCATTATGTTGATCATATCTACTATATGATTCACGCTCGACCTTTCGGTCTCCGTGTTCCGAGGCCATATCTGTATATGCTTGGCTCGTCAAGTATAACCTGAGTATTTCGCGTGTGCAACTGTTTTGCACCCGTTGTATTTGAA
The DNA here is from genome assembly GCA_034509565.1 of Triticum monococcum. Lineage (NCBI taxonomy): Eukaryota > Viridiplantae > Streptophyta > Magnoliopsida > Poales > Poaceae > Triticum > Triticum monococcum. Next base: position 420,963,500 of record CM067846.1, on the reverse strand, counting down.
CGTAGAGCCTATCACACCCGATCATCACGTGGTGTCTCAGCACGAAGAACTTTCGCAACGGTGCATACTCAGGAAGAACACTTCTTGATAATTTAGTGAGAGATCATCTTATAATGCTACCGTCAATCAAAGTAAGATAAGATGCAATAAAAGATAAACATCACATGCAATCAATATAAGTGATATGATACGGCCATCATCATCTTGTGCTTGTGATCTCCATCTCCGAAGCACCGTCATGATCACCATCGTCACCGGCGCGACACCTTGATCTCCATCGTAGCATCGTTGTCGTCTCGCCAATCTTATGCTTCCACGACTATCACTACCGTTTAGTGATAAAGTAAAGCATTACATCGCGATTGCATTGCATACAATAAAGCGACAACCATATGGCTCCTGCCAGTTGCCGATAACTCGGTTACAAAACATGATCATCTCATACAATAAAATTTAGCATCATGTCTTGACCATATCACATCACAACAAGCCCTGCAAAAACAAGTTAGACGTCCTCTACTTTGTTGTTGCAAGTTTTACGTGGCTGCTACGGGCTTAAGCAAGAACCAATCTCACCTACGCATCAAAACCACAACAATAGTTTGTCAAATAGACTCCATTTTAACCTTCTCAAGGACAGGGCGTAGCCACACTCGGTTCAACTAAAGTTGGAGAGACAGTCGCCCGCAAGCCATCTATGTGCAAAGCACGTCGAGGGAACCGGTCTCGCGTAAGCGTACGCGTAAGGTTGGTCCCGGTCGTCTCGTCCAACAATACCGCTGAACCAAAGTATGACATGCTGGTAGGCAGTATGACTTGTATCGCCCACAACTCACTTGTGTTCTACTCGTGCATATAACATCAAACCATAAAACCTAGGCTCGGATGCCACTGTTGGGGAACGTAGTAATTTCAAAAAAATTCCTAGGCACACGCAAGATCATGATGATGCATAGCAACGAGGGGGAGAGTCTGATCTACGTACCCTTGTAGATCGCAACGGAAGCGTTGACACAATGTAGAGGAAGTAGTCGTACGTCTTCTTCCCGATCCGACCGATCCAAGCACCGTTACTCCGGCACCTCCGAGTTCTTAGCACACGTACAGCTCGATGACGATCCCCGGGCTCCGATCCAGCAAAGCTTCGGGGAGGAGTTCCGTCAGCACGACGGCGTGATGACGATCTTGATGTTCTACCGACGCAGGGCTTCGCCTAAGCACTACAACGATATGATCGAGATGGAATATGGTGGCAGGGGGCACCGCACACGGCTAAGGAACGATCACGTGGATCAACTTGTGTGTCTTGGGGTGCCCCTGCCCTCGTAGATAAAGGAGCAAGGGGAGGAAGCCGGCCGGCCAGGTGTGGCGCGCCAAGGAGGAGTCCTCCTCCTAGTAGGAGGACTCCTACTAGGAGGGGGAAAGAGGTGGAGTGGGAGAAGGAAAGGGGGGGGGGGGGGGGCGCCGCCCCCCTCCCCTAGTCCAATTCGGACCAGGGAGGAGGTGGCGTGCGGCCCACCTCTGGCAGCCCTTCTCTCTCTCCACTAAAGCCCATAAGGCCCATTACTTCTCCCGGTAGGGTTCCGGTAACCCTCCGGCTCTCCGGTTTTCTCCGAAATCACCCGGAACACTTCCGGTGTCCGAATATAGTCATCCAATATATCAATCTTTATGTCTCGACCATTCCGAGACTCCTCGTCATGTCCGTGATCATATCCGGGACCCCGAACTAACTTCGGTACATCAAAATGCATAAACTCATAATAACTGTCATCGTAACGTTAAGCGTGCAGACCCTACGGTTCGAGAACAATGTAGACATGACTGAGACATATCTCCGGTCAATAACCAATAGCGGGACCTGGATGCCCATATTGGCTCCTACATATTCTACGAAGATCTTTATCGGCCAGACCGCATAACAACATACGTTGTTCCCTTTGTCATCGGTATGTTACTTGCCCGAGATTCGATCGTCGGTATCCAATACCTAGTTCAATCTCGTTACCGGCAAGTCTCTTTACTCGTTCCGTAATACATCATCTCGCAACTAACTCATTAGCCACAATGCTTGCAAGGCTTATGTGATGTGTATTACCGAGAGGGCCCAGAGATACCTCTCCGACAATCGGAGTGACAAATCCTAATCTCGAAATACGCCAACCCAACATCTACCTTTGGAGACACCTGTAGAGCTCCTTTATAATCACCCAGTTACGTTGTGACGTTTGGTAGCACACAAAGTGTTCCTCCGTTAAACGGGAGTTGCATAATCTCATAGTCATAGGAACATGTATAAGTCATGAAGAAAGCAATAGCAACATACTAAACGATCGGGTGCTAAGCTAATGAAATGGGTCATGTCAATCAGATCATTCAACTAATGATGTGACCTCGTTAATCAAATAACAACACATTGTTCATGGTTAGGAAACATAACCATCTTTAATTAACGAGCTAGTCTAGTAGAGGCATACTAGTGACACTAAGTTTGTCTATGTATTCACACATGTATTATGTTTCCGGTTAATACAATTCTAGCATGAATAATAAACATTTATCATGATATAAGGAAATAAATAATAACTTTATTATTGCCTCTAGGGCATATTTCCTTCATCGACTGTGTGTGTTAGAAGGAGATTTGTTTTTTTAGAGAAAGATATGTAGCTTATCATTCCAAATTGTTGACCAAGTCATTACAGTATTTTTTGCACGAAAACAACTTGTCGACACTCAAAAGTGGCACAATCATAAAGAGTAGCTTTAAGTTATATCGAGACTAATTCAAACTTATGTTTGGAGGTCACCTCCGGATGACTCTCTATAAGAAAACGAGATGGATATGAACATGGTCTAAAACGGGCTCTCACGCAATATTTATGACAAGTTTAGAGATGCTTATGTTGACACCAGATTAAAGAATGACATGAATCTCAATTAAGATGGCCTCTGATGTAAAATGTTTCAACACAAAAGTTGTGCATTTCATCGAAACAATTGATTTTGATATAAAAATCATCCCAATCCGAGTTCGTACCCAAAAGTTAGAGCCATCGGAATGCAGCTCTGTCAGGAGACAAAATATGGCGCGCCCCACCAGACACGTGTCTGATGAGTAGCGCCACCAGTCGGCTGTTTTGCGTGACAGATTCGGTCCTTAAGATGGCTTTGAATCAAAAAAATTTCAACACAAAAGTTGTTCATCTCGTCAAAACGGACAATTTTTCTTATGGGCTTATCTTCATCCGAGGTCGTTTGTGACATGTGGGACCTACAAACCGAACTGATGTTCAAGACTTACCTAAATCCGAGTTCAATTAATTTGGAAAAGATTTGGGCGTGATTTGGGGTTCTTTTTTCTACGGGAAGTCCATCCGTCTCTTATATACCTAAGGGGTGAGGGCCGATTGAAAACACACAATCAAACAAACATCTACCACTTTACCTTTTGTCTTCTCCTTTGTTCTTCTTCTTTCTCGTTCTTCGTTCGTTTTCTTGTTGCAGGGCGGCGAACCTCGAGGCCCTAGGGGCGATTAGGTCGACCTAGGGCAGCCCATAGTCGCCACGCACCCTGACGGGATCCCTCCTAGGCGTGTAGGGTTTTGGGTCTACAAAAGCGTTCGCCGAATTGCTTGCGTACCACGCTTCTGGGCATCACCCCAGCGTCGAGGATACACGGTGACGTGTTCGTGTGCGAACACACTTTTTGGCGACTCCGTTGGGGACGAAGCTTTAAACGGTCTCCAACCCGTTCTTTTTATGAAGAGATCGTCATCTAGGGTGTGCAATCTACAAAGGTAATATGAATACCCAATTCTATACTTTAGCTGCAAATAATTCATATGGTGTTACAGATCTTTCAATGAGTATACTCTATCGGTCAGCCCTAATTTTTTCAATCATGCATCTAATTACGTGCATAGGCCAATTCAAAGTAATTTACATACTTCAATTTCTTATGATACTAGTAACATGCACCATATGTACTACAACTCTCATGCATCGGCAACCCCAGAAATCGTTATGTCGGTGAAGAACATGATGAGTTTGGTCAATCAATTTGAAACACCTCTTGTAAGAACTACCAATAGCATGCGACAAAGTGTTTCGCCTTTTTATTCATCGACAATTAATTTGCAATATAATAGTTCAACCATGCCGATGGATGGGAGAATTGGTCATGCTACTACTAGCAATTCGGCCGGTTACTCTCAACCGTCGTATGTTATACCTCATGTTAGTAATTATTCGGCACCATATACAACTGTAGATGCTCATAATTCGGCTCCGCACCTTCACAGTCATAGCCGAATAAGTGAAAATTTTGCAGGAGTGCACATGCCACCATCTAATATCGTAGCATATAATGCATCCTCTACGCAATTGCGTAATTTCGGCAACACCTTAATGCCGAAAGAATCTAAAAGTATTGTGGAGCAATCCCTTACAGAATGGGAAGTGACTACATTAAAAATGGATATAACCGTAAATAATAAGATTTGTGCTCTTTGCCTTGAACAACATGATAAGGGGCTTGTTCCTGATTATAATGCAATAAAAGCTAGAGTTTTGCAAAAAGATGAATCTTTACTAATTGGTAAAATTGCGAGCAAAAACATGATTTTACAACAATGCATATGTCTTCACCTAGTACTACATCATATTATACACCCCCTACACAATTGCAAAGTTTTGGTAACACCCATGCGTCATTGCCGAAAGAATCTAAAAGCATTGGGGGCCAATCATATCCGGAGTGGGCTAAAATTGAGAAAAAGCTTAAAGACAATTTTGCCGCTTGCTGCCAGAAACAAATAGAAATAGAATTGTCTCAGATAAAAGAAGCATTGCCAATTGGTAGTATCAATGAAAAGAAGGATGATTCGAAACATGAAAGTGCTTCGGTTGAAAAAGCCGAATCAAGTAGTATATATTCCGAATCCATCAAATGAAAAGAGGCAAGTAGTATTGAGAAAGGGCATGGAAAGCATGGCAAAACAACCATGCTTGATTTTTCTGAAGTTAATGGAACCTACTTCCTGCCCTATGAGTTCCGTGCCATAGAAATTGATAAGCCCCAAGGACAAGAACAAGTAGCCGAACAAAGTTCGGCTGACATAGATTTTCAAAGCAATGATGCATGGAATCAAGAAAAATATGATGACAAGGCATTGGGGAGCCATCCAAAGACGGAGCAAGATGTTCTTCAAGTCGCACCACCATCATGCTCTCCCAACATATTTGAAGAGGTATGGCTTACACGTAATTTACCTATTTTTAGATTTGGTCACAAACTTTATTGTTGATGCATCTATTAGACAAATCCTCATAGGTAATTTTGAAAGACCAATGAAGAAGGGTAATTTACTTGTTAGCAATAAAATTGTTATTGAGCATATCGGTCAACCCATTGCGTCATTTATAAAGACCAATAGTGACTTATTGTTGCAGCCAAGGCTTTCCCCATTGCTTTATCTAAAGTTCATACCTAATTGAATAGCTTTGCTTATTTGTTACTTGGCTGGCATTTGGTCTCAACTGAGACATGCATGCTCTAACTATTTTTGTTTCAGAAATTTAAAGCCAAGGTTTAATTCTTATGAGAAAGTCGATGCTATTATGACATCTTATCAAAAGACATCAGATATAGAGTGCAAAACACAGTGCATAGCCGAATGGGGGAGATTCCAAATATAAACCATTCGTTTGCTTACCTCCAAAGCCGTTCTCACACCGAGACCGGCTAAAAATAAGAAGTATACCTTCAATTCAAGCATGTGTGATCAAATATTTGATTTGTTGCTAAAAAATAATCACATAAGAATTCTGGATCACCATGTTGAGCCATCTATCCTAAGACGAATGTATTGTAGGTTGCATCATTCGTTCAAACATAATTTTGAGGATTGCAAATGTTTTGTCAAATAGTCAAATCAGCAATTGATAAATGACGATTGAGATATGTTGAAACACCAAAGGATGACCAGTCTATTTCGATTGGTCCTGATGGCAAAAAGTTCTTGCATCGGTTTCTTCAAGCTGATTCATTAAATGATGAGAAGGTAAAAACATTGGATGATGGGATCAAGCTTTCAAGTAGAAAAGTTGTTCAAGAGCACAATGAAGATATTCTCGAAGGCGGGAATTCCATCAAGGTTGCACAGAAGACGCCAAGTACTGGGGGCAACAAGAAAATTCAGAGATCGATGCAAGCACAACCAAAGAGAACAAAGGCTGACATAGGCACAAGGGTAAGAGATCAAAAATCACTTTCGCAGAGTTACTAGCTAAATATCAAAAAGCAGGTGAAGAAAAAAGTGCTTATCGAACAAGTAATGCAAAAGCATCAAGATCACCCCCTAGGCGCAAATATGAGGATTAATATTGAATGCAACATATTCATATCCTTGTTTTGGGCCGCCAATGCCAATGCTGTGGATGCCTCCCCATGCTCATGTAAATCCATATCCTTTGTGGTACATGTATGATACAAGCACACATTCTCCATCTTATTTTACACCATCGCACCAACATTGTGTAGCTCTAAGAAGGTCACTTTCGATGTCAAAACCGGCAGACCTTGGGGTAGGGGGTCCCGAGCTCTGGATCTAGGATCGATGGGTAACAAGGGACGACGAACACAGTGTTTACCCAGGTTCGGGCCCTCTCAAAGAGGTAAAACCATATGTCCTGCTTGATTGTATAATGTGGTTTACAGAGTATATCTACCTCGAGATCAGTATGACCTAACCCTAGACTACGGGGAAGAAGATAGCTCTGACCCTAATGACTACAACCCTCGGTTTATATAGACACCGATAGGGCTAGGGTTACTGAAGATAGATTACAATAAGGAATAAAAGAGATCCGACGCCTTGTTGACTTGGAGGGCACACCACGGATTCATATATCTCCTATCAAAGTAGGACTCCACTAGTCCGGCCCATGTATAATGGGCCGTCGCCCCGAGGACTGATGTCTACTACGCAACTTTATTCTTGTAGACGTTGTTGGGCCTACAAGTGCAGAGTATTGTAGGACAGTGGCAATTTTCCCTCAAGTGGATGACCTAAGGTTGATCAATCTGTGGGAGGTGTAGGATGGAGATGGTCTCTCTCAAACAACCCTGCAACCAAATAAAAAAGAGTCTCTTGTGTCCCCAACACACCCAATACAATGGTAAATTGTATAGGTGCACTAGTTTGGCGAAGAGATGGTGATACAAGTGCAATATGGATGGTAGATATAGGCTTTTGTAATCTGAAAATATAAAAATAGCAAGGTAAATAATAGCAAAAGTGAGCGAAAACATTATTGCAATGCTTAGAAACAAGGCCTAGGGTTCATACTTTCACTAGTGCAAGTTCTCTCAACAATGATAACATAATTAGATCATATAACAATCCCTAAACGTGCAACAAAGACTCACTCCAAAGTCACTAATAGCGGAGAACAAATGTAGAGATTATTGTAGGGTACGAAACCACCTCAAAGTTATTCTTTCTAATCAATCTATTAGGCTATTCCCCTAAGTGTCACAAACAACCCTAGAGTTCATACTAAAATAACACCTTAAGATACAAATCAACCAAAACCCCAATGTCACCTAGATACTCCAATGTCACCTCAAGTATCCGCGGGTTTGATTATACGATATGCATGACACAATCTCAGATTCATCTATTCAAACCAACACAAAGAACTTCAAATAGGGCCCCAAAGTTTCTATCGGAGAGTCAAGATGAAAATGTGTGCCAACCCCTATGCATAAGTTCACAAGGTCACAGAACCTGCAAGTTGATCACCAAAAGATACATCAAGTAGATCACGTGAATATCCAATTGTCACCACAGATAAGAACATGCAAGACATACATCAAGTGTACTCACATCCTTAAAGACTCAATCCAATAAGATAACTTCAAAGGGAAAACTCAATCCATTACAAGAAGGTAGAGGGGAAGAAACATCATAAGATCCAACTATAATAGCAAAGCTCGCGGTACATCAAGATCGCGCCAAATCAAGAACACGAGAGAGAGTGAGAGAGAGATCAAACACATAGCTACTGGTACATATCCTCAGCCCCGAGGGTGAACTACTCCCTCCTCGTCATGGAGAGCGCTAGGATGATGAAGACGACCACCGGTGATGGTTTCTCCCTCCGGGAGGGTGCAAGAATAGGGTCCCGATTGGTTTTTGGTGGCTATAGAGGCATGCGGCGGCGGAACTCCCTATCTAGGTTTTGTTCTGGAAGTTTGGGAATATATAAGAGGTGTTGGAGTTGGGAACAAGTCAGGGGGACCCACCAGGCAGCCACAAGGTCCGGGGGTGCACCCTCCACCCTTGTGGTGTCCCCGGGACTCCTCTCCGATACTTTTTTGTTCCAGTATTTTTCTATTTTCAAAAAATAATCTTAGTAAATTTTCAGGTCAATTGGACTCCGTTTGATATTCCTTTTCTGCGAAACTCAGAAACAAGGAAAAAAACAAAAACTGGCACTGGGCTCTAGTGAAGGAAATATGCCCTAGAGGCGATAATAAAGTTGTTATTTTATATTTCCTTATATCATGATAAATGTTTATTATTCATGCTAGAATTTTATTAACCGGAAACTTGATACATGTGTGGATACATAGACAAAACACCATGTCCCTAGTAAGCCTCTACTAGACTAGCTCGTTAATCAAAGATGGTTAAGTTTCCTAACCATATACATGTGTTGTCATTTGATGAACGGGATCACATCATTAGGAGAATGATGTGATGGAGAAGACCCATCCATTAGCTTAGCATAATGATCGTTAAGTTTTATTGCTATTGCTTTCTTCATGACTTATACATATTCCTCTGAGTATGAGATTATGCAACTCCCGAATGCCGGAGGAACACCTTGTGTGCTATCAAACGTCACAACATAACCGAGTGATTATAAAGATGCTCTATAGGTGTCTCCGAAGGTGTTTGTTGGGTTGCATAGATCAAGATTAGGATTTGTCACTCCTTATATCGGAGAGGTATCTCCAGGCCCTCTCGGTAATGCACATCACTATAAGCGTTGCAAGCAATGTGAATAATGAGTTAGTTATGGGATGATTCATTATAGAACGAGTAAAGAGACTTGCTGGTAACGAGATTGAACTAGGTATGATGATACCGACGACCGAATCTCGGGCAAGTAACACACCGATGACAAAGGGAATGACGTATGTTGTTATGCGGGTTGACCGATAAAGATATTCATAGAATATGTAGGAGCCAATATGACCATCTAGGTTCCGCTATTGGTTATTGACCGGATATGTGTCTCGGTCATGTCTACATAGTTCTCGAACCCGCAGGGTCCGCACGATTAACGTTTGATGACGATTTGTATTATGAGTTATGTGATTTGATGACCGAAGTTTGTTAGGAGTCCCGAATGAGATCACGAACATGACGAGGAGTCTCGAAATGGTCGAGAGGTAAAGATTCATATATTGGATGGTTGTATTCGGACATCGAAATGGTTCCGTGTGATTCGGGTATTTTTCCGAAGTACCGAGGGGTTACCGGAACCCCCGGGGGAATATTGGGCCTACATGGGCCATAGGGGAGAGGGGAGGCAGCCCACAAGGGGTAGCCGCGCCACCTCCCTATAGGGAGTCCAAATTGGACTAGGGAGGGGGGGGGGGGGCGACCCCCTTTCCTTCTCCTCTTCCTCTCCCTTCCCTATTTCCCCCCTAGGCCGGCCGCCTCCTCCCCTCCTCCTTTATATATGGGGGCAGGGGGCACCCCAAAGGCACAACAGACATCTCTTAGCCATGTGCGGTGCCCCCTCCACAGTTTGCCACCTCAGTCATATCGTCGTAGTGCTTAGGCAAAGCCCTGCGCCGATAGCTTCATCATCACCGTCGCCGCGCCATCGTGCTGAAGGAACTCTCCCTCATCCTCAACTGGATCAAGAGCTCGAGGGATGTCATCATGCTGAACGTGTGCTGAACACGGAGGTGCCTTATGTTCGGTGCTAGGATCGGTTGGATCATGAAGACGTTCGACTACATCAACCGCGTTACTAAACGCTTCCGCTGTCAGTCTATGAGGGTACGTGGACACACTCTCCCCTCTCATTGCTATGCATCTCCTAGTTAGATCTTGCGCGATCGTAGGATTTTTTTTGAATTACTGCGTTCCCCAACATCTAGGTTAATAGGTTAGTCCCAAAAATCATATAAAATAGCATATAAATGCATATGAAACATCCAAGATAGATAATATAATAGCATGGAACAATACAAAATTATAGATACGTTGTACATGTATCAAGCATCTCCAAGATTAATTCCTGCTCGTCCTCGAGTATGTAAATGATAAAAACAGAACTTTTGATGTGGAATGCTACCTAACATATTTATCCATGTAATTTTCTTTATTATGGCATGAATGTTCATATCCATAAGATTCAAGACAAAAGTTTAATATTGACATAAAAACAATAATACTTCAAGCATACTAACAAGGCAATTATGTCTTCTCAAAATAACATGGCCAAAGAAAGCTTATCCCTACGAAATCATATAGTCTGGCTATGCTCCATATTCATCACACAAAATATTAAAATCATGCACAACCCCGATGACAAGCCAAGCAATTGTTTCATACTTTTGATGTTCTCAAACTTTTTCAACTTTCACGCAATACATGAGCATGAGCCATGGACATAGCACAATAGGTAGAATAGAATATGGTGGTTGTGGAGAATACAAAAAGAAGGAGATAGTCTCACATCAACTAGGCATATCAACGGGCTATGGATATTCCCATCAATAGATATCAATGTGAGTGAGTAGGGATTGCCATGCAACGGATGCACTAGAGCTATAAGTTTATGAAAGCTCAAAAATAAAACTAAGTGGCTGTGCATCCAACTTGCTTGCTCTTGAAGACCTAGGGAAATCTAAGGAAGACCATCATTGGAATATACAATCCAGGTTCTATTATGAAAAATTCCCACTAGTATATGAAAGTGACAACATAGGAGACTCTCTATCATGAAGATCATGGTGCTACTTTGAAGCACAAGTGTGGTAAAAGGATAGTAGCATTTCCCCTTCTCTATTTTTCTCTCATTTTTTTGTTTTTTGGGCCTTCTCTTTTTTAGGCCTTCTCTTTTTTTCATCACATGGGACAATGCTCTAATAATGAAGATGATCACACTTCTATTTACTTACAACTCAAGAATTACAACTCAATACTTAGAACAAAATATGACTCTATATGAATGCCTCCGACGGTGTACCGAGATGTGCAATGAATCAAGAGTGACATGTATGGAAGAATTATGAACGGTGGCTTTGCCACAAATACGATGTCAACTATATGATCATGCAAAGCAATATGACAATGATGATGCGTATCATAATAACGGAACAGTTGAATGTAGCATGGCAATATATCTCGGAATGGCTATGGAAATGCCATAATAGGTAGGTATGGTGGCTGTTTAGAGGAAGGTATACGGTGGGTTTATGGCACCGGCGAAAGTTGCGCGTCACTAGAGAGGCTAGCGATGGTGGAAGGGTGAGAGTGCGTATAATCCATGGACTCAACATTAGTCATAAAGAACTCACATACTTATTGCAAAAATCTATTAGTCATCAAAACAAAGTACTACGTGCATGCTCCTAGGGGGATAGATTGGTAGGAAAAGACCATCGCTCGTCCCCGACTGCCACTCATAAGGAAGACAATCAATAAATATCTCATGCTCCGACTTTGTTACATAACGGTTCACCATACGTGCATGCTACGGGAATCACAAACTTCAACATAAGTATTTCTCAAATTCACAATTACTCACTAGCATGACTCTAATGTCACCATCTCTATATCTCAAAACAATCGTAAAGAATCAAACTTCTCATAGTATTCAATGCACTTTATATGAAAGTTTTTATTATATCCCTCTTGGATGCCCATCTTATTAGGACTAAATTCATAACCTAAGCAAATTACCATGCTGTTAGAGACTCTCAAAATAATATAAGTGAAGCATGAGAGTTCAACAATTTCTTCAAAGTAAAACTACCGCCGTGCTCTAAAAATATATAAGTGAATCACTAGAGCAAACGACAAACTACTCCAAAAGATATAAGTGAAGATCAATGAGTAGTCGAATAATTATGTAACTATGTGAGGACTCTCTAACATTTAAGAATTTCAGATCTTGGGATATTATTCAAACAGCAAGCAAATCCTAATAAAATAAAATGATGCTCCAAGCAAAACATATATCATGTGGTGAATAAAAATATAGCTCCGAGTAAGGTTACCGATGAACGAAGACGAAAGAGAGGTTGCCTTCCGGGGCATCCCCAAGCTTAGGCTCTTGGTTGTCCTTGAATAATACCTTGGGGTGCCTTGGGCATCCCCAATCTTAGGCTTTTGCCACTACTTATTCCATAGTCCATGGAAACTTTACCCAAAACTTGAAAACTTCGCAACACAAAACTTAACAGAAAACTCGTAAGCTCCGTTAGTATAATAAATCAAATCACCACCTAGGTACTGTCAAGACAAGATTCATAATTTTTCTCACATTATGCCTACTATACCCTATCATTTCTACAATTTATATTAAGAAATATATGCCATAGAAACTAGAAAACAAGCAAACTATGCATCAAAAACAGAATCTGTCAAAAACAGGACAATCTATAGTAATCTGTAACTCCCAAATACTTCCGTAACTCCGAAAATCCTGAGAAATTTATTTTTTAATCTTCTTCAAAAAGAATCAGTATTTTATCATGCATCTATTAAAGATGAGAATTGTTTTTCTGAGCACAAAAGTTTCTGTTTTTCAACAAGATCAAATCAACTAGCACCGTAAGCTGTCCCAAAGGTCTTACTTGGCACAAACACTAATTAAAACACAAAAACCACATCTAACCAGAGGCTATCTAAATTATTTAATGGAAAACAGGATCTAAAAAGCAAGAACAAAAATAAAATTGGGTTTCCTCCCACCAAGCGCCATTGTTTAACACCCTTAGCTAGGCATGATGATTTCAATGATGCTCATATAAAAGATAAGAGTTGAAACATAATAGGAGCATCATGAAGCATATGACAAGCACATTTAAGTCTAACCCACTTCCTATGCATAGGGATTTTGTGAGAAAAAACTTATGGGAGCAAGAATCAACTAGCATAGGAAGGCAAAACAAGCACAACTTCAAGGTTTTCAACACATAGAGAGGAAACTTGATATTATTGCAATTCCTACAAGCACATACTCCTCCATCATAATAATTTTAAGTAGCATCATGAATGAATTCAACAATATAACCATCACATAAAGCATTATTTTCATGATCTACAAGCATAGAAATTTTACTACTCTCCACATAAACAAATTTATTCTCATGAATAGTAGTGGGAGCAAACTCAACAAAATAAGTATCATGTGAGGCATAATCCAATTGAAAATTAAAATCATGATGACAAGTTTCATGGTTATCATTATTCTTTATAGCATACATGTCATAACAATAATCATCATAGATAGCAATTTTGTTCTCGTAATCAATTGGAACCTCTTCCGAAATAGCGGATTCATCACTAAATAAAGGCATGACCTCTTCAAATCCACTTTCATAATTATCACAATACGATTAAACACCCTCCAAAATAGTGGGATCATTACTTCCTAAAGTTTATACTCTTCCAAACCCACTTTCGTCAATGTAATCATCACAAATAGGAGGCATGCTTTCATCATAATAAATATTCTCATCAAAACTTGGGGGACTAAAATATCATCTTCATCAAACATAGCATCCCCAAGCTTGTGGCTTTGCATATCATTAGCATCATGGATACTCAAAGAATTCATACTAACAACATTGCAATCATGCTCATCATAGAAAGATTTAGTGCCAAACATTTTAATGCATTCTTCTTCTAACACTTTGGCACAATTATCAGAATCCTTATTTTCACGAAAGACATTAAAAAGATGAAGCATATGAGGCAACCTCAATTCCATTTTTTAGTTTTCTTTTTATAGACTAAACTAGTGATAAAACAAGAAACTAAAATATTCGATTGCAAGATCTAAAGATATACCTTCAAGCACTAACCTTCCCGGCAACAGCGCCAAAAAGAGCTTGATGTTTACTATGTAACTTTATCCTTGTAGGCGTTGTTGGGCCTCCAAGTGCAGAGTTTTGTAGGACAGCAGCAAATTTCCCTCAAGTGGATGACCTAAGGTTTATCAATCCGTGAGAGGCGTAGGATGAAGATGGTCTCTCTCAAAAAACCCTGCAACCAAATAACAAAGAGTCTCTTATGTCCCCAACACAGCCAATACAATGGTAAATTGTATGGGTGCACTACTTCGGCGAAGAGATGGTGATACAAGTGCAATATGGATGGTAGATATAGGTTTTTGTAATCTGAAAAATATAAAAACAGCAAGGTAACTAATAGCAAAAGTGAGAGAAAATGGTATTGCAATGCTTGGAAACAATGCCTAGGGTTCATACTTTCACTAGTGCAAGTTCTCTCAACAATGATAACATAATTAGATCATATAACAATCCCTAAACGTGCAACAAAGAGTCACTTCTAAGTCACTAATAGCGGAGAACAAACGAAGAGATTATTGTAGGGTACGAAAATGAAGGAAATATGCCCTAGAGGCAATAATAAAGTTATTATTTATTTCCTGATATCATGATAAATGTTTATTATTCATACTAGAATTGTATTAACCGGAAACATAATACATGTGTGAATACATAGACAAACATAGTGTCAATAGTATGCCTCTACTTGACTAGCTCGTTAATCGAAGATGGTTGAGTTTCCTAGCCATGGACATGAGTTGTCATTTGATTAATGGGATCACATCATTAGGCAAATGATGTGATTTACTTGACCCATTCCGTTAGCTTAGCACTTGATCGTTTAGTATGTTGCTATTGCTTTCTTCATGACTTATACATGTTCCAATGACTATGAGATTATGCAACTCCAGTTTATCAGAGGAACACTTTGTGTGCCACCAAACGTCACAATGTAAATGGGTGATTATAAAGGTGCTCTACCGGTGTCTCCGATGGTACTTGTTGATTTGGCGTATTTTGAGATTAGGATTTGTCACTCCGATTGTCGGAGAGGTATCTCTGGGCCCTCTCGGTAATGCACATCACTATAAGCCTTGCAAGCAATGTGACTAATGAGTTAGTTGCGGGAAGATGCATTACGGAACGAGTAAAGAGACTTGTCGGTAATGAGATTGAACTAGGTATTGAGATACCGACGATCGAATCTCGGGCAAGTAACATACCGATGACAAAGGGAACAACGTATGTTGTTATGCGGTTTGACCGTTAAAGATCTTCGTAGAATATGTAGGAGCCAATATGAGCATCCAGGTTCCGCTATTGGTTATTGACCGGAGTCGTGTCTCGGTCATGTCTACATAGTTCTTGAACCCGTAGGGTCCACACGCTTAAAGTTTGGTGACTATCCGTATTATGAGTTTTTGTGTTTTGATGTACCGAAGATAGTTCGGAGTCCCGGATATGATCACGGACCTGACGAGGAGTCTCGAAATGGTCGAGACGTAAAGATTGATATATTGGACGACCATATTCGGACAGCGGAAGTGTTCCGAGTGGTTTCGGATAAGAACGGGAGTACCGGGGGTTTACCGGAAACCCCCGGGGAGTTAATTGGGCCTCATGGGCCTTAGTGGGAGAAGAGGAGGGGCGGCCAGGGCAGCCGCGGGGCCCCTCCCCCTCTAGTCCGAATTGGACAAGGAGGGGGTGGGGGGGGGGGGGTGGCGCCCCCTTTTTCCTTCTCCTCCTTTCTCCCTTCCTTCCCTCTCCTACTCCAATAAGGAAAGGAGGAGTCCTACTCCCGGTGGGAGTAGGACTCCCCCTGGCATGCCTCCCCCCTTGCTCCTTTATATACGGGGCAGGGGGGCACCCTAGAATACACAAGTTGATCTGTTGATCTATTCCATCCGTGTGCAGTGCCCCCTCCATCATATTCCTCCTCAGTTATATCGTAGCGGTGCTTAGGCGAAGCCCTGCGTTGGTAGCAACATCATCACCATCATCACGCCGTCGTGCTGATGGAACTCTCTTGTGAAGCTCTGCTTGATCGGAGTTCGCGGGACGTCATCAAGCTGAACATGTGCGGAACTCGGAGGTGCCGTATGTTCGGTACTTGGATCGGTCGGATCATGAAGACGTACAACTACATCAACCGCGTTGTGCTAACGCTTCCGCTTTCAGTATACGAGGGTACGTGGACACACTCTCCCCTCTCGTTGCTATGCATCACCATGATCCTGAGTGTGCATAGGATTTTTTTTGAAATTACTACGTTCCCCAACAGTGGCATCCGAGCCTGGTTTTATGCGTAGATGTTGTATGCACGAGTACAACACAAGTGAGTTGTGGGCAATACAAGTCATACTGCTTACCAGCATGTCACACTTTGGTTCGTTGGTATTGTTGGATGAAGCGGCCCGGATCGACATTACGCGTACGCTTACGCGAGACTGGTTCTACCGACGTGCTTTGCACATAGGTGGCTGGCGGGTGTCAGTTTCTCCAACTTTAGTTGAACCGAGTGTGGCTATGCCCGGTCCTTGAGAAGGTTAAAACGACACTAACTTGACGAACTATCGTTGTCGGGGTTTGATGCGACATATGCCAATGGATGGCTTATCATGGTGGGGGCGAGTAGAACGTCGCCGGTGCCTGGAAACGGGATGAGGCAAAGGCATGCACGCCGGTGAATCTTACCCAGCTTCAGGGCTCTCCGGGGAGATAATACCCCTACTGCTGCTCTGTGGGGTCTCCGCATGATCACTATGGCAAAGTGTTTACACGGTTGCTCCTTGAGCTGTTTTCTGGTGGTGGGAGAGGGCGAGGCTAGCTCTCTCCCTTCTATATGATCTGGTCTAGAGCTAATGGGTTCCAACCCTTTGCATGGGTGCCCAGGGGGGTTTATATAGGCCTACCCCCAAGGGTACAATGGTAATCTAGCTGGATGAGGGCCCAACCGTCAGTGCCTATGGCCTCCGTCTTCTCTGCCGACCGCTGGGGCCCGCCGACTGGCCTGGTACGGAGCCGTCAGGCCGCGTCCGCCGCGGGCGTGTCTTGCCGACTACTGATTACTGTAGCCGTGCTTCTGATGACGCGGGCTTGGTCATGAGGTCGTGGCAACAGCCCCGCCGCCTGGCGGGCGATCACTATTGCCACTCCCCATCACATCTTGATTAATGGCGCGTGGGCCCCGGGGGAGGGTTCGGCCGACTCCCAGGGGCCGACTCCCATCAGGCCTGACTGGCGGTCCTCTTGCCGTCTCCTAGGGTCTCATTGACTGGTGGGACCCGCTGCCCCTGGGACGTGCAGACAAGCCGTCGTGGGTGCAGGATTCGGTCCTGCGGTGCTGATGTCAGGGCTGGCATGGCAACAGTGCCATGCCGCACGGAGATCTTCCGGGGTACGGCGTGTTGTAGCCATGCCTGCCCTTGGTAAGGGGCAGGAGCGGGCTTCATTATTGCCACTCCCCCGCCCTGTCCCACTTGATGAGGTCATGGGGGGTGTTGGAGTTGCAGGACAACCCCTCCGAACCCGGCTTCTCTGGAAGTCGTCAGTCAGGGGTCGGCTCTCCCTGAAGTCGTCCCTGGGACTTGACCGTGAGTGGTCAGTCGGACACCTTCGCCATTGGCTTCTTGAAGGCGGCTCTTCGTCCTGGGGTCTTGAGGGGCGCAGCCTGCCCTGATGTCTTGAAAGGTTCTGGGGCTCGGGTCGGCCTACCCGTGGCCCATTACTCCGATGGTAGTCCCTGAAGCTGGTGAGGCGTCGCGGATGATCGGCCGAGAAGCCTCAGCAGTTTCTCTTTCCGGGTGCTCAACACACGGTCTTTGATTGACTTCTGCCGGGCCGACTAGGAGGAGTCGGACTCGCTCGATTCGGACTCACTTAATTCCGACTCACACAATATTTCGAACGTCGCGACGGGATCCAAGTGGCGTGCTAGCTAAGCCTCCAGGCCGCCGCCCGTCCTAGGCCTGTCAAGCGATGGCACGTGGCTGGGCCGTCCTGCTAGCCTACGCACGCGACGGGACAGGCCCACAGGCGGGGCCCGCCACTACCGCGCCTCAGCGCCCGAGCGGATCCGCTACGGCCCCAGCGGACGGTTGGGATTCCGGTGGAGTTACTGCGCGCAGTAACTTTATCGTGGAACGTGGGGGTCGTGGGGCCGTGGGTGCAGTAAATCCCCATGACGCCCCCTCGGCTTCGCAGCCCACGAGGCTATAAGTAGGGGGAAGAGGGGGGCACGCGCGCCCCTCCTTCCCACTACTCCTCGCTCTCTTCCTCTCACTGCTCCTCGCTCTCCTTCTCTCACTGCTCCTCGCTCTCCTTCTTCTTCTTTGCTCCGCCGCGCGCCCAAGCTCCGGCGAACGCCGCGGCGACAGCTCGCGATGAGTTCTTCCTCCGCCGCCGCGCCTCCCCCGGTGCGCTTCGGCACTTGGGATGGTTCCGAAGTCCACGACGACCACATTGAGTTCCTTCCCCGGACTCGTCGGCTCCCCGGCGAGGATCACGTGCGGGTGCGCCTCGCACCGAAGGGGGAGATTTCCCCCGCGCCGCAGGAGGGCGAGCGGGTCATCTTCCGCTCGCACTGCCTGCGTGGGTTGGGGCTGCCGGCGAGCAGTTTCTTCCGATCTTTCCTAGAGTTCTATGGCTTCCAGCCGCACCACCTCACCCCCAACACAATGGTGCTGCTGTCTGCCTTCGTGGCCTTGTGCGAAGGCTTCCTCGGAGTCCTCCCCACCGTCGAGCTCTGGGGGGAGTTCTTCTTCTCCAAGCTTGGCACCCAGGCCGCGGGCGTGCCGGCTCAATGCGGCGCTTTCATCGCCGTGCGAAGGTCAGGAGCCGACAACCCCTTCCCCTCCATCTCGCTGATAAAGTCAGTGAAGATGTGGCAGAGATCATACTTTTACGTCAGGAGCGTCTCCGCGAGGGGGGACTGGGTCAACCTGCCGGCTTTCCAAGCCGGCCCGCCGGCTGGGAGGCGGGCCAACTAGTCGTACCGGGCCAAGTCGCTGACGCCTGCGGGAGCCGGCGCCATCGCGCAACTCCGAGTACTGATGCAGTCGGAGGGTCTGACTGGTCCGGACCTGCTGGCCGCCTTCGTGGCGCGCCGAGTTCTCCCACTCCAAGGCTGTCCCCATATGATATGCCAGATGAGCGGGCACCGCGACCCGAGTCGGATGTGCACCAAGGACATGCCTCACGAAGAGGTGGCCTTCATGGTGAACTACCTCTCGGACAGCAGGCTCCTGGAGGATTGGCAGTTCAGCAAGGAGCCGTACTCCCGCGCCAACCCCCCGCCCATGGTGAGTCGCCTTTCCTTTCTTTCTTTGGATTGTCTTCTTTCTTGCCGAGTTTTGTTTTGACCAGCCGGCTTTGGTTAGAATCCCCTCCTCCACCCACCAGCTGGCACCTCAGGGCCGGCCCGTGAATTCGTCTCCGACCGGGCGGAGAGCAACATCGACGACCCCGATCTGGGGGCGGTGGCTTTGGAGGACGACGCCGAGGGAGGAGAAGGAACAGCAGGCGACTTCAGGCCTTCGGCCACCTTCGCGACTGGCCTGGCGACGACGCCGAGGGGGAAGTCACTCCCCGCCATCGGCCAGGAGCCAACCAGCCTAGTGCGGGCTCTTCTTCCGCGCCGGGCGCTCCAGGCGGCGGGAAGAAGCGCAGGGCCATGCCGACCTTGTTCGGTAGTCGGCCGAAGAAACCCAAGGGCTCGGCTGCGACGACCCGGCGGGACGAGGCGGCCGCAAAGGCCATCCGCTTCCATAAGGAAGTGAAGAAGCCGCCATTGGTCGCCGCGTGAGTATTTTGTCTTAATGCTTTGTTCTTTCTTTGTGACTTTGTCTGAGTCTTTGCTTGCCCCCCTTGCTTCAGGGCTCCCCTCTCTCTTGAGAGGGTCACCGCCGCCTCCATCACGGGGTCAGCGGAGACGTCCACCACCACTCGGCGGATTGACCCTGCTGCTGACCTCCGGGGGGCGACAGAGTGGAATGTGCAGGAGAAGCACAATGAAGAAGAGGCCGTTCTCCTGGAGAAGGCGGAGGTCGACAGGGCGGAGGCCTCTACCAAGAAAAAAACTGGCGGAGGTCGACAGGGCGGAGGCCTCTACCAAGAAAAAAACTGACGGAGGCCGAAGCCGCCATCGCGACAAAGCGGCAGGCTGAGGAAGCCGCACGCCGCCAATCGGCGGTGTTCGTCACCCCGTTGAACTCTGCGCTCCCGCCTCCAGAGTTCACGGGGCAGACTGGAGAAGCCGGCGGGGAGAACCCCGTCGTGGAGAGGGAGGGCGGCGACCCCTCTACGCCGGATGTGAACGTTCCGCCGCCGCCTCCGCCGCCGTCTGAAGGTGCGCAGGGCAAGCAGCCGGCGGACCCTCCAGTGCCGCTGACCGAAGACGAGGCCGTGGCGAGGCTACTCCTCCAAGTCGGCTTGCCAACACGCCACCGTCTGGAGAAGGCGACTTCAGCACCCCGCCCCCTGGAAGCCGGCACTGCCAGCTCGGTGATCCCAGACGCTGAAGCGACGAGCGCCGCACCCATTGGGTGGGTGCGAGGAGGCGGCACAGGGCCGCTGAACCAGGCGCTCCTGGACGTCCAGGCGAAGCTTCGTGCTGAGGGCGACGCCCTCCAGAGTTGCACCAAGGCGTTCCTAGCATCGCGGGCAGCCGTCCAGGTATGTTTTTTTTCCTTTGGTTTCTGTTTTCTTGTTCCTCTCTGTGGGGGCGCGTCAGCGCACCCACTGGGTGTAGTCCCCGAGTTTCGGGCTGGCTGCCGAGCAGGTGGCCCGGAACTCCAATTGATGAACTCTGGGTATTGACTTTTTGTATGAAATGCTTGACACAGAATTACCACAACCTCCGCGTCACTGCCTTCAACCGTAACGTTGAAGAGCTGGGCAAGCGGACCGCCGATCGGCCGAAGAGCCGGAGTAAGTCCTTTTCCTTCTTCGCGGGGGCATGCTGGCGCACCCGCAGGCTGTAGTCCCTGAGATTCGGGCCGACTGCTGAGCAGTCGGGCCGGATCTCCCTGGCGACCTTCTTTTCCTGATGACTTAACGCCTTCTTTACTTCTTCTTCTCAGGGGCCAACGCCACTCTTCAACAGCAGCTGAGCGACGCCAACTCCGCTTTGCGCGCCAAAGAGGAGGAGTGCAGCAAGCTTGCCACGGAGCGCGATCTGCTGGCCACTCAATTGGCAGAGCAGATGGAGTTGCTTGTGAAGGCGCAGAGGGAGGCAGAGGAGACGGAAACCACCCTCCTGGCCGAGTTCGCGAGCGAGCACTCCTCCTGGTCTGACAAGGAGGCGCCACTAGCCTCCGGCTTCCACGAGATTGAAGACATCATTGATGGTGAGTTTCTTTATTTCCTTTCTTTGAGCTGCCGATTTAAGTCGTGCCAACTCCTGGTTTTTGACTTGCTTCTTCGTTTCTTCCTGTCTTTGCAGACTTCTTTCCTGGGCAGTCGCAGGCCGCCATCCAAGCCATCGAGGCTGATCGTGAAGGTCGGAGGGCGGAGGGTGCAGAGATTGCCGCCGCCGACGCCCCCCGAACTCTTGACGAGCACATCCTGAGCATCGAGGCTCTCCTTCGGCCGGCTCATCGGATGATGCGCCGGCTTCAGCGTGTTGGTGCCTAGGCGATTGCCGCCCTGCGGCCGGACATGCAGGCTCCGCGCACCCCCAGCCTGACGGCCGACTGGCTAGAGGTTGCGGCTGGTCATCTTGAGGCCTGGAAGGGCTCTTCGGCCCGAGCTGGAGTGCGCCGGGCCTTGGAGTTCGTCAAGGCATGGTATCCGGGGCTGGATCTAGACCGGCTGGCCACGCTTCGGTCGGAGGCCCAGCCGGAGCTGGCAGCTGCGGAAGATGCCCTCGTCAAGCGTGCTGCGGCGATCGCCGAGTACACCGACACTAGCATCTTCGTCCCCGAGCGGTCTGAAGACCGCGAGGTGGTACCACCAGAGTGGTTTGGGATGAACCCAGAGTACGACGAGGACTCGACGGAGGTGATTGGCTCCAGCGTCGAGGAGGAAGGCGAGGCAGAGGATGGAGGTGAGACGGAGGCACCAGAAGACGGACCAGACGGCCAGCCTTAGCTCGACCGCGCCTCCAGCAACGAGCCGCATGCGACCGACCCGACTGCCGCCGGAGGCGATCCAGCCGAGACTAGCCAGCCGGCCGCCCCGACGCCTGATGCTGCCGCCTCCTCCGATCCTCCGAGTCCATCTGCTTGTTCTTCTTCAGTACCAGGACCGGATTTGCTAGCCATTCTGGAAAGAACACTTCCATAATGCAGCCGGCTGCTAGGAGTCGGGCTATCTCTTCTCCGACAACTCTTCTCTTCTCTTCTGATAGGCGGCGCAAGGGTTGCCTGACTGGCTTTGCATCAGATCGACATGTAACTTGTGCTCGGTGAATTCCGTCAGTACACCTGGTATGTCTTTGGGGGACCATGCGAAGATGTCCCGATTCTCACGGAGGAAATCGACGAGCTCGCCTTCCTATTTGCTGTCGAGGTTCACACCTACGACGGCGTACCTCTCTGGGCGTTCCGGATCCAAGGGTATCTTCTTTGTCTCTTTGGCCGGCTTGAACGAACCCTCAGCCACTGACTCTTTGGGGTTGGGCGATACCTCAGGCTGCTTGCCGGCCATCACCACAACTCGCTCAAGGAGCCGCTTCTCGGCCGCGATTACCAGGGACTCGGCCAGCCGACTGCTCTCAGCCACGCAAGCAGACGACTTCCGGTAGTCGCCAGCCACAGTCAGAATCCCTTTGGAACTGGGCATCTTCATCTTGAGGTAGGCATAGTGGGGGATTGCCATGAACTTGGCCAAGGCGGGTCGGCCGAGCAGCGCATGGTATGGGCTCTCGAGGTCCACCACCTCAAACCAAACAGACTCTTGGCGGAAGTGATCTTTGTCTCCAAAGAGGACGTCCATCAGTATCTTGCCGATTGGTGAGCAGGAAAGCCCGGGAACAATGCCGTGGAACACAGTTCGGCTATTCTGAAGCTGTCTTTGCTTGATTCCTAACTTCTCCATGGTGTCCTTGTACAGGATATTGATGCTGCTGCCTCCGTCTATCAGAACTCGCGAGAAACGTGCGGCTCATCTGTCCGTAGCAAAGGTGGCGTCCAGGACCAAGGCATAGGAGCCCGGACTTGGCATCACTTCTGGGTGGTCGGCCCTGCTCCAGCTGATGGGCTTCTCGGACCAGTGCATGAACTCTGGCGTCTCCGATGCTACGGCATTCATCTCTTGTCGCTGCAGCCGCCTGCTGCGTCGATCATCAGCCATATTGGTGAACACCATGTAGGCTCCATGCTCTTCAGGATATTCGTCTTGTACTGCGCCGACTGGCCTGACAGCCGACTGCTGGGGCGGAGGCGGAGGCGGCCGCCCAGCAGGCGGGGGAGGCAGGAGGCCATCTCCCTTAGCAATCCTGGTGAGCCAGTGGCACTTTCGGGTGGTGTGATTCGACGACTTCGCGCTGCTATGGAACTTGGAAGGTCCATTCAAGGTCTGCTCATAAGAGAAGGCCGGCAACCAGTTTGGCTTGCTACCTTTCTGTCGCTTGGGCGGAGGCTGCTCATCTGGCTGCTGGGCTTCAATGGTCGCGACTTGCCGGCTGCTGGAAGCCGGCTGCGGGGCCTTGCGCTTGTGGTCGCCCTACTGTTGTCGCCGGTTGGCGTCTGTGGCCCGAGTTCTTGGAGCTTGAGGAGCCACTTTGCCAGTCATGCTGATTTGAATCTCTGCCTTCATGGAGGAGTCGGCCGTGGCGTACTTGTCCGCTATGATCAGCAGCTCGTCGAGGGTTTCTGGCTCGTCGCAAAGGAGCTTGTGCTTGAGGAGGGTGCCTTCTCTGCACCCGGCTGTGAAGTACTCGATGGCCTACACCTCATGCACACCCTCACAGGAGTTCCAAAGCTCGGCCCAACGCATGAGGTAATCGCGAGTCGACTCATCGGGGCCTTGCACGCACAAGGAGAGCTGACGGGGCTTGGGAGGACGCTTGTACGTGCTGGTGAAGTTGCAGACAAATGCTTCAGTGAAGTCGACCCAGCTATTGATGCTGCGGGGCTTTAGGCTGTTCAGCCATGTCCGGGCCGTGCCCTGGAGCATGAGCGGAACGTACTTTACGGCGACACGCTTGTTGCCATTTGCTATGCTGACAGCCGTGGAGTAGTCGACTAGCCAGTCTTCCGGCTTCACGGAGCCGGTATACTTGGGCGTGTCTCTTGGGAGCGTGAACCCTCTGGGAAAGGGCTCGTCTCGAATGCGGGGCCCGAAACAAGGCGGACCCAGCTCATCATCTTCATCCAGCGCCAGGGATCGGTGAAGTCGGTCGATCCGGTGGCGGGCATCATTATCTCCAACTCCCTCCCGGTGGACAAGGCGGTCGCCGAGAGTCGGATGATCGACAGGCGGCAGAGAGACTCGCCTCTCCTTGCGAGGAGGGGGAGGCGGACAGTCGTCCCGTCGTTCCACTGCCCTCGGGCGGCCGTCTCGGTCGCGCTTTATGGTAATGCGAGTCCGACTGTGGCTGACAGCCGGTTCCTTGTCTCTTCTTCCTCGGGTGCCGCTAGTCGGCGTCCGAGACGTCGCGCCTTGATCTCGGTGAAGGTTATCGTTTGGCCACTACGGCGCCTCCGTGTGGCAGCCGGCCTCGTTCTGCACAGCGGCTGCGTCGAGGAGCCGCTGGACTCGCTCCATCATGAGGCGGCGTTCTTCGCCCTCGAAATTGTCCAGCTCATCCGCTGCTGCCTGAGCGGCTCGGATGTTCTCCGCTGGTGTAGCGTACATAGGGCGGCTTGCCCCAAACAGGTTGGCGATGGCTACGCCGCGCTGCCAGACCGCGCCAGGGCGGCTGGGCCCCGCCGGGGCCGGCGAGCCACCGACGACGCGATCCATCTCCCGCTGGTAGGCTTCTGACAAGCGCCTCATGCTGGCCAGCTTCTTCGCACCTTCAACGAGCTGAAGGCGGTGCGCCTCCAACGTCTCTGCGTCAGCATCTTCCGGAATGGGCGCAGTTAGGTCCTGTAGCGCTGCGCCGAGTGAGTCGTGCGCTCCTCTGCCGGGAGCTCGTCATGACTGATGACTAGCACCTTGGTGACGGTGCTTCCGTCGCTCTTCGCGCGAGGGAGGGGTTCATCGTAGACCACCACGTTGGTGGGGAACGCGTCGAGCGACGCGGTGTCGGAGTCGACCAGCATCGGGTCGGTGGAGCCCACAGACTCCAAGTCTACGGCAGGCTCACCGGAAACGTGGAGTTGATCGAGGAGGCCCGCGGGGAGGCTCTCGGGGCTGCCCAAGCCTGCGTTGGATGCAGGTTCGTCAGAGAGGCAGACCTCGCTGACAAGTTCGGCCAAGCAGGTGGCTGCGCAGGAGATCTCAACGCCGCTTACTGCGTCGGCGCAAACTCCATTTGGCGTGCCTGGCTGGCTGCGCTCGCCAGGGAGAAAAAGGGTTCTTGTCCAGAACAGGTCTCCGGACGGCGGTGCACTAGGCCCCATGGTGGGCGCCAAGTGTCGGGAGTTTGATGCGACATATGCCAACGGATGGCTTATGATGGTGGGGGCGAGTAGAACGTCACCGGTGCCTGGAAACGGGATGAGGCGAAGGCATGCACGCCGGCGAAGCTTACCCAGCTTCAGGGCTCTCCGGGGAGATAATACCCCTACTGCTACTCTGCGGGGTCTTCGCATGATCACTATGGCAAAGTGTTTACACGGTTGCTCCTTGAGCTGTTTTCCGGTGGTGGGAGAGGGCGAGGCTAGCTCTCTCCCTTCTATATGATCTGGTCTAGAGCTAATGGGTTCCAACCCTTTGCATGGGTGCCCTGGGGGGTTTATATAGGCCTACCCCCAAGGGTACAATGGTAATCTGGCTGGACGAGGGCCCAGCCGTCAGTGCCTCTGTCCTCCGTCTTCTCTGCCGACTGGCCTGGTACGGAGCCTTCAGGCCGCGTCCGCCGCGGGTGGGTCTTGCCGGCTGCTGATTACTGTAGCCGTGCTTCTGATGACGCGGGCTTGGTCATGAGGTCGTGGCAAAAGCCCCGCCGCCTGGCGGACGATCACTATTGCCACTCCCCATCACATCTTGATTAATGACGCGTGGGCCCTGGGGGAGGGTTCGGCCGACTCCGAGGGGCCGACTCCCGTCGGTCCTGACTGGCGGTCCTCTTGCCGTCTCCTGGGGTCTCATTGAGTGGTGGGACCCGCTGCCCCTGGGCCATGCAGACAAGCCGTCGTGGGTGCAGGATTCGGTCCTGCGGTGCTGATGTCAGGGCTGGCATGGCAACAGTGCCACGCCGCACGGAGATCTTCCGGGGTACGGCGTGCTGTAGCCATGCCTGCCCTTGGTAAGGGGCCGGAGCGGGCTTCATTATTGACACTCCCCCGCCCTGTCCCACTTGATGAGGTTGTGGGGGGTGTTGGAGTCGCAGGCCGACCCCTCCGAAGCCGGCTTCTCTGGAAGTCGTCAGTCAGGGGTCGGCTCTCCCTGAAGTCGTCCCTGGGACTCGGCCGTGAGTGGTCAGTCGGCCACCTTCGCCATTGGCTTCTTGAAGGCGGCTCTTCGTCCTAGGGTCTTGAGGGGCGTAGCCTGCCCCTATGTCTTGAATGGTTCTGGGGCTCGGGTCGACCTACCTGTGGCCCATTACTCCGACAATCGTTGTGGTTTTGATGCGTAGGTAAGAACGGTTCTTGCTAAGCCCGTATCATCTGGGTAAAACTTGCAACAACAAAGTAGAGGACGTCTAACTTGTTTTTGCAGGGCATGTTGTGATGTGATATGGTCAAGGCATGATGCTATATTGTATGAGATGATCATGTTTTGTAACCGAGTTATCGGCAACTAGCAGGAGCCATATGGTTGTCGCTTTATTGTATGCAATGCAATCACCCTGTAATTGCTTTACTTTATCACTAAGCGGTAGCGATAGTCATAGAAGCAATAGTTGGCGAGAAGACAACGATGCTACGATAGAGATCAAGGTGTCGCGCAGGTGACAATGGTGATCATGACGGTGCTTCAAAGATGGAGATCACAAGCACAAGATGGTGATGGCCATATCATATCACTTATGTTGATTACATGTGATGTTTATCTTTTATGTATCTTATTTTGCTTTGATTGACGGTAGCATTATAAGATGATCTCTCACTAAATTTCAAGATAAAAGTGTTCTCCCTGAGTATGCACCATTGCCAAAGTTCGTCGTGCTGAGACACCACGTGATGATCGGGTGTGATAAGCTCTACGTTCATCTACAACGGGTGCAAGCAAGTTTTGCACACGCAGAATACTCGGGTTAAACTTGACGAGCCTAGCATATGAAGATATGGCCTCGGAACACTAAGACCGAAAGGTCAAGCGTGAATCATATAGTAGATATGATCAACATAGTGATGTTCACCATTGAAAACTACTCCATCTCACGTGATGATCGGACATGGTTTAGTTGATTTGGATCACGTGATCACTTAGATGATTAGAGGGATGTCTATCTAAGTGGGAGTTCTTAAGTAATATGATTAATTGAACTTAAATTTATCATAAACTTAGTACCTGATAGTATTTTGCTTGTCTATGTTGATTGTAGATAGATGGCCTGTGCTGTTGTTCTATTGAATTTTAATGCGTTCCTTGAGAAATCAAAGTTGAAAGATGATGGTAGCAATTACACGGATTGGGTCCATAACTTGAGGATTATCCTCATTGCTGCACAGAAGAATTACATCCTAGAAGCACCGCTAGCTGCCAGGCCTGCTGCAGATGCAACTGATGACGTTAAGAACGTCTGGCAGAGCAAAGCTGATGACTACTCAATAGTTCAGTGTGCCATGCTTTACCTCTTAGAACCGGGACTTCAACAATGTTTTGAATGTCATGGAGCATATGAGATGTTCTAGGAGTTGAAGTTAATCTTTCAAGCAAATGCCCAGATTGAGAGATATGAAGTCTCCAATAAGTTCTACATATGCAAGATGGAGGAGAATAGTTCTCTCAGTGAACATATACTCAAAATGTCTGGGTATAACAATCACTTGATTCAACTGGGAGTTAATCTTCCGGATGATAGTGTCATTTAAATCACTCCCACCAAGCTACAAGAGCTTCGTGATGAACTATAATATGCAAGGTATGGATAAGACAATTCCCGAGCTCTTCGCAATGCTAAAGGCCGCGGAGGTAGAAATCAAGAAGGAACATCAAGTGTTGATGGTCAACAAGACCACCAGTTTCAAGAAAAAGGGAAAAAGGAAGAAGAAGGGGAACTTCAAGAAGAGCAGCAAACAAGTTGCTGCTCAAGATAAGAAACCCAAGTCTGGACCTAAGCCTAAGACTGAGTGCTTCTACTGCAAGCAGACTGGTTACTGGAAGCGGAACTACCCCAAGTATTTGGTGGATAAGAAGGACGGCAAGGTGAACAAAGGTATATGTGATATACATGTAATTGATGTGTACCTTACTAGAGCTCGTAGTAGCACCTGGGTATTTGATACTGATTCTGTTGCTAATATTTGCAACTCGAAACAGGGACTACGGATTAAGTGAAGACTGGCTAAGGATGAGGTGACGATGCGCGTGGGAAATGGTTCCAAAGTCGATGTGATCGTTGTCGGCACGCTGCCTCTACATCTACCTTCAGGATTAGTTTTAGACCTAAATAATTGTTATTTGGTGCCAGCGTTAAGCATGAACATTATATATGGATCTTGTTTGATGCAAGACGGTTATTCATTTAAATCTGAGAACAACGGTTGTTCTGTTTATATGAGTAATATCTTTTATGGTCATGCACCCTTGAAGAGTGGTCTATTTTTGTTGAATCTCGATAGTAGTGATACACATATTCATAATGTGGAAGCCAAAAGATGCAGAGTTGATAATGATAGTGCAACTTATTTGTGGCACTGCCGTTTGGATCATATTGGTGTAAAGCGCAAGAAGAAACTCCATACTGATGGACTTTTCGAATCACTTGATTATGAATCACTTGGTACTTGCAAACCATGCCTTATGGGCAAGATGACTAAGATGCCGTTCTCTGGAACAATGGAGCGAGCAACAAATTTGTTGGAGATCATACATACTGATGTATGTGGTCCGATGAATGTTGAGGCTCGTAGCGGGTATAGTTATTTTCTCAGCTTCACAGATGATTTGAGCAGATATGGGTATATCTACTTAATGAAATGTAAGTCTTAAACATTTGAAAAGTTCAAAGAATTTAAGAGTGAAGTGGAAAATCATCGTAACAAGAAAATAAAGTTTCTATGGTCTGATCGTGGAGGAGAATATTTGAGTTATGAGTTTGGTCTACATTTGAAACAATGCGGAATAGTTTCGCAACTCACGCCACCCGGAACTCCATAGCGTAATGGTGTGTCCGAACGTCGTAATCATACTTTACTTGATATGGTGTGATTTATGATGTCTCTTACTGATTTACTGCTATCATTTTGGGGTTATGCTTTAGAGATGACTGCATTCACATTAAATAGGGCACCATCGAAATCCGTTGAGATGACGCCTGATGAACTGTGGTTTGGCAAGAAACCAAAGTTGTCGTTTCTTAAAGTTTGGGGCTGCGATGCTTATGTGAAAAAGCTTCAACCTGATAAGATCGAACCCAAATCCGAGAAATGTGTCTTCATAGGATACCCAAAGGAAACTCTTGGGTACACCTTCTATCACAGATCCGAAGGCAAGACATTCGTTGCTAAGAATGGATCCTTTCTAGAGAAGGAGTTTCTCACGAAATAAGTGAGTGGGAGGAAAGTAGAACTTGATCAAGTAACTGTACCTCCTCCCTTATTGGAAAGTAGTTCATCACAGAAACCGGTTCCTGTGACACCTACACCAATTAGTGAGGAAGCTAATGATATTGATCATGAAACTTTAGATCAAGTTACTACTGAACCTCGTAGGTCACCCAGAGTAAGATCCGCACCAGAGTGGAACAGTAATCCTATTCCGGAGGTCATGCTACTTGACCAAGGCGAACCTACAAACTATGAATAAGCGATGGTGAGCCCAGATTCCGCAAAATGGCTTGAAGCCATGAAATCTGAGATAGGGATCCATGTATGAGAACAAAGTGTGGACTTTGGTTGTCTTGCCCGATGATCGGCAAGCCATTGAGAATAAATGGATCTTCAAGAAGAAGACAGATGCTAAAGGTAATGTTACTGTCTATAAAGCTCGACTTGTTGTGAAAGGTTTTAGACAAGTTCAAGGGATAGATTACAATGAGACTTTCTCACCCGTAGCGATGCTTAAGTCTATCCGAATCATGTTAGCAATTGCCGCATTTATTGTTGGGGAACGTAGTAATTTCAAAAAAATTCCTACGCACATGCAAGATCATGGTGATGCATAGCAACGAGAGGGGAGATTATGTCCATGTACCCTCGTAGACCGAAAGCGAAAGTGTTAGCACAACGCGGTTGATGTAGTCGTACGTCTTCATGATCCGACCGATCAAGTACCGAACGCACGACACCTCCGAGTTCTGCACACGTTCAACTCGATAACGTCCCTCGAACTCCGATCCAGCTGAGCTTTGAGGGAGAATTCTGTCAGCACGATGGCGTGGTGACGATGTTGATGTTCTACCGTTGCAGGGCTTCGCCTAAGCACCGCTACGATATTATCGAGGTGGACTATGGTGGAGAGGGGCACCGCACACGGATAAAAGATCTAAGAGATCAATTGTTGTGTCTATGGGGTGCCCCTCTCCTCGGTATATAAAGGAGGGGAGGAGAGGGCCGGCCAAGGGGAGGAGGCGCGCCCAAGGGGGGAGTCCTACTCCCACCGGGAGTAGGACTCCTCCTTTTCCTATTCGTAGAGGGAGAGGGAAGGAAGAGGAACGAGGGAGGAAGGAAAGGGGGGCCGCCCCCCTCCCAATTCGGATTGGGCTTGGGGGGCGCTCCCTCTCTTGCTCCTTTCCCCTCCTTTCCACTAAAGCCCATTAAGGCCCATATACTTCCCGGGGGCTTCCGATAACCTCCCGGTGCTCCGGTATTATCCCGATCTCACCTGGAACCATTCTGGTATCCAAATATAGTCGTCCAATATATCGATCTTTACGTATCGAATATTTTGAGACTCCTCGTTAGTTCCATGATCACATCCGGGACTCCGAACTACCTTCGGTACAGCAAAAACCATAAACTCATAATATAACCGTCATCGAACTTTACGCGTGCGGACCCTACGGGTTCGAGAACTATGTAGACATGACCGAGACACATCTCCGGTCACTAACCAATAGCGAAACCTGGATGCTCATATTGGCTCCTACATATTCTACGAAGATCTTTATCGGCCAAACCACATAACAACATACGTTGTTCCTTTTGTCATCGGTATGTTACTTGCCCGAGATTCGATCGTCGGTATCTCAATACCTATTTCAATATCGTTACCGGCAAGTCTCTTTACTCGTTCTGTAACACATCATCCCGCAACTAACTCATTAGTTGCAATGCTTGCAAGGATTAAGTGATGTGTATTACCGAGTTGGCCCAGAGATACCTCTCCGACAATCGGATTGACAAATCCTAATCTCGAAATATGCCAACCCAACAAGTACCTTCGGCGACACCTGTAGAGCACCTTTATAATCACCCAGTTACGTTGTGACGTTTGGTAGCACACAAAGTGTTCCTCCGGTAAATAGGAGTTGCATAATCTCATAGTCATAGGAACATGTATAAGTCATGAAGAAAGCAATAGCAACAAACTAAACGATCAAGTGCTAAGGTAACGGAATGGGTCAAGTCAATCACATCATTCTCCTAATGATGTGATCCCATTAATAAAATGACAACTCTTTGTCTATGGCTAGGAAACATAACCATCTTTGATCAATGAGCTAGTCAAGTAGAGGCATACTAGTGATGCTTTGTTTGTCTATGTATTCACACATGTATCATGTTTCTGGTTAATACAATTCTAGCATGAATAATAAACATTTATCATGATATAAGGAAATAAATAATAACTTTATTATTGCCTCTAGGGCATATTTCCTTCGGTATCCCACTTACACTAGAGTCAATAATCTAGATTACACAGTAATGATTCTAACACCCATGGAGCCTTGGTGCTGATCATGTTTTGCTCGTGGAAGAGGCTTAGTCGACGTGTCTGCAACATTCAGATCCATATGTATCTCGCAAATCTCCATGTCTCCCACCTGGACTTGGTCCCAGATGGAGTTGAAGCATCTTTTAATGTGCTTCGTTCTCTTGTGAAATCTGGATTCCTTTGACAAAGCAATCGCACCAG
The DNA here is from genome assembly GCA_034509565.1 of Triticum monococcum. Lineage (NCBI taxonomy): Eukaryota > Viridiplantae > Streptophyta > Magnoliopsida > Poales > Poaceae > Triticum > Triticum monococcum. The sequence continues at coordinate 420,931,093 of CM067846.1, read as the reverse complement.
TATTGTCACAAAAGATTTTCATTGGACCCGATGCACTAGGTATGACACCTAGATCAGATATGAAATCCTTCATCCAGACTTCTTCATTTGCTGCTTCCGAAGCAGCTATGTATTCTGCTTCACATGTAGATCCTGCTACGACGCTTTGTTTAGAACTGCACCAATTGACAGCTCCACCGTTTAATAAAAGCACATATCCGGTTTGGGATTTAGAATCGTCCGGATCAGTGTCAAAGCTTGCATCGACGTAACCATTTACGACGAGCTCTTTGTCACCTCCATAAGCGAGAAACATATCCTTTGTCCTTTTCAGGTATTTCAGGATGTTCTTGACCGCTGTCCAGTGAACCACTCCTGGATTACTTTGGTACCTCCCTGCTAAACTAATAGCAAGGCACACATCAGGTCTGGTACACAGAATTGCATACATGATAGAGCCTATGGCTGAAGCATAGGGAACATCTTTCATTTTCTCTCTATCTTCTACAGTGGTCGGGCATTGAGTCTTACTCAACTTCACACCTTGTAACACAGGCAAGAACCCTTTCTTTGCCTGATCCATTTTGAACTTCTTCAAAACTTTGTCAAGGTATGTGCTTTGTGAAAGTCCAATTAAGCGTCTTGATCTATCTCTATAGATCTTGATGCCCAAGATGTAAGCAGCTTCACCGAGGTATTTCATTGAAAAACTCTTATTCAAGTATCCTTTTATGCTATCTAGAAATTCTATATCATTTCCAATCAACAATATGTCATCCACATATAGTATTAGAAATGCTACAGAGCTCCCACTCACTTTCTTGTAAATACATGCTTCTCCAAAAGTCTGTATAAAACCATATGCTTTGATCACACTATCAAAATGTTTATTCCAACTCCGAGAGGCTTGCACCAGTCCATAAATGGATTGCTGGAGCTTGCACACTTTGTTTAGCACCTTTTGGATCGATAAAACCTTCAGGTTGCATCATATACAACTCCTTCCAGAAATCCATTCAGGAATGTAGTATTTACATCCATTTGCCAAATTTCATAATCATAAAATGCAACAATAGCTAACATGATTCGGACGGACTTAAGCATCGCTACATGTGAGAAGGTCTCATCATAGTCAACTCCTAGAACTTGTCGAAAACCTTTCGCAACAAGTCAAGCTTTGTAGACAGTAACATTACCATCAGCGTCTGTCTTCTTCTTGAAGATCCATTTATCCTCGATGGCGTGCCGATCATCGGGCAAGTCAACCAAAGTCCACACTTTGTTCCCATACATGGATCCCATCTCAGATTTCTTGGCCTCAAGCCATTTTGCGGAATCTGGGCTCATCATCGCTTCCTCATAGTTCGTAGGTTTGTCATGGTCTAGCAACATGACCTCCAGAATAGGATTACCGTACCACTCTGGTGAGGATCTTACTCTGGTTGACCTATGATGTTCAGTAGTAACTTGATCTGAAGTTTCATGATCATCTTCATTAGCTTCCTCACTAATTGGTGTAGATGTCACAGGAACCAGTTTCTGTGATGAACTACTTTCCAATAAGGGAGCAGGTACAGTTACCTCATCAAGTTCTACTTTCCTCCCACTCACTTCTTTCGAGAGAAACTCCTTCTCTAGAAAGGATCCATTCTTAGCAACAAAAGTCTTGCCTTCGGATCTGTGATAGAAGGTGTACCCAACAGCTTCTTTTGGGTATCCTATGAAGACACATTTCTTCGATTTGGGTTCGAGCTTATCAGGTTGAAGCCTTTTCACATAAGCATCGTAGCCTCAAACTTTAAGAAACGACAACTTTGGTTTCTTGCCAGACCATAGTTCATAAGGTGTCATCTCAATGGATTTTGATGGTGCCCTATTTAACGTGAATGCGGCCGTCTCTAAAGCATAACCCCAAAATGATAGCTGTAAATCTGTAAGAGACATCATAAATTGCACCATATCTATTAAAGTACGATTACGATGTTCACACACACCATTACGCTGTGGTGTTCCGGGTGGCGTGAGTTGCGAAACTATTCCGCATTGCTTCAAATGTAGACCAAACTCGTAACTCAAATATTCTCATCCACGATCAGATCGTAGAAACTTTATTTTCTTGTTAGGATGATTTCCAACTTCACTCTGAAATTCTTTGAACTTTTCAAATGTTTCAGACTTATGTTTCATTAAGTAGATATACCCATATCTGCTTAAATCATCTGTGAAGGTGAGAAAATAACGATACCCGCCGCGAGCCTCAACATTCATTGGTCCACATACATCAGTATGTATGATCTCCAACAAATCAGTTGCTCGCTCCATAGTTTCGGAGAACGACGTTTTAGTCATCTTGCCCATGAAGCATGGTTCGCAAGTACCAAGTGATTCATAATCAAGTGATTCCAAAAGAACATCAGTATGGAGTTTCTTCATGCGCTTTATACCAATATGACCGGTAGTGCCACAAATAAGTTGCAGTATCATTATCAACTCTGCATATTTTGGCTTCAACATTATGAATATGTGTATCACTACTATCGAGATTCATCAAAAATAGACCACTCTTTAAGGGTGCATGACCATAAAAGATATTACTCATATAAATAGAACAACCATTGTTCTCAGATTTAAATGAATAACCGTCTCGCATTAAACAAGATCCAGATATATTGTTCATGCTCAACGCTGGCACCAAATAACAATTATTTAGGTCTAAAATTAATCCCAAAGGTAGATGTAGAGGTAGCGTGCCGACGGCGATCACATCGACTTTGGAACCATTTCCCACGCGCATCGTCACCTCGTCCTTAGCCAGTGTTCACTTAATCCGTAGTCCCTGTTTCGAGTTGCAAATATTAGCAACAGAACCAGTATCAAATACCCAGGTGCTACTGCGAGTTTTGGTAAGGTACACATCAATAACATGTATATCACATATACCTTTGTTCACCTTGCCATCCTTCTTATCCGCCTAATACTCGGGGCAGTTCCGCTTCCAGTGACCAGTCTGTTTGGAGTAGAAGCACTCAGTCTCAGGCATAGGTCCAGACGTAGGTTTCTTCTCTTGAGCAGCAACTTGTTTGCTGTTCTTCTTGAAGTTCCCCTTTTTCTTCCCTTTGCCCTTTTTCTTGAAACTGGCGGTCTTATTGACCATCAACACTTGATGCTCCTTTTTGACTTCTACCTCCGCAGCCTTTAGCATTGCGAAGAGCTCAGGAATTGTCTTATTCATCCCTTGCATATTATAGTTCATCACGAAGATCTTGTAGCATGGTGGCAGTGATTGAAGAACTTTGTCAATGACACTATCGATAGGAAGATTAACTCCCAGTTGAGTCAAGTGATTATGATACACAGACATTTTGTGTATATGCTCACTGACAGAACTATTCTCCATCTTGCAGCTATAGAACTTATTGGAGACTTCATATCTCTCAGTCCGGGCATTTGCTTGAAATATTAACTTCAACTCCTGTAACATCTCATATGCTCCATGACGTTCAAAACGCTGTTGAAGTCCCGGTTCTAAGACGTAAAGCATGGCACACTGAACTATCAAGTATTCATCAGCTTTGCTCTGCCAGGTGTTCATAACATCTGGTGTTGCTCCTGCAGTAGGTTTGGCACTTAGCGGTGCTTCCGGGACGTAATTCTTCTGTGCAGCAATGAGGATAATCCTCAAGTTACGGACCCAGTCCGTGTAATTGCTACCATCATCTTTCAACTTTGCTTTCTCAAGGAACGCATTAAAATTCAACGGAACAACATCACGAGCCATCTATCTACAACAAACATAGACATGCAAAATACTATCAGGTACTAAGTTCATGATAAATTTAAGTTCAATTAATCATATTACTTAAGAACTCCCACTTAGATAGACATCTCTCTAATCATCTAAGTGATCACGTGATCCAAATCAACTAAACCATAACCGATCATCACGTGAAATGGAGTAGTTTTCAATGTTGAACATCATTATGTTGATTATATCTACTATATGATTCATGCTCGACCTTTCGGTCTTAGTGTTCCGAGGCCATATCTGCATATGCTAGGCTGGTCAAGTTTAACCTGAGTATTCTGCGTGTGCAAAACTGGCTTGCACCCGTTGTGGATGGATGTAGAGCTTATCACACCAGATCATCACGTGGTGTCTGGGCATGATGAACTTTGGCAACAGTGCATACTCAAGGAGAACACTTTTATCTTGAAATTTAGTGAGAGATCATCTTATAATGCTACCGTCAATCAAAGCAAAATAAGATGCATAAAAGATAAACATCACATGCAATCAATATAAGTGATATGATATGGCCATCGTCATCTTGTGCTTGTGATCTCTATCTCGAGGCACCGTCATGATCACCATCGTCACCAGCGCGACACCTTGATCTCCATCGTAGCATCATTGTCGTCTCGCCAACTATTGCTTCTACGACTATCGCAACCGCTTAGTGCTAAAGGAAAGCAATTATAGGGCGATTGCATTGCATACAATAAAACGACAACCATATGGATCCTGCCAGTTGCCGAAAACTCGGTTACAAAACATGATCATCTCATACAATAAAATATAGCATCATGTCTTGACCATATCACATCACAACATGCCCTGCAAAAACAAGTTAGACGTCCTCTACTTTGTTGTTGCAAGTTTTGCGGGGCTGCTATGGGCCGAGCAAGAACCGTTCTTACCTACGCATCAAAACCACAATGATAGTTCGTCAAGTTAGTGCTGTTTTAACCTTCTCAAGGACCGGTCATAGCCACACCCAGTTCAACTAAAGTTGGAGAAAGTGACACCCGCCAGCCACCTGTGTGCAAAGCTCATCGGTAGAACCAGTCTCGCGTAAGCGTACGCGTAATGTCGGTCCGGGCCGCTTCATCCAACAATACCGCCGAACCAAAGTATGACATGCTGGTAAGCAGTATGACGTGTATCGCCCACAACTCACTTGTGTTCTACTCGTGCATATAACATCAACGCATAAAACCAGGCTCTGATACCACTGTTGGGGAACATAGTAATTTCAAATAAATTCCTACGCACACACAAGATCATGGTGAAGCATAGCAATGAGAGGGGAGAGTGTGTCCACGTACCCTCGTAGACCGAAAGCGGAAGCGTTAGCACAACACGATTGATGTAGTCGTATGTCTTCACGATCCGACCGATCAAGTACCGAACGCACGACACCTCCGAGTTCTGCACACGTTCAACTCGATGACGTCCCTCGAACTTCGATCCAGCCGAGCTTTGAGGGAGAGTTCCGTCAGCACGACGGCGTGGTGACGATGTTGATGTTCTATCATCGCAGGGCTTCGGCTTAGCACCACTATGATATTATCGAGGTGGACTATGGTGGAGAGGTGCACCACACACGGCTAAAAGATCGAAGAGATCAATTGTTGTGTCTATGGGGTGCCCCTCTCCTCCGTATATAAAGGAGGGGAGGAGAGGGCCGGCCAAGGGGAGGAGGCACGCCCAAGGGGGGAGTCCTACTCCCACCGGGAGTAGGGATCCTCCTTTTCCTATTTGGAGAGGGAGAGGGAAGGAAGAGGAAGGATGGAGGAAGGAAAGGGGGGCTGACCCCCTCCCAATTTGGATTGGGCTTGGGGGGGGGGACCTCCCTTGCTCCTTCCCCCTCCTTTCCACTAAAGCCCATTAAGGCCCATATACCTCCCGGGGGGTTCCGATAACCTCCCGGTGCTCCGGTATTATCCCGATCTCACCCGGAACCATTCCGGTATCCAAATATAGTCGTCCAATATATCGATCTTTACGTCTCGAACATTTCGAGACTCCTTGTTATTTCCGTGATCATATCCGGGACTCCAAACTACCTTCGGTACATCAAAAACCATAAACTCATAATATAACCGTCATCGAACTTTAAGCGTGCGGACACTACAGGTTCGAGAACTATGTAGACATGACCGAGACACGTCTCCGGTCAATAACCAATAACGGAACCTGGATGCTCATATTGGCTCCTACATATTCTACCTGAAAGATTGCAGTCGTGGGCTTCAGCCCCCACGCATATAATGCAGGGGTGTTCGCAGAAGACGCGTATTCACACTTAATACAACGTCTTGGTCCTACTAAGGAGGTGAGAGCACAACAAACTAGGCAACCGGACTATAATGCTTTAGCACTTTCACTTAGCCATAGGAGTTTGACAGTGGGGCTACTATATAGCCCCTGGTGGCGCCGCACTCACCCGAGTTCGGGGTGCGTACATGCCCGGCCGGGAAATGGCCCTTCGTTAAGGCGGAGGAATTCTAGGATTCCGATAGGTCATCGAGTGGTTGACCAGTCTCGCGCTATATCATGACAGTCAGTTTTTGGCTTTCTCTACTGAGTTGCTCGTCCGGATGAACCAGGGCACAATCGCAGTAGTTCTCCTGGTGCCGCCTTAGCCGATAGAGCGGAACATAAGGCAGCAAAACACAGGAGCCGGGCAAACCCAACATTTGACCCAAGACATGATTCGGAGCTGGTGCATATAAGGCCAAACTCGCGACGCTGAACACTCCCTAAGGTATTCGGTCTTTATGGTGTAAACCGGGCCTAAATAGTGCCCTTTGTAAGAAGCCCCTAATGTCCAGGTACGTGCATTGCTCTGACGTGGCCAGATGCCAAGACGTCAGCATCCTTCTCAATTGTACTGAGAATCCGAGGGATGTGTATCTACAAGAGACAGTAAAAAAGGTTGACGCAGGGTCTTAATCTAAAAAGAATCCTTGGAACGGGTCCCTGCTGCACGTCTGCGCCTGTGTCTCTCTTGTGCCGTATCCTGGACGGCTGTAGCACGATTGTCATCTGTAAAAGAGAGGAACTTAGGTGAGAAGTTGTCGTGCAAAAAGGTGGGTTTAAAGAAACCATTTACAGTTCAAGATGAGTAAAAATTGCCACTTATCTGCGTTCGTTGAGCCCCTTGTATTGGTGAGAGGGGTGTGGCCATCAAACCGGTATGAATTACATATAGCTGCGCCAGACTCGTCTAACCGTGTCCGTGGTCTTGACGACCTATCGAATGCTTTTAGTTGGTGAGGCCGTTTTAGTGTGCGGCTGCCAAGGCAGCCGCACTCTCTTCGGCGCGCAGAGATCGCCCAATATTTCCATTTACTGTAATGATGCCACGTGGACCGGGCATCTTAAGTGTGAGGGAAGCGTAATGCGGTATTGCATTAAAATGAGCGAAACCTTCGCGTCCAAGTAGTGCTTGATAGCCACTTTGGAACGGAGCAATGTGGAAGGTTAAATTTTCGCTATGGAAGTTATCGGGGAAGCCGAATATAACCTCTAGTAGCAGGGAGCCCATGCAATGAGCCCTTGGGCCTGGCGTTACTCCTCTAAAGTTAGTATTGTTGTGGCAAATTTTTGTTGGGTCTATCCCCATTTTGCGGATTGTGTTCTGATATATCAGGTTTAAGCTGCTGCCGCCATCCATCAGGACTCGTGTGAAGTGGTATCCGTCAATTATTGGATCTAATATCAAGGCAGCCCACCCTGCGTTCCGGATACTTGTTGAGTAACCCTGATGGTCGAAAGTGATCAGTTGAGGCGGCCAGTGGTAGGACTCCGCGGTGATAGGCCCTTGGGCATGTTTGTCTGGGAGTGCCACTTTGCTTCTCCCCTTTATCACGTGTAACGCGTTTACTAGTTTGACTTCTGGTGGAAATTTCTTCTGTTCCCAATGTTTTGCTTGCGAGGCTCATCCTCGTCTTCTCTTGGTGTATCCTGCCCCTTATGTTCGGTGTTGAGCTTGCCGGACTGCTTGAAGACCCAACATTCTCTGTGGGTATGATTTGCAGGTTTATCGGGGGTGCTATGGATCTGACATATTTGGTCCAGAATTTTGTTTAAACTGGACAGTTCATCTCTGGCGCCTTTAGAGGGCGGCTTTTGCTGACCTGGCCGAGAGCTTCTGAACCCGGCGTTTACCGCCGTGCTCTTCGGGTTGTCTTCTTTATTCCGGCGCTTATTATTTTTGCTGTGTCGTGATTTCCTGTTTCCATCTATAACTTTGGATGTACTTGGGTCGCTGGTGCTGCATCGGGCTAGCCAGCTGTCCTCGCCCGCGCAAAAGCGGGTCATGAGGCTTGTTAATGCTGCCATTGTTCTCGGCTTTTCTTGGCCGAGGTGCCTGGCAAGCCATTCGTCTCGGACGCTGTGCTTAAAGGCTGCCAAGGCTTCGGCGTCCGGACAGTCGACTATTTGGTTCTTTTTAGTAAGAAACCTGTTCCAAAGCTTTCGAGCTGACTCTCCGGGTTGTTGAGTTATATGACTTAAATCGTCTGCATCCCGTGGTCGGACATATGTCCCTTGAAAATTTGCCCGAAAGGCGTCTTCGAGCTCTTCCCAGCTTCCAATGGAGCTTTTGGGGAGGCTTTTAAGCCAGTGCCGAGCTGGCCCTTTGAGCTTGAGGGGTAAGTACTTGATGGCGTGGAGATCATCTCCTCGAGCCATATGGATATGGAGGATATAGTCCTGAATCCAGACCCCAGGGTCTGTTGTTCCGTCGTATGCCTCTATGTTTACGGGTTTGAATCCCTCTGGGAATTCATGGTCCAGCACCTCATCGGTGAAACATAGGGGGTGTGCGGCACCCTTGTATCTGGGTGTACCATGGTGTTCGGATGTTTGTTGTGTTGCATCGTATGCTGCAGCACGCTTGCGTGGTCCATAAATGGATCTGCTTGCGCCGTCCTTTTGATGCGAGCCCTCGCGTGGGTCGCGCATTAGCTTATGTGCGGCGTTGTTCGCCGCTTTATGTTGGCCGTGAGGTCGTCTATCCGGCCGGATGGCCATTTTAATTTTTGGTTGCAGGGGATCTAAGGCCTCCTCATCGAATTCAGGTAGAAACTTCCGCTTCGGGTAGCTCTTGGTGTGGCGATTACTGCCGTACTTCGCTGCTGTGTTGAGTACTTCACTCCATTTTATTTTGAGGGTGTCTTGTGCATCCTTGAGCCTTTGCTTCTGTTTTTTCAAACTCCTCGCCGTGGCAACAAGCCTTTGGTGGGCATTACGTTGCTCCTGGCGCCTGTCCGGTGTGATGTCGTCCGGACTGTTATCTTCGACGGGGTTGGGTTGTTCGGCTTGATTTTCCGTGTTACCGTGGTCGGGCAATGGTTCATGCTGCTCTAACACTGGGTCTATGTGATCGTTATTTCTGCTGGGGTGGGATTTGGGGCGGCGTTTACGCCGCCGCTTTGACTACTGCTCGAGGGAACCACCCATCGCTGCATCCTTCGGTTCCTCGTCGTTATTTTCTTTGGGTGTGTCCACCGTGTATACGTCATGTGATGAAGTGCGCGTCCACTGCCCTGTGAGCAGTGCTTCCTCTTCAACTCCTGCATCGTCGTCCATACTATCGATGTCTTTGGAGTCAAAGTCGAGCGTGTCGGTTAAGTCATCGACAGTGGCTACTAAGTGGGTGGTGGGTGGGCGGCGAATTTCTTCATCACCCGCATCCCAATCCTGCCGGACATAGTTCGGCTAGGATTCTCCTGACAAGGAGAGAGACCTTAATGAGTTCAGTATGTCATCGAAGGGCGAGTGCTGGAAAATATCCTCGGAGGTAAACTCCATGATCGGCGCCCAATCGGATTCGATAGGCACGGGCGCAGGCGGTTCGGAGTCCGTGGCTGGAGAAGGATCCAGCAATTTGGCAACACGGCTCTCATGAAGGGTAAGGTTGATATTCGGCTCGATCACCGCTGAGGGTACGTCCTCCGTGACGGGGTCCATCCACCCGTCCATGGATGGCGCAACTGGCTCCGAATTGAGGCTCGGGGCGGCTGCCGATACGATCTCCCGAATACGGTCTGATGATAGAACTAAATCATACTCATCATGACCGCGCGACGCACAAGGCAGGGGCTCGAATCCGTCGAAGATCAAGTCTCCGCGGATGTCAGCCGTGTAGTTTAAGCTTCCTGACCTGGTGGCCAGGGGCGTAACTTTCGATCTGCTCTAGATGGCCAAGTAAGTTGGCCCGTAGTGTGAAGTCGCCGAACACAAAGATCTATCCGGGGAGAAAAGTCTCACCCTGGACTGCATCGCTATCGATGATCGTAGGAGCCATCAAGCCTAACGGCGGCGACACAGAGGAAATCTCAATGAAAGCACCAATGTCGGTGTCAAAACCGGCGGATCTCGGGTAGGGGCTCCCGAACTGTGCGTCTAAGGTGAATGGTTACAGGAGGCAGGGGACACGATGTTTTACCCAGGTTCGGGCCCTCTTGATGGAGGTAAAACCCTACGTCTTGCTTGATTTATTCTTGATGATATGAGTATTACAAGAGTTGATCTACCATGAGATCGGAGAGGCTAAACCCTGGAAGCTAGCCTATGGTATGATTGTATGTTGTCCTACGGAATAAAACCCTCCAGTTTATATAGACCCCGGAAAGGGCGAGGGTTACACAAGGTCAGTTACAAAGGAGGAGATATACATATCCGTATTTCCTAGCTTGCCTTCCACGCCAAGTAGAGTCCCATCCGGACACGAGACGAGGTCTTCAATCTTGTATCTTCATAGTCCAACAGTCTGGCCAAAGGATATAGTCCGGCTGTCTGGAGACCCCCTAATCCAGGACTCCCTCAGATATCTTCACTATTAAGTACTTTTTGAGTACTTACAGCTTGTTAGAGGGCTGACCCTCGCGCGGACATTGTGCGGCAAGAACACCCGCCGAGGCAGGACCCTCTAGTGGAGATTTCTTATCCCGTTTGGAAACCTTGGTTACCGGATCTTCAGTGGTAGTCCTCTTCATTCCTCAGGGAGAGAGAACGCCAGATTCTTCCCCTTGGTTATCCTTCCTCGCGGAGGCACTCATTCCCTCGGTTGGAATAGGTAGCGATGGAGGCTCGCTTTCACCCTCTTGATTCCCCCCTTCATCTTCCTTTGAGGGCACCAAACAAGGTGCTGGCTCGAGCATCTTTTCCAGCACCGGATTTTCCAAGCCTTCAGGAAGGGGGGCCGAACACCGGATCATCTTCGCCTTTGTTATCCAGTCCTGGTCAAAGAGCGATTCTTCAGAATGATGTCATGATAAATAAAAGGACGGTGTGTTCGGCAATGGGATTACTTACTTGGGCAGTGGTGCGGTTGCTGCTCAGGCCTACGTCCTCGGTAGTGTCCGGACACTCTATTTGGGGTCCGAAGAACGATTTGTACACCTCCTCGTGCGTCAGGCCGAGGAAATTCTGAATAGTGGGCGGTCCTTCCGGGTTGAATTCCCACATGCAGAGGGGCCTGCGTTTGCAAGGTTGGACTCGACGAACCAGCATAACTTGCATTACCATAACCAGACTAAAATCTCCCTCGAAGAGATCTCGGATGCGGCTCTGCAGTATGGGCACGTCCTTGGCTGGACCCCAGCTCAGCCACCTACTGATCCATGACATCAGTTGTGATGGAGGGCCCGAGGGAAAGGTGGGAGCAGCTACCCACTTGGCACTTCAGGGAGCTGTGACGTAAAACCACTCCCGTTGCCACAATCCGGACACCTCTGGAAATGAACTCTCCAGCCATGGAGGGTCAGCAATTTTGCTTATTAGAGCACCTCCGCATGCTGCGTACTGCCCCTCGACCATCTTCGGCTTCACATCAAAGGTCTTGAGCCACATGCCGAAGTGAGGGGTAATGCGGAGGAAGGCCTCACAAATGACAATAAATGACGAGATGTGAAGAAGGGAATCCGGGGCCAGATCATGAAAATCCAGCCCATAATAGAACATAAGACCCCTAACAAAGGGATCCAGAGCGAGGCCTAGTCCTCGAAGGAAGCGGGACACGAACACAACGCTCTTGTTGGGTTCGGGAGTAGGGACGACCTGCCCTCGGGCGGGCAGCCTATGCGAAATTTTAGCGGTAAGATATCTAGCCTCCCTCAACTTCTTGATATCCTCCTTCATGACGGAAGAAGGCATCCACTGGCCTTGAAGGCTGGATCCGGACATGATTGAAGGTCCGAAGCACCTGACCTGGGCTTTGGGTGTTAGAACTCGAGGTAGGGGAAGGATTTGATTGAGCATGGGAGGGAAAAAAAGTAAAAGTCTTGTCCCTTTATAAAGGGGGTGAATATCAATCGTCCTCCTCATGGCCGTTTGGGACTTGCCTAAAATCTAGGAGTCCTAGGCACGGTTGGGTTACCCACGTCCGTATTAATGAGAATCCCGTAATAAGGGGAGCACGATCTCTGCTTTGACAAGACGTGTCAAGAAACCGCCTCGCGTTATGTGCGGGGCTGGTTAAAGAAAAATGGTTCAAATAATTACCCGGCCATGGCGTGAGGTCATGCTACCAAAACGTGTCAGCAGATTAGATTTGTGGAAATATTATTCTCTCTATGGTGGTATGTGGAACTTATTTTGCAGGGTCGGACACTATCCTTGTATTCAAACTCTTCCATGGTGTATTCGGAGGAGTAACCCGCCTTGCAATGCCGAAGACAACACTGCGCGCCGGACTCATTGTCATTGAAGCCTGGTTCAGGGGCTACTGAGGGAGTCCTGGATTAGGGGGTCTCCGCACAGCCGGACTATATCCTTTGGCCGGACTGTTGGACTATGAAGACACAAGATTGAAGACTTCGTCCCGTGTCCGGATGGTACTCTACTTGGCGTGGAAGGCAAGCTAGGCAATACGGATATGTATATCTCCTCCTTTGTAACCGACCTTGTGTAACCCTAGCCCCCTCAAGTGTCTATATAAACCGGAGGGTTTTAGTCCGTAGGACAACATACAATCATACCATAGGCTAGCTTCTAGGGTTTAGCCTCTCCGATCTCGTGGTAGATCAACTCTTGTACTACTCATATTATCAAGAATAATCAACCAGGACGTAGGGTCTTACCTCCATCAAGAGGGCCCGAACCTGGGTAAAACATTGTGTCCCCTGCCTCCTGTTACCATCCGCCTTAGACGCACAGTTCGGGACCCCTACCCGAGATCCGCCGGTTTTGACACCGACAGCACCGCACCCTTATGAGTGTGGTTATGCAGAGTGTTCGGTCCGTCCAATCCAGACTGAACGACGGTGTCCAAGGCCTTGTAACAGGCTTTGAGGTAAGTCAAGTAATGATCTTTCCTCATAATGTGGTTATAATTGTTAGTTTAGGTAGGCTGCATACATAGCAGCCCCCGAGACTCTGCCAGGACCTCGAAGAGACCTGCAGAGGATCAAATTCGGCAGGTCGGTTAACAATGTCGACATTTCTGATGCTAACACAGGCATCTTACATGGTCGCAGCTGCTAATGCCGCGGCGTTAGAGGAGATTGATCAGAAGCTCAAGCTTTCCAATCAAGAGCTAGATCTTATCAACAAACGGCTGGACGAGGCGCAAGGTAAGTTCTGTAAAAATATGTGTACTTGCCAGATAATAACTGGCCAGACCAATTACTGATCCTTTATCTTGATGATCTTGCGGCTGCTGCCACTGAGGTCGAGGGCTTAATGGAGGTCTTGAAGAAGGCTGAGGCCGAGGTGGCGGAAAAGAGGACAGCTGCTGAGAAGGCGGTGTCCGAGCTTGAGCAGGCAAAGCGTGCTACTAAGCAGCATGAGTATCGGGTGACCGAGGTGCAAGGGGAGCTCAAGGATGCCACGGAGAAGCTTGAGGCCCTTGAAAAGGGGCGGGAAGAGCAATTCTCCCGTCTATACAAGGTGGAGAAGGAGCTGCAGGAGGTGAGGAGTGACGCCCGAGGTGTCCGTGAGGAGCTTCGGCAACCCACGCAAATTGCCAGTAGTAAGAAATATTTACTATAGAGTGTGCTCGGAGGCAACATATTCACCCTGCCGATGAGGGTCTGGCGCTTCGCAAGCGTCTTCGCCGAACTCCCGAAGAATGCGGTGGCCGCGGCAAGGCACTATGCCACCCACGAGGAGGACTCCATGCAGCGGCTCTTTTGGTCGCAGTTTCCGGACTCCAAGCGTCCTTCGTTCCTCAGCAATTAGATGAAGCAGCTGATGGAGATGCATTGGATGTCCGAGCTAGGCTTGAATGACCTCTGTGTCAGCCTATGGCCGACCGAGCCCATTCCGGACACCTACTTCGGCCTTGTGCAGAGGCTGCGGGAGGCTCCGCTCCGGATTGATGCAATGAAGCGATCAGCGTGCCTTGAGGGGACGAGGCTCGTGTTTGCAAAGTCCATGGTCCATTGGCCAAGGATTAATCCAATGGAGATGGACACTAGTCCTCCGCCCCAGGAAAATGAGCATCGCCGCCCCGAGAAGTACTTCGCGCAGGTGATGACCGGAGCGCGAGCGATAGAGGGCCAGTGTTCGAAAAATGTAATGCTTGAGTAGTTGTAGCAAGTTTGTACCGAATGGGATTTATGCTTTATTATGCGCCCGATGAACTTATTTGATATTGTAGTGATTTAAATTTTCACTCCTGTGTGGCCATATGTTTAGTTCTGAAAGCTACCAGTCGTCGGCTTAAGCCCCCAAGTGAATATCATGAAGGGTGTTTTGTTTCTGGACTGTTACCCTTAGCCAATGTCTTGGTGCCTGGAGGCGGTAGTGCAGGAACGAAACCAGGCAATCATACTATTCGGTTTTACTGTTTTCACTTAGCCTTAGGAGCTTGACAATGGGGGCTAGGGACTAGACCCCGGTGTAATGTGATGTACTTAGGTATTAAAGCCTGCCCTTTCCGATCACGTGGTCTGTGTTAAGATTAACCCTTCATGTGACACGACGAAATCGCCAATGATTTTTAGAGTCCAACCTCGTCTTCGGATCATGGACCCATTTGCGCTTACTATGACGATCGATTTTTGGCTTTTTCCTCCTGAGGTACTTGATCGGGCAGACCAGTAGTACAATCGCAGGGGTTCTCCTTTTGCCCTCTTAGTCGAACATGCGGAACATAAGGGGCAAACACATGAGCCGGGCAACCAAACTATTGACCCAAGACATAGTTTAGAACAGATGCGCATATAGTGCAATATCCGAGACGCCAGACACCTAGCGAAAAGCGATGACGGACTTGAAGGTACTGAGCTGATATATAAATCAAACTCTTGACCAATTAATACATTTTAGTGCCGGGCTGTTTGAAGAGCGAGGAGAGAATCGGAAAGGGAATAAACGAGTCGCAAGATGCGGATATCCGAAAACAATGAAGGGTATTTTTATTATTTCTCGTGAGCTCAGGGCGTCACACCGTACAATTCGAACTGCGCAAGCAGTACTTGTAAGATAGAAAAGAAAAAAGGAAGTTTACAGAGTAAAGGTTGACGCAGGGCCTCGATGCGTGAGTTGAAGCTTTCACTGTGCCCTGCTGCACGGCTGCGCCTTTGCTTCTGATAGGGGGGGGATTGGGACCTTCGATGAGACCTTGATGGTTCATCCGAAGACGAGGAAATTCCAAAGTTCAGTTTGGTCGAACATGTACTTCGGGTTAACGTATGCCTCACGGCTGCCCATGGTATTTTGAGTGCTAAGTCATGCTGACGAGGCACGTGGAGTGTGAAGAATGTGGGCGTACCGTGGGGTGTGTGTCCCTATTTGTGACGAATGCATGTGGGTTCCCATGATGGGGAATGGGTTCGAACCCGTTTGCTATTGTCACCGGCCCTTACGGTGGGTCGGCATCCGGGCCTATATGGGCTGGTGTGGTCTTCAGCCGCTAGGGCCGTAGTGTGCTCTTCAGTTCAAAGAGAGCGTTCTCTGTTACCGTTGATATTTATGACACCCGAAGGACCAGCCATCTTTAAATTGAGGTACGCGTAATGTGGAACGACATTGAATTTGGCGAACACTGTTCAGCCAAGGAGGGCTTTATAGCCACTTCAAAAAGGTGCAATATCGAAGATCAAGTCTTCACTTCAGAAATTATCCGGAGATCCGAATACTACTTCAAGCGTCATGATGCCTGTTCAGCGGGCCTCCACTCCCGGAATGACCCCCCTAGAAGGTGGTGTTACTGGGTTTAATCCTTGATGGATCGATCCCCATTTTTCTCACTATATCCTCGTATATCAAGTTGAGGCTGCCCCCTCCATCCATAAGGACTCTAGTGAGGTGGAATCCATCGATGTTGGGGTCTAGCAATAGGGCTATGGACCCTCCATGGCGTATGCTGCTGGGATGATCCCTGCGATCGAACGTGATCCGTCAAGCTGACCATGGATTGAACTTTGGCGCTACTGGCTCGATAGAGTACACTTCCCGTAGTGCTCACTTCCTCTCCTTATTCAGTATGTGGGTTGCATAGATCATGTTTACCGTCTTGACCTCGAAAGGGAAGGGTTTCTAGCCTCCACTATTAGGCATACGGGGCTCGTCATCATCCTTTCTTTGTGGGATTTTGCCCGAGTCTTCAGCTGTGAGCCACTACAAAAAAATACACTTCCGTGATGATACGTGTTTGTCACAGTAGGTCACGTTTTCTGTAATGCATGTACATCCATGACAATTTTATGACAGAATCAAGATAGTCATACCTGTGCTGTCATAGAAGTGTTCCATGACATTACCAAAATTATCATCACAGAAGTGTCCACTTTCATGATGATAAATCACGCGTCATAGAAGTGCTTTCGTCAAGGGTAACCGACACATGGCATCCACTATGGGGTTTCGGTTTGGATTCGATAACCCAGTAACAACTTGGACCAATGAGGATTTTCCACGTGTAAAATTCTCATTCACCGGCAGATCCATGTGTCGGCCTGGCGTTCAGATAGTTGTCATCCAGCGAATGGGCGAGACGCGCCTATGATACGTCGACACGTGTCTTGGTCCAACAGTGACCCATTCAGGTTAAAAGGCCGGGCCTGTCAAAATAAGAGGGCCGGCCCATTAGCGGCCTACTTGAGTCAGGCCCATTCACAAGTGCGCCCCATACAAGTTACACAGAATGGGCCCATCAAAGGCCCATTCTAGATTTGACAATTTCCAGCCCATCGTCAGTTTCAGCCCGTTAACAGCCCGCTATGTCTTTGGGCCCAATTACGGCTCGAGCTTCTTTCGGCCTGTTAGCAGCCCATCGCCAGTTCCAGCCCGTTAATGGCCCGAAACGTCTTTCGGCCTTTTCTCAGCTCATTCTGTAGTTGGGCCAATTCTATCCCGTTGTGACTTTGGGCCCGTCCTTGGACCATTCGATAAATGGGCCAATTCCTAGCCCATTTTGTCTTTCGTCCTGTTAACGGCCCACACAACAGTTAGCCTTTGACTTTGGGTCCGTTAGGGGCCCATGTTCCGCAGGGCAAAATTTTCGCCCGACGCGACTTTCGGCCTGCTAAAAGCCTAGTTTGCAAACTGGGCGTCCTCTGGCCCATGACACTTTCGGCCTCTTACTGACCCGCAAAGTAAAGGGCTGAGACAAAATTGACATTTATTTCGGCTTGTTAAAGGCCCGCGAGCCATTTCCATATAAACGGCCCAATCAAGCTTTTGGCTGTTAACGGCCTGCTAAGAGCCATTGTTACGGTGGGCCACATCATTTGGGATCCACTAAATATTATTCTGACCAGCCAAATTAAGGCCCGCTTTGACTACACATGTTTGGTCATTTGTATGGTGTCCAGGAAATGTTTGGGCGTGTTGGCCCCCGTTTCAATGATATAGCATATCCAAAGAATTATCCTACTCTATACTATCGCCTCTAAAAACATACACTATACAATAAAAGACTAAGGCATAGAAACGTAGAATAATCCTACACTGTACAACCAAGAAATTACAGCTGAATATACACACTGGGCATTATAGTTCGGCACCAGTGATAATAAAGCGTACACAAATAGCAAATTACATACACTAGACAAATAAAGCTCATACATCATGGACACGCATCAATAGAACTTACCATTTGAACTATAATCTCTTCAGAAAATAGGATTGGCCGGATTCAGATAGCAAAAATTTTAGTCAGCAAAATCTCCAATTCCTTCGTGGTTACCTCAGTGTCTCGTTTCATTTTTTTGACTCCCGCATCTAATACCTGCAAGTCCAGTCTCAACTTGTTGATTGCATGTTGAGAATCATGTACACGTTGTCTTGCCACCTCTAGTTGATGCTCGAGAACATCAACACATTCCAATTCCAATCCATAATCATTTGGTAATGGCGATGCCGCACTGCTCGTAGATCTTCGTGTTGATGTCACTTCATCCTGAAATGTTTCTGTAAGTACACATGACTAGGGCAAAAATATAGTTACAACAATGAAGCGATCAAGACAGACTATTTTGTACATGGCAAAGCAGGCCTAACAATAATGTTACACATCATGAAGCATAAGTAGTGCTATTTTAAAAATTACAAAAATGGTAGTTTGTGCAGCCTGCATACATAAATCTCTCTTAGCTCATCGGAGGAGCATGATGTTGGGGCCAAATCCAAAACATAGACATGTTACAAATTTAGACAGCATGTTGCGTATAAGTAAGGAACCAGTTCGCCATTCTATAGGTCAATTAAAGTCTTAGGGAGTATAATGAACAACAGAGGGATTCAT
Organism: Triticum monococcum; assembly: GCA_034509565.1. Lineage (NCBI taxonomy): Eukaryota > Viridiplantae > Streptophyta > Magnoliopsida > Poales > Poaceae > Triticum > Triticum monococcum. Next base: position 420,912,629 of record CM067846.1, on the reverse strand, counting down.
ACAAACCTACTACAACAAGCAAAACTATGCAATCATTAGCCTAGTATAAACTAGATTGTGAGCCTCATGCAGTAATAGTTATTTAATAGATTTCAAAGCTTCAGGCACACTTCGCCATAGTAATTAAATGGTAAGGCCTTTAATTATGTCTACTAATAGTTATACAAGTACCCAACATCAGGCATCATTGTTTGGGCATCTCATTAACTGAGGACAAATAAAGCAATTGAAAAGAGCAATTTAACTGTGCCTGAAACAAACAAGCAATTGAACTATTGAGTTGGATACAGTGACTTACCTTAACTGGTTGAACATGCTCAGAGCTGCTCCTCCTTCTCTTGCACGGCTCTTTCCTAACATCTTGTACTTGGAAATCCTAAATCTTATCTTCATTGCACCCCATCTACAAAGGTGACACAAACTAGTTACTCGTCTCCTTGGACGATAAATATGCATACTTTCCAGTCTGTGGACAACACAAAAGGATGAGATTATAACAAAACAACACCACATAATGAAACATGCTACATCTCTTGCACACCATGAAATGAGCATTTACTATGTGTGCACTATGTAAAAACTAGGCATACCTTCGATCTGGATCTCCACGTACTCTTGGAGAGCCTACTTTTGTGTACAACCAAACCTTTATGTCACCTATGAGTTGGACAAGCCCCCACTACAGCAGGACTTAGTGTTTAAATCGTTGACAAGCTCGGTTATAGTGTTAGGTCAAAAACAACAAGTAATCAAAGAAAACAGTCCTAGTATGGCTGGCTGATACAAACAAGCAATTGAACAGATGTGTGAGCAAATCTTACATATCAAGAAAAGAAGCAAAGAAGGAGGCTTAAAGACCATCACTTTACTGACCAGATTTAAGGGGCATTTAAACATCATGTGCAACGTATGAACTAACATAAACATTGCATATTCCAGATTCTACAATGAAATGCAAATGTATTAGGTTATGCCATGTATGACGATACCTAAATGTACACTATAATAGGCAGGAGTGATTCATCATTGCATGCACAATTGAATTGCAGGTTAAGGGCCAGTTCTATTCAGCCTTTTCAGAGCTTATTGTCAAAATAAGCCATAAAAGATGTAAATAAGTCATTTTTGAGTTATGGGTTTGGGCTTAACATATTTCACTTTGGAGGGGGGTGATTCGGGTAGAAGCTCACTAAAAATTGAAGGGAAGGGGAATAGTGAAATGACTCTATTGTCTGCCTATATTACACTGAAAATGCCACTGCTCACGCTCGCGCAACACTTGACCCTCAAGTAAAAACAAACATGCAAGCGTTCATTGCCCTGCCGGCTTGCATCTCCTCTCCCCTTTCCCTCTACCTCGATCCCTGCCTGCAACGCTAGGGTTCCTCCATCGAGCCATCACCATTGGTCCCATCTGGCATGGTCCTCGACAATGCTCTGTCCAGCTAGGCTACATGGCCGGCGGGTAGGGACAAATCTCCCCGGCTGCTCCTCCCTCTGGAGCCACCCCTCATTCTCATGGCCTCCAGCAGCTGCTCCACTATGGTCCGTCCAACGCACTACTCCGGCGGGCGCCGCACAACTACGGCTGATGCCACATTACGGCAGAAGGCACCTCATTCCCCCTCCCATCCTCTTAGGTCATGGCCTTGAGGTGCTGTTGAAGGATGAGCTCATCCAACAAGGTGAGGATCTCCTCTGACTTTTTGCGTTTTCACTCTAATCCGCTATACGATGAATTGCTATGAGTTGCGTCTACTGCTGCTATATGATGCATTGCTATGAGGTGCACCTGTTGCTGCTATATGATGAATTTCTATGAGCTGCTCCTGCTATATGATGAATTGCTATCAGCTGCTGCTACTGCTATATGATGATTTGCTATAAGCTGCTCCTGCTGCTGCTATATGATGAATTGCTATGAGTTGCTCCTGCTCCTGCTATATGATGAATTGCTATGAGCTGCTCCTGCTGCTGCTATATGATGAATTGCTATGAGTTGCTGCTAGTATATGATGAATTGCACACTACTGTTGATGTTGTATGATGAGTTGCTATGAGCTGCTGATGCTATATGATGCTTTCAGGTGCTGCTGCTATATGATAATAACCAGCCACTTGGACCATCGAATTTCGATAAATAATTGTTCTTCATTTAAATTTGGGTCATGCGTTCTTCGTTTAAATTAGGCAATGTGATCTCTATGGAATACATTGACCAATGTAGATTGTGCCAAGTAGATGATATCTTTGTATTTGCATTTCGAGCAAATATTGATGGTCTATTTTCCTATCATATTAATTACTACACTGGGTTCAATTTGTGATGTTTGCAAGTCAAATTAATTTTCATATGGGCAGAAAAATGACAAAATATAATGCAATCTAGACTTTTCGCTGATCATACCAAAGAGAAGCTAAAAAGGAAGGCAATGAAAAGAACTGGTTGGCTACCTGGAGCTTATATTCAGAGGTGCTTATTTTCTTAGGATAACTCGTAATATCTATCCCTAAGAAACTTGGCCAATAGAACTGACATACAAATAACATGTCACGATGATTGCAACGGAGGCCCAGTTCTTTTGCCAGATTCTCCTAGAATCTTTGAGCCCCATTTGTTCTACAATCCTATCTAGTTAGGGTCTAATTAGGTAGGATTGTAAAACAAAAGAGGGTCAAAGATTCTAGGAGAAGCTAGAGAGGGGCAGATTCTGGGAGAATCCTGCAAAATAACTGGGTCGGAGTGACCTACCATATATAGCACATTGTATAGGCTCACCGATGCCTCTCCTTTTTTGCGATGTTCCATGAAATTGCCACATACATCTTGTACTTTTTCATTGCATAACCCTATCTGCAAGTTGACACGGCTACTTTTAGACATCTCTACATGATAATACATCGCATATCCCTTGCGCATATTTAAATCACCAATTAACAATTGTGTGCATAGCATAAACTAGCCATGACTCTATGTGCTGGACTAGCAGGAACTCTAAGGGAGCCTAATGTAGTGCATTGGAATTCCTACATGCCACCTACGATTTTGTGTAATGTACTACCTCTGTTCCTAAATATATGTCTTTGTAGAGATTACAGTATGGACCAAATACAGATGTGTATAGATACATTTTCGAGTGTATAAATACAGTATGCACCCTCCTCCCTTCAACATTGGCCGTGCCCTCCTCCCTCCTCCAGTCATGCCCTCCTCCTCCTCCGGCCGCCCCTCCTCTCTCCTCCCTCCTCCTTCGGCCGCCCCCTCCTCCCACCGCCCTCCTCCCCTCCTCCTCCTACCCCTCCTCCCCTCCTCCCCTCTCCTCCCTCCTCCACCCCTGCTCCCTCCTCCCTCCCTCATCTCTCCTCACTCCGTTCTTGCATACAGTAGATTTTTTCAGTAAATCAGCAGAAATTCAAACTAGATAGGTTAACTAGTTTAATTAGGTTACTTATCTAGGTTAACTAGGTTGACTAACAAGGTTATTTATAGTAAGTGCTTAATAGAACTAGTTTATTTATAGCAAGTGCTTAATAGAACTAGTTTATTTATAGTTAGTGCTTAATAGAATTAGTTTATTTATAGTAAGTGGTTAATATATTTTGTTTATGCAGAAATCAAGTTTGCCCCTGCCTCATCCCCGCAGTTGTCCCCATCGTCGACCCCTTAAGACCTCTAGGTGAGAATAGCCAAATGATAATGTGTTGTAAATGTCGATGATGAAAATGATAGTGCTATATAGTTGCCATGTCATTGATGTCGATGATGATGCATTCTGAATATAGAGGATGTCTTGGTGTTCTTGTTTGCAATGTGCCTCCGACACTACTGGAATCAACAGATTTGCCATCGGCCCACTCTTTGTCGTCCGCTAGCAGACGACAAAGGTAGGCTTTACCATCAGCCACCAGAAAGTGGACGACAAAGAGGATGCGAACGGCAAAGGTAGGCTTTGCCATCATTCAACTCTTTGCCGTCAGCTAGCAGGCGGCGAGGCTCGAGAGGGGGTGGGGAGGCAGGGAGGGGGCGGCGAAGGGGCGGGGTGGGTGCAGCGGCGCCCGCGCGGGGTGGCAGGGAGGGGTCAGCGGCCGGGTGGGAGGGGGCGGCGACGGGGCGGCGACCGAGTGGGGTGGCAGGAAGGGGCGGCGACAGAGAGGGGGTGGCCGGTGGGGCGGCGGGGCAGTGGCACAACGCGGCGGCGGTGGTGCTTGTCAGGCAGGGAGGAAAGAGAGAGGGCGACGACGGGGGGCGCATCCCGTTAAGTTAAGTTTAAAGTTAACCGTCCGCCTAGCCTTTGCCGTCTGCTAGCAGACGGCAAAGAGGGGCCCCGTTATGGTTTAACTTCCAGTGGGCCAAACCCTGCCTCCCCGCCGCAGCCGCGGGTCGACCACCCCTGAGGAGCGCCGCCTGTCGCCGCCCCGTCGTCACCCCACCCCATCGCCGCCCCCACGGTGAGCGCCTGCCACCCCCTCTCCTGTTTTTTCTGTTTACTTTAGGTTTTTTAGTTTAGTTACATTAGGTTTAATTAGTTTAGGAATCAGGGGTTAGTTAATTAATCAAATGCCACATGCACATTTAATTATTTTAGGTTTTTTAGTTTAGGTTTAATTAGTTTAGGTTTTTAGTTTAGTTAGTTTAGGTTTAATTAGTAACACTGGCAGCAATACATGAAGTATTCAGACAGTGTCATATTCAACCTATACATTTTGCTCTCAAAACAATGGCTGCCACTTCTTCTTTTTTTGAACTATGGCTACCATTTGGTGTTGTGCTAGAGCCTAGAAGGGGAAATATACTCAATAGACTGGCCTCATCCACTGCACGCGCCAAATTGATTGTTCTTCATAGAATTTGTAATGAGACGCTTCGGAGATATCTGGATCTCAAATTGAATATACATAGGTGGCTCAAGAAAGAACGTTGTCAACCTACTGGTGGTGATCAGTGCTCTCAACTATTAGTAGTTCGTTTTATAAACAGCTATCCATCTCATATGGTGCCACTGATACACATTCTAGATTTTGACATCTGAAGACTGGAACCTCTTCCCCAAAGTAAATGTCCCATAGTAAATAAAACTATGGTAATATCAAATATTGTAGCATTCTCAAAATACTTAGAAAAAACAGAGCAATCAAACGGGGCCTTAGTTTAGTTTAATTAGTTTAGGGTTTTTTTCCTGGTATTTTAAGAATAAACAAGAAAGATGAAAAAAAGTAAAAGAAGAAGAGGAAGAAGAAGAAGAAGAAGAAGAGGAAGATGAAGAAGAAGATGAAAAACAAAGAACAATAAGTAGAAGAAGAAGGAGACGAAGAAGAAGAAAGTAGAAGATGAAAAAAAGAAGTAGAAGAAGAATATGAAAAAAAGAAGTAGGAAAAGTAGAAAAAGAGGGTCGCCGAGTGGTCGAGGGGTCGAGGATTGAGGGGAAAAGGAGTCGAGGGTCTAGGGGTCGAGGATCGAGGTGTCGAGGGGGAAAGGGGTCAAGAGGTCGAGGATCGAGGGGAAAATGAGTCGAGGGTCTAGGGGTCAAGGATCAAGGTGTCGAGGGATCGAGGGTGGAGGTGAAAAGGGGTCGAGGGTCGCTGAGGGGTCAAGGATTTTCCATCCCGACCATGACATCCCGACCCCGACACCACGACCCTGAGACGACACCCCGACCACGCCTCGACACCCCGACACCACGACCCCGACACATCACCCTGACCCCGACATGGCACCCCCGACCCCGACACAGCACCCCGACATGACACCACCGACACCCCGACCCCCGACACGACACCACCGACACCCCGACACTTGACATGACACCCCGACATGGCACCCCTGACCCAGAGTCTTCGTCCCAGGAGACTCGGGTCCCCGAGTCTTTGTCCCATGTGACTCTGGAGGCTAGTGGTGATGGTGGTTTGGACACCTTTTTTGACGATAGATATAGCGAGGACGAGCTGGTTGAGGGGGGCACGAAGGTCTACAACGTGGTGGTCCAAAGCTCCCGCCTGTGCCGCCGACCCGCGATCAGAGGTGGTTGATTGAGGCTAACGGGGAGAAGTAGGTGCATTTACTCTTTTTAAACCTTTTGCCTTTATGTTTCTTCAAATTATTATCTAATGTGTTGGCCTTGGCATACTGTAGGGTATGGAAATACGCCCCTAGTGTCCGCATGCCCAACCAGGCCCTTGGTGTGCTTTGCCGGCGCCACTTCCCGGGGTGGGTCACGTTGCCCGGTGAGGGCCAGGTTCGACAGCTAGCACTGAGTTGGGAGTTGTACGTGGCTGCCCCGGCCCCGCTGGAGGAGAGGGTCGATGGTGTCTTCTGCAAGACGGTGGCCGACATTGTGAGGCGGCAGTTTTGGGTAATTTATCCTTTACTAATCAGTGTTGCCTTTGATTGGATGCAGACCTTCTACAAGTGTCTTGAGGAACACGAGGCGGACGCGGCCATGGTTCTCGAAGCCGAGTGCAAGTGCCTACTTCAGAACTTATGGCACGAGGATAGGGTGCAGGCTGTTCGAGACTACTACGCCTCAACTAACATTAAGAGGGCCAAGAAGAAGTGTCGCGACAAGTATCTGAGTAAGGAGAAGGACATGAAGGTGTTGGGGAACATATCATGCAATTTCAAAAAAAATTCCTACGATCACGCAAGATCTATCTCGGAGATGCATAGCAACGAGAGGGGGAGAGTGTGTCCACGTACCCTCGTAGACCGAAAGCGGAAGCATTAGATTAACGCGGTAGATGTAGTCGAACGTCTTCACGATCCAACCGATCCAAGAACCGAATGTACGGAACCTCCGTGTTCAGCACACGCTCAGCTTGATAACGTCCCTCAAGCTCTTGATCCAGTAGAGGGTCGAGGGAGAGTTCCGACAGCAAGACGGCGTGGTGACAGTGATGGTCATGTGATCCGCGCGGGGCTTCGCCTAAGCACTACGACGCTATGACCGGAGGAGTAAACTGTGGAGGGGGGCACCGCACATGGCTACGAGAATTCTTGGTGTGCCTTTGGGGTGCCCCCGTCCCCGTATATAAAGGGGGGAGGAGGAGGCTGGCGGCTAGGAGGGGCGCACCAAGGGGGAGTCCTACTTGGACTCCTTGTCCAAGTACGATTCGCCCCCCACCCTTTTTCCTTTCTCCACTAGAGGGAATAGGAAGGAGAGGTAGAGGGAAAGGGAAGGGGGGCCGCGTCCCCTCCTCCTTGTCCTATTTTGGACTCCCTAGGAGGGGGTGCGCGCCACCGCTCGCAGGCTTCCCTCTCTTTCCCTTTAGGTCCACGTAGGCCCAACACTCCCCCCCCCCTCGGGGGGGGGGGGGGGGGTCCCGGTAACCCCTCGGTACTCCGGAAAAATACCTGAATCACTCGGAACCATTCTGATGTCCGAATACTACCTTCCAATATATGAATCTTTACCTCTTGACCATTTCAAGACTCCTTGTCATGTTCGTGATCTCATCCGGGGCTCTGAACAAACTTCGGTCACCAAAACACATAACTCATAATACAAATCGTCATCGAACGTTAAGCGTGCGGACCCTACGGGTTCGAGAACTATGTAGACAGGACCGAGACACATCTCTGGTCAATAACCAATAGGGGAACCTGGATGCTCATACTGGTTCCTACATATTCTATGAAGATATTTATCGGTGAAATCGCATAACAACATACGTCATTCCCTTTGTCATTGGTATGTTACTTGCCCGAGATTCGATCATCGGTATCCTCATACCTAGTTCAATCTCGTTACCGGCAAGTCTCTTTACTCGTTCCATAATGCATCATCCAGCAACTAACTCATTAGTCACATCGCTTGCAAGGCTTATAGTGATGTGCATTACCGAGAGGGCCCAGAGGTACCTCTCCGATATACGGAGTGACAAATCCTAATCTTGATCTATGGCAACTCGACAAAAACCATCAGAGACACCTATAGAGCATCTTTATAATCACCCAGTTAAGTTGTGACGTTTGATAGCACACAAGGTGTTCCTCCGATATTCGGGAGTTGCACAATCTCATAGCCAGAGGAATATGTATAAGTCATGAAGAAAGTAATAGCAATATAACTAAACGATCATAATGCTAAGCTAACGGATGGGTCTTGTCAATCACATCATTCTTTAATGATGTGATCCCATTCATCAAATGACAACACATGTCTATGGTCAGGAAACTTAACCATAGAGGCATACTAGGGACACTATGTTTTGTCTATGTATTCACACATGTACTAAGTTTTCGGTTAATACAATTCTAGCATGAATAATAAACATTTATCATGATATAAGGAAATATAAATAACAACTTTATTATTTCCTCTAAGGCATATTTCCTTCAGTATCCCACTTGCACTAGAGTCAATAATCTAGATTACATAGTAATGATTCTAATACCCATGGAGTCTTGGTGCTGATCATGTTTTGCTCGTGGAAGAGGCTTAGTCAACGGGTTTGCAACATTCAGATCCATATGTATTTTTCAAATTTTTATGTCTCCCTCCTTGCCTTGATCGTGGATGGAATTGAAGCATCTCTAGATGTGCTTGGTTCTCTTGTGAAATCTGGATTCCTTCGCTAAGGCAATTGCTCCAGTATTGTCACAAAAGATTTTCATTGGACCCGATGCACTAGGTATTACACCTAGATTGGATATGAACTCCTTCATCCAGACTCCTTCATTTGCTGCTTCCGAAGCAGCTATGTACTCCACTTCACACGTAGATCCCGCCACAACGCTCTTCTTGGAACTACACAAACTTACAGCTCCACCATTCAATATAAATACATATCCAGTTTGTGACTTAGAGTCATCCGGATGAGTGTCAAAGCTTGCATCGACGTAACCATTTATGACAAGCTCTTTGTCGCCTCCATAAACGAGAAACATATGCTTAGTCCTTTTCAGGTATTTCAGGATGTTCTTGCCATTGTCCAGTGATCCACTCCTGGATTACTTTGGTACCTCCCTGCTAAACATATAGCAAGGCACATATTAGGTCTGGTACACAGCATTGCATACATGATAGAACCTATGGCCGAGGCACAGGGAATGACTTCCATTTTCTCTCTATCTTCTATAGTGGTCGGGCATTGAGTCTGACTCAACTTCACACCTTGAAACACACGCAAGAACCCTTTCTATGACTGATCCATTTTGAACTTCTTCAAAACTTTATCAAGGTATGTGCTTTGTGAAAGTCCAATTAGGCATCTTGATCTATCTTTATAGATCTTGATGCCCAATATATAAGCAGCTTCACCGAGGTCTTTCATTGAAAAATTCTTATTCAAGTATCCTTTTATGCTATCTAGAAATTCTGTATTATTTCCAATCAACAATATGTCTACCACATATAATGTTAGAAATGCTACACAGCTCCCACTCACTTTCTTGTAAATACAGGCTTCTCCAAAAGTTTGTATAAAACCATATGCTTTGATCACACTATCAAAGCGTATATTCCAACTCCGAGAGGCTTGCACCAATCCATAAATGGATTGCTGGAGCTTGCACACTTTGTTAGCACCTTTAGGATCGACAAAGCCTTCTTGTTGCATCATATACAACTCTTCTTTAAGATATCCAGTAAGGAATGCAGTTTTGACATCCATTTGCCAAATTTCATAATCATAAAATGCAGCAATTTCTAACATGATTTAGACAGACTTAAGCATCGCTACGGTGAGAAGGTCTCATCGTAGTCAACTCCTTGAACTTGTCGAAAACCTTTCACAACAAGTCGAGCTTTGTAGACAGTAACATTACCGTCAGCGTCAGTCTTCTTCTTGAAGATCCATTTATTCTCTATGGCTTGCCGATCATCGGGCAAGTCAACCAAAGTCCACACTTTGTTCTCATACATGGATCCCATGTCACGTTTCATGGCCTCAAGCCATTTCGCGGAATCTGGGCTCATCATCGCTTCCTCATAGTTCGTAGGTTCGTCGTTGTCTAGTAACATGACTTCTAGAACATGATTACCATACCACTCTGGTGCGGATTGTACTCTTGTTGACATATGTGGTTCGGTAGTAACTTGATCTGAAGTTTCATGATCTTCATCATTAGCTTCCTCACTAATTGGTGTAGGAATCACTGAAACTGATTTCTATGATGAATCTACTTTCCAATTCGGGAGTAGGTACAATTACCTCATCAAGTTCTACTTTCCTCCCACTCACTTCTTTCGAGAGAAAATCCTTCTCTAGAAAGGATCCATTCTTAGCAACGAATATCTTGCCTCCGGATCTGTGATAGAAGGTGTACCAAACAGTTTCTTTTGGGTATCCTATGAAGACACATTTCTCCGATTTGGGTTCAAGGTTATCAGGTTGAAGTCTTTTCACATAAGCATCACAACCCCAAACTTTAAGAAACGACAGCTTAGATTTCTTGCTAAACCACAGTTCATATGGTGTCGTCTCAACGGATTTAGATGGTGCCCTATTTAATGTGAATGCAGCCGTCTCTAAAGCATAACCCCAAAACAACAACGGTAAATCGGTAAGAGACATCATAGATCACACCATATCTAATAAAGTACGGTTACGACGTTCGGACACACCATTACGCTGTGGTGTTGTAGGTGGCGTGAGTTGCGAAACTATTCCACATTGTTTCAAATGAAGACCTAACTCATAACTCAAATATTCACTTCCACGATCAGATCGCAGAAACTTTATTTTCTTATTACGATGATTTTCCACTTCACTCTGAAATTCTTTGAACTTTTCGAATGTTTCAGACATATGTTTCATTAAGTAGATATACCCATATCTGCTCAAATCATTTGTGAAGGTTAGAAAATAACAATACCCGTCGCAAGCCTCAACACTCATCGGACCACATACATCAGTATGTATTATTTCTAAAAAGTGAGTTGATCGCTCCATTGTTCCGAAGAACGGAGTCTTAGTCATGTTGCCCATGAGGCATGGTTAGCAAGCATCAAGTGATTCAAAAAGCCCATAAGCATGGAGTTTCTTCATGTGCTTTACACCAATATGACCTAAACGGCGGCGCCACAAATAAGTGGCACTATCATTATTAACTTTGCATCTTTTGGCTTCAATATTATGTGTATCACTACAATCGAGATTCAATAAAAATAGACCACTCATCAAGGGTGCATGACCATAAAAGATATTACTCGTATAAATAGAACAACCATTATTCTCTGATTTAAATGAATAACCGTCTCGCATCAAACAAGAACCAGATATACTGTTCATGCTCAACGTTGGCACCAAATAAAAATTATTTAGGTCTAAAACTAATGCCGACGATAGATGTAGAGGTAGCATGCCGACGGCAATCACATCGACTTTGGAACCATTTCCCACGCGCATCATCACGTCGTCCTTAGCCAATCTTCGTTTAATCCGTAGCCCCTGTTTCGAGTTGCAAATTTGAGCAACATAACCAGTATCAAATTCCCAGGCGCCACTACAAGCATTAGTAAGGTACACATCAATAACATGTATATCAAGTATACCTTTCACTTTGCCATCCTTCTTATCCGCCAAATACTTGGGGCCGTTCCGCTTCCGATGACCAATCCCTTTGCAATAGAAGCACTCAGTTTCAGGCTTAGGTCTAGACTTGGGCTTCTTCCCTTGAGCAGGAACTTGCTTGCTATTCTTCTTGAAGTTCCCCACCTTCCCTTTGCCCTTTTTATTGAAACTAGTGGTCTTGTTAATCATCAACACTTGATGCTCCTACTTGATTTCTACCTCCGCAACTTTTAGCATTGCGAAGAGCTCGGGAATTGTCTTTCCCATCCCTTGCATATTATAGTTCATCACGAAACCTTTATAGCTTGGTGGCAATGATTGAAGAACTCTGTCAATGACACTATCATCAGGAAGATTAACTCCCACCTGAGTCAAGTGGTTATGGTACCCAGACATTTTGTGTATATGTTTGCTGATAGAACTATTCTCCTCCATCTTGCAGCTATAGAACTTGTTGGAGACTTCATATCTCTCAACTCGGGCATTTGCTTGAAATATTAATTTCAACTCCTGGAATATCTCATATGCTCCATGACATTCAAAACATCTTTGAAGTCCCGATTCTAAGCCGTAAAGCATGGCACACTGAACTATCAAGTAGTCATCAGGTTTGCTCTGCCAGACGTTCATAACGTCTGGAGTTGCTCCTGCAGCGGGTCTTGCACCTAGCGGTGCTTCAAGGACGTAATTCTTTTGTGCAGCAATGAGGACAATCCTCAAGTTACGGACCCAGTCTGTATAGTTGCTACCATCATCTTTCAACTTAGCTTATCACACCCGATCATCACGTGAGGTGGAGTAGTTTTCAATGGTGAACATCACTATGTTGATCATATCTACTATATGATTCACGTTCGACCTTTCGGTCTCAGTGTTCCGAGGCCATAACTAATATGCTAGGCTCGTCAAGTTTAACCCGAGTATTCTGCACGTGCTAAACTGGCTTGCACCCGTTGTATGTGAACGTAGAGCTTATCACACCCGATCATCACGTGGTGTCTCGGCATGACGAACTGTAGCAATAGTGCATACTCATGGAGAACACTTATACCTTGAAACTTAGTGATGGATCATCTTATAATGCCACCGCCGTACTAAGCAAAATAAGATGCATAAAAGATAAACATCAAATGAAATCAAAATATGTGACATGATATGGCCATCATCATCTTGTGCCTTTGATCTCCATCTCCAAATCACCGTCATGATCTCCATCGTCACCGGCTTAACACCTTGATCTCCATCATATCATCATTGTCGTCTCGCCAACTATTGCTTCTACGACTATCGCTACCGCTTAGTGATAAAGTAAAGCGACAACCATAAGGCTCCTGCCAGTTGCCGATAACTTTTACAAAACATGATCATCTCATACAACAATTTATATCTCATCATGTCTTGACCTTATCACATCACAACATGCCCTGCAAAAACAAGTTAGACGTCCTATACTTTGTTGTTGCAAGTTTTACGTGGCTGTTATGGGCTTCTAGCAAGAACGTTCTTACATACGCATCAAAACCACAACGATGTTTCATCAAGTGTGCTGTTTTAACCTTCAACAAGGATCGGCTGTAGTCAAACTCGATTCAACTAAAGTTGGAGAAACAGACATCCGCCAGCCACCTATGTGCAAAGCACGTCGGTAGAACCAGTCTCATGAACGCGGTCATGTAATTTTGGTTCGGGCCGCTTCATCCAACAATACCGCTGAATCAAAGTAAGACGTTGGTGGTAAGTAGTATGACTATTATCGTCCACAACTCTTTGTGTTTTACTCGTGCATATCATCTACGCATAGACCTGGCTCCGATGCCACTGTTGGGGAACATAGCATGCAATTTCAAAAAAATTCCTAAGACCATGCAAGATCTATCTAGGAGATGGATAGCAACGAGAGGGGGAGAGTGTGTCCATGTACCCTCGTAGACCGAAAGCGGAAGCGTTAGATTAACACGGTTGATGTAGTCGAACATCTTCACGATCCAACCGATCCAAGTACCGAATGTATGGCACCTCCGTGTTCAGCACATGTTCAGCTCGATGACGTCCCTCGAGCTCTTGATCCAGTAGAGGGTCGAGGGAGAGTTCCGACAGCAAGATGGCATGGTGATGATGATAGTGATGTGATCCGCATAGGGCTTCACCTAAGCACTACGACGCTATGACCGGAGGAGTAAACTATGGAGGGGGCACCGCACATGGCTACGTGAATTCTTGGTTTGCCTTTGGGGTCCCCCTATCCCCGTATATAAAGGGGGGAGGAGGCTGGCGGCCAGGAAGGGCGCGCCAAGGGGGGAGTCCTACTTGGACTCCTAGTCCTAGTAGGATTCGCCCCCGCCCTTTTCCTTTCTCCACCAAAGGGAATAGGAAGGAGAGGGAGGGAAAGGGAAGGGGGAGCCGCGCCCCCTCCTCCTTTGTGACGTCCCGAGACCGTTGCGCCAGGCGTCTTCTAGTTTTTCGCCTCATTGCCATGCCATTCGTTTGCGTGTTGCATCTTTGCCATGTCATCATGTGCATTACATCATCATGTTTTCAAAACATGCATCCGTCCGGGTCTCCTAGTTCTTTCCGTTGTCCGTTCTGAGGCCGTCCACACTCGCACGCGCCCGCGCCACGTCCGAGATATTATTTTATAAGTCGCCAGAGAATGTTCTCGGAATGGGATGAAAGTTGGCGTGCGGTGTTGTTATGTTGTTAGTAGGTCGCCTGCCAAGTTTCATTGCATTCAGAGTCCGTTTGACGCCCCAACGGTTAACTATAGCGGCATTATAGCCAGTGTATCGTCGGAAGTTTCTGGTCTCCGGAAACGGTTGCTGGGTTGCATTCCCCCTCTCTCTTCTCAGCCTAACCACACACTTGACCCCGTTCGCCTAACCACTCTTTGTACAGTGCATCGACCCCACACGCGTGTCCGAAACTTACCCGAACCCGACCCGTGTTGTCATTACCAATGGGTCCGGATCATCCCCAAACATGTATAAAACATCACCGTTTTCTTATTTGGACTCTCTACCTATTTATTTCTCGACCGTTCAATTGCGATCGGAGAGACGAGGTGGACCCTAACCTAAATCCATCTACTATACATAATGACCCAACCTTAAATTTGAGGAGAGCTGTCCCATCCATCCCCACGCCGCCGCCGCTCTCCTTGTTTTCAGCGCCGAGCCAACCAGCCATTTTCTCCTCGATCCAAATCCTCCCCTCCGAATCCAGCCCCAACCAGCAGCGCCTGTTCTCCCCTCATCCCCGAGCTCCACTCGATCCCTCTCCTTCCCGACGCCATGGACATGCCGCCGCCGCCTGTAGCTTCCACACCCCCGTACCCGTGCAGCAGCGAGCAGCGCCTGAGCTCGCCTCGTCTCCGCGCTGTTGACGAGCTTCGTTCAAGTAGGAGCTCTCGCAAGACGCCAGGAACGAGACCCCATGCTCGGCTTCGACCAGATCGCGTCGCCGCCCTTGGCGTTTGCCGTCCGCCGCCGTTCTTCACCGGATCCGGCCGTCCCTGACTCGCCAAACCTTGCGCCATCCACGACCTCCCCGCTTTGTCCTTTTGCCGGAGTCGCACCAAGTCCGTCGCCAGTCACCGTGTCTCCCTCGCTCCCTCGTCACCGGCCAGGCCATGTTCCTGCTCCTTGTCCTCTCTCTCTCTCTCTTACATCTCCATTTCTCTTTCTTTGAACCAGCAGCGCCATGGATGGCCACCGAAGGAGCCCGCCCTGGCCTCGGAACCCACGCTCACCGGAGCCGCACCTCCTCGTGCCCTGCGCTTCAAGTTCCTCCTACCGGAGCCCCGAGGCCACCTCTGCCCTGTGCCAAGTCCCTGCTTCCTCTGCATCTCTGCGTCGCGGCCTGCCTACGCCTCCTCTGCATCGATACGCTCTGCCTCGCGAACGCGCCAGCGTTGACTGAGACGGCCAGATGCATGGGCCGCCTCACGCGCATCTGGCCCAGCGCCAACTCGCGACTGGGCCACCTCCCTTCGCCGTTGACCACGGCCTCCTCCCAACTCCTGGCCCGAGCCCATGGTGAGGCCAGCTCCAGCGCCTCCTGTTTTTTCTACTGTTGGGCCAGTAGTTTCGGCCCATGTCATTTCTTCCCATGGTTATTTTATCAATATTCTAGAGACTAACTATTTTACAGAAAACCCCCTATTGTTCATGTATATCATATCTCTCAAACTATGCATCATATGTAAAAACTTTAAATTAGAAAAATGCTTAGAATTTCATGAACTCTCACAATATGCTACTTTCATCCATGTTAAACATGTTTAAAATGTTGTTTGTGTTTAATTTTCTTAAATGCCATGTTAAAATGATTTATTTCATAACTAAATAATCGTAACTCCAAACTTAACAAACATGTAAATGGGGTGGAAAAATGCCTAGTTTAACATGGTGCACTCTTGTTGCATGTTTAGCAACTCTAAAATTGGGTTTAGGGCAGAACAATACCAAATCCATAATATGCACATGGGGATTTTCCGGAATGGTTATTTGTTGTTTCCGGCCTCATTTAAACTTGCCTAGTTAGGTAGTTTTATTACGCTTCACCCCCTTGCCATGTTTAATTACATTTAATTTTGTTTTAGTAGCATAAACGGGAGAGAACAAAATAAGTCATGTGGTGTTTCATCAATACGCAACTCGTTGCATATTGAGCTCCACTTAATTTGTAGTTTTGTTTGTGCACTTTGCCATGCCATGCCTCATTAAACCGGACATGGATCATACTTGGTTGCGCATCATGCCATGTTTATGTGATGGTTGTTTACTATGTTGCTTGCTTCTTTCTGGGTTGCTTCTCTCATTAGCTTCGGTTTCGTTCTGGAGTTATGAGGATCCGTTCGACTACGTCCCTTTGTCTTCTTCATGGACTCGTTCTTCTTCCTTGCGGGATCTCAAGCAAGATGACCATACCCTCGAAATCACTTCTATCTTTGCTTGTTAGTTGTTCGTTCTATCGCTATGTCGCGGTACCTACCACTTGTTATATCATGCCTCCCATATTGCCATGTCAAGCCTCTAACCCACCTTCCTAGCAAACCGTTGTTTGGCTAAGTTACCGCTTTTGCTCAACCCCTCTTATAGCTTTACTACTTGCAGGTGAATTTGAAGTTTGTTCCATGTTGGAACATGGATATGTTGGGATATCACAATATCTCTTATATTAATTAATGCATATATATACTTGGTAAAGGGTGGAAGGCTCGGCCTTATGCCTGGTGTTTTGTTCCACTCTTGCCGCCTTAGTTTCCGTCATACCGGTGTTATATTCCTTGATTTTGCGTTCCTTACATGGTTGGGTGTTATGGGAACCCCTTGAAAGTTCGCTTTAAATAAAACTCCTCCAACAAGGCCCAACCTTGGTTTTACATTTGCCTAACAACCTAAGCATTTTTCCCTTGGGTTTCTGGAGCCCGAGGGTCATCTTTATTTTACCCGCCCGGGCCAGTGCTCCTTTGAGTGTTGGTCCAAACTAGAGCACCGTGTGGGACCGTCCCTTGGCAACTTGGGTTATGTTGGTACCTGTACGCTTAGCTTATCCGGTGTCCCCTGAGAACAAGATATGTGCAGCTCCTATCAGGATTTGTCGGCACAGTCAGGTGGTCTTGCTGGTCTAGTTTTACCATTGTCGAAATGTCTTGTAACTGGGATTTCGAGATTGATCGGGTCTTCCCGGGAGAAGGAATATCCTTCGTTGACCGTGAGAGTTGTGATGGGCTAAGTTGGGACACCCCTGCAGGCTTTAAACTTTCGAGAGCCGTGCCCATGGTTATGTGGCAGATGGGAATTTGTTAATATCCAGTTGTAGAGAACTTGACACTTGACTTAATTAAAATGCATCAATCGCATGTGTAGCCGTGATGGTCTCTTTCGGCGGAGTCCGGGAAGTGAACACGGTCTTGTGTGATGTATGGATGTAAGTAGTTTCAGGATCACTTCTTAATCACTTCTAGCTTCTTGACCGTTGTGTTGCTTCTCTTCTCGCTCTCATTTGCGTATGTTAGCCACCATATTTTCTTAGTGCTTGCTGCAGCTCCACCTCATTACCCTATCCTACCCATAAGCTTAAATAGTCTTGATCTCGCGGGTGTGAGATTGTTGAGTCCTCGTGACTCACGGATACTTCCAAACAGTTGCAGGTGCCGATGATACTAGTGCAGGTGACTCAACCGAGTTCAAGTTGGAGCTCATGAAGATCTTGGTCGTTGTTTTGTGTCTTTTCCAGATGATCAGTAGTGGAGCCCAGCTGGGACGATCGGGTATCTAGCATTTGGGGTGTCTTCTTTTATTTTGGTTCCGTAGTCGGACCTTGATTGTACTCTGGATGATGTATGTGTAACTTGTTATTTGTGTGAAGTGGCGATTCTAAGCCAACTCTTTATCCCTTTCTTATTTGGTACATGGGATTGTGTGAAGATTACCCCTCTTGCGACTAAACTACCATGCGGTTATGCCTCTAAGTCGTGCCTCGACACGTGGGAGATATAGCCGCATCGTGGGTGTTACAAGTTGGTAATCAGAGCCATCCCCGACTTAGCAGCCCTCTGCTTGATCGAATCACTGACGTTGTTGAGTCTAGACCAAAATGTTTTGAGTCTTAGGATTATATATATCGGAGAGTAGCATTCTCTTGACTCCTTAGTCCCTTCGTTGCTCTGGTGAGGTCTCCTGACATAGAAGTTTTGACTTTTCTCTCCTCAAATTTAACGATTTTTTTAGGATCACGTGGGTATCTTGGAATCGTTCCGATAGTCTTTTGACCGGAACATTGTTCTTGGTGCCTCCTAACATTTAGGGGTTGTGGCAGTGTCCCGAGGGAGCTCCGATGTGTTGTCATCACAATTTTATCGTTGCAGTTCTGGAATACCTGAGTTTCGCCAACATCGAAAATATCTTTTATGCAGTTGTTGGTGAGATATCCTCGACACCACCCAATACTGGGGCGGGAGTTCAGGAGTATCAACATAACTTGTATAACGGATGCTTTTCGAAGGTTGAGGTACACGATTTCTGAAGGTTTCTTGGTTATGTGTTGAAGGATGGATACAACTGGATGTAGGGATTATTAGTTTGGGTGAGATATGCTTCCCCTGTATCCCCAACACCTGATTGCATAACCAGAAAGTTTTGGGAGTTTATAAGTGGGAATTCAAGTATCACGTAGGATATCCTTCCAACAGACACATGATAAGATATGGGGTCTATCATATGTTTGTTTCCGGCTTATTCTGCAAGCCAATCCTTTGTTTTGTTTTGAGTTGTGGTTTTCGAGTTTCTTCCATGTCAAGTGTTGATTCCATACCTTTCCTAAGCGGTGTTCTCATATTTCTATGTGAATACTAATCCTTCATGATAATCGAGATTGTCATGTCAATCTTTTCCAACCGGCGTGCTTCTCTTCGAGATGATCGCATCATTCTCCCCATTCGCAAGATCAATTATCAGTTATTCTCAACGTTGTTCGTTTCATCTGTCCCCAAGTTGCCTTTATTTTCCCGCCCTCCCACCCTTTTTCTTCAAGGACTCGAATTTCTTAATCAAGTATCCATATTATGGATGTGAAGTCTCTTCATTCTTTTCTTTCAATGTTCTTATCCATTGATTCTCAGGAAGATACTAAGGAAGCTTCCAGTTCATCATTCGTCATTCTTTTCATCTCCGGTGGATTTAACTCAAGCTTTGTCGATCATATCCTTTCCTTGTTTCAAATGTTTTCTCATGCCGGTGCACCTCTTAATCATCCACTTCTCGTTATTCAATTGTTTCGGAGTACTGAAAATATCTCAGAAGATTCAAGTTTCCATTCTCAATTCACTCAAGTTCTTCTAAGGATGTTATCTCATTCAAGCCATTTAAATCAACCGGTGCAATCTCCCTTTCAAGTAATCGTTCAATGGTGTATCTTTTGAGTGGGCCCTAACCCACAAGTCTTTCCCAGGATCTTACCTGACTCTTCTAATTTTTCCGGAGTTATCCTCAAATTCATTTCAAACTTTGACGTAAGAATGATTTGTCATCAGTTAAATGTTTTTCTCCAAGATCTTTCAAATTTTTGGCATCGTCTGTTCAACCTTTCTAATTTTCATCCCGGAGTATCTCAACAATTCATGGTGGTGTTTCTCATCGTCATTCTCAACACTTGAAGATCGAAGAAGAGTTTCTCCTCCAAATCTTACCCGTTTTTTCCGAAAGATGTTTAGTTCAAGGTTGATGCCATCCTCTCATAATTGTTTTTGATTGTGAGAATTCGTTTCACC
This sequence comes from Triticum monococcum, assembly GCA_034509565.1. Classification (NCBI taxonomy): domain Eukaryota; kingdom Viridiplantae; phylum Streptophyta; class Magnoliopsida; order Poales; family Poaceae; genus Triticum; species Triticum monococcum. The sequence goes on along the minus strand of CM067846.1, from coordinate 420,892,849 downwards.
CATCCGGAGGAATTCATGAGTCTTTTCAGTTTGATTCTCCGAAGGCTATCATTTCAGGTTTACCGGAAAGTCTCTTTACTCATTCCGTAATGCATCATCCCGCAACTAACTCATTAGTCACATTGCTTGCAAGGCTTATAGTGATGTGCATTACAGAGAGGGCCCAGAGGTACCTCTCTGATATACGGAGTGACAAATCCTAATCTTTGATCTATGCAAACTCAACAAACACCTTCAGAGACACCTGTAGAGCATCTTTATAATCACCCAATTACGTTGTGATGTTTGATAGCACACAAGGTGTTCCTCCGGTATTCGGGAGTTGCACAATCTCATAGTCAGAGGAATATGTATAAGTCATGATGAAAGCAATAGCAATAAAACTAAACGATCATAAGGCTAAGCTAACGGATGGGTCTTGTCCATCACATCATTCTCTAATGATGTGATCCCGTTCATCAAATGACAAGACATGTCTATGGTCAGGAAACTTAACCATCTTTGATTAAGGAGCTAGTCAAGTAGAGGCATACTAGGGACACTCTGTTTTGTCTATGCATTCACACATGTACTAAGTTTCCGGTTAATACAATTCTGGCATGAATAATAAACATTTATCATGATATAAGTAAATATAAATAACAACTTTATTATTGCCTCTAGGCCATGTTTCCTTTAGAAGGTAATTACCTATTATTAAAGCCTTGTACTTAGTTTCCTTGATTAGATTCCTAGGCGTAGCGCTGAAATTTCTCTTTGTCTAACTTAGGTGCCCCGGAGATGGTGTGCGGTTAGGATGGACTGTTGGGAGGCATTGGTGGATGAGTGGCGCTCTCCCGAATGGCTAGCCGTCAACAACAAGGCCAGGGATAAGCGTGCCCAAATGCAAGGTGTGCCACACCATCAAGGGAGCTCAGACCTGTTTGAGTACGGGGATCACTGGGTATGTGGTTTGCTTCACGATTCATGCAATTTCATTCTTCATGCTAGCTTGAGCCCTTAACTAATATTTTGTTCCTCTCTTTTAGGCGAAGCACAACAAGAAGGACATGCTACCGCTGTACGACCTCTATGTCGTGGCCCACACTGCCCTATACAGGAAGGCCAAGGCATTCTTTGAGGATGACCTCGATCATCCAGACGGCTTCACCAACATATCTGTAAGTGCATCTAGTGCCACCCCTAGTTGGTTTTGGAGTATTGACGACAAACCTAGTTGAGGGACTAATGTGTTTGTGAGAATTGCAGGATAACACAGGTAGAAGTCCCTCAATGATTCGGTTTTACTACCAGAGATGACCCCTAAAATTGTACGAAGACATTGAAGACAATGGTGGTACTTGAAGATATTCATATTGAAGACTATGACAAGAGAAGACACCACGTGAAGCCTATGGAACTCGAAGACTTAGATTCTTCGTAGTTTTATTTCATTTGTGTTGAGTCATAGGAACCACCGTACTGTTAAGTGGGGTCCAAGAGAACCAGTCAGAATGACTGAAGTGATTCCTAATTCAAAACCTATATCTTCGAGCGAAGACTATGAGAGCAAATCTTGTCCGGAGTCGGAGAAGTCAGCTTTACTTGTAGCCCAAGTAAAGTTGCCATGTGAGTTTGAAATCTGACCGTTGGTACACGTGTCAGTTCCTTAGTGACCCAGGGTCATTTCGGACAAATCAGGTCGGGTTGCCCAGTGGCTATAAATAGTCCATCCCCTACAACCATAAACGGTTGGCTGCTCAGATTTCAGTGCACGGCTTTTGTCGTTTGAGAGCAACCCACCTCGAAGCCTCTGAGAGAAAATTCCTAGCGAGGAGAAAAGCCCTAACCACCCAGAGCCAGAGTAAATTGGGCATCACTTGAGTCTTCGTGTCTGAGTGATCTGAAGACTTATTACACTTGAGGACTGTGCATCCTCCAGCCGGTTAGGCGTCGCGTTCTGAGCATCCAAGAGAAATTGTGGATTGCCAGTGAACGAAGTCTGTGAAGGTTTGGGAGTCTACTTTGAAGACTTACCAGAGTGATTGGGCGAGGTCTGTGTGACCTTAGCTCAAGGAGAAAACAGTGAGGACTGGGTGTCCTGAGCTGCGTGTTCAAGACTGGGTGTCCGGGACTATGTGTCCTTTGGTTTAAATACCTAGCCGCTCCAACCAGATGTACAGTTGTCACAGCAACTGGAACTGGTCCAACAAATCATTGTCTTCAGCGTGTCACTGGTTTCATCTTCACTTCCTTTTACTTTCTGTTACACACTGTGAAGCCATTGCATGCTTGCTGTATCTTCTGTTTTCACATCATAACTGTATGATTTGTTTGGCTTCATAACTTCTTCCTACCTGATCCTCACTACACTGCAGCTACTTGTCTTGTGCTTTCACTCTATTGAATACTTGACCATGGCTTGTCTAGTGTAATCTAACTTCCGCTGCTTAAGTGATAGGCATATCTGTACTGTTTGTCTTCATAACTTTCACGTTTTGAAGATTTCATAAAAATCGCCTATTCACCCCCCTCTAGTTGATATAACGCACTTTTAATTGGTATCAGAGCAAGGTGCTCCCTTGTTCTGTGTGATTCGGTTTAACCACCTGGAGTTTTAGCTATGTCGACTGCAGGGATAATTAAAGTCTCCGCTGCGTGCCCCGTCTTTGATGGAACTGAATATCCCTACTGGAAGAATAAGATGCGCATGCATCTTGAAGCCATTGACGTCGACCTATGGTATGTCGTCGAAAACGGCATTCCCAAGGCTGGAGAAGGTGTCACTGCTGCTGTTGTCAAGAAGTTCACTCAACTGGACTCTACTGCCAAGAATATCATCTGTGGTCATCTGACCAAGGGACAGTACGGCCGTGTGAGTGCCTTGAAGATATCCAAGCTGGTCTGGGACTGGCTCTCCAAAGTCAATGAAGGCATCTCAACCCAGAGAGATCGGAGAATCAGTGTTCTTCGCAATCTCTTCAACCGCTTCAAGCGAAATGACAATGAGAATGTCCAGCACACATTTGACCGGCTCACTGACATCACAAATGAGCTTCAAGCTCTCGGCGCCACTGAGATCACCAAACATGAAATCGTCAAGACGCTGCTGAGATCACTTGACAGTTCGTTTGACATCCTAGCCCTGATGATTCAAGAACGTCCAAACTTCAAGACACTCGATCCGTCTGACATACTTGAGAGGCTCAACACACATGAGTTTCAGCTTTATGAGAAAAGAGATATCTACGGTCCAAACTATGGGCGAACTCGTGCCTTGAAGGCAAAAGCTGTGTCCTCATCTGAAGAAGAATCTGACAGCAGTTCCGATGATCCTGAAGACATTGGACGGGAACTTGCAATGCTAGTGAAGAAGTTCCAGAAATTCACCAAGAAGAAAGGCTTCAGAAAGTCTTCATGATCAAGCTCAAGGAATGATGAAGCTTCTGCTCATGACTACAAGAAGAAAACATGTCACAAGTGCAAGAAAACTGGACTCTTCATCTCTGAGTGTCCATAGTGGGACAATGAGAGCAGAAAGAAGAAAAAGAGCAAGGAATATGACTCCGACGACAAGAAGAAGAAGAAATACTCAAAGTCTTCTTCCAAGTCTTCCTCAAAGTCTTCATCACACAAGAAGAGCTCAACTGGCAAGGCTCGTGCATTTGTTGGCAAGGAAATGGATTCAGAGGAGGAGTCCGCTTCTGAGGAGGCAGAGGTGGAGTCTGAGGAGGAGTCTGATTCTGGCGTTGCGAGTCTGGCTACAGCCTACGTCGCCAAGTCCATCTTCAACACTGAAGACAATGACTTCATCACCAACACCGATGCAAATGACAAGGACAACTCGACTCCTACCTACTGCTTCATGGCACGCAGTGCCAAGGTAAACACACGCACTACTCACTATCAAACATCCAGTGACGATGACTCTGATTGTGATTCAAAACCCAGCTACAAAACACTTGCTAAAATTGCCACTGAACAACAGAAAGCCATGGAACATATTCAAAAACTGTTAGGCAGAAGCGATGATCTGTTGGGTGCTGAAATGACTCGATCTGAATCCTTAATTGAAGACATAAAAAAATCTTCATGTTAAGTATCAGGAACTTGAAGATCGTCATGATACTCTCTCAACAACTCATGAAAAGCTTTCCTATGATTATCTTCAAAGGAAGCAAGATCTTGAGAAATTGAGAGCGGCTCATGAAGATCATCAAAAGGAAAACGAGTCACTTAGCGCCGAACAGATCAGTTCCGCTCAGGAAGGATTTGAACCACCATGCCTTAAATGCATTGAGCGTGATAATGCTACTTCTGTTGCTGAATGTTCCACTGCTACTGCTGTTGCAATATCTTCAACTGTTGAAGTGGTAACTAACCCCTCTGCTGAGGATACCACTGCTATTGCTGATGAGAATGCTAGGTTGAAGACATTGCTTGAAACAGGGATGTACAAAAGTCTCAAAGGACATCAGACATTATGTGATGTCCCCAAGAAGCAGATTCTGAACCGAAACCCTAGGAAAGAGGGTGTTGAGTTCGTGAGGAAAATTAATGCAGATGGCTCTTACTGGAAACCTGAGCAGTACCCCAAAACCACATGGGTTGCTGCAAAGGAATCCTCAGCAGATCCATCCTATCTATCTGGCTTCACTTGTGCTAATCTTATTATCATTGATGAATCCTTTGATGCAAACTATAAACTGTTTAAGAATCAGAATGGTGAAGTATTTGCCAGGTACATTGGTACTAACTGCAGGAATGGACCGCCTATGAAGAAGATCTGGGTTCCAAAAACGTGTCTGGAGAATCTTCCTGTGAATGTCCTCATGACACCTCACATGAAGAAGACAAACCTCAGACCAAAGGCTTCATATGGTCCAAAGGCTTCATACAGGCAGAGGACTCACCCGAGTCGCACTAACGCAAATGTTTTGCAGGGAAACCATACTCAGGCATATGAGAGCGGTTCTTCAAACCGTCATGTTCATATGACCAAGAACTATTCTGCCTATTCTTATGACTACTATTGTCCGCCTGCTAGACTGTTTGCTAGGGCTCCAAAGCCAAAATTCTCAGATGCTGCACTTAGACTTATTGCTTCTAAGCCACCCTTGAAGATGTGGGTGGTTAAGAAAGCTTAACTGTCTTTTGCAGGGAAAGGTCTCCAGCAGAAAACCAAAATCTTCTGACGCTATTGCCGGGGACCTTAAAAATCTTGTGGGGCGCAAGATCAAATGCCCGAATGGCATCACTATGTATTTTGTACCTGAATCGCATGCTACTCTCCCTATTAGTCCTAACCTGGATCTAAGTTTTCATAACCCACTGGTTCGTCAAATGTTTTTGCTTCACAATACTCTTCGTGAAGCCTATCCCCCTAACTGCACTGTAGGGTACGACACCAGCGTCTTCAGAGTCATCAGAATGGATTATTGACAGTGGTTGTACAAATCACATGACTGGCAAAAGAAGTCTTTTTATGGACTCAACCTTACGTCCATCCGACAAGAGCCACATCACATTCGCTGACACTGGTAAAAGTAAGGTAGTGGGTCTAGGTAGAGTTGCAATCTCAAAGGATCAACACATGGATAAAGTCATGTTTGTTGAATCCCTTGGCTTCAACTTAATGTCTGTCTCAATGCTTTGCGATTTGAACATGATTGTAATTTTTGGAAAATATCGTTGCCTGGTACTAATGGAATCTGACAAGTCTCTAGTGTTTGAAGGGTATCGGAAAGATGATTTGTACGTGGTAGATTTCTCAGCAGGGCAACAGCTTGTAGTATGTCTTCTGGCAAAGGCTTCAGAATGCTGGCTTTGGCATCGGAGGCTTGGGCATGCTGGCATGAGGAACCTCCACACCCTTGCGAAGAAGAAGCATGTCATAGGCATCGAGGGCGTCAAGTTCAAGAAAGATCACTTATGCGGTGCCTGTGAAGCAGGGAAGATGACAAGGGCAAAACATCCTTCAAAGACAATCATGACCACTACTCGACCCTTCAAACTGCTTCACATGGATCTCTTTGGTCCCACTCACTACTCAACTTTTTCCACTACTGCTTGCCTCTATGGCTTTGTCATTGTTGATGATTACTCTAGATATACTTGGGTGCACATAATCCTTTACAAGACTGAAGTGCAGGATGTCTTCAGACACTTCGCAAATCGGGCTATGAACAATTATGGCGCCAAGATAAAGCACATCAGAAGTGACAATGGCACTGAATTCAAGAACACTGGCCTTGATACATATCTGGATACCTTGGGCATCACACATGAATTCTCAGCTCCGTACACGCCACAGCAGAATGGCATCGTCGAACGCAAGAACAGAACACTCATTGAGATGGCCAGAACAATGCTAGATGAGTACAAGACTCCAAGAAAATTCTGGCCTGAAGCCATTGACACTGCATGCCATACAATCAACCGTGTTTATCTTCACAAGCTTCTGAACAAGACATCTTATGAACTTCTAACTGGCAAGAAGCCAAATGTTAGTTACTTCAGAGTATTTGGCTCAAGATGCTGGATCAAGGACCCACACCACACCTCAAAATTTGCACCAAAAGCACATGAGGGCTTTATGCTTGGATATGGAAAGGATTCGCACTCCTACAGAGTCTTCAATCTCTTTCACTACAAAGTGGTTGAAACAGTGGATGTGCGGTTCAATGAGACCAATGGTTCACAAAGAGAGCAACTGCCAGATGTGCTAGATGAAGTTCCAGCCAGTGAATCAATCAAGCTAATGGGAACTGGAGAAATTATACCTTCTGAAGCTCATCCTGAAGAAGAACTTATCATCTCAGCACCTGATCCACATGAAGACAATGCTCAGCCTGAAGACATTCCTCCCCACGACAACATAGATCAGCAAGAGCAAAGTCTTCGACCCATACATCCTCGTGTTGCCAATGAAGTGCAGATTGATAGAATAATTGACAACATCAATGCACCTGGTCCACCGACTCGCTCAAGGGCAACTCAACTGGCAAATTTCTGCGGACACTTCACATTCGTTTCAATCACAGAACCCAAGAAAGTTGAAGAAGCTTTTATGGAACCTGAGTGGATTCAAGCAATGCAAGAAGAGCTTCATCAGTTTGAGCTGAACAATGTATGGGAATTGGTTAAGTGTCCTGATCCACGGAAGCATAACATAATAGGCACCAAATGGATATACCGCAACAAGCAAGATGAGCATGGTCAAGTTGTCAGAAACAAAGCTCGTCTCGTTGCTCAAGGATATACTCAAGTGGAAGGCATTGACTTCGATGAAACATTTGCTCCTGTGGCCAGACTTGAAGCCATCTGTATACTGCTGGCCTATGCAAATCATCATAACATACTTTTATATCAAATGGATGTGAAGAGTGCCTTTCTCAATGGCAAGATTGAAGAAGAAGTGTATGTTGATCAACCACCTGGGTTTGAAGATCCAAAACATCCTGACATGGTTTACAAGCTCAATAAGGCACTATATGGCCTCAAACAAGCCCCTCGGGCCTGGTATGACACACTCAAATACTTCCTGAAGAGCAAAGGCTTCATACCTGGCTCCCTAGATCCCACTCTCTTCACGAAGACATATGATGGTGAACTGTTTGTGTGCCAAATATATGTGGATGACATTATCTTCGGCTGCACCAATCAGAAGTACAGTGAGGAGTTCAGATATATGATGCAAGAGCGATATCAGATGTCTATGATGGGGGAGCTGAAATTCTTCCTCGGTCTTCAGATACGGCAACAACGCAATGGCATCTTCATATCTCAAGAGAAGTATCTCAAAGATTGCCTAAATAAGTTTGGTATGCAAGACTGCAAAGGCTTCACAACACCAATGCCAGCCAAGCACCATCTGGGTCCTGACGACAATGGTAAAGAGTTCGATCAAAAGGTATACCGCTCCATGATTGGTTCTTTGCTTTATTTATGTGCATCTAGGCCAGATATTATGCTTAGTGTTTGCATGTGTGCACCAAAGGAGTCGCATCACTTAGCAGTGAAGCGAATTCTTCGATATTTGGCTCACACCCCAACTCTAGGATTGTGGTATCCAAAGGGCTCAGAGTTTGATCTGGTTGGATTCTCGGATGCTGATTATGCTGGTGACAAGGTTGATCGGAAGTCTACATCAGGCACATGTCACTTTCTGGGACGATCACTCGTCTGTTGGTCTTCAAAGAAGCAGAACTGTGTATCCCTCTCCACTGCTGAATCTGAATACATTGCTGCTGGATCTTGCTGCGCTTAGCTTCTCTGGATGAAGCAAACTCTCAAGGACTATGGCATTCATCTGAAGCAAGTGCCTCTTTACTGCGACAACGAAAGCGCCATCAAGATCGCCAATAACCCAGTTCAACACTCGAAGACAAAGCACATTGAAATTCGTCATCACTTTCTCAGAGATCATGTTGCAAAGGAAGATATTGATATCATACACGTCAACACTGAAGAACAATTGGCAGATATCTTCACCAAGCCCTTGGATGAGAAGAGATTTTGCAAGTTATGGTGTGAGCTAAATATCTTGGAATCCTCAAATGTCCTGTGATCAGGCACACATCCTAACACTTATGCATATTGATGACTTAGATGTGCAACACACGAAGTAACGTATATCTTTAATCAATGAAGACATACATTCTAAGTGTGAATACATTAATGTGGAAATTGACTTCGGAGCGCCACGATAATTGTGTGCCGTGCCTGGGTCTAATACTTCCTATACGGTGGGTAACGCCACCACCAAACGTTCAATCTTGAAGTGTTTCACTCACGGCGTTACCTTGCAATGTCTTCACATTTGGTTTGGCTTCAATCTCTACATGTCTTCATGATTATCTTCATTACGTGGATTATATATATATATATATATACTAGTGTTCTGTCCTCTACAGCATTCACTTATAGCTATGTCTTCTTGTTTTGAATCTTTTGAACTAAGTGAATGTGATCGGACCCTAATCTCTCCATGCTCTCTATCTCAAATTCTATCTCTCCAAGTCATATGCATCCTATTGAAATAGTCGAATGTCTTCTCTGCGTCCTTGTCAGCAGAAGGCACAGAGACAAACTTTAAAACCGTTTTCAATGCTCATTCATCCACATGAAATCCGGAGAAGTAGGAATGACCACCCGACAATCCAGGCATGCGTGGGATGTCGAACTGCCCCCGAGACTCCGCATGATGGCCACATGCTGTTCAGATGCGAATCGCCAGGGGCACCTGTGTAATAGCGCAGTGCAGCCCCTGTGACTATAAATACACACTCACCGCGGTCATTATCTCCTTCTCCTTCTTCCTCCCTCGCACGAACCCTAGCGCCACCGCTAGCTCTCGACGACGCCGGCGACGAAGCGCTTCACTGCCGCAACCTCTCCGACGCCATTTGCACGCCGACCGCGGACATCACTCTCTCCGCCGTCGCCGTAGGTGTCTTCCGTCGCTAATTTAGGGCACGGAGGATCGAACTGCTCGGCCTCATCTCCCACTCCGTCTAGCAGTTCCAAGTGTGGTAAATAAAACCTCTTTTTACAGCCTCTTTTGATCCTATAGTTCGGTCACTTTCTGCCATAAGGAGTTTCTATTCACACAAGTTAGAACTGTCTCAGTCTGCATCTCAAAACTTTCCTAGTCTATTCACTTGTGCTTCATGAAGTAGTTAGATTCCTCACTTGTACTGATCTATGGGTTCGTACAAATCTGGAACCAACTTCTTCTCTATAAGTGAATGTCTTCGCACGATGAGGTCAATATCTTCTAAACTGATTTATCTTCAAAATCTTCTGAGAATGCATATGACCTCTTCCCCTTCCCTCGCACCTTAATGCTATCACAGGTACATGTCCGTGGGAGAATCTTTTGGTTCTCATAGTCTGCATTCATTTGCAGAGTACTTACAACATCACATCAACTCTCCTGAAGCCAGTTCCTGTTGGTCAAGCAAACAAAAGCCTTTGAAGCCTTTGAACATCTTGAAGCCTTCCAAGTTAAGGTTTATGGCTTCAGAAACAGCAACAAGGAAGGGGGCAGACAGAGACGTGGGGAAACATCAAAAGATCTGCCTGATGAACTGGCAGAGATGTACAAAACAGACCCTGAAGAGAACTATGGTCAGCACAAGACTCGAATCCAATGGATTCGAAGATATTGGGCAGAACAATGGTTCCACTACCGCTTGGTCACTCAGGAGTATGCGGAGAAGTGCGCCATCAAGAGATCGTGGGGAGACATACTATACAAAAATCTCGTACCCAGGTCCAGAGACGAAGCCACTACTCAAGGCTTCTACCCATGCATGGTCCGAGGACCACAGCCAGCTGAAGCACATCCGTCATCTCTCCTCTGGTGTCGCGATGACAATCTGTTCAAGCGCAACTTCCAGTTTGCCCAGAACTCTGCGAAGCAAAACAAGAAGAAGTTGGGGTTAGACTTCAACCCTGGCCCCTCCTCTCCAAGGGCGGATGGCACACGCGACGCCGAACCCAATATCATCGGTCCGTATGCCAATCTTGCAGGCCTCATCACCCGCATCCTAGTCCAAGGGACTGCCGTGAATGACCCTCCAGCAGACACTGAGTCTGATGACGCGCCTGCTGCGCCGAAGCCAAAGCAGATGAAGAAGCCAAAAGCTTCAAAGCCGGCCCCTTCACCCAAAATCTCAAGAGTGAAGCCATTGGCAACTGCACCTCCTGAAGCCAGTGTGTAGTCTGAAGACTTATCACGAGTCTCCAAGCCCCAGGAAGCCAAGAAGCCTCAGCCACACACAGGCAAAGAGCTCACAGCTGCTGCCATTCTGCGCAGCGAAACTATTGATCTGTCCAGCGACGAAGATCTTGCAGATGACGCTCTTGAGCAGCTCATCAAGAGCAAGGAGGAGGCTGGAATCTTCGACAATCTGCCTCTATTTGATGTAGCAATCATCCACAAGTTCATCGATGAGTGGTTTGCTACACCAAAATATCAGCTTCGATGATCTGCAGCTGCCCATTGGCCTCAGCGTCGCCTTCCAAGGCGCTATTGCTTCAGAACTTGCAATTGCCCAGCGCATTGTTGAACTGAAGCAGAAAATTGATTTTGAGAAGGCTCAGTTCAAGCAGAATATGGCCAGGCTCGGTGTCCAAGAAGTCAAGGACTTCAAGATCATGTTGCACGAGTTAAAGGAAAACTTTCTGAAGAAACGTGCAGAAGCTCAGGGTTCGCGGGAGCGAATGAAGACTCTGGCTGATCGTTGTGTGCAGGCCTACAATGAGGCCGAGAAGCGCAAGGCACTTGGGCGTCCCAGCATCGACCCCAGGATGGCCGTGAAGAAAAAGAAGAAGCCTGCTGTGGCTGAACCAGAGGCACCAAGGCAAGAAGTTGTTCCGACTGTCTTCCCCACTGCTACGACTGGCTCGAAGCCAAAGAGCCGGTCAATCGCTTCAGAGCTCAAGAAGACACGGACAGCCGAAGCTGAAGCAAGGAAGAGGAAACACTCTGAAGCCTCTCCCTCTGACCCCACCAAGAAGAAGCGCAAGATCAAGAAGACTCGGGCTGCTCCCATAGAGCCCTTGATAGTTGAACCCCTCTCTGTCCTCTATCCTGACGCAGATCGTCAGCTGACAGTTCATGAGCCTGCTCCCACAAAGGCTCCTGAAGCTGAAGATATTCCAGCAGCCGACCCCATCGCTGCTGAATACATTGGTCATCAGGACCATGTACAAGATGATGCAGCCCTTCCTCAGCTTGATACAAGCGAACTCATCAGCATTGGTCGTCCTCTGACGCCAATTGCACAAGACGCATCATGGGCGGATCGCCCACAAGTGGAAGAAGAATCTGAGGTCCAGCCCACTCCAACTGCACAGGCGTCGTCTGCATTTCGCAGGCTTCGCAAAGGTCCAAGGCCTCAGGACTCTGCTGACGACATTCCGGCTGCATCAGCCGAAGAGCATGAAGAAGTACCACAAGCTCCAACCCCCCCGCTCCAACAAGAAACCGTTCTCCAGGAGAATGTGCCGGAGTCTGTCCCTCCAACTACACAAGTGGAGGCTGAAAATGTTGAGGCTGCCACAACCAACACCGAAGCCAATGTGGCGCCCTCCCCACCAAAGCTTCTGAACACAGTGAAGCTACTGATGCAGATACGTCTGTTCCTGAGTCTGCTGCAGGTCCTCAATTTGATTACCATGTTGAGCACATGCCTCAGGTCCAGACGCCAATCCCACGACTGCCAAGGTTCCCAGGTCCTGCATCAGCTCCTGGCTCCTTCAACATCACTAGCTTCAAGGCCGACAACATGTTCTTCAATAGCTCCACGAACCCCTATTCAAGGGAAAGGATTGTATCTGATAGGTTCTGGAGCTATCCTCAGCGCAGTTACTACTCCTGCATCCTCTACAACCAAGGTCGCATCTTCCCGCACAAGCGCCTTGATGTTGAAGCCATTGCTGGACTGCCCTGTTTGGAGGAACCTTTGGATTGCTTCAAGCAAGTGGGTCTGCTGCAGTTCGTAACTAATGAAGAGCACTGGAATGAAGAGCTTCTGCTTCAATTCTATGCCACCCTCCACATTAAAGGATACAACAGAGATCCGAAGACTTGGACCCTGGAGTGGATGACCGGCAATGTCCATCACGAAGCCAATGCATTTGATATCATTGAGCTTACTAGCCTACCCACTCCTGGCGAATTCTTCGAAGAAGGCTGCCAATTACATGCTGAAGCAATTGAAAGCATATTTCAGAGGCCTGAACCAAATATGAGTCAGATGCTTTCAATGATGAAGCCATTGCCCCATGATGCACCCTATCCAACTGAGTTCTTAGTTGAAGACTGAGAGTACCTGCCCAGAACCATATATCACATCATCAGGCGGACTCTCTGGCCCCTCAAGGGACACTCTCCATATGCCAAGGTTGAGGGTGCAATGAAGACTCTCATATTCTACATCCTTCATGGCAAATGCTTCAATGCGCAGGACTTCTTCATACGCCAGCTTGCGGCATCCGGCTCAGATTTATTTGGCTTGAAGTTTTATGCTCCTTGGGTTATGCGGCTGATCAAGCTTCATTCTGCGATTTCATATCAGCCCTCAGCCCGCAACCATCGGATCTTCTTGCCAGATGTGGACACCTATGCTGAAGCTGTATATCCTGAGCCTGCCAAGAAACCCTTAAGTCTTCAGAATGCAGAACACTAGAGCTTCACGCAGAACGTTGAAGGTGTTGAAGCCATCTCCAGGGTGTACCCGTTGGCCGGCACTACACGTGCACCTGCATCCACTGAAGCCACTGACAGCGCAACTGCTTAGCGACCCAAGAAGCGCGCTCGTGCCCTCAATGACCGAGAGCTTCTTGTGGCCCTTCACCAAAAGCAAGATAGGCATCACGACTGGTTGAAGAGACAAATGAAAAGCCTCTTGGTGGATGTCAATCGCATCAGAAATCTTGCCACCAAGAATGCATTCGTTGCTCATGAAACTTGTCGCCGCACCTGGAAAGGCCTCACAATGCTGTGCCCTGAAGCTAATCTTCATGAGGATGGCTTCAAAGAAAGATTCAAGTTTGACTCCACACCCCCCAGAAGAGCTGTGCTGCGAGGAACTCCATCACTTGAAGATTCTGAGTTCTCTTCCTCTGCTGCCACGGTGACTGCAAGAATCATCGAGGAAGAAGACGACGCTACATCACCACCACCTCCTTCAGCGCGCGTCGACCCTGCACCAAGCTCTTCAGCACCACCAAACGCCTCCACCGACCCTGCTACGCCTGGGAATGCGTAGAAAACTCTATGTCTTCAAACCTTTTTGGTCATCACTGACAAAAGGGGGAGAAGCATATGATGTTTATAGTCTTCAAGCGGGTCAATATGGGCGGGTGCTTTATATTTTGCTACATTTTGCTTCGTGCTTACAACTCTCGTTTTGCTACATTTGGTTCTTTGAGTTGTAACACTTAAACTCGATGGTCGTCTGCTACTTGCTTGCCACTATGTTTTTGCGAAGATAAATTCCGCATGTACGACGATAATTTCCGCACTTATATCATTTCGCAGACGTCCATTTATCATTATGCATGTCATTCTCTTCATATACTTTTACATGCATGGTGGATTGTCATCATAAGTTGAAGTGGATTTCCACAAGTACAACCTGCCATGTGCAATTGTGTTCCAGAAGCAAATTACTTATATGCACATCTTCAGGGGGAGCCCTTGCAGCTTATGAAGACAATCCCTTTACAATTTCACAAATTATATTCCCCGTTGAAAACTTCAACTAGTTTGTCATCAATCACCAAAAAGGGGGAGATTGTAAGTGCATCTAGTGCCACCCCTAGTTGGTTTTGGAGTATTGACGACAAACCTAGTTGAGGGACTAATGTGTTTGTGAGAATTGCAGGATAACACAGGTAGAAGTCCCTCAATGATTAGGTTTTACTACCAGAGATGACCCCTAAAATTGTACGAAGACATTGAAGACAATGGTGGTACTTGAAGATATTCACATTGAAGACTATGACAAGAGAAGACACCACGTGAAGCCTATGGAACTCGAAGACTTAGATTCTTCGTAGTTTTATTTCATTTGTGTTGAGTCTTAGGAACCACCGTACTGTTAAGTGGGGTCCAAGAGAACCAGTCAGAATGACTGAAGTGATGCCTAATTCAAAACCTATATCTTCGAGCGAAGACTATGAGAGAAAATCTTGTCCAGAGTCGGACAAGTCAGCTTTACTTGTAGCCCAAGTAAAGTTGCCATGTGAGTTTGAAATCTGACCGTTGGTACACGTGTCAGTTCCTTAGTGACCCAGGGTCATTTCGGACAAATCAGGTCGGGTTGCCCAGTGGCTATAAATAGTCCATCCCCTACAACCATAAACGGTCGGCTGCTCAGATTTCAGTGCACGGCTTTTGTCGTTTGAGAGCAACCCACCTCGAAGCCTTTGAGAGAAAATTCCCAGCGAGGAGAAAAGCCCTAACCACCCAGAGCCAGAGTAAATTGGGCATCACTTGAGTCTTCGTGTCTGAGTGATCTGAAGACTTATTACACTTGAGGACTGTGCATCCTCCAGCCGGTTAGGCGTCGCGTTCTGAGCATCCAAGAGAAATTGTGGATTGCCAGTGAGCGAAGTCTGTGAAGGTTTGGGAGTCTACCTTGAAGACTTACCAGAGTGATTGGGCGAGGTCTGTGTGACCTTAGCTCAAGGAGAAAACGGTGAGGACTGGGTGTCCTGAGCTGCGTGTTCAGGACTGGGTGTCCTTTGGTTTAAATACCTAGCTGCTCCAACCAGATGTACAGTTGTCACAGCAACTGGAACTGGTCCAACAAATCATTGTCTTCAGCGTGTCACTGGTTTCATCTTCACTTCCTTTTACTTTCTGTTACACACTGTGAAGCCATTGCATGCTTGCTTTATCTTCTGTCTTCACAACATAACTGTATGATCTGTTTGGCTTCATAACTTCTTCCTACCTGATCCTTATTACACCGCAGCTACTTGTCTTGTGCTTTCACTCTATTGAATACCTGACCATGGCTTGCCTAGTGTAATCTAACTTCCGCTGCTTAAGTGATTGGCATATCTGTACTGTTTGTCTTCATAACCTTCATGTTTTGAAGACTTTCATAAAAATCGCCTATTCACCCCCCCTCTAGTTGATATAACGCACTTTCAGTATCCTCCCACA
The DNA here is from genome assembly GCA_034509565.1 of Triticum monococcum. Classification (NCBI taxonomy): domain Eukaryota; kingdom Viridiplantae; phylum Streptophyta; class Magnoliopsida; order Poales; family Poaceae; genus Triticum; species Triticum monococcum. The sequence continues at coordinate 420,877,182 of CM067846.1, read as the reverse complement.
ACAAGCTCATGAGGTACAGAGACGTTGGGAAGACGAGGAAAGGGGAGGACTTCAACCCGAGCCAGAGTCCTTTTGATCCAGAGATCGTGATGCTATTTGGTGACGGGAGGTACCATGGCTCGGTAGCCATTGGGGATGGACTCATACTTTGTCCACGAACTCTCCGGGAGATCAAGAAGCGCTAGACGAGATCCGATCCTGAGATACCACCTCGTCCACGGCCAATGGAGCTCGCCATCAAGGCTAGGGCCCAAGAGCTTCTGGCGGAGGCAAACAGGCAAGCTAAGTAGAGGGAGAGGGAGTTGGAGGAGAGGACGGCTAGTCTGTTGGAGGCTAGGGCCGAAGTTTCTCCTACATATTAGCTAAATCATGCACATAATGTTTGTTTCAGTGTGACCCGCGCATTTGCGCGACTAGTTTTCTATACATAGTTCCATTTTTGCTAAGTATACTTCCATTGAGTCCTCTCTTGCTTCTAGCATTAATTCGATTTTATTTGTCGATAATTAGTGCGCGAAAACACTGATATGGTTCCCACAAATCTTGTAAAAGTACTACATTAAGTTAAATACTGATATTCCATCGAGGTTCTTGGTGTTCTATGCGAACCCATAGAACTGTGCACTAATATCGACTTCCTCTATTTTACACTTCAACATGTACAATTTGTCTTTCCAAAATTATTTTCTTTCGAGAAATTCCCAATCCTTCTCATCATTTGGTATGGCAAACCATACATCTCTATCATTCCTAAAATCGTAATTGTGATGGTACCAATGACCTCCCTGATATAAATTTAAGTGGTTCCTCTGCCACTTTCAAGAGTCTTCTATGCAGAAACCTCTTTATCTTTTCCTGTACAAATATACCAGCCGCACTGCCGCCTTGCTACATCTCACTGCAATCATCGGTTTACCTGTAAAATCTTCTTTATGATATGATCATTTGCTACATACACATCATATATTTACTATCCATATGACCTCAACGGCCCCATGATCATCATTAATCTATGTACATTCAACAAATCTTACTCAAATAGGTTTTTTTTTATTTTTTTTTTCACATTTTAGGTTTATGTTTCAATTCAAATTTACACATGAACAACTAATTTCATTGGAACTTATTTTCAAATTTATTTTTAATATAGTATTAATTTTGGGATTGAGATTTAGAGAAATATAAATGTATATGAACTTAATATACAAATCCAATTGCTTATTTGTTATAGGTAATTCAGAAGTTCATCTGCTAGCATGATTTTCTAACATAGAGACGTACTCATTGTTCGTGAAATACGAATTGTATATACTTTGAATTTCTATAAGAGATCTGATTCATCTACACATTATAACCATGACTCACAATAAACTCATGATTGTGATATTTTAGTCCCTTGTCATACCAGGTACTATCTCAATTTTTGTCCCAAAATATATGACCGCAAACAGCACGGAAAGACAAAAACTAACTGCTAAAATTCGAGTTTTTGTAGGAGTTTTGGTGTATCTGAATCTTATGGTTTTTCCTCTATAAGGGTTCATAGGATTAGGCTTACATTTTCCTACCAGTCGATCTCCGTAATAATTTAACATATGCCAAAAACTCATTTAAATTTTCCTTTCAGACGTGCATTGCACCTACACTCTATTTCTACTCTCTCCATTGGTCCCCCAAAATTCAAGTGTTCATTTTCTGCCTCCGTCCGACATCTATTACAGAGCTCAAGATTTTAAAATCCTATTGGAATTCATGATACGTGGCATCTCTATCCCATGATTTAGCTAATGCTACATTTTTTTAATCCTCAAAATTCAAAGACCACCATTGTTTCTTTTTTACATGACATTTAAATATCCAATTGATCTTACATTCTCATTACACGTCAAAATACAATTGTATTTTCTGGAAAAGAGAAAATTTTATGAAGGGTATATTACCATTCAAATTCCTTTTTTTAAGAAAAATATTCAAAGATGTACGTAAAAAATCATGATACGTATATCAAAATATAATTGTATTCTCTGGCAAAAAGAAAACTTACACGAAAGTATATTACCTTTTTCAGGCAGAGTATATACGCTTGTATGTTACGTCAAATTTCCCTTTTAGAAAAATATATTCAAAGATATACGTATCTTTGTTCTATTCGGAGCATACACATTTATGTTTGCATTCGTTCATACGTCTAGCCTCCACAAAAAGAAGAAGATATCATGTAGAATTTGTACCTTCAAAAGGCTATAGTATTTTTCTGCAAAAAAATCAGATAGTATTATTTACCTATCATACACAAAGTGTTATATGTAGATGTGCTTCTTTGATTGCTTGTATAGCCGGCCGACAGTTTTTGGTCCTATTTTATTTCCTTTTCTACGTCCGCTTGTACACAACTATTAAACTAAGAGTTCGCAGTTAGAAAGAAAAGAAAAAGGCATACTCTGACTATACCTATTTGTGCATGATGAATTCCAAATTAATACGATTGCTTGATACTCCTATCACTGTACTAATTAGATGCGTCCAACCGGCCGGCCGAAAGGCTGATTGATTTGTTCTCACATATCCAATACTAACCTGTATATCTTTTTTTATGGGTAATAGTATACCTTTTTTGACATCATAAACTTTTTTGCAAACCTGTCAATGATAAAAATTGTACATTCTACTGTTGAATGTAACTTTTTAGATCTTTTAATCTGAACCGTTATTTTGTTAATCAATGGTGTATACATTTTTAGCAACGTGGATAATTACCATCGTATGAAGCTATCCAAAATATTCAGAGATTAGTGAAAGATATTATAATTACCAACATGACATTTTTTGAACTTATTCCATAAGTATATTAATTTTGCTTTTGGTACTCCTCATGATAGTTCACTCAAGAAATTAAAGAAGAAGAAAAAGAGGCATATGTAGTCCGGTTGTATGTTGGTTTGCTTATGGAGACGTGGTGGCACCTAGTGTCCGGATGTCCTTTTTTTGAGAGAGTGTCCGGATGTCTATTGGTTTGCCCAAAAGTCAATGGTTTTGTTAGTTCTCAATTTATGTACGTAAGATTGAGGAATCCTTATGGTCAACGCCTTCTTTTTTTCTACTTCGGTGTAAGTTGTATCTTTTTTTGCATCTAACGTGACAACTTGAAAGTCCAATACTGCTGCATACATATATTATTCCATGTTATGTATAAATCTTTAAATCTCAGCCCTTGTTATTCTAATCAAACGGCTTAAAAAAGATTAGCATATGTGGACGAACGTGATGGCTTGTTTGACTCTTGTTTTAAGTATATAATAGATGTGATTGACTCGTGAAAACAAAATGTGCAGTCCGTGTGCGAGAAAAACGGCCAGACCCCTCCACCGATGCCCTAGATTGGTATAACAAACACAGTGAGTTTCATTTGCATGGTCATTAGTTACTAGTATTCACATTTAAGTTGCATCATGCTAACGAGACATTGCAAATGATCTTTATTGCAGCATGCCTCTTGACAAGCATCGACCGATCCTTCTCCGTCTCGCACTGGCGCAACCCCGACCAGTCCTTCTCCGTCTGGCACTGGCACAAACCCGACCGGTCCATCTCCGTGATGATAGTAAGTTTTCCCAAGTGTTTTCTTAACAAATGCATACTTAGCTTAAGAAATGACCTAGCTCCAAAATGACATATACTTAGCTTATTTTCCTTGAAAATGACATAATAACCTTAGTTAGCTCGAAAATGACATATTTCACCTAGGATAGCTATAAAATGACCTATACTTAGCATTTTTTCCCTCCAAAATGACTTGATATGCTTAGTTAGCTAAAAAAGGCATAACTACCTAGGATAGCTCAATAATGTTCTATACTTAGCTTAGCTAGTTCATTTATGACATATTTAGCTCACTTGGGTAAAAAAATGGCATAATAACCTAGGTTTAGCTCCAAAATGACCCATATTTAGCTTATTTTCCTTGAAAATGACATAATTGAAGGAAATATTCCCTAGAGGCAATAATAAAGTTGTTATTTATATTGCCTTATATCATGATAAATGTTTATTATTCATGCTAGAATTGTATTAACCAGAAACTTGATACATGTGTGAATACATAGACAAAACAAAGTGTCCCTAGTATGCCTCTACTTGACTAGCTCGTTAATCAAAGATGGTTAAGTTTCCTGACCATAGACATGTGTTGTCATTTGATGAACGATATCACATCATTAGGAGAATGATGTGATGGACAAGACCCATCTGTTAGCTTAGCATAATGATCGTTACACTACAGGAATCAGCTACTTTGCCATCTGCCACGGCAGATGGCAAAGGCATGGATGGCTGACGGCAAAGGTCTTTGCCGTCTGCCGCGGACGGCAAAAGGGGACGGCAATGTAAGGTTCGGCAAAGAGCTACTTTGCCGTCTGCTTCGGGCGGCTGACGGCAAAGGGGCCTTTGCCATCAGCAGCGGACGGCAAAGAGTGCAGACGGCAATAAATGCGCTGTTACTCCGTTAGGTGGTTAACGGCAGGCCTTTGCCGTCTGCCGAATGATGTCAGCCGATGTCAACCGTCAGCCACTGTAGGCAAACTGACCAAATTGGTCAGCCTCCTAGGAAGCACAGTTGCCTGCCACGTGGCCTCTTTGCCGTCGGCTGCTGATGGCAAAGAGCCCTTTGCCGTTGGTGGCAGATGGCAAAGAGCCTGCATATTGTCTCTTTTTTTTCTGTTTTTTTAATCCAACAATTTTCACAGCAAATATATATGACATATATAGATATATTTAACAGCAAACATATCACATATCCAGCACATAATTCCATATACATATTACATAGCAAAGTTTCATCAACATAGCAAGTTCCATCCATACACATTGTTCCATATACATATTACATAGCAAAGTTTCATCAACATAGAAAGTTCTATCATAGCAAGCTAGATACAATGCAAAGTTTTAGCAAAGAAAAAGCAAGCACTCCATCATAGCAAGCTAGCTTCCATGAAGTGAGTGAAATCTGCAAAATGGTAAATAAGAAAGTTAGAAATAGGTGAATAGAACAAGAAGAAGACTAGAACAAGAAGTATATGTCATTTATGAGCTAACTTAGGTGAAATGGATCATATATGAGCTAACTAAATTGAAATGGGTTGTTTATGAGCTAACTTAGTTGAAATGGATCATTTATGAGCTAACTTAGTTGAAATGGGTCGTTTATGAGCTAACTAAGCTGAAGGGCATCATTTTTGAGCTAACTAAGGTGAAATGGATCGTTTTTGAGCTAACTAAGGTGAAATGGATCATTTTTTAGCTAACTAAGGTGAAATGGATCGTTTTTGAGCTAACTAAGGTGAAATGGATCATTTTTAGTTAACTTAGGTGAAATGGATCATTTATGATCTAACTTAGGTGAAATGGATCATTTATGAGCTAACTTAGTTGAAATGGGTCGTTTATGAGCTAACTAAGGTGAAATGGATCGTTTTTGAGCTAACTAAGGTGAAATGGATCGTTTTTATCTAACTTAGGTGAAATGGATCATTTATGAGCTAACTTAGTTGAAATGGGTCGTTTATGAGCTAACTAAGGTGAAATGCCACGTTTTTGAGATAACTAAGGTGAAATGGATCGTTTTTGAGCTAACTAAGGTGAAATGGATCATTTAAGAGCTAATTTAGGTGAAATGGATCGTTTTTAGCTAACTTAGGTGAAATGGATCGTTTAGGAGCTACTCTAGGTAAATTGGGTCATTTTAGAGCTAACTTGGATAAACTGGATCATTTATAAGCTAACCTAGGTAAGATGGGTCATTTTGGAGCTAACCTAGGTGAAATGGGTCATTTTGGAGCTAACCTAGGTGAAATGGGTCATTTTAAAGCTAACGTAGGTAAAATGGATCATTTAGGAGCTAATCTACGTAAAATGGGTCATTTTAGAGCTAACTTGGATAAATTGGATCACTTATAAGCTAACTAAGGTAAAATGAGTCATTTTAGAGCTAACTTAGGTAAAATGGATCGTTTATGAGCTAACTAAGTTAATTATGCAATTTTTGACATAAGTAAGCTAAGTACATATCGTTTTAGAGCTAACTTAGGTAAAATGGATGGTTTATGAGGTCAGTAAGCTTATTAAGTCATTTTGGAGGAAAAGAAGCTAACTCTAGGTCATTATGGTAAGCATATTGGAGGAAATAAAGCTAAGTCTAGGTCTTTATGCATTTGTTAAGCAAAACACTACAGAAACTTACCGTGATCACGGAGGTGTAGGAGCGGGCTGGCTCACGCCGGTAGCTGGAGAAGGATCGTGCGATGCGTTTCTGGAGTTAAGCTGCACCAAAGATCATTTCCAATGTCTCGTTAGCATTATGACACTCAAATGTTAAGACTAGCAAGTAATGTCCATTCAAATTAAACTCACCGTGATCCCAGGAGCAATCACTCGCATCGGCGGAGCGGTCTGACCGGACTTCTCGCACGCAGACTGCACATTTGGTTTTCACAACAGAGTCATACTAGTTAGTAATGAGACTCAAATGTTAAGACTAGCAGCTCGTACATGGCCCTTGCCTGCATGTCATTCCGTACCCTCTCCTCCTCCAACATCTTTGTCATCCTCTCCTCCAACTCCCGCTGCCTCTCTGCCGCCTCCGCCAGAAGTTTCGCCATTCTATCTCTCTCACTCTGTATAGTAGCCTGCAACACCACTCACATGACCATTTGTAATCATTCATGGAAGCGCACACAATGTAATGGAGAAAGATAGCTGAGTACGTATAACTAACCTTGAAGGCGAGTTGGACTGGCCATTCACGAGGCCTTATCTCAGGAGCGGAGCTCGACTGGTGCGCCTTGATCTCCGAGAGAGTGCTAGGACAACGGATAAGTCCATCTCCCATGGCTATGGAGCCATGGGACCTCCCGCCACTAGATATCATCAGCAGCTCTATATCAATGGGACCCTGGCTCGGGTTAAAGTCCTCCCCTTTCCTCGCATTCCCCTGATCTCTATATTGCACGAGCTTGTCGTGGGCGGAGATGTTGGTGAAGTTCTTTGGATCATCGAGGTCAGACGCAGAGAATGCCTTGACTTTCTTGTAAGGGCCAGTGTGGGCCATGGCATACAGGTCGTACACCTCTGGCACCTTATCCGCCTTATTGTAGCGTGCCTGAAAGAGAGAAACAAAGTAAATTAGTAATTAAAGGGCTAAAGCTAGCATGATGAATGAATTGCATGAATCATGAAGCAAACCACATACCCAGTTCCGCCCGTACTGAAATAAGTTGGAGCTGCCTTGGTGGTGTTGGGGAACGTAGTAATTTCAAAAATTTCCTACGCACACGCAAGATCATGGTGATGCATAGCAACGAGAGGGGAGAGTGTTGTCTACATACCCTCGTAGACCGAAGCGGAAGCATTGACACAATGTAGAGGAAGTAGTCGTACGTCTTCCCGATCCGACCGATCCAAGCACCATTACTCCGGCACCTCTGAGTTCTTAGCACACGTACAACTCGATGACGCTCCCCGGGCTCCGATCCAGCAAAACTTTGGGGACGAGTTCCGTCAGCACAACGGCGTGGTGACGATGATGATGTTCTACCGACGCAGGGCTTCGCCTAAGCACTACAACGATATGACCGAGGTGGAATATGGTGGAAGGGGGCACCGCACATGGCTAAGGAATGATCACGAGGATCAACTTGTGTGTTCTAGGGTGCCCCCCTGCCTCCGTATATAAAGGATCCAAGGGGGGGGTGCGGCCGGCCCTAGAGGAGGCGCGCAGGAGGAGTCCTACTCCTACCGGGAGTAGGACTCCCCTCCCTTAACTTGTCCAATTTGGAGAGGTGGAAGAAGAGGAGGAAAGGGGGGGGGGGCGCCGCCCCTCCCTCCTTGTCCAATTCGGACTAGGGGGAGAGGGGGCGCGCGGCCTACCCTGACAGCCCCTTCCTCTTCTCCACTTTAGGCCCATGAGGCCCATTAACCCCCCGGGGGGTTCCGGTAACCCCCCGATGCCCCGGTTTTATCCGAAACTTCCCTGGAACGCTTCCGGTGTCCGAATATAGTCATCCAATATATCAATCTTTATGTCTCGACCATTTCGAGACTCCTCGTCATGTCCGTGATCACATCCGGGACTCCGAACTAACTTCGGTACATCAAAATGCATAAACTCATAATAACTGTCATCGTAACGTTAAGCGTGCGGACCCTACGGTTCGAGAACAACGCAGACATGACTGAGACAAATCTTCGGTCAATAACCAATAGCGGGACCTGGATGCCCATATTGGCTCCTACATATTCTACGAAGATCTTTATCGGTCAGACCGCATAACAACATACGTTGTTCCCTTTGTGATCGGTATGTTACTTGCCCGAGATTCGATCGTCGGTATCAAATACCTAGTTCAATCTCGTTACCGGCAAGTATCTTTACTCGTTCCGTAATACATCATCTCGCAACTAACTCATTAGTTGTAATGCTTGCAAGGCTTATGTGATGTGCATTACCGAGAGGGCCCAGAGATACCTCTCCGACAATCGGAGTGACAAATCCTAATCTCGAAATACGCCAACCCAACATCTACCTTTGGAGACACCTGTAGAGCACCTTTATAATCACCCATTTACGTTGTGATGTTTGGTAGCACACAAAGTGTTCCTCCGGTAAACGGGAGTTGCATAATCTCATAGTCATAGGAACATGTATAAGTCATGAAGAAAGCAATAGCAACATACTAAACGATCGGGTGCTAAGCTAATGGAATGGGTCATGTCAATCAGATCATTCAACTAATGATGTGATCCCGTTAATCAAATAACAACTCTTTGTCCATGGTTAGGAAACATAACCATCTTTGAATAACGAGCTAGTCAAGTGGAGGCATACTAGTGACACTCTGTTTGTCTATGTATTCACACATCTATTATGTTTCCAGTTAATACAATTCTAGCATGAATAATAAACATTTATCATGATATAAGGAAATAAATAATAACTTTATTATTGCCTCTAGGGCATATTTCCTTCAGTCTCCCACTTGCACTAGAGTCAATAATCTAGATCACATCACCATGTGATTAACATCGATAGTTCACTTCATCATGTGATTAACACGCATAGTTCACATCGACATGTGAACAACACCCAAAGGTTTTACTAGAGTCAGTAATCTAGTTCACATCGCTATGTGATTAACACCCAAAGAGTACTAAGGTGTGATCATGTTTTGCTTGTAAGATAATTTTAGTCAACAGGTCTGTCACATTCAGATCCGTAAGTATTTTGCAAATTTCTATGTCAACAATGTTCTGCATGGAGCTACTCTAGCTAATTTCTCCCACTTTCAATATGTATCCAGATTGAGACTTAGAGTCATCTGGATCAGTGTCAAAACTTGCATCGACGTAACCCTTTACGACGAACCTTTTGTCACTTCCGTAATCGAGAAATATATCCTTATTCCAGTAAGGATAGTTTTGACCGCTGTCCATTGATCTACTCTTAGATCACTATTGTACTCCCTCTCTTAACACAGTGTATGGTATACAATAGATCTGGTACACAGCATGGCATACTTTATAGAACCTATGACTGAGGCATAGCGAATGACTTTCATTTTCTTTCTATCTTCTACCGTGGTCGGGCTTTGAGTCTTACTCAACTTCACACCTTGTAACACAGGCAAGAAACTTTTTCTTTGACTATTCCATTTTGAACTACTTCAAAATCTTGTCAAGGTATGTACTCATTGAAAAAACTTATCTAGTGTCTTGATCTATCTCTATAGATCTTGATACTCAATATGTAAGCAGCTTCACCGAGGTCTTTCTTTGAAAACTCCTTTCAAACACTCCTTTATGCTTTACAGAATAATTCTACATTATTTCCGATCAACAATATGTCACTCACATATACTTATCAGAAATGCTGTAGTGCTCCCACTCACTTTCTTGTAAATACAGGCTTCACCGCAAGTCTGTATAAAACTATATGCTTTGATCAACTTATCAAAGCGTGTATTCCAACTCTGAGATGCTTGCACCAGTCCATAGATGAATCGCTGGAGCTTGCATATTTTGTTAGCACCTTTAGGATTGACAAAACCGACTAGTTGCATCATATACAACTCTTCTTTAAGAAATCCATTAAGGAATGCAGTTTTGTTTATCCATTTGCCAGATTTCATAAAATGCGGCAATTGCTAACATGATTCGGACAGACTTAAGCATAGATACGAATGAGAAACTCTCATCATAGTCAACACCTTGAACTTGTCGAAAACCTTTTGCGACCATTCTAGCTTTGTAGATAGTAACACTACTATCAATGTCCGTCTTCCTCTTGAAGATCCATTTATTTTCTATGGCTTGCCGATCATCGGGCAAGTCAACCAAAGTCCATACTTTGTTTTCATACATGAATCCCATCTCAGATTTCATGGCCTCAAGCCATTTTGCGGAATCTAGGCTCACCATTGCTTCTTCATTGTTCGTAGGTTCATCATGATCTAGTAGCATGATTTCCAGAACAGGATTACTGTACCACTCTAGTGCGGATCTCACTCTGGTTTACCTACGAGATTTGGTAGTAACTTGATCTGAAGTTTTATGATCATCATCATTAGCTTCCTCACTAATTGGTGTAGTAGTCACAGGAATAGATTTCTGTGATGAACTACTTTCCAATAAGGGTGAAGGTACAAATACCTTATCAAGTTCTACTTTCCTCCCACCCACTTCTTTCGAGAGAAACTCCTTCTCTAGAAAGGATCCATTATAAGCAACGAATAACTTGCCTTCGGATCTGTGATAGAAGGTGTACCCTACAGTCTCCTTTGGGTATCCTATGAAGACACATTTCTCCGATTTGGGTTCGAGCTTATCAGGTTGAAGCTTTTTCACATAAGCATCGCAGCCCCAAACTTTAAGAAACGACAACTTTGGTTTCTTGCTAAACCACAGTTCAGATTGTGTCGTCTCAACGGACTTAGATAGTGCCCCTTTTTTTTAACGTGAATGCAGCTATCTTTAATGGATAACCTCAAAAACGATAGTGGTAAATCGGTAAGAAACATCATAAATTTGCACTATATCTAATAAAGTACGGCTATGACGTTCGGACACACCATTATGCTGTGGTGTTCTGGGTGGCACGAATTTGTGAAACTATTCCACATTGTTTTAATTGAAGACCAAACTCGTAACTCAAATATTTGTCTCCGCGATCAGATCGTAGAAGCCTTATTTTCTTGTTACGATGATTCTCCACTTCACTCTGAATTTTTTTGAACTTTTCAAATGTTTCAGACTTATGTTTCATCAAGTAGATATACTCATATCTGCTCAAATCATCTGTGAAGATCAGAAAATAATGATACCTATCGCGAGCCTCAATATTCATCGGACCACATACATCAGTATGTATGATTTCCAACAAATCTGTTGCTTGCTCCATTGTTCCGAAGAACAGAGTCTTAGTCATCTTGCCCATGAGGCATGGTTCGCAAGCATCAACTGATTCATAATCAAGTGATTCCAAAAGCCCATCAGCATGGAGTTTATTCATGTGCTTTACACCAATATGACCTAAACGGCAGTGCTACAAATAAGTTACACTATCATTATTAACTTTGCATCTTTTGGTTTCAATATTATGATTATGTGTATCACTATGATCGAGATCCAACGAACTATTTTCATTGGGTGTGTAACCATATAAGGTTTTATTCATGTAAACAGAACAACAATTTATTCTCTTACTTAAATGAATAACCGTATTACAATAAACATGATCAAATCATATTCATGCTCAACATAAACACCAAATAACACTTATTTAGGTTCAACACTAATCCCGAATTTATAGGGAGTGTGCGATGATGATCATATCAATCTTGGAACCACTTCCAACACACATCGTCACTTCACCCTTAACTAGTCTCTGTTTATTCTGCAACTCCCGTTTCGAGTTACTAATCTTAGCAACTGAACTAGTATCAAATACTAAGGGGTTGCTATAAACACTAGTAAAGTACACATCAATAACATGTATATCAAATATACTTATGTTCACCTTGCCATCTTTCTTATCTGCCAATCACTTGGGGTAGTTCCGCTTCCAGTGACCAGTCCCTTTGCAGTAGAAGCACCCAGTCTTCGGCTTAGGTCCAGACTTGGGTTTCTTCTCTTGAGCAGCAACTTGCTTGCTGTTCTTCTTGAAGTTCCCCTTCTTCCCTCTGCCCTTTTCTTGAAACTAGTGGTCTTGTCTACCATCAACACTTGATGTTTTTCTTGATTTCTACCTTCATCGATTTCATCATCATGAAAAGCTCGGGAGTCATTTTCGTCATCCTTTGCATACTATAGTTCATCACGAAGTTCTACTAACTTGGTCATGGTGACTAGAGAATTCTGTCAATCACTATCTTATCTGGAAGATTAACTCCCACTTGATTCAAGCGATTGTAGTACCCAGACAATCTGAGCACATGCTCACTAGTTGAGCGATTCTCCTCCATCTTTCAGCTATAGAACTTGTTGGAGACTTCATATCTCTCAACTCGGGTATTTGCTTGAAATATTAACTTCAACTCCTGGAACATCTCATATGGTCCATGATGTTCAAAACGTCTTTGAAGTCCCGATTCTAAGCCGTTAAGCATGGTGCACTAAACTATCAAGTAGTCATCATATTCAGCTAGCCAAACGTTCATAACGTATGCATCTGCTCCTGCAATAGGCCTGTCACCTAGCAGTGCATCAAGGACATAATTTTTCTGTGCAGCAATGTGGATAAACCTCAGATCACGGATCCAATCCGCATCATTGCTACTAACATCTTTCAACAGAATTTTCTCTAGGAATATATCAAAATAAACACAGGGAAGCAACAACGCGAGCTATTGATCTACAACATAATATGCAAAATACTACCAGGACTAAGTTCATGATAAATTTAAGTTCAATTAATCATATTACTTAAGAACTCCCACTTAGAAAGACATCTCTCTAATCCTCTAAGTGATCACGTGATCCAAATCAACTAAACCATAACCGATCATCACGTGAAATGGATTAGTTTTTAATGGTGAACATCATTATGTTGATCATATCTACTATATGATTCAGGCTTGACCTTTCGGTCTCCGTGTTCCGAGGCCATATCTGCTTATGCTAGGCTCGTCAAGTTTAACCTGAGTATTCTGCGTGTGCAAAACTGGCTTGCACCCATTGTAGATGGACGCAGAGCTTATCACACCCGATCATCACGTGGTGTCTGGGCACGACGAACTTTGGCAACGGTGCATACTCAGGGAGAACACTTCTTGATAATTTAGTGAGAGATCATCTTATAATGCTACCGTCAATCAAAGCAAGATAAGATGCATAAAAGATAAACATCACATGCAATCAATATAAGTGATATGATATGGCCATCATCATCTTGTGCTTGTGATCTCCATCTCCGAAGCACCGTCATGATCACCATCGTCACTAGCGCGACACCATGATCTCCATCGTAGCATCGTTGTCGTCTCGCCAATCTTATGCTTCTACGACTATCGCTACCGCTTAGTGATAAAGTAAAGCATTACAGGGCGATTGCATTGCATACAATAAAGCGACAACCATATGGCTCCTGCCAGTTGCCGATAACTCAGTTACAAAACATGATCATATCATACAATAAAATTTAGCATCATGTCTTGACCATATCACATCACAACATGCCCTGCAAAAACAAGTTAGACGTCCTCTACTTTGTTTGTTGCAAGTTTTACGTGGCTGCTATGGGCTTAAGCAAGAACCAATCTTACCTACGCATCAAAACCACAACGATAGTTTGTCAAGTTGGTGCTGTTTTAACCTTCGCAAGGACCGGGCGTAGCCACACTCGGTTCAACTAAAGTTGGAGAAACTGTCACCCGCAAGCCACCTATGTGCAAAGCATGTCGGGAGAACCGGTCTCGCGTAAGCGTACGCGTAATGTCGGTCCGGGCCGCTTCGTCCAACAATACCGCCGAAGCAAAGTATGACATGCTGGTAAGCAGTATGACTTATATCGCCCACAACTCACTTGTGTTCTACTCGTGCACATAACATCAAACCATAAAACCTAGGCTCGGATGCCACTGTTGGGGAACGTAGTAATTTAAAAATTTCCAACGCACACGCAAGATCATGGTGATGCATAGCAATGAGAGGGGAGAGTGTTGTCTACGTACCCTCGTAGACCGAAGCAGAAGCATTGACACAACGTAGAGGAAGTAGTCGTACGTCTTCCCGATCCGACCGATCCAAGCACCATTACTCTGGCACCTCCGAGTTCTTAGCACACATACAGCTCGATGACGCTCCCCGGGCTCCGATCCAGCAAAGCTTCGCGGACGAGTTCCGTCAGCACAACGGCATGGTGACGATGATGATGTTCTACCGACGCAGGGTTTCGCCTAAGCACTACAACGATATGACCGAGGTGGAATATGGTGGAAGGGGGCACCGCACACGGCTAAGGAACGATCACGAGGATCAACTTGTGTGTTCTAGGCTGCCCCCTGCCTTCGTATATAAAGGATCCAAGGGGGGGGGGGGGTAAGGCCGGCCCTAGAGGAGGCGCGTAGGAGGAGTCCTACTCCTACCAGGAGTAGGACTCCCCTCCCTTTCCTTGTCCAATTTGGAGAGGTGGAAGAAGAGGAGGAAAGGGGGGGGGGGGCGCCGCCCTCCCTCCTTGTCCAATTCGGACTAGGGGGCGCGCAGCCTGCCCTGGCAGCCCCTTCCTCTTCTCCACTTTAGGCCCATGAGGCCCATTAACCCCCCCGGGTGTTCCGGTAACCCCCCGGTGCTCCGGTTTTATCCGAAACATCCCCGGAACGCTTCCGGTGTCCAAATATAGTCATCCAATATATCAATCTTTATGTCTCGACCATTTCGAGACTCCTCGTCATGTCTGTGATCACATCCGGGACTCCGAACTAACTTCGGTACATCAATATGCATAAACTCATAATAACTGTCATCGTAACGTTAAGCGTGCGGACCCTACGGTTCGAGAACAATGCAGACATGACTGAGACAAATCTCCGGTCAATAACCAATAGCGGGACCTGGATGCCCATATTGGCTCCTACATATTCTACGAAGATCTTTATCGGTCAGACCGCATAACAACATACGTTGTTCCCTTTGTCATCGGTATGTTACTTGCCCGAGATTCGATCGTCGGTATCCAATACCTAGTTCAATCTCATTACCGGCAAGTCTCTTTACTCGTTCCGTAATACATCATCTCGCAACTAACTCATTAGTTGTAATGCTTGCAAGGCTTATGTGATGTGCATTACCGAGAGGGCCTAGAGATACCTCTCCGACAATCGGAGTGACAAATCCTAATCTCGGAATACGCCAACCCAACATCTACCTTTGGAGACACCTGTAGAGCACCTTTATAATCACCCATTTACGTTGTTACGTTTGGTAGCACACAAAGTGTTCCTCCGGTAAATGGGAGTTGCATAATCTCATAGTCATAGGAACATGTATAAGTCATGAAGAAAGCAATAGCAACATACTAAACGATCGGGTGCTAAGCTAATGGAATGGGTCATGTCAATCAGATCATTCAACTAATGATGTGATACCGTTAATCAAATAACAACTCTTTGTCCATGGTTAGGAAACATAACCATCTTTGATTAACGAGCTAGTCAAGTAGAGGCATACTAGTGACACTCTGTTTGTCTATGTATTCACACATGTATTATGTTTTCGGTTAATACAATTCTAGCATGAATAATAAACATTTATCATGATATAAGGAAATAAATAATAACTTTATTATTGCCTCTAGGGCATATTTCCTTCAGGTGGTGTGGCACACCTTCCATTTGGGCACGTTTGTCCTTGGCCTCTTTGTGGGTGGCCAGCCATTCTTTCGAGCACCATGCATTGACCAACACCCCCCAACAATCCATCCGATCCGCACACCATCTCGGAGGGGCCTAAGTTAGCAAATAGAAAATTGAGCGCTACGGCTATGAATTACTAAATGAAGGAAGTAAGTACAAGCCCTTAAGAATTACCTTCATGTACTTCTCCTTACTCAAGAACTTATCGCGGCACTCCTGCTTGGGCTTCTTGATATCACGCCCGGCGTAGTAGTCTCGAACAGCCTGCACCCGAACCTCATGACATAAGTTCTAAAGTAGGTGCTTGCACTCCTTGTGGATAACATCTGCCGCCTCCTCCTCGTATCCCTCCTCACACCTGTAGAATGTCTGCAATCAAATGAGACAATATTGATTAGTACAATTAATAACTAGCTAGTTGAAGATTTTTAATTGTGTAAAGGAGCAATTACCCAGAACTTTCTGATCACCACGTCTGCCCTCGTCTTGCACAAGACACCGTCGATAATCTCAACCGGCGGGGCCGGGGCAGCCAAGTAGTGCTCCCAAGTCAATCCAACCTCTGGAAGCCGACCCTCACCATGCAACGTGACAAACCCCGGGAAGTTTTGCCGAATCAGAACTCCAAGGACGGAGTTGGGCCGGCAGACACTTTCATGGTGGTCCCAACCCCTGCAGCATGACAAGGCTAACACATCAGTTATTTGAAGAAATGTGAATGCAGAAGGTACAAAAAGATGAAATGCACTTACCTCTCCCCATCAAGGAAAATCAACCACCTCTGCTCGCGGGTCGCCGGCACGGACGGGAGCCGTGTAGCACCATGCTGGTAGACGTTGCCCCCCTCCTCCCCCTCCTCATCAGTCGGCTCCCCGCCATCATCAGCATGGCCACTCGGCTCCCCGCCATCACCAGCATGGCCACTCGGCTCCTCAGGCTGACCCGACCAGTTACCCCATCTAGACGTGTGCTCCTCCGTGGTCTCGTGGGCCCAAGTCTCATGGGCCGAAGGCCCATCAACCCGAGGCTCGTGGGCTGAAGACCCGTGGACCGGAGGCTCGTGGACCGGAGTCCGTGCAGCCTCCTCTTCAGACGAGTCCACCCTAGCAGTCACGTGCTCGGGTGAAACAGCTGGGGGTGGCGGTGAGGAAGGCGCCGTAAGAGTCACCCTACCTCCTCTCCCGCGACCACGTGCTCCACCTCCTCTCTTCTTCTTACCTCGTCCCCTACTGGGCACCGCGGTCGACGAAGAAGGGCCCAGCGGTGTCGCCATACTGTCCAGCAACGCTCGGCGGAGAGGTGCGTGTGGAATGGAAGACCTCGCACCACGCGCCGACGAAGAAGGGGCCTCGGCGTGCTCCCGACCAGCGTATCATTATCAAGTACAACATAAAAAAGTACCGACATGAATAATAATATGTATATCACTTAAGTGTATCATTATCAAGTACAACATAAAAAAATTGAATACCTGACACTACTAATAATCTCGATCAGTATCATCAATAAATGCATAATCATCATCATCACTATAATCAATGATGGGCTCATAGGGTTCATTGGCATCAACATGTGCAAGCACACCTTGACATAATTGGTCAAGCATTGACAGGTCATCCGCAGCAGTAACCTCTTCTTGTTCCGGCTCTTCTTGTTCCTCCTCTGGGGTGATGTCGTAATCATTATCGCGGTCTACTTCAATGTTTTGGGGTGAAGTATAGCGGTTCTTGAAACGCTTTTTGGAAAGACGTGTCTCTTGGAAGAATTCTCCTTCATATGTGTCTGGGTTAATGTGAGGTTCATAATCCTCTTCCTTTGGGGGAGAAAGTCTAGCACATGGCGGCGCTTCATAAACGACATCCCAACCTTTCAGATTTGGATTAGTTTGGCAGGCCCACGGTAGATAGAATACTTGGGTCGCCTGTTGAGCCGTAATATAGACATCAGGAACATCTAAATGGGTGCTTTGGTTGATTTCAACTAGCCCTATATGTTCATGAGTCCTTCTAGTCTCCTTCGGCTGAAACCAATAACATTTGAAGACTACGACATTCGATGGGTTTTCACCATAGAACAGAAGTTCATAAATTGCTTCAACTCTCCCAGAATACTCGGTACCTCCTTCACCGATAGCAGATACACAACAATTTGTAGACTTTTGGTTGGCCATAGATAGCTCTTTGCCATAGGTACGAAAGCGATACCCGTTGATGTCATACTTGTCAAATGAATGGACCTTATAGTCAAAACCATTAGCGACTTGTCTCAATTCGGCGTCCATAGACTCGGAATTAGCCTACAAGTTTAATATGAAAGGATTGTTGCATTACGCACAAATTAGCGAATGAAATGGAATTGTCTAATAGAAATTACCGTTTGTTTGAACCAAGAGATGAAACCGGGATAGTCGCCTCCTTGCTTTGCGAGAAGCTCATACTCTTCGACGGAATCCTTTTGGATCTCCGCTCCATACGAGAATATGACGACGTATCAACTGTATGACATATCCAGGAATAAGAGTAGTTCAAAGGAAATAGAAGTCGCAAAACAATGTACCGAGAACTTACTCGATGTACGGCCGCACTTCTATCAGGTTGTTGAAGATATACAACGAAATGGTCCGCCATTCTTCGTTATCCAAAGATACTGGATGTGAAACACTAGCTGGTGCGAGATTCCCTTTGAATAGGCTGAGGTTGGATCCACCCTTTTTAGGGTCGTCAGCATTGTACCGAGGCTTCGGATTATGCAAATGATGATTTTTGGCTTCATAGTGCGCAGTTACGAAGTTTGCCGCCTCCTCTGTGATGAATGCCTCAGCCATCGATGCTTCAATTCTACGTTTATTTTTACATTTTTCTCGAAGCGTCTTCTGCATCCTCTCAGTTGGGTAGCACCAACGATTTTGCACGGCCCCCCCAATCTTGCCTCGGTCGGGAGATGCAAAATCAAATGCTGCATTGGATTAAAGAAGCCCGGTGGAAAGATCTTCTCTAACTTGCAGATCAACTCTGGCGCCAACTCTTCCATTTCTTCTATCACGCCAGGCGATAGTTCTTCCGCACAAAGAACATGGAAGAAATAGCTGAGTTCTGCCAGTACTAGCCATTCATCCTCAAGGATGAAGCCACGCAACATCACCGGCATTACCCGCTCAATCCATATGTGCCAATCATGACTCTTGAGATCAAATATCTTCAGTTTATCAAGATTCGCTCCCCTCTTTAGATTCGCTGCATACCCATCGGGGAACATCAACTGCTGTTGCACCCACAAGATAATTTCCCTGATAGCTGGCCTTCCAAGATTGAACCATGCCTTTGGCTTCGTCTAGTTCTTCTTTCCTTTCGGTTCTTTCATGTTTTGTAATGGCCTATCACATAGCGCCTCCAGATCGACTCTAGCCTTAGTATTATCCTTTGAATTCCCATCTATGCCGAACAATGTACCAAAAAGTGCCTCGACGATATTCTCCTCAGTGTGCATCACGTCGATGTTGTGTGGGCAAAGGAGGTCTTTGAAGTAAGGCAGATCCCATAAGCATGTTTTGTGAGTCCACGCGTGCTTAGTATTATACCCCTTGAAGTACCCTGGACGTTGTGGATCTGGCTCGAGAGCGTTTAACTGATCCAGGGTCTGTTGGCCTGTCAATGCAGGTGGTGCAGAGATTTTGACAACTCTACCCCTGATGAAGTTCTTCTTGTCTTTCCTAAACTTATGGCGAGGATCCAGGAACTGTCTATGCATGTCAAACAAGAAAACTTGCGACCGGCCTGAAGCCAACGAAACTCAAGAGCTCCCTTGCATCTGGGGCACGGGAACCTTCCATGCACACACCAGCCAACGAATAGCGCATACGCTGGCAAGTCATGCGTAGAGTATATGTACCAGACACGCATTATGAAGTTCCGTTTGCTAAATGCGTCGTATGTCTTGAACCCATTATCCCAGGCTTCATGCAATTCGTCCTTAAGCGGCTGCATGTGCACATTCATAATTTTCCCCGGATAGTTGGGCCCTAGAATTATCAACGTCAGGAAAATGTTCTTTCTTTGCATAATCTGTCCGGGGGGAGATTGAGCGGAAAGACAAATACGGGCCAACCACTGTATTGGGCTGCCGTCATACCAAACACACTAAACCCATCCATGCTGATGCCGACTCAAGGATGCTGAAAGTGCAACTATCCCTAGGTGGTTTTGGTAATTTATAACAACATATAGCTCATTGAGCTAATGCTATTTCAAGATGATTATTTTAGGAAAGCTCAATGATTGGCATGGCATGGATGTGAAAGTGGAACCCTCTAAATGCTAAGGACAAAGAATTGGCTCAAGCTCAAAAGCTCAAGACTCCTCATTTTATACTTTAGTGATCCAAGATCACATTGAGTCTTTAGGAAAATCCAATACTATTAAGGAGGGATGAGGTGTTGCTTAATGAGCCTCTTGCTCTATGTGCTTGATGATATGCTCCAAAATCCTCAGCTACTTTCCCATATCCACAAATGACCTAAACCCTAAGCCAAACTCGGTCATACCGATTCTGTTAATCCGGCGCCACCGAGTTTCACTTGTCATTTGCCACTGCCAAACCCTAGCAATTCGGTCCTACCGATAAGGTTCTCGGTCCCACCGAGATGGGCTTGCAAACTCTTTGTTTCCATTTCGTAACTTTTCGGTCTCACCGAAAGAGCGAATCGGTCCCACCGAGAATGCAAGGTAAACTCCATGTTTCCTTCTTGTAACGTTTCGGTCTCACCGAAAGAGCAAGTCGGTCCCACCGAGTTTGCCTGACCAACTCTCTGGTTAGCTAATTGCCGAACTCGGTCTCACCGAGTTTGTGCGATCGGTCTCACCGAGATTATGTTATGCCCAAACCCTAACCGAATCGGTCCTACCGAGTTGCATCTCAGTCCCACCGAGATTCCTAACGGTCACTAGGTTTACTATTTCGGTCAGACCAAGTTTGATGATTCGGTCCCACCGAGATTGGAAAACTGTGTGTAACGGTTGGATTTTGTGTGGAGGCTATATATTCCCCTCCACCACCTCTTCATTCGAAGAGAGAGCTATCAGAACACATACATCATTCCTACTCATATGTTCTGAGAAAGAACCACCTACTCATGTGTTGAGACCAAGATATTCCATTCCTACCATATGAATCTTGATATCTAGCCTTCCCCAAGTTGCTTTCCACTCAAATCTTCTTTCCACCAGATCCAAATCCTATGAGAGAGAGTTGAGTGTTGGGGAGACTATCATTTGAAGCACAAGAGCAAGGAGTTCATCATCAACACACCATTTGTTACTTCTTGGAGAGTGGTGTCTCCTAGATTGGCTAGGTGTCACTTGGGAGCCTCCGACAAGATTGTGGAGTTGAACCAAGGAGTTTGTAAGGGCAAGGAGATCGCCTACTTCGTGAAGATCTACCGCTAGTGAGGCAAGTCCTTCATGGGCGATGGCCATGATGGAATATACAAGGTTGGTTCTTCGTGGACCCTTCGTGGGTGGAGCCCTCCGTGGACTCGCGCAACCGTTACCCTCCGTGGGTTGAAGTCTCCACCAACGTGGATGTAGGATAGCACCACCTATTCGAACCACGGGAAAACATCCGTGTCTCCAATTGCGTTTGAATCCTCCAAACCCTTACCTTTACATTCTTGCAAGTTGCATGCTTTACTTTCCGCTGCCAATAAACTCTTTGCATGCTTGCTTGAATTGTGTGATGATTGCTTGACTTGCTCTAAGATAGCTAAAATCTGCCAAGGACTAAAATTGGGAAAAGGCTAAGTTTTTAATTGGTCAAGTAGTCTAATCACCCCCCTCTAGACATACTTTCGATCCTACAAGTGGTATCAGAGCTTTGGTCTCCATTTGCCTTGATCTCCATAGCTTTTGGTGGTCATAGCCTTGGTTTCACAACCTAGGAGAGTATGGCGTCTAGCGAGGGAAATTATCACCTTAGAGGTCCTTACTTTGATGGCACTAATTTTGCTAGTTGGAAGCATAAAATGAAAATGCATATTCTTGGACGTAACCCCGCCGTATGGGCTATTGTTTGTGTTGGCTTGCAAGGTGAGTTCTTCGATGGGAGGGAACCAAACCGTGAAGCTACCGCGGATGAGTTGAAGATGTTGCAATACAATGCTCAAGCTTGTGATATTCTCTTCAACGGATTATGCCCCGAAGAATTCAACAAAATCAGCCGCCTTGAGAATGCAAAGGAAATTTGGGATACTTTGATTGATATGCACGAAGGTACCGACTCCGTCAAGGAATCCAAGTTGGATGTGCTCCAAAGTCAGCTTGACAAGTTCAAGATGAAGGATGGTGAAGGTGTCGCTGAAATGTACTCTAGGCTTGCTCTCATCACAAATGAGATTGCCGGCTTAGGAAGTGAAGAGATGACCGATAGATTCATCATCAGGAAGATCCTAAGAGCCTTGGATGGGAAATATGATACCGTGTGCACATTAATCCAAATGATGCCCAACTACAAAGATCTCAAGCCAACGGAAGTAATTGGAAGGATTGTTGCTCATGAGATGTCACTCAGGGATAAAGAGGAACTTCACAATAAATCAAGTGGTGCCTACAAAGCGTCATGTGAAGTCCCCACATCATCAAGTGAGAAACAAAACTTCAACGAAGAATTGAGCTTAATGGTGAAGAACTTCAACAAGTTCTACAAGAGTAGAAACAAAGATAGAAGCTTCAAGTCAAGGTCCTACAATGACAAAAGATCTTCTAGTCGAGAGCGAAACTGCTATAATTGTGGAAGACCCGGACACTATTCAAATGAGTGTACGGCTCCCTACAAGAGAAGATTCTCCAAAAAGAAGAAGCAAAGAATCTCCACCAAGAGAGAGAAGGAGTAGAGATAATCGTTATGAACGAAGATACTCACGGAGAAGGAAGGACTCGGAAAGGAAGGAAAAATCATCAAGGAGCTATACAAAACGAAGACATCAAGCTCATGTTGGTGAATGGGTATCCGGCTCTGACTCCGACAGCCACTCCGAGAGAAGTTATCACTCCGACTCCGAAGATACTCAAGATAAATGTGTTGCCGGTCTAGCACTTGTGTCAACCAACTCCTACGACATATTTGACTCCCCAAATGAAGGAATTGGAAGATGCTTCATGGCCAAAGGTTCTAAGGTAACACACCCCGAGTACGTTGATTTTAATAGTGATGAAGATGACTTGTTAGGTGATGATGATTTGCTTGTTGACAACTCTAGTGATGAGTATTATGGTGAAACATCAATTAATCATGCTAAAACGAATGACAATGATAAGGAGAAGATTGAGGCTCTAACTAAAGAACTAAACACTCTTAAGTTAGCTCATGAAACTATCTTCGAAGATCATCGAGAACTTTTAAGAGCTCATGAGAAATTACGCTTTGAAAAGCTCAATCTTGAGCAAGAGCATGAGTTCTTAAAAGCAATCAATGATGATCTCCGCAAGAATAGTTCTTCTTACATTGCCAAGAATTTACTATTATCCACTTACATGCCTCAAGTCAAGACTAGTAACAAGAATAAGAAAGATTCTTCCTCTAGTAGTAACAATGATCATGCTAAATCCAATATTGTTGCTTCTAGTAGTTCTCTTGATTCCACTAATGATTCTCTTAGCCAAGTTACACTTGAGCAAGAAAATAGCTTATTGAAGGGAATTATAGAGAAAGGTGTTTACAAGAGCCTTGCCGGAAGTAAGCAATTCGAGGAAATTGTGCGCAAGCAAGGAATGCACCGGAAGAATCAAGGTGTTGGTTTTGGACGAAAGTTCAATGCCAATGGAGTTGAATGGGAAGAAGATCAATACCCCAAGACAAAGTTTGTTCCTCAACAAGAGAAGTATGACACTTCTTTCAAGGGGACACAAGCTCAAGATGATCTTCCACCACAAGACTACAAGCAAAAAGGCAAGGACAAGCTTCAAGAGGAGATTGATGCATTTGAAGAAGCTCCCAAGACCTTAGTCAAGTCGATTCCCAAGACTACTTCAAGTTCCACTACATCAAGTACGACTACAACTCCAAGGATTCCCATCAAGATGGTGTGGATTCAAAAGAAGAAGAACTAGAGAGTTCTTGAGGGTGACTCCGCCAACATACTTCACTCTTATCATTTTGGCAAGAACAAGTGCAATCAACTTCCACATCTTGCACTAGTTCAAGGAGTCACAAACCCTCGTGTTGGTAAGACAAGGGACAAGGTAACCTAAAGTTTTCATGGACATCATCTTGTGTGTGCATCACTCTATGTCTATGGATATCCTTGTTTGTTCCTTGTGGGACTAACCCATGTAGGTATTGAAAGTGCAATTCACTCAAATGGATAGCTCCAAGTGATCTACATCAACATTGAGCATCCACATCTTCAACATCTACATGAACTCATCATCGACAAAACCCAAGGTTAGTTCATCCCTCTTAGGGGGGATATCACATCTAGGGGAAGCTTTACTCTAAGACTTGAGCTAAAGCAACTCTAAAGATGTGAATACAACAATGCTTTATGTAAAAGTGGTAACCCCACTTGAGCTTAAACGATGAGTATGACCTACGATCAAGTGTTCTCACTTGACTCCTAAGTCAATATACTCATATATAGATGACCTAGTCATCGCAAATTGCTTGATAGATGCTAGAATTGGTTGTGCATGCTTTGCCACATATTTCATTTGCCATCTTATTGTGTGAGCATGTTGGTTGCATATTTTACTCATTCAAGGACATCCACTTGTTGTTTTGATTGTTTGGCTTTCTTCTTTTGCCAAGTGGATGGACAAGAATGCCTAAGAACCTCCTCTAGCTATCTGTGCTTTTCTCGTCTCAAACTCTATTCATGCTGCATCACAAAACTTGATCAAGTCAGATTCGAACCACTCTGTGTGAGGAGCGCTTAGAGTCCCCGATTCGTCATAGACTTAAACTTCCAAAACCTCTTTATGAATCTCTGTCTGGGCGATACTCCATTTTCGGTCCTACCAAGTTCATTAAGTTGATCTAGGTTTTCGATCTTGATGCAACCGATTTGAACTTTTCGGTCACACCGAGTTGCAATAACTGCACACAATTTTGCATCTCGGTGCCACCGAGTTGTTCCACTCGGTCACACCGACTGGGTCGGGCTATATATAGTGACGGGCAAAATTTTGGAAATTTCTCCGAAACCTCTTCGCCCGCGCGATAGCCTGCTCTGCCTTCGTGGTCTCCGGATCGTCCTCTCGTCACTAGCAGCCTCCAGTCGCTGGTCTCCGCCGCCGTCAACGGATTTCTGCCCTACCGTTGCCGCCGTAGCGAGTCTCCACCGAACTAGGGTATGGACTCGATCTTTGTGCTATTCTCCACTCCGATTCCTAGCACATTGTGATCATTATGATTCTTGCCACAATTGAAGCACTCCTATCCAGTCAATGATCTCGTAGAATAGGTTTAATTCAAAAAATTTAGGGTTAGGTTTCCGCCGAAACCATCTCGGACCCAACGAGTTGAAAAACTCAGTCCCACCGATCTGGCTTTTGCCATTGCACAAGTGAAACTCGGTCGGACCGAGATAACTTATCGGTGCGACCGATTTTGGAATTCTGTGAAACCCTAGCAGTCTTGGTGCCACCGAACTGTGACTGGGTCTGACCGAGTTCACCAGTTCTGGTGCCAAAACTGCTTCGGTGTCACCGAGTTTGAAAATCGGTAGATCCGAGATGCCTTCTGTGGAAAACTAAAACTATGTTTTTGAATTAATCTTTTGCAAAAATCACTGCTTTTTGTGATGCTCATCCACTCTATCTTATCCATAATCTATTCACAGGGTCAGCAGTCAGTTTGCAACATGTCTGATCAAAGTGACAGCCAGAATGTGTCTGAGCAGCAAGTTGTGATGAGTGAGGGCACTAGCCCCTCGAGCTCTTCTGATGATGGCAGCAGGAGCACCCCCAGCAATCTGCCCAAGGCTGCCACACGTCAAAGGAAGAAGAGAACATCTGATTCTGAGGATGAAGACTATGTGGCAGAGGAAGAGGCCACATCAAAGAGAGCTGAACCAGCTCAAGGAATCAAGCCAGGGCTGAAGATCAAAAGGCCAGCAGGCAGGCAGCCCATGTCAAAGGCTAGGGCTTCAACTGTGAAGCCTGCTCCCACTGAGCCCATTGCTGCTGAGGGCAAGAAAAGGAAAGAGAGAGTCAAGAAGACTATAGCCAGAGTGCTTGGGA
This sequence comes from Triticum monococcum, assembly GCA_034509565.1. Lineage (NCBI taxonomy): Eukaryota > Viridiplantae > Streptophyta > Magnoliopsida > Poales > Poaceae > Triticum > Triticum monococcum. The sequence goes on along the minus strand of CM067846.1, from coordinate 420,851,054 downwards.
AGGCCTCCATCATGGTAGATGAGGAGGAAGAAGAAGAGGTTGCTGCACCAGCACCCAAGGCAACCAAACTCATGGGAGATGCTATAAGGTCAGGAACAGCTGCATCCAAGCCCAAGGATGCACCTAAGGCTGCATCTAAGCCTAAGAGTGCACCCAAGAGAAACACACGAAGCATCCCAGCTGCAGAAAAGAACAAGGCCCCAATGCCTGAAGCAATCGAAGAAGAGGAAGAGAGTGTCCTTCGGAAGCTCAAGCCCAAGATCCCAGACCACAACAATGCCCATCCTGTGGCTGAGGATATGAAGCTCAGGAGAGATTCAGGGCTGAGGAAATGGAGAGAAGCAGATCCGTATGCTTCTAGGAGAAGGACTGCTGTGGATTACAGATTCCATACCAAGGAGCAACAAGATTTCTATGAGACTGTTTTGCTTGACAAGAAGCCGATCGTTTGTGACATGAGATGGGTCGACTGGACCTACATCAAGGACAATGAAGAGCACTACCCCGGTGTATTTGACAGCTTTAGTGGTTGTGGAGTTGCAGACTTTGTTGGGCAGAAGCTCACAAAGTGGAACAAGGAGCTGATTATGCAATTCTACTCCACAACACACTTTTATCCGGATGGCAGGATCACATGGATGTCAGAGGGTACAAGGTACCAATCCACTATTGAAGAATGGGCGAAGTTGATCAATGCCCCAGAGGAGCAAGCTGATGACTTGGACATTTATGCCAAGAAAAAGATGGATCACAACTCCATGTCCAACATGTACAAGGAGATCCCGAATGAAGCGCTTGACACGTTCAAGTTTGGCTTTGTGCACTATCTGCTCTCAGGATTGCCTACGATCAACTGGATCCTTAGGCACACCCTTCTGCCCAAATCTGGAGATCACAAGATGATCAGAGGTCACGCGATCAACTTGCTTCATGTATTTGACGTGCCTCAGAAATTCAAGGTCATGAGTCTTATTGTGGAAACAATCAAGAGGACAACTGCAGACCAGAAGAGGAGTTGTGGGTATGCCCCACAGATTCAGGAGCTCATCAACTCCAAGATGGGCACGGGCGTGTATTTATTGGACAAGGAACACCTGCCCATTCGCCTAGATTTTGAGGATAACCAAGTGGTTATGACTGAGAATGAACCCTCTTCTGCCCATGCACAAGCTCAGAAGGAGAAGGCGAGGAAGGAAAAAGCTGCCAGGATGCCTACTCAAGCAGAGGCATCTGATTACTTCTTGAAGACCAAACAAGAGCAGCTCGGTTACCTGATAGCGTCCACCCTGTGTATTGAGCAAGGACTTGCCACCCTGACTCAGAACCAGGCGAGCCTAGAGAGGATCATGGAACAGAGGTTCTATGACATGGACATCAAGGTGACAGAAATACAGACCGCCGTGGAGCAGCTTCAGGAGGACATGAACGAGAGGAGAGGCAGGACCACAACTGATGCGTTTGCGAGGGTGCCATGAGGTCCGAGGTCGTCTACACTGCCAGTTGCTTCCACTAGAGCTACAACATCTGCACCAGCTATAGCCTCCGTTCCACCAGCTCCAGCATCCACTTCAGCCTCGACTCCGACCACTTCTACTCAAGGCTTCATCCTTGGCGTGCTCCGGACTCCACCACCACCTGAAGATCAAGCCTGAGCGTCGACTTAGCACTATGCATTTTCTAGGAACTTTTTGGTAACTTGTTGCCAAAGGGGGAGAAGATGTATAGATCATAGGCTTCGAGAGAGAGTGTTGCTTTTATTCTCTCTTGTTTCATTTGGTGGTTTTTCGAACTTTGTTTGCTTGTGTGTGAGATACTACGTCCTTATGCTTGTGAGACATCGATGATCATGTGTTTGATCATAAGCTACACTTAATGGTTGCTTAATGCTTGCTATATGTTATCATTCTATCTATTGTCTGTGATCATTAACTATTCTTGGTGATGAGTGCATGTATTTCAATCTTATCATTTTTGAGCGCTCCACCAAGATGTATGTGACATGGAAGAGTAACCCATGATTCTAACTCCATGTGCATTTGCAGTCCAAAGCAAATTTTAAATATGCACAAATTTAGGGGGAGCTCTTATTTGTCACATACTTCTCAAAGCGACGATATATTTCATGCTTATTATCATTTGTCGAAGCTTTGATCTATATGTTGTCATCAATTACCAAAAAGGGGAGATTGAAAGTACAACTATCCCTAGGTGGTTTTGGTAATTTATAACAACATATAGCTCATTGAGCTAATGCTATTTCAAGATGATTATTTCAGGAAAGCTCAATGATTGGCATGGCATGGATGTGAAAGTGGAACCCTCTAAATGCTAAGGACAAAGAATTGGCTCAAGCTCAAAAGCTCAAGACTCCTCATTTTATATTTTAGTGATCCAAGATCACATTGAGTCTTTAGGAAAAGCCAATACTATTAAGGAGGGATGAGGTGTTGCTTAATGAGCCTCTTGCTCTATGTGCTTGATGATATGCTCCAAAATCCTCAGCTACTTTCCCATATCCACAAATGACCTAAACCCTAAGCCAAACTCGGTCATACCGATTCTGTCAATCCGGCGCCACCGAGTTTCACTTGTCATTTGCCACTGCCAAACCCTAGCAATTCGGTCCTACCGATAAGGTTCTCGGTCCCACTGAGATGGGCTTGCAAACTCTCTGTTTCCATTTCGTAACTTTTCGGTCTCACCAAAAGAGCGAATCGGTCCCACCGAGAATGCAAGGTAAACTCCATGTTTCCTTCTTGTAACGTTTCGGTCTCACCGAAAGAGCAAGTCGGTCCCACCGAGTTTGCCTGACCAACTCTCTGGTTAGCTAATTGCCGAACTCGGTCTTACCGAGTTTGTGCGATCGGTCTCACCGAGATTACGTTATGCCCAAACCCTAACCGAATCGATCCTACCGAGTTGCATCTCAGTCCCACCGAGATTCCTAACGGTCACTAGGTTTACTATTTCGGTCAGACCGAGTTTGATGATTCGGTCCCACCGAGATTGGAAAACTGTGTGTAACGGTTGGATTTTGTGGAGGCTATATATACCCCTCCACCACCTCTTCATTCGAAGAGAGAGCTATCAGAACACATACATCATTCCTACTCATATGTTCTGAGAAAGAACCACCTACTCATGTGTTGAGACCAAGATATTCCATTCCTACCATATGAATCTTGATCTCTAGCCTTCCCCAAGTTGCTTTCCACTCAAATCTTCTTTCCACCAGATCCAAATCCTATGAGAGAGAGTTGAGTGTTGGGGAGACTATCATTTGAAGCACAAGAGCAAGGAGTTCATCATCAACACACCATTTGTTACTTCTTGGAGAGTGGTGTCTCCTAGATTGGCTAGGTGTCACTTGGGAGCCTCCGACAAGATTGTGGAGTTGAACCAAGGAGTTTGTAAGGGCAAGGAGATCGCCTACTTCGTGAAGATCTACCGCTAGTGAGGCAAGTCCTTCGTGGGCGATGGCCATGGTGGAATAGACAAGGTTGCTTCTTTGTGGACCCTTCGTGGGTGGAGTCCTCCGTGGACTCGCGCAACCGTTACCCTCCGTGGGTTGAAGTCTCCACCAACATGGATGTAGGATAGCACCACCTATCCGAACCACGGGAAAACATCCATGTCTCCAATTGCGTTTGAATCCTCCAAACCCTTACCTTTACATTCTTGCAAGTTGCATGCTTTACTTTCCGCTGCCAATAAACTCTTTGCGTGCTTGCTTGAATTGTGTGATGATTGCTTGACTTGCTCTAAGATAGCTAAAATCTGCCAAGGACTAAAATTGGGAAAAGGCTAAGTTTTTAATTGGTCAAGTAGTCTAATCACCCCCCCTCTAGACATACTTTCGATCCTACAGATGCCTCGGATCGGCCGCTTTGTCAGCATGTAATTCATCACACTTTTTCCATGCAACACCATCCGATGTGTGTACCATCATCAGATTCCCATCTGCATCTAGTTCGGTTCTTTTGCCTGTTTTGTGCCATGTCATCTGTCCGGCCGTCTCTTCGACCATGAAAAGACGTTGAAGTCTTGGTACGATTGGCATATACCAAAGAACACTAATGGGGATTTTGGTCTGTGTCTTCTCACCCATACCGTTGTCTACCACAATATACCTGGTAGACTTGCAAATGGGACAATAGTTCAAGTCCGCATAGTCAAGCCTAAATAAGGCACATCCTTTCTCACAGACATGTATCTTCTCATAGGGCATCTTCAGTGCATGGAGGATTTTGTCCGACTGGTACAGGTTTGCAGGCATTACATGGCCTTTGAGTAGAAAGCATCCAAATACTGTCATAATTGCGTCATAGCATTCTCTGCCCAAGTTGAACTGAGCCTTCAGAGCCATTACTTATGAGATGGCATCCAACTGACAAAGCTCAGTGTGCTCATGGAGTGGATGTTTTGAAGACTCCAACATTTCATTGAAGGCCTTTGCAGATTCCTCCATCTCCTCGTCCGGATCCCGAGCATCATCATAGTCTTGCACCATGTTTTCCATCCCGGTACCATGCTCGTCGGTGCGGCGACGATCCACCTCAGCTTGGTCATGTTGGGCAGACTCACCATGAAATGTCCACACCATATAATCGGGCGTAAAACCACTCTTCTGCAGGTGTTTGCCCATTTCAGCCTCTGTCTTCTTTTCCCAATTGCCGCATCGGAAACAGGGGAACCAGGTTTTCTTCTGGCCATTTGCAAATGCGGCTTGCACAAACCCCTTGGTTTTTGTGAACCATTCAACGCTCCATTTGTTCTGACCAGTGTGACCGGTATACATCCACGCACGGTCACTCATCTTGACTTTCAGAGCTACTGGACACACAACAATTATATATGTAATTCACCATGTATATATTCATCAGTTGATCTGCTTTGTCAATTTTATTACGTCCATGCAACCTACACTCTAATAGGTAATGATAGGTCCTAATCCCACCCGTGTATGTGTAGATTGGGTTCATTTTCCCATGCTATGCTCCGGATCCGACGCAAAATTTCGGCAGCACCTCCCCGCTGTTCTCCTGATACACGTCTCTGCAATAAACAGAGAGGATGTGTACCCAGAGAACAACAGGGGAGGCACTGACGAAATTTATGCGTCGGATCTGGAGCAAAGCATATGGGAAAACGAACCCAATCTACACATACTCGGGCTGTCCACGGATAGCATTGGACAATTTGAAAGAATCAAGGTTATAAATATGCGAATGCATGCATATTTATAACTATGACGCTTTCGAACAGGAGACACATATTGGTTACGCATACTGATGATTCAAGACACATATATAGCTAGCTATCAAGTTTCATCGGAATAGATCAAATAATTAATGGGGGAGGAGGACATGTCATTTGTGCTCACCCACGAACGAAGGGGCAGAGCTCGTCAAACGCACGGCGAGGTCGTCGAACACCAAACCTCGCAGCGATGAAACAACTGCACATTTAAAACTACCCGATCAACACAATTAGATATGATGTTTTTCATAACAAAATCGAAAAATATATGACCTAACTAATAATTCACAAATATATGACCCCGTCGGCCTCTGCAAGGCCAAAGAACACCTTTTTGGGAAGTGTCGGGGGTCGGGGTGTCGTGTCGGTGTCGGGGTGCCGTGTCGGGGTCGAGGTGCTGTTTCGGGGTCGGGGGGTCGGGGTGTCGTGTCGCTGTCGGGGTAGTGCCGTGTCGGGGTCGGGGTGCTGTTTCGGGGTCGGGGTGTGGTGTTGGGGTCGGGGTGTCGGGTCAGGCTCGGGGTCGGGGTGTCGGGTGAGGCTCGGGGTCGATCGGGGTGTCAGGGTCGGGCTCGGGGTTTCGGGGTCGGGGTGTCGGGTCGAGGTGCCTGGTCGGGGTCGGGGTGCCGTGTCGGTGTCGGGGTCGGGGTGTCGGGTTAGGCTCGGGGTCGGGGTCGGGGTCGGGTTCTCGGGGTCGGGGTGTCGGGTCTCGGGGTGCTGGGTCGGGGTCGGGGTGTCGGGTCAGGCTCGGGGTCGGGGTGTCGGGGTCGGGGTCTCGTGTCGGGGTGCCGGGTCGGGGTCGGGGTACCGTGTCGGGTCGGGTTTTTTCCCCTCTTTCTCCTTTTCTTCTTATTCCTCTTCTTCCTATTCTTCCTTTTATCCTTCTTCTTCTTCTTCTTCTTCTTCTTCTTCTTCTTCTTCTTCTTCTTCTTCTTCTTCTTCTTCTTCTTCTTCTTCTTCTTATTCTTCCTCCTTTCCTTTTTCCTCTTATTCTTCTCCTCCTCTCCTCTTTTTTCTTCTTCTTCCTCCTCTTCTTCTTTTTTCTTCTCCTCCTCCTCTTCTTCTTCCCTTCCTTTTCCCACTTCTTCTTCTCCTCCTCTCCTCTTTTTCTCTTCTTCTTCTTTCCTAAAACTAAACTAAACCTAAACCTAAAACTAAAAAAATAGAAAATAGGAAAAAACTAAATCTAAACATAAAACTAAACTAAAACTAAACCTATAAACCTAAAACTAAAACTAAACTAAACATAAACCTAAAACTAAAAAAAAGAAAAAAGGAAAAAAAGGAGGCAGAGCTCACCTGGGGTGGAGGAGGGGGTGGGGCGGCCTGGGGCGGTGGAGGAGGGGGGCGGGGCGGCCTGGGGCGGCGGCGCCGGGCGGCAGTGGCGACGGGGCCGGGCCAGGCCAGGGTGGTGGGGTGCGGGGGGGGGGGGGGGGGGCGGGGCGCGGCGGTGCCCAGACGGCAAGGCGGCGGGGGCGACGGGGCGGGGGGCCGGTGGGGCGCCGGGCGGCAGTGGCGACGGGGCGGTGGGGCGGCGCGCGGGGTGGTGGGGCGACGGGGCGGCGGCGAGTGCTGGAGGCGGCGGCGCGCGTGTGAAGAAGAGAAAGAGAGAGAGAGGGGGGGGGGGCGGGGTGGGGCGCGGCCGTTAATGTTAGTGGGGCCCCTTCCTCTTTGCCGTCCGCTTATTTTCTCTTTGCCGTCTGCTAGCGGATGGCAAAGAGGGTGGCGTTAGGTTTTTTTAAGCAGCTCGTCAGTGGGGCCCCCTCCCTCTTTGCCGTCCGCTAGCCGACGGCAAAGAACTAGCTGATGGCAAATTAGGTCTTTGCCATCAGCTAGTTCTTTGTCGTCTACTTTTTGGTAGCTGATGGCAAAGAGCTTCTTTGTCGTCCGCTAGCTGACGGCAAAGAGCTGGCAGATGGCAAAGTACCTGATTCCAGTAGTGTTAAGTTTTATTGCTATTGCTTTCTTCATGACTTATACATATTCCTTTGACTAGGATATTATGCAACTCCCGAATAACGGAGGAACACCTTGTGTGCTATCAAACATCACAACGTAACTGGGTGATCATAAAGATGGTCTATAGGTGTCTCTGAAGGTGTTTGTTGGTTTGGCATATATTAAGATTGGGATTTGTCACTCCTAGTATCGGAGAGGTATCTCTGGGCCCTCTCGGTAATGCACATCACTATAAGCCTTGTAAGAAAAGTGACTAATGAGTTAGTTATGGGATGATGTGTCGGTGTCAAAACCGGTAGATCTCGGGTAGGGAGTCCCGAACTATGTGTCTAGGATTGATGGTAACAGGAGACGGGGGACACGATGTTTACCCAGGTTCGGGCCCTCTCTATGGACGTAATACCCTATGTCCTGCTTGATTGATCTTGATGAATATGAGTGTTACAAGAGTTGATCTACCACGAGATCGAATGGCTAAACCCTAGAAGTCTAGCCTGTATGACTATGGCAATGAATATCTATCCTTTCCAGACTAACCCCTCCGGTTTATATAGACACCAGGGGGGGATCTAGGGTTTACACAGAGTTGGGTACATAAGAAGGAAAATTCATAGTCGGTCGCAAAGCTTGACTTCCACGCCAAGGAGAGTGCAATCCGGACACAGGTACAATCTTCGGTCTTCATGTCTTCACAACCCATCAGTCCGGCCCATGGATAACAGGCCGGATGCCCGAGGACCCCTTAGTCCAGGACTCCCTCAGTAGCCCCTAAACCTGGCTTCAATGATGAGGAGCCCGGCGCGCAGATTGTATTCGGCATTACAAGGCGGGTTCCCTTCTATCCGAACTTCAAGATAGTCTTCGGATGCGATGATAGTATCCGGACCTGTCACACACACACACACCATACATAACCATAGAGAGAATATATTTTTACACGAGTCTAATCCGCTGCTGACAGCTTTTACAATATGACATCACGTCTGTCCGGTCATAATTTCGAACCGTTTTTCATCATCGAGCTCTCTCTCTGTCTCCGCCTTGCCAATCTCGAGCTCCAGCGCCCAAGTTCTCATCTCCTTTCCACTTAAGCAGCCATGTCCGGATCCGGAGGTCAAGGCAAGTGGATGGTCTCCTCCGTCAAGGAGGAGAACATTACGGAGCTTCGGGCGGCCGGATACTTGGCGAAGGAGATCACTCACCGCCTGCCAACCGAGGGACAAGTTGTCCCCACGCCGAAGCCCACCGAGAGGGTAGTGTTCCTCCCCCATTTCTTCCGCGGGCTAGGGTTTCCACTTCACCCTTTCATCCGCGGGATGATGTATTATTACGGGATAGATTTCCATGATCTGTCCCCGAATTCCTTCCTCAACATCTCGACGTTTATCGTAATGTGTGAGGCTTTCCTCCGCATCCAACCCCACTTCGGGCTGTGGCTCAAAGTCTTTAACGTGAAGCCGAAGGTGGTGGATGGCCAGCACACGGAGTGCGGACGAGCTTGATGTCTACTACACAACCTTCTTCTTGTAGACGTTGTTCGGCCTCCAAGTGTAGAGGTTTGTAGGACAGTAGCAAATTTCCCTCAAGTGGATGACCTAAGGTTTATCAATCCGTAGGAGGCGTAGGATGAAGATGGTCTCTCTCAAGCAACCCTGCAACCAAATAACAAAGAGTCTCTTGTGTCCCCAACACACCCAATACAATGGTAAATTGTATAGGTGCACTAGTTCGGCGAAGAGATGATGATACAAGTGGTATATGGATAGTAGATAAAGGTTTTTGTAATCTGAAAATATAAAAACAGCAAGGTAACTAATGATAAAAGTGAGCGTAAATGGTATTGCAATGTGTGGAAATAAGGCCTAGGGTTCATACTTTCGCTAGTGCAAGTTCCCTCAACGATACTAACATAATTGGATCACATAACTATCTCTCAACATGCAACAAAGAGTCACTCCAAAGTCACTAATAG